>CM066037.1:532720309-534120309 GCA_033557465.1 Ichthyophis bannanicus | reverse complement strand
GAGAGCATGATGTTGAAATGGCTGCAGTGCTGCTTTATTAAGCAGCCGGACATATTTTTCAAGAGAGAGAAAGCGCTACTTGTCATAAATAGCATGAGAGTCCAGATAAAGAAGAAAATAAAATCTTTGAACACTGTCCCGGTTCTTATACCTGGTGGTATGACAAAAATGCTTCAACTCCTTGACATTTCCGTCAACAGAAGACTCAAAGCTGTGTTGCGTCACCTATGGGAAAACTGGATGTGCCAAGGAGGACACAGTTTCACGGCTACCGGCCGTATGTCCACACCACTTTTGCAGAAGTTTCCAGGTGGGTTGTGACAGCATGGTGAAATAAGCTTTTGTGAAGGCTGAGATACTAAAGAGCTCCAATAATTGTGAAGATGATGAAGACTAAGAAGAAGACAGTAGTGAACATGAACTGGCACCTGAAATTGCAGAACTATTTCACAGTGACACAGAAGATGAGGACGTCAACGGCTTTCCCAAAAGTGATACAGAACAAATCTGATGTGGAACAAGCTGCTATGTTATGCACTTTATTCAAGAGTGTTATTGTAAAGTGAAAGTGAAACAGAATAAATTGTGTTTTTCTTTTTTTTTTTTAAATACAGCAGTGTTGTCTTGAGCTTTATTTTTAGTACCAGCGATGTGGTGCCTCTCCTAGTCAATAATTTTATTTTTTTGCAAGTGTTTGAGTAACAGTGCTATTTTTGTGTCACATACATGGCCACAGTTCTGTTTTGTGGGTCTGTACAGGATTTTACTTTATCAGACCCAGATTGTAGTTTTAATATTGTTAAAAGATTCCTGGTCAATCTTGATGACTTCAGTGTATTAGCTAAGAAAGATCAGCTGTCTAAGAAACTAGGGTTTTCATGTTAAAAAGTGCCTATTGTGGCAGTTTTCAGGATAGAAGAAGAACCAAAAAGTCCTTCTGAACTTTAAAGTTCCCGTGAACTGAAGATAGATGGAGCTTATTTGGGATACTGACAGTTGTGACAGTGCATCACAGTTCTGACGTGATTGGGAGACGTTTTTAGAGCACTTCTCATTTGCTGACGCTACATATTCTCTCTAGTTTGCCACACTGGAAGTCTTTAGTTAATTTAAAAACTGGAGATTTTGATGAATTTTTATTCTTGCACTAACATATGATGGATATCCCTAAGCCTCTCCCCCGTGACATCTCATCCGCGTGAGCTTAGGGCATGTTGGCGCTTATCTTTGGTTGTCCTTGGTGCTGGAACACTCACAGAACAGATTGGTGTTACTTGTATTTTGTGATTAGTGTTAGCATGGAAATTCATGTAATAATTTGCCTGCGCGCTTATTTTACACTGGGTATCTTCTCAGCTAAACCAAGCAAAGAGCAGTAGAGCACTGTACACCTTGCATAGAGACAGATATTTGCAAGAATACAACCTTTTTCCCTCCCCAGCAGTGCCCTAGCTTAAAGTCACAGCTTTCGTTAGGTGCTTTATCAGTGATATGCCTATTGAGCTGGTCCAGTGTTCAAAACGGGGGCTTGTTTCACTTGGAACACATTGCCTCCAAGTTTTAATGTGACAATCAATTGGCAGCTTCTTTTTTTGTGCTGTGACCAGTGCCTTCTCCGTTAAGTTTAATTAAATCTGCAGAATAACTGAGTTTTCAGTAAGAAGGCATGCTTCAGAAGTTCAGGGGGAAAAGTTGTTTGACACCAGGAAGGCAGTCTTGTGGGAAGTGTGCGTACATACAGCAAGCAGTAATATCCCAGTGTCACTTAAAAATGTTGCCTTTTGAGTTGTTATATTGAAACACCCAGGAATTTCCCTGAAATCCTGGGAGCTTGCTAAACCAGTCCTGGTGGCGACCCCACTGTAAACTGGATCATCAAGATATCTGTAGTCGGGTGTGCATGTGAGAAATTTGCATGTATTAGGTTTGCAACATATGGAAACTAAAACGGTGCCCCCCCCCCCCCCCAACTGCCCAGTTCCAGCAATTCCTGATTAATATCCCCGGGCCCACTTGCTTCTGCTTTTAGTCCCTCTCCAAAATAATGCTGATGACCTCTAGCGTTAAGCTGATGCAACTGCCACGAACATAGTAAATGATGGTAAGAAGTTGAAATCCAGAACTTCCAGGGTAGCATTCTCCGAAATGCTTCCTGTTCCAAGCGCAGGACCCAAAAGGCAGGCAGAGCTCCAGAGTCTCAATGCGTGGATGAGAAAATGGTGCAGAGATGAGGGTTTTGGATTTGTTAGGAACTGGGGAACATTCTGGGGAAAGGAGGGGCTCTTCCGAAGGGATGGGCTTCACCTTAACCGGGATGGAACCAGGCTGCTGGCATTAACCTTTAAAAAGGAGATAGAGCAGCTTTTAAACTAGATATTAGGGGAAAGCTGACAGTCGCCCAAGAGCGGATGGTTCAGAAGAATGTATCCTTGAAGGATACTACCAAAAGCAGAGAGGTTCCACAAAAGAGTAAAGTAGCCCAAATGCCCTCAAGTATGGAGCAGACAGAGCTTAAAGATCCCAATTTACCCATGTCTACCAATAGCCAAATTAATATGAATAAAATACAGTCTCTAAAATGCTTGTATGCAAATGCTAGAAGTCTAAAGAATAAGATGGGAGAGTTAGAATATATAGCACTAAATGAAAGGTTAGATATGATTGGACTATCAGAGACATGGTGGAAGGAGGACAACCAGTGGGACACTGTGATACCTGGGTACAAACTATATCGTAATGATAGAGCTGATCAAATTGGTGGAGGGGTTGCGCTCTGTTAGAGAGGGCATTGACTCAGAAAAGATTAAAGTTTTGCAGGAAACAAAATCTGCTGTAGAATCTATATGGATTGAAATTCCATATAAAAGGGGGAAGGCAATGGCAGTGGGGGTGTACTATCGAGCGCCTGGCCAGAATGACCAAATGGATGATGAAATGCTCAAAGAAATCAAGGAAGCTAACAAACGTTACAGCACAGTAATAATAATGGGTGATTTCAATTACCCCAGTATTGACTGGGTCAGTGTCACGACAGGACATGCTAGGGAGATAAAGTTCCTAGATGAAATAAATGACTGCTTCTTGGAGCAGCTGGTTCATGAACCAACCAGAGGGGAAGCCATATTAGACCTAGTCCTTAGTGGAACACCAGATCTAGTGCAAGAGATAAGGGTGTTGGGGCCACTTGGCAATAGTGATCATAGCATGATCGCCTTTGATTTAATTAGTGGAGGAGGGATAGTAAGGAAATCCACAGTACTACCTTTTAACTTTCGAAAGGGAGACTATGATAAAATGAGGAAAACAGTTAAGAAAAAACTAAAAGGAGCAGTTGCAAAGGTTAAAGACGTACATCAAGCTTGGGAAGTTGGGGGGGAGCTTTCAAAAGTGGGGTTGACTTTTACATTTTCGTTTGGGAAGGCCTTTGGGGAGGAGGGGGATCAAATATAACGTTTGAGGGTCTGGGATGGAGGAATTAAGGCTATGCTTTGGAGGGGGCATACCTGGTCACGAGCAGCTGGTGGGGGTCGGGTGGGGGGGATTTCCACACCTTCCCCCCCCCCCCCACATGCAGCTTCCTAAAATTGTTGCTCTTGCCTGACGTGCAGGAGCCACACCCACATAGTCTTGGAGGTATTTTACAAATGCAAATGCAATGCAATGTGTGCCTTCGAGTCAGTGCTGACTCCTGGCGACCCAGCAGTTCCTGGGATTTTTTTGGCAGTGTGACCGGAAGTAGATCGCCAGACCTTTCTTCCGAGGCAGTGGAGGGTTAAGTGACTTGCCCCATGTCTCAAGGAGTTCTAATGTGAAGCGAACCCTAGTCTCTTGGTTACCAAGCCACTGCTCTAACCACTAGGCTAATACTGGCCTAATTCTCCATGTCCTGAAAAGGATATGGGAATTTCTCTCACCACATCCTTTCTAAAATTCCCGTTCATGAGCTCCCACCATCGCCCAGATATTTATCTCCTAAGAAAATTCAACAATAAATACCCGGTTCACATACAACATTTCAGAGCTCCTACCCCGCCCCCCACCCCCCAATTCAGATCTCTATGTAAAAAGTTGAATAACTGTGATTATATGATAACTTCCACTATACTTAGCCACGCTGTTTGCAATGTTCTCTGTAATTCAGTTGAATGTTTGATGTAAACCTCTTTGTTTCCCAGAGAAAGCGGTATAGAAAAAACAGATAGATAAATGTATATTTCAATTGCTTTATTAATCCCTAATTAATTAGCACAATTAAGCAGGCTTCAGAGAGTGCTTTATACCTTAATGCAGGGCTGGCCCAGAAACTAGGTGAGCTAGGCATCCATCTAGGGCAGCAGTGGGGTGATAGCTGTGGTCCAGGCAGAGTAGCCTGACATGCCACTGACCATTCTACCTCTGCAGGAGCCACCCCATTCTTACCTAAAGACAGCACAGGCAGGCCTTTGAACATCTGTGTCTGTGTGCATACCCCACTACATCTGCTCTGATGTTCAGTGTTGGAGGGGATGGGATGTGCAAACTTTAAGCGTGTGCATGGCTATTCAAAGGCCCACCACCTGCGCTGTGCTGCTTTTAGGTAGGGATGAGTTGGCTCCAGTGGAGATAGTGGGAAATCATGTCCGAGCAGCAGCTTTGGAAAGTAAAAGAAGAAATGTTGGAGACCTGAGGGGGGGAAAGTGAAGTAGAGATGCTGGGTAACTTTGGGGGGGGGGGGTAGGAATACGCTGGAAACCTTGGGGGGAGGGAGGTACACACTTGGCCGCTAGTTGTCCTAGGGTGTCATATACTCTTAGGCTGGTCCTGCCTTCATGCTGGGTAGAAAAAAACACTCCAACTTCATATACTATCACTGTGCTAGTGTCAGACTCGAAGGCATGTCATGTAATTCAAGGTTGTGTTGAGTTACAGATGCTTAGAACACCAATATTATATTTGTAGAATGATTTTTCTGAAAAATGATGGTAGCACTGCTGTTTTAATTAACAGGAGCAATTATAAGAATAACTTGGGTCAATAAGTCTTTTTCTGTCGATAGGCAGGATTGAGTCAGGCGCACAAATAGGTGACATCGCATGTCGCCAGAATGGAACTGCAGTACTTAGTTCCTAACTTTGGTGTGCTCCTTCCTGCATGCAGTTGTCTCCATAGCACCTCAGTTTTGTTTTTTCCACTCTGCCCAAGAGACTTAGAAGCAACGTGTTCCAGATTGTTAGGAAGTTTAACCTCTCTGCATTTCGTAACAGTGGGTTTTTGACATTTAAAAAAAAATATATATTTTTTTTTTAACATGTTAAGAGTCAGAAGTCTGCCTCTGTCCATAGTGCAACAGAAACCTCCAGAATTTCAGTTTAATCCACATTGCCTCCAATCACAACTTGGCTTACTGTAAACACTGTATCCGGCTTTGAAGCAATTATCAGGCAGTGAAAGGAGCTGTTTATCCTACAGTTAGAAAGAAGGGCTTCCTCATGCCTGCCTGGTGCAAAGGTAGCGGTCCTCACGCACCACCTAGGTTTTAGATGGTGCTGGGGAAGATATAAACACAAGTGAGATGTCATAGCGGTTTACAATCTGGTGTTGTCTATCTGGATAACATACTTACATAACGGTAAATGGGGTGGAAAGTTGAGCAGCACAACAATATAATCCTAAAAACAGTACAATGAATGGTGTACAAAAAGGAAGGTTTGTTAGAAAACCAATTAGTATTCTTGTTCAGAGATAATCGGCATTGGTGCATTGTAACAGCCAAGCCTTCATGCCTTTTTTAAACTTGTCAGTGGCTGACTCAAGTGGAAAATCCATTGGAAGAGAATTCCAAAGCGTGGGAGCAACACTGCAAAATGCAGGGTTCCAATTTTGACCAAATCTGAAGAGAGAGCACCACCAATTAATGAGACTGCAATCTTAGCTGACGCTGAGGGGAATAGGGAATAAGATGAAGAATAGGGGGAGAAAAGATATCCAGTATGGAAAGGCTCTATGGTTATCATAAGCATATTGTACAATTTATCAGAAACCAGTGCTGTTCTGTTAAGAGTGGAATTACATGATTTGATTGTAAGGCTGTTTCCAAATTATTTTTAGAAAATCAGTCGGTCAAGGATTTGAGGAATTAAGCAAATGTTTGTTGCCTAATCCAATCAGCTGTTATCCAGATATTTTGTCAGATTGTTTTGAAATGTAGTGTCCCATGATTCATTGACAATTAAGATCTGAATATCATAAGCATACATGATTACACTAAGTTTGAGATATTGGATCAGTATGGCCAAAGGGACAATAAATATATTGAAAAGGCTTGGAGCAAGTATTGAAGTCTGCGGAACTCCACAGGACAGAGAAAATTGAGATGAGAAGCTATTGTTTAGTATTGACTGTGAAAGTCCAGAAGGTAAGATAGGACCCAAACCATTACAAGACAGTGACGATATTTCTTATATTTACACTGATGATGTCATGGGACCATTTTGCAAAGAACGATCCCAGAGATGGAGGCCTGTGGTAGTTTATGAAAGGCTTTCCTGGTCCCTGAAAGGGTAAATTGATAAATTTCAAAGGATCTGGTTTTTAGTCCTATCTGCGATTCCTTTCCAACCTTCCTCATGATCCCTCCCCCCCCCCCCCCCCCCATGAAATTTCTTTTTTGGAGTTTTGTGCAACTCAACAAATTTTGCTTGTTTTATTTGGCTGCTGTTGCATTTTTCCTTCTCTGCTGTGTTTTTCTGCATTGTTCTCTGGTAGAACTAAGATTGACTTGAGTATAGTATTGGACATTAATATATGTGCTATTGTTTATTTTCACCCCAATGGGTTTCTTTTTTTGCATTGTATGGCGCAGATTGTGCTTTTAGCCGATCAAAGGCCATGCTCATGTTGAGTTAGAAAATGACATCTCTACCACCATCTAAGAACATAAGATATGCTATACTGGGTCAGACCAAGTTCCATCAAGCCCAGTATCCTGTTTCCAACAGTGGCCAATCTAGGTCACAATTACCTGGCAGTTTCCCCAAAAGATACTAAGTAGGATCAAAATTTCACTTTGCATTGTTATCAGTAGGGTCACATAGTTTTGGATAAAAAGCTTTTGTTTCATTTTTCTCAATAAATATTATTTGACTCTAAAAAGAAAGTAATTGTTGCACTTTGGCTTTCTTAGCAACTTTCCCAGATGATGGTAACTTAGAAGTTGACCTATAATGTGCAAGGGAGGAAGGATCAGGTTTGGCATCTTCAAACTCATCCCAAGTTCTTCCCTAAAGTAGTAACTCCTTTCCATGAGTAAATAATACTTTCTACACTTTGTCCAAAACCTCATTAGAATCCATGTGAGAAGTCCCTCCACACTCTGGACTGTAAGCAGGTTCTTCTTTACTGCTTCAGAAGAACTAAATTCATCAGAAAATCTACACAACTGTTTGCCTCCTTCAACTCTAAAAATCTAGCCTTCCAGTAGTTTAGTGGACTTTAGCAAATTAGCTATGATCCTGTGTATAATTTTGTTATTAACAACTGGCCCTCCGATAGCCAGTAAAGTAAAATCTCATCAGATCAGAGGTTCTGTGGCCCTCCTGAAATCTGCTTTGCAAGATCCCATATGCAAAAAAGCGCCTTCATTTCATACTACTGCTTAGCCTAGTCTTGTGTCGGAGACATTTTTATTTATTTTATTTAACATTTCTTATGTACCGCCTTTCATGATATCAAGGTGGTTTACATTGAACAAACTGAAATTACATTGAACAGGGTATTATAACTTGGCGATAACTATTTTACAGGGAACATGGGCAATGGAGGGTTAAGTGGCTTGCCCAAGACCACAAGGAGCACCTGTGGGACTAGAAACCCCAGTCCTTCTGGCCCAAGGTTGCTGTCCTCTAGTGGGATTTGAATCCCCGACCTTCCGGCCTGAAGTACCTTGCCCCAACCACTAGGCCACTCCTCCACTCCATTACATTTGGCCAAGTTGTGCTAGCCAACTTGTGTGTATAACATTAACTACTCTCGTATCTTCTTGAACATTGGACATTTTATAACAAGACAAGGTACATCTAAGAAGAACCTTCACATTCTACAAAGGGCCCAGAATGTTACTGCTCGGATTATTTTTAAAGCCAAGCTATCTGACCACATCTCCCCAATTCTATACGCTCTCCACTGGCTACCTGTTGCCAGTAGGATTCAATATAAAACATTAGTCACTATTTTTAAGCTCATTAATGAAAAATAGCCCCTTTACATCTATCAACCTTAATCCAGACTCCCTCAGAAAACAGAATGAGAAGAAGGGCAAACCTCAACATGCTTCTAATCCCTGATTCTGTGAGAAAAACGAAGCAGGTAACAAGCAATACTGCATTCTCTTATTATGCACCTAGTCAATGGAACAAACTACCATGCAACCTGAGAGATTAAAGACCTTATATCCTTCAGGAAGGAACTTAAAACATACCTTTTCACCCAACACTATCACAACTTACATCTCACACTCAAGCAGATGTCACAAGAATACACAATGTTTATGTTTATGTTTATTTATTTGCTTAATCGCCCTTCATTGGGAAGCAGGGCGGTTTACAATAAAATCAAACAGCAATAAGGCACAAGGCCGGAAACGGAAAAGAAATTACAATATTAACAGAGAAAGAGACAGAGACAGGGGTAGAGAGGGTGAAAGGAGGGAGAGAGGGAAGGCAAGTTTACCCTACCTAACTGATGTCTTACTCTCCATTGCACGTTCCCACTGACAACACTGCTACATTTATTCCCACTGAATGATAGTCAGACCTGTACTGGCTGTTTTAAATAGTTATCTCCAGGAACAAGCAGGAATGAGTCTTCACATATGGGTACTTCGGTACCGACAGAGCCTGCGCGGGAACGCTCCCCAGCGTCCAAAAAGAAAGCCTTTGGGAGCATCCCACACGCATGCATGCTGCCTTCCCGCCCATTCACTTCCCTCTCATCAGTTTTCCATTTTCCGCGGAGCCGGCAGGACGTATTCCTGTCACCGCAGAAAATTCTTCTTTTTATTCTTAGTTTTTTGTGGTCGCGTCTGCCTTCCCTCGACGCCACTGGTACCGCCGGTGCTTTTCTTTCTTTTTACTAAAAAAATTTCTTCTTTTCTCTAGGCATTTTTTCCTGTTTAGTGCCTGACAGTTTCTAGGCCACTAGGCCTCTATCCTTCCATTATGGAAAAGCCAACCACTATCCTTAAGAAATGCTCAAAGTGTGGCGGTACAGATTAATTTTTAGACACTCATACTTGGTGTCTAAAATGTTTAGGTCCTGACCATTGCCCACTGGAGTGTCTTTCCTGCTGGAGCTCAAACAGAAGTCTTCAGGATCAAGCACAACTCGATACCCGGTTCACATCGGACTCGATGTCACCAGCCAGAATATCTTCTTTTTCACAGGATCAGGTAACCAAACAAAAGTCTGTAAAGACTAGTCAGTCCTCGAGTGGTAGATCTCCTTCTAAGCATCGAGATGCCTCTGGCCTTGCCCTCGAGGACATTTTGGCAATAAAGCCCCGGCGGGAGTCTTCGGGCTCCAAAGCATTAACGGGGCTTCAGGTTGTTCCCAGGGTTCTTACCTCATTGAACATACCTGAGCCATGCTCGTTGGTTGTGGCCGCTTCGAGCGGTACCGACACCCTGGCATCGGCTATGGTGATGGATGAAACACTCCTCACCGATGAACGTAGTCTAGCGCTCTCAGCTACTTCGGTACCGCTAGAGTTGCTGCAGACTGTTCCTCGAGTATCGGTACCGGCTTTGACTTCGGTACCGGTATCGACATCGGCACCGGTGTCGGTACCGACCATGCTTGCTTCAACAGACTAGCTTCCTTTAATGCCGAGCCTGGAATCGCTCTCTAGCATGGAGGATTCGGTACCGACTCGTCTCGGTACCGACCTCGGGCGGTACCGAAGACATCGCTTTAAAGAAAATCCGATGCTTCATCCTTTCAAGTCTTCCGATCCCGATGACTGGGATGAATCCATCGGTACCAAGGCTGAATTTTCAACAATTCTAGCCTTTACCCCTCATTTTAGGGGGTCCTCCTCAGGAGAGATTTCTTTTCAAGTTTTTCTACTTGATATGGCAAAGTTACTTGCCATTTCTATACCTGGTAAAGAATCCATACCAGGGGATTCAGAGACTCTGCATTTCCCCTGGATTCCAAAGGAGGTGATCATGCTTCCTTTGCATCAGATCTTACAGGATCTACTATTAAGAATGTGGGAAACTCCTTTAACGGTATCCCCACATTCTAAGACACTTGACACTATGTACAAGGTGCCACCTTCTCCAGGTTTTCAAAAGACTCAACTTCCTCATCATTCTATTGTTGTAGAATCAGCAATGAGGCGTATTAAGAGTGCAAAGAAGCACTCCTCTTATCCGCCAGGTCGTGAGTCTAGGACTTTAGATGCCTTTGGACGTCAATGCTTCCAGGCATCCATGCTTTCAGCAAGAATTATCTCATATTTTCTATATGGGATTATCTCTTGAAGAGGTCACAAAGAACTTAAAGCTTTTGAACCCTTTTCTTCAAGAACATAAAAGAGCAGACTATTTCTTATTAGTCAGTCTTGCTCAAAATGTCTAAGTTCCTTAATCGTGCTTCCCTGGACTGTTTTGAGTCTATTAGCAGAACTTCTGCTATAGCCATAGGGGCACGACGCATGGCCTGGCTCCAAGCTTCAGACTTAGACAAATGGGTACAAGAAAGGCTGGGAAATACTCCTTGTACTGGTGAAAATCTCTTTAACAAGGATGCTTTATTCCAAGCTAATCAATTAAACACTGATATTGTTGCTTTCAGAGGATTGTCAAAACTTTCCTCTATCCCAGCTAGTAAAAAATCTACTAACAAACTTTATTCCCCTAAGGGGAAAAAGTTTTATTCATCTTCTACCCATCATGCAGATGTTTCCAAAGAAGGGCAACGTCATACCAGGCTAAGAAAATCAAAACCTCAACAGGCTCAGCAAACCCAGCAGTCGCAGAGTTTCTGATATTTTATTCATTAAATCTTTTTCCTGTTTGAGGTTCAGAACTGCTAACCTACTTATCAACAGAAGCATCTACAGTTCTTCTCATCCTTACTGAGAGATCAGTGATACACTGACTCGATCCTCAACTCTAGGCATGAATCTCTTGCCACAAGAGAAATCCATTCTTTTAGCTCCTAGAGCTATTGAGGATAATCATGCTCTACAGGCAACAGGTTTCTACTCTCCTTTTTGAAGGAAAAGGAGGAGTAGCAACTAATAACAAGGTAGGCTATGCCCTTCACCTTGACAGTTTTCCTGTACAAGGATATCTCATACTTTTGACTGCAGGGGGGTTTTACCTGTTTCAGAGGCTTACCAAATTGTAAGTCTTCACAACTCTGTATTACTTTCTATCCCTCTTAGTCGAGACATTCTGTCTAAGAGTGATACTATTCAACTGGAGGGCTTTCTTTTTAAGCCATAGGATTTTCTTCAATACCTACTCCAGTAAGTGGTTCCCATACAGAGTTTTCTTCCCCTTTGCAATCTTCTCAAATATTTTCTTTTAAGGCAGCTATCGGACCATAATTGAGTTTTATCACTCCTAATTATGTCTGTCGGTCCTTTTCCAATCTATGGGACCTAACTTTTCTGCTGCCTTAATAAAAAATAATTCCAAGACAGGTCCCAAAACCTACTTGGGCAATTTATCTTTGCAGGCAACCGGCCTGTCTACTATTCTTAGCCATCTTCAATTTTTTTCTGTCACCAACAGAATAGATTAGGTTGCACACTGGCAATTAAACAGCCAGATCTCACCTAAGCAACCTATAACGTGCTCTCTGCAATTATACAAAAGCTCTGCAACTATGGGCCTTTGCCAGAGAGTGTCAGAGCCATTCCTGGTGGGTAACTTCCAGATGGTTAAAAAGGCTTTGCCCAGTCATGCTCCCACATGACTGGTTTTTTCCTATTCTTACCATCTTCTTTAAAATTTCCTTTTAAGGAAAATGAACCAGGGCTTAGACCACGTGAAAGCATAAATAATTGCTTAATTCCCTGAGTTGTTCCACATCTCCAATGGAACTATTGCAACAGGGATGCATTCCTTTTCACTGCAGTCGGTCCTTGTCTAGTGCATTCCTTCTAATTCCCAGTACTTCATTGGAGCTTATGCTGAACAAAGAACGCATGATACCCATATTGCCCTCATAGAGGGGCAAATATGGTATCCCCTTATATTGCGACTTTTTCTCCACTCTGAAGTTATAGAAGGATCTCCTCTGCACCTCTTCACGTAGGTCTCCATTTCTAGTTATTCAAAGTCTAGAATTTTTAAAGAAATCTAGACCTCTCCTTCTGACTAGGAACATTCCACTGGTTTCCATGTAACCTCCTTCATTGTTCTTCCACGTGTAACCAGTAAGGGGTTCTCTATCCATATTCTCAAGCAGGTCTTACCCCTTCTTGTTATTAAGTGAATCTCTCTCTCTCTCTCTCTCTCTCTCTCTATATATATATATATATATATATATATATATTTATATAAACGCATATATCTGACTCTGAAAGATTTGTTACTGTCCATATTAATGCTGTTCCAGCATACCATAGCATTTTAATGGACAACCAATTTCTATAGGAATTAGAAACGACCTTATTTTACCGTAACCTTCCGGTTATGGTACATCTGAAGCTCTCCATGTAAAGTCATTATCCTAAGTGACATCACTTAGGGAAGACATTACTGATCTTCAAGAAATTGGAGGCTACACCGCCTACTACAAATGTTTCTTTCTTTCACTTCCATAGAGGGGTCTTAAAGACCCATCCTTTTTCTGCAAACCAGTCGGATTTACCTCCTCTTTCCTAGAGCCTTAATCCGCTCCAAGGACAAAGAGCTTCAAACTTTGGTCTACAGAAGCTTTTGCTTCTCCTCCAAAGTCCAACCTCATTAAACTCCCCCAGTTTTTTCTTCTGGGATTAGTTCTAGCCATTAAGGCTTCTGACCTCTCCCTGTATTGCAAAATTTATTTTTCCTCTACTTCACAGTGAGGTAATTTCTTTGGGGATAATGTACTGGCTCTTAGCACCAGACCATATTACTCTCAACAAATACTTTCGCAATACTTTTGAGTGAGGTCCACATTAGAAAATTGGAATTCAATTTTTACTAACATTTATTATCTACACAAGGACTCCCCTCTAGACGCCTTGTTTAGTCAAGCTGTTCCACAGCACACCCCTTTTAATTCAGCTCCTACCCTCCATCCCTTGGATGCCTGAGGTTCTGGGAAATAGCATGGCCGATCTATCAGATTTGCAACATGCTGGGACCTCCTCTAGGCATCTCTAGCTTGGGAGTCCCCATATGTGAAGACTCATTCCTGCTTGTTCCTGGAGATAGCACAGTTACTTACCTGTAACAGGTGATCTCTGGGAACAGCAGGAATAAGTCTTCACAACCCACCCACCTCCCCTAGGAGTTGTTCTCTCTCTCTCTCTCTCTCTCTAATTTGTCTACTTCCTTCTTTCGGTCTCAGCTACAAACCCAGCTGATGAGAGGGAAGTGAATGGGCGGGAAGGCAGCGCGCATGCGCGTGGGATGCTCCCAAAAGCTTTCTTTTTGGACGCTGGGGAGCGTTCCCGCGCAGGCTCCGTCGGTACTGACATACCCATATGTGAAGACTTATTCCTGCTGTTCCCAGAGATCACCTGTTACAGGTAAGTAACTGTGCTTTTCTCCAGGACCAAGCAGGAAGTCAGTCCTCACTTATGGGTGACGTCGGCGCCCACGGAGCCCTCGCGGAACAATTTTCCCCAGCTTTCGCAGAAAGCCTTTGGGAATTGCAGCACGCATGCGCGGTCCCCTTCCCGCCCAGGGATGCCATCTTGCTCAGTCTTCTTTTTTCCGCGGAGCCCTACAGACGTAGTTTGTTACCGCCGCTGAAAAAGTTGATTTCTTTAGTTTGATTTCTCGTTAATTTTTTTCTCGGTTCGTGTGTCCTCTTCCCGCCGGGCTTTTGAGCCCGTTCACGTATTTTTTATTCCAACTGGCGTTCCCGCCACTTTTTCCTTCATCCCTGGCAACGCGGTCTTTCGACCTTGCAGGGGTCCTTTTCCCCCCGATGGCTGCCAGCGGGTTTAAAAAGTGTGATCGTATCTTCTCTGACTACGCGCAGACCTCGTCAGAGGCCTCGACGTCTCGTGGCTCCGGCGCAGACCATCGTCTGAGTTCTTCTGAACGGGGCTCCCCCGGCCGGGAACACCGGCGGGAGAAGAGGCCCGCGAGGGTGGAGCCGGACGGCAATCCTGGTATCTCGAGGGCCAGGTCGCTCAGCCCGGCCCGACTCCCTGGGCCCTCGGAGGGGGAGAGGCCTTCGAAGCTTCCTCGTCTCGAAGTGGAGACTCCTGGACACGTGAGTGATATAGTCCTCCTGGACTCCCCCACGGATGAAGCGCCGTCGGGCCCGACGCCGTCGGGGCCCGAGTCGGCGGATGCTGGGTCTTCTGAGCTTGGTCTCAGACTGACGACCTTGGAGCGCAGTATCTCTGCCTTCATGGACCAGCAGCGGGCATTGATCACCGGCCTCGCCAGTGCATCTGCCCCGACCACCAGGACGTCGACGCCCAAGTCGACCCCGGAGGCCGAGTCGATCCTCGAGTCCATATGAGCTCGAGTCGATCCTCGACCTAGGTCTCCCTCGGCTTCCCGTTCGGGACCGAGGTCCTCGACGCCGGCCTCGGCGTCGGGGAGGAGGTCCCCGGGCCCTGCGCGCACGGAGTCGCTCGACTACTCCTCGGAGGAGTCGGGCTGGGACACGGAGGAGGACAAGTCACCCGGTTCCTTTCAGACCCGGTGCGTCCCCTCCGACTCGCCCGAGTCGGAGCCTCGGAGGCGGTCCCCCCCGGAGGATACCCGGTTCTCCGATTTCGTGAGGGATATGGTCAAGGCCTTGGCTTTTCCCGCGGATCCGGAGGAGGAACCCCAAGCCGAAGAGCTCGAGGCCCTTCAATATGATTCCCCCCCTAGGGAGGGCTTTACTGTACCGGTTCTCCCGATGCTGGAGCGGCTTCTCTTCCGCATGTGGGAAAGCCCGGCCTCAATGCCGGTGTTGAGCAAGCGGGTCGATTCCATGTATCGAGTCCGCAAGAGGCCCCGGGTTCCAGAAGGCGCAACTACCGCACCACTCCATGGTGGTGGAATCGGCCATGCATCGACTTAAAAGTCAAAAGATGCACTCCTCGGTGCCTCCGGGTAAGGAGGCCCGGAATCTGGATGCCCTCGGTAGGAAGTGCTTCCAGGGCTCTATGCTTGCTTGTCGGGTCCAGACATATCAGTTGTATATGGGTATGTATCTCCACGACCTGGCGAAAGAAATGGCGGGTTTTTCCGCCGGTCTCTCCGAGGAGCCCCTGCAGCGGTTCCAAGCCCTGTCCACAGGGATTCGAGAGTGTTCGAAGTTCATTTCTCGAGCGGCCTATGATGGCTTCGAAGCATCGGCTCGAGTAGCCGGAGCCGGCATCGGGGCTCGCCGCCAAGCTTGGCTTCAGTCCTCCGACCTCGAGCCGTGGGTGCAGGACAAGTTGGTCGATGTCCCTTGCAGAGGGGAAAACCTCTTCGGCAAGCCCATGGCCGACAAGGCGGCGGAGCTCGAGTCAGAAACTCTCACCAGGACTCGCCTTTCCAGAAAAACCTCTGCTCCTTCTCAGAGGAAGAAGGGCTCGGTAAAAAAGCCCTTTTACCCGAGGAAGGTGTTCACTTATAAGCAGCACCACCCACACTATCAGGCCTCGACAACCCCTCATCAGGGGCAGCAGCCTAAGGGGCAGGGTAACGGATCCCGGAGGCAGAAAGCTCCCAAGCCCACCACACAGGCCCCGGCCCAGCAGGGTGGGGGTTTTTGACTATGCCAGCATAGCCTCTCCCCCCCAGGGGCCCTCGCTCAGCACGGGGGGCTGGCTGACCCACTTTGCTCACAGGTGGTCAGCCGTAACATCCGATGCCTGGGTGTTGCGGGTGGTTCAAAAGGGCTACCTCCTACATTTTCACCAGGTGCCCCCCCCCCCTACTTCCCGGGGGAGCCTCCCAGACCCCCGCTGCACAAGGACGTAGTCCTTCAGGAGCTGCAAAGTCTGCTTCAGGAACGGGCGGTGGAGCCAGTGCCCCAGCATCTGTGCGGTCACGGTTTCTACTCGAGGTACTTCCTGGTGCCAAAGAGAACAGGAGGCCTCAGACCCATTCTGGACTTACGCAACCTCAACAAGTTCCTGCAGCGGGAAAAGTTCAAGATGCTTACCCTTGGAACCCTACTGCCCTACCTCCAGCAGGGAGATTGGCTATGCTCCTTGGATCTAGAGGATGCTTATACCCACATCCTTATTCACCCGGACCACCGACAATACCTAAGGTTTGTGGTAGCAGGGAACCATTATCAGTACTGAGTACTGCCCTTTGGCCTATCCTCCGCTCCCAGGGTGTTCACGAAGTGCCTGGCAGTGGTGGCAGCCTTCCTAAGGCTTCAAGGCCTCTTCGTCTTCCCATACCTGGACGACTTCAAGGCCTCTTCGTCTTCCCATACCAGAGGTCGCCCAGGCCACCCAGCGTACGGTGGCTCTGCTTCAGCACTTGGCCTTCGTCATAAACTTCGAAAAGTCCGCTTTGCTTCCCTCTCAGGACCTCGAGTTCATAGGGGCACGGCTGGACACTCGGCAGGCTCATGCCTTCTTGCCTCTGGAACGGGCCAACAGGCTTATGGCTCTAGCCGGCAGGTTCAACAGCGAGTCGCCGGCCCCTGCCAGACAGTTCCTGCAACTGCTCGGACACATGGCCTCCACGGTCCATGTCACTCCGAATGCCCGTCTACATATGAGACCTGCCCAGTGGAGCCTTCGCACTCAGTGGCATCAGGCCACAAGGAGACTGTCGGACCTGATACAGATTTCCGACCGTCTGGTCTCCTCCCTGCAATGGTGGCTTCACCTGCCCAACCTAGTGCTCGGCATGTCCTTTCAGTCGCCCCCACCGTCCCGGGTGCTCACGACAGATGCCTCCCTCCTGGGCTGGGGGGCGCATTGTCGGGGGACATGCACTCAAGGCCTTTGGACACCTTGGGAGGCTGCCCAGCAGATAAACTTTCTAGAGCTACAGGCGATCCGCCTAGCTCTGCGGGCCTTCTCTCACCAGACGTTCGGTCAGTCCGTACTGGTGCAGACGGACAATCAGGTTGCCATGTTCTATGTGAACAAACAAGGGGGCATGGGCTCCGTCGTCCTATGTCAGGAAGCCCGGAGGCTGTGCTCTTGGGCTGTCGATCACGACATCCTCCTCAAAGCGGTTTACCTGCCAGGGCAGGACAATTGCCTGGCAGACAAACTGAGCCGGATTCTGCTGCCGCACGAATGGAAGTTGAACCCCGCGGTGGCCCAGCAGATCTTCCGCCGGTGGGGCTCTCCCACTGTGGATCTCTTTGCCAGTCCCCTGAACAGGCAGCTCCCCAGATTCTGCTCCCGGCACCCTCACCCTCTTCGAGTGGCGCCGGATGCTTTCCTCATCCCGTGGTCCACGGGTCTGCTGTATGCCTTCCCTCCCACACCACTGGTGTCCCAGACCTTGTTCAAAGTTGTCCATGACAGGGCCTCCGTGATCCTGGTAGCGCCCCGGTGGTCGAGACAACCGTGGTTCCCTCTGCTTCTACAGCTAGCGGTGGACACCCCTCTTCCCCTGGGGTTTCAGCCCGATCTCCTGACCCAGGATCAGGGTACTCTTCTGCACCCCAACCTCAGGGCCCTGCACCTGATGGCCTGGCTGCTGAAAGGGTAGTCCTAGCCCCACTGCTGCTGCTACCCCCGGAGGTGGAAGCCGTCGTCCTAGCATCTCGGCGACCTTCCACCCGGAAATCTTACGCCCTCAAATGGTGTCGCTTCTCGGTCTGGTGTTCTCAGCGATCTGAGGACCCCTTCGCCTGTCTAGTATCAGTGGTACTGCAATATTTGCTTCACCTCTCCGATCTAGGTCTCAAATCCAATTCTGTCAGAGTCCACCTCAGTGCGCTCTCTGCACATCATTCACCGGTTGAAGGCCAGCCTCTCTCTTCGCACCCATTTGTGGGCCGTTTCCTCAGAGGCCTCCTTCTGCTTAAACCTCCGTTGCGCCCTCCAGCCCCTGACTGGGACCTCAACGTGGTTCTGCAAAGGCTTACCTGCCCGCCTTTTGAACCCATGGCTACCTGCCCTTTTCGTTTCCTCTCCTGGAAAACTTTCTTCTTGGTAGCCCTCACTTCCGCGAGGCGCGTAAATGAGCTGCAGGCCCTAGTGTCGGAGCCTCCGTACACTAGGTTCTACAGGAATAGGGTGGTCCTGCGGACCCACCCTAAGTTCCTTCCAAAGGTGGTCTCCCACTTTCACATCAATCAAGAGGTGGTTCTTCCGACCTTCTTCCCCAGGCCGCATGCCAGCCGAGCTGAGACTGTCCTGCACACCCTGGATTGTAGAAGAGCCTTGTCCTTCTACCTTGACCGTACGCGGGAGCATAGAAAAGCGGTTCAGCTTTTCGTGTCTTTTGATCCCAATCGGTTGGGGGTGCCTGTCTCTAAGCGCACTCTGTCCACCTGGGTGGCCGACTGTATCGCCTGGACTTACGGGGCAGCCGGCCTCTCCTTGGAAAGTCGCGTCACGGCTCATCGGGTCAGGGCGAAGGCCGCGTCCGTGGCTCACCTCCGCTCTGTTCCGTTGGCAGACATCTGCAGGGCCGCTACTTGGTCTTCAAGTCAGACTTTTGCGGCTCACTACTGCCTGGAAAGGGAGTCCCGCAGGGACAGTGCTTTCGGACAGGCAGTCCTCCACCATCTCTTTGAGGTTTAGGCAACTCCTACCCTCTGGCCCCGGTGTTGGCTACCGGCCGGATGCGTATTCAGAGAAGATTCCTTCCTTCTGTACTGCTGAGCTTCAGGAAGCTCTTTAGGCTTGAGGTCTCCGGAAGCCTTAAGCTTGGGAGTCCCATAAGTGAGGACTGACTTCCTGCTTGGTCCTGGAGAAAGAGTAGTTACTCACCTGTAACAGGTGTTCTCCAGGAGCAGCAAGAATCAGTCCTCACTACCCTCCCTCCTCCCCTTGGAGTTGCAGTCATTCTTATTGCATATCTTGCAAACCTTTTGCTGTCTTTCCGCTATGTCATCAGACTGAGCAAGATGGCATCCCTGGGCGGGAAGGGGACCGTGCATGCGCGCTGCAATTCCCAAAGGCTTTCTGCGAAAGCTGGGGAAAATTGCTCCGCGAGGGCTTTGTCGGCGCCGACGTCACCCATAAGTGAGGACTGATTCCTGCTGCTCCTGGAGAACACCTGTTACAGGTGAGTAACTACTCTTTCTGTTTGTTATAGAGTTGCGTACTTGTCCTATTCTCTGTAAATAATGAATATTTTCTCAATCTATGTAAAATAGTTTAATATGTTCTTTGAAATATAGTTATGTACTCAAAATGTTCCATGTAATTTAATGTTTACCACGTTCTCTGTAAACCGCCCCTGATCTCTGGAAGGGGCGGTATTGAAAAGCGCACAAATAAATTAAAAAAAATAATAAAACAAGATGAGTAGCCACGAGCTTGGGAGTTGCCCACTTGTGTGCCATGGATAAAGCATCATCTGTAAAAGGTGCTTCCTGAACAGAGAATCGATCAGGCCCGTGATTTCTCACACCTCCTTGAGAACTGCTTTTCTTCTTGAGCTTGGAGCTAACTGCAGTGCTACAAGGCACGCAGCTCAGAACTCTGGGAGAGCTCTTCCATCTCAACAACGTGGGCTGTTGTCACCCACTTGTGTGCCTGATCGATCAATCCTCTCCTGCCTGTGGAAAACACCTATTACATATAGGCTTTTCTGCCTGTCATTGCCTTTGGGGAGAAAGAACGAGTGAACGAGGCTCTTTTTTTCTCTCCAGTCTTGAAAACTGTGCTTAAATTTATAAGATGAAGCAATACCGACATGTATGGAGCATTAATGCTGTACATCTTAACCCCTCTCACGCTATGTAGACATCACGGTCCTCGAAGAAAGTTCATAATTTTGGCAAGAGATCCAACTCGATAAAGAGGAATCCTAATGCCCCTGTGATAAGACGGAGCTGGCTTTACAAACAGGTACACCACTCTTTGCTTGATGATTGATGATTAAAGAGCTCTGTGCATTAAATGGGGCGCACACATATGAAGGCAATAGAAAATATAATTCATTAGTGTCTTAATTAGATTGTAAGCTCCAATGAGCAGGGACCATCTTTTATATGTTTCTGTGCAGCACAGTGTACACCTTGTAGCAGTATATAAATGTTCAATAGTAGTAGTGTCTGTGAAAAGAGTTGAATATAATGCACCAATTTTGCAGCTGTATTAAATTATGATGTTGCACAATGTCAAATGCTACTGTGGAATATGTTAAAGACTTTGGGGGGGGGGGGGAATGATAAAATGGCAAAGATGAGGAGTGTTGCTTTGTGTTCATGTGTTCCCAGTGCCTTTCTGACACCTGTGGATGCAATACAGCAGCTTGTGCTGAGAAGGTGAAGAAGAGGTCTTTGTGTTACTAGTGAGGGCCCAATACCATAGGATTTCCTTAGAGTTTCTATGTTTTTCTAAAGCCTTTTCTGCACCAGCCTTAGGCCAGTTGAACCTATTTGACTCATCGGGGCCCTGCAGTAGGGTTGAGAGTGCTGCTGGATTTTGAAAGAATTTGTAGAACAGAAAGTGAGAAAGATCTCTTTATAAGTATAGTTTTGTTTTAACCTATTTTATGTTAAAATATAAGCTGATAAAGATATTATTTTGTTTTTAATGCAACATATTAATCTAAAGTCCAGAAGACCTCTCCAAAATGGTCCAAATTGGGCCTTGGAATTGCTAAAGCTGGCCCTGCAAAGTGTGACCACTACGGATAGAAGTGCCCATTAATTGCGCCCCTGTGACTTGCGTGAAATTGTGTGTAACTGTACTGTACAGACTGAGAGTGGGGGCTGGCTGTTTAACTGAAGTATTCTCCACGCATAGGCAGTTTGGTTTCGTTTATTCATTTACAAAGAACCGAAACGGAACTTTCTCGCAGCAATGAAAAACCTTGCAGAGCTGTAACTCTCCAGACCTATGCTAACCACCCCAACACAGCATAGGTTTGATACAATCTTAAACAGTTTCACCTTGTTGACTGCTGTTGCTTTCTAATAGAAATGTGAATTATTTCTGGTAAAATAATTTAGGATTATCTTAAACTGTCAGTTTCTGTTTGTTGTATGTGTCGCTGAGAAGTCTAAAAGAAATGTGAAGGGTCATGAATGTAGCTAAAATGAGAGAGAAATGAATGGGAAGAGAGAGAGAGAGAGAGAGCACTTCCCTGGAGTCCCAGGACTAGTTTAGGGCTGGACTATCCATGCAAACGTTAGCTCGGGTCACATGAGTTAATGCACACTTAAATGGCAGCAACCCCATTTTTCATGGGAGCCAATTCACTAAATTGTACATGTTAACCTGTGCTAAGTAGCCCAGACTATTCCACTTTGGTGAATAGCTTATTGCAAATAAGGGCAGAGATTTTGGTTTCAATATTAAACAGATGGTTCGTCATTGGAATGGACAATAGATTTTTATTCAGCTGTAAAGAGAATTTGAGTGGGCAGATATCCCGTTTCCTCAGGATGTGTTTCCTACTGTACACAAGGGACTCCTTCTGCTCAGTTTCCAAACTGGACCAGTTGTTTCCCACATCTTGGGCCCTAGAAAAGCCAAGTCCTACCCAGAACTCTTATGACCAAGCTTGTCTGGGTGATATAGTGTGACAACTTCGCCTTCCCCCATGGGTTCGGGTTCCTGCACTGTACAGCCAGAACATTTGCCTAACAAGTAGCTGCACGTTTGCTTCTGATAGGGCTGTGATTGTAAAACCAATTTGGATCATGTCTGAATTAAAAATAGTTTATAATTCAAATTACTATTCATATCAGTTTCCAGGTGCAAGCTGATTAAAATGAATTTGTTTGCGAGAGAAATATTTAACTTTGCCAATCAGTACGCTTACTATTAAGGAATGACATGATCCTTTATAGCAAACTCTTGCACTACGCATGAGCCTCGGCAGCAGTAGTTGCAGGGGCCCCTCTCTAGAACCCACACTTTAGCGCTGTCTTTTTAGTGCAGATCGGATTTCCCTGTTTGTTTGAGTCAGGAGGATCCATGCTGCCCCTTTTTGTTCCCATGCAGGATAGCTCGGGTATGAAGCTCTGGAAGAAGCGCTGGTTTGTGCTCTCTGACCTGTGTCTGTTTTACTATCGAGGTGAGTTTGCAGTTCTTCTGCTCCGACTCAGTAGCTAAGTTCTGGGAGGAAGAAGTTCTCTTAAAATCGTGTTACAGAACTCGCATTCTTTTTTTCATAGTTTATTATAATTATGTCACTCTATGCTGCCAGTGACCAAAATACCTGATGGGTTTTCTTGCAGACAGTGGAAGGGGGCACCATTAGTCTTCCGAAATAAAAAGAATTTAAATTGGTGGTGATTGCTACAGCTCATGAATGTTGGAAGAAGCAAAGCTTTCAGGACTGCTGAGGTCTCTTCCTAAGCAATTATCTATGTTTTCTGGCACTAAATAGACAGATTTATCCTTCCCTGGAAAACAGAGATTTTCAAGTGCAAGTTTCAGTAGTGCTTAATCTCCAGGAACAAGCAGGAATGAGTCCTCACATATGGGTACGTCGGCACCGACGGAGCCTGCGCGGGAATGCTTCCCCAGCTTCCCAAAAAGGAAAGCTTTTGGGCACATCCCACCGCGCCTGCGCGCTGCCTTCCCGCCTTTCCTAACTGACTCTCCTCAGTTTCTTCTTTTCCGCGGAGCCAGCAGGTCGAGCCCTGTCACCGCTGAAGAAGTTTCTTATATTAGTTTGTTTCTTTGGTCGCGTGTCTGCCTCCCCGACACCGGACCGGTACTGCCGGTCTTTTCTTTCTTCTTTTACAAAAAAAAAAAAAATTATCTTTTTTCTTCACTTAGTATTATTTCTTCTGCAGGCCTTAGGGCCTACAAAAAGATTTTCCCTCATGGAAAAACAAGCCTCAGGCTTTAAAAAATGTACTAAGTGTAGCGGTACTATTTCTATTACAGATAGCCATGAATGGTGTCTCAAATGTTTGGGCCCTGACCATTCCGTTCCGGATTGTCCATCCTGCTCCATGATGTCTAAACGTGGGTTACAGAATCGAGCAGCTAAGCTCCATATGCTGTTTCCCACAGAGGCACCACCGGTAGCATCGACATCTTCTAGATCATCGTCTCCTGATGGATCTCAGGTAACCAAACATAAACCAAACAGGTCCTCAAAGGGTAAATCTCCCTCTAAGCATCGAGATGCCCCCGGGCTTACCCTTGAGGATCTTGCCCCAGCCAAACAACCCCGGCGGGAAGCTCCGGCTTCCAAAGCTCCTCCTATGGGGTTACAGGTTGACATCGATGGCACGGCCTCGACCGATCACCTGTTAGACTGCTCTGGGGTACCGGCACATTCTCCCGGTACCGACATCCAGGCAGTCGTGGCGTCTATGGATCATACTGTCCAATCCATGCAGCAAGCTATCATGGCTTTCATTCAGGCTGCGACGCCAGCGGTACCGCATCGAATATCGATGTCGGTACCGCCACCGGCACTGGTACCGGGCTTGATGCCGGTACCGCTTGCTTCGACATCGACCAGGATACCGACTCCGGTTCCTGGATCCGGGCGCTTCCCCGATACCGATCCGGTTACGGGGACGCCCGATGTCGATACCGATCGATACGCGTATCGATCGTTGGAATTGGACAGACGATACTTCGATTCCTCTGATGATTCCGATTCATCAGAAGAATCTCCTGAAGTGTCTATTACTCTCCCTGAGGAACCTTCTTCTCCAAAGAGGAGAATGTCTCCTCCAGAAGATTTGTCTTTTCAAGACTTCATTTCAGAAGTGGCTAAAGGACTTGCCATTTCAGTATCCTCTGAAATAGAGCCTCGAGCTAAAAAGCTTGACATTTTAGGTTACTCTAAGGCTCCCAGAGAGGCAGTCACCTTACCAATTCATGAAATTCTTCATGAACACATGCTTGATTTATGGGAGACTCCTCTCACCCTTTCTCCTCATTCTCGTAGGTTGGACACTATGTACCGTGTCCCCCCTTGTCCTGGTTTTCAAAAAACCCACCTTCCTCACCATTCCATTGTGGTGCAGTCAGCTATGAAAAGAATAAAGAGTACTAAAAGACATTCTTCTACTCCTCCAGGAAGAGAATGCAGGACCTTGGATGCTTTTGGTAGAAAAATCTTCCAAGCCAGTATGCTAATTGCTAGAATCAACTCATATAGTCTTTATATAGGTATGTTTCTCAAGGAAATTGCACTGAAGTTGCATACCTTTCTCCCTGTTATCCCAGAAGACAGAAAGGATGAATTCCTCCTTTGGCTTAAGCATGCTCAGGATGTTTCCAAGTTTTCCAATAGGGCAGCCTTTGACTCCTTTGAGGGTGCTAGCAGAGCCTCAGGCATTGCCATTGCTGCTCGGAGACTTGCTTGGCTCCAGGCTTCTGATCTAGAGCCTTGGGTCCATGATGGTCTGGGAAATCTGCCCTGTACAGGTGAGAATCTCTTTGGCAGAGAATGGCAAATTAAAGCCACTCAAATGGATGCAAAGAATTCTGCTCTGGATAGACTTTCCAAGTCTACCTCCATGCCATTCAAGAAAAAGTCTTTCAAGAAACCTTATTTCAAGAAGACCAGATTCCCTTCCAACTCTGGGCAGCAATCTGCTGCTGGCCGTTTTCCAACTAAGCGACAGCAACCTAGGCAGGCCAGACCCAAACCTGCCGCAACTCCTGCAACTCAACAGTCTCAACCCCCTCAGGGTTTTTGACTGCATTCTAGAGAACTTAACCTTTCTGGCTCTACCCCAGCCAGAACTTCTCCCCATTCCAGGAAGGTTAGCTCATTTTGCTCCCAGGTGGGAGCAAATAACATCAGAACAGTGGACCCTCTCCATCATAAGAGAGGGTTACAAACTTCATTTCTCAGACCTTCCTCCACACACCATGGTGAGACATTTCAACTCTCCCACACCTCTCCTCGACCTTCTGGGTCAGGAAGTGTCTACCCTGCTTGCCCAAGGGGCGATAGAAGAGGTTCCCCTTCTTCAGCAGGGCTCAGGGTTCTATTCCCCCTATTTTCTCATCCCCAAGAAAACAGGGGGTTACAGACCCATTTTAGATCTCAGGGAATTGAACAAATTCCTATGCAAGGAAAAGTTCAAAATGCTTTCTCTAGGGATTCTTCTTCCCTACCTAAAGAGCCAAGATTGGCTTTGTTCTCTAGATCTCAAGGATGCGTACACCCATGTCCTCATCCATCCATCCCACAGAAAATTCCTACGATTTCTGTTCCAGGGACAACATTATCAGTACAGAGTGCTTCCTTTCGGCCTAGCCTCTGCCCCCAGAGTGTTCACCAAATGCATGGCAGTCGTTGCAGCATTTCTACGCACCCTAGGGATTTTTGTTTTCCCATATCTCGATGATTGGCTCATCCGAGCACCAACTCAGTCAGAAGCTCAGATTGCTCTAAACCGCACAAGACGCATTCTGCAATATCTGGGACTGGTGGTAAACCTCTCAAAGTCCCAGCTTTCTCCCACTCAGTCCCTAGAGTTCATAGGGGCCTGGTTGGATACCACCACTGCAAGGGCCTACCTTCCTCAGGCCCGTTGCCATCGTCTACTGCAGTTAGCCTCCCAGGCACAGTCAAAGAGTCACTTGACTGCCAGGGAGATGCTTCAACTTCTAGGCCACATGGCTTCCACAGTACATGTGGTACCCTATGCTCGCCTTCACATGAGAGCAGCTCAGTGGACTTTGTCCACCCAGTGGACTCAAGCTTCAGGAGCTCTCTCCGACCAAATAGCAACCTCCAAACGTCTCTTTTGGTCTCTCCAATGGTGGATGTCCACTCAAAATATGTTGCTGGGGTCCCCCTTCCAACAGTCATTGCCCCAAGCAACCCTGACTACAGATGCCTCCCAAACAGGTTGGGGAGCTCATCTAGAGGACCTCTCCACCCAAGGCACTTGGTCTCTACAAGAGACCTTCCTTCATATCAATCATTTGGAGCTTCGAGCAGTTTTCCTAGCTCTCCAGGTCTTTCATACCCTCCTTGGCTACAAGACAGTCCTCGTTCACACAGACAATCAAGTAGCCATGTTTTACATAAACAAACAAGGAGGAACTGGCTCTCTGTCGCTTTGCAACGAAGCTCTCAGACTATGGGCCTTCGCCAGAGAGCATCAGATCCATCTCCTGGCAGTATACCTCCCAGGAATCCAAAACTCTTGGGCAGACAGACTCAGTCGAGTTCTGCTTCCACACGAGTGGTCCCTGCATATGGATCAGGTACTCAGAATCTTTCAGGAATGGGGAACCCCGGACATAGACCTCTTTGCAAGTCCGTGGAATGCCAAACTTCCCCGATTCTGCTCCAGAATTCCGTGTCAGGGAGTTCAGGCCAGGGATGCCTTCCTCCTTCATTGGGGTCAGGACTTCCTGTACGCCTTTCCACCCATTCCCTTGATTCCCAAGACTCTGTTCAAACTCCAGAGGGATCAAGGATCTATGATCCTCATAGCTCCACGCTGGCCATGCCAAGTGTGGTACCCTCTACTTCTGCATCTCTCCCAAGCCCCCTCCCTGGACTTGGGAGCTGCTCCAGACCTTCTGTCCCAGGAGGAGGGGACTTTGTGGCCCCAAACCCCAAGTCCCTTCACCTCAGGGCCTGGTTACTGAAGGCCTAGATCTTCAAGATTTAAATCTTTCTCAACAGGTGAAGGATATCCTTCATGCTTCCAGGAAACCTTCCACCAGGCGTTCCTACGCCTTTAAATGGAAAAGATTTTCCATTTGGTGTGCTGACAGAGGTCTAGACCCTTTCGCACTTCCTTTAACTTCTCTGTTGGACTATCTCCTGCATCTCTCCAATGCAGGACTTAAAACTAATTCAGTGAGAGTCCATTTGAGTGCTATTTCAGCATCCCTTAAGCCCATCAATGGGCAACAAGTCTCCTCTCATCCTCTTATCTCAAGATTCATGAGAGGCCTCACTTTAACTAAACCTCCCATTAAGCCTCCTCCGGTGGCATGGGATTTGAATTTGGTTCTTGGTCAGCTCATGAAGCCACCATTTGAACCCTTATCTTTTACCTCCCTGAAATTTCTTTCCTGGAAGGTTGTCTTCCTTATTGCAGTCACTTCTGCTCGCCGCATTAGTGAACTACAGGCCTTAGTGGCCAATCCACCTTATACAAGATTCCATCATGACAAGGTGGTCCTTAGGACTAATCCACACTTTATGCCTAAAGTGGTCTCGCCTTTTCATCTCAATCAAGAGGTGTATTTGCCAGTCTTTTTTCCAGCTCCTCATGCATCTAGTGCAGAGAGGAACCTTCATACTCTGGATTGTAAAAGGGCTTTTGCCTTTTACTTACATAGGACCCAGCAACATAGAAAGTCTTCTCAACTTTTTGTTGCTTTTGACCCTTCTCATTTGGGACTTCCAGTCTCTAAAAGAACACTGTCCAATTGGATTGCTCAGTGTATTTCTTTTGCCTACCAGAGCAAGAACCTTACTCTGGAGGGCCATGTCACAGCTCATAATGTGAGGGCCATGGCCACCTCTATGGCTCATCTTCATTCTGTGTCCATCGACCAGATCTGTCGAGCAGCCACCTGGGCCTCGGTTCATACCTTCACAGCCCATTACTGCTTGGACAAGGATTCCCGCCGGGATGCCTTGTTTGGTCAGGCTGTTCTCAAACACCTGTTCCATTCTTAATCAACTCCTACCCTCCTTCCCTGGATGGATGCCTGAGATCCATAGGAGGACATGGGACCCTATCCAGGGTCTAAATCCTAGGGGATCTCCCAGGCATCTTAGCTAGGGAGTCCCCATATGTGAGGACTCATTCCTGCTTGTTCCTGGAGATAGCAGTTACTTACCTGTAACAGGTGATCTCTGGGAACAGCAGGAATTAGTCCTCACAACCCACCCACCTCCCCTAGGAGTTGTATCTTTCTGGTCTTTCCTTTCCTTTCTCTTTCTATTGTCTCAGCTATAAACTCGAACTGAGGAGAGTCAGTTAGGAAAGGCGGGAAGGCAGCGCGCATGCGCTGTGGGATGCTCCCAAAAGCTTTCCTTTTTGGGAAGCTGGGGAGCGTTCCCGCGCAGGCTCCGTCGGTACCAACGTACCCATATGTGAGGACTAATTCCTGCTGTTCCCAGAGATCACCTCTTACAGGTAAGTAACTGTGCTTTATCTGGTCATTACAGTTAACAGGAAAATCAACTTGGATAACAGGAGCAACTATTTACAAAACAACTATTTACATAACAGTGTCATAGTGTCTGAAAAGAGTACTGTTAATCTGGTGAAGTAGAGTAATGTGCTGTTGAGACAGGAAAGTTTATGTGGTTGGAATGTAGTTATTGATATTTGGGTGTGACTGTTTCTTAATCTCAGGAAAAACTTCAGGCCTCCCTTTCTTGAGTGGTTACTTCATCACCAGAGTAGATACACTGGGGAGAGGAAAAATATTGGCTAGAGGTAGGATATAACAACATGCAAAGGAATGTCTGCCATAACCCAGCAGCTTCAGGGTTTTCTTGGCAAGATGTGACCGGAAATAGATTGCCAGGGCATTCTTCTGATACAGTGGAGGGTAAAGGAACTTGCCCAAGGCCACAAGGAGTGTCGGTGGGAATCAAAACTTGGTCTCTTGGTCATCAGGCCACTACTCTAACCACTAGGCTATTCCTCCACATTATAACAGCATAAGAACTGCCATACTGAGTCAGACCAAAGGTCCATCAAGTCCAGTGTCCCGTTTCCAGTTCACAAGTACCTGATGTACCCAGAAGTAGCCAGTTCCATGTTACTTACCCCAAGGATAAGCAGCATTTTCACTGTCTATCTTAAATAACAGATTATGAGCCTTTCCTCAAATCCAAACCTTTTTAAAGCCAACTACACTACTTGCTTTTATCACATCCTCTGGCAATGACTTCCAAAGATTAATTATGTATTAATAGAAGAAATATTTTATCCTTTTTGTTTTAAATATAGCCTTGTGTAAATTAATTGAAACAAACCAGATTTTTTTAATCTTTTCAGCCTGCAAATTGTATATGCATTTAATTTTGATCTTTTTTTAATCAACTGGGTTAAATCATCACATATGAAATGTTTCATTATTATTTGTGGATTTATGGGTTAAATGACATAATAGATGAGGTGATATGACGTAGGAATGACTTATTGTGTATGCGACTATAATATCAGCCAAAATTGCATCAGATTTTCTTTCGTGTATTCTTTTTTTTTTTGTATTTTTATTTTTGTAAGAATTTTGAACAAAATTAAACACATATCTCAACATCAGTTCACCCCTCCCCACAGAATCTATACACTTCCACCTCCACCCCCAACCTTAAGCCCAACGTCCCCCTGCAGAGACCCACCAAGCCAAACAACCCAGCATTCCCATATTTTTAGGATATCCCCCCCTCCCACTCACCCCTCTCCTCCCTTCTCCAAGGACACGCCACAGACCTCCCCACTTATCCATAAATCTATCCAATCTCTCCCGCCTTGCAGCTGTCAACTTTTCCATTAAAACAACGTGTCTTAGCCTCCCCTCGAACGCACCCATCGTAGGGAACCTCCACCCACTTCCACGCTGCTGCCAATTCACATCTCGCCGCATTCAAGTGTATTCTTAGTTGTTAATCCAACCATTGTGCATGATGGACATGACACCTAGAAAATGCACAAAGATCATCACCCTGCATGAACACACAGAGAAGACCTACAGGGATATAGCAAGTATAACTGGTGTCAGTCTCACAACCGTCAGTCATGTGATCAAATCTAAAAAGGAGACAGGATCCATCTCACCTAAACAAAAGGAAAATTGTGGTCGTAAGAGGAAAACCACACCCAGAAACAACTATGTTCTCAGGGAAGTAAAAAAGACCCTCGGAAGACAAGCGATTAAAAAGAGATTTAGAAGGAAAAGGTATAATGGTCAGTTCTTCCACAATTCGCAGGCAACGTTTGGAAGTTGGTCAAAAAGCACGACGACATCTGAAAAAACAACTTCTGACAAAGATTATGAAAGAGAAGTACTATAAATGGGGACTGAAACATAACGAGTAGACTAAAGAAGATTGGAGAAAAGTAATATTCAGTGATGAAAGTCATTTCTTTGTCCAGGGCCAAAGAAGCCAACATGTTTGGTGTTCACCTGGAGAAAATATTTGTGATTCCCACATCAACCAGAACACCCCCAAAAGATGATGATCTGGGGGTCTTTCGGTTATTATGGAGTCGGCAGTTTGCATCCAGTCGAGGGAATGATGTGTTCTCAACAATATGTCGATGTTCTCCAAAGAAGAGTTGTTCCAGAGCTAGAGAAGACATTTAATGATGGATCTGGCATCTTTCAGCAGGATCTTGCCCCATGCCACACATCAAAATTGGTGAAAAGCTTTTTTTCTAAAGAAGCAAATAAAGGTACTGGACTGGCCAGGAAACTCTCCGGATTTAAACCCAATAGAGAATCTGTGGTCCATTTGCAAACTTCGCTTTTGTGGAATGGACTGTATGACAAAGGAGCAGCTTATTCAAACTGTGATTCAAGTCTGGTACAGGGACCCAGAAATCATTGCAGACTACTCAAAATTAGTGGACTCCATGCCAAATTGTGTACAGATGTTGGTAAAAAACAGAGGGGGTCATATTATGTACTAATATGTAGCTATTAATAAGACTTTCAATGGAAAGTCCAGTTTTCACTTATTTTTCAATTTGTTTCAATTAATATGTACAAGGGTGTACTTTGTAACTTCATGGCATGCCCCCTAATCCTTGTATGTTTTGAAAGAATAAAGCAATTTGTGCCTATCCATTCCACTCCATTCAAGATTTTGTAGACCCCTACCATATGTCCCCTTAGCTTCTCCAAGCTGAGGAACTCTAACCTCTGTAGCCTATCCTCATAGGTGAGTTGTTCCATCTGCCTTATTATTTTGGTCACCCTTCCCTGTACCTTTTCTAATGTTGCTATAACTTTGAGATGCAGAGACCAGAATTGCACACAATATTCAAGTTGTGATCACACAATGGAGCGATACAGAGGCATTATTATAGCCTTTGTTCTTTATTTTATACAAATCATCAGAAAAGCAGGACTGTATGAAGACAACCGAAGTGTAAAGACTGGTGGAAGCCTCATCAACCACCTTCACTAAGCTGGTACTACATCAGTGGCTGAAAGTGAAGATGATCCGAAACTTCTGCTTCTCAAGATCAAGGAACATATGTAGTCTTAAAATGGGCCTGCACGTTAGCATGAAGACTACAAAGATGCTGACCACTGGCAAAACTAATAATTTCATTCTTGATGGAGAAGAAAAAGAAATAGTAGACAACTTTAACCTGCTTGGATAAATCAATAAAGAAACAATAAGCAGTCAAGAAATCCAGTGATGCCTTGCTCTTGGAAGAATGGCTATGAAGGACCTAGACAAGACTCTCAAATGAAGAGATGTCTCTCTACACACACAGATTTGATTTGTCCAAGCCATGGCATTTTGAATAACATTACATAGAAACATAGAAACATGATGACAGAAAAAGACCACATGGCCTATCTAGTCTGTCCTTCCATAACAACAACTACAACAGTCCACTTTTTACCTTTAGAGATCCACTGTGTTGGTCCCATGCTTTTTTGAATTCAGTTACTGTCCTCATCTCTACCACCTCCACTGGGAGACTATTCCATGGATCCACTACTCTTTCCGTAAAGAAATATTTCCACATATCACTCCTGAATCTATCTCCCTTCACCCTCATCCCATGTCCCCTCGTAGCAGAACTTGCTTTCAATTGAAAGAGGCTCTCTCCCTGAACATTTATGCCACGGAGGTATTTAAACATCTCAATCATATCACCTCTATCCTGCCTTTCCTCTAAGGTGTACATATTAAGATCCTTAAGTCTGTCCTCATATGCTTTATAATGAAGCCCACTAATCATTTTAGTAGCCACCCTCTGCACCGACTCCATCCTGTTCACATCCTTTTGAAGGTGCGGTCTCCAGAATTGCACACCATACTCCAAATGAGGTCGCAACAAGGACTTATACAGAGGCATTATCACCTCCTTTTTTCTGCTAGCCATTCCTCTCCGTATGCACCCAAGCATCCTTCTAGCTTTTGCCGTCACCTTTTCTACCTGTTTAGCTACTTTAAGATCATCAGACACAACCACGCCTAGGTCCCGCTCTTCTTTAGTGGACAAAAGTACTTCACCTCCTATACTGTATTGCTCCCTTGGATTGCTGCAGCCCAAATGCATGACCTTACATTTTTTAACATTAAATTCCAGCAGCCAAATTCTAGACCATTCTTCAAGCTTAGCTAGATCCCTCCTCATGTTATCTACACCTTCCTAGGTGTCTACTCTATTGCAGATTTTGGTATCATCTGCAAAGAGGCAAACCTTACCCGACAGCCCTTCCGCTATATCACTAACAAAGATGTTAAAAAAAATCGGACCAAGGACAGATCCCTGGGGCACACCACTGGTAACATCCTTCTCCTCGGAGTGAGCTCCATTTACTTGTACTCTTTGTCGCCTCCCACCCAACCAATTTCTAACCCAAGCAGTAACTTTAGAGTCCATCCCTAGGGTGCTCAGTTTGTTTATAAGTCGCCTGTGAGGAACAGTGTCAAAGGCTTTACTGAAATCTAAATACACCACATCTAGAGCTCTCCCTCGGTCCAACTCCCTGTTCACCCAGTCAAATAAATTAATCAGATTTGTCTGACAAGACCTGCCTCTGGTGAATCCATGCTGCCTCGGATCCTGTAATCCACTGGACTCCAGAAACCTCACTATTTTCTCTTTCAGCAGCGTTTCCAATAATTTATTCACCACCAAAGTTAAACTAACCGGCCTGTAGTTTTCAACCACATCCTTACTTCCGCTTTTGTGTAAAGGCACCACATGAGCCTCTCTCCAGTCCTTTGGCACCACTCCCGACTCCAACGAGGCATTGAAAAGGTCAGTCAGTGGAGTTGCTAGAACGTCCCCAAGTTCCCTCAGTATTCTAGAGTGTATCCCATCCGGTCCCATCGCTTTGTCTACTTTAAGTTGAGCTAGTTTCTCACTAACACAGTCTTCTGAAAATTGTTCAAGATGTCCCTCGCTTCTGTTCTTATTTGTGGGTGTTTTCTGAGGTCCTGCTCCTGGTTCTTCATCTGTGAACACAGAACAAAAATATTTGTTAAGCAATTCCGCTTTATCCTTATCAGCTTCTACATATTCCCCCCCTGCACCTTTGAGTCTGACATTACGACTCTTGCCCTTCCTCTTCTCACTAATATATCTGAAAAATGTCTTATCCCCCCATTTTATTGCATTGGCTATTTCCTCCTCCTTTTGAATCTTTGCCTTCTTGACTACTTTGCTAGCTTCTCTAAGTTTTTCCAAATACAGATGCCTGTCTTCCTCTCTCTGTGATCTCTTGTATTTCATGAAGGCCTCCCTCTTTTTCTTCACTTTTTCAGCTACTTCCTTCGAAAACCATAGCGGTCTCCTTTTCCTTTTGCCTTTATTTACCATTTTAACAAAAAGGTTGGTTGCCCTTAAAATACCCCCTTTCAGTTTTGCCCACTGTTTTTCTACATCCCCCAGCTGTTCCCATCCCACTAACGACTCCCTGAGGTATTGGCCCATCTTCGCAAAGTTAGTCTTCCTAAAGTCTAAGATCCTCACCTTGGAATGGATTCTAACAGCCCTAGTCCTAATACTGAACCACACCATCTGGTGATCACTGGATGCAAAATGATCTCCCACTACAACATCAGAAACACTTTCACCATTGGTAAGCACCAAGTCCAGTATGGCCCCTTCACGTGTGGGGTCTGTTACCAATTGCCTGAATAGTTCTTCCTGTAGAGAATCCAGGATCTCCTTACTTCTAGATGATACTGCAACAGGAATGTGCCAATCAACATCTGGCATATTGAAATCTCCTATCAATAGCACTTCCCCTTTCCTAGCAATGCTGCTTATGTCTTCAATTAACTCTGTCCACCTCTTCCTCTTGTGAGGGAGGTCTGTATATCACACCAATGCAAATAGATTTCTCTTTCCCTCTTTCTAGTTTAATCCACAATGCCTCCTCTCTCCCTTTAAGCTCTGTAATTCCAAAGCTTTAATAGTAGTTTTTACATATAGTGCCACTCCTCCTCCCCTTCTTCCTACCCTGTCCTTTCTGAATAAAGTATAGCCAGGTATAGTTACATCCCAGTCATGGTTTTCTGTGAACCATGTTTCTGTAACTGCCACTCCCACCAAAGCTTCAACTTCAGGGATCTTATTTCCCATGCTACGGGCATTAATACACACTGCTTTCCATATGTTACCCCTGTTACCCATTTCCATAAAGGTATTTAATGTATCATTTACCTGGGGGCTTTCACTTACCTGGGGACTTTCTTCACCCATCCCCAATGAATCTAGATGCAAAAGTTAGACAGTGGTGAAAGAGGACAGGAAAAAAATTGATGCCTTAAAATTATGATACTGGCAAAGAATACTGTGCATACATTGGTTTGACCAAAGAACAAATCATTTGGTACTAGAGGAGATCAAACCTAAGCTTTCTTTAGAAGCTCAAATGACAAGACTTTGACTTTCATACTTTGGACACATCATGCGAAGAGAAAGATCATTAGAATAAGATATCGTGCTTAGCAAGGTTGAAGGTCAACCAAAAGAGGAAGGCCAGCAATACAATGGATGAATACAATAACAGTAGCTATGGATGAAACTCAATCAACAATTAGCTGCCTGACAGAAGGCTGAATACAATTTAGGACATATATCCAGAGGGTTGCCATGAGTCTGCGTCGATTTGATGGCATTTAACTCCAACAATACTTAACTAATCATTCCTAGCATTGTTTGCTTTTTTGTTCACCGCCACACACTGAACTGAAGATTTCAATGTATTATCTACGATCATACCTAGATCCTTTTCCTAGGTCACTTTGCCTAATGTGAAAACTTACATTGTGTATCTATAATTTGGGTTGTTCTTTCCTAGGTACATCACTTTGCATTTGTCAACATTAAATTTCATCTGCCATTTGTTTTGCTTTCTCTCCCAGTCTTATAAGGTTCTCTTGCATTTACCCGCAGTCTGCATGTGATTTAACAACTTTGAAGATCATTTATAAATATGTTAAAAGGCATAGGTCCCAATACAGGTCCCTGGGATAACTATTCATCTTCTTCCATTTAAAAAATTGATAATTTATCCATACTCTGTTTTCTGTCTCTCAACCAGTTTCCAGTTCACAATAGGACAGTGCCTCCTGTGCACTTTCAATTTTCTTAGGCGTCTCTAATGTGGGACTTTGTCAAATGCTTTCTGCAAGTCTAAATATACTATTTCAACTGGCTGACTTTTATCCACATGTTTATTCATGCCTTCAAAGAAATGGAGCAGACTGGTGAGGCAAGACTTCCCTTGGCTAGATCCATGTTGACATGGTCCCAGTCAACTATGTCTGCATTGTATCCTTTTCTACTATTTTGCCTGGCACTAGTGTTAGGCTTACTGGTCTTGAAGTTTTCCTGATCATCCTATGAGCCCTTTTTTAAAAAATAGCAGTTATATTGGCCACCCTTCAATTATCTGGTACCATAGATGATTTTAATGATAGGTTAAAAATCAATAATAGCAGTTCTACAGTTTTGTCTCTGAGTTCTTTTAGCGGTCTTTGGTGTATACCATCTGGTACAGGTGCTGTGCTGCTCTTTAATTTATCAGTTTGTTTAAAATGGTGCTACATATATTAATGACACAGTTGATAATAAATAAAAAACAATTGGGTCATGCAGTCTGCCAAGTTATTGCTTTCCACGCTGTAGTTGTCGAGCATGTCTGCTGATATAGTACTGCTCCCTCTCCAGGATGGTGTTTCATGCTCTTCATTACTCTGCAGTCTTGGCCAAATGAGTATACAAAATACCCCACTTATCTAACACCCAGTGCCTTCCCTTGTCTGTCTCCAAAATTTTCTAATCATCTCCATACTACTGCCATGGCTTTTGTCTTTACATATAGGGGCTTGTTTACAAAGCCACGGTAGCGGTTCGAAATAAATGGGGCCGCGGCTCCGATAACAATCGTGAACTGCTACTGCGGCTTTGTAAACAAGCCCCATAGTCTCCTAGGTCGCCATCATAGCCTGCCAGCCATTGGACTATGTGAGCACCTACCATATGTCATCATTAGGACTTCTACTTATTAGACAACTTGCACTCTACAGGACCGAACCAGCTAATTATTTCTCTCCTCACAAGATTGGGACTTTTTGAAAAAACTGAGCCAGATACATGGCTTAAAGTAACCATTTGGGAGTGCTCGTGTGAATTTGTTTAATTGTTCCCGCTTGCCAGTGTGGAAAGGAAATCATCATTAGCTTATCTTCTTGCAATAGCTTATAGCATGTAGCCATTACTGCAGAAGAATTTAAAAGCCAGCAATGGATTGTAATTTGGCACTCTTTGTCAGAAAAAAAATATGCACAGCATTCTAGTTTTGGAACTCTTAGTTTGCAAAGGTCTGAATTATTGGTGTACATTCACACTGGCTTTTATTCTGCAACTGAAAGATTACAAACTTGGAAAACCAGCCCACGGCCAAATCTGTGTGCTAATGGAAGCTGTAATTTGTGTCATGGAGCCAATGGTTAGGCATCGGTTGCAATGCTTTAAGCCTTTGGGGACGTTATATGCCTTTTCTGGGGTGATTCATTACTAGTGTTCATAGAGCTGCAATTTTGCTACAATTGCTATGGAGAACTATGATCTATGCAATTTTCTGTTGCATTCCACCGCTGTTGCTTGCATGTTTTTTTGCTGCTTATTTTTAATTTATTGTTTTTACTTGTGCTCTTATTGAGATAATCATCATGTTTGCAACACATACTGTGCCTGAAATTATCAGCATTTCTCATATTTAAGTGGCTTTCCCAGGATCAAAAACCCTGATTGATTTTCAGTACACAATTCTTTTCAAATATTTTGTTTTCAAATGGTTTAGAAAGACAGTGCGCATGAAGCTATTCAAAGAAAGACATTTTATCTGTAACTTATCTCCAGGAACAAGCAGGAATGTAGTCTTCACATATGGGTATCGTTGGTACCGACGGAGTATGCGCAGGAACGATCCCCAGCATCCAATAGGAACACTTTTGGGAGCATACCTCAGCACATGCACGCTGCCTTCCCGCCTTTCCAACTGTCCCTCTTCGGTTCTTCGTTTTCTGCGGAGCCGGCAGGATCCATACTCTGTCACCGCAGAAAATTCCGTCTTTAAAATTGTTTTGTTGTGGTCGCGTTTGCCTCCGCACGATGCTTACCAGTACCGCCGGTTCTTTTCTTTTCTTTTCCAAAGAAAAAAACCAACCTTATACTTTGAACTGTTTCTCTTCAGAAACTTTTCTTTTTTGGTGCTAGGCGCCATTTTGGGCACTAGGCCCCATATTCCTAAAACATGGAAAAAACAACTAGTGGTTTTAAAAAATGTACTAAGTATGGCGGTACCATTTCCGTCACTGACACCCATGATTGGTGTCTTAAATGTTTAGGGCCTCAACATTCTCCATCTGAATGTCTCGCCTGTATGGGGATGACTAAAAGAGGAAGACAGAACCGGGCTGCAAAGCTTGGTACCCTCTTTTCTTCGGATGCCAGATCCATTGCATCGACATCTTCAAGGGCCTCCTCTTCCTCCCATGGATCTCAGGTACCTAAACATAAAAGCCGGTCCTCAAAGGGTAGCTCTCCTGCTAAGCATCGATAGGCCATTGGCATTGCCCTTGAGGGAGCCACACTGGCAAAGTAGTCCCTGCAGGAGGCTTCAGCTTCCAAAGCATCGATGGGGCTCCATGATGTTCTCGAGGCCTCGACCTCGCAAGAACTACCTCTGCCATGCTCAGGGGTCTGGGCCATTTTCACCGGTACCGACACCCAGGCATCGGCAGCATCGATAGACCAGAGGTTCCTCGCTATCAAACGCAGCATAGCAGCTCTTCTCTCAGCTGCGGTACCGTTGGTCCAACGAGCACCGGTATCGATACCGATGCTGGTACCTACACTGTACCGACAGTACCGGCCCCGGTGGGAATTCTTCCCGCGCCATCTTTGGCTGGAATCGACAGGTCGGTACCGGATCAACTCGGTACCGACTTCGATTGATACCAGGACCGTGCTTTGCATGAGCATCATGGTCAGGAATACTTCGAATCCTCCGATTCCGAAGACTCTGACAAGTCTGTTGGTACTAGAGGGTTTCTCCCAGAAGGTCCCTCTTCTCCCCAATGCAGAATGTCACTTCCAGAGGACATGTCTTTTCAGGATTTTATTCATGACATGGCCAAAGGCCTTTCAATCACGGTGGCCCCTGAAGAGGAGCCCAGAGCAAAGGATTTGGAAATTCTCCAATATTCTAAAGCTCCAAAGGAGGCAGTCACTCTGCCCATCCATGAAATTCTGCATAACTTGATGCTCAGAATGTGGGAGACACCTCTGATTACATCTCCTCATTCTAGGAGACTTCATACTATGTATCGAGTTCTGCCATGTCCTGGATTTCAAAAGACTCAGCTGCCACACCATTCAATGGTGGTGGAGTCAGCTATGCGTAGGATGAAAAGTGCAAAGAGGAATGCATCCAGTCCCCCAGGTCGTGAATGCAGGACTCTGGACGCTTTTGGGTGCCGAACTTTTCAGGCTTCCATGCTTTCAGCTAGGATCAGTTCATATATACTATATATGGGAATGTTCCTCAAGGAAGTTACAGGAGACTTGGAGCTTATGAGCCCATTTCTCCCAGATGACAAGAGACAAGACTTCCTTGCTCTAGTTAAGCATGCTCAAGATGTTTCCAAGTTTATCAATCGTGCAGCCTTTGACTGATTTGAATGCATCAGCAGAACCTCTGCTATTGCCATTGGTGCACGATGGATTGCCTGGCTTCAGGCATCAGACTTAGAGACTTGGGTACAGGACAAGTTAAGCAACATTCCTTGCACGGGAGAGAATCTCTTTGGCAAGAACTGGCAGGAAAAGTCTAACGAGTTAGATGCTGACAATACTACTCTAGATAGATTGTCAAAATCTACAGCCACTCCAGCCAAAAAGAAGCCTTATAAAAAACCCTCTTTCAGCAAAAAGAGGAAACTTTATCCTTCCTATACCCAGCAGAGTCAGACTCAGGATCAGGTTGCCCAAAAGGTACAAACTAGACAGCAAAGGAAGCCAAAAGGCCTGAGAGCCCATCCAGCTCTGCAGGGTCAGCCCCCTCAAGGGCTTTGACTCCTTCCTAGAGAGCTTAGCCTTCCTGCCTCTGAGGGGTCCCCAACCCTCGAATATCCCAGGCAGGTTATGCCATTTTGCCAACAGATGGCATCAGATACCAGCAGAAGATTGGACTTTGTCCATTGTAGGAGAGGGGTTCAAGCTTCATTTTCACAGCATGCCCCCTCCTACAATTCTAAGGCAACTCAATTCTCAAACCTCCGCAGACGATCTGCTAGATCACGAGTTCTCAACACTTCTTGCCCAAGGGGCAATAGAGGACGTACCCATTCTTCAACAGGGTGAAGGGTTCTACTCCCCCTATTTTCTTATTCCAAAGAAAACAGGAGGACACAGACCCATTTTGGACCCCAGAGAATTGAACAAATACCTGTTTCGAGAGAAGTTCAAAATGATTTCTCTAGGAACTCTTCTGCCATACCTTCAAAGCCAGGATTGGCTTTTCTCTCTAGACTTAAAGAATGCATACACTCACATTCTGATCCATCCAGATCACAGGAAATTCTTACGATTCCTTTTCAGCGGAAAACATTTCCAGTACAGGATTCTTCCCTTTGGTCTGGCTTCAGCACCAAGAGTATTCACGAAATGCATGGCAGTAGTAGCTGCATTTCTGCGAACCCTGGGGATATTCGTCTTCCCTTACTTAGACGACTGGCTCATTCGAGCCCCTAGAGTTGCAGAGGCCGGCACTGCACTGTCCCGCACAATGTGAATCCTCCAATACTTGGGGTTGGTAATAAACCTCCCAAAATTCCAACTTGTTCCTTCCCAATGCCTAGGATTCATAGGAGCCTATCTAGATACCAGACAGGCAAAGGCTTTTCTTCCACAGGCCCGGTATCTTCGCATAATGCAACTAGTTTCTCAAGCAGCGGGGAAATCCTCCCTAACTGCACGGGAGCTACTACAGTTGCTGGGACATATGGCATCCACAGTTCATGTAATCCCATATGCTCGCCTCCACATGTGAGCAGCTCAGTGGACCCTATCCACACAGTGGACACAGGCCACAGGTCATTTATCAGACAAGAATATTAAACTCTCAATGACTAATTTTGTCTCTCCAATGGTGGGCAATCATTAGAAAATCTGACGGTGGGGTCTCCTTTTCATCAACCCCTCTTTCAGGCCACCCTAACAACAGATGCATCACAGGTGGGTTGGGGAGCACACCTGAATCATCTCTCTACCCAAGGGCCCCTGGACTCCACAGGAAGCTGGTCTACACATAAACCACCTGGAATTAAGAGCAATCGATTTAGCTCTTCGAGTATTCCACGCCCAGCTCAGCTACAAGACAGTCCTATTCCAGGCAATCAAGTAGCCATGTTCTATGTGAACAAGCAGGGTGGGACGGGCTCTCTGTCGTTAAGCAATGAAGCTTTACGACTGTGGACCCTCGCCAGAGAGTATCAAATTCACCTTCTATTGGTATATCTTCCAGGCATTCAAAACCTTTGGGCAGACAAACTCAGTTGAGTACTGCTGCCTCACGAGTGGTCCCTCCACCTCGACCAGGTGGCAAAGATATTTCATCTCTGGGGCACTCCAGACATAGACCTCTTTGCAAGTCCACTGAATGCCAAACTTCCCCGGTTCTGTTCCAGGATTCCGGCTCACAATTGTCAGGCAAGGGATGCCTTCCTCCTTCACTGGGGTCAGGACTTCCTTTATGCCTTCCCACCCATTCCCCTCATCCCCAAAACACTCTTCAAGCTTCAGAGAGACGGGGTCGCATGATTCTCATAGCACCACGATGGCCACACCAAGCGTGGTATCCCCTGCTTCTACATCTCTCTCAAGCGGCACCTCTGGAGTTAGGAAATGCTCCAGATCTCCTTTCCCAAGAGGACGGGACGCTATGGCACTCAAATCCCCAGTCCCTGCATCTCACGGCCTGTTTGATGAAGGCTTAGACCTCCAGGAATTTAACCTGTCCCAGCAGGTAAAGGATATCCTTCAGGCTTCTAGAAAACTTTCCACAAGAAGATCTTATGCCTTCAAGTGGAAACGTTTTACTATATGGTGCTCCAAGAAGGTATTAATCCCCCTTGTCATACCTTTTAGAATCAATACTAGAGTATCTCCTTCACTTATCGAATTCTGGTCTAAAGACCAATTCGGTAAGAGTCCATCTTAGTGCAATTGCAGCTTCTTGTAAGCCTCTGAATGGACAACCAATTTCCTCTCATCCACTCATATCCAGATTTATGAGATGTCTTCTATTAATCAAACCTCCCATTAAGCCACCACCGGTGGCATGGGATCTAAATCTAGTTCTCGGGCAGCTTATGAAGCCGCCTTTAGCCACTACAACCCTTAAGTTTTTGACCTGGAAGGTCATCTTCCTAATTGAAATCACCTCTGCACATCGCATTAGTGAACTGCAAGCTTTAGTGGCTGATCCTCCTTATACTAGATTTCATCATGATAAGGTTGTTCTTAGAATTCATCCACACTTTATGCAAAGGTGATTTCGCCTTTTCATTTAAATCAATCAATTTATCTTCCTGTATTTTTTCCGAGGCCTCACGCCTCTAATGCAGAAAGAAACCTTCATACTTTGGATTGTAAAAGAGCCTTAGCCTTTTACCTACAGAGAACATAGCAACATAGAAAGTCCTCGCAACGTTTTATAGCTTTTCACCCTAGTCATTTGGGACTTCCAGTCTCCAAAAGAACTTCATCTAATGGATTGCCCATTGCATATCCTTTGCTTATGAGAGTAAGGGTCTTCCTCTTCAAGGCCATGTCACAGCTCATAACGTGAGAGCCATGGCACCTTCCATGGCTAATCTCCACTCTGTGTCTATCGATGACATTTGTCGAGCAGCCACCTGGGCTTCGGTACACACCTTCACAGCCCACTACTGCCTGGATAAAGCCTCCCATCGGGATGCCTTCTTTGGCGAAGCTGCTGTTCAAAATCTCTTTCAGACCTAATTCAACTCCTACCCACCAACCCTGGTGGAATGCCAGAGATCCATGGGAGGAAGGATTCCCACCTTTCTAGGGTGGCACCTTCCTGGGGCTATCTCCCAGGCATCTTCAGCTAGGGAGTCCCCATATATGAAGACTACATTCCTGCTTGTTCCTGGAGATAGCGTAGTTACTCACCTGTAACAGTGATCTTGGGGAACAGCAGGAATTTAGTCTTCACAACCCACCCATCTCCCCTAGGAGTTGTCTCTCTATCTCTTTGTCTATTTCCTCTCTCCCTCTATCCTTTCACTCAGCTACATACTAAACTGAAGAGGGACAGTTGGAAAGGCGGGAAGGCAGCGCGCATGTGCTGAGGGATGCTCCCAAAAGCATTCCTATTGGATGCTGGGGAGCGTTCCCGCGCAGGCTCCGTTGGTACCGATGATATCCATATGTGAAGACTAAATTCCTGCTGTTCCCGGAGATCACCTGTTACAGGTGAGTAACTATGCTTTTTCTAAAGTTTCATCCTGCTTTGGTGACTCTGGTTACTTTTAGTCTGGCCTGATTTGGAAAAGAAAAAAACATACATTTTTGGAGTAATTTTATAAACTTTCCTCTAGGTGTAAACATAGAAACATGACGGCAGAAAAAGATCACATGGCCTATCTAGTCTGCCTTTCTAAATCAACTACTACAATAGTCCCCTTTTTTCCTTTAGAAATCTTCTGTTTGTCGCAGACATTTTTGAATTCCGATACTTCTACTACTGCTACCACTGAGCATTTATATAACACTACAAGACATACGCAGCACTACACAGACATCTAAGAGACAGTTTCTGCTCATCAGAGCTTACAGTCTAGTCAAGACAGATAACACAGTAAGTGTAGACAGGGATACATCTAGGGGGAATGGTAAGTAAAAACAAAGGAGATCAGGTGAGTCAAGTTTATTTATTTATTTTATTTGCATTTCTTATATACCGCACTATTTGCGATCAGCGCGGTTTACATAGAACAAACAGTATCCGACAATATACAAAAGTCAGGTCATTACATTGAACAGGAACAAGTAACTTGGACAACAGGGTAAACTATATACATATGCGATACATTGAGTAAGGTAAATTATATACATGTACAAATGAAATTATTAGGTATTGGTCATACTTGGGGGTGCCCTAATAATGATGGCTGGGGTTCAGGGGAGTCAGCGAGGTATTTGATAAAGAGAAAGTGTTTCAAGGCCTTCCTGAACTGGCTCAAGTTGGGGATTGCTCTGATGTATGGTGGTAGGGAGTTCCAGAGACTTGGGGCGCATAGTCTGAAGGCTCTATTCGATGTTGCTTTGGTGCATTTTGTCGTGTCTCTCGGTATAACTAGGATGTTGGCTGCTGAGGATCTCCTTAGCCTGTTAGGTGTGGGTGGATGGATGATGTCACTTAGTGAAGAGGAGGAGAGCCCCTTGGTGGCCTTGAATGTCATCAGTAAGATCTTGAAACAGATCCTGGCTTGAATGGGGAGCCAGTGAAGCTGCTTTAGGAGGGGTGTGATATGCTCTCTTCTCGGATCTCCAAGGAGAATCCGCGCAGCACTATTCATGGCATGTTGTAGGGGGTTCAAGGTGGCCTGAGGGAGTCCTTGTAGGATGGCGTTTGCATAATCAAAATGTGGAATAATGAGGGCTTGATAGATGGTGCGGAAGTCGCTTGGTTCGAGTAATGGGCGTAGGTATCTGAGGGATCTGATCTTGAAGTAGATCGCTCTGACGGTGTTGGCTATGTGTTGCTTCATGCTGAGATTCTGATCCAGTGTGACTCCGAGATAGCGTATAGCTGATTTTACTTGCAACTCGGCGTTGTTCACTTTCAAGTAGCTGGGTGGTGTGAACTCTGGATTTCTGGAGATGAACAAGACCTCTGTTTTCTTGTGTTGGATGCGCAAATTTTGAGATAGGAGCCATTCTGATATTGTGTTGAAGCACTTAGTCAGAGGGGTAAGGTCTGGACATTCCAGGGATATCGGCAGGTAAAGTAGGACATCGTCGGCGTATATCATGCAACTCACATTGAACGATCTGATGATGTTACAGATGGGTTGGATATAGATGTTAAACATAAGTGATGATAGGGAGGATCCTTGAGGAACTCCTTGACTTTGTAGGAATGGTTCAGATGTGGACCCGTTTGCTCGAACATATTGCCATCTTCCAGACAGGTAGGATCTGCACCACTCAAGAGCTGTTCCACTGATGCCTTTTTCTCTCAGCCTACAAAGGAGAATTTCGTGGCAGACCGAGTCAAAGGCCGCCGCTATATCTAAAAAGATGAGTGCGAAACCTTGATGTATGTTGTCGATGCCTGAAATTATGGTGTTGAAAAGCGTTGTGAGAAGAGTTTCCACTCCGTGTGACTCTCTGAAACCATGTTGGGATGAATCTAGGGGGGCGTTGGTATCGATATGATCTTGTAACTGTTTGTAGACTAACTTTTCAATGATTTTGGCGAGCATCGGGATGCTGGAAATGGGCCTGTATGACTCCACCTTTTGTGGGTCTAATTTGGAGTTCTTCAATAGAGGTCTAACGGAGGTTTGTTTGAGAGTAGAGGGGAAAGACCCAGTGCTAAAAGATAGGCCTATCATATTGGCTAAGATCGGGGCGAGGTCACATCGCAAATCCCTTATCCAGAATGCTGGACAGGGGTCCGAATATGCAGTGGAGGTATTTAGAGTTGAGATGGTGTCTTCTATAATTCTCTTTGAATGTGTAACAAAGGTAGTTAGAGATGCTGAGAATTCTTGAGCGTTGGGGGGGTCCGGTATCTCCATTTTGTCGGTCTTGCACAGTTTAGATTGCATAAAGATGGCATAGTCTTGCGGGTGTATACATCCAGGGTGCTCCGGGGTGGGTTCCTTAGCAAGGGATTTAACCAAGTTGAAGAGGTCGTGCGGCTTATTTAATGACTTTTTCAGGGTGTCTGTGTGGTGTTGCTTCATTTTGACTATGACGGCGTTGTGATGTGTGTGTAGTTGCTGGGTGTATGCTGCTTGGTCACTGCTAGTATGTGACTTCCTCCAGCGCTTTTCCAGTCTCCGTAGGAGGGTTAGTGATGCCCTTAAGTCGGCTGTGAACCATGGTGCTGACGATCTTCTGTTTGGGGCTTTAGTTGTTGGGGGACGGATTGCGATTGCGCTGAGTTTGCTGATCCAGGTGGAGATCAGTTCCTCTAGATCTAGTGAGGTCTTATCAAGGAGTATGTTTGTTTCAGCCAGTATACGTTCTCTGTTGAACGGGTGAAAACTTCTGGCAGTTGGGTTAGAGTTCTTGCTTAAATCCTCATTGGGTCTTTGTGACTTGAAGAGGGTAGGTATCTGGAAGGTAATGAGCTTGTGGTCAGACCATGGTACTGCTGTTAATGAAAGTGTGATGTTTTGTGATTGCTGAAGCACTGCTTGTGGGGCGAATATGAGGTCGAGAATGTTACCCTTTGAGTGTGTGGGTTCTTGTACCAATTGGGTGTATCCCAAGATGTCTAGTGCTTCTATGAATGCAGCTGCTTGATTGTCCTGTAGGGATGGCAGATTGAAGTCGCCTAGGATCCAATTTGGTTTATTTGGACCCTGGGTGTTGGATGCTATGTTTATGATATTAGAGAGGTTGTCTGGATTTGCAGAAGGTGCTCTGTAAATCAGGTTTATAGAGCAGGTGTTGTTGGAGATAGTTACCATTTCAAGGGTGTTGATGCTGTTAGATTCAACCATTTTGAACTGAAGGTCCGATCTGGTGATGATGATCACTCCTCCACCCCTTTTGTTCTGCCTGTGGCTGGTGAAAGCAACAAAGTTGGGTGGTAGAAGTTGATTGAGTATGGTGTTATCCTCCGGTGAGAGCCAGGTCTCAGTGATCATGATGATGTCTAATTTATGATACATTATCGTTTCAGTGATTGCTGGCCATTTTTTGCGAAGTGAGCGAGAGTTAATGAGTGCATACTTCAGGCTACTAGTGTATGGGCTTTTACTTTGCTTGGTTTTTAAAGAATTTTGTAGTGGAATATGTATTAGATGGTGGTGGTATGGATAGCTAGCTCCATAAGAGTGGTTGTGGGAGTCATCTGGCCATTTTCTTCCACTAGTAGAAACTATTGGGATGTGATTCTGTGTTGTAAGTAGTACCAGTGAGGAGGATGGCAAGATTGTGAGTAGAAGGTAGAGATTCATTAGGGTGATGATTATGTGATCCATTTTGAATCTTACTGAGCCAGTCCAGGTGAGGCAGGGGTTTGTGCAGGAGGGGTGAGTTTGGTGTGTCCCCTGACTAAGGATATTTTATTTAGGTGGCTGTATCTTCTGAGGTGCGGGAAAGGAGAGTGAGTGCCCTTTCATAGTTGTGTGTTATGGCAGGAGTAGAATTTTACTAACGATAATAATGGCAGGAACACTATGATTCACAGTGGCAATGGAACACAGTGATACACAGTAGCAATGGAACATAATGATACACAGTAGCAATGGAACACAATGATACACAGTAGCAATGGCAGGAAGAAGTAAAGCTAAACAACGGCAATGATAGGAATCTGATGATACCAAACAATAGCAGTGGGTGATGCGGCTTAGTGACTGATTCTGTTTTTTCTATTGTCGTCAAAATGGCGTTTTACCATGTAGGAAGCAGGTGATATTATCTATGCATGGTAACGGATAAGGAGTATCGCTCGGGATATTATAAAGTACCTGAGATACTGTTTCTGCCGTCAGAGGAGAGTTGTTGACACAGGCGATGGAGGGTTGTTGGTGCAGGACAGGAAAGTGAATATTCAGTCCTGCCTTCATGGTCCACGCCTAAGGGCCACGCCAAAGGGCCCTCTGGCGAGGCCCTCAGGCGCGGGCCCGCCCGATGGCGCGAACTTTTAAAGTTCCTGGCTGGAGCCCCGATTGGGCGAAGATGTTGTTGCAGCTCCTCCTGCTGCTTGAGGCTCAATCCCCCGACTGGGGAGAGCTGATGAAGGCAGCGGGTGCACAGGGACCACGCGCCCGATGGCGCGAACTTTTAAAGTTCCTGGCTGGAGCCCCGATTGGGCGAAGATGTTGTTGCAGCTCCTCCTGCTGCTTGAGGCTCAATCCCGCGACTGGGGAGAGCTGATGAAGGCAGCGGGTGCACAGGGACCACGCGCCCGATGGCGCAAACTTTTAAAGTTCCTGGCTGGAGCCCCGATTGGGCGAAGATGTTGTTGCAGCTCCTCCTGCTGCTTGAGGCTCAATCCCCCGACTGGGGAGAGCTGATGAAGGCAGCGGGTGCACAGGGACCACGCGCCCGATGGCGCAAACTTTTAAAGTTCCTGGCTGGAGCCCCGATTGGGCGAAGATGATGTTGCAGCTCCTCCTGCCGCTTGAGGCTCAATCCCCCGACTGGGGAGAGCTGATGAAGGCGGCGGGTGCACAGGGACCATGCGCCCGATGGCGCGAACTTTTAAAGTTCCTGGCTGGAGCCCCGATTGGGCGAAGATGTTGTTGCAGCTCCTCCTGCTGCTTGAGGCTCAATCCCCCGACTGGGGAGAGCTGATGAAGGCAGCGGGTGCACAGGGACCACGCGCCCGATGGCGCAAACTTTTAAAGTTCCTGGCTGGAGCCCCGATTGGGCGAAGATGTTGTTGCAGCTCCTCCTGCTGCTTGAGGCTCAATCCCCCGACTGGGGAGAGCTGATGAAGGCAGCGGGTGCACAGGGACCACGCGCCCGATGGCGCAAACTTTTAAAGTTCCTGGCTGGAGCCCCGATTGGGCGAAGATGATGTTGCAGCTCCTCCTGCCGCTTGAGGCTCAATCCCCCGACTGGGGAGAGCTGATGAAGGCGGCGGGTGCACAGGGACCATGCGCCCGATGGCGCGAACTTTTAAAGTTCCTGGCTGGAGCCCCGATTGGGCGAAGATGTTGTTGCAGCTCCTCCTGCCGCTTGAGGCTCAATCCCCCGACTGGGGAGAGCTGATGAAGGCGGCGGGTGCACAGGGTTCCGAAAGCGGTAGCAAAGAGGTGAGTTTTCAGCCTGGATTTAAAAAGGGCCAGAGAAGGTGTCTGACGTACAGACTCAGGTAGTATATTCCAGGCATAAGGAGCAGCAAGATGAAACGAGCGAAGTCTGGAGTTAGCAATAGAAGAGAAGGGCACAGATAGAAGCAATTTGCCAGAGGAGTGGAGTTTCCAGAGAGGGGTGTAGGGAGATATGAGAGAAAAGATAGTAAGGAGTTGCAGAGTAAATGCACTTATAGGTCAGCAGGAGAAGTTTGATTTGGATGCTGAAATGGATAGGGAGCCAATTGAGTGGCTTGAGAAGAGGGGTGATATGAGCACGAAGAGGCTGGCAGAAGATTAGCTGCGCGGCAGAGTATGGAACAGATTGAAGGAGAGAGAGATGATTCAGCGGGAGACCAGCAAGGAGCATGTTACAATAGTGAAGGCGGGAGGTGATTAAAGAGTAGATAAGTGTCTTAGTAGTGTGTTTTGAAAGGAATGGGCTGATTTTATTGGTTTTATAGATAGAGAAATGACAGGTCTTAGCTATCAGGTTGGATGTGTGTGGAGAAGGAGAGAGAGGAGTCAGACAACCCCAAGGTTGTGAGCCGAGGAAACAGGGAGGAGTAGAGAGTTACCCACAGAGACGGAGAAAGGAGCAAGAGGAGAGGTTTTAGGGGGAAAAATAAGAAGCTCAGTTTTGGCCATGTTCAATTTCAAGCGGCAGTGAGACATTCAAGCAGCAATGTCAGAAAGGCAAGCAGAGATCCGGGTCTGGATTGCTGGCAAGGTTTAAGTGTAGAGAGGTAGATCTTAGAGTCATCTGCATAAAGATGGTACTGAAAGCCATGGGAAGAGATGAGTGCACCAAGGAACTGGGTATAGAGAGAGAAAAGGAGTGGACCCAAGACACATCCTTGGGGTAAACCAACTGAGAACAGAGGAGGATACTATCCTCATCTCTACCACCTCCACTGGGAGACTATTCCACACATCTGCCACTCTTTCCATAAAGAAATATTGTCACATATTACTCCTGAGTCTATCTCCTTTCACCCTTATCCTTTGTCCCCTCATAGCAGAGCTTGCTTTCAGTGAAAAGAAGTTCTTCTGTGCATTTATGCCTGTATCCTGCCTTTCCTCTTAAGTATAGAAACATAGAAACAGGACAAAAGAAAAAGACCACATGGCCTATCTAGTCTGTCCTTCCATATTAACCACTACAACAGTCCCCTTTTTTCCTTTAGAGATCCTCTGTGTTTGCCCCATGCTTTTTTGAATTCCGATACTGTCCTCATATCTACCACCTCCACTGGGAGACTATTCCATGGATCCACCACTCTTTCCATAAAGAAATATTTCCGCATATCACTCCTGAATCTATCTCCCTTCACCCTCATCCCATGTCCCCTCGTAGCAGAACTTGCTTTCAGTCGAAAGAGGCTCTCCCCTGTGCATTTATGCCACGGAGGTATTTAAACATCTCAATCATATCACCTCTATCCCACCTATCTCCAGGAACAAGCAGGAATGAGTCTTCACATATGGGTACGTCGGTACCGACGGAGTCTGCGCGGGAACGCTCCCCAGCGTCCAATCAGAACGCTTTTGGGAGCATCCCTCAGCGTCTGCGTGCTGCCTTCCCGCCTTTCCAACTGTCTCTCCTCAGTTTTCGTTCTTCCGCGGAGCCGGCAGGACGTCCTCCTGTCACCGCAGAAACGTTTTCTTTAATTCTTGTTTTCTTGTGGTCGCGGATGTTTTCCCGCCGCCACCGGTACTGCCGGTGGGTTTTTTCTTTTCTTTTTCTCAAACTCAGGGAGAGTTTTTCCCTCAGTTTCTGTCTTAAAATGTTTTGGGCCTGTAAGGCCTCTCCATCATGGAGCCTTCTTCTCCTAAGAAGTGCCTTAACTGTGGAAATACAGTTTTCTTTTTAGACTCCAATGACTGGTGTCTAACCTGTTTGGGTCCTGACCCTTTTTCTCCGGAGCCATTAGGCTATAATTTTATGAGAAGAGATTTTCCTTTTCGAGTTTCCCTCGATACCGAGTTCCCTTCCAATGTCAGGGCACCGACCATTTCTTCTCTACAGGATCAGGTAACCCACAAACAGTCTGTTAAGACTAGCCAATCCTTGGGTGATAGGTCTCATGCCAAGCATGATGACGGCTCCGGCCTTGCCCCCAAGTCCCTATTGGCTTTAAAACCCCGGCGGGAGTCTTCGGTCTCCAAAGCATTTCAGGGGTTTCAGGTTGTTCCTGGGGCTCACCCCTCACAGAACATAACTGAGCCATGCTCGGTGGTGGCATCCGCTTCGAGCGGTACCGATACCCCGGCATCGGCACCGGTGTTGAGTGATCCACTCCTCACCAGCGATCGTCATCTGGCATTCTCAGTACCTTCGGGCCCGATCGATACGTCCCAGATTGACTTTCCAGTATCGGCAGCATTGCCGATACGACCACCGACACCGGTACCCTCCAGACATGCATCGATAGACTCGCTTCCTTCGATGCCGAGTCTGGAATCGATATCTAGTCTGGAAGACTGGGTACCGATGCTTAACGGTTCCGAATACGCGGTGTCGAGGATACTCACCAAGAGTTTTTGGTTCCCTCGGTACCGATTGAGCAGCCTTCGATATCTGCTTCTATGTCGGTACCGCCTCAGATTCCGGCATACCTATCGGTACTGGTATCGATGCCGGTTCCGGCAGTACTATCGGAACCAACTACTTCCATGCCTTTTTCACCAGGATCGCTCCTTTCTATACCTAGTTTGGAGTCGATGCCTGGCATGGACGATGCAGTACTGACTGTCTCAAGTCATAACCGACAGTACCAGTATCCATCCACTAGGGCTCCTTTCCTGCACCGATCCGGTGCCCAGGCTAGTTCTTCAAATTTAGCCTGTCCAGGGATGGTTCCCATTGGAGATCCTTCTTTTCAGAAATTTCTCCTTGACATGGCTACATTCCTTGCTATTCCTATCCCTGGCTATGATCCTACACAAGGCTCTTCTGGAGGAAAGGAAAATATAATGCTACCTTTACATTATTCTTTGCAGGATCTTCTTCTGAAGATATGGAAAACTCCTTTAAGGGTTTCCTCACCTTCTACAGCAACTGATCTTCTGTATCAGGTGCCCCCCTCTCCAGGGTTTCAAAGGACTCAACTTCCCCATCATTCCATTGTAGTGGAATCAGCAATGAGGAAGGTAAAAAGCAAGAAGCAGCACTCTTCTTACCCACCAGGTCGTGCTTCTAGAACACTGGATGCTTTTGGATGTCAAACCTTCCAAGCATCTATGCTGGCAACAAGGATTCTCTCATATATTTTTTTATATGAGTCTATCCCTTCAGGAGGTCACAAAGAAATTATCTCTTTTGACTCCTTTTCTATCAGAGTCCAAGGCTGCAGACTATTCCTCACTTCTTAGTCATAGCCAAAATATATCTTGGTTTCTCTCTCGTGCTTCCCTTGACTCCTTTGAGTCTGTTAGCAGAACCTCTGCTATAGCCATAGGAGCACAACGTAGAGCCTGGCTCCAAGCTTCAGACTTGAACAGATGGGCACAACAAACACTGGATAATACTCCTTGTACTGGAGAAAATCTCTTTAATAGGGAATCTTTACGTCAGGTTGCTCATTGCTCCACTGACTTCCCTGTTTCTGAGGGCTATCCTAAGCCTTCTCCTTCCCCAGTAGGTAGGAAATGCCCTACCAAACCTTCTTTCCCTAAAAGAAGAAGGTTTTATTCTTCTCCTGCCCATCATACAGATGTTCCCAAACAAGGGAAAACTCGCCCTGGTCTGAAGAATCCAAACTCAAACCAGGAAAATTAACCCTCAATGGAGTTCTAATTAATCTCTTATAACATACGGTTTACTTTTTCTCAACAAAAAGTTTTTCACTGTTTTTTCATTTATGACTCTACGCATGGATTCCTGTTTCCAGGACATCCAACTGCTCTCAGGTAGGCTGAGCTGTCAGGAGATTCATGTCTGTGCATCACAGGATTTTCCTCCTCTTCCCACCATGAAGAGAGGTTTGCCATCTATCTCATGATAGTTTTCCTGTACCACCATGAATCTTTTCCTTCTATAGACTTACCATATAGCAAGTCTACCTTCAGCTCCTATTTTTCTTTACCCTCGTTCCCAGGGCTTCCCTGTATGAGTGGTACCATACGACTGGAAGGCTTTCTTAGCCTTTCTAGTCTTCCTTTCCTTTCCAGTGTAGAGTTTTTTCTGGAGTAACCTCCCTGCTTTCATTGGGCAGCTCATCAGACATAATCAGGATTTCTCCTCTGTTTTGTCTGTTCTCTCTGTTACAAACAGAAGGATCAGAGAAAGGCTGAACTTTTACAGAGCTCTGCTAGTGAGTGGATTTTTGCCTCCTGGGACATCTTACTGTGAGTTCTAGCTGTTTATTTAATTATTTACTGTTTGTCTAACTGTTGTTTGTTTAATTATTTAGTGTTTGTCTTAGTGGTGTGCTAATTCAGCCTTCTCAGCTGTACTTACCTTGCCTCTCTCAATTAACTGGGCCTTGTGTGGTAGCCATTTTGAATTAATCTCTCTCCCCAGAGCCTGCTGTTAAGCTTTTCCTGTCCTTGCCTGCCTGAGTGACTCCTCCCCCTGTGTGTGTGGTAGCCATTTTGAATTAATCTCTCTCCCCAGAGCCTGCTGTTAAGCTTTTTCCTGTCCTTGCCTGCCTGAGTGACTCCTCCCCCTGACCCCCTCCCCCTGAGGTATCCTGTAACCTTGTTCCTGTTTTCTCCACGTGTGCATAGGCTGTTTTAGTTTGCTTTTCTCTGATCAGAGAAAGGCTGAACTTTTACAGAGCTCTGCTAGTGAGTGGATTTTTGCCTCCTGGGACATCTTACTGTGAGTTCTAGCTGTTTATTTAATTATTTACTGTTTGTCTAACTGTTGTTTGTTTAATTATTTAGTGTTTGTCTTAGTGGTGTGCTAATTCAGCCTTCTCAGCTGTACTTACCTTGCCTCTCTCAATTAACTGGGCCTTGTGTGGTAGCCATTTTGAATTAATCTCTCTCCCCAGAGCCTGCTGTTAAGCTTTTCCTGTCCTTGCCTGCCTGAGTGACTCCTCCCCCTGTGTGTGTGGTAGCCATTTTGAATTAATCTCTCTCCCCAGAGCCTGCTGTTAAGCTTTTTCCTGTCCTTGCCTGCCTGAGTGACTCCTCCCCCTGAGGTATCCTGTAACCTTGTTCCTGTTTTCTCCACGTGTGCATAGGCTGTTTTAGTTTGCTTTTCTCTGATCAGAGAAAGGCTGAACTTTTACAGAGCTCTGCTAGTGAGTGGATTTTTGCCTCCTGGGACATCTTACTGTGAGTTCTAGCTGTTTATTTAATTATTTACTGTTTGTCTAACTGTTGTTTGTTTAATTATTTAGTGTTTGTCTTAGTGGTGTGCTAATTCAGCCTTCTCAGCTGTACTTACCTTGCCTCTCTCAATTAACTGGGCCTTGTGTGGTAGCCATTTTGAATTAATCTCTCTCCCCAGAGCCTGCTGTTAAGCTTTTCCTGTCCTTGCCTGCCTGAGTGACTCCTCCCCCTGTGTGTGTGGTAGCCATTTTGAATTAATCTCTCTCCCCAGAGCCTGCTGTTAAGCTTTTTCCTGTCCTTGCCTGCCTGAGTGACTCCTCCCCCTGACCCCCTCCCCCTGAGGTATCCTGTAACCTTGTTCCTGTTTTCTCCACGTGTGCATAGGCTGTTTTAGTTTGCTTTTCTCTGATCAGAGAAAGGCTGAACTTTTACAGAGCTCTGCTAGTGAGTGGATTTTGCCTCCTGGGACATCTTACTGTGAGTTCTAGCTGTTTATTTAATTATTTACTGTTTGTCTAACTGTTGTTTGTTTAATTATTTAGTGTTTGTCTTAGTGGTGTGCTAATTCAGCCTTCTCAGCTGTACTTACCTTGCCTCTCTCAATTAACTGGGCCTTGTGTGGTAGCCATTTTGAATTAATCTCTCTCCCCAGAGCCTGCTGTTAAGCTTTTCCTGTCCTTGCCTGCCTGAGTGACTCCTCCCCCTGTGTGTGTGGTAGCCATTTTGAATTAATCTCTCTCCCCAGAGCCTGCTGTTAAGCTTTTTCCTGTCCTTGCCTGCCTGAGTGACTCCTCCCCCTGACCCCCTCCCCCTGAGGTATCCTGTAACCTTGTTCCTGTTTTCTCCACGTGTGCATAGGCTGTTTTAGTTTGCTTTTCTCTGATCAGAGAAAGGCTGAACTTTTACAGAGCTCTGCTAGTGAGTGGATTTTTGCCTCCTGGGACATCTTACTGTGAGTTCTAGCTGTTTATTTAATTATTTACTGTTTGTCTAACTGTTGTTTGTTTAATTATTTAGTGTTTGTCTTAGTGGTGTGCTAATTCAGCCTTCTCAGCTGTACTTACCTTGCCTCTCTCAATTAACTGGGCCTTGTGTGGTAGCCATTTTGAATTAATCTCTCTCCCCAGAGCCTGCTGTTAAGCTTTTCCTGTCCTTGCCTGCCTGAGTGACTCCTCCCCCTGTGTGTGTGGTAGCCATTTTGAATTAATCTCTCTCCCCAGAGCCTGCTGTTAAGCTTTTTCCTGTCCTTGCCTGCCTGAGTGACTCCTCCCCCTGAGGTATCCTGTAACCTTGTTCCTGTTTTCTCCACGTGTGCATAGGCTGTTTTAGTTTGCTTTTCTCTGATCAGAGAAAGGCTGAACTTTTACAGAGCTCTGCTAGTGAGTGGATTTTTGCCTCCTGGGACATCTTACTGTGAGTTCTAGCTGTTTATTTAATTATTTACTGTTTGTCTAACTGTTGTTTGTTTAATTATTTAGTGTTTGTCTTAGTGGTGTGCTAATTCAGCCTTCTCAGCTGTACTTACCTTGCCTCTCTCAATTAACTGGGCCTTGTGTGGTACCCCCATCCCCCTGCTGAGGGTTCAGGACAGGGTACCTTGTAACTGCCCTCTTTAATAGGACTTATCTCCCCCCCTCCCTCCCCAGCACCCACCCACCCCTGGGGAAATTGTAGTTTTATAGGTACTTGGACATCTTAGAGGAAAGGGGCTGCTCTCAGGTGCAGCTCTTAATCCAAATCAGTCATACACAGAGGACCTGTGATTAATTAGTTTCAGGTACACAGGGTGTATTAGGGGTATTAGATACACTTTTATTAGTATAAGCATCTACACCAATCCTTATTATATACCGCTTTAAAAGACCTAAACACAAGCTTTAAACTAAGATGCAGTCAGAGGTCCAGCAACGAGATGGGGGTTCTCCAGTCTTTTGCATCGAGTGTCACATGTATGATTATCTCCCAGTTGGTGAGAGGTCCTACATATGCACTAAGTGCAGGGAGCTCTTTGCTCTCAGGGAACGAGTCCGTTCTCTAGAGGCTAGAGTAGCAGACCTGGAAGGCATAAGAAAGACAGAGAAGTACATGGACGAGACCTACAGGGATATAGTCCTGAAGTCCCACCTCCAGTCTGGCAGCATCCCTGTTGCCATGGAGGAGAGAGGTCACGTGACAGGAGAGCATCACCCTGGTGTGGCAGGAAGTGATCCTGTAACTAGGACCTGTCCTCCAGGTGATGTAAAACCCTCTCGCACCGAGGACGTTTCTCCAGGGCCATGTCCCCATGAGGGGAGGGTCAGGACAGCTGTTATAGTTGGTGATTCAATCATTAGGAATGTAGATAGCTGGGTGGCTGGTGGACGTGAGGATCGCCTGGTAACATGCCTGCCTGGTGCGAAGGTAGCAGATCTCACGCACCGCCTAGATAGGATCATAGATAGTGCTGGGGGGGAGTCTGCTGTCTTGGTACATGTTGGTACCAATGACATAGGAAAATGTGGTAGGGAAGTTCTGGAGGCTAAATTTAAGCTTTTAGGTAGGAAGTTGAAATCCAGAACTTCCAGGATAGCGTTCTCCAAAATGCTTCCTGTTCCACGTGCAGGACCCAAAAGACAGGCAGAGCTCCGGAGTCTCAATGCGTGGATGAGACAATGGTGCAAGGATGAGGGTTTTGGATTTGTTAGGAACTGGGGAACATTCTGGGGAAAGGGGGGGCTCTTCCGAAGGGATGGGCTTCACCTTAATCAGGATGGGACCAGACTGCTGGCATTAACCTTTAAAAAAGAGATAGAGAAGCTTTTAAACTAGAAAATAGGGGAAAGCCGACAGTCACCCAGGAGCGCACGGTTCGGACAAAGGTATCCTTGAAGGATACTACCAAAAGCAGTGAGGTTCCAAAAGGGAGTATAGTAGCCCAAATGCCCTTGAGTAAGGAGCAGACAGAGCATAAAGATTCCCAATTACCCATGCCTACCAATAGCCAGATTAATATTAATAAAATGCAGTCTCTAAAATGCTTGTATGCCAATGCTAGAAGTCTAAACAATAAGATGGGAGAATTAGAATATATAGCATTAAATGAGAGGTTAGATATGATTGCACTCTCAGAGACATGGTGGAAGGAGGATAACCAGTGGGACACTGTGATACCTGGATACAAACTATATCGTAATGATAGAGCTGAACAAATTGGTGGAGGGGTTGCGCTCTATGTTAGAGAGGGCATTGAGTCAGAAAGGATTAAAGTTTTGCAGGGAACAAAATATGCTGTAGAATCTCTATGGATTGAAATTCCATTTATGAAGGGGAAGGTGATGGCAGTGGGAGTATACTATCGACCACCTGGCCAGAATGAACAAATGGATGATGAAATGCTCAAAGAAATCAAGGAAGCTAACAAAAGCCACAACAGAGTAGTAATAATGGGTGATTTCAATTACCCCGGTATCGACTGGGACAGTGTCACAGCAGGACAAGCTAAAGAGATAAAGTTTCTAGATGAAATAAATGACTGCTTCTTGGAGCAGCTGGTTCATGAACCGACCAGAGGGGAAGCCATACTGGACCTAGTCCTTAGTGGAACGCCAGATCTGGTGCAAGAAATAAGGGTGTTGGGACCACTTGGCAATAGTGATCATAGTATGATCATGTTTGATTTAATCAGTGGAGGACAGATAGTAAAGGAATCCACAGTACTACCTTTTAACTTTCAAAAGGGTGACTATGATAGAATGAGGAATATAGTTCGGAAAAAACTAAAAGGAGCGGTTCCAAAGGTTAAAGACTTACAGCAAGCTTGGGTGTTATTTAAAAATACTATCCTCGAAGCCCAGACCAGCTGTATTCCACGCATTAAGAAAAGTGGAAGAAAGTCCAAAAAACTGCCAGCATGGTTTAAAGGTGAGGTCAGAGAGGCTGTTGCTGCCAAAAGAGCAACCTTCAGAAAATGGAAAAAAGAGCCAAATGATGAAAACTGGAAACAGCACAAGCACTGGCAAGTTAAATGCAAAGCATTGATAAGGCAGGCAAAGCGGGAATTTGAGAAGAAACTTGCTACGGAAGCGAAAACACGAAATAAAGACTTTTTCAAGTACATTCGTAGCAAAAGGCCTGTGAGAGAGTCAATTGGACCATTAGATGATAGAGGGGTAAAAGGGGCAGTAAGAGGAGACAAGGCTATAGCAGAGAGACTGAATGAATTCTTTGCTTCGGTCTTTACTGAGGAAGATGTAGGGGTGTTACCCAAGACTGAAGTGGTATTTAAAGGTGATACTGCAGAGGAATTGAGAGAAATATCGCTACACCGGGAAGATATATTACAACTATTTGATAAACTGAATAGTAGCAAATCACCTGGACCGGATGGTATACATCCCAGAGTGTTGAAAGAACTGAAATATGAGATTGCAGACCTGTTATTGGTAATCTGTGAACTTTCATTAAAATCATCTGTAATACCTGAAGATTGGAGGGTCGCCAACGTAACACCAATTTTTAAAAAGGGTTCCAGGGGTGACCCGGGAAATTACAGACCGGTGAGCCTGACGTCAGTACCAGGGAAAATGGTAGAAGCCATCATAAAGAACAAAATTACACAGCATGTAGATAGTCATGGCCTAATGGGAGACAGCCAACATGGCTTTAGACAAGGCAGATCTTGTCTTACTAATCTGATCTGTTTTTTTGAAGGTGTGCATAAACAGGTAGACAAAGGTGAGTCGGTTGATATAGTGTATCTGGACTTTCAGAAAGCTTTTGACAAGGTCCCCCATCAGAGACTTTTGGCGAAGCTAAAAAGTCATGGGATAGGAGGCAGTGTACTATTGTGGATCGGGAACTGGTTAAAAGATAGAAAGCAGAGGGTAGGGCTAAATGGCCAATATTCCCAATGGAAAAAGGTGAATAGTGGAGTACCCCAGGGATCTGTACTGGGTCCGCTACTTTTTGACATATTCATAAATGACCTGGAAAAGGGAATAACTAGTGAGGTAATCAAATTTGCAGATGACACAAAACTGTTTAAAGTTGTTAAAACCCAAGAGGATTGTGGAAAACTGCAGGAGGATCTGGATAAATTGGAAGACTGGGCATCCAAATGGCAGATGAAATTTAATGTGGACAAGTGCAAAGTTATGCACCTAGGAAAGAACAACCCACACTATAGTTACAAGATGCAAGGCTCTACATTAGAAACCACCACCCAGGAAAAAGATTTAGGAGTCATCGTGGATAACATGTTAAAACCCTCCGCCCAGTGTGCAGCGGCGGCCAAGAAAGCAAATAGAATGCTAGGTATCCTAAGGAAAGGGATGGAGAATAAAACAAAGGATATTATAATGCCTCTGTATCGCTCCATGGTACGACCGCACCTTGAATATTGTGTGCAATTCTGGTCACCGTATCTTAAAAAGGACATAGAGTTATTAGAAAAAGTACAGAGAAGAGCCACCAAATTGGTGAAGGGGATGGAAGGCTACTCCTATGAAGAGAGGCTAAAAAGGTTAGGGCTCTTTAACCTAGAAAAGAGGCGGCTGAGGGGAGATATGATAGAGGTGTATAAATTAATGAATGGAGTGGAACGGATAAACGTGGATAAATTGTTTACGCTATCAGAATATAGAAGGACTAGGGGGCATGTAATGAAGCTACAGGGTAAACTATTTAAGACAAATAGGAGAAAATATTTCTTCTCTCAACGTGTAATCAAACTCTGGAATCTGTTACCGGAGGATGTAGTAAGGGCTGTTAGTATAGCTGGGTTTAAAAAAGGTTTGGACAAGTTCCTGGAGGAAAGGTCCATAAACCACTATTAAAAAGGGACCCAGGATATCAATGCTTGGCCTAGTACAAGCACTGCAGAACCTGTGTCTTTTGGGGAAACTGCTAGGTACGTATGACCTAGATTGGCCACTGTTGGAAACAGGATACTGGGCTTGATGGACCTCGGTCTGACCCAGTATGGCATTTCTTATGTTCTTATGTTCTTATGTTCTTATTCTCTCTGCTGTTTTATTCAGCAGCTGCCCATGCAGGGGTTCCAGTGATTAGTCTACTGGTACTTTCTATGAGTTCCAGTCTTATCTTCCACTACTTTTTTCTGGTCTTAGTAGTACTTCCAAGATAGTGCTCATCTCTCTTGGAAAATCCTTATCTGTCGACTCCAAATCTCTGGAATTGGCAGCATATCTGAGGTGGCAGCTGGTTTGCTCCAACAGCCACTTTTATTTCCCAATTCTCCTGCATAGTGCTCTCTGCAATCCTACTGAGAAGCTTTCCACTATGGGCCCTTGCTAGAGAGCATGGGGATTTTTTTCTCTAATTACTATCCTATATGGTTGAAAAAGGCTTCCTCAGTCATCACTCATGACTGTAGGGTTTTTTTACACCCTTCTATTTCCTTTTAATAAAGGACATAAGCCTTCTTTATGTGACAGTCTAAAGAGTTACCCAGTTCCTACAGGAAATAGGCTCTTTTTCCTTGCAGCTTGTCCTCATGGTATCCTAATCCTTCATGGACAGCACATATTTAAGTTAACTACGCATGATACCCCCCCCCCTTGTTTCTCAATTGGGTCAACCTGGTATCTCATCCTATGCGTTTTCTGTCCATTTACCATGCGAGAGTTCTATAGGACTCAGGACTTGCTGTTTGCAGACTGATATTATCCTCTGTTTTTTACGCAACCGTCCTGGTTATTTCACTGGATAGCATTCCTGCACCATCTTAGCCAGGGGGAATGGATAAGAACATAAGAATATAGGAGGTCACGTGATGCGAGCACGGTAGTGGCCGCATCCTGAACGAGCTCCGCTCCCCCCTTAATTAAACCGGCGAAAATTGACCGTGTGGGAGCCTTCAGAGCCACGTGCATTTCAGAGCCGCACGCAATATATCACTTGCGGTGGAAGGAGTTGGCCATGGCTTCCGCGGTAAAATCCGCCCGAAAAGAAAGAGAGCGACTGGCGGGTGCGAGCAAGATGGTGGAGGCTGCTGGGGCACCGCATTCACCGAAGTCGACGGCCTTCCTTGATGAAGTGTCGGCTGCAGTAGCGGAGGCATTGTCTTCTCAATTTGCAGCACTGCATGAAAAAATGGATGGCTTGCAGACCTCAGTGGATACATTGGGGGGTCGACTTAGGGAAGTCGAGGAACGTTTGGGACAGGCCGAAGATGACGCCGCAGCGTTGACACACGAGGTAGAGGGCCTGAAGACGCAAGTTGCTCAACAAGCGGCCAAACTCGATGATCTCGAAAACCGCTCACGCCGGAACAACTTACGGTTCATGGGTGTCCCTGAAACGGTGGCGGACAGAGATCTCCGTGAGTACCTGGAGACATTGGTGACGGAGCTCCTGGGTGAGGCCGACCCCGCAGAGCGGCTCTGTATTGAGAGAGTGCACCGGGTAGGGAACGCTCAGACCCGAGATCGCAGGCCGCGGATTGTGCTGGCCAAATTCCTGCGGTTCCCTCTCAAAGAGAAGATTCTGCGGGCAGCGAGACAGAAGGGAGACTTCACCTACGATAATGTTAGGATTCGGGTGGCGCAGGACTACTCGGTGGCTCTCAGCAAACAAAGGCGAGAGTATGCGCCCCTCTGTGAAAAACTTATTGCTGCGCAAATACGCTTTTCGGTGCAGTATCCAGCCCGACTACATGTTTTCCATCATAACACACACAGAGTATTTGAGTCGGCGGCAGCGGCTGGGACTTACGTGGATCAAGTAGTGTCCCAAGCGCGGGAGACTCAGTCGGTTCCATAATGGACTTGGGACAATGTCCTTGTCTCTTTAAATGTTTCAGTTTTAACATAGCATGTCTCTTGCTCTGGGGTAAATCCCGCCGTATTGGGGTTGACAGCGCAGCGGGCCTTAGACCCATCCGATGTCAAGAGCTTGGCCTTGCCGCTCTTTTAAGGGGGTTGGTGTAGGGGGTCCCCTATTAATGACAGCGGGAGGTGCGCATTGCCTTTTACCAAGATCTGGGCCCTGACGGTTATTCCACTTTTGTTAACTACTTGGCTACCTGGCCTAGTTTAATGCCTGGTTCCCAGGGGCCCCACAGCGGTACCGTGGGAGGATATCGGTAAGTGTGCTTGGCCTCCCTGAGCGACAATACGAGGGGCGTGTTGGCGCTCTGTGGCTCAGCACATATTTTTGTCTACAGCTGTAATCATCTTTGAGTTAACCTGATATGCATGATAATGCTGCTGCTTTCTGTTTCTCATGGGATTCTGTTTGATTGTATTAGTGGTAATTACCCAGCTATTGTGCTATTTCTCAGTGGGCTGTGGTCTGGGGAAAATCTAGACCCCGCTCCCCCCTTTTTACAGATTCCCCATGCTATGGGCCCTGACAGTCACCCCTGTTTTATTGTCTATCTGGTGGCCTGGCCCAGTTTAGTGCCTGGTCACTTACGTTGGCAGTTTTATGCCTGCGTGGGGGCCTAGATGGCCTTCCTGTTTTGTTTTGTTTTTCCTCTCTCCGGGGGGCCTGCGAGATACCTTGGGATGACGTCAATCAGTATGCGTGGCCCGTGAGCGACGACACGTGGGGTGTGTCGGCGCTCTGCGGCTCTGCTCATCCTTTGGTTTATGGCTGTAACTACCTCTGCATTAATATACTGTGCCTGATAATGCCGATACTCTTTGTCTCTCATGGGCTATTAACTTGGTTGCTTTGCTGTAATTGACCCCTATGTTGTGATATATATTTTTTTTTTTACTGGGCTGCTGTTCGGGGGAATAATTCCGGGCCCAATTCTTTTTCTGTAGACTGGGCGGGGGATGGTTCAGTCTGGGTAGTTTATGGTTTGGGGCCAGGTGGGCGGGGACTGCTCCTGTGGTGAGAGGGGGGCGAGGGAAGCGGCGGTGGGTATGGCATTACCTGGCCCGGGGGGGGGGGGGGGAGCGGGTGGAGCGCAGTGGGACCTCAAAAGACTTTCTCGAAGGTGGGGAGGGGAAGGAGGCTTAAGGGTAGAGGTGAGTGGGGGGGGGTTTGAGGATTGGGTGGGGTGGGGGTATGAGTGCTAGGGGTCTTGAGGGAGGGAGGGGGAAGTGGGGGAGCGGGGGTAGGGGGGGTGTGGTTGCCACAACCAGGGATTGGCTCAGGCTACTCAATATTATGGAGGGCGTACTAGGGAACTACAGAAGAGTGTGGGGAGAGACTCTAGGCTGGGGGGGTCTCTCCATGACCAGGTGGAAAGTACCAAATCGGCATGGAGGTCAAGAGCAGCTGTATGCATGGTGAGGATTATATCATGGAACGTTTGTGGTTTAGGAACTCCTATTAAGAGATATAAAATACTTAAAGCCCTAGCTAGACAGCGGTGTGACATTGCGCTACTCCAGGAAACTCATCAAACAGCAGAGGAGCATGCAAAACTCGCCCGGGACTGGGTGGGTCAGGTCTGGGGGGCTCCTGCAGTGGGGAAGAAGGGGGGGGTTGCTATTTTAGTGCATAAGAGAATGCGGTTCACGTTGCTCAAACAGGTCTCTGACCCTCGCGGACGTTTTCTCCTTTTGCATGGAATGCTGGATGCTCGGGAAGTCATTTTAGGAGATATCTATGGTCCTAACGTACCAGACCCTGATTTCTTTAATCGTATCGCGGCAGAAGTCGAACAATTGCCCGACGCCCCTCTCGTTTTGGGCGGTGATTTCAATGGCGTTTTCGAAGCTGACCTAGATACTTCGCGGGAGGCCGGTACTCGGGAGAGACAGGTGTTATCTAAGATTATGCAAAGACTTCGTTCGAGACTTCATCTGGTGGATCCCTGGCGTTTATTGCACCCCACTGAAAAAGATTATACCCATGTGTCCCGGGCACGGGGTACTAGTGCTCGCATTGATTATGTCTTAGTCTCAGCGGCGCAGTTTGCGTGTATTGAGGACGCTCAGATCGGCCCGCTTGAGATATCTGACCATGCCATGGTCTGGATTGAGTGGCAGGTAGGCAGCGGACAGGACTTCACTCGATTGTGGCGGTTCCCTCTCGATTTATATAAGGACGCTCAATTCCGGCAGTTTTTATATGACAGATGGCGGGAATTCGAGGAGAACCATAAAGGTCATCATGACGACCCTGAACTGGTATGGGAGACGGCCAAAGTGGTTCTCCGAGGAGATATTATTGGCTACGTAGCCCGGAGGCGCAGATTATTGAATGCGCAGATTGTTCGCCTCGAACAACAAGTAGCCTGTGCGAGACGCCTAGCGGGGCGTTCCCCCACAGCTTCAAATAGAAAAAGCTGGTGGGAGCTTCAGGTAGCGCTTAATGCCTTGCTGCATCAGCGTGCCAAGAAGTCTCTACTATACTACAAACATAAACTGTATTGCTTTGGGAATAAGCCAGGTAAATTGTTGGGGAGATGCCTGCACGGGCAGAGAGGTACGCGGCTAGTGGCTGCCCTCCGCGATGGGCAAGGAAAATTACATAGTAGCAAAGGCAAGATTAGTGTCATCTTTAGAGACTTTTTTCAAGCTCTCTACCAGGCAGAGGAGATCGACCCCATTTGTATGGCCGATTATCTTAGTAAATTGGATCTGCCTCGGGTGACAGAGCAACAACGGGCACTCCTGGACCAACCCATTACCGTACAGGAAATACAGCAGGTGATTTTGAATGTGGCATGCTATAAAGCACCCGGCCCTGATGGTTTTGGGGCCGAATTCTATAAGATACTGTCTGAGGGGGTAAGTCCGGTATTAGCGGAGACTTATCGGCAACGGGTGGGAGGGGAAGGGAGACGTTGGGGGGACAATCAGGCTTATATTACCCTGATTCCTAAACCGGGTAAGGACCACCTCCAGGCTTCGTCTTACCGGCCTATTTCTTTATTGAATTATGATATGAAGCTACTGGCAAAAATATTAGCAGATCGGCTGGCAGTGGTTTTAGGTGATTTAGTACATGACGCACAGGTTGGTTTCGTTAAGGGCCGCTATGCGGTACGCAATTTGCGTAAAATCTTAACATCTTTAGAGTGGGTGCATTTGCATGGCCTGCCCTCATTATTGGTGAGCTTCGACGCTGAAAAAGCGTTTGACAGGGTTAACTGGCGATATTTACACTCTTTACTGCCGCGATACGGGTTGGGAACGTCCTTTTGTGAGATGGTGCAGAGTCTTTATGAGCAGCCTACAGCACGCGTGCTGTGTAATGGAGTTTTATCTGATGCATTTGCCCTCTATCGGGGAACTAGACAGAGGTGTCCGCTGTCTCCGCTGCTATTTGTACTGGCTCTGGATCCCTTGATTCGAAGTGTGGAAATGATCAGGGAGATAGGAGGGGTGGTGGTTGGTGGCTGTGAGTTCAAAATCTCTGCTTTTGCGGATGATATGCTGGTACACCTAACTACGCCCCAAGAGTCTCTTGAGAGATTAATGCGCGAATTCCGGCTTTTTGGTAGCTTTACGGGTCTTCGTATCAACGAGGACAAATCCGAGGCCCTTGACGTGTCGGGCCAACTACGTGGGCATTGGCCTGGGGACTTTCCTTTGAAATGGGCCGATCAGAGTTTTATGTACTTAGGGATTGTCTTAATGCGGCTGCCCCAAGAATTGTATCCCCGTAACTTAGAAAAGATTTTGACTGGCATGAAAACACAGATGAGAGCTTGGCAACCCCTCCCGTTGTCCCTATTGGGAAGAGTGGCTGCAGTGCAAATGGTTATTCTCCCTCGCATTCTGTATTGGTTGCAGACCCTACCAGTTTGGCTATGGAAGCGGGATCTACGCAGATTGGAATCTGAGATTCAGCGATTTCTCTGGAGGGGAGCTCGAGCCCGTGTTCCAATGGCGCGAATGATTGGCTCCTGGCGCAATGGGGGTATAGGACTACCAGATTTATGGCTGTATGCTTTGGCCTGCCAGGCGCGCCATGTGGGGGACTGGCTGGGTGAGACCAGTGTTTTTACACCCCGTCTAATGGAAGCGGCGGCGGTGGCCCCATTGTCCTTGCTGGGGGTGTTGCATGCGGATCTTGCCCAATTGCCGGTCGGAGCTAAGCGGAGTTTGCTGATATTGGCGGCTCGCCGTACCTGGCAGCAATTGAATAGTTTCTGGAATCGAAATTGGCGAGTTTCGTGTTGGCTGCCTTTCTGGGGGAACGCTAACTTTTTGCCAGGTTCTGAGACTGGTGGATTTCTGCGGTGGCGGGAGAAGGGGATACGTACTTTAGGCCACACAGTAGGATTGACGGGGGCCTGTAAGCCGTTCCCGGAGTTATGTACTGAGTATGACTTACAGCCATCCCACTATTTCACGTATATGCAGCTTTCCCATTATGTGGCCTCCTTACCTAGAGAAGAGCTTGCGGTGGAGCGTTCCGCGCAGCTTATAGAATTTTTTGGACTTGGGGAAGACTCCCCTCCCTCGATAGCCGGCTTTAAGAAGCGGCTTGCGGGCTTTCGGGTTGCGCAGAGCTATGGTAACATGGAGCGGACCTGGGCGAGGGAGCTGGGCTTGGAGATACCGTTGGGGTCCATCCAGAAGGCCCTGGGACGGATTGCCAGGCTGGTTGAGGGGGCCCGCTGGCGGGAAATTCAATTTAAGGCAGTAACTCGGGTACATTTCTCACCTCGACGAGCCTTGAGGAGCCACCTTACCCAAGACGGGTCGTGCCCTAGATGCTCTGAGCCTCTGGCGGATTTAGCCCATATGTGGTGGGTCTGCAAAAAAATTCACCCCTATTGGAGGCGTATACATCTTTATTTAGTGGAACTGTTACAACAGCGCTTCCCGTGGTCGGGGTCATTGGTAGTGGTGGACAATTTGCCTCAGTCTTGCCCTAGTGGGCGGGGAGCCCGCCTCCTGGTGCGAAAGGCATGCCTAGTGGGGAAAGGCCCCATCCTACACCGATGGCGGGAGTCACTCCCGCCGACTTTTCTGGAGTGGCGCAATAGTTTTCACCAGCTGATGTTGGCGGAGTGTTGGCGGGCTAGGAGCCATGTCAGACGCTGGACCACTTTCATGCTGATCTGGGAACCTTACATCCAGCAGTTGGGACCGTATTGCAGGAATGCAATCTTGCAAGTGGGTCTCTAGCGCATTGGGTGTGTAGTTGGGGCCTTATGGGATAGAGTAAGATACTTTCTTGTAGTTCCCTGGATCCTAGTGGGCTTCCTGGTTGTGGCATGGTGCTTTGGGTGGGAGGGGGGGTTGGGGGGGATAGAGGCGGGGGGTTATAGCTCAAACACAATTCTAAAAGATTGGTTCTACTTTTGCTCTCCTTGGTTATTGTTTATGTGGGTTTATTTGTGCCGTGTCCTACGGCGGGGATAAGAGTACACCCTGCCGTGGGCCTTGTTGTCTTGTTAATGTATTGCCTGTTATCTGGTGCTGAACCATAAATAAAGTTTATAAAAAAAAAGAACATAAGAATATAAGATATGCCATACTGGGTCAGACCAAGGTCCATCAAGCCCAGTATTCTGTTTCGAACAGTGACCAATCTAGGTCACATGTACCTAGCAGATTCCCTATATATCTTCTAAAGTAGGTTCCACCTTCTTGTTATTAGATGAATCTTTATCCTTCACATCTCCCATGTGAATGTCCTTATGGGCATATCTCTATCTGCTTAGTTGCAGTCATTTATCTTTAGACATCTATATACATCCATGTATATATTTCTATATACTTCTCTATAGATACCTATGTCTGTAAGCTGCGTGTGCATATCTTATGCCCCTCCTGAATATATACACCTATATATATATATATATCCCTATATATATGTGTGTCTGTCGAGATGCTTCCTTATAGGTAGATATGTACTTACATACTTATCTCTCTACCTGTCTATGCTTATGAAAGGTTTTTACCTTCCTATAGGTTCCAGACAGTGGGCTCGCATATCTTCATACTGTTCCTCCGTATGGCTGGGGTATTATGCACACAACCACTACTGTGGTCCTGACAGCTCCTACTTTAACCCTAGGTCTAGGTATCCCTGAAGCTCCATACTTCACTATCTTTCCTATCTCTCAACAGATAGAAAAGACAGGGTGGATCTTCAATAGATCTGAAGTTTCAGCCCTTTAAACATCTATCCTCCTTGGGAATATGGGCTTTTTTCCATTCCCCTTCTTCCCTCCAGGACTACGCTATTTGTCCAAATCAGTCAGTCTTCCTAAATGTGGTCCAACACAGGGCAAATTATCATGTGAAAAAGGCACACAGTCCAAAACGTGATAAGGTGGAAAAACACTTTATTTAGATTCTCAGACCTAGCAACCCGACACAGGCCGTGTTTCGGAGACCTTCATCAGGGGTTGTCTAAATAGGTACTAGAAACATAGAAACAGACAATATTAAAAAATCAAATAATGGTGAAAGAACAAATAATCGTGGACATTCATTTTACTCTATTCATACAGAAATACAAAATAAAAATAAATATATAATATATAATAATTAAAAGATAATAAATAATCCATAATAAATAATTAAAAACAAACCTCAAATGCTCAAAATGCGATACCCAAATCCAATAAAATAATAAAGAAATATATGTAATAAAACCAAAGTAGACCACAACTAAATCCATACAGACACAATAAAATATAGTCCTTACGGGAGGTAATCAGCATCATAATTACAATGTTACTACCTTATTTGTAGAGACGATGACATACAATCCTCTCAAGGAGGCAAACAACTTATTTGTAGAGACGATGACATATAATCCTCGCAAGGAGGCAAACAACTAAAATGAAGGAAACATAAGATAAGGCATATGTATACCATTGGAGATAACTTTTATAATATATGTCAGGAGTAAAATCAAAAGTATCACTGAGGACTGGGAACACAAAAGAGAAACGCAGCGGGCAGTATACTGAGGGCCGTTTATGGGAGGAGGGCACAGCCGAGGAAGACACAAGTGCTGAATAACCATCTATTGTAATTGAGAGATAATAATAATAATACTAATACACCCCATTTTTTAGACACTGCTGTCAAAAATTATCAATGCAAAACTATATTATACTTATAAAGAAACACAAAGAAAATGTTTAGAGTAGGGCCAAATTTTCATTGTGACAAGTCTGAATAGTATACGGGCAGAAAATGAACCGTCAGACTGCTTAGAAAATCTTAAAAAACAGTGGGGAGAAGAGAGGGGCTAGATTATCGAGAGAATAATTTAAAAGGAGATGTGCAGAATCGCTACACTAATACTCCTTATCCATATTTAATCGGAGGCTCGTAGCGATGTGTGGTTATAAAGATAATAATTTAAAAGGAGGCGTGCAGAATCGCTACACTAATACTCCTTACCCATATTTATCCTGAGGCTCGTAGCGATGTGTGGACATTTGTATATCGCTATCATGAAGATTATCTTACTTACCAATCCTAATCGCTGACAGGAAACTGAAAAATAATCTTTCAACTGTCAGTTATCTGAAAAGTAGTCCTTCAAACTGTCAGCGCGAAATGCTACCAAAAAACGCCGACACATGCGCAAGCCTTATAGTGATCATAAGAGCGGGAAACAGAGGGGGCGTGGCCAAACCCGAAAAAAAAAATTTTGGATCCATTCATTGGAGCTAGCGTTGAAGCTGTAAAAGGTTGCACCGACTTTAAAACTATAACGCTAATGCTAAAATCGCTCAGAAGAAAACTAGTAAAGATAAAAAAGGAAATAAAATAGACATTGCACACTATTTTTGATCGGAAAGATAGTATAGCTGAGGAAGGCAATAGTGATGGTCCCTTAGAACAAAGGAAGAAACGCAGAAGGAGCGGGTCAGGAGAATTTGATAACTCTGCTTCACTCTTTTCCACTAAAGAGTCTAGCAGATCTCAAAGAGCCAATAAAGATAGAGAGCAACACTGTCCAGAAACCCCGAAAGAACCTTTTTTCAATATGGACGCTTTATGGAAGGGAGGAGGTCGAGAGAATTCACGCACCCGCCAAGGGAAAAAGAAAACAGACAGAGACACAGAACAGGAGTATGGGGAGCAGTATGGCCAAGTTTCATATCGCAGAGGCCACGGCCAATTCTACAGGGACAGGGGCAGAGGCAGAGGGAGAGGGAGGAGTCATTGGAACACGGATCAATCAGAAGAGAGGAGATATTAACAGACCACGATGAGTCTAGTACGATGAATAATGTGGTTAATATCTCCCATTACAACCTTACTAAAGATGAGGAATCCATTCTCAGCAGAGGATTAACGTTCATTCCTAAAAACAAGGCCGATACTTTTGAAATACGAGTAGACCTCTATAAATTCTTTAGGAAACTAAGGATTAAACAATTTTTTTCAGAATTACCACAAGGACCGTGTGATATTTCGGTCATCAGCAAAAAATCATCTTGGGTGCCACCTCCAAAAACAGATCCTATTTTAGAAACATTTGAAAGAATAGTTCTCAAACAGGTTTTGGAAATCACTAGAGATGTCCCATCTTCTTATCAAAATATTTCCCAAGGAGAGAGATTGGCTATCTTATCTCTTCAGAAAAATAACCAGATCATTATAAAACCTGCAGACAAGGGTGGAGCAGTTGTGGTTTTAGATAAGTATGATTATATAAATGAAGTTACTAGACAGTTGAATGACAAGACCTTTTATCAGAGATTAGATAAGGACCCGACTACTGATATTAAGATAACAATAGATAACCTCGTTATGTCTGGGTTCGAAATAGGCTATATCACAAAGAAAGAAAGGGATTTTTTAACGGTTGAATCACCCGTGACTCCCACTATTTATATCTTGCCCAAGATTCACAAGTGCCTTGAGAAACCACCGGGGCGCCCAATCGTATCATCTATTGGCTCCATCCTTGAACCTCTTTCAAAATTCCTAGACATATTTTTACGTCCATTCATTAAAGAGATGTGGTCATATGTACGCGATTCAGCACATGTCATCGAGATTTTATCTACCTTTAACATTTGCACTACCAATATCATTTTAGTGACTCTAGATGTCGAGTCACTGTATACGAATATACCACAAAAAGAGGCTCTAGAAATTATTACATATTATCTTTTGAAACGAACAGAACGACGCATTCCTACCACCTTTCTTCTCTCCCTAGCACAGATTGCACTTTTTGAAAATTTCTTCTGTTTTAGAGAGTTATTTTATAAGCAGATCAAGGGGTGGCCATGGGGTCGGCCATGGCCCCTGACGTGGCCAATTTATATGTGTACAATTTTGAAGAGAGTTTTTTGAAAAAACATCCATTTCAGAATGATGTGGTTTTATGGATAAGATACATAGATGACGTTTTAATACTTTGGAAAGGTACTGAGGATCTTTTAGGACAGTTTAACACATGGATCAATCAGTTAGATAATAACTTACGGTTTCAGTTGACTTATGATTTTTATAGAATCCCATACTTAGACCTCTTGATCCGTAAAGAAAGAATTGGTTTTTCAACAACCCTTTACAAGAAGTCAACAGATAAGAATCATTTCCTGCATTATAATAGTTTCCATAATTTATCTCTGAAAAATAATCTTCCTGTGAGTCAATTTCTCAGGGCCAGAAGGGTATGCTCAGATTTACAGGATTTTGAGAGAGAGGCGGTTAATATGAAGAAGAGTTTTTTGGAGAAAGGATACCCGATCAAATATGTTGACTCCGCATACAAAAGAGCCAAAAACACATCGCGTGAACTACTTTTGAAACCCAAAGAAAAGAAACCCAACAAAGGGCTAGTTTGTCCTCTGCTGTATTCTCAGTTTTCTGCTAAGATAACTACTATCCTTAAGAAAGAATGGCATATTCTCCAGTCCTTACCGGCCTTTCAAGACCTAAATCTCATTGTTGCACACAAACGCAATATTAATTTACGCAATCTTTTAGTGCCTTCAGCACTTACAGAAAAGAGACTCCTAACGCAATACAAGGGCCAATTTCAATGCGGTAGATGTGCTGTTTGTTTGAATGTTTTACCTGTTAGGAATTTTTTTATCCATCCAACCACACATGAGAAGTTTTCAATCAATGATTTTGCGAATTGTGAAACACATAACGTAATCTATGTGATACAATGCCCCTGTAGATTGCTCTACGTAGGCAAAACCACCCGTAAGATCAAAATTAGGATTATGGAGCACAAGAGCTGCATTAAGAGGAATGTAGAAGATAAACCTTTGGTCTCTCATTGGCAGACATTACAGCATAAAGTCACTGATCTGAAATTCTTTGTGATAAAACAAGTTAAAACTAATTGGCGAGGGGGAGACGTGAACAAGACCATTCTTCAGCTAGAACAGAGATACATTTTTCTGCTGAATACTCTTGCTCCGAACGGTCTTAATCTAGATCAGGATTTTTCCGTTTTTTTGTAATCAGAACATCTCTATACTCCCCATAGCCATGAGATAACTATTAGATACATTAGTGAATTGATACTGCAATTTCTATTTACCGTCTAGCCAGTCTCTCAACCCAGTTGTCCTCGGAGTGGGTGACTATTTTAGCTCTTATTCATTTTTATTTTTATTTTTTATTTTTATTTTTAATTTTATTTTTATCTTTATTTTTATTATTTTGTTTTTATCAATTTATATTATATTTATTATTTTTGATTTTTGATTCCTGTTTTTTTTTCTTTTTTTTAAACTTTTATTTTCATTTTACAACAAACAAAAGTAACAACACACCAAAAGAAACAAACACACACGTACAATAAAGAAAGCAACCCCAATTACCCCCCACCCCAATGCTTCTTCTCTAAGCTGATAAGAATCATCATATAAGCGCTTACATACAACAATTATTGTACATCAAACAAACAGAAGTAGAATCTATGATACCGGATGAGTATGTGACAGAGATTAATACAGATTCAAACAGTCAACTGAGAGCATTGAATAATTTGAACATAATCGTTAAGCGTCTTCTAGCAAGACCAATAGTGAATAGTTTAAACGGAAGAGGCTGACATACAAGGTATTTGCGCATATTTACAATAAAGACAGACATGATTCACCATTTATTAGAGCTCAAAAAAGAGCTATTTTCCCAATATTTCGTGATTAAGGAAATAGGAAATAGCAATACCCAGCATAAAGGCTAAAAGGAAGTAAGCCAATTTAGGAAGAGAGGGGATCCCCGCAACTGAGCGGAGCCCCACAATCTTCCAAGAGAGGGGATCTGGAAAATATAAAGTAGAATGAAGACGACCCCAGACCCGACTCCAGTAATACTGTAATGCAGGACCATCATACTTAACAGGAGTTTAGTGAACCAAAGGCCACATGGCATGTCCTGCATCAAGTGCTCTGGATGTCATTCCAATTGGCTAACCTATCAGGAGTATATGTCCACTTGGGATAGCAGTACTGAGGAGATAAAAAAAAAATCTGATCGAAATTGTGAGGGATAGGGGGGCTGAGAAAAGGTGAGCTCTAAGTCAGAGGGGTGAAACAGCTTCATATATCTACTCACACAAAATCTTTTATCAGAGTTGGCAAGGTATAAAGACTCTTGGGCGGACCACTCGTTCTAGGCGGCAGTCTATCTATCAAAGGATCAAATACTTGATGGAAGTCACCGCCGAGTAACAGTAATAGTGTCATCCACATTCGGAGCATATATACAAATACACGTAAATTCACTATCTCCAACCTTAAAATAGACACAGGCCCAGCTACCCTCCCCATCAGAGCTAATATCCATTACAGTGGTTGGCAAAGATTTCTCAACCAAGATGGCTACCCCACACCGCTTGGAAGCGGCGGGAGAATAGGCAGCCACCATATAAGGTCTAGCAGTAAGGTTCAGTGGTTCAACAGAGATGAAATGGGTTTCCTGAAGAAACACTAAATCAGTATGGTCATGATCAAAATAACTAAGGATGGTCATTCTTTTGATTGGACTATTAAAGCCTCTTACGTTCAGTGACTAGAGCTTACATAAGGCCATATAACAAAGTCAAACATTCTGAGATAGAGACATGATGGCACACCGAATTGCGCAATGTCCCTCATATCAACTATAAATGACTGTACACACGATATGATAGAAAATAAGCCAAGAAAAAATCATGAAGCGCCCTATATAACAGTAGAAGCACCGAAGTGCCTTAGAGAAGAAGCAAAACCCCAGAAATTACTGGCGACCTGATGTCTGCGGGGTGAAACCCCAGAGAAGGCCTAAATTGAAACATATAACCGGTATAGCTGTGCGTGCTCCGAATCCAAACCGCGGTGCACATCATGGAGGAAAAGGAGACCAAGAAAGGTAGATATAAAAGAAAGAAAGGTCCAGGCAGTCTCTATTCCAGGCAATGATCACCGCATCGGGCCATTCAAAATGGCGGGCAGTACCAGCGGAGTCCATCCGAGTTGTTGACTTAGCGCATCTGGTCTGCCTCTTTGGAATCTAAAAATGTTGCTAGCAGAGCAGGATCTTCGAAGGTTCTAGTTTGGTTATGGAGAGTCACTCTGAGCTTCGCTGGATATAAGAGGCCAAAGCGAGCCTGTAACTGTTGAAGTCTAGGCCGAAAAGCAAGGAGTCCCTTCCGCCGATCAACTGTGGGCTTTGCCAAGTCGGGGAAAAAAGAAACTTTATGAGCTTCAAACTGCAGATGTGGTATCACCCGGGCAGCTTTGAAAATTTGCTCAACTTGCTGATACCTCAATAAGCGAAAGATAATGGGCCGGGGGGTCGTCCGATTGAGTGCGATATTGGTAGGAGCACGATATGCTCGGTCAATTTCCAGATCCCTGCAAAAGGTAATCTTCAGCAAGGAGGGGAGAGTTTTGACCAAAAATTCTCTGATATCTCCTGCTTCCGCCCCCTCTGGTACTCCTATGAGCCTTACATTATTACGACGGGCTCGATTATTGCAATCCTCTAACTCTTTTTGAAGATACTGTATCTGACGCTCAGCCTTGTCCAGATTCACCAAGCGCACCGCGTGCGAATCGAGGACCCCCGCCATGTTGTCCAGCCGTAGTGAAAGACCTTCAAGCCGGTCCTGAAGCATACCAAATCTTCTCGCATGGCTCGGAGCGCTTCTCCGTTGGACTGTACCAGTTCCTTCACACCACGTATTTCCTCCAAAATCTCCTGTTGCATTTCGGGGCTTACCCGAAGTGGAACCATCTTTGGTGGAGAAGACAACTCTGTTTTGGAACGTTTTCCATGTGAAGAAGAGGGAGACCCGAAGTCCAAGTGCACTGGTTTGTGGGCCGCCATTCCCCCCAAGGCACCCCGGTAAGTTCGGAGTAAGATATTAAGTTTATGCAGATATTAAGTCAGGATTCTGAGTAGGCCCCTCGGGAGCTTCAGCGCGAAGCGTCTAACCCGCTGGACATCAGGCTCCGCCCCCCTGATTCCTGTTTTTTAATTTTGTTTTTTTAATGATTTATTTCATATTATATATTAAATGTACTTTTAACCATTAGTTTTAATATTTAATATTTAATATGATTTTTTATTTTTTAATTTTATATTTATACGTTTTACTATTATTTATTATACATATTTACACATATTTATATTATTTATTTTTCATTTAGAATTTTATTTCATTAATCAGTACTACATTACTATTATTTCTTTATATATTTTTAAATATATTTTTAAATAAATTTAGGATGTTTATTACTTTTTAATATATTTATGATTTGTTTTATTTTATTATTTAATTAATTTTTATTTTATTTCTTTTTATTATTTTTTACTATTATTTTTGATTAATTTTTTACATATTATACACTATATGGTTTTTACTATTACAGTCTGATATGTTGGTTTTATATTATTTTTATTTTATTTATTATTTATTTTATAATTATTGAGTTTTTTACATTATTAAATTATCACCTTTTGATATCATTAGGATATTAATTTAATACCAATCTTTTGTTTGTTTTATGTATCTAGGCTGTAGATGGGTTTTAAATTAGTTTTATCTGTCTCCAGTAAAGGTTAATCTTTTTAAGGGATATGAATGGCATGTAGATGAAATAGTATAATGGTCCTAATGGATACACTAAGTACCTGCACTTGAGTGTTTACTGACAACCCTATGCCCCAGGAGGTCTTTTTCTTTTCTAAAATAGTGTGCAATGTCTATTTTATTTCCTTTTTTATCTTTACTAGTTTTCTTCTGAGCGATTTTAGCATTAGCGTTATAGTTTTAAAGTCGGTGCAACCTTTTACAGCTTCAACGCTAGCTCCAATGAATGGATCCAAAAATTTTTTTTTCAGGTTTGGCCACGCCCCCTCTGTTTCCCGCTCTTATGATCACTATAAGGCTTGCGCATGTGTCGGCGTTTTTTGGTAGCATTTCGCGCTGACAGTTTGAAGGATACTTTTCAGATTACTGACAGTTGAAAGATTATTTTTCAGTTTCCTGTCAGCGATTAGGATTGGTAAGTAAGATAATCTTCATGATAGCGATATACAAATGTCCACACATCGCTACGAGCCTCAGGATAAATATGGGTAAGGAGTATTAGTGTAGCGATTCTGCACGCCTCCTTTTAAACTATTATCTTTATAACCACACATCGCTACGAGCCTCCGATTAAATATGGATAAGGAGTATTAGTGTAGCGATTCTGCACATCTCCTTTTAAATTATTCTCTCGATAATCTAGCCCCTCTCTTCTCCCCACTGTTTTTAAGATTTTCTAAGCAGTCTGACGGTTCATTTTCTGCCTGTATACTATTCAGACTTGTCACAATGAAAATTTGGCCCTACTCTAAACATTTTCTTTGTGTTTCTTTATAAGTATAATATAGTTTTGCATTGATAATTTTTGACAGCAGTGTCTAAAAAATGGGGTGTATTAGTATTATTATTATTATCTCTCAATTACAATAGATGGGTATTCAGCACTTGTGTCTTCCTCGGCTGTGCCCTCCTCCCATAAACGGCCCTCAGTATACTGCCCGCTGCGTTTCTCTTTTGTGTTCCCAGTCCTCAGTGATACTTTTGATTTTACTCCTGACATATATTATAAAAGTTATCTCCAATGGTATACATATGCCTTATCTTATGTTTCCTTCATTTTAATTGTTTGCCTCCTTGCGAGGATTATATGTCATCGCCTCTACAAATAAGTTGTTTGCCTCCTTGAGAGGATTGTATGTCATCGTCTCTACAAATAAGGTAGTAACATTGTAATTATGATGCTGACGTAAGGACTATATTTTATTGTGTCTTTATGGATTTAGTTGTGGTCTACTTTGGTTTTATTACATATATTTTTTTATTATTTTATTGGATTTGGGTATCGCATTTTGAGCATTTGAGGTTTGTTTTTAATTATTTATTATGGATTATTTATTATCTTTTAATTATTATATATTATATATTTATTTTTATTTTGTATTTCTGTATGAATAGAGTAAAATGAATGTCCACGATTATTTGTTCTTTCACCATTATTTGATTTTTTAATATTGTCTGTTTCTATGTTTCTAGTACCTATTTAGACAACCCCTGATGAAGGTCTCCGAAACACGGCCTGTGTCGGGTTGCTAGGTCTGAGAATCTAAATAAAGTGTTTTTCCACCTTATCACGTTTTGGACTGTGAGTCTTCCTAAATGTTACTAACTCTGTATCCAAAAGAGTTCCCAGCTTTTTCCATAAAGCTTCCACTAAAGACCTGATGTTTTTGTACTGCCCCAGTTGACACCTGGGTCGCCTGTCAATCTCAGATTTGGATTTTCGCCTTCACTTCAGTGAGGTCACCTTGAAGATTCCTCTACTGGATCTCCTGTAAACTTCATCACCCTCTCTACTTCCTGCAAGCCAGTAAGTGAGATCAATATTGTGTTTGTTCATGTCAATATTTTTCATGATAAGTATCATACATACAAGGACGCCTTACCAGTAGTCCTTAGCTTAGCTGGTTTTCCTACAGCTCCTCTCTTTTCAACTCCTACCCTCCATCCTCAGGATGCCTGGCCATATGAGGTGTAGCATGTTCCAATCCTCGCCATGCTGGGGCTCCAGGCATCTTAGCTTGGGAGTCCCCATATGTGAAGACTCATTCCTGCTTGTTCCTGGAGATAGCACAGTTACTTACCTGTAACAGGTGATCTCTGGGAACAGCAGGAATAAGTCTTCACATCCCACCCACCTCCCCTAGGAGTTGTATCTCTCTATCTATCTTCCTTTCCTCTTTCTCTCTCTTTTGGCTTAGCTATAAAACTCAACTGAGGAGAGACAGTTGGAAAGGCGGGAAGGCAGCACGCAGGCACTGAGGGATGCTCCCAAAAGCGCTCTGATTGGACGCTGGGGAGCGTTCCCGCGCAGACTCCGTCGGTACCGACGTACCCATATGTGAAGACTTATTCCTGCTGTTCCCAGAGATCACCTGTTACAGGTAAGTAACTGTGCTTTCCCCTAAGGTGGACATCTTCATCTTTTCTTTATTTCTCCATTTTATATACTGCTCTTGTCGGGACATTAGAGTGGTTTACAATAAAAAGGTCTACGCCACTAAACTATGGAAAAGAAATGCCATAAAAAAAATAGGAAAGAGGGAGAAACAGTGCAAGATCAAACACAGTAACTAAACAAAACACAAACCAAAAAATACCCGGGGGGGGGGGGGGGGGATTTGTCAGGAGGGAGGTCGAAGGCCTGTTGGAACAAGTGAGTTTTCAATAATTCTTTGAACTTCGGGTATGAAGGTTCCAGATGAAGGAGGGGTGGCAGAGCATTCCAGAGTGATGGGCTGAGAAAAAAGAAAGCCGAGTGATGAGCCTGTTCTAAATGTGCCTGAGAAGGGGAGGGTAAGGACAAGCGGTTGGCATGCAATGAGCGAAGCTGGTGATACGGTGTGTGAAGAGAAATAAGATTAGCTAAATAGAGGGGATTAGAGGTATAAAAGGCTCTATGTGCCAGAATGAGAAATTTATAATGGAATCTGAAGCGAAGAGGCAACCAGTGTAGGTGAAAAAGGATGGGAGTGACATGATCAGATCGTTGGGCGAATGTGATAAGACGTGCTGCAGTGTTTTGTATGAGCTGTAAACGTTGAAGCTGGTAAGTTGGCTAGGAACACATTGCAGTAATTAAGTCTACTGGTGACCAGGGCTAGAACTAAGGTGATCAGTGAACTAGAGGGGAGAAGGGAGCGGACAGCCCTGATATGCCGTAGAGCTGCAAAAGAACGGCGAGTAAGGGTGGATATGTGACTATGAAAAGAGAGAGAAGAGTGCAAAATTACCCCCAAGTAACGTAAAGAGGGGGCGAGAGGAATTGGAGTGATGTCAGTCTTAAGATCCTTAAGTCTGTCCTCATATGCACTTTATAATGAAGACCACTAACCATTTTAGTAGCCACCCTCTGCACCGACTCTATCCTGTTTATATCCTTTTGAAGGTGCGGTCTCCAGAATTACACACTATATTCCAAATGAGGTTGCACCAAAGACTTATACAGAGGCATTATCACCTCCTTTTTTTTCTGCTAGCCATTCCTCTCCATATGCACCCAAGCATCCTTCTAGCTTTTACTGTCGCCTTTTCTACCTGTTTAGCTACTTTAAGATCATCAGACACAACCATGCCTAGGTCCTGCTCTTTAGTGGACAAAAGTACTTCACCCACTATACTGTATTGCTCCCTTGGATTGCTGCAGCCCAAATGCATGACCTTACATTTTTTAACATTAAATCCCAGCTGCCAAATTCTAGACCATTCTTCAAGCTAGATCCCCCTCATATTATCTACACCTTCCTGGGTGTCTACTCTATTGCAGATTTTGTTATCATCCGCAAAGAGGCAAACCTTACCCGACAACCCTTCTGCTATATCACTAACAATGATGATAAAAAGAATCGTACCAAGGACACATCCCTGGGGCACACCACTGGTAACTTCCTTCTCCTCAGAGTGAACTCCATTTACCTGTACTCTTTGTTGCCTCCCATTCGACCAATTTCTAACCCAAGCAGTAACTTTAGGGTCCATCCCTAAGGTGCTCAGTTTGTTTATAAGTCGCCTGTGAGGAACGGTGTCAAAGGCTTTACTGAAATCTAATACACCACATCTAGGGCTCTCCCTCGGTCCAACTCCCTGGTCACCTAGTCAAAGAAAGCAATCAGATTTGTCCGACAAGACCTGCCTCTGGTGAATCCATGCTGCCTTGGATCCTGTAATCCGCTGGACTCCAGAAACCTCACTATTTTCTCTTTCAGCAATGTTTCCAATAATTTACACACCACCAAAGTTAAACTAACCGGCCTGTAGTTTTCAACCATTTCCTTACTTCCACTTTTGTGTAAAGGCACCACATGAGCTTCTCTCCAGTCCTTTGGCACCACTCCCGACTCCAACGAGGCATTGAAAAGGTCAGTCAGTGGAGCTGCTAGAACATCCCCAAGTTCCCAATGTCAAAATATTTGTTCAATGATGTATCTAATAGCATACATAGATTTTTCCAACATCCCAAATAGAGGCAGTAATTAATACCCTGTACCCTGTAAACGATTAACAGTTGGGCATCGTCATGAAATGAGAAAATATCACAAGAAATGAGAAATTAAAAATGACCATCCTGATTCAAAGTGATTCTGTTCTAAGGAAGAATTTATGGAAACACTTTCCAAAAGTTGCCAGGGGTCTCAGAATATATAATCTAAGCCTTTGTATCAAATTTTATACGTGAAGTAGTTGGGGGAGAACTCTACTCCAAACCTAGCAACTCTTGCATGTTCAGCTTGAAGCTCTGTAGGATCCTGGGTCTGGCAAGTATTAAGCAAACATCCACATAACCTAGTAACGTCCTCTCACTTCTCACCCCCCATCCCCGGGCAAGGATTCTCATGATCCCCAAAGCCTATGATGCTGCCCTCTGGAGAAGCATGAAGTAATAGAACCACTCCCAGCAACATTTCTGTCCCAGACAGACAAAACTGTCCATTGCAGCAATAATGGCTGCCTTCAAAGACTACAGATACAGTTCACCTTACACCTCAGCATTTTCTCCGAGACAAAATTTGAAGCTACCCTGTAACGTTACACAGTAGTGGCCATCCTGTGCCCCTTGACCCTGGAGCAGTTACATCAGAAGCTGCCCCCATCCACTGGTGAACTGCTCGGTATTTCAGAGTTCTTATGTTGTCTGTCAGTATTCTATCATCCTCGATTAAATCTCTGCTCATTCCAGCCCGTCAGATACTATGTTTGTGTCTTTGATTTTATGATGAAATTTATTCAGAGTGAAGCACTATGTTGGTGGAAAAATGTTTTCTGTACTTTTTCAGATGAGAAAGAAGAGGGGATATTGGGAAGCATTCCTCTCCCTAGTTTTCAGATCTCTCTGCCATATCAAGAGGACCACATTAACCGCAAATATGCATTTAAGGTATGGGCCGTGGCAATTTATGTAAAGCAGCTTTCAGTGTTTTGTGAGGGATTAGAAGTTCATTGTGGGCTGCCCCTTCTTCCCCCATATCATTAGCAGATTCGTGTGCCCATTCTCCTCTCCTTACAGTACCCTCCCCTCCCCTGTGAGCCTGATTCATGCATTTGCCATCCTCTGTGTAAAAATGCTTTATGATGAAACCCTAGAGCATTGCTTTTCATACGTTTATCCCGTATAACCCCATTTTAACAACTGAAAATTCATGTGACCCCTAGATGATGATGAAATCAAACTGGCAAATCTCAGGCTCTTTCCCCTCCCTCCGCTCATCTAACGCAGGAAGGCGGCAGCAACAGTGATGGCAACAGCAGCAGCAGCAGTCAGCACAGGGTCCCTTGTGTCAGTGTGCAGTGTGTCCTTAAAATCCCCAGTACTCAGTGGGGGTTCCGGCTTAACAGGAAGCTTACCCAGGTGGGGGCAAGGGCCTATGAATGTTCACTGGCTCACATGTCACATGCTGACTGCTAACTGCCAGTACTTAGCTTAAGTCATGGTGAAAGTATGCAGAGAAGGGGAAATGACCACTTTTCTGTGACCCCATCCACTGATGATGATACCCCATTTGAGGTCCTGACCCCAAGTTTGGGAACCACTGCCCTAGAGTCTAGCCACTTCCTGGTTCTATAATGTCGTCTTTGCAATAATTAGACTGACTACGTCTTTTCTGAAGACTGAACAGTGTCTCCTTTAAATTTGTTGCCTTCTAAAATTCTCCCTTTCATACATTGCAGTTTGATAGGAAGCTGCCAATTTGTTTAACAACAATAATTCTCAAACACGTTTTTTGCTTCACTTTTATTTCATCCTCCAGCTAAAATTTTGTGTAAATTCTTATATACTGCTTATACTACTGTTGTCTTCCTCCTAAATCATGCACCCCAGATTTTAGATTGTGGTGAATGTTCTGTTAAAAGCAACTTACAAACATATTTTATTTATCTATCTCATTACTTGGGGTATCGCCTTTTCTACTATTACTACTATTGATCATTTGTCTAGCACTACAAGGCATATGCAGCACTATACATATAAATGTAAGACACAGTCCCTGCTCATCAGAGCATTCAATCTAATCAAGACAAAACATATAGTGAAACTGGGGACTAGAGTATGGTAAGATACACATAAATAGAGGGCAAGACAGTGAGGAGCATCAGCAGGGGCGGCCCAAGGGGGGTGCGGGGCCATGTGCGGAGACTCGGTGCAGGGCCTCATTTGCATAAGGGACCTCATTTGCATAAATATTTGCGTAATGTTACCATATACTAACTTTTAGTAAAAATGCCTCTTAATGAGTGTATGAATAAAGAAAGACTAAAAGATTTCTAATTACTATAATCCAGTGTCAACTGCCAGACACATTAGGAACTACTACAAACACTGCCCATTTAGAACCCATAGCAAACCCGCCGTATCCTAACAGCACTACCAGGACTCACAAAGCATCATACCCTACCTATCAAAAGGAAACATGCAAATATTAAACCAATACATTTCAGAGAATACCAATACATGACCTACTGGGGAAAGAGAACAAGTGGCTATGTCAAATAGGAATTATATAAACAGAATACCTCAGCTCAGTTACACATGAACAGAACATAAACCATCACCAAACAAGGAATCACAATTTAGAAACAGGACGACAATAATTAAACTGGGAATCCCAAAAGCCAAACTTGGAATGTACAACACTGTAGAAATAAAACTATACATTAATTTGCTCTTGTACTAAACAAAGCGCAGATGTTAATGATGCACATTTACTAGAGCTGACAAATTCCAATTAATAAATTCAAAATAAAGAGATATTTTTCTACCTTTTGTGCATTTTTTTTCAGCTGCAATTGCTCCAGCCACTTTCTTCTGGTTTCTTCGTGTCTTCTGCTAACTCTTCATCGTCTGCTGTCCATTTGTCCTTTCTTCTCTCCTAGTTTTTTTTTCCATTCTCTCTCTACATCTGCTTTAACATACTAATCTTTCTCCTTTTGCTCTTTCCTCATTCCTATTTCATCCACTCAAATTTTACCCCTCCATCCTCAATCTCCACTTACTCTCCCAATACCCGGCCAATTGTAGATTTTTCATCCCTCCCACACAAAATATTTTCCCCTCTCCATTTTACTCTACCAGCCCCATCCCATTCTAATCCTCCCCCAACATCAGCTCCCTTCTAGTTCCAGCCTCACCCAGCATCCATTCCCTTCTAGTCCCTGCATCAGCCCATTTCTAGTCCTAGCCCTCCATCAGCCCATTTCCAGTCCTAGCAACCCCCCAACCCAATACCAGTCCTAGCCCTCCCATCAACCCACTTCCAGTCCTAACCCCCCATCACCCCATTTTCAGTTTAAGCCCCCCTATAACCCATTACCAATCCTAACCCCCCATCAGCCCATTGCCAGTCCTAACCCCCCATCAGCCCATTGCCAGTCCTAACCCCCCCATCAGCCCACAGCCCATTACCAGTCCTAACCCCTTCAGCCCACCTCAAGTCCTAATCCCTCCCCATCAGCCCATTTCCTGTCCTAGCCCCCCATAGCCCATTATCAGTCCTAACCCCACCATAGCCCATTACCAGACAGCCCCCATCAGCCCACAGTCCATTACCAGTCCTAACCCCTCCCCATCAGCCCATTTCCTGTCCTAGCCCCCCATAGCCCATTATCAGTCCTAACCCCACCATAGCCCATTACCAGACAGCCCCCATCAGCCCACAGTCCATTTCCAGTCCTAATCCCTCCCCATCAGCCCATTTCCTGTCCTAGCCCCCCCATAGCTCATTATCAATGCTAACCCTCCCATAGCCCATTACCAGACAGCCCCCATCAGCCCAGAGCCCATTATCAGTCTTAACCCCCCCATAGCCCATTACCAGTTCTAACCCCCCCAACAGCCCACAGCCCATTACCAGTCCTAACCCCATCAGCCCACCTCAAGTCCTAACCCCTCCCCATCAGCCCATTTCCTGTCCTAGCCCCCCCCATAGCCCATTATCAGTCCTAACCCCCCCATAGCCCATTACCAGTCCTAACCCCCCCCATCAACCCACCCCCCACCTCAAGTAAACTCCTCCCCCCCCCCACCGCCCATTACCAGTCCTAACCCCCCCCCCTCATCGGTTCAAGGAACATTAAAAAAAAAAAAAAAAAAAGAGCTGGCTGCTACCGCTGCCGCTGCTGCCACAGCAGCAGCAGAATGGAATGTCCCGCGGGGCCCCCTCTGCCCGGCTGAGTCCCTCCCTCCCTCCCTCTGTGACGGCTGAGCCCCTCTGTGCCGGCTTTCAGATACGCGAAGGGAGAGTGTCTCCCTCGCGTCTCTGTTAAGCCTGCAGAAATTTCCCATCAGCCCCTGCGGGCTTAACAGAGACGCGAGGGAGACACTCTCCCTTCGCGTATCTGAAAGCCGGCACAGAGGGGCTCAGCCATCGCAGAGGTTGAGCTCAGCCGGGCAGAGGGGGCCCCGCGGGACACTCCATTCTGCTGCTGTTGCGGCGGCAGTGGCAGCGGTAGCAGCCAGCTTGGTTTTTTTTTAACTTAATTTTGAAAAAAAGCAGAATGTTCTTTGCGCGGGGCCCCCTGAAACGCGGGGCCCCGTGCAAAAAACATTCTTGCTCAATGGACGGGCCGGCCCTGAGCATCAGGATCCAAAAGCATGCTAATTCCACCAGACTGCTGAAGTGGGCTGTGATGGTGTAAGATTGGGATGAGATGCATTAGAGTTTATAGGTTTGGGATGGGAAATGGTTCCAAGTTTGAGGATGTGGGAACGATTCATGTATTATGGGTTTGGGATAGGGGATGCTCAGGGTTTGAAGACTTGGTTTTGGAAAGAAAGTTGAGGATTTTTTGTCTGAATAAATGAAAGTACTGGTCTACTTGGGGGTCTGTAATAAGGTATTACTGGAGATTGGTCGGAGGGGCAGGAGGAACAGAATAATGAGGGTCTGTTTATTTATGAGAATTTGGGTGTGTTTAATTTTTAGTTAAATGGACTGTGATCTTTTTCAGTCTGAGTGGGGCCATTTTGCATCTCGGTGCTAGCAGGACAATATTTGTTTTTAATGTATTTTTTTATATTTTGATATATCATGATATTATATATTGTGATGCTTTATATTTTGTATTTTTATTTTTATGTATTGTACATCAGTTTGGTGAGTATTGGCCTGAAGTACAATTGATAAATAAACAAAAGTATTTAATTGCTATGATGCATCATTTTGTTATGTTTTGTTTGTTTTGATTTGTAACAATTATTGAGTATGGTTTTACCTGTAGAAAAGTGTGATCCAAACTGAGATTAGATGGAAATAATGGTCTGGAAGAGGCCTAAATTTACATTACATTACATAAAATATTTGATATACCACCTTAGCTCCTAGAAGAGGAAAGTGGTTTACAGCTTTAAAAGATCGAGTGAGAAAGAAACAAGTCATTGAATCAATCCTAAGCTACTCAGGACACAAGGGCCAACTCTGCAGGGGAAGGTAGCACGCGATCCCTGCTGTACATAATTCATTTTAGTTGTATTTACACAGTGTGGAAAGGCAGGCTGTACTAAAAGATGAGATTTGGGAAAAAGACACATGATTGCTGATCACCTGTAATTGAATTGAGACTTTTATTTTTATTTCTACAATAATAGTTGCTTTTTTCTCCTTTTCTTGGTTGTTTGAGCATCATACGGCTGTTTGTTTGGCTACATCACCATTGCAGTAGAGACCGGTGAGTATGAACTGCAATATAGCGTACTGGGTGGATGAGAGAATTCTGTGCTCAGTGGATACCAAGGTTCCTCCCCTTTGTGGCTGTCTGCCGGGTAACTGCAGAAAAGAGAATTTCTAGAATAAAGAAAATGATGATGCTTGGTAATTTGTAGCAACTAAGGGGCTAGTACTAGACCTGTGTCATCTAAATGTCAATTGGCTTATCTCGACTATAGTGACTGTTAGGAGCAAGGAAAGCCTGAACTGCCATTAGAGAACTCTTCTTGGGCAGTCAGTATGTGAATCTGATACTTTTTAATAGGTAAAAGGTTCTCTAATGCACCACTGGGTGGCCACCTGAGCTCCAGTGTTAACTGGGTGGACAGTGACCAATGTTCCCTCTAATTTTCTGTAGGCTGTGTGCGCATAAAATATCAGCTGTGTGCAGGTTTTTTTTTTTTTAAATATCTTTATTTATTGTGTAATACAAAACAAAAACCTACAGAAAACACAGCTACAAAAAAATCCCAAGGTACACAAACCTCTCCCCCACCACACACAAAAGAAAAAGGACACTTCCCCCCCCCCTCCCTCTCTCCCTTCCCCTCCCCTCCCCCCCCCCAGGGCTTGCTAGTAACCAAAAGAAAATAAAACAACAAAATTTTTTTTTTTTCCACATATCAGGACACAGGCGCATGTAAACTATCACCAACAAGACTTCAAGAAGAAACATGGCAAGAGGCCACATCAGTACTAAACAGTTATCTCCCTCAGTAGGCTGCACGGGTGCCAGTCCTATCCATGAAGTCCTGCAAGGCTGCCCAGCGCAGGAAGGTCGCCGGCATCCGAGGAGCCCCTTTACGAGGCATTTGTTCATATTTACTGTATAGGCAAACAGAATTCCACCAAGCAACCCAGTGTACATCATATGTATGTTTCCAATTATTCACAATCAAGTATAAAGCGATGCCTAGCATAAAATCTAACAGGAAAAAGCAGTCTTTACGTAATGTCGGGATGTTGGCGAGAGAGCGGAAACAGATAACCCTCCAGGACAAAGGAGCACTAAAACTTAAAACTGTCTGTGTCCGCTCCCACACCTTAGTCCAAAAGACCTGTAGGCAAGAACATTCATAGACAATATGAACAAGCGTCCCTACCCCCTTCTGGCAAGACCAACAACAATTTCCTACACCTCCGCCCCACCTACTAATCCTAACTGGGGTGTAATAAGCTCGATGGGCAAAGAAGAATAACACTTTGGTTATTGCAGCTGATTTGGACACTCGCGTCTATTGAGACCAGAATCTCCGCCAGCTTTGAGGCGGTAAGGTACACTCAGCATCAAGCTCCCAGCCCCGCTGCGTACCTCCAGTCTGCAGTCGCTTCTGCTGACATAAAAGATCATAGTAGTGCGAGGCCACACCTTTTCCTACCGTGTCCTCGCGTGTCTGGAGAAGCATTCCAATTATCGCCCCTCCGGCTTGGGGGTCGGCGATCTTAACCCCAGTCTTGCATACACAGTGCTTAAGTTGCAACCACTGAAAGTACAGTGAGCCCGGGAGACCAAACTCCTCTCGCAATCTCTCAAACGATTTCCAGGTTCCCTGCACCAACAACTGCCCTAGGACCCAGACCCCTCTGGAGTACCATTTGTGCCAAGCAAACGTTTTCTTCTGAATTTTAAAGACAGGATTGTACCACAAGGGAATAAGATCACAAGACTCCTCACCTTCCAACCTAAGGGCCCTGCCTAACGCTCTGAAAGCCAACTGAGTGTCTACCACCATGGGAGGGCAGTGCTTCTCCTCGGGAAACAACATACCAGGAAGATATTTAAGAGGGAACGGTGTCAAAAGAGACTCCTCTACGTCCAACCATACCGGCCTTTGTCCAGAGCCGTCCCATACCCAACGGGAACCCTGCTTTAACAAGAAAGCTTTGTGGTATAGACGAAAGTCAGGGAATTTCACCCCACCTACCTCCTTACTGCCTTTGAGTTTTTGAAGAGCAATTCTAGGGGTTTTATTCTGCCATAGAAATTGCGTTAACAGCCGCTCGACCTGTTGATACACCGAGTCCGGAAGGTAACAGGGCAACATTTCCAAGACGTAATTAACTTTAGGGACAATAGTCATTTTAATTGTTTCCATTCTGCCCCACCAGGACATATTTAGAGGGGACCAATTAGTAACTAATGCCCGTACTTTCTTAATGAGAGCATCAGCATTATATGCCACTGTTTCCTCCAGTGGGTGGCAATAATAAACTCCCAGATATTTTACCATTTTCCCTTCCCAGACAAAAGGGAAATGACTCATGTCATCCTTACAAACATAAGAATTTAACGGGAAGGCAACTGACTTTGCCCAATTGATCTTATACCCAGAGAGCCCAGAATACCGTTCCATTTGAGTGAGAATGTGCGGCACCGACTGCGGTTCTGTAAATAGTAAGAGATCGTCAGCATAAGCCGACACTTTAATTTCTCGAGCCCCTAACTGGACCCCAGTAATTTGAGAGGTTTGTCGGAGACGTAAGGCTAAGGGCTCAAGAGCCAGATTAAAAGCAGCGGGGATAGAGGGCAGCCCTGTCGGGTGCCTCTTCCCAAACAGATATCCCGCGACTGCGTGGAATTCACACAGACATTCGCGACTGGGCAAGTGTATAGAATCTTAATTAACGCAAGGAAGCCATCTCCTATACCGAACCATCGGAGAGCCGCAAAGAGAAAGGGCCATTCTAAACGGTCGAAAGCTTGTTTCTGCGTCTATTGACAGTCCCACAAAGGGCGACTACAATTCTCTGCACCAGCTAAGACATGACACAGTAATCTCGCATTGTCGGCCGTCGAACGCCCTGTAACAAAACCACATTGGTCTGGGTGAATTAGCTGAGGTAATACTTCATTTAGTCTCTGAGCTAATACTGTTGCAAATATCTTGTAATCAATGTTTAGAAAGGAGATAGGTCGATAGTTCCCCACCGACTGTGGATCACGCCCCGGTTTTTCCAAAACTATCACATTAGCCCGCGCGAAAGCACCCACGGACGCAGGTCCCTCCCCCAACCGCATAAAATATTGCTGCATATAAGGGACGATGTCCTCAGTAAAGGTCTTAAAAAACTCTGCTGGAAGTCCGTCAGGACCGGCGGCCTTCCCTGAGGCTAGCGACCGGATAGCCTGCCGAATCTCCGCCTGAGAGATAGGGCCGTCCAACATACCCAAAATATCTTCCTCCAAAGTAGGCCGTTGCAACCCTTGCACAAACTCATCGAAACCCTCCTGCGAAAATGTAGTTTCAGACGAGTAGAGCTGCGCATAATACACTCGAAAGAGCTCAGCTATTCCCTCATCCGAAGTTACAAGACGATCTTGCTCAGCACACTTAAGCGCCGCAACTCGGTGAGCCTCTCTACGCGCCTTAAGGGAGCTGGCCAACAATCTTCCAGCCCTGTTGCTCTCCCAATAATAGGCACCATTTTGCGCCTTTAGGTTCCGCGCAACCTCATCGGACAGCAGCTCATTATACTGACGTCGTAAACGCTGCAGTCAGAGGAATACACAAGGGTCAGTTCTTGCCACCAAAACCCGTTCCCCTGCTTTTATTTGTGCCTCCAAAGCTCTGCACTGCGCCCTTGCGGACCGCGCTTGGGCTATCCCAAAACTCGTAATGGTGGCTTTGATAGACGCTTTAAAGCCTTCCCACCACGCCCATGGCGGAGTGTCCTGCGGCAAATTAAACCGGAAATAATCGGCAATCGCCGTTCGAATCTTAACACAGAACTCCTCATTGGTCACTAAGGACCTATCAAAAGACCACCTAGGGGAATTAGTACCGTTTTGAGCAGCCTCTAATAAGAGAGATATTGCCGCATGATCTGAAATATGTGCTGGAAGTATATCAGTATCTAATATACAGGGCATTAAGTTTTTTGAGATAAGGAAAAAATCGATCCGAGACAGAGACTGATGAGGTGGAGAGAAAAAGGTGAAGTCCTGCTCTGTAGGATGTTGTAAGCGCCAGACATCCACCAAACCTCTGTCACGGATTAAGGACGTAAGTATTGTAACCGCCCTTGAGGCCTTGGAGGTTCTGGGCGGCTTTCGATCAAACATAGGGTCAAGGGCCTGATTAAAATCCCCTCCTATGAGCAAGTGTGAATCCTGAACCAGATAAATCTCCTTGGCCAAAAAATTGAAAAACTCTGGGCTGTCATTATTAGGGGCATATACGTTCATAACGGTCAAGCCAAAAGGGCCCAACTGAAAATGCGCCTTCACCCACCTCCCCTCCGCATCCGCACTGGTCTGCAAGACTTGAGGGGCAAGAACACTCCGTACTAAGACCGCCACCCCGTTGCGTTTGCGCACTGCAGCTGAGAACGCCACTAACGTATAGGGCCTGATGCTGAGTTTCATAGATTTATTTCTATTCAAATGTGTCTCCTGCAGAAGTAATATGTCAGCTTTTTCACGCTTGCTATATGCAATTATTTTCTTTCTTTTACTGGGACTGTTTATACCTTTGACATTTAGCGAGAGAATCTTTAAGGGTGCCATTCTACTCTTCGACTAAAGCGTTTCGTCTATCATCATGCTTCCCCATGATATGTCCACAGCCCCCCCTCCCATCAGCCTAGCCCATCCCATAATATCCAGCCATGCACATATCCATATCTGAATGGTTGCCAGCCCCCATGTCCTTATACCCCGAACAAACCGCCCATGCCACCAAAGCCCGTAATTTATACTAGCAAGCCCCGGAGAGAACCCCAACCCTGAAAACCTACTAGGTGAGCCCATAGTGAGCCAAACGGCCCCAGCGGGCGAGAAAGGCACATCGTAGCGCTGCTAAATGTTAGGCAGCAATGTATAAGCGCTATACAAGAAATGAAATACCCCCATCCACCAAACCATAAAGGCACATAGCCCAATCTTTTGTTTCATATTGGGGCCCTCCCATTCCAACAAGTTACAAACAAGTATTAACAGAAGAATCAACTACTGTTAGTGCCACCCCGGGCACAATAGACTTAAGATCACTTCTGTTCGCAGTAGCACGAACTGCGACCCACCGGTCTCCCGGTCAGTTCCCTGTTCAATGTAAAACTCAATGTTACCTGTATGCATTGTAGTATGTTCTTGTTCTATGTACACCGCACTGATTTTAATAGCGCGGTATAAAAGAATTGTTAAATAAATAAATAAATAAAATAAAGACGAGGGCCATCATCTCATAACCGCCGCTTCCTTCTCCTCTAAGTAAAGATGTAGGGCTTCAGGCTCCTCCAAGGTTCTTGTCTCGTTGTGAAGTGTCACGCGCATCCGGGCAGGATACAACAGGCCAAATCTAGCCTGCAAGCCCTGTAGCCGGGGTCGCAATGCAAGAAATCTCTTGCGTCTGTCCACAGTACTCTTTGCATAGTCTGGGAAGAAAAACAATTGATGCCTCTCAAACTCCACCGGTGAACGGGATCTTGCCGCCCCCATTATGTCCATTACTTGTTGGTATCTTAGGGCCCTCAAAATGATCGGTCTAGGCTTCTTGTTGTTGAGTTGAACCACTGCCGGCACTCTATGGGCCCTGTCGATTTCAAAAGGCAGGTCAAAAGAAAGATTCAGTACCGCGGGGATCATTTTTTGCAAGAATACCACCATGTTCTTTCCTTCTGCCCCCTCCGGCACTCCCACAATCCGAATGTTATTTCGGCGGGCCCGATTGTTACCGTCCTCCAGCTCTCTCTGCAAAGAGCGAATTTGCTTGGCTTGTTTGTCCACCATGCGGAGTCTCTCCTCGTGCACTGCTACAGCATTTTCCACCTTCTCTTGGCGCACTGAAAGATTTTCAAGAGAGCTTCTCACCTCCCCGATTTCCGCGCGCATCAACGCTAGAGATTCCCCATTGGCCTGCATTATTTCTTTCATTCCTCGCAGTTCCGCCAAAATCTCCTGCAAGGCCTCCGGCTGCGGATGTTCACGAGCGGCCGCCATTTTTTGCGGGGAGGGAGGCTCCGTCTTTGTCCGCTTTGCGCTGTTACTTTGCGCCGCACTAAAGTCCAGTTTTGCTGGTTTGGGACCCGCCATTGCCCTTTATATGTCCTGCAAACTTTTGAAGGCAGAAAAGATAAAAACCGCCAGCGCTATTCAGGATTTTTGAGCTCGCCACGCTGGAGCTCCAGCATTAGCCGTCCGTCTCGCTCAGCATCAGGCTCCGCCCTCCAGCTGTGTGCAGCTTTTGAAGGAAGGTTAAATTTTTGTGCGCCACATAATGACACTCGGAGTTATATACTTTAAAATTTGACTAAACGTCAGAATACAGTATGTACACCACATTGATTTTAATCAAATTAAATGAAAATAGACGATTACTAAATGAAGTGGGAAATTTCTAGTAATTACAATCATAACTTTTAAATTTTAAGACGTCTGTGGTGTTTTCCTTCAGAATCAGAGCCGTAATTTTTGTGCGCTCTGTTGTAAAGTATGTGCGCTCGCTCAGCGAGGTGTGTGCGCGCGCACAGCTTAGAGGTGACAGTGACTGAACTGTGTCCCAGAGGAGCAGAACGGTCCTGGATTTCAGGTTGGCCCTGACATGGCGAGAATCTAGGCGAACTCAAAGAAAAAGGTTGACATTTAGAGGTACTTACGAGATTTCAAAAATACACCTCAAAAAAGTCTCTCCTTAATTCACAAAACATAAAACAATTACCAGAATTGAGTTCACTTCAAAATGTCAAAGAAAAAAGAGGAGAAAAAGGGGACTGCAGTGGCCATACCTGAAAGCAACCTGTAGTCTGCTACTTAACATCATTGGTTCCCAAAACCACCTCCTGACTTTCCACACAATTTCTACATAGTTTTTATTCTTTAATCTTGTGTCTATACAATGCTCACACTCTTATATCTTTAACTTTATTTAGTCATTTAATAAACCGCCCCACACATAGGCTTCTGAGCAGTTTACAACAAAATCAGTAGTGCTGTGTGAAAGTTGGAAAGGGAAAATGGAATACTATTACTTAGATAAGAAAGGAACAGAAAGATAGCCAGACTACAAAGAGGAGGACAGGGAAGAGAGAGGAGTAGACACTTCAGTGTTGGGGGGGAAGGGAGTTGGGGGGGAAGGGAGTAGGGGGGCCACTGAGTAGGAGGGAGACAGTGCAAAAGAGGTAGGTTTTAAGCATTGACTTGAATTTACTGAAGGGATTTTCTAGACAGGAGTTTGGTGGGAGGGCATTCCATAGTCTGGGGCCAAGAAAGAGAAAAGCAGAGTTACGGGTGGATTCTAGGTGGGCTTGCGAAACAGAAGGGAGGAATAAGTGATTAGAATGAATGCGTCAGAGTGAGCGGTGAGGGGTGTGGAGGTGGACAAAATCTGAGAGATATTGTGGAGTGCCAGTGTGTAGGGCTCTGTGGACCAAGGTGGGAAGCTTGTATTGTATCTGGAAAATAACAGGGAGCCAGTGAAGGTGAATGAGTAGGGGAGTAACATGGTCTGAGCTGGTAGCATGTCTGAGAATGTGAGCGGCAGTATTTTGAAGAAGCTATAATCTGCGTAGTTGGTATTGGGGAAGATCGGCGAGAGTAGCATTGCAATAGTCTAAGCGTGTCGTGACAAGGGAAAGGAGAAACATAGTCGGGAACGAGGAGGAGAGGAAAGGATGTACGGCACAATTCTGATGCAAGGACCAAAAGGAGTGACTGGTAACAGATGAGAGGTGCTCACGGAAGGATAGTGCAGAGTCTGAGATAACTGAGGGAGGGCACCGGCAGGATTGGGTGGAGGGGGGGTGGAGGAGAGGACGGGAGCTAGGGATGGCGTGACACTACCAAAGGTGAACCAGATAGCTGAGGTTTTGGAGAGGTTGATGTGAAGGAAATTGGAGGACATCCACAAGTCGAAACAAGAGAGACAGGTGTTGAGCGGGATCAGAGCGAGAGCAGTGGGGCTGGTGTGGTGTAGGAGAATGATGTCGTCCGTGTAATATGAGAAGAGTCAGGGGAGCTAGAAAGACGTTGAACAGGAGGAGAGCCAAGACAGAGCCTTGGGGGCATCATAGTGTACAGGAGTGACCAGGGAAGAGAGAGAATCAAAGGAAACGGACAAGGACCTGGAGGTGAAAAAGGAGCAGAACCAGTGAAGAACAGTGCCACAGATCCTGGAGTCACAGAGGCGATTAAGGAGAGTGAAATGGTTGACCAGATCAAAGGCGGAGGATAGATCAAGTGATACAACTAAAGATATGAGACTGTGGTCATGGGAAGTGTGAAGCTCATTCAGGAAGGAGAGAAGGATGGTTTCATTATTGCGACCGGACCTAAAACCTGATTGGCGGGGGTGGAGTGTAAGAGTTGCGTCGAGGTGAGAAGACAGTTGCAACAAGACCAATTTTTCTAGGACATTGGAAAGAAATGGGAGGTTAGAGAGAGGGCGCCAGTGTGCAGGAACAGATGGGTCCAGAGAAGGTTTCATAAGTATTAGATGAATCAGGGCATGTTTCATTGGTGAGGGGAAAGAGCCAGAAGAGAGGCTGGTATTGAAAATATTAAGTATAAATGGGGAGAGAGCCAAAGTGGGATCAGATAACTGGTGGAAGGGGATAGAATCAGACTGGCAAGTGGTCTTACGAGAAGTGGAAAGGGCTTTGGTTAGCTCAGCAGCCGTTATGGGGCAGAAGGAAGACCAGAGGTGAGACAGAGGGGAAGCTTGGATGGGGGAGGAGCAAATAGAGGTTGGGGTAAAGAGGACAGTGGGGAGGGTAGGCTGGGAAGGTTAGGCGAAGAGCTCGAACTTTGTCACGGAAATGAGTGGCCAGGAGAGAAGGGTGTGGAGAGGCAGCAGAAGGGGTCACAGAGGAGGAGGAATGGGGAGCTGACAGTGTGTGGAGAACAGAATATAGCTGGTGGGAAGAATTGGATGAAGAAGAGATGAGATCGGAATAGTAGGATTGTTTATCAGTGTAGATTAAGGAGCGATAATGATGGTGGCAGTGGTGAGGAGTCCGGAGACGGGTGCTTGCGCCAAAGGTGCTCAGCACGACAGATAGGTGTGGTGCAGGAAGAGACCAGGGTGATACCATGGATAATGAGTAGACGGATGGGTGACAGGGTGAAGAGGAGCAAGCTTGTTGAGGGCAACAATCAAGGTGGCATTTCAAGTCTGGACCTGAAAATCTGGAGAGGAAATCCAGTGAAGAGAGTCAGTTGGAGGAAGGAAACTGCTGTAGGGTAGAGGGAGTAATGTGGCATGAGCGAGGAATAGGGAGGAATAGAGATGTATAGAGAAAAGAAGGCAAAAATAGGCTGACCAGGTGACCAGAACCGCAGAGGGGGCAGAGAGTCTAAAGGGGGAATCAGAAGGAATGATAACCAGGTTGAGTGTGTGACACGTTGGAGTGAGAGATCAGTAAGGTGAGTGAGAGAGGCAGTATCACAGGGCTTTGAGGGGGAGTCCAAATCCCCATTCAATATATGAAGCACAATGTCCAGTAAGAAAACTGTGGGAATGTTGTATCCAAAATACTTCTCTCTAGCTCAGTAATTCTCAGTACATCATGATATTCGACGAAGACCTTGAAGTTTTCAAAGGAACTCAGTACTGGTAGCTGGTTTTTGTGCTTTGTGAATCAAGGGAAGATTTTTTTGAGGTGTGAAATTTAGAGGGGCGGTTATGGTGATGACGTTCCTTTGCATTAATCAAATAAGTGAAAGGAAGAAGCCTTAAGAGATGAGCTGTGGTTTGGAGGGTTAACCTTCAGAAGATGCCAGGGATCAGAAAAGGCAGAAAATAAGAAAAATATGCAGCCAGTCTTGTTTTGTTACAATGTACAGGAGAGAGATAGTGAGACCAGGGGAAAGAGTGAGTAATGACGGACTGGGAAAGAGAGGAGGTGGAACAAATACTCTTATATAATTGAATTTATTTGATTTTTCCAGGTGTAGTTCAAAGGGAGTACATTTAAATCCAAAATCTCATCATTTATAGGCATAGAGAAATTAGAAGAACCCTTAAATACCAGCAAGGGAGGCGCTGCTGTAAAGCCGCAATATCCTTTCGCTAATGCTGTTACTCAGCACTTGATGATAAGCAATTATGCATGCTTTCAAGATCATTAGAGAATAAGGCTGGAATATAAAGATGTCTTTTCTTCCAAGCAAACTGTCCACAGCCCTAAACGTATCCAAAGTAGAGTGAAGTAAAGTGATATGCATTTATTTTTTAAAATACAATGGATTTGAGCCTACTTGTGCCAATAGCCTTCTAGAGGTTCCCAACATGATGTCTTTCGGAGAGGGTAAGCTAAGGGGGAAGTATTTAACCAGTTGCCCACTTACATAATCTTTGTAGAACACAAAGAAACTAAAAAGCGTCACTTTTCAGAGCTCGTTGCTATTCAGCAGTATAATATTAAATAAGCTCTACTTTTTTACCTTCATATGTAGATAACTAACTTTCTTAACTTATTCGAGACTATAGCAATCAGGTCTCAGAATTTAGACTGCTTATTCAAGTTTGCTCATTAAAGGCAAAACTAAGGCGAGTGAAAGTGAAAATCTCGGCTTGACGAACTGGATGGAGTATTCACGACCCCCTTCACGTGAAGTCATTGGGGGACCGTGAGTCATAAAATTGAGCAAAGCTAAGTAACCCTTCACTATTTTCACTTGCTTCACAATGGCTTCTTGCATATGCTTTATATATGAGTTATGGATAGTTTATATAAAACAATATTAAAAAAATCTTCAAAAAAAGTCAAAAAAACGAAATGAGAGAAAGAAAACATTAAGTAACAGTGGAAGACTAAACTAGCAATACCACACAGGTCGTTGATGTACAACAGACGCTTAGTTTTGCCTTTAATGAGCAAACTTGAATAAGCAGTCTAAATTCTGAGACCTGATTGCTACAGTCTCGAATAAGTTAAGAAAGTTAGTTATCTACATATGAAGGTAAAAAAGTAGAGCTTATTTAATATTATACTGCTGAATCACTTACATAATCTGGCCCAAGAGAATTCATACCTTGGAATGTTAAGTCCAACAGTTGCAGTATGACCCTAACCATTTTACTGGACTGCATGGTCATGTGGTCTGTCTACCGTCATCCACTATGTTACTGTATGTTAAAATGGGCCCTAAATTTTATAGAAAATTAGCATAATCTTTTTAGTATGGGGGATGTTGTACGATCCCATTTTTTTCACCTGAAGTAATGTGCATATTGCTTGTGTACCTTTTGAAGACTCCTTTGAGATGAGACCGCATAAAGTGAGCTGTGAAAGTAGCGCTGTACACATTACAAATGCAGGATCTTTCTATGGCAAAAGATATCCAAGATTCCAGCATTTCTGAATCTGAAAAAAGGGCGTTTGACTGAACCTGGACGCAAATGTAAGAAAGCAGTCCTGCAGGAAACATGTGTGAGACTTAACTGGTACAACAACGCCCTGCAAAATACTAGGAAAGAAATGGGGAAAAGAAATTTTAATAACCCAGGGGACCTCAGAATCTTTCGGGATTAATTTCAGTCTGCTGTTTCTAAGCAGGCAGAGGTACCTTTTGCCAAACAGCTTAATTTTTCTACCGTCTTCTCCAGATCTGTTGAAACACACACATTTAGATAGATGACATCCAGACATTTTGAATAAATTTTGTAAGGGGTCTTATATAAATATTAGAAGGTCAAAGGAAGCTAATACTGAATACATGAGAGCAACACGTATGGAAGGGAGATGAACAGTAGTCCATTTCCAGAACAGAGTCAGGGTAGAGCAAGAAATACTAAAAGTGAGCAAAGCTAATAGTGATCGGTGGAAGAGAGCCAAGAAGCTCTTGAGGTGATACCTGGTGGTAGGAGATGGGCATCACACATGGACAGTATTGCAGTACGATGGGAGAATGGGTAGATTAGATTTGCCCAGAGGTTCATATTGTATGTTTCCACGTCCAAGTTATTTTTGTGGGGGTGTGCCGTGCTGTCAAGTCGGTGCCGACGCCTGGAGACCCATCAGCCCCTGGGTTTTCCTGGCAAGGTGTGACTAGAAGTAGATTGTCTAAGGCAATGCAGGGTAAAGTGACTTGCCCAAGGCCACAAGGAGTGCTTTTAGATGCTGTAAAAAACAATTCCATGTCTTCATCCATCAGTATGTAAAGACATCTGCTTTAGTCCTAAAGTAAATCTTATTATGCACTTTTATATTTTGTGCAGTCTATTTCATATATTTTGCAGAGCTGTCTGATGTATTTGTACTAGAGGGCCTTGACCTTCTGTAACCTCTTTCCAGAACACACAGTCCTTATTCTTCTGATAAATGCTGTGTCAGCAGCAAATCAAGTTCACATTCAGAGTTTTTTTTTAAAGGTAAATTGGAGGCGTCATGAATGGTGAATGACAAACTATGCAGTTGTTTCAACAAAGTAAAAAATAAATAAAACAAGGCAGGGGCGGCCCAAGGGGGGTGCCGGGGCCATGTGCAGAGACTCGGTGCGGGGCCTCATTTGTATAAGGAGCCTCATTTGCATAAATATTTGCATAATGTTACCATATACTAACTTTTAGTAAACGTGCCTCTTAATGAGTGTATGGATAAAGAAAGACTAAAAGATTTCTACATTACTATAATCCAGTGCCAACTGCCAGACACATTAGGAACTACTACAAACACTGCCCATTTAGAACCCATAGCAAACCCGCCGTATCCTAACAGCACTACCAGGACTCACAAAGCACCATACTCTACCAATCAAAAGGCAACACTGCAAATAAACCAATACATTTCAGAGAACAAGAATACATGACCTACTGGGGAAAGAGAACAAGTGGCAATGTCAAATAGGAATTATATAAACAGAACACCTCAGCTCAGTTACACATGCAGAACATAGACCATCACCAAACAAGTAATCACAATTTAGAAACAGGAAGACAATAATTAAACTGGGAATCCCAAAAGCCAAACTTGGAATGTACAACACTGTAGAAATAAAACTATACATTAATTTTCTCTTGTACTAAACAAAGAGTAGACGTTAATGATGCACATTTACCAGAGCTGACATATTCCAATTAATAAATTCAAAATAAAGAGATATTTTTCTACCTTTTGTACATTTTTTTTCAGCTGCAATTGCTCCAGCCACTTTCTTCTGGTTTCTTCGTGTCTTCTGCTAACTCTCCATCGTCTGCTGTCCATGTGTCCTTTCTTCTCTCTTCTAGTTTTTTTTCCATTCTCTCTCTACATCTGCTTTAACATACTAATCTTTCTCCTTTTGCTCTTTCCTCATTCCTATTTCATCCATTCAAATTTTACCCCTCCATCCTCAATCTCCACTTACTCTCCCAATACCCGGCCAATTGTAGATTTTTTATCCCTCCCACACAAAATATTTTTCCCTTCTCCATTTTACTCTTCCAGCCCCATCCCATTCTAATCCTCCCCCAACATCAGCTCCCTTCTAGTTCCAGCCTCACCCAGCATCCATTCCCTTCTAGTCCCTGCATCAGCCCATTTCCAGTCCTAGCCACCCATCAGCCCATTTCCAGTCCTAGCAACCCCCCAACCCAATACCAGTCCTAGCCCCCCCAACCCAATACCAGTCCTAGCCCCCATCAACCCACTTCCAGTCCTAACCCCCATCACCCCATTTTCAGTTTAAGCCCCCCCTATAACCCATTACCAGTCCTAACCCCCCATCAGCCCACTTCCAGTCCTAACCCCATCAACCCATTTCCAGTCAGCCCCCCATAGCCCATTGCCAGTCCTAACCCCCCCATCAGCCCACAGCCTATTACCAGTCCTAACCCCATCAGCCCACCTCAAGTCCTAACCCCTCCCCATCAGCCCATTTCCAGTCATAACCCTCCCATAGCCCATTACCAGACAGCCCCCATCAGCCCACAGCCCATTACCAGTCTTAACCCCCCATAGCCCATTACCAGTTCTAACCCCCCCAACAGCCCACAGCCCACCAGTCCTAACCCCATCAGCCCACCTCCAGTCTTAACCCCCCCAGCCCATTTCCAGTCCTAGCCCCCCCCATAGCCCATTACCAGTCCTAACCCCCCCCATCAGCTCAAGTAAAATAAAAAAAAATAAAAAACGCTTGCTGCTACCGCTGCCGCTGCCACCGCAGCAGCGGCAGAATGGACTGTCCCGCGGGGCCCCCTCTGCCCGGCTGAATCCCTTCCTCCCTCCCTCCCTCCACGACGGCTGAGCCCCTCCGTGCTGGCTTTGAGAGTCGCAAAGGGAGAGTGTCTCCCTCGCGTCTCTGTTAAGCCCGCAGGGGCTGATGGGAAATTTCCCATCTGCCCCTGCAGGCTTAACAGAGAGCGAGGGAGACACTCTCCCTTCGCGACTCTCAAAGCCGGTACGGAGGGGCTCAGCCATCACGGAGGTAGGGAGGGATTCAGCCGGGCAGAGGGGGCCCCGCGGGACAGTCCATTCTGCTGCTGCCGTGGCGGCAGCGGTAGCAGCCAGCGTTTTTTTTTGTTTTTTTTTAATTTAATTTTGAAAAAAGCAGAATGTTCTTTGTGCGGGGCCCCCTGAAACGCGGGGCCCTGTGCAAAAAACATTCTTGCTCAATGGACGGGCCAGCCCTGAAATAAGGAACAAAAGAAAAATCCCCCATATCCTCCTCTGAGTTCAGTGTGAGCTTGTGTTGAGTTAATGAAATATACTGTTCTGACGAAACCTGCCTTGCTGTGTAATTTCGCATTTCCGTGGCTGTCCTGGGTTCAAGAGCTAGACATGTTTGTGTTAATGCTTCTAATCTTTAGCCGGCAGAAAACGGCAGGGAGTTGGTGAGAGATGGCATCACTCTCTTGCTGGTTTCTTATTAGGAGAGGGGGTGTGGAGTAACCAGAGCACTTCACTGTCAGACTCCCTGTTTGCTGTAAAGAGGAGTCTCTGTTGTCATCTCAAACTCCTTTTCTTTTGCTACTGACATGACATCTTATCCATTTGTGTGTTGTTTTTCTTTTACAGAGTATTGTAATTTTGTTACAATGACCCTGTCATTTCCAATCAGGCAACCCATCCAAACATGCGGACCTATTATTTCTGCACAGATACAGCCAAAGAAATGGAATTGTGGATAAAAATCATGACAGAAGCAGCTCTTGTGCAGACAGAAACTGCTAAAAGGTAATAAAGATGGGTGATGAGCGGAAGAATGAAGCATTTTACAGTCGGGGAAGGACGCTTGAGTCTGAGTTTTCTTTGTAGCTGGAGAAGGAAGATGATCCTATATTTGGCCGGTCCCTGATTCACTCTTGATTAAATAATGTCAGAAACTCCTCTGGTGCACCACTGCAGTTCTCTTTTGTTTAACTCCACTCCCTCCTTCTCCTCCAGATGTACCCCTACACCTCAGACAAAGCTGCGCATTGTTGCCACAACTGATCTGCTATGCGCAGCTGAAGTCAGAGATTCGTCTGTCCTCCCCAGCAATAGCAGCACTGCTCTCTTATGTTCCCTCCAAGCTGCACTGCTGCTGGTAGGGGCAAGTGCTGCGATATTGCAAGGAACAGGCTAATCCTCGCAGCTAAAAATGTGATATTGCAGAGCTCCCCCTCCCCCCTTACTGCAGCAGCACAGCCGGAGGACTTGTGCACACTTTGGCAGGAACGTTGATCCTGTCTTAGCTGTTTCTTTACATCATGTTCATGCTTAGTGATCTACACTGCGGAAGAAACATGGCTGTTATTCTGCAGAGAGGATACAGGGGCTAAGCCAGTGTTGCACCTCTGTAGTAATCCAACGTTATCACTTTGAGTGAAGCTCAGCATTTGCTGGTTCTGCTGTGCAAGTAGGAGTCTGATTTATGTAATAGGGCTCATAGCAGAATTGTGCCAATGCAATATGTGCCTTCGAGTCCAGGCTGACTCCGGGGTTTTCAGGCAGTGTGACCGGAAGTAGATTGCCAGCCTTTCTTCCGAGGCAATGGAGAGTTAAGTGACTTGCCCAAGGCCACAAGGAGTGCCAGTGGGGAATTGTAAGTACGGGTTAATGTCTCACTAGATTTTTTTGGGAGGGGAGGGGAGGCTACAGAATTCTGGTGTTCTTCAAGTCTCAAGAAGCAGAATAGATAAGAACATAAGATATGCCATACTGGGTCAGACCAAGGTCCATCAAGCCCAGTATTCTGTTTCCAACAGTGGCCAATCTAGGTCATATGTACCTAGCAGTTTCCCCAAGGGACACAGGTTCCACAATGCTTGTATTGGTTCAAGCATTGATATCCTGGGTCCCTTCTTAATAATGGTTTATGGACCTTTCCTCCAGGAACTTGTCCAAACCTTTTTTAAACCCAGCTACACTAACAGCCTTTACTACATCCTCCGGTAACAAATTCCAGAGTTTGATTACACGTTGAGTGAAAAAATATTTTCTTTTATTAGTCTTAAATAGTTTACCCTGTAGCTTCATTGCATGTCCCCTAGTCTTTCTATATTCTGATAAGGTAAACAATCGATCTACGTTTACCCGTTCCACTCCATTCATTCATTTATAGACTTCTATCATATCTCCCCTCAGCCGTCTCTTTTCCAGGTTAAAGAGCCCCAACCTTTTTAGCCTTTCTTCATAGGAGTATCCTTCCATCCCCTTTACCATTTTGGTGGCTCTTCTCTGAACCTTTTCTAAAATCGCTATATCCTTTTTAAGATACGGCGACCAGAATTGCACACAATATTTAAGGTGCGGTCTCACCATGGAACGATACAGAGGCATTATAATATCTTTTGTTTTATTTTCCATTCCTTTCCTTATCATACCTAGCATTCTATTTGCTCTCTTGGCCGCCGCTGCACACTGGGCCGAGGGTTTTAACATGGTATCCACAATGACGCCTAAATCTTTTTCCTGGGTGGTGGTTCCTAATGTGGAACCTTGCATCGTGTAACCATAGTTTGGGTTGTTCTTCCCTAGGTGCATAACCTTGCACTTGTCCACATTAAATTTCATCTGCCATTTTGATGGCCAGTCTTCCAATTTATCAAGATCCTCTTGCAATTTTCCACAATCCTCTTGGGTTTTAACAACTTTAAATAGTTTTGTGTCATCTGCAAATTTGATAACCTCACTCGTTATTCCACTTTCCAGGTCATTTATGAATATGTCAAAAAGCAGCGGACTCAGCTCGGATCCCTGGGGTACACCACTATTCACCTTTCTCCATTGGGAAAATTGGCCATTTAGCCCTACCCTCTGCTTTCTATCTCATAACCAGTTCCTGATCCACAATAGTACACTGCCTCCTATCCCATGACTCTTTAGTTTTGCCAAAAGTCTCTGATGAGGGACCTTGTCAAAGGCTTTCTGAAAGTCCAGATACACAATATCAACCGACTCACCTTTGTCCACCTGATTATTCACTCCTTCAAAAAAACATAACAGATTAGTAAGACAAGATCTTCCTTGTCTAAAGCCATGTTGGCTGTCTCCCATTAGGTCATGACTATCTACATGCTGAGTAATTTTATTCTTTATGATGGTTTCTACCATTTTTCCCAGTACTGATGTCAGGCTCACCGGTCTATAGTTTCCCAGATCACCCCTGGAACCCTTTTTAAAAATTGGTGTTACATTGGTGATCCTCCAATCTTCAGGTATTAGAGATAATTTTAATGACAGTTCACAGATTACTAATAGCAGGTCTGCAATCTCATATTTCAGTTCTTTCAACACCCTCGGATGTATACCATCCGGCCCAGGTGATTTGCTACTCTTCAGTTTATCTAATAGTTGTAATACATCTTCCCGATGTATCGATATTTCCTTCAATTCTTCTGCACCTTTAAATACCACTTCAGTCATAGGTAACATCCCTACATCTTCCTCAGTAAAGACTGAAGCAAAGAATTCATTCAATCTCTCCGCTATCGCCTTGTCGCCTCTTAGTGCTCCTTTAACACCTTTATCATCTAATGGACCAACTGACTCTCTCACAGGTTTTTTGCAATGAATGTACTTGAAAAGGTCTTTACTTCGCGTTTTTGCTTCCGCAGCAAGCTTCTTCTCAAATTCTCCCTTTGCCTGCCTTATCAATGCCTTGCATTTGACTTGCCAGTGCTTGTGCTGTTTCCAGGTTTCGTCGTTTGGCTCTTTTTTCCATTTCTTGAAAGATGCTTTTTTGGCAACAACAGCCTCTCTGACCTCACCTTTAAACCATGCTGGCAGTTTTTTGGACTTCCTTCCACTTTTCTTAAAGCGTGGAATACAGCTGGTCTGGGCTTCCAAGATAGTATTTTTCAACAACAGCCAAGCCTGATGTACGTCTTTAACCTTTGCAACTGCTCCTTTTAGTTTTTTCTTAACTGTTTTCCTCATTTTATCATAGTCTCCCTTTTGAAAGTTAAAAGGTAGTACTGTGGATTTCCTTACTATCCCTCCTCTGCTAATTAAATCAAAGGCGATCATGCTATGATCACTATTGCCAAGTGGCCCCAACAACCTTATCTCTTGCACTAGATCTGGTGTTCCAGTAAGGACTAGGTCTAATATGGCTTCCCCTCTGGTCGGTTCATGAACCAGCTGCTCCAAGAAGCAGTCATTTATTTCATCAAGAACTTTATCTCCCTAGCATGTCCTGATGTGACACTGACCCAGTCGATACCGGGGTAGTTGAAATCACCCATTATTATTACTGCGCTGTAACTTTTGTTAGCTTCCTTGATTTCTTTGAGCATTTCATCATCCATTTGGTCATTCTGGCCAGGCGCTCGATAGTACACCCCCACTGCCATTGCCTTCCCCCTTTTACATGGAATTTCAATCCATATAGATTCTACAGCAGATTTTGCTTCCTGCAAAACTTTATTCCTTTCTGACTCAATGCCCTCTCTGACATAGAGAGCAACCCCTCCACCAATTTGATCAGCTCTATCATTTCGATTTTGTTTGTAACCAGGTATCAGTGTCCCACTGGTTGTCCTCCTTCCACCATGTCTCTGATATTCCAATCATATGTAACCTTTCATTTAGTGCTATATATTCTAACTCTCCCATCTTATTTTTTAGACTTCTAGCATTTGCATACAAGCATTTTAGAGAATGTATTTTATTCATATTAATTTGGCTATTGGTAGACATGGGTAATTTGGGATCTTTAAGCTCTGTCTGCTCCATACTTGAGGGCATTTGGGCTACTTTACTCTTTTGTGGAACCTCTCTGCTTTTGGTAGTATCCTTCAAAGATACATTCTTCCGAACCATCCGCTCTTGGGCGACTGTCGGCTTTCCCCTAATATCTAGTTTAAAAGCTGCTCTATCTCCTTTTTAACACCTGGGACGTCACTGGGACGTCACTCAGTGCTGGGATGTCACTGGGACATCACTCAGTGCTGTAGGACTGCCCAGATCAGTTTTCATTCCTTACCTTGCACATGCAATATCTCCAGAAACAGTATAGATTTAGCAGGTCAAAGGGGAGTCTTCTAGTATTTCAGGTCACACTGAGATCTGGTCCTTATACCTGTTGTGTGAGGAGCAGCGGTCTGACAGACAGGGGTGGGCAAGAGCCCTGGTTTGAGGGCAGGTGATAGGTGAGGTGTAAGCCTCGACTCTGGAGATTGCACAGCGGTTGAATGGTATGTTTTAGCAGGAGCCGTCCTTTTTTAAAGAACCCACTTGCCAGACTATGCTGTACGTATTTAGATCTCTGGGTTGGCCTTTGTTGTTGTTGTTAAGTGCCGTTGAGTCGGAGTCGACTCATAGCGACCCTCTGGATAGCTATTCTAAATTGTGTTCGGTCTTGTCAGGCGGCTCATTGTTGACAGACTGGTACCCGTAGCTGCTGTTATTGTATCGATCCATCTCATTGCTGGCCTTCCTCTTTTGCGCTGACCTTCTATCTTGCCAAGCATGATGTCTTTCTCTAATGATCTCTCTCTTCGCATGTGTCCAAAGTATGAAAGTCGAAGTCTTGTCATCTGAGCTTCTAAAGAAAGCTTAGGTTTGATCTCCTCTAGTACCGACTGGTTTGTTCTTCGGGCAGTCCATGGTATACACAGTATTCGCTGCCAGCACCATAATTCAAAGGCATCAGTTTTCTTCCTGCCTATCTTTTTCACTGTCCAGCTTTCCCATACATATGATGTTATTGAAAATACCATGGCTTGAACAAGTCGAATCTTTGTATGGAGAGAGACATCTCTGCTCTTGAGAATCTTATCTAGGTCTTTCATAGCCATGCTGCCAAGAGCAATGCGTCGTCTGATTTCTTGACTGCTTGTTGCTTCTTTATTGATAGTTGATCCAAGTAGGTTAAAGTTGTTCACAATTTCAATTTCTTCTCCTTCAACGATGAACCTGTTGATTATGCCAGTTGTCATGATCTTTGTCGTCTTTACATTAAGGTGCAGGCCCATTTTGAAACTATGTTCTTTGATTGTGAGAAGCAAATGTTTCAGATCATCTTCACTTTCAGCCAGTAATGTGGTATCATCAGCATAGCGAAGGTTGTTGATGAGTCTTCCACCTCTGTCTGCATACAATCCTGCTTCTCTGATGATTTGTTCTGCATATAAATTAAACAGGTAGGGGGAAAGTATGCAGCATTGTCTTACACCTTTGCTTATTTTAAACCATTCTGTTTCTCCTTGTTTCATTCGAACTGCTGCTTCTTGATCAGTGTACAGATTGTGCAAGAATACGATCAGGTGTTCTGGTATACCCATGCTTCTTAATGTGGCCCAGAGTTTCTCATGGTTTACACAGTCAAAAGCCTTGCTATAGTCGATAAAGCACAAATAGATATCCTTTTGGTATTCTTTAGTCTTTTAAGGATCCATCTCATATCCGCAATGTCTCTCGTTCCTCGCCCGTTCCTGAACCCTGCTTGCACTTCAGGTAGTTCTTGTTCCAGGTATGGTTGTAGTCTCTTTTGAATAATCTTCAGTAGAATCTTGCTGGCATGTGGGATCAGAGCGATTGTGCGATAATTTCCACAGTCAGTTGGATCACCTTTCTTTAGTATTGGTATAAACACAGATCTTTTCCAGTCAGTTGGCCATGATGTTGTCTTCCATATTTCTTGACAGAGCCTTGTAAGTACTGTAACAGCTGCATCAGATTGCTGTAATACTTCTATGGAAATGCTATCAATGCCTGGTGCTTTGTTCTTTGATAAGGCTTTCAATGCTGCTTCAACTTCTTCTTTCATCACCAATGGTTCCCGATCATAAGGTACAGGTTGAAACGGCTGTTGGTCCACTTGATCTTTATCATATAAAAACTCTGTATATTCCTTCCACCTTTTTTTGATCTTCTCAGCATCATTCAACATAGAACCTTGAGCATCTTGTAACATTCCAATTCAAGGCTGGAACTTTTTCTTTAACTTTCGTAGCTTTAGGAAAGCCGATCTTGTTCTTCCTCTAATAGTTTCTGCTTCAATTTCCTTGCATGTGTCGTTGTAGTACTTTTCCTTGTCCTGTCTTGCTGCACGTTGGAAATCTCTGAGTTCTGTTATTGTCTTTCTTTCTCCTCTGGCTTTAGCTTCTCTGCGTTTCTGGGCAATTTTCAGCATTTCTTCCGTCATTCATTTTGGCCGTTTTTGCTTTTTCACCTTTTGTAGAGACTTCTCGCTTTCTTCCAACACAACCTTCTTGATGTCATTCAATAACTCTTCTGGAGCTCTGTCATTTGTATCTAAAGCAGCAAATCGATTTTGCAGGCAGTCTTTAAATTCCAGTGGTATATTCTCAAGGTTATATTTTTCTGCATTCATGAGTGGTTTGCTCTTTTTCAACTTTAGCTTGAGTTTGCATACTAGTAGTTGATGATCTGTACCACAGTCAGCTCCAGATTTTGTCTTTGTTGATGTTACAGAGCTTTTCCATCATTTACTTCCACAGATGTAGTCAATTTGATTTTTATACAATCCATTGGGTGAAGTCCATGTGTACAGTCGCCGCTTGTGTTGATGGAAGAAGGTGTTTGAGATGAATAGATCGTTGGTCTTGCAGAATTCTATCAGTCTTTCTCCAGCTTCATTTCTGTTGCCAAGTCCATATTTTCCAACTACTTTGCCTTCTTCTTTGTTGCCAACTTTAGCGTTCCAGTCACCCATGACTATCAGGATATCCTGTTTGCATGTTCTGTCAATTTCAGCTTGTACTTGTTCATAGAACTCTTCAATTTCATTCTGTTCTGCAGCTGTTGTTGGGGCATATACTTGAATTATAGTTGTGGTGTTAGGCATTCCTCGTAGTCGAACAGAGATTAAGCCTTCGCTGACTGCATTGTATTTCATTACTGTTCTTGAAAGTTTCTTCTTTATTATAAATGCAACACCGTTTCTTCTTTCTTTCATTTCCAGCATAGTAGACCATGTGATCATCTGATGCAAAGTGCCCGATGCCAGTCCATTTCAGTTCGCTGACACCCAACAGATCAAGTTGTACACGTTCCATTTCATTCTTGACCACCTCCAACTTCCCTTGGTTCATGCTTCGTACGTTCCATGTTCCAATGCGTAAGACATCTTTACAGCTTCTGACTCTCATTTTATGCGCAGCTATATCAGCAGTCAGATGTCCCAAGGGCTTTGATCCAACCACATCATAAATGCTGGCTTTACTCTGAGAAGTCTTCAGCTCTTCCCCAGTAGCTAGTTGAGTGCCTTCCGACCTGGGAGTCTCATCTTCCAGCACTATAGCACAATTTGTTTTGTTGTAACTATCCATTGGGTTTTCATGGCAAGATACAGAAGTAGATTGCCGGGCCTTTCTTCTGCGCAGTTTGGTGGTGTTGCCGTTGTCACAGAAATGTGATCCTCCGCCGTCAACACTATCCCATTCTGCTGCTGCCCAGATGTGTGGTTTTTCTTGGTCTGGCACCTCAGCTGAGACCTGTCCATCTTGGGAGACCCTGCCAGTAGTTAAACTACCGATAGTTTAGCTCTTAGCATCACTGATGCACACAAGCCCTCACAACACGACAAGCTGCAAACCAAGTGAGGGGGTTGGCCTTTACATGAAGGATTTTCACTATCTTGTCAGTTTGAGCAGGGCAGTCAAGGACTGAAAGACATCCTCCAGGGGTGGTCCTTCAGAACAGAGTTGAGGCAGTGTTCACTGTCACAGCCTGTTTGGCAGCAGTTCCTTCGATAAATAGATTCAGAAGAAAAAGAAAAGAATATAGTATAATTCATATACTGCATGTACTAGAAAACCTATGAGGAGCTTTCTGCAACTTACCTGCCTTTGTAGTTTTCGGCTCATACTAATACAGAGCCATTGTAGGAAGGAGAAATTCAGACACGAGTGTTTCACTCCGTTTGCTGAAAGAAATTTTGTACTGATGTCTTGATCTGATTATGGTAGATGTTGCGGAATATAAATGATATAAATAAATAGTTTAGCAATTTTGCTACATTTTCACACGTTGTTCCCACTTATCCTATCACATACAGTATAAAGTGCTGTCCTCTGCCTGTTCTTGATGCTAGTGCTAGCTAGAATCCTGAAAAGGACTATATTTATTTATTTAACTGGTTTTATATAGCATTTTTCTACCAGGCAAAAACGGTTTACATGGACCAACGTGTTCAAGCATCTTTAAACAAATATAGCTAAAAATTGTAAACAGCATTTAATGTGTGTGGGGGGGGGGGATGGGTGGAGATACCTGGATGGTACAACTTAGAAGCTTTATTAGTGTAGCTGTGGTGAGGGGGGGGGGAGTGGAAGAGCAGATGAAGAAGGGTATTTGAGGTTGGGGAGGGGAGAGTGGGAAGGCGGAAGAAGTAGGATATTTGAAGTGGGGAAGGGGAGGTTGAGCAACCTTAGGTGTTTAAGGGGGGAGGAGGGTAATGGGAACAGTTTGAGGGGGGATGATGCTCTTGCTTGGGGTTTGTTGTCGTAAATGCGCCATAGTGTTCTTCAAAGAGGAACGTCTTGAGGTGCTTTTTGAATAGGGTGTGGGATTAGAGGCATCGTATTGTAGGGGGTAGTTTGTTCCACATGGTGGGAGCGTAAAATTCGAAGGCTCTTGTGCATGAATTCTTTTCCGACTCTTTGCTGGGTTGCTTCAGTCCCCTGCATTTCCATTGCGTCTCTTTATTTCTGAGTGAAACGTTTGCACCTTCTGTTTGTGGGACTGCTTTTCAGGCCTTTCCCAGCAGTTAGTTCTTGAGGGGTTTTGCTGAGAATCTCAGTCGATTTACTCATCTTCACAATGATGAAAGCTACTAAAAAAGGAGCTTTCAAAATCTTTAAATGCTAATATCGCTCCAGGAGTAAAACAGAAATGATAATGGAAAATCTGGATCTTAATGGATTTGTTTTAAACAGCCAACTAAATAATTTGGAATTGTTGTTTTGGTGCTACTGCTGGAAAGACAGTATGTTGCTATTCCGCTCTTAGGTCACTGGGACCCAGGTTTTTCATTACAAGTAATGTAAAGAGAGAAGTTCACCTCTATTAGTTTGATGAATGTGAGCACAGCAATCGTGGCTTGGTTTAGAAAGGTATCATTATTGCATGACCATAGCTGCTGTGCTTGCAGATATTTTATTTTCCCCAATCTTAGGGAAGCCACAATTTTCCACAAAATGTATACTTTTCAAGGACTGTAAAAAAAAGTTACCAAATGTTTTTCTAGCTGCAAAATGTGTTTGGTTGTCAATTAACCATGGCAACAGCAACCTAGTCTGTTAACAAAGAACAGAAAGTGGACTGTAAGGTTCTTTGTACATTCATATCGACTTTTATTTAGTGTAACGATATGGGCAGGCTTTGCACTTCAACTCGCTTCTAATTTTACTATGCAGAGTCCTTCGCTGAAAATGTCATTCTCTGTAGAAATCAGGAGTTCAGAAGTAACCAGCATTTCACTAAAGCTGCATCAGGGACTCAGTCAAACTGCATTCATTCTACTTTGTGGCTTAACCTGCTCAACTAACAAAGGAAATGCTGGCAAAGTGACGACATTCAGGTCTCCTGTTTGGCAGGGTGAAGGCTTGTCCTGGGCAGGATGCCCGTTGTATCCAGGAAGTAAGATGTGGGAAAAAGGTTTTCACTACTCCTTTGCACAGGCAACATATGAATGTCAATAAATAAGTTTCTTTTCCAGCTTTCATCCATAAGGTGGGCCCAATTCATCTGGGCAATTTATTTTAAACTTTTCTGGGATTCCCCCCCCCCCCCGACCTGGGAGAAGCAGCTGTAAAGCATGTTCTTCTTACTTTATAAAAAAAATAGTCTTGCACAGTAGCAAAAATCCACAATATTCCTTTCCATAATCTGTGGGGAAATAAACTGTCTTCTCAACTAAGGAGTAACAAATCAATAGGAACAGATGGCATTCACAGCAGAGTTATGAAAGTGCTCAAACATGAAATGGCTAACCTGTTACCAGTACCACATGTAAAATAGCCCCAGTATCTGAGAACTGGAAGGTAGCCAATGGTAGTGCTAGGATGATCCAGGGAACTATGGACTGGTGAACCTGATTTTAGTGCTGGAAAAAATGGCAGACTTTTTTTTGAAAAACAAAGGGCCAAGAAACACATGGTCCATGTTAAAATTGATCCAGATATTCAATGCTGCTGTCCGTATTATGAGTGATGCTAAATATTTCTGGATAGTGCAGCAAATGCCACAGCTATCTGGATAGCAGCAATATTGAGACCTCTAGCCAGATAGCTGTCAGGATACATTTAGGAAAACTTTGGTGTTGCCCCAAAGTTTTCCACATAGCATCTGATTATTGTTGCTCTCTGTATAGTTTATTGCTCTACACATGTACGATCCCGATAATGCTGCCTAGAACAAATATCTAAATAACAGCTACCAGAAGTTACTGACCATACAGAGAGAGGCAACTTTATGGGATTTAGCAAAGGCAAGTGGACATTTTGTTGCTATAAACATTTGTGATTAAAGATGAACCAGCTGATATAGTGTATTTGAATTTTCAGAAGGCATTTGCTCGATTCCCCAGTGAGAGGCTCCTCTGGAAATGAAAATGTCTGGGATAGGACGCAGTGCCCTGTTATGGCTAAAGGATAGGAAGAAAAGAGCAGGACTAAATGGTCAGTTTTTCAAATGAAAAGGGTCAGTAGTGGAGTGCCGCAAGGTCTATACTGGGACCTGTGCTTTAGGAGAAAGGAGCAATGAGTGAGGTGATCTTATTTACAGATGACACAAAATTATTCAAAGTCATTATATGGCAGAAGATTGCAACGATTTTCAGAAGGCTCTTTTGAAACTAGGAGGCTGAGCAATCCTAATGGCAAATGACATTTAATGTAGACGAGAGCAAAGTCATGCACATCAGGAAAATAATCTCAACTACAGGTATGAAGTGCTGTGTTCACCACTCACAAAAAAGATCAGAGTCATTGTGCATTACTACTACTACTGAACATTTATATAGTGCTACAAGATGTATGCATCACTGCACAGACATAGGTAAAAGATGGTCGCTGCTCATCAGAGCTTACAATCTAGTCAAGACAGACAACACAGTAGCTATAGACATGGGATACATCTAGGGGGAATGGTAAGGAAACACAAAGGAGATCAGGTGAGTCAAGATCGGAAAGTGGGCAGGGGTGAGTTTTCAGCCTGGATATGAAAAGGGTCGGAGAAGGTGCCCCATGTACAGACTCGGGTAGTTTGTTCCAGGTGTAAGGTGCATCAAGGTGAAAGGAGCAGTCAGCAATAGAAGAGAAGGGCACAGATAGAAGCGATTTACCAGAAGAACGGAGTTCCTGAGGAGGGGTGTAAGGAGATATAAGAGAGGAAAGGTAGTGAGGAGCTGCAGAGTGAACGCACTTATAGGTCAGCAAGAGAAGTTTAAACCGGATGCGGAAATGGATAGGAAGCCAATGAAGTGACTTGAGAAGAGGGGTAATATAAGCATGACGAGGCTGGCGAAAGATTAACCGCGCAGCAGAGTGTTGAACAGATGGAACGGGAGAGAGATGATTCAGAGGGAGACCAGCAAGATGGAGGTTACAATAGTTTAGACGGGAGGTGACTAAGGAGTACTTAATTGTCATAGTAGTGTGTTCAGAAAGGAACGGGCGAATTTGTTATAGAGAAAGAAATGGCAGGTCTTAGCTATCAGTTGGATATGTGTGGAGAAGGGGAGAGAGGAGTCAAATACACAACCCCAAGGTTGCGAGCTGAGGAGACAGGGAAGAGTAGAAAATTCTCCACAGAGACTGAGGAAGGGAGGAGGAGGGTTTAGGGGGAAAAATAAGAAACTCAGTTTTGGCCATGTTCAATTTCAAGTGGCGGTGAGACTGTGGCTGCCAGAAAAGCAAATAGGTTAAAGGAGGGAGGACAAAATTGAGAATCTCATTATGGCTGTATCAGTCCATGTTGTGACTGCTCCTTGAGTACTGTGTGCCGTTCTGGTCACCTGTCTCAAAAAAGGATATAGCTGAACTAGAAAAGATTCAGAAAAGACTTCCGGTTTGGCAATGAGCTGATCGGACGGGTCACGATCAGCTCCGGGCAACTTGCCCCGCAAAACGGCTACAAAACCCTTTCAAACCTTTTTGTACCACCTGCATTGACTCTCCCCTCACGGAGTATTAAGCCTCCAACACTGAAGAGACTCGCGGCCATCCTTGCCTAATCAGGGCAGGCAACTAAATATAACCGAAAGCGTGCTGGGGCCAATCGGACACTTCCCCCACCGCCACCATCAGCTTTTCCCTCACGGGGTATTGTGCCTCCAGCGGCGAAAGGACCTGCGGCCATACCTGCCCGATCGGGGGGGACCATTGCATGTATAGAAAGTGTGCGGGGGCACGATCGGACATTTCCTCCACCGCCAGCATCAGTCTTACCCTCACAAGGTATTGTGCCTCCAGCGGGAAGAGGCTTGTGGCCTTCCCTGCCCAATCGGGGCAGGCAACTCTATACAACAGGAAGCGCGACGGGGCGCGATCGGGCATTTCCCCCACCACTACCATCAGCTCTTCCCTCAGGGGGTGCTGGCCCCCAGCGGTGAAGAGACCTGCGGCTGCCTTTGTCCGGCCGGGGCAGACATTTGCACATGAGAGAGAGAGCACCGGGATGCGATCGAGCACCTCCCCCACTGCTCTTATTAACTCTTCCTTCAAGGGGTATTGTATCTCCAGCGGAGAAGGGGCCTGCGACCATTCCTGCCTGGTCGGGGCAGACAGCTGCAGACAAACAAAAGCGCGATCGGGCACTTCTTTCATCGCCATCATCCGCTCTCTCCTCATTTCGTGAAGTGCCTCCAGCGGTGAGGGGACCTGCGGCCATCCCTGCCCAACTGAAGTGGGCAACTGCATCTAAAAGTAAGCGCGCCAAGGCGCAGTCGGACATTTCTTTTATCGCCCTCTTTAGCTTTTCCCTCCCGGGGTATTGAGCCTCTAGCAGTGAAGAGGCCTGCGGCTGTCTTTGCCCGGTCGGGGCAGGTAACAGTGTACAAGAGGAAGCACGCTGAGGCGAGACTGTGATTGACGGGCCCGCGCTGGTGGGCCTTGCCGGAGGGCTTCTTTTCTAAGGGCAATCGCAAACAACGGGAAGTGCCGCGGATTAACCCTGAAAAATACCTATACTTGCTGAGTGGGTTCTATCTCCATATTTCCTGATTCTTGCCAAAGGGGGTGTTCATCTGGTGCTGGAAACAGTTCCCCCCCCCCCACTACGAAATCGGATGGCGACGAAAGTGCCACGAAGGGAGAAGCCGCGTGCCACGGAGGGAAAAATGGCGGAGGATGCGCCAGTTAGCCCGAAATCTAGTGGCACTCCAGATCTGGTCACGGAGGTGAGTGCCGCGGTGGTCCAGGCGCTAGCTACTCGATTCCAAGACCTGGCCGACCAGATACAGACTGTCAGCCAACGGTTTGCTGACTTTACCGGGAGGCTAGACCAAGTAGAGACCCGAGTCTCAGATGTAGAGGACACCCAGCACTTCCTAACAGCTAAAGTGGAGCAGGGTGACAAGCTGGACGAGCTTGAAAACCGGGGGAGGTGCAAGAACCTGCGTTTCATCGGGATACCGGAGAGTGTGGTGGATGGCGCCCTTTTCGGCTATTTGCAGACCTGGATTGAAAACCTGTTGCACAACCAGGACGGGGATCCCGTAAAGTTGGAGTGCGTGCATAGACTTGGACAGCGGAGGGAGCAGGCGAGGCGGCCACGAGCGGTTATTGCACGGTTTTTGGACTACCGACAAAAGGAAGCTGTGTTAAAAGCTGCCCGGAGTCGAAAGCTGCGACCACAGGATTCGGAACCGATACTTGTGTTTCAGGACTACTCGGTCCTAGTTAGTCAGCAGCGCCGGGCCTTCTCGGGGATCTGCACACAATTGCTGAATAAAGGAGTGCGATTCTCGCTGTTGTATCCTGCCCGGCTTAGAGTGGAGGTCCAGGGACAGACCCGCTACCTGACGACACCGGCAGCGGCCGCTGCTCTTTTGGATACTCCGAATGCCCAAGCTGCTTCGCCCTCGTGAAGCTTGGATTGCCAATGGGAATGGCATTTGGATGTCTCGCTGACGGAGATGGGCCCAAGGACCTAAGAACATAAGAACATAAGAAATGCCATACTGGGTCAGACCGAGGTCCATCAAGCCCAGTATCCTGTTTCCAACAGTGGCCAATCTAGGTCATACGTACCTAGCAGTTTCCCCAAAAGACACAGGTTCTGCAGTGCTTGTACTAGGTCAAGCATTGATATCCTGGGTCCCTTTTTAATAGTGGTTTATGGACCTTTCCTCCAGGAATTTGTCCAAACCTTTTTTAAACCCAGCTATACTAACAGCCCTTACTACATCCTCCGGTAACAGATTCCAGAGTTTGATTACACGTTGAGTGAAGAAATATTTTCTCTTATTTGTCTTAAATAGTTTACCCTGTAGCTTCATTACATGTCCCCTAGTCCTTCTATATTCTGATAGCATAAACAATTGATCCACGTTTATCCATTCCACTCCATTCATTAATTTATAGACCTCTATCATATCTCCCCTCAGCCGTCTCTTTTCCAGGTTAAAGAGCCCTAACCTTTTTAGCCTCTCTTCATAGGAGTAGCCTTCCATCCCCTTCACCAATTTGGTGGCTCTTCTCTGTACTTTTTCTAATAACTCTATGTCCTTTTTAAGATACGGTGACCAGAATTGCACACAATATTCAAGGTGCGGTCGTACCATGGAGCGATACAGAGGCATTATAATATCCTTTGTTTTATTCTCCATCCCTTTCCTTATGATACCTAGCATTCTATTTGCTTTCTTGGCCGCCGCTGCACACTGGGCGGAGGGTTTTAACATGTTATCCACGATGACTCCTAAATCTTTTTCCTGGGTGGTGGTTTCTAATGTGGAGCCTTGCATCGTGTAACTATAGTGTGGGTTGTTCTTTCCTAGGTGCATAACTTTGCACTTGTCCACATTAAATTTCATCTGCCATTTGGATGCCCAGTCTTCCAATTTATCCAGATCCTCCTGCAGTTTTCCACAATCCTCTTGGGTTTTAACAACTTTAAACAGTTTTGTGTCATCTGCAAATTTGATAACCTCACTAGTTATTCCTTTTTCCAGGTCATTTATGAATATGTCAAAAAGTAGGGGACCCAGTACAGATCCCTGGGGTACTCCACTATTCACCTTTTTCCATTGGGAATATTGGCCATTTAGCCCTACCCTCTGCTTTCTATCTTTTAACCAGTTCCCGATCCACAATAGTACACTGCCTCCTATCCCATGACTTTTTAGCTTTGCCAAAAGTCTCTGATGGGGGACCTTGTCAAAAGCTTTCTGAAAGTCCAGATACACTATATCAACCGACTCACCTTTGTCTACCTGTTTATGCACACCTTCAAAAAAACAGATCAGATTAGTAAGACAAGATCTTCCTTGTCTAAAGCCATGTTGGCTGTCTCCCATTAGGCCATGACTATCTACATGCTGTGTAATTTTGTTCTTTATGATGGTTTCTATCTACCATTTTCCCTGGTACTGACGTCAGGCTCACCGGTCTGTAATTTCCCGGGTCACCCCTGGAACCCTTTTTAAAACTTGGTGTTACGTTGGCGACCCTCCAATCTTCAGGTATTACAGATGATTTTAATGAAAGTTCACAGATTACCAATAGCAGGTCTGCAATCTCATATTTCAGTTCTTTCAACACTCTGGGATGTATACCATCCGGTCCAGGTGATTTACTACTATTCAGTTTATCAAATAGTTGTAATATATCTTCCCGGTGTAGCGATATTTCTCTCAATTCCTCTGCAGTTTCACCTTTAAATACCACTTCAGTCTTGGGTAACATCCCTACATCTTCCTCAGTAAAGACCGAAGCAAAGAATTCATTCAGTCTCTCTGCTATAGCCTTGTCTCCTCTTACTGCCCCTTTTACCCCTCTATCATCTAATGGTCCAATTGACTCTCTCACAGGCCTTTTGCTACGAATGTACTTGAAAAAGTCTTTATTTCGTGTTTTTGCTTCCGTAGCAAGTTTCTTCTCAAATTCCCGCTTTGCCTGCCTTATCAATGCTTTGCATTTAACTTGCCAGTGCTTGTGTTGTTTCCAGTTTTCATCATTTGGCTCTTTTTTCCATGTCCTGAAGGTTGCTCTTTTGGCAGCAACAGCCTCTCTGACCTCACCTTTAAACCATGCTGGCAGTTTTTTGGACTTTCTTCCACTTTTCTTAATGCGTGGAATACAGCTGGTCTGGGCTTCGAGGATAGTATTTTTAAATAACACCCAAGCTTGCTGTAAGTCTTTAACCTTTGGAACTGCTCCTTTTAGTTTTTTTCCGAACTATATTCCTCATTCTATCATAGTCTCCCTTTTGAAAGTTAAAAGGTAGTACTGTGGATTCCTTTACTATCTGTCCTCCACTAATTAAATCAAACATGATCATACTATGATCACTATTGCCAAGTGGTCCCAACACCCTTATTTCTTGCACCAGATCTGGTGTTCCACTAAGGACTAGGTCCAGTATGGCTTCCCCTCTGGTTGGTTCATGAATCAGCTGCTCCAAGAAGCAGTCATTTATTTCATCTAGAAACTTTATCTCTTTAGCTTGTCCTGCTGTGAGACTGTCCCAGTCGATACCGGGGTAATTGAAATCACCCATTATTACTACTCTGTTGTGGCTTTTGTTAGCTTCCTTGATTTCTTTGAGCATTTCATCATCCATTTGTTCATTCTGGCCAGGCGGTCGATAGTATACTCCCACTGCCATCACCTTCCCGTTCATAAATGGAATTTCAATCCATAGAGATTCTACAGCAAATTGTGTTCCCTGCAAAACTTTAATCCTTTCTGACTCAATGCCCTCTTTAACATAGAGCGCAACCCCTCCACCAATTTGTTCAGCTCTATCATTACGATATAGTTTGTATCCAGGTATCACAGTGTCCCACTGGTTATCCTCCTTCCACCATGTCTCAGAGTGCAATCATATCTAACCTCTCATTTAGTGCTATATATTCTAATTCTCCCATCTTATTGTTTAGACTTCTAGCATTGGCATGCAAGCATTTTAGTGACTGTATTTTATTAATTTTATTACTATTAATCTGGCTATTGGTAGGCATGGGTAATTGGGAATCTTTATGCTCTGTCTGCTCCTTACTCAAGGGCATTTGGGCTACTATACTCCCTTTTGGAACCTCACTGTTTTTGGTAGTATCCTTCAAGGATACCTTTGTCCGAACCATGCGCTCCTGGGTGACTGTCGGCTTTCCCCTATTTTCTAGTTTAAAAGCTTCTCTATCTCTTTTTTAAAGGTTAATGCCAGCAGTCTGGTCCCATCCTGATTAAGGTGAAGCCCATCCCTTCGGAAGAGCCCTTCCTTTCCCCAGAATGTTCCCCAGTTTCTAACAAATCCAAAACCCTCATCCTTGCACCATTGTCTCATCCACGCATTGAGACTCCGGAGCTCTGCCTGTCTTTTGGGTCCTGCACGTGGAACAGGAAGCATTTCGGAGAACACTATCCTGGAAGTTCTGGATTTCAACTTCCTACCTAAAAGCTTAAATTTAGCCTCCAGAACTTCCCTACCACATTTTCCTATGTCATTGGTACCAACATGTACCAAGACAGCAGACTCCCCCCCAGCACTATCTATGATCCTATCTAGGCGGTGCGTGAGATCTGCTACCTTCGCACCAGGCAGGCATGTTACCAGGCGATCCTCACGTCCACCAGCCACCCAGCTATCTACATTCCTAATGATTGAATCACCAACTATAACAGCTGTCCTGACCCTCCCCTCATGGGGACATGGCCCTGGAGAAACGTCCTCGGTGCGAGAGGGTTTTACATCACCTGGAGGACAGGTCCTAGAAACAGGATCACTTCCTGCCACACCAGGGTGATGCTCTCCTGTCACGAGACCTCTCTCCTCCATGGCAACAGGGATGCTGCCAGACTGGAGGTGGGACTTCAGGACTATATCCCTGTAGGTCTCGTCCATGTACTTCTCTGTCTTTCTTATGTCTTCCAGGTCTGCTACTCTAGCCTCTAGAGAACGGACTCGTTCCCTGAGAGCAAAGAGCTCCCTGCACTTAGTGCATATGTAGGACCTCTCACCAACTGGGAGAAAATCATACATGTGACACTCAATGCAAAAGACTGGAGAACCCCCATCTCGTTGCTGGACCTCTGTCTGCATCTTAGTTTAAAGCTTGTGTTTAGGTCTTTTAAATTCGGTATATAATAAGGATTGGTGTAGATGCTTATACTAATAAAAGTGTATCTAATACCCCTAATATACCCTGTGTACCTGAAGCTTAATTAATCTCAGGTCCTCTGTGTATGACTGATTTGGATTAAGAGCTGCACCTGAGAGCAGCCCCTTTCCTCTAAGATGTGCAAGTACCTATAAAACTACAATTACCCCAGGGGTGGGTGGGTGCTGGGGAGGGAGGGAGGGAGATAAGTCCTATTAAAGAGGGCAGTTACAAGGTACCCTGTCAACCCTCAGCAGGGGGATGGGGGTACCACACAAAGCCCAGTTAGTTGAGAGAGGCAAGGTAAGTACAGCTGAGAAGGCTGAACTAGCACACCACTAAGACAAACAATAAATAATTAAACAACAGTTAGACAAACAGTAAATAATTAAATAAACAGCTAGAACTCACAGTAAGATGTCCCAGGAGGCAAATATCCCCTCACTAGCAGAGCTCTGTAAAAGTACAGCCCTTCTCTGGTCAGAGAAAAGCAAACTAAAACAGACTATGCACACGTGGAGAAAACAGGAAGAAGGCTACACAATACCTCAGGGGGAGGGGGAGGATTCACTCAGGCAGGCAAGGACAGGAAAAAAGTTTAACAAACAGCAGGTTCTGGGGAGAGAGATTTAATTCAAAATGGCTACCACACAAAGCCCAGTTAGTTGAGAGAGGCAAGGTAAGTACAGCTGAGAAGGCTGAACTAGCACACCACTAAGACAAACAATAATAATTAAACAACAGTTAGACAAACAGTAAATAATTAAATAAACAGCTAGAACTCACAGTAAGATGTCCCAGGAGGCAAATATCCCCTCACTAGCAGAGCTCTGTAAAAGTACAGCCCTTCTCTGGTCAGAGAAAAGCAAACTAAAACAGACTATGCACACGTGGAGAAAACAGGAAGAAGGCTATACAATACCTCAGGGGGAGGGGGAGGATTCACTCAGGCAGGCAAGGACAGGAAAAAAGTTTAACAAACAGCAGGTTCTGGGGAGAGAGATTTAATTCAAAATGGCTACCACACAAAGCCCAGTTAGTTGAGAGAGGCAAGGTAAGTACAGCTGAGAAGGCTGAACTAGCACACCACTAAGACAAACAATAAATAATTAAACAACAGTTAGACAAACAGTAAATAATTAAATAAACAGCTAGAACTCACAGTAAGATGTCCCAGGAGGCAAATATCCCCTCACTAGCAGAGCTCTGTAAAAGTACAGCCCTTCTCTGGTCAGAGAAAAGCAAACTAAAACAGATTATGCACACGTGGAGAAAACAGGAACCTGATGTAGCTCTGGACTAGAGCAGCTAGTTTTTTCTCTGCTCCCAGTGTTGCACTGTTACTTTCTTGGTTTGTTTAAGATGTGCCTTGTTACATTTGGCCATATTGTGTCAACTGCTCCTTTGTCTAAGATCTTTAGATGGCAACACTGTTAAACTGTTACTATGTTTCAATTGTTTTGTTGAGCAACTGTATGTGCAGTTTACTACTGTTTAAGCTGGGTGAATGGCATATTTGTATGTGTGGCCAGGTGCAGATCTGAGTATGGAGGGAGGGTGTGTTATGGGTGTAAGAGTGGACTGAGCGGATGAGTGGGTTGTTTATGTTATACCTATGACATTTTCTAGATGTTTAGTTTAATTCCTGTGGTGGCCTTTAGAGGCTTAATGGGGCCCCCCTATGTCATTTTGTGAGTAATAAGATGGCAGCCCTACCAAATCGAGGAGTGGGGGTGTGGTATGGGTAGATTTAATATGGTGGCCTTCGATTATGCCTCAGAGGTGAAATATGGTTATCTTACCTATTGTGGGGGGGGGGGGGCGATATGGAGGGGAGGTGTAGGGCCCTAGAATTGGGAATGGAGGGGATAGGAGACATGGGGGACAAAAGCCCGTAGGGGTATTGGATGGGGGGGGGGCTGGGGGTACTTAGTCCCAATACCTAATGGAGTAGGTCAGGGAGTGTTGGGGCCTTAGGGATGAGTGAAGAGGGGCAGTGGTGGGGAATATTGTAATTTCAATCTTGGGGTGATTTAAAAGAGAATGGAATCCTATTAGCTAGTTAGGTTTAATGTTGGATCCGGGGAAGTATGGGGCGGACCCGACTGCCATAGGGAAGTTGTCCAGCCTGATGGGTGGACTTGATAGTTTAGGGGTGGGGAAGTGGAGGGGGGTGGGGGGGTGGGAGGGGGTGGGGGACGAGGGGATAGGATAGTGCACACTTTGCTGTTTGCTTGTAGGTAGCTCTGCTTTTTTTTTTCTATTGGCTATTAGGAGGGGGGGGCTCCAGGCTGGGGGAGCTCTTCTATTGGGCTTAGAGTTTTCTGCATGGCTGGACCTTGACACTGCCCCATGCCTCTGAAGATTATTACTTGGAATGTCTGTGGGTTGGGGAATCCTATAAAGCGATATAAAATCTTGCAGGCCCTGGCCCGACAACGGTGCGATGTTGCCCTCCTTCAGGAAATGCACCAGACGGAAGAAGAACATAGTAAACTCCATAGAGGCTGGGTGGGACAGGTATGGGGGGCTCCTGCACGAGGGAAGAAGGGAGGAGTAGCAGTCCTGTTTCACAAACGAGTCCGTTTTGCCCTGGAAAAAACTATTGTTGCGGAGGACGGGCGATTTCTTTTGCTGGCTGGTCGGCTAGAGGGGAAGCCAGTGATTATTGGGAATCTTTACGGTCCTAATGTGCTGGACCCTAGCTTTTACAATGGCCTGGCCTCCAAAATAGAGCAGCTCCCGGAATACCCGCTGCTTCTGGCTGGGGATTTTAATGGAGTTCTCGATGTGGACCTTAACACTTCTAGAGGAGGGGAGGCGAGAGATAGGATCCCGACGACTCGGATGTTGCAGCGCTTTCGTAGTAGATTGGACTTGGTCGACCCCTGGCGCCTATTACATCCTTCGGAAAGGGATTTTACCCACCAGTCCCGAGCACACGGTTCTAGTGCTCGAATCGACTATATATTGGTGTCGGGGGATCTGTTTGCTCATACAAGTGAGGTGCAGATTGGCCCACTAGAGATATCGGACGGATCATGCGATGGTCCGAATGGAGCTGAAATGGGGGATAGACAATGCTCGGGCACGACTTTGGAGGCTTCCCATAGGGCTGTGTCAGGATCTTCGGTTTCAGCAATTTCTGAGGCAGCGATGGAAGGAATTTGAGTGATCACCAGTGCCATAGTGAAGATCCTGAGTTGGTGTGGGAGACTGCAAAAGTAGTGTTACGGGGCGATATCATTGGATTTGCAGCCCGGAAACGTCGGTTAATAGCAGAGCGAATAATTGGTTTAGAGCGCCTGGTTAGCAGGTTGCGCAAGCTCTGTGCGCGTTGTCCGATGCCCGCAAATAAGAAAAGGCTTTGGGAAGCTCAGGTGGATCTCAATGAGCTGATACACCAGAGAGCCAAGAAATCTATTCTTTATTATAGATACCAGCTACATTGCTACGGGAATAAACCGGGGAAGTTGCTAGCCTGTTGTCTGAAGGGTCAACGGGGATCCTCGTTAGTGGCAGCAGTCCGAGATGATCAGGGACAACTGCATCGGGAGTCCGTAGCAATCGCCCGGGTCTTTCGGGTTTTTTTTCAGGATTTATATAAGGCGCAATCTACATCCACCATAGAGCTGGGGGATTATCTGAAAGAGTTGGACTTGCCGCAGCTTACAGTTGAACAGCGGGAGATGTTAGAGCAGCCTATAACCCCACAAGAGGTGCACTCCGCGATTCTGGCAGCTCCTTGTAACAAAACACCTGGACCAGACAGTTTGGGAGCCGAGTTTTATAAACTTCTAGATGAATCTGTGAGCCCTGTCCTGGCAGAGGTCTTTAATAAGCGGGCGGCACAGGGGGCCTTTCGATGGGGACGTAATCATGCCCATCTTATTTATTTATTTAAAGTTTCTTATATACCGCGCTCTTTAGCATCAGCGCGGTTTACATGGAACAAAACATTCTCAGTACATTTGAAAACACGTATGAGTTACATATAACAGGGCAATAAACTTGGGAAAACAAGGGTAACTATCTACAATAACGATTGAACTATTTACATAAATTCAACTAGCAGAGAGATTTTAGTTAGCAGCGGAATTACAACAAAATTTTTAGTTCTAGAAGGTATGTCTTATGGAGTAGTTATGCATATGAATTTGTCTTATGACATCTTATATTAGGATTACGGTGGCTGGAAGTACTCAGTGAATAGATAATGCTTGATAGCCTTCCTGAACTGCTTCATGTCTCGTGTTGCTCTGATATCTGGAGGAAGTTTATTCCAGCATCTGGGCGCATAAGATTTAAATGCTCTGTTGATTGTTGATTGGGACCAATTTGTGGATTCACTAGGAATGACTAGGGTATTTTCAGCAAATGGTCTCCTGGTTCTTGTCTCGGGAGGTAGACTGATGAGGTCTGAAGTCGTTGCTGATGATAGATTATTTAAGGCCTTGAATGTGATGAGAAGAGCTTTGTATCTAATTCTACATTCCATAGGGAGCCAGTGAAGGTCCCTAAGGATTGGCGTGATATGGTCACTCTTAGATGCTCCAACTAGGATACGGGCCGCAGCATTCATTGCTAGTTGCAGGTGGTTAATGGTGTTCTTTGGAAGACCATGTAGTACAATATTCGCATAGTCAAAGTGTGGAGTGACTATTGCCTGGAATATTGAGCGGAAGTCGCTGTATTCTAGCATGGGTCTTAGGTGGCATAATGTTTTTATCTTGAAATAAATAGTTTTACCGTGCTTTTTATGTGAGAGGTAAAATCAAGTCGTTGATCAAGGATCACACCTAGGTAACGGATTGAATTCTTGATTGGGAGCTCGGCGTCCCGTACCTTGAGGAATGCAGGGGGGGAGAATAGCTTGTTTCTTGTGACAATTAAAACTTCAGTCTTTTTGAAGTTGATTCGCATGTTTTGATCTAAAAGCCAATCTGCTATTGCATTGAAACAGTTAGTTAAGTTGGTGTAATTTGGATTCGTTATATCAATCGGGGTGAAAATAAGCACGTCGTCAGCGTAAATGAGGCAGGAAACATTAAATGATTTGGTGATTTGGCAAATTGGCTGCATATATATATTGAAGAGGAGCGCCGATAGAGAGGAGCCTTGTGGAACCCCTTGTGTTTGGAGGAATGGTTCTGACGTTTTGGAGTCGATGCGAACATGTTGCCAGCGATCTTTGAGGTATGACTTACACCAGTTCCATGCTAGACCTTGTATCTTGCGCTGATTCCTAAACCGGGTAAGGATCCTTTGCTGGTAGGATCATATCGTCCTATTTCTTTGCTCAATTTTGATATCAAATTAAATGCAAAAGTGTTGGTGATACGACTGGCAGCCGTTTTAGGGCATTTGGTGCATGACTCGCAGGTGGGGTTTGTCCAGGGGCTCTATGCGGTTCGGAACCTGCGTAAGATCTTAGCTTCTTTGGAATGGGTGAACGCTCATTGGTTACCGTCCCTGCTTGTCAGCTTTGATGCGGAAAAGGCCTTTGACAGGGTGGATTGGCAATACCTACGTAACCTTCTCCCACGTTACGGATTGGGTGTTCAGTTTTGTAGAATGGTGGAGAGCCTTTACGCCCAGCCAACAGCTGGGGTTTTGTGTAATGGGGTACTCTCTGAAGACTTTCCCATGGAACAGGGTACGTGTCAGGGATGCCCCCTTTCTCCTTTATTGTTTGTCCTGTCACTCGACCCCCTGATACGGACCATCGAAGCCTCCCGCGAGATACAGGGAATACGAATGGGCACCCAGATGTTTAAACTCTCCGCCTTTGCGGATGACCTTTTGGTACACCTACTTACCCCGGATCAGTCGCTGCCGAAGTTGTTGGAGGAGTTTATGAGATTTGGTGGTATTGCGGGGCTGCGGGTCAACAAGGATAAATCCGAAGCCTTAGATGTCTTGGGCCAGCTGCAAGGGAGTTGGGTGGGAGTCTTTCCTCTTAAGTGGGCGATTGATGAATTTATCTATCTCGGCATAGTGCTGACCCGTAATCCCCGGGCCCTTTATGTGCGTAACCTTGAGCGAACACTGCGAAGGTTGCAGGTACAGTTGAAAGCCTGGGATCCCCTGCCTCTCTCCTTATCAGGGAGGATAGCGGCGGTTAAAATGGTGCTCCTACCACGGCTGTTGTACTGGTTTCAGACATTACCTGTTTGGTTACTGCGCCGAGATGTACGCCGCTTGGAAGCCGCTATTAGATGTTTCCTGTGGAAGGGAGGGAAGGCGCGTATTGCTTGGTCGCGGTTGTTGGGGATGTGGCGTGACGGGGGGATGGGTCTTCCAGATCTTGTAGGGTTATGCTCTGGCCTGCCAGGCTCGACATCTTGGAGATTGGTTGGGAGGGACAGATGTGTATACGCCTCGGGCTTTGGAGGAGTGCTTTGTGGCGCCGTTGACACTGTTGGGGGTCCTACATGGGACGCAGCAGGTTCTCCCCAGTCAGGTAGGGCGGAGTGAGTTGATTGGTTCGGTTATCAAGACTTGGAAACAACTTAATGCCCACTGGAATACAGCCTGGAAGGTTTCTAGCTGGCTGCCCTTGCAGGGCAATGCTGCTTTTACGCCTGGTTCGGACACGGAGACCTTTCGGGACTGGAGTAATCGGGGAATACGGAATGTGGGGCATGTAGTGGAGCCGTCCGGGCAGTGAAAATCTTTTTTGACCTTGAGTAGGGAGTATGATTTGCCCACTAACCATGCCTTTGCTTATATGCAGATTGCTCATTATGTGTCCTCTCTGCCGCGAGAGGAGTTACACGTTGACAGGTCCGCCTGAATATTGGAATTTTTTGGGTTAGGGGGGGAAAGTCCCCCGTCGATTAAAGATCTCAAGAAGCGTTTGGCTCGGCTTAGTATAGGCCATGATTATCGAGGGGTTGAGGTGGTTTGGGAAGTGGAGTTGGGAGAAGTCTTACCCCCCGGATCAGTCAGGCAGGGTTTAAAAGGGATTGTGAGGCTGACACAGGAAACGCGCTGGCAGGAGATACAATTTAAATGTGTAACCAGAGCGCATTTTTCTCCGCGGAGGGCGTTCCGTAGTCGACTGACCACTGATGGCTGTTGCCCTAAATGCGCCGAACCATTAGCGACCTTGTTACATATGTGGTGGGGTTGTAGAGTATTGCGCTCCTATTGGGCCAAGATATGTGCTTTTCTAAATCGGTTGCTACAGAGACGGGTGCGCTGGTCCGGGGCCCTTGTGGTGCTGGATCGGCTTGACCCCCCTTGTCCGGTGGTAGAGGGGGAACACTTGTTGGTGCGAAAGGCCTGTTTGGTGGGGAAGGGTCCCATTCTTCGCCTTTGGAGGGATTGCAGCGCACGCCCACCTTTGGTGAATGGCGTAACTGCTTCCATCAAATGATGTTAACAGAACGATGGGGGGCGCGGGGCAGTGTCAAACGTTGGACAGCCTTCATGCATGTATGGGAGCCCTACATTCAACAGTTAAGTGCCAGGAGTCGTAATGAGATTTTACAAGTTGGCAGCTGAGCTATTGGTGGGAGATGTGGGGTGTTTGTTCCACTGGGGGTTCCAAGGTATGGGGAGTGTGCTGAGGGTGGAGGGGGGAGGGGAGAAGGGTGGTGGGGGATGGGGTTGGGGGAATATAAAGGGGGAAAAATGCTCTTCCACCTCTTTTGTTCTGCTCTTACTATTCCGAGGGGGGATCAGAGTTCACCCCTCTTGGAAATGTATATATCTGATGTATTGTATTTGTTGGTTATAAAATAAAGTATATAAAAAAAAAGGTTCAGAAAAGAGCAGCAAGAATTATAAAGGGGCTTGAACACGTCCCTTTTGAAGAAAGATGGAACATCTTAGAGCTATTTAGCTTGGAAAAGAGATGACTTAGAAGGGGATATGATAGAAATTTATAAAGTCATGAGTGAGGTGGACACGTCATGAAACTAACAACCATGAGAATGGAAACAAATTTTAGAAAATGTTTTTTCGTGTAGCACATTAAGCTGTTGAATCTGTTGCCAGAGGATGTGGTCAAGGGGATTAACACTGTGGGGTTCAAAAGGATTTTAGACATGTTGCTTGAGGAAATGTCCATAAAACATCATGAGTCACGTAGACTCTGGAAAGTCATTGCTCGTCTCATGAAATGAGCTATGAGAAATTAATCTACATTTTGGGATCTGATGGGTACTTGTGACAGAAACTGGCCACTGCCAGAGACTCAGTGGCTTATTCTTAAGCATCTCGGAATCATCCACCCAGTGCTTTGGTAAATGATTTGAAAACAAGCCTCCTGCTGGAGGGGCAGGGAGTTGACAATGAAGAGAGCAGTCATTTTGTTAGCTGCCAGTGGGCACATGGTGTAATTAGCAAGATATAATGAGTGCTAAATATTTAATTATGAAATGCCATTTTGTTCTCAGGCAGATTTCAAAATGTTCTGTTTGTAGAATGGGCTGATCTGGATGTTTCTCTTGGCATTTTCTAAATGGGTTAGTTTTTCATGTACCACAACAGTCATGAACCTTATTCTAAGCCCCCAGGGTATGTGGCATATGACCTCAGCCTCTCAGATACTTGCATTATGTCAAAGAGAGCTACCTCCTAGAATTTGGACTGATTTGGATGTCTGTGAGAGGGGTTTTATGAATCTCCAGGAACAAGCAGGAATGTAGTCTTCTCATATGGGGTATCGTCTTCACTATATTCCTGCTTTCCTGGAGATTCATAAAACCCCTCTCACAGACATCCAAATCAGTCCAAATTCTACATTCCTGCTTTCCTATTGAACGCTCCCCAGCGTCCAATCGGAAAGCTTTTCGGAGCATCCCACAGTGCCTGTGTGCTGCCTTCCCGCCTTTCCCAACTATCCCTCTCCAGTTCTTCGTTTTCCGCGGCACCGATAGGTCGCACATCCTGTCACCGCAGAAAAAAATCCCTTCTATTCTTCGTTCTTGTGGTTGCGTCTGCCTTCCCTCGACGCTACACCGGTACTGCCGGTTCTTTTTTCTTTTCTTCTTAAAAAAGAAAAAAAAACTTTCTTCTGGAGTCTTTCCAGTAATTTTCTCTTCAGGTGCCACGCGCCATTTTGGGCATTAGGCCCAACTTTTTCCTTCAAAATGGAAAAACCCACTTCGGGTTTTAAAAAGTGTTATAAGTGTGGTGGTACCATCTCCATCACAGACACCCATGAGTGGTGTCTCAAATGTTTAGGTCATGACCACTCTATTTCTGAGTGTGTTGCCTGTGGGATGATGTCGAAAAGGGGCCGGCAAAACTGAGCTGCTAAACTTAGCACCCTTTTTCCCTCCGATGCAGCTTCCGTGGCATCGACATCTTCCAGGGTTTCGTATTCCTCCCATGGATCTCAGGTAACTAAACATAAATCTAGCCGGTCCTCAAAGGGTAGATCTCCTTCTAGACATCGAGATGCCTCTGGCGTTGCCCTTGAGGGACTTTCACCAGCAAAATTGCCCCGACGGGAGGCTTCGGCTTCCAAAGCACTAACGGGGCTCCAGGATGTTCTCAAGGCTTCAACCTCAGCAGAACTACTGGTGCCATGCTCTGGGGTACCAGCTGCTTCATCCCGGTACCGATACCCAAGCATCAGCAGCGTCGATAGACCAGAGATTCTTGGCTATTGAATGCGGTTTGGCGGCTCTTCTCACGGCCTCGATGCCCCTGAAACCGCTTCAGACAATTCAACCGGTACCGGCACCAACTCCGGTACCGGCACCGACCCCACTGCTGGCACCAACTGCATCGACATCGGCAGGTATTCTACCGGGACAAAGTCGGTACCGGACCACATGCCTTGCACGATCACCCGGATCGGAGATACTTCAACTCCTCGGATGAATCTGAAGACTCTGAAAGCTCTGCCGATACCAGAGTACTTCTTCCTGAGGATTCCTCTTCTCCTCAGCGTAGGATGTCTCCACCAGAGGATATGTCCTTTCAGGATTTTATCCAAGTTGCGGCCCGAGGTCTTTCCATTACAGTGGCTCCTGAAAAAGAGCCTAGGGCAAAGGATTTAGAAATCCTACAATACCCTAAAGCTCCCAAGGAGACAGCTACCTTACCTATTCATGAGATCTTGCATGATCTCATCTTAAGGATGTAAGAGACGCCTCTAACCACATCTCCTCACTCTCGAAGACTTGACACCATGTATCGAGTTCCTCCTTGTCCTGGGTTTTAGAAGACTCAGTTACCACACCATTCCATGGTGGTGGAATCAGCTATGAGACTGTGCTTACTGTATATAGTTCATTGTATATGGTTTATTTAGATTACCTTGTTTCTTCCAAGTTCTCTAATCCCTGTTACTTGTAAAATGCACTACAGTTATCCTGTATGTATATGTTTTGTTCCATGTGAACCGTGCTGATGATAATAGTGCGGTATATAAGAAATGTTAAATAAATAAATAAATAAAGAGTTCAAAAAGGCATGCATCTAATCCTCCAGGACGTGAGTGTAGGAACCTTGGCGCCTTTGGACGTCGAACCTTCCAGGCTTCCATGCTTTTTTCTAGGATCAGTTCCTATATCTTATATATGGGAATGTTCCTTAAGGAGGTCACAGGAGATTTAGAGCTTATGAGCCCTCTCCTTCCTGATGATAAGAGGCAAGATTACCTCGCCCTTGTCAAACATGCCCAGGATGTTTCCAAGTTTGTGAATCGTGCAGCCTTTGACTGCTTTGAGTGCATAAGCAGAACCTCTACCATTGCCATAGGTGCACGTAGGATTGCCTGGCTCCAGGCATATGACTTGGAAATTTGGGTACAGGATAAACTAGGGAATATTCCTTGCACAGAGGAGAATCTCTTTGGCAAGAATTGGCAGGAAAAAGCTAATGAGATAGATGCTGACAATATCACTTTGGATAGATTGTCGAAATCTACAGCTGATCCTGCGAGGAAAAAATCCTATAAGAAACCATTCTTCAGTAAGAAGAAGAAGTTTTATCCCTCCTATACCCAGCAGGGGCATCGTTTAGGTCAGTCTGCCTAAAAGGGACAGCAGCAGCAACCTAGGCAAAGAAAGACAAAAGCAGCTAAGCCTCGACCGGCTCAGCAGACTCAGCCTCCACAGGGTCTTTGACTCCTATCTAGAGAACTTTGCCTTCCTGGCCCTGAACGGCCCAGAACCCTCCACCATCCCTAGAAGGTTATGTCATTTTGCCCCTAGATGGGGTCAGATAACAGCAGAAAATTAGACTCTGTATATTGTAAGAGAGGGGTACAAGCTTCATTTCCTCAGCATGCCCCCTCCTACAATGGTAAGACAGTTCAAGTCTCAGACCTCTCTCTCAACGACCAGTTAGGTCAAGAGGTCACTGTGCTCCTTGCTCAAGGGGCAATAGAAGAGGTACCCATTCCCCAACGGGGTACTGGGTTTTACTCCCCCTATTTCCTTATTCCAAAGAAAACAGGAGGACACAGACCCATTTTAGACCTCAGAGAATTTAACAAATTCCTGTTCAAAGAGAAGTTCAAAATGATTTCTCTAGGAACTCTGCTGTCTTACCTTCAGAGTCGGGGTTGGCTTTGTTCTCTAGATCTCAAGGATGCGTACATTCATATTCTCATCCATCCAACTCACCAAAAGTTCCTTCGCTTTCTGTTTCAAGGGAAGCACTACCAATACAGGGTTCTTCCCTTTGGCCTGGCCTCTGCACCAAGGGTGTTCACAAAATGCATGGCTGTGGTGGCAGCATTTCTCTGCACCCTGGGAATATTCGTCTTCCCTTACTTAGACAACTGGCTCATTCGAACCCCTTCAGAGCCAGAGGCCAGGGTTGCCCTCTCTTGCACAATGCACATCCTTCAGTATTTGGGACTTGTCATAAACTTCCCAAAATCCAACCTTGCTCCCACTCAGTCCCTAGAGTTTATAGGAGCTCTGCTGGATACCAGACAGACAAGGGCCTACCTTCCACAGGCCTGCTGCCTTTGCATTGTGCAGTTAGCTTCCCAAGCAGTGCTAAAACCTCACTTCACTGCTCGGGAAATGTTACAGTTGCTAGGCCACAGGGCATCCTCTGTGCATGTGGTTCCTTATGCTCGCCTCCATATGAGGGCAGCCCAGTGGACTTTACCAACTCAGTGGATTCAGGCGTCATGTTGCCTGTCAGACAAAATAGCAAACTCAAATCACCTTATTTTGTCCCTCCAATGGTGGCAATCACCCCGAAACCTTTTGGTGGGGTCTCCTTTTCAGCAACCCCCACCACAGGCCACTCTAACAGATGCTTCACAGGTGGGTAGGGGAGCCCACCTGCAAGGCCTTTCTACCCAGGGTACCTGGACTCCACAGGAGGCCTATTTACACCGCAATCTCCTAGAAGTCAGAGTGATTTTCCTTGCTCTTCGAGTATTCCACACCCAGCTCAGCTACAAGACAGTCCTAGTTCAAACGGACAATCAAATAGCCAGGTTCTACGTGAGCAAACAGGGAGGAACAGGCTCTCTGTCGCTTTGCAACGAAGCTTTGCGACTATGGGCCCTCACCAGAGAGCATCAGATTCATCTCCTTGTGGTGTATCTTCCAGGCATTCAAAACTCTTGGGCAGACAGACTCAGTCGAGTTCTGCTTCCACACGAATGGTCTCTCTATGCAGAAAGGTGGCTCCACGTTGGCCACGGCAAATGTGGTACCCTCTATTCCTACATCTCTCTCATGCTCTGCCTCTGGAGTTAGGATCTGCTCCAAATCTCCTTTCTCAAGAGGATGGGTTACTGTGGCATCCCAATCCCCAGTCTATGCATCTCAGGGCCTGGTTGCTGAAAGCCTAGAACTTCACGGTCTTAACCTTTCCCAGCAGGTAAAGGATATCCTTCAGGTTTCCAGGAAGCATTCCACAAGACGCTCTTATGCATTTAAATGGAAAAGGTTTACCATATGGTGCTCGCAGAAGGGTCTTAACCCTCTTGCGATACCTCTGGAATCATTACTGGAGTATCTCCTTCATTTATCAAATGCAGGGCTTAAGACCAATTCAGTGAGAGTTCATTTGAGTGCTATTGCAGCTTCTTTCAAGCCTCTAAATGGAGAACCTATTTCCTCTCATCCTGTCATAGCGAGATTTATGAGGGGCCTTCTTTTAACTAAGCCTCCCATTAAGCCACCACCGGTGGCATGGGACTTAAATCTGGTTCTTGGGCAGCTCATGAAACCGCCTTTTGAACCATGAGCCACTACCTCTTTGAAATTCCTTTCCTGAAAGGTCATCTTTCTTATTGCAATCACATCAGCACATTGCATCAGTGAATTGCAAGCGTTGGTGACTGATCCTCCTTATACAAGGTTTCATCATGATAAGGTAGTCCTTAAGACTCATCCACACTTTATGCCAAAGGTGGTGTCAGCTTTTCATTTAAACCAAGCGGTTTACCTTCCTGTATTCTTCCCAAGGTCTCACGCCTCAAATGCAGAAAGGAATCTTCATACTTTGGACTGCAAAAGGGCTTTGGCCTTTTACTTGCAAAGGACACAGCAACATAGAAAGTCCTCTCAACTCTTTGTTGCTTTTGATCTTAGTCATTTGGGACTTCCAGTCTCCAAAAGAACACTGTCCAGCTGGATTGCACAGTGTATATCTTTTGCCTATGAGAGTAAAAACCTTCCTCTTAAAGGCCATGTCACAGCTCACAATGTGAGAGCCAAGGCAGCCTCTATGGCTCATCTTCACTCTGTGTCTATCGACGACATCTGTCGAGCAGCTACTTGGGCTTCGGTTCATACCTTCACAGCCCATTACTGCTTAGACAAGGACTCCCGTCGGAATGCCTTGTTTGGTCAGCCTGTTCTTCAACACTTGTTCCATACTTAATCAACTCCTACCCACCATCCCTGGTAGGATGCCAGAGATCCATGGGGGGGAGTGGAGCCCTTTCACAAGGGAACACAACTTCTGGGGCCTTCTCCCTGGCATCTGCAGCTAGGGAGTCCCCATATGTGAAGACTACATTCCTGCTTGTTCCTGGAGATAACATAGTTACTCACCTGTAACAGGTGATCTCCGGGAACAGCAGGAATTTAGTCTTCACAACCCACCCACCTCCCCTAGGAGTTGTATCTCTCTATCTCTCTCTCTTTCACTCTCTCTTTATCTCAGCTTTAAACTCAACTGGAGAGGGACAGTTGGGAAAGACGGGAAGGCAGCACGCAGGCGCTGTGGGATGCTCCCAAAAGCTTTCCTATTTGATGTTCCCAAAAGCTTTTCTATTGGATGCTGGGGAGCATTTCCGCTCTGGCTCCGTCGGTACCGACGATACCCCATATGTGAAGACTAAATTCCTGCTGTTCCCGGAGATCACCTGTTACAGGTGAGTAAGTATACTTTATTCAAATGAGAAAATTAGTTTTATACCTCCCAATTGGTGACTCTTTGCCAGCTTATTCCCAACACGTTGATAACTAGTAGGCTTCTGTTGCTGATGTTGTTTTCTAATGATGCCTGAGCTGTACTACTGACGGTTTCTGTATTTTAACCCTGTAGCAGTGGAGGATGTAGCCTTATGGTTAGAACCAGGGGAGCCAAGGTTCAAATCCTGCTGACACTCCTTTGGATATTGGGCAAGTCGCTTAACCTTTAACCCTGAGTTTATACCTTGGGTACGAACTCAGATTGTAAGTTCTCTGATGATAGGAAAATACCTGCTGTACCTTGAACTTCTTAGAGCCCATCTATTGTAGCACACCATTTTTCTATCTTGAAGTTTGCTTTGAATGTTTCCTTTTCTTTTGAACAGCTCCAGCAGAAAGAGCTTGCTTGCCTGTTGCCTTCCTTTGAAGGAATTGCATGATTTTGTGTGCCCCCCCTTTACTCCTTTGTGATCCAGTTTATAAGTAGGGCAGGGAAGGCGAGCAGAGCACAAAGCTCCTAATACTCTTGTCAGTTGTATCCAGGGCCGTACCAAGCGCTGTGCAAGCGCTGCGGGTGCTGATGTCATCACTGGGCTTCCAGGAAGCTCAAAAAGAGTGAGTTACTAAATGTGGCTGGGTGGAAGGGCACCAGATTCATTATTTGCACAGGGCATGTTTCTAGTTTGGTATTGTCCTGGTTGTATCTTTTCTCTGAGAGGACAAAACTGAAGGCTCAATTTTTCTTCTTTTTTGGGCAACGCTGAAGTAGAAGCTTACAATTACAGACATCTCCTACACTTTGTGGAAATTATGTGCCAAAACAATCAATTCAGCCTTTTGCACAGTGTAAATTCCCTGCAACCGGAAGATATTCTGATTTAAATGTGTTTAAGCCATTAGAGCTGTGCTTCAGAGTAAGTTTAACGTAGTTTTGGTCCATATATACAGGTACTGAATGTTTAGTAATTTGCTGCTGTTTTTTTTGTTGTTGTTTGTAGAGTGGACAAGGTGAAATCTGAGAATGTGCCAGTCCAGGAAGTTAATAATATCTCAAACCACAAGATGCTAATTAAACCAGAAATACAGAATAACCAAAAAAACAAAGACATAAACAAAGTAGAGGAAATGAAAGCTCTGGAAGCTGAAAAATACGGCTTTCAGAAAGATGGACAAGACCGACCCTTAACCAAAATTAACAGCGTAAAACTGCATTTTTCTGGCTCTGAGCATGAGGGCTTAGCACAAAACACAGCACAGTCGGGACAGTACAGACTCGCTCACACCAATGGGCCTGAAAGCAAAGGCAGCGATGGGCAGCTGACAGAGGTTGGCTGTGGAGATTACAGGAAAAGCCTTCCTCAGCAGGCAGAATGTAACCGAGGCGTGCACAGGACTGACTCCATGCTGCAGCTGCAACAGTGGATAAGAGCTCAGAGAGACACAGGAGCCGACGAAGACACCAGAGTGAGGTGAGTAGCTTAGCACTGCATCTGATGTCTATGGATTATTCCAAAAATGTACCTTAGACTTCCAGTGCTCATTGCTTCCTTTCGGAAATTTGTTCTAGCTTTCCGCTCTTTCTCTAATCTAGTCTGATTTATGCTTTAGCTAGGGAGGGTGTTTCATGCTTTTATACAGGAAATTATAATGTAGGGATATGTGTGAACATCACTATATTGACTTAAGTAGAGGAGGTGAATGTAAACTGTCTTTTATTTATTTATTTACATTTTCTTATATACCGCGCTATTCTGCATCAGTGCGGTTTACATTGAACAAACTGAAATTACATTGAACAGGGCATTATAACTTGGAGATAACTATTTTACAGGGAACATGGGCTATGGAGGGTTAAGTGGCTTGCCCAAGACCACAAGGAGCACCTGTGGGACTAGAAACCCCAGTCCTTCCGGCCCAAGGTTGCTGTCCTCTAGTGGGATTTGAGCCCCCGACCTTCCGGCCTGAAGTACCTTGCCCCAACCACTAGGCCACTCCTCCACTCCACTAGGCCACTCCTCCACTTTTGATATTTACAGACAGATACAAAAAGTTTAATATATCTGAACTTTGAAACTTGTGAGCAGCGAGGCCAGTCGCCAAGGATTCACAGCTTCGACACTTCAATGGCAGAGCTTTTGTAACACATTCACAAACTACGGAACAGAAGTGTTGATGGAAAGTTTGTTTCAACATCTTTGTTTTTATATTTGTTTTTTTTTTTTATAAATGGTGCTCATGAGACAAGATGCAGGGCAGTTGCAATGTCCCTCCATCCCACTCGGGTTTTATTCTGCCTTAGGCTCTAGCCCATGGCCTCGTGGTAGATGCTCTCCTTCTGGCCAAGGTCGTCTTTCTCCTCTTAGGCTACCCGGTTTCCATTCTAATTCCTCCTTGCCTCTGATCGCCAGTCTTTGACTCTTTCTCCTATCCCCATTTCTTCTCGTCTTCCTTTCTTCGTAGACACCAGTTGTTCCTTGTTAACCAGTCAGCCACCTATCCTCAGCCTCCAGACAGTTCTGCCTTTAATTTGGTCCTTTGGCCTCCCCTATTGTGTGGTTCTGTTACTCATTTGGGTCTTCTTTGAAACAATATGAACCACATGGCAGATCCTATAAGACTGCAAGGCCTCGTACAGTTCATAGCATGAGGTGGGCAAAGCAACATTACTGCTGTAAACATTATGAGCTCTACTGAATACCAACAAAGGTTGAACATAACATAAGAACATAAGATATGCCATAATGGGTCAGACCAAGGTCCATCAAGCCCAATATCCTGTTTCCAACAGTGGCCAATCTAGATCATACGTACCTAGCAGTTTCCCCAAAAGACACAGGTTCCACAATGCTTGTACTCGGTCAAGCATTGATATCCTGGGTCCATTCTTAATAATGGTTTATGGACCTTTCCTCCAGGAGCTTGAACAAACCTTTTTTAAACCCAGCTACACTAACAGCCTTTACTACATCCTCCGGTAACAAATTCCAGAGTTTGATTACACGTTGAGTGAAAAAATATTTTCTTTTATTAGTCTTAAATAGTTTAACCTGTAGCTTCATTGCATGTCCCCTAGTCTTTCTATATTCTGATAACGTAAACAATCGATCTACGTTTACCCGTTCCACTCCGTTCATAAATTTATAGACTTCTATCATAACTCCCCTCAGCCGTCTCTTTTCCAGGTTAAAGATCCCTAACCTTTTTAGCCTTTCTTCATAGGAGTATCCTTCCATCCCCTTTACCATTTTGGTGGCTCTTCTCTGAACCTTTTCTAATAACGCTATATCCTTTTTAAGATATGGAGACCAGAATTGCACACAATATTCAAGGTGCGGTCTCACCATGGAACGATATAGAGGCATTATAATATCTTTTGTTTTATTTTCCATTCCTTTCCTTATGATACCTAGCATTCTATTTGCTCTCTTGGCCGCCGCTGCACACTGGGCCGAGGGTTGGGGGCAGGAGGAGAAGCAGAAAGCCTAAATTACTTCCTGGCCTGCTTTGAGAGAGGGGAAAGAGTTCCGTGCCACCTTTAGCTTTGAGGATGGCAATGGGGAATCTACAACAGTTCTGAGAATTTGAGAAGAAGCTTGCTGCGGAAGCAAAAACGCGAAGTAAAGACCTTTTCAAGTACATTCGTAGCAAAAAACCTGTGAGAGAGTCAGTTGGTCCATTAGATGATAAAGGGGTTAAAGGAGCACTAAGAGGTGACAAGGCGATAGCGGAGAGATTGAATGAATTCTTTGCTTCAGTCTTTACTGAGGAAGATGTAGGGATGTTACCCATGACTGAAGTGGTATTTAAAGGTGCGGAAGAATTGAAGGAAATATCAATACATCGGGAAGATGTATTACAACTATTAGATAAACTAAAGAGTAGCAAATCACCTGGGCCGGATGGTATACATCCAAGGGTGTTGAAAGAACTGAAATACGAGATTGCAGACCTGCTATTAGTAATCTGTGAACTATCATTAAAATCATCTCTAATACCTGAAGATTGGAGGATCGCCAATGTAACACCAATTTTTAAAAAGGGTTCCAGGGGTGATCCGGGAAACTACAGACCGGTGAGCCTGACATCAGTACCGGGAAAAATGGTAGAAACCATCATAAAGAATAAAATTACTCAGCATGTAGATAGTCATGACCTAATGGGAGACAGCCAATATGGCTTTAGACAAGGAAGATCTTGTCTTACTAATCTGTTATGTTTTTTTGAAGGAGTGAATAATCAGGTGGACAAAGGTGAGTCGGTTGATATTGTGTATCTAGACTTTCAGAAAGTCTTTGACAAGGTCCCTCATCAGAGACTTTTGGCAAAACTAAAGAGTCATGGGATAGGAGGCAGTGTACTATTGTGGATCAGGAACTGGTTAAAAGATAGAAAGCAGAGGGTAGGGCTAAATGGCCAATTTTCCCAATGGAGAAAGTTGAATAGTGGTGTATGTACCCCAGGGATCTGTGCTGGGTCCGCTGCTTTTTGACATATTCATAAATGACCTGGAAAGTGGAATAACAAGTGAGGTTATCAAATTTGCAGATGACACAAAACTATTTAAAGTTGTTAAAACCCAAGAGGATTGTGGAAAATTGCAAGAGGATCTTGATAAATTGGAAGACTGGGCATCAAAATGGCAGAGGAAATTTAATGTAGAGAAGTGCAAGGTTATGCACCTAGGGAAGAACAACCCAAACTATGGTTACACGATGCAAGGTTCCACATTAGGAACCACCACCCAGGAAAAAGATTTAGGCGTCATTGTGGATACCATGTTAAAACTCTCGGCCCAGTGTGCAGCAGCGGTCAAGAGAGCAAATAGAATGCTAGGTATGATAAGGAAAGGAATGGAAAATAAAACAAAAGATATAATAATGCCTCTATATCGTTCCATGGTGAGACCGCTCCTTGAATATTGTGTGCAATTCTGGTCGCCGTATCTTAAAAAGGATATAGCGATTTTAGAAAAGGTTCAGAGAAGAGCAACCAAAATGGTAAAGGGGATGGAAGGATACTCCTATGAAGAAAGGCTAAAAAGGTTGGGGCTCTTTAACCTGGAAAAGAGACGGCTGAGGGGAGATATGATAGAAGTCTATAAATTAATGAACGGAGTGGAACAGGTAAACGTAGATCGATTGTTTACCTTATCAGAATATAGAAAGACTAGGGGACATGCAATGAAGCTACAGGGTAAACTATTTAATACTAATAAGAGAAAATATTTTTTCACTCAACGTGTAATCAAACTCTGGAATTTGTTACCGGAGGATGTAGTAAAGGCTGTTAGTGTAGCTGGGTTTAAAAAAGGTTTGGACAAGTTCCTGGAGGAAAGGTCCATAAACCATTATTAAGAAGGGACCCAGGATATCAATGCTTGAACCAATACAAGCATTGTGGAACGTGTGTCTTTTGGGGAAACTGCTAGGTACGTATGACCTAGATTGGCCACTGTTGGAAACAGAATACTGGGCTTGATGGACCTTGGTCTGACCCAGTATGGCATATCTTATGTTCTTATGTTCTGTATTCAGGGCTGACTCTAGGCTAACCATCGCCATGTGTGAAAACTGAAATCTGCGCCTCCCCCTCCCCAACTTAGCCCAGCACCATACTCCAGTAATGATGATGGTTCCATCTCTCTTTCTATTTCTCTCTCTGTATTTATCTAGGCTTATATACCGCTTTTCTACAAGTCAAAGCAGTGTACATTCAGGTACTGCATATATATTTTCTCTTGCCCCAAAGGGCTCACAATCTGTTTTTGTACCTGAGGCAATGGAGAGTTAAGTGGCTTGCCCAAGACCACAAGGAGCACCTGTGGGAGTAGAAACCCTAGTCCCTTTGACCCAAGGTTACTGTCCTCTAGCGAGATTTGAACCTCTGGCCATCTGGCCTGAAGTAACTTGCCCCAACCACTAGGCCACTCCTCCACTCCCCACAAGGAGTGGCATTGGGAATTGAACTTTGATCTCTTGGTTACCAAGCCAGTGCTGTAACTATTAGGCTGCTGTTCCATGAATTCCACTGTTAAAACAACCAAAAAACAAAAAGTAGTGATTTTGTAACAGATGAAAATATGCTTTAGTGCATGTGTATTTATACTAACTATGATCACATGATACGCAATACTTGCTACAGAGATTTTATGTGTTCCTACTTGCTACAGAGATTTTGTGTGTTCCTACTTGTTGGACTTTGCTGCCTGGATGTTCCATTCCACCACAGTGTGAAACTGAGCATGGCAAAGATGGAACTTCTTATCTTTACCCCTAAACACAAATCTTCCGTCCTCCTTTCTTTACTTCTCTGAATAACACGGTCATCCTCCCTGTCTCCTCTGTTTGCAACCTTGGGGTCATCTTTGACTATCTTTCTCTGCATGTATCCAACAGATAGCTAAAATCTGTTGTTTTTTTCTCTGTAACATCACCAAAATTCATCCCTTCCTTTCCTGACACACTATCAAGAGCCTTGGCCACTCTTTTGCCACCTTCCATTTAGACTACTGTAGCCTGCTCCTCACTGATCTCCCTTTGAATCATCTCTCTCCCTTTCAGTCTGTTCAACACTCAGCCACACCGCTAAACTGCCAATGCCTCTATGCTCACGTACACGTGGTGGTAAAACCAAAAGGATACTTTAATTCTCTATTTCAAAAAAACCTGAGAGCTCGACACAGGCCGTGTTTCGTTTTTTCACTTCCTCAGGGGATTCAGGTTTGCTGCAGGTAAAACAACCATAAATACTGTAATACACTCAAAAGAATAAATAAAACTGTAAAAACATACAAATAAATATTATAATAAGCATATAAACAACCAATAAGATAAAACTAAATATAAATAATATAAAAATATATAAATATAAAAACATATATGTACATTTAGTTTCGACTAAAGTAAAGATGATCCAAAGGTAAACATTCATTCATATTCAATACTAGTGTCAGAAGGGTGTGTTAGAAGCACATTTACATCAAATCATTGTTATGTGTAACCACCGACTGTAGGTGCCTAAAATAGGAGCCAGGAGTGAGTGAGCTGAAACTAATATGATAAAAAAAATAAAACGTATAATAAAAACTATAAATAATAAATAAATAATTAAAACCATGCCTAAATACATCCATTTATAAACAGGAATGGCTTAAAATCCCAAGAGAACTAATTGTCCCAAACTACCGTTTGTTACATACATAAATGCAACCCGGGAGTCCCTATGACGTACCTTACATCATTTATTTGTTAAAAGCAAAAATTAGCTAAATTGACTTATATAAGATAAGAACATAAATACATATTCCTGTTTATAAATGGATGTATTTAGGCATGGTTTTAATTATTTATTATTTATTATTTATAGTTTTTATTATACATTTTATCTTTTTTATCATATTAGTTTCAGCTCACTCACTCCTGGCTCTTATTTTAGGCACCTACAGTCGGTGGTTACACATAACATAATGATTTGATGTAAATGTGCTTCTAACACATCCTTCTGACACTAGTATTGAATATGAATGAATGTTTACCTTTGGATCATCTTTACTTTAGTTGAAACTAAATGTACATATATGTTTTTATATTTATATATTTTTATATTATTTATATTTAGTTTTATCATCTTATTGGTTGTTTATATGCTTATTATAATATTTATTTGTATGTTTTTACAGTTTTATTTATTCTTTTGAGTGTATTACAGTATTTATGGTTGTTTTACCTGCAGCAAACCTGAATCCCCTGAGGAAGTGAAAAAACGAAACACGGCCTGTGTCGGGCTCTCTGGTTTTTTTTGAAATAGAGAATTAAAGTATCCTTTTGGTTTTACCACCACATGTTATTGACTGGGTGTTTGTCGTAAGATGTGGTGAGGTGCTCCTTTTGGTGGATCTATGCTCACGTAGCCTCAAGTCACATCATTAGTTTCCCTGTCCGTTTAGTTCAAACTTCTTCTACTGACCAGCTAGTATTTTCAGTCTTGTGCTCCACACTACCTTCTGTCCATGAGAACCCCGCTCATCAGGCAGATTACTTTTATCTGTGCCCTTTTCTCTTCTACTGCCAACTCCAGACTCTCTTCTTTTCAGCTGCCTAGAACAGACTTCCTGTGTCAGTGTGTCAGGCTCCATCTTTGGTCCTATCCAAATCCAGGCCAAAAGCCCACCTCTTTGAGTCTGCTTTTAGATTCTGACCCCTTTTCTCCTGTTTAGCACCTATGTGTGTTTTAATCATTTCTCTTAAAGAATTACCCTAATCACCTCTTTGTCTCAAATCCACTGTAAGCTCTCTGAAGCAGGAATTGTAAGTGTACAGCAGAGGTACTCAAATCCAGTCCTGGAGGGCCGCAAACCAATCAGGTTTTTGGGATATCCCTAATGAATATGCATGAGATATATTTGCATGCACTGCCTCCATTGTATTTGAATCTATCTCATGTATATTCATTAGGGATATCCCGAAAACCTGACTGGTTTGCGGCCCTCCAGGACTGCATTTGAGTACCTCTGATGTACAGCATTGCATATGTCTAGTTGCACTACAAATAAGTAATAATAGTACATAAGAGCATTGGAAATTCCATTCTGAGTCAGACTAAAGATCCAACAAGCCCCCATGCCCCGTTTTCAACAGCTGTCAATCTGGGTCACAAATACCTGGCAAGATCCATGCTACTGACCCCCACAGATAAGCAGTGGCTTTCCCCAGGTCTGACCTAATAGTTTATGGAATTCTCCTTCAGGAAAAGCATCTTTTAACCCCAGCTACACTAACTGCTTTTACCACATTCTCCAGCAAGGAGTTCCAGTGCTTAATTATGCATTGAGTGAAAAAGTATTTTCTCCAGGAACAAGCAGGAAGTCAGTCTTTACATATGGGTGACATCTGTGCCGACGGAGCCCACGCAGAGCATTTCCCCAGCTTTCAAAGAAAGCCTTTGAGAATGCTACCACGCATGCATGATCCCCTTCACACCTAAGGGTGCCATCTTGCTCAGTCTCCTTTTTTCCATGGGCCCAACAGACGCATGTCCTGTTTCCCCAGAAAAATCCCTTAGAAATTATCCTCTTGAGTTTTTCCCAGTTTGCGTACCGGTTCCTCTTCCCACCTCAAGCCGATGCTGTTCTCTGCTCCATTTCCCTGTAAAAGAAAAAAATCCTCAAAGCCAGTTGAGGTTCCACCAGGGAAACCCGATAAGGTCCCACAGAGGGACTCAGGTGACTCTGAGCAGCGCCCTCCTAAGGTCTCTTGGAAGGAGTCCTCGGCTGGCGATGACCGTGCAAGGCTCCCCGAGGCCATGGTCCTCACTGAGGATGCACTTGCCAGAGTGCCAGCACCATGCCCAAAACCCTGCGGAGCCTTAGTATCTCTGCCATCCTGACCATGCAGCAGGCAATGTTAGGTTTGTCTGCATCATCTGCCCCAGGAACCGGGCCCCCGACTGTGGTGGCATCCCCGGGCGTCGAGCTGGGTCCCAAGCGCTAACAGCCTCGGGCTAGTCCTCGGCACTGATTGAGATCCTGGTCCTGATCCTCGGGTGTCCGGTCCTCCTTGGCTAGTTTCCGGGAGTCTGACCCAAGACCAGTCAGGGGATCTCGATTCCCCGACGCAGGCCTCATAGCGCGAGAGCTCTGAGCCTTAGACTCCTCGGCATCCTCGGAGTCAAACTGGGTGACCGACATCAAGGCCTCCCCTGAGATCTCTCGACACCATCCCCTCTTAGCCATATCCCCTGGAACTCCGACGCCATTCCCCACCCAAAGACATGGCGTTCCATGACTTCGTCTGGGACATGGCCCGAGCTCTCTTGTTCTCCACTGCGTCCAAGGAGGACCCACGCACCAAAGAGCTGGAGATCCTCCTCCATGAGTCTCCGCCAAAGGAGGCTTTATCGGTGCCGGTGCGACCCATTCTCGAATTGCTGCTATGGATGTGGGAGCCCCCAGCCTCGGTGCCTGTGGTCAGCCGACGACTCGATGCCATCTACCGCGTCAAGAGGAGTCCGGGCTTCCAGAAGGCCCAACTTCCCCACAGTTCCATGATGGTGGAGTCCGTTATGCAGAATCTCAAGAGCCAGAAGACTTATTCTTCTGTACCCCCAGGAAGAGAGGCCAGAGCTCTCAATGCCCTGGGGCGTAAATGTGTCCAAGGGTCCATGCTGGGCTGCAGGATACAAACCTATGAGCTCTACATCAGGATGTATCTTAAGAGCCTCATTCATGAGCTCGCTGGCTTCTCAGTAGGGCTCACCGGGGAACCCCTGCAGCGGTTCCAGACCTTGGTGGCCACCATCTGGGACTGCTCCAAGTTCCTGTCCCGGGCTGCCTATGATGGGTTCAAGGCTGCAGTCCGGGCAGCAGCCACAGGCATTGGTGCTCTGTGCCAGGCCTGGCTGCAGACCTCGGACCTTGAGCAATGGGTCCAAGAAAAGCTCTAGGATGTCCCCTGTACCAGGGAGAAACTATTTGGGAAACCTATGGCCGACAAGGTGGCCGAGATTGAGGCCGAGGTGGTGACCAGGCAGAGGCTCTCAAAGAAGACCTCTACCCTTCCCCGTAAGAAAACCTCTGGGAAAAGACCAAAAGAACTACTAATACAATATATGCCAAACTACGTACCCTCCGGAATCTCAAACCCCTCTTAAGCCCCACTTCCTTTCGATCTGTCTGTCAAGCCCTCACAACCCCTTCTCTTGATTACTGCAACCTAATCTATCATGGCCTTCCCAAGAATGCTATACAACCGCTCCAACTTGCCCAGAACACAATTGCCCGAATCTTAACCAGCACTCCCAGGCGATAGCACATTACCCCAGCCCTATATGACCTCCACTGGCTCCCCATCTACTGTAGGATTAAGTTCAAAGTTCTTACCCTTATACATAAAATCATCTCCAACGAATCAGCTCCTTGCCTTTCCCCTCTCACTCCCCTCTCTGCTAGCTCTAGAACCTGCCGTACCATTACCAAAAACCTCATCTCTATCCCAACAACCTCTCTCACCACTCCGGCCTCGTGAAGAGCTCTCCCCGGCGAGGTAAGAGCAGGCCGGAGCAACCCACCTGACTGCACCGTCCAATCGGGACCCGAGGAGCTGCAGGCATAAAGCCCCACCGTCAGCGTGTGCGGCCCTCTCTCACCACTCCGGCCTCGTGAAGAGCTCTCCCCGGCGAGGTAAGAGCAGGCCGGAGCAACCCACCTGACTGCACCGTCCAATCGGGACCTGAGGAGCTGCAGGCATAAAGCCCCACCGTCAGCGTGTGCGGCCCTCTCTCACCACTCCGGCCTCGTGAAGAGCTCTCCCCGGCGAGGTAAGAGCAGGCCGGAGCAACCCACCTGACTGCACCGTCCAATCGGGACCCGAGGAGCTGCAGGCATAAAGCCCCACCGTCAGCGTGTGCGGCCCTCTCTCACCACTCCGGCCTCGTGAAGAGCTCTCCCCGGCGAGGTAAGAGCAGGCCGGAGCAACCCACCTGACTGCACTGTCCAATCGGGACCCGAGGAGCTGCAGGCATAAAGCCCCACCATCAGCGTGTGCGGCCCTCTCTCACCACTCCGGCCTCGTGAAGAGCTCTCCCCGGCGAGGTAAGAGCAGGCCGGAGCAACCCACCTGACTGCACCGTCCAATCGGGACCCGAGGAGCTGCAGGCATAAAGCCCCACCGTCAGCGTGTGTGGCCCTCTCTCACCACTCCGGCCTCGTGAAGAGCTCTCCCCGGCGAGGTAAGAGCAGGCCGGAGCAACCCACCTGACTGCACCGTCCAATCGGGACCCGAGGAGCTGCAGGCATAAAGCCCCACCGTCAGCGTGTGCGGCCCTCTCTCACCACTCCGGCCTCGTGAAGAGCTCTCCCCGGCGAGGTAAGAGCAGGCCGGAGCAACCCACCTGACTGCACTGTCCAATCGGGACCCGAGGAGCTGCAGGCATAAAGCCCCACCGTCAGCGTGTGCGGCCCTCTCTCACCACTCCGGCCTCGTGAAGAGCTCTCCCCGGCGAGGTAAGAGCAGGCCGGAGCAACCCACCTGACTGCACCGTCCAATCGGGACCCGAGGAGCTGCAGGCATAAAGCCCCACCGTCAGCGTGTGCGGCCCTCTCTCACCACTCCGGCCTCGTGAAGAGCTCTCCCCGGCGAGGTAAGAGCAGGCCGGAGCAACCCACCTGACTGCACCGTCCAATCGGGACCCGAGGAGCTGCAGGCATAAAGCCCCACCGTCAGCGTGTGCGGCCCTCTCTCACCACTCCGGCCTCGTGAAGAGCTCTCTCCCCGGCGAGGTAAGAGCAGGCCGGAGCAACCCACCTGACTGCACCGTCCAATCGGGACCCGAGGAGCTGCAGGCATAAAGCCCCACCGTCAGCGTGTGCGGCCCTCTCTCACCACTCCGGCCTCGTGAAGAGCTCTCCCCGGCGAGGTAAGAGCAGGCCGGAGCAACCCACCTGACTGCACCGTCCAATCGGGACCCGAGGAGCTGCAGGCATAAAGCCCCACCGTCAGCGTGTGCGGCCCTCTCTCACCACTCCGGCCTCGTGAAGAGCTCTCCCCGGCGAGGTAAGAGCAGGCCGGAGCAACCCACCTGACTGCACCGTCCAATCGGGACCCGAGGAGCTGCAGGCATAAAGCCCCACCGTCAGCGTGTGCGGCCCTCTCTCACCACTCCGGCCTCGTGAAGAGCTCTCCCCGGCGAGGTAAGAGCAGGCCGGAGCAACCCACCTGACTGCACCGTCCAATCGGGACCCGAGGAGCTGCAGGCATAAAGCCCCACCGTCAGCGTGTGCGGCCCTCTCTCACCACTCCGGCCTCGTGAAGAGCTCTCCCCGGCGAGGTAAGAGCAGGCCGGAGCAACCCACCTGACTGCACCGTCCAATCGGGACCCGAGGAGCTGCAGGCATAAAGCACCACCGTCAAAGCGCACCCGCGCCTGAGGGCCTCGCCAGAGGGCCCTTTGGCGTGGCCCTTAGGCAGTGGCACTTCCATAGCCCTCAACGCCATAGAAACAAGGACTTCCACTTATAATTGGACTTCTAGTCTAAACCGCAAGTATAATATAATGATTCAGATTATCTATTGCCATTAATGCACTGTAAAATCACAACTGTTATCAATAACTAACTTACTTTGACTTACTGTTGTCAGTAATTTACCTTGAAATTACTGTTGTCAGTAATTCACTTTCACACTACTGCTATCAGTAATTCTATCTCATTTTACTGTTGTCAGTAATTCACCTTAGTCTTACTGCTGCCCATAGGCTTGTTACTATTGCTCACAGACTTGCTACTGTTACCAATAATCTCACTTTGATTATATGCTGCTAGTAATTTACTTTGAATTTACTGCTGTCAATAACTCACGTTTGATATAGTGTTATTGAATCAAGTTGCTTTACTGTTGTCAGTATTTTACATTGGATTTACTGTCATCAGTAACCTGCTCTGAACTTACTGTCGTCAGTAACTCACTTGGAATTACAACTATCACTACTGCAATTTAACTCTATCAGAGTTTATTACTGCTGCCAGACACCCACATTACTATCAGAATCTATCTTACCCACTGTGCCATTTTATCACAACTCTATTCCACAGACTACCGAGCCAATTATAGAAAATGCTACACCCAAACAACATGCTCACACGAATATCATATACCAGTTTATTACTGGCAATAATAATTATTGACCTATCACTAAGTTTAAACAGTAAAAATCACATGACTATACCTATAATACACACACATACCCGTAATGACTGTCATATTGGACACACTCATGTTAACTACCCAAAAATTAATTATCATAGACTAATACACATACAACAAACAAATCCACAACAATTAGACAAGAAAACCGGGTCTAACAACCCATCCTCTCTATCATGCATCCTTATTAATGCACGATCAATGAAAAATAAGCTACCCATATTTAATGATCTGATAACTGACTTAAAACCAGATATCTTATGTGTCACAGAAACATGGCTTTCTGAAACAGATACCGTCTATCTAAATCAACTTGATAAAGAAAATTATGACACATTTTACAAACACAGGTCCAATAAAAAAGGTGGTGGAGTTCTAATGATGACAAAAAAGAGATGAAACGCCAATTAATCCAATCAAACATCTCTAATAACATGGACACATTATTAATAAAAATCGGTCCCATAAAAATCTGCTTAATCTATAGACCCCCAGATCAAAAAACAGATGGTCTGGATTCTCTTATTGAACTCCTTAACTCTTCTACTGAACAAAATCCTGTAATCATGCTAGGCGATTTTAACCTGCCGTCACTTCCATCACTAGACTCTAAATTATTTCTAGACACTATAGCAGACATAGAGTACCATCAAATAATTAAAACAGCAACGCATATCAAAGGAGGAACACTAGATTTGGTTCTTCTACCTGAGATACTCTTCAAGCTAATTAACTCAAATTCCATTGAATGTACAGAGACACCTTGGTCTGATCATTTTATTATCAAAATAAACCTTACATATCCCATCCCTAACGTCAAAAACTACACAAGAAATGGCCCCACCTCAAAATATAGAAAATTTCATGAAACAGACTTCCTTGATTCAACAATCCCCTACTTCTTATCAACACCTAATTTGGATGATGCTGTTAACAACTGGAATGTGACTATCAATAACGCAGCCAAAAATAATCATCTAAATAAAAAGACCACACATACCAAAACAAACAGCTCACCATGGTTTAATAACACACTAAGACAAATGAAAAGAGAACTAAGAAAACTTGAAATGAAATGGCGGAAATCCAAGTTGTCTGTACACAAGGAAATATATAATAACCATCTAACAAAATATAAGGAAACAATAAACAACACGAAGAAAAATTATTACGCAGCAACCTTATCAAAATCATATAATAGACCTAGAGAGCTATTCTCTATCGTCAGAAACCTAACCAATAACGATCAAACTTCTAGCAACGAAATCACAGACATCTCAGTACAAACCTTAGCTAATCACTATCAAAACAAATCAAAAAAACCTACTATACCCTCAGACAATAACATCCCTTGTCAATCTATAGACGAATGGTCAGAATTTTACCCCATGTCAAAAGTGTCATTAAAAACTATCATCTCAGACCTAAATACCACAACTTCATATTTAGATCCTTGCCCAGTATCGTGGATAAAAAATACACTACCAACTCTACTATCATATATTCTCCCAATAGTAAACTTATCACTAACCCAAGGATACCTTCCACCTCTCCTTAAACATGCACAAATACGCCCAATTCTAAAGAACAGCAAACTAGACAAAACATCTCCAACATCATACAGGCCCATCTCTAGCATACCATTTATGGCCAAAATAATTGAAAAAGTAGTACAATTACAGACACAGGAATTTATAGATTTATCTTACCCACTTGACGATCAACAATATGGATTCCGACCCCGCCACGGAGTAGAAACACTTCTAACAGTATTAATAGATACACTCCTAAAAGGAATTGACAATCATAACCAAGCGTTCATCCTCCTTTTCATCGACATCTCAGCAGCTTTTGATAGCGTGCATCACTCAATAATGCTCAACAACCTAAGACAGATAGGCATAAACTCTACTGTACATAAATGGTTCACCTCATATTTAAATAACAGAACACAAAATGTAAGAATAGGTAATCAAACATCCAACACATACAAACAAGAAATAGGTTTACCACAAGGTTCAGCGCTTTCAGCCTTACTTTTCAATATTTATATAAAGCCGGTCTGCAACATCTTTAAAAAATTTGGAGTACAATATCACCTTTATGCGGATGATATTATGATGTACATACCTTTCACAATTCCTAACCTACCGATCCAACTTCTATCAGAGTGTTACAATGAAATCACAATCTGGCTAAAAACCCAAAACCTCCACATAAACCATGCTAAAACCGAAGTATTAATCGTAACAAAAAACCAATCATATATGCCTCCAACCCACATAACACTACAAAACCAAGAAATTAAAATAAAAAATGAAATAAGATATCTAGGTGTCATCTTAGACACACACCTTACAATGGAAACCCACATCAGAAATACCATAAAGAAAATCTACTTCAAACTTAAAATCCTCAAACAATTTCGCCCCCTTGTATTTATACAAGATTTCATTAATATAACTCAGGCTACCATAACTCCCCACTACGATTTCGCCAACTTAATACTTATGGGCATCTCAAAACAAAACATCAGAAGAATCCAACTTGCGCAAAATGCAACCGCTAGAGTTATATTACAAATAAACTCCCTCCAACATATAACACCGATATTAGCATCCCTTCACTGGTTACCAATACAAAGCAGGATAATATACAAAACAATAATAACGACATTCAAAGCCTTAAACGACTTGGCACCGAAGACATTATGTAATCTAATAGGCAAAGAACCACCTAAGCCCACTCTTAGAAAAGGACAATCAAACAAACTAAAGATTCCAAAAGAATTCATAAAAACCCACAAATTAACAAATAACAGAGCCTTTTCCCATATAGCTCCAACCATCTGGAACTCGTTACCAGAGGACTTACGATCACTATCAGAGATAATGGAATTCAGAAAAAAATTGAAAACGTATCTATTTAATAAACACTATAATACCTTGGAAAACCCTCCACTCAACCTAGATAAAGGCTAAATATGAATCTACCCATATCAAGCTAATACACCCTACTATAAAGGATAACATTCAAAACTTACATAAATAACACTCCACTCCTATGCCTTATATTCCTACTTGTATATAGTTACAACTGGTATGTTCTGCCTAATGCGGTACAGACAGTACTTCTGTTTAAATTGTTACACACTCTGTTATAGCTGAAATATCCTGATTAGTTGTTGAATCATTGAATTATGCAAGTTAAGATGTTCTATGTAATAAGTTATAATGTTCAATGTTCTATGTAAACAAACTCTGCTTTGTTAACTGTTGTTAATTGTACACCGCAACTGATCGCTGGAAGATGCGGTATATAAATAAGTGTTAAATAAATAAATAAAATAAGATATAGTAAACAATTTACTTGTAACAGGGCCTTTTCCCTTTATGCTCCTACCCTATGGAACTCCCTTCCCCATGAGCTGTGGAACTCTAGAACTCACCTTGAGTTCCGAAAGAACTTAAAAACCCTCCTTTTTCAGGAACATTTTTCCCTTCCACCCTAGTACTAACCTCTTCTGCTTCCCTCCAGCGCCTACCCCTTCTAAACCTTCATACTGACAACTGATACCTCGGTAAATATCTATGTAAATAGTTGTTCTTTTATTTTATTCATATAATTAGTTCATTGTTATTTTATATATATTTGTTACTAGTTTTATGTAAACAGTGGAAACACTCTATTTTAAATGTTCTATGTAAACCGTCTTGATTTGTAGAAAGATGGTATATAAAATCTGTTAAATAAATAAACTTTCTTGAGAAAGAAGGGCCGTTTCCATCAGAGTCACCATTACCAAGCCTTCCCAAGCCAGCAGCATCAGGGAACCCAGCCCAAAGGCCAGGGACACGGACCCAGGAATCCAAAGGCCCCCAAATCACAGACACTAGCTCCAGTTCAATCTAGTGGGAGCCTTTGACTTCCAGGGCGGGGCCTCCCTCCACTTGGGAGACCCTCACCAGCCCATAGGGGACCGCTTGGCACTCTCCTCCACAGGTGACCCAAGGTCACCTTGGACCAGTGGGTGCTCTAGGTGATGAAGGAGGGTTACCACCTCCGCTTTAAAGAGCCATGAAGTCAATTTTGATATGCTCAGAGGTATACCTGGCTGTATCATTTGTGCCGACATGGATTAGCAACATTGGGTAACAGTCAGTGGGCTTGATGAGTCTCGACAAACTCTCCGTAATATCTCAGATTTTGGCACCTGGCAGACAGCATAGCTCTCTGGACATCGTCTGGTCGGCAGATGGATGCCTCAGTACTCCTCAGAAGAGAGTCATCAACCACCACTACCCTTCGCTTTCTTGTGGTCACCGATTCTGCAGCTTTGGGGTACGAGCTCTGGTTCTTCCCTTTCCTGGGATGCTTTCACCTCCTCCACTTCCAGGGCTGCATCCTCTGTGTTTGTCCCATGTTTTCTTGAATTCAGGTACTGTCCTCGTCTCTACCACCTCCACTGGGAGACTATTCCATGCATCTACCACTCTTTCTGTAGAGAAAAATTTCCACATATTACTCTTGAGTCTAGACCCTTTCACCCTCATCCTCTGCCCCCTCATTACAGAGCTTTGGCTCTCCTGTGTATTTATGCCACAGAGGTATTTAAATGTGTCTATCATATCTCCTCGATGTCAGGCTGGTGACTGGATTAAGAATCAGAGGGGGTGAGGAAAGAGGGAGAGTAGGTTATTAGCAGCTGGCGCATATTCTTTGAAATCCCATATTCCCCCAAAACACCTCCATAACCATGGTATTACACACACGAACCCCCTTACTCAAAGCTAAATAACTCACCCCCCCCCTGTCTGACACCCCATACACACCCCCGATTTACGTCATAAAAGGAAATAAATTCCAAAATATACACAACACACAACCACTGTAAATATCCAATGTAAATAATTTAATGGTTGTTTGTATTACTAATACATCATGAAGTTGAAGTTTTGTTCAATGTAAATAGTTAAACTTAACCGTTCATTGTAAATAGTTGAATCTGATTGTTCAATGTAAATGTATACATCTGTGTACAATTGTTAAAATGTTTCTTGTAAACCGCCCTTGATCGCTGGAAGGGGCGGTATAGAAAAATATAGATAAATAAATAAATAAATAAATATTCAGTGATCATGGGGTTATGGTTAGCATTGGTTGGGTATGAGGGTGTGGGAGAGACAACAAAGGGATCAGGGAATCCTACTACCATGCTCAAAATCTTCCACCAAAATAATTTGGATGCTCCTTCAATATATAAAAATAGGAGGAGGAGACTTCAGATGCTGCTGTAATCTGGTAGTTAGCTTGTCTTTATTATGATCTAAAAATACACTTATCATTCACTGAATTTAAACATATCCTATGCAGAGTCCTTCCGTGCAGATTTCATTCTGGGCAGAAAATGGTATAATGCTCATCGACAAACCATCCCATTGCCAACAGCTTCATTATTAGAGAACTCTGGAGTCCAAGAGTGACCATCATTTTACCAAAACTACATCAGGGATTCGGTTAAACTCAAACTCAGACACAGACATGTGAAAATGAACAAAGAGTTCTCCTTTTTACACTCCCCTTCATTGTATGCTTCTTTGTGACTTAATGTGCTCAAGATAACAGTGAAAATAACAGCAGAGTAACTCTCGTGGAAACCTACTCCTATGAAAAAGTGATCCATGGTAGAATCGATACCTGAATCTAGGACTCAGTAATAAGACCAGTATGCAGTATGTCCCTGCCCAGAAGAGCTTACATTCTAAGCAGGGCCCTGAGACAACAGAAGATAAAGTGACTTGCCCAAGGTTATAGGGAGCGTCAGTGGGAAAAGCGAGATTTGAACCTGGGCTTCTCTAGTTTGCAGCCTACATCTCTAACCAAGCTGCACCACTGCTCTGCGCTTGTTATGGAAGCTATACTTAGTCCTTGAAAGGACGATGAAGCTATTGATTCTTTACCAGTAACACTGATTCAGAGAGAAGTAGTTCTCTCTTTAGCTTGCTAACCTGGAGAAAATGTTTTGGAGACACTAGTTCCTGAAAGGACTGAACCCAGCAGCACTCACTGGGAAGGCAGAGGAGAATCATGAAGAAATGTGCCTGAAAAGAGCAGTGTGGTATAATCAGATGGCTGGGATAAGTGGACTTGGAAGTACAATCCTGTGTTTTCATTCAGTCTCCTAGAGCTTCAGCTGACTCGTTCTTTACAACAGAAGGCTGGAGCTGAACTGTTCTTTTCGGAATATTTTATACTCCAGATGTAGCGTGGATTAGAGTTTGCTGTTTAATTTTAGAGCGCTGTAGGCCTTTTGAATGAGAGGCTTGGGATCACAGCTGAACATTAAGACCACTGTTATCAGAATAAGACTATGTCCTCCAGAGCTACATTAATATAGATAAAACAACAAAACCTGCTAAGGACAGAGAACATTTTTATTTTATAGCTGTATGTTTCCATTTTATAGTTGTCTTATGCTGATGAGCAGAAGATAAAAGGATCTAGGCATCTAACAACAGAGCACTGAGAAAAACCTAATGTAATTTTTTGAAACAGAATTTCTAAACTACAGCAGGAAACTATATGGTGAGGGTTAATCACAATTTCCAGTTTCAGCTTGACACCACTTGCTAGCATCTCTGCAATGCTCTTATGGCCCGTCTAGAATACCAGTACATCCCAGTGGCAGATTAACCGTAAAGCCCACATGCATTTTCTGGTGGCCAGATGCTTTCCTACATCATTTTGTTGATATAATAAATGTGTTGTGGTTAGGGACTGTCTATGATATTTGAGAGAATGAGAGGTTCAAATCATGTCGCCGTTGGCCCCAGGTAACCTTGACCAAATCAGTAAAATTCTGATCATCTCAGTCTAGTCTTCAATCTTCTAAGCCTTTTGGAGCTTGCTTTTTTAAAAGAACTGTATATTTATTGAGATTTCATTTTATCAAGACAAGCTCATACAGAAGGGTATGAAAACAGTATAGGTACAAAGCAAACAAAGATAAAAGACACTTCATAGGGCAATACCTATAGTCCACCATTGTGGAAGACATGTCAATTAAAGAAGTTGGCCAAGAGGAAATAATCCAGCTGCTGAAAAAAATGGAAATAAAGAAATTATACAGTCATTGCAAGCAAACAGGATGGCCATGTAGTGACCAAGGCCAATAAACTATACACACGATTAAGCACCCTCAATATGATCAGTGGTTCAGATGTTAGACAATCTGGCGTTGATAAATACTGATAAATCACTGGGTTGAAAAAAGATAAATCTCTTGAGATTTGTACCACTACTAAACATTTACATGGAAAACATAGGTAGAAGGTAACACCTAGCTGCAAGACGCCAGGCTTAAGAAGAAGAAATTGCTTTCGCCTCTTTTGAGACTCCTGAGAGATATTAGGAAATACAAAAACAATAACCCCATTAAAGGGATGAGAACACTTCTTAAACTATAATATACCAGAAGAGTAGAAGCCTTAATAACCTGAGAACTAGGGGAATCCAAAAGATCTGAAACGTTAAGAATGTTCATATGTAGTAGAACTCGGCTCTTTTCCTCTCTGGTAAATAGAATGCTCTGGCACGTGGTGGCATAAAATCCTATGGAACCATAAGGACCTCAGACGGGTATTTTTTAATTCTCCAGGACCAAGCAGGAAGTCAGTCCTCACATATGGGTGTCATCGACGCCAATGAAGCCCCAGCGGAGCATTTCCCCAGCTTTCCATGAAAGCCTTTGGGAATGCAGGCATGCATGCGCGGTTCCCTTCCCGCCTAAAGGTGCCATCTTACCTCAGTCTCTCTTTTTCTGAGAAGCCCACCGGACGTGTGTCCTGTCATCCCGGATAAAAGTTTGATTTTTTTTCGGCGATTCTCACTATTTTTTCTCCGGTTCGACGCCAGTTCCCCTCCCGCCAGGTTCGGTACACCGGTATCGAGCCCGTTTCTTCTTTTTCGGTTTTTGCCCTTCGTGGCTGGCGTTCGCGCTCTTTTTTGCTTTTTCCCTGGAAGGCCGGTCCTTTGACCTCGCGGGGACTCTTTTTTCCCCGATGGCTTCCAGCGGTTTTAAAAAGTGTGATCGGTGTAAGAAGTTGATGTCTCTCACCGACACACACGACTGCTGCCTTCGGTGCCTCGGTCCTGATCACGACCCTAAGACGTGTGGACCATGTGGGAAGATGTCTTCCAAGGTACTGCGAAGTCGCCAGCAGCAGAAAGAAAGTTCCTCGCATGGAGCCGGAGTCTGCTGGACACGTAAGTCCTGTAGTCCTCGAGGACTCTCCTCCCAGAGAGCCGACGTCGGGCCCAGCGCCGCCGGGGCCCGAGTCGGTGGCTGCTGCGTCTCCCGAGCTGAGTCTCAGGATGACAGCCTCGGAGTGCAGACTGTCTGCCTTCATGGAGCAGCAGCGGGCACTGATGGCCAGCCTGTCTGGCGCATCTGCCCCGACCACCGGGACATCGAAGTCGACCCCAGAGACCGAGCCGATACTCGAGACCATGATGGCTTGAGGTCGACCTCGGTCGCGGTCTCCCTCGACCTCCCGTTCGGGACCGAGGGCATCGATGCCTGTGCCTCCGACGTCGGGGCGGGTGCTCCTGGGCCCCGCGGGGTCGGATCCTGACTCCTCGTCGGACGAGTCCGCCTGGGAGACGGAGGATGAGAAGTCCCCTGACACATTCAAGACTCTGTGCGTCCCGTCGGACTCACCGCAGTCTGAACCCCGGAGTAGATCCCCTCCGGAGGATACCCGGTTCTCGGAGTTTGTCCGGGATATGGCCACCGCGTTGGCTATCCCGGCGGACCCCGAGGAAGAGCCTCAAGCCGAGGAGCTCGAGGCCCTGCAGTACGACTCTCCTCCGAAGGAGTATTACTGTCCCGGTTCCTCCGATGCTGGAACGGCTCCTCTTCCGGATGTGGGAGGCACCGGCCTCGGCGCCGGTTCTAAGCAAGCGGGTCGATTCAGTTTATCGACTCTGGAAGAGCCCTGGCTTTCAGAAGGCACAGCTACCACACCATTCCATGGTGGTGGGATCGGCCATGCATCGCCTGAAAAGTCAGAAGATGTACTCTGCGGTGCCCCCCGGCAGGGAGGCCCGGAACCTCGATGGTTTTGGTAGAAAGTGCTTCCAGGGCTCGATGCTTGCTTGCCGTGTCCAGTCTTACCAGCTGTACATGGGCATGTACTTGCGAGACCTGGCCAAGGAGTTGGCCGGGTTCTCCGCTGGTCTCTCCGGGGAGCCCTTGCAGAGATTCAAGTCCTTGTCCTCGGGGATTCGGGACTGCTCCAAGTTTGTCCCACGCCGCCTACGATGGCTTCGAGGCTTCGGCCCAAGTTGCAGCAGCCGGCATCGCGGCTCGACGCCAGGCATGGCGGCAGTCATCGGACCTCGAGCCAAGGGTTCAGGACAAGTTGGTCGATGTCCCTTGCCGAGGTGAGAAGCTTTTTGGCAAGCCCATGGCCGAGAAGGCCGCACAGCTCGAGACCAAGCACCTTACAAGGACAAGGCTGTCTAGAAAGACCTCTGCCACTTCTCACAAGAAGAAGGCCTCAGGTTAAAAGCCCTTTTACCCGAGGAAGGGCACTGCCTACAAACAGTACCCTCAGTATCAGGCTGCCCAAGCTGCACCCCAGGGTCAGCAAGCCAAGGGGCAGGGTAATGGGCCCCGTAGGCAGAGGACCCCCAAGCCTCCGGCCTCTGCTCCCACTCAGTAGGGTGGGGGTTTTTGACTCCTTGAGCATAGCCTCTCAGTCCCTGCTCTCCCAACCCTGCACAGGAGTTCGCCTCGCCCTCTTTGCCCAGCAGTGGCCCCGCATCACTGGGGACAGTTGGGTGTTAAACATAGTCCACGGGCTATGCACTACACTTTCACCAACTGCCTCCTCCATATTTTCCAGGGGAGCCTCCAAAACCTCCCCTGCACACAGATCTTCTCCTCCAGGAGCTCCAAGGTCTGTTGGTGGACAGGGCGGTGGAGCCTGTGCCCCTTCAAATGCACGGTCGAGGATTCTATTCCAGATATTTCCTGGTACCCAAAAGAACCGGTGGCCTTCGACCTATCCTGGACCTCAGGAATCTCAACAAGTTCCTAGAGAAAGAAAAGTTCAAGATGCTTACTCTTGGAACACTTCTGTCCTACCTCCAGCAGGGAGATTGGCTATGCTCCTTAGATCTAAAGGATGCGTACACTCACATCCTCATTCATCCAGACCACAGAGAGTACCTCAGGTTCGTTGTGGGAGGAAACCATTATCAGTACAGAGTACTGCCTTTTGGCCTAACCTCCGCCCCCAGAGTCTTTACCAAATGCCTGGCAGTGGTGGCGGCCTACCTGAGAAATCAAGGCATCTTTGTCTTTGCCTATCTGGACGACTGGCTCATAAGAGATCAGACGTGCCAGGAGGCCCGACAGGCCACCCTCAGAACTATTGCTCTTCTTCAAAGCTTGGGGTTTGTAATAAACTTCGCAAAGTCCACTTTGCTCCCCTCCCAGAACTTGGAGTTCATAGGGGCAAGGTTGGACTCTATCCTGGCAAAGGCATTCTTGCCAGAAGACAGAGCCCAAAGACTGATGGACTTAGCAAAACAGTTTCTCAGCGGGTCAGTGGTCTCCGCCAGACACTCTGCCTGAGGCTGCTTGGCCACATGGCTTCAACAGTTCTTGTAACCCCCAATGCCAGGCTCCATATGCGGCCTGCACAGTGGTGCCTTCGGAGTCAGTGGTCAGAGACAGGATAAGGGTGTCCAGACCTTTTCTGGACTCCCTGAACTGGTGGCTGCACCCACCCAATCTACTGAAAGGGGTGCCTTTTCAAATTCCTGGGTACACAGTGGTACTGACCACAGACGCCTCCCTGCAGGGCTGAGGGGCTCATTGTCTGAACAATTGCACCCAGGGCCTGTAGTCTCCCTGGGAAGCCGCACAGCAGATCAATCTCCTAGAACTCAGGGCTATTCGATTGGCACTCAAAGCTTTCTCTCCTGCCCTGGCTCATCAATCTGTCCTAGTTCAGAGAGACAACCAGGTAGCCATGTTTTATGTGAACAAGCAAGGCGGGACTGGGTCCAGGCTCCTTTGTCAGGAGGCACAGGATCTTTGCTCATTTGCCCTCAAGCACAACATCCTCCTCAAGGCTGTGTACCTTCCAGGCCAGGAAAACTACCTGTCCAACAGGTTGAGCAGAATTCTGCAGCCCCACGAGTGGCAGCTGCATCCTTTGGTAGTTCAGCAGATCTTCCTGAAATGGGGTCTTCCTTTGATAGATCTGTTTGTCAGTCCACTGAACAAACAGCTGCCTCGGTTCTGCTCCAGACAGCCGCATCCTCTGCGGGTAGCAGCAGATGCTTTTCTGATACCATAGTCTCAGGGCCTCCTGTATGCGTTTCCTCCCACGCCTTTGGTGGCCCAAACTCTGTTCAAAATTCTTCAGGACAAGGCCTCAGTCCTGCTGGTGGCTCCCAGGTGGCCGAGACAGCCTTGGTTTCCACTTCTCCTTCAACTGGCGGTGGATCCCCCCCTGCCTCTGGGGTTGCAACCCGACCTTCTCTCCCAGGATCAGGGTTCCCTTCTGCACCCCAATCTCAAAGCTCTCAATTTGATGGCCTGGAGGCTGCAAGGGTAGTTTTGGCTCCCTGGAGCCTACCTCAGGAAGTTGAGGAGGTTGTCCTAGCCTCTAGGAAACAGTCCACTAGGAAAACCTATGCTCTCAAATGGAAAAGGTTTTCTGTGTGGTGTCAGCTATGTACAGAGGATCCCTTCTCCTGTACTGTACCAGTAGTGCTTCAGTACTTACTGCACTTATCCAATCAGGGACTTAAGTCCAATTCTGTTCGGGTCCACCTCTCAGCTCTAGCAGCTCACCACTCACTGGTGGAAGGACATTCTCTCTCGGTTCACCCCTTGGTGTCCCGGTTTCTCAGAGGCTTGCTTTTGCTCAAGCCTCCAATCCGGCCTCCTGCTCCTGAGTGGGAGTTGAATGTGGTCTTGCAGCAACTGACTCGCCCACCTTTTGAGCAGATGGCTACTTGCCCTCTACGCTTCCTGTCCTGGAAGACCCTCTTCTTGGTAGCCCTAACCTCGGCCAGGCGAGTGAGTGAGCTTCAGGCCCTGGTCTGTGACAGGCCTTACACTCGCTTCTATAGGAACAGGGTAGTCCTTAGGACTCATCCAAAGTTCCTTCCAAAGGTTGTCTCCTCCTTCCACCATTCTTCCCTAGGCCTCATGCAAGCCAGGCTGAAGCAGTTCTACATACCCTGGACAGTATGAGGACCTTATCCTTCTACCTTGACCGTACGCAGGGGCATAGAAGAGCTACTCAGCTCTTCGTATCTTTTGACCCTAATAAGTTGGGGTTGGCTGTGTCCAAGCGTACCTTGTCCATCTGGGTGGCTGACTGTATCACCTGGGCTTACAAGGCGGCTGACTTTCCTTTGCAGGGTCGGGTCACTGCTCACCGTGTCAGGGCAATGGCTGCCTCAGTGGCTCATCTCCGCTCTGTACCGTTGGTAGACATCTGCAGGGCTGCAACTTGGTCTTCAAGCCAGACTTTTGCGGCCCATTACTGTCTGGAGAAGTAGTCCCATAGGGACAGTGCTTTTGGCCAGGCAGTACTCCGGAATCTCTTTGAGGTTTAGGCAACTCCTGCCCTCCTGCCATCTGTTGGGCTACCGGTGGAGGTTGTGTCAGTGCAAAGCCTTTCTTTGATGCTGGGACTAGAGGGAGTTCTCTTGTTCAGCCTGGGTTCCTCGGTAGCCCAGAGCTAGGGAGTCACCCATATGTGAGGACTGACTTCCTGCTTGGTCCTGGAGAAAGAGTAGTTACTCACCTGTAACAGGTGTTCTCCAGGAGCAGCAGGAATCAGTCCTCACAACCCTCCCTCCTCCCCTTGGAGTTGCAGTTGTACCTAGTTTGTTTTTCATTTTTGTGTGCTGTTCTTAGCTATGTCATTTGACTGAGGTAAGATGGCACCTTTAGGCGGGAAGGGAACCGCGCATGCGTGCCTGCATTCCCAAAGGCTTTCATGGAAAGCTGGGGAAATGCTCCGCTGGGGCTTCATCGGCATCGATGACACCCATATGTGAGGACTGATTCCTGCTGCTCTTGGAGAACACCTGTTACAGGTGAGTAACTACTCTATATATCAACTGCTGAGATGCCCAAAATCTTTAGAAAGTTTAAAACCCATAAATTTGCAGTCCGGACAGAATTCTCCAGCACCTCTAATTTAGCACAAAGTGCAGCGTTAACTTTAATCATAGCCGTAATAGCATCTGAAACCAAATTCATCTTATAGACAATCTCCAGGAACAAGCAGGAATGCAGTCGTCACGTATGGGTATTGTCAGTACCGACGGAGCCTGCTCAGGAATGCTCCCCAGTATCCAGTAGGAAAGGTTTTGTAAGCAATCCACTGCACCGGCGCATCTGACTTCCCAAGTCCTCTCTGCAGCTCTTCGTTTTCCGCGGAGCCAGCAGGTTGTTCTCTTCCTGTCACCGCCGAAAAACATTTTTTGGTTTAAATCTGTGCTCTGCCTTTCTGTCAACGCTGGTACCTTATCTGATACCGGCCTCAATTATTTCTTTTCTCTAATTTTTTTTTCATTTTTTTCCAGTTTCTGGCAGTTTCTACCACCAAACTAGCTTTTGGCTTACTCTTTTCCGCCAAGATAGAAAAACAAATCAGTGGCTTCAAAAAATGTATCACGTGTTCTGGTACAATGTTAGTCAATGATAAACATGACTGGTGTTTGAAATGTTTGAGCCTAGACCAGGGGTGGGCAACTCCGGTCCTGGAGAGCCGCAGACCAATCAGGTTTTCATGATGTTCCTAATGAATATTCATGAGATCTATTTCCATCCACTGCCTTCCATTGTATGGAAATAGGTCCATGAATATTCATTAGGGACAACATGAAAGCCTGACTGGTCTGCAGCTCTCCAGGACATGGAGGAGAGAGGTCACGTGACAGGAGAGCATCACCCTGGTGTGGCAGGAAGTGATCCTGTAACTAGGACCTGTCCTCCAGGTGATGTAAAACCCTCTCGCACCGAGGAAGTTTCTCCAGGGCCATGTGTCCATGAGGGAAGGGTTAGGACAGCCGTTATAGTTGGTGATTCGATCATTAGGCATGTAGATAGCTGGGTGGCTGGTGGACGTGAGGATCGCCTGGTAACATGCCTGCCTGGTGCGAAGGTAGCGGACCTCACGCGCCACCTAGGTAAGGTCTTAGATAGTGCTGGGGAGGAGTCTGCTGTCTTGGTACATGTTGGTACCAGTGACATAGGAAAATGTGGTAGGGAAGTTCTGGAGGCTAAATTTAGGCTTTTAGGTAGGAAGTTGAAATCCAGAACTTCCAGGGTAGCGTTCTCCGAAATGCTTTCCGTTCCACGCGCAGGACCCAAAAGGCAGGCAGAGCTCCGGAGTCTCAATGCGTGGATGAGACAATGGTGCAGAGATGAGGGTTTTGGATTTGTTAGGAACTGGGGAACATTCTGGGGAAAGGAGGGGCTCTTCCAAAGGGATGGGATTCACCTTAACCGGGATGGAACCAGGCTGCTGGCATTAACCTTTAAAAAGGAGATAGAGCAGCTTTTAAACTAGATAATAGGGGAAAGCCGACAGTCGCCCAAGAGCGGATGGTTCGGAAGAATGTATCCTTGAAGGATACTACCAAAAGCAGAGAGGTTCCAAAAAAGAGTAAAGTAGCCCAAATGACCTCGAGTATGGAGCAGACAGAGCTTAAAGATCCCAAATTACCCATGTCTACCAATAGCCACATTAATATGAATAAAATACAGTCTCTAAAATGCTTGTATGCAAATGCAAGAAGTCTAAAAAAAATAAGATGGGAGAGTTAGAATATAAAGCAGTAAATGAGAGGTTAGATATCATTGGAATATCAGAGACATGGTGGAAGGTGGACAACCAGTGGGACACTGTGATACCTGGGTACAAACTATATCGTAATGATAGAGCTGATCAAATTGGTGGAGGGGTTGCGCTCTGTTAGGGCATTGAGTCGGAAAGGATTAAAGTTTTGCAGGAAACAAAAATTGCTGTAGAATCTCTATGGATTGAAATTCCATGTAAAAAGGGGAAGGCGATGGCAGTGGGGGTGTACTATCAACCGCCTGGCCAGAATGAACAAATGGATGATGAAATGCTCAAAGAAATCAAGGAAGCTAACAAACATTACAGCGCAGTAGTAATAATAGGTGATTTCAGTTACCCCGGTATTGACTGGGTCAGTGTCACGGCAGGACATGCAAAGGAGATAAAGTTCCGAGATGAGATAAATGACTGCTGCTTGGAGCAGCTGGTTCATGAATCAACCAGAGGGGAAGCCATATTAGACCTAGTCCTTAGTGGAACACCAGATCTAGTGCAAGAGATAAGGGTGTTGGGGCCACTTGGCAATAGTGATCATAGCATGATCGCCTTTGATTTAATTAGTGGAGGAGGGATAGTAAGGAAATCCACAGTACTACCTTTTAACTTTTGAAAGGGAGACTATTATAAAATGAGGAAAATAGTAAAGAAAAAAACTAAAAGGAGCTGTTGCTAAGGTTAAAGACTTATATCAAGCTTGGGTGTTGTTGAAAAATACTATCTTGGAAGCCCAGACCAGCTGTATTCCACGCTTTAAGAAAAGTGGAAGGAAGTCAAAAAACCTGCCAGCATGGTTTAAAGGTGAGGTCAGAGAGGCTGTTGCCAAAAAAGCATCTTTCAGGAAATGGAAAAAAGAGCCAAACGCTGGAAACATTGCAAGCACTGGCAAGTCAAATGCAAGGCATTGAGAAGGCAGGCAAAGGGAGAATTTGAGAAGAAGCTTGCTGCGGAAGCAAAAACGTGACATAAATACTTTTTCAAGTACATTCGTAGCAAACAACCTGTGAGAGAGTCAGTCAGTCCATTAGATGATAGAGGAGGTAAAGGGGCACTAAGAGGCGATAAGGCAATGAATTATTTCCTTCGGTCTTTACTGAGGAAGATGTAGGGATGTTACCCATGACTGAAGTGGTATTTAAAGGTGCGGAAGAATTGAAGGAAATATCGATACATCGGGAAGATGTATTACAACTATTAGATAAACTGAAGAGTAGCAAATAACCTGGGCCGGATGGTATACATACAAGGGTGTTGAAAGAACTGAAATATGAGATTGCAGACCTGCTATTAGTAATCTGTGAACTATCATTAAAATCATCTCTAATACCTGAAGATTGGAGGATCGCCAATGTAACGCCAATTTAAAAAGGGTTCCAGGGGTGATCCGGGAAACTACAGACCAGTGAGCCTGACGTCAGTACCAGGAAAAATGGTAGAAACCATCATAAAGAATAAAATTACTCAGCATGTTACATAGTCATGGCCTAATGGGAGACAGCCAACGTGGCTTTAGACAAGGAAGATCTTGTCTTACTAATCTGTTATGTTTTTTTGAAGGTGTGAATAAACAGGTGGACAAAGGTGAGTCGGTTGATATAGTGTATCTGGACTTTCAGAAAGCCTTTGACAAGGTTCCTCATCAGAGACGTTTGGCAAAACTAAAGAGTCATGGGATAGGAGGCAGTGTACTATTGTGGATCAGGAACTGGTTAAAAGACAGAAAGCAGAGGGTAGGGCTAAGTGGCCAATTTTCCCAATGGAGAAAGGTGAATAGTGGTGTGCCCCAGGGATTTGTGCTGGGTCCGTTGATTTTTGACACATTCATAAATGACCTGGAAAGTGGAATAACGAGTGAGGTTATCAAATTTGCAGATGACACAGAACTATTTAAAGTTGTTAAAACCCAAGAGGATTGTGGAAAATTGCAAGAGGATCTTGATAAATTGGAAGACTGGGCATCAAAATGGCAGATGAAATTTAATGTGTTCAAGTGCAAAGTTATGCACCTAGGGAAGAACAACCCAAACTATGGTTACACGATGCAAGGTTCCACATTAGGAACCACCACCCAGGAAAAAGATTTAGGCGTCATTGTGGATTACATGTTAAAACCCTCGGCCCAGTGTGCAGCGGCGGCCAAGAGAGCAAATAGAATGCTAGGTATCATAAGGAAAGGAATGGAAAATAAAACAAAAGATATTATAATGCCTCTATATCGTTCCATGGTGAGACCGCACCTTGAATATTATGTGCAATTTTGGTCGCTGTATCTTAAAAAGGATATAGCGATATTAGAAAAGGTTCAGAGAAGAGCCACCAAAATGGTAAAGGGGATGGAAGAATACTCCTATGAAGAAAGGCTAAAAAGGTTAGGGCTCTTTAACCTGGAAAAGAGACGGCTGAGGGGAGATATGATAAAAGTCTATAAATTAATGAACGGAGTGGAACGGGTAAACATAGATTGATTGTTTACGTTATCAGAATATAGAAAGACTAGGGGACATGCAATGAAGCTACAGGGTAAACTATTTAAGACTAATAAAAGAAAATATTTTTTCACTCAACGTGTAATCAAACTCTGGAATTTGTTACCGGAGGATGTAGTAAAGGCGGTTAGTGTAGCTGGGTTTAAAAAAGGTTTGGACAAGTTCCTGGAGAAAAGGTCCATAAACCATTTTTAAGAAGGGACCCAAGATATCAATGCTTGACCCAGTACAAGCATTGTGGAACCTGTGTCTTTTGTGGAAACTGCTAGGTATGTATGACCTAGATTGGCCACTGTTGGAGACAGGATACTGGGCTTGATGGACCTTGGTCTGATCCAGTATGGCATATCTTATTTATTTATTTATTTAATTTTCTTTTATTTATAGTCTTTTCTATACCGTGCTATTCAGCATCAGCGCGGTTTACAATAAACAATGAATCTTATGTTCTTATAGAGTTGCCCACCCCTGGCCTAGACTATTAACTTACTGATTGTCCTTTGTGTCAACAAATGACAAAAAGAGGCCTAAAGAACAGAGCCAGACAGTATGGTTCTCTGTTTGCCCCGGACTCTATTTCAGTGGGTGCCTCATCATTGAGGTTGTCAGCCTCCTCTCTTGGTTCTCAGATCACCTCAAAGTCCAAACAAAAGACTAAATCTAAGTCATCGGCATCGAAACAATACGGATCCTCAAGGTAAGTCCCTTCATTGGCATCGAGATTCACCGAAAGGTGCTTCCGATGCAGATAGTCCTGCCAAACAGCCCTGGTGGGAGGACTAGTCCTCCAAAGCACAAACAGGGGCTCCAGGATGCTCCCGAGACCTCAACCTCCGGAGAGCTGCTGTTTCCATGCTCTGGGACGGTGACTCAGAGCCCCATGTGAGATTCCACTCAGGCATCGGTTTCCTCCCTCAACCAGTACATCCTGGCTATCGAGAGGATGTTTGGCAGCCCTCCTGGCAGCCTCGGTATCATCGGTATTGACAGCTCCAGTGGTGCAGAAGTCTATATCTGGCCCATGGCCGATACTTCCAGGAACAATGCTGAACGTCAAACCTGCACCGGGGGACCCACTCCCTCTGATGCTTCCTTTGGAACTGACAGGCATTGCTGGTACCCAACAGGTTCACACTGCCACACTGACCGATCATCGGTATCAGCACGGGAACGTTGATACTTAGATGTTCTGTTAGAATTGGACTGTACTACTTCCGATTTGGTTGATGCATCGGATGATTCAAGGGTAACTGGGGATCTCCCGTCTGATCCATCCCCTCTTCATGAGTGACATCAATCCCTGCCAGAGGACATGTCTTTTCAAGATTTTATTTGGGACATAGCAGCAGGCCTGCAGATCACCGTGACATCGGAGAGGGAACCAAGGGCAGAGGAGTTGGAAATCCTGCAGTAACCCCTCGGCACCCAAAGCGGCAGCCACGTTATCGGTGCATCGGATTCGCTAACTGTTCTGCCTATCAGCAAATGACTTGATACCATGCACTGAGTTTCACCATGCCATGGCTTCCAAAAGCCTCAACTACCACACCACTCCATGGTAGTGGAATCAGCGATGCTGTGCAACAAGAGTTCCAAGAATAACTTTTTCATGCCTCTGGGCGAGGACTCCAGAACTCTCGATACCTTTGGCCGTTGGTGTTTTTAAGCGTGAATGCTCACTTCTAGGATTACTTCCTACATGCTCTAGCTGGGCATGGATCTCAAAGATATCTCCTTTGCATCACAGAAACATGGCTCACCCCCACTGAAAATGTACTCCTTAATCAATTAGTGCCCTCCACGTACTCAGCATTCAACTGCCAATGCACACACCAGAGAGGAGGAGGGGTATTGATCATCGCAAAGAACAGCCTAAAGCTCAAGTCCCGAGGCTCCTCAAACACAAATCAATGCAACACAATCATTGTGGAAAACAAGCAGATGGCCCTGTGCCTCATCTACAGAACTCCCCATGCTCCACCAGATGAGCTAGCCTCCACGCTAGAAACTGTCTGTGCTGTCAACACCAATCACAAACCCCTGCTGCTATTGGGAGACTTCAACCTCAAATCCGCTACCATCAAGGATGCAGAAACCTTCCTGCAAGCAATGGCCTCCTTACAATACACTCAACTGATCAAAACACTGACACACAGACACGGATCATCACCAGACCTCATATTCGCCCCAACTACCTACAGTACTTGACAGAGGTAGCATAACACCCTCTGTCACACCTGTGCCTTGGTCAGACCATCACATAATTAAGATAAAAATTGTGCCGCAAGGGGGAAAACACAACGAGCCTCGAGACAACCACCCGCGCAAAGAAGATTCAAAAGATTCAACAAGGACCAATTTCTACAGGACACTCTACCTCACCTGAACCCTGAAGCAGATGATTTAGACGAACAATTCAACAAATGGAACAGTATCATCAATGCTGCCGCCAAAACCACTGAATACAAAACCAAGAAAACTCACTGCATCAAAAGCTATCACACACCCTGGTACTCAAAAGACATACGAAACGCAAAAAGGGACCTATGGAGACGCACCATATCTTTCACCACTCAGGCCCTATACCTAACAAAGCAAAGGGACTACAACGAACTCATCAACCAAACGAAAAGAGAATACCACACAAACATTATACTCAAAGCCTACAACAAACCAAGAGAACTCTTCAAAATAGTGGAAACTCTTACTAATGAACCCAGTACTGAAAGAAATGTGCAAATAGATCCACAATCCTTCGCAGACCACCTCCAAGAAAAATTTGATACCTCACCGCAACCAACAACAAGCACAACCACTAAACCAACCACATCCTTAAAAACCTGGGACAAATTCAGCACTCCATCTACAGAGCAGCTCTCACACATCATCACCATGCACAACACAAGCACTGCACCAAGAGACCCATGCCCAATGACATGGATTAAAACAATGAAGGAAAACTTCATCCCCACCATGCACAGCATGGTGCACAGCTCACTGACCCAAGGAATCATGCCAAACTGACTAAAACTAGCTACAATAAGACCAATCCCAAAGAAATCCCCACTAGACCCTCCCCCCACCTTGATCTGCTACGCTTTTTTCTTTCTCTTTCCTTTCCTGTCTACCCACTGGCGTTCCTTTCTTCCTTCAGTTTTTCCTGTAGCCAATATATTGTTTTATTGTACACCGCCCTGACGCTCCAGCAAGGGCGGTATATCAAATCTCGCAAATAAAGATAAAGATAGACAAGAGCAACCCAGCTGCCTACAGACCCATCTCAAGCATACCACTACTGGCAAAGATTATAGAAGAAGTGGTACAACGTCAGCTCCAGGACCACATTGACAACCATGCCCCACTGGACATCAACCAACATGGTTTCCGCCTTAACCATGGAGTCGAAACACTCCTCTCTAACAGCATAATCCAAATCATAGACAACTGCAAGAGGAATACTTATGATCTTCATAGACATCTCGTCAGCGTTTGACACAGTGGACCACAGAACTCTACAAGCAAGACTACAGAACATTGGACTATACGGCACCACCCTGAAGTGGTTCAACTCATACCTAACGGATAGACAGATCCAGATCAAGATTTGCCCCAGCACCTCCCGACCTATAAAAATCAAGCAAGGCGTCCCACAAGGATCCTCCCTATCAGTGCTTTTATTTAACCCCTACATTCAACCGATCTGCAACATCATGAAAGAACACAAGATACAATACACAATCTATGCCGACGACATCATGATATATACCCCAGTCAACCTCGACAACCCAAACTACACCAAAATAACAGACTATCTTAAACATATGACCAGCTGGTTTCAAGACAACAACCTGACCATAAACTACAGCAAGACTGAGGCACTGCTCATCACCCAAAACACCAGCTTTGTCCCTCCACCCTCCATCAAGGTCAACAACACAATACCCATAAAACTGGAAGTGAAATACCTCGGAGTGACTCTTGACAAAGAACTAAACCTACAGTCACACATCAGCAGAACCACCAAAAATGCATACCTCAAGATGAGACTAATCCGACACCTCAAACCCCTCCTCTCTCAGGATCATTTCCGCACAGTCTGTCAGGCACTAATAACTCCCATCCTAGACTTCTGCAACCCAATCTATCTTGGCCTAACAAAGCAGACACTCCGGCCACTGCAGATGACTCAAAACACAGCAGCACGCATAATATCTGGCTCATCAAGACAAGATCACATCACCCCCATTCTAAAACACCTCCACTGGCTCCCAATCAGATCCCGCATCAGATATAAGACAGTCTTAAACATATTCAAAATCAAACACCAGACCTCAGCACTCAGCCTACAACCACTCATACAACCCGACATCAGCACAAGACCGAAGAGGAGAGGCACCTCTGACATCATCAATACACCAAAAGACTTCACCAGGGTACGTAAGGACACTGCAAGAAGAGCTCTATCGCTGGCGGCACCTGCAATATGGAACGCCCTCCCTGATGACCTACGATCGACGAAACCAACAAAAAAGCACTGTGCCACGAAAATCAGGAAAGCCAAGTCCAAAACATAGCACAAGGAAGGCTTTAGCTTGAAACCTTTTATTATACATGACTGAGACTGCGTGCCAAAGACCCGACACAGGCCGTGTTTTGTCACACCTTCATCAGGGGTATTGGCATACTACAATTATAAAACAAGCATAATTGAATCACATATAAATTATCATCTTAAAAACTACATTAAAAATCATAATTGATAAAAATAACCAATAAAACTGTAAAAAGCGGAACGATAAAATCATATGACTTAAATGTACATGTATATCTAAATTGCACTTACAATAAATTAAATATGTATTGTACATCTATAGTACATCAATAAATACGTTAAAAACATATATAATTGTGACAACACCTTAAAAACATTAAAATAGTACAAATACCTCTCTTAGCAGTATGTTCAATATTCACAATTACCATTTAGATGCTTTGCTGCTTATGCACAATTCTTATGTGCTAGAAAATATAAAAAAAAAATATTATCCATACATAGAAGACTAAACACAAAAACAAAACAGGCTAAAAAAGGCTAAAATAACGAAGCAGGAGTGAACTGACCAAAAACCACTAGGGGGCACTACAACTCACTAGACTCTATTGTAAATCCTAATATAAGAGAATGAACCATTGGACTAATACATAAAAAATAATTAAAAATAAATATGAACATATACATTATTAAACCAGCTATATATTAAATGACTTAATTGTAAAATGTATCTTAATGAACTTGTATTCATGAGAACAAAGGGGAAGACTTTCCTACTGTGAATCAGCATATTTAACGAGTATTAATGACTGTAAGATTCAATAAACGGAATGCGCAGAGAAACTTGCCATATAACTATATTGTAATCTGATTCCTCTATTCTTATCTACTCTGTGATAAAACCAGAAAAATAACTTGTAGTAATATTAATTTTGTTTTGAACTAATTTCTCTGTTCTTGTCTACCCTAGGCTGTTGTACCTTATTATAACTTTACACTCTTGTTGGGCAAGAAACTAAAAATGATTGTCATATGTTTTTAAATGTTTTTTAAAAAGAGAGAAAAAGAGGAATCTGCCATTTACTGCTATACATTGCAAGGAAAATCTTTCAAACTGATATTCTATAACCTTTATGACACAATTTATTCCAACGCGTAGCTCATAAAATCGCACTTCTCTTTTTTTTGGGTAAATTTCCCCACGAGCTACTACAACTAGCCCTATTCAGAAAAGCGTTGAAACATCACCTGTTCCTAAAATACTACCCAGAAACTAACTCAGGAAAGCACACAACGAGCACTCTGTCTCCCTGCCCAAACCGCCCCAACACTCAGACCCAGAAAGAGAATGGCTAGTCAGCTCGCCGCCTCCTGACCCATACCCCCCTGACCCATGAACATTGTTAATATGTAAAGGATTTGTAGATAGTGTAAGAAATAATTTGTAGATAGTTTCCCTGGTTACACCCATGTTACTACCCCGTTCACTGTAAACTCAATGTGGCTTGATGCATTGTAGTATGTTCTGTTCAATGTGCACCGCACTGATCTTAATAGCGCGGTATAGAAGAAATGTAAAATAAAATAATAAAAATAAATAACTACCTTTATGTATCAGGCATTCTCTTGTGTGACTATGATTCCATTAGTTAATCTTGCTTATGCATGTACTCACAATACAAAAAATTTTTAAGCTATGGATCAATTGTCATACAAGAGCAAATTAAATCAGCCGATAAGTAATAAAAATTACACTTGTATATAAATATTTGTGATAGAAAGAATCTTTGTACAAACCATTGCTGTAGTTAAACTTCTTACACGAAGTGTCAAACCGAGCAATCGCTTCTACTGAAAATCGCAACTCTCTTTGGACACCAGCTCATGCGCTCTTCAAGGAGCTACCAGCCGTGGGAAAAATGATGTCATACAAATCCTGAACCTAATTGCTTTTCTTTTAGATGCCGGCTCCTGCGCTCTTGAAAGACTTGCAAATGCGAAAAATCACCGTCACATTTTGTATAGTTGCAAGTCTATCAACAAAATTGTATACTTACATCGTTCTCATAGTAATTAACTATAGAACAAATAGACCTAATAAACAATTGTAGAAAGTACATATCGCCGGCCCAACCTATGTATTACCTAATGTTATCTTAACTTTAATACTCTTTTTTTTTTTTTTTTTTTTAAATTATTTATTTATCATTTTTAACCAAAAACAGCAAGAAAATACATTCCTTACGGTGAATACAGCAATCTGATAGATAAAACTAACAAAGAATACAAAAAGGTAAATATTATAAAAATAATATAATCAGCCGCTGTTGTAGTTCACAATGCGAAGGAGGAATTGAAGAAACTGCCATACCAAGGCAGAGACAAGGTAGGTACACCATTATTGGAAATCAATAATAACAATGAATGAAACCCAGATGAATGGCGGTCCCCCCCGAAATGCATACATAGAGGAAAAAAAATGAACTTAACATCACAATCTACTTAGTTGGTAATACTATGGGAAGTCTAGCATTAACAAAATTATTCAACTCACTAGGGTCTGAAAAAGCATATTTAACTCCCTCAAGAATCACCAAACATCTGCAGGGAAAATGAAGGAAAAAGGTACCCCCAATACTTAACACCCCAGGTTTATATAGTAGAAATTGTTTTCTCCTCTCGGGTTTCTCTGACAAGATCTGGAAACATCGAAATTCTAAAACCTAAAAAGGTATCTAATCTTTTCTTAAAAAACATTTTCAACAACCAGTCTTTATCAGTGACTAAAGCACACTGAACCATAAGAGTTGAAGCAATAGGAGATGAAACTTCAGACCCAGTACCCTCAAGAAGACTGGTAACATCAAGAACATCAAATTTCACATTAGATACTGACACAGAAGGGAGATAATAAACCTTATTAAGAGGTGGAATCAAATCAGAAGGAACTTTCAAAATCTCAATGATATATTTTTTAAACATGTCCAAAGCCGACACCTCTGGTAGACACGGGAAATTCAAAACCCGAAGGTTAACTGCTCTAGAAGCGTTTTCCAACACCTCAACTTTATATTTCAAGAAAGCATTCTCCTTTACCAGGGCGGAAGACATGTCAGAAACAGTATCCAGCTGAGAACTACGAGTTACATTCTTCACCTTAATCTGTTCACAAGTAGACACAAGGACTTGAACTGATTCAGCATTCTTCTGTATGTTAACAGTATTCTCCCGGATCCAGGAAGACAATAAAGCCGTTTGGGAGTGTATTGAGGATGAAAGATTAGCAATTGCTTCCCAGATAGTTTCTAAGGTAAATACCTTAGGTCGAATCAAAATAGGTAACTCCTCCTGAAGGGATAAATCTTGTTGCATAGGTAGACTCCCCGCCGGAGTATCAAGCTCCAAACTGCTGCCCGTCTCACCAAGACTATCAGGAATGAAGGAAATCAAACGCACAGCGTGTGCCCTCTCTTCAGCCGAAGCCCCCACCTCAGGAGACTCTGGCGTCACACAAACTGAGGCAGACTCCAAAGCAGTGGGGCGTGGTGGTGGTTTCCTCGCGCAGGAGAGAGAGACGTCTCCACATCCGACGGTAGCGACGAGTCCTCTGCAACAGGTGCGACCAAGCCGGCTCGAATCTCCTGCACTTTCTCCGGAGGCACTTTCACAAATCGATCCATTGGACCAGAACTAGGCGGCTGAGGTACAGAGGGAGCAACCCTCAGCTTCCCCTTTCTCTTAGGCATACGGCTCACTGAATTACGACCGCCACCATCTTGGATAGACTCCTCCCCCAATACTCTTTAAAAATTATAATATTTGTGTGTCGTATTTCAAATGTATATGAAAAAGTGCTATGTTTCTAAAATAGAACTAAATAAAAATTACAAATAAATATAAAAAATAACAATAACAATAACAAATAAAAGATCCCCTTTTTTTTAAAAAACCTCTCATATGTAAAAAATTTTTATTTACATGAGTGTATTGATGATAGACAATTCTGAATATGTATATGTAATTGAAAGTTTTTTATGTAATTGAAAATTTCTAACTAATAAATTATCATTATGATATACTATTATGCATTTGTAAATGAATTTTACAAAAATACTGATAAATTTCTCTCAACATTAAGTCCATCTGGGACTAAGGAGTTGAGCAAAATAATATATTTTTGTTCCAAACGCATAATAGTTTTATTTAAATATCCTCCTCTCCAATTCTGCTTAACTTTTTTAATTACAAAAAACGTCGTCTGTTATTTTATGAGATTTCTCTTGCCAATGTGTGACCAATGGTTTGTCTACTAAGCTTCTTCTAATACAACTTTTGTGTTCTACAATCCTTGCACGTATACTCCGATTGGTTTTTCCTACATATAGTTTATTGCATGGACATTGAACCACATAGATGACGTGAGTGGTTTCACAATTGTTGTAATCATCAATCATAAATTTTTGTTTAGTGGATGGGTGAATGTAAAAATTGCGGACTGGTATTGCGTGCATGCAAACAGAGCAATGACCACATTGGTAATGGCCTTTATATTTCGGTAAAAATTTTCGTTCAGTGAGAGCAGAGGGCACTAACAAATTCCGCAAATTGACATTACGTTTATGTGCTACTATAAGTGGCAGATTTTCAAAACCAGGAATGGACTGAATAAGATGCCATTCTTTCTTAATAATGTTTATGATATTATGTGATTGTGATGAATACAGAAGAGGGCAAACCATGCCTATTTCTTCTTTCTTTTTCTTGGGCAACAACAGTGTTTCCCGGGATGATTTTTTGGCTCTTTCATATGCACTATTAATATATTTAATCGGATATTCTCATGCTTTAAATCTATCTTTCATAATTGTAGCCTGTTTCTCAAATTCTTGCTCAGTGGTACAAAGTCTCTTGGCCCTTAGGAATTGTCCTACTGGTAAGTTCTTTTTTAATGCAGGATTATGAAAACTAAATGATTTTGATCCATAGGTTTTCTGTATAATGTCGTAACAAATTTGTCATCTTTCTTAATTAGAAGATCTAAATATGGAATTTGTTTAGGATCATACGTTATCTCAAACCGCAAATTATCATCCATTGGTCAAACTCCGAGAGCAACTCTACTGATCCTTCCCATAATGTTATCTCCAGATACACAATCTACTGACCCCTCACCAATGGAAGAATCCATAGTGGAAGTTTTGCCTTTTACCAACATGACACATATGGTTCAACGGATTTTATGTCGTCATTGGCAAGTTTTACGTCTACATGATTGTTTTTGTAAACATCTTTGTCTAGCATATACTCGGGGCAGAAATTTATGGGACAGATTGATGCACCCTCTTCCACACTCATTATCTTCTGAACAGTGTGGTCATACCCCCTATGGCCACTGCACATATTGTGAAGGATCTTTGACAGGCACATCTTGGGAAGACCCCATAACTAAGAAAACATGGACTTTGACATCCTACCACATGTGATTCGTCATTTGTCATATATTTACTAGTATTCCCTTGTGATTTAAAATATGTGGGTTGCACTACTCGACCTTTGAAAAAACGTCTAACTGAACATGCCTCCAGAATTCGTACTCGGACTCTCTCTGCTCCTCTAGTTCAACATGCCTTGCAAAACGCTCATGATTTTGACCATTTCACCTGGCAAGCTATTGATCAAGTGCCTTTGGTCTGTGGGAGAGACCGTTCATCTCGTCTGCTGAGGATTGAACAGTGGATTTTTCGCCTTGCTGCTGTTGTGCCGCAAGGCTTAAACTCAGAACAAGATTGGCAAGTTGCTTGTTGAACTTTCTTACGGTCCGATAGCAGGTATTTGCATTTTCATTGCTTTTGCCTTCCTATTGGCCCAGCAGTAACCAGGTGTTTAGTTTGACGTCACAAGCCATGTTTGTTAAATGGCCTCTTCAGATTTTGGATCTCATGTGCATATCTTATGGTGGACTTAAGCCTGAAGCAGGGTCTATAAGTTTGGGAGACCCGAAACGCAGGACTGTATCACGATCCACCACTTTTTGAGGATCTCTGATTCTAGCGCTTGGGATACAGCTAAGTACTACTTGATAATAATTCTCTGCATGGCAGTTTAAAAGGTTAGCTACTTATTGATTAAAATGGACGCAAACCACTAGTTAAGTGTTTCTTGCTTGGGGTTCAATTGTCCGACAAAAATTAAAAACAAATATATATGTAGAAATTAAAGATCATTTGTTGGCCTACTCTTTGGAGCCTGTATTTTTGTATATTATATCCTTCCTGATGACAAACGAGATGCATTTCAAGCCTTAATCAGGCAAAATCAGAATACATCCACATTTCTTAACAGAGCATCTTTGATGCTTTTGAGTCATCCAGCAGAGCATCAGCAGTCTGCGTCAGTACTCGCAGAATAGCCTGGCTCCAGGCATCTGACCTTGAGCAGTGGGTTCAAGGGAAATTGGCCAGTATTCCCTGCTCTGGAGAAAATCTCTTTGGAAAACGTTGGAGGGAGAGGGCCAGAGAGATTGAGACAGATGATCTCACTCTAAAACACCTCTCCAGAAAGATGTCAGACCCTTGTAGGAGAGAAACTAATTCAAAGAAGCCTTTCTACCCTAAGATGAAAAGATATTATCATTCTTACCCACCTGCAGCTGCTTACCAACCTCAGCAGCGACAGTAGGACCCTCGCCAGCCCAAAAAGCCTAAGACACCTAAGCCACAGTCAGCACCTCGTTTTTGACTCCTTTCTAGAGAGCATGGCTACGCTGCTTCTGCGGGTTTCCACCCCTACACATAGCAGGCAGACTCTTCTATGCCCACAGGTGGCACCTCATCACATCAGAGCATCAGACTCTCAACATCATCCAAATGGGCTACCAGCTTATTTTCAAAACCTTGCCCCCCACCACTTCCATGAGGGATTATCCCACAGACCCCTTGCAGACAAATTTCCTATCAGTCGAAATGTCAGCCTTGTTAACTCAGGGGGCTGTAAAGAGAGTTCCACCCACACAAGAGGGCAGGGACTAATACTCTCCTTACTTTCTTATCCCCAATAAGACAGGAAGTTTCAGGCCCATTCTAGATCTAAAGAACCTAAACAAATTCCTAGTTCGAGAAAAATTCAAAATGATTTCCCTCGGTACACGTCTGCCATACCTTCAGATGAATGACTGGCTATGTTTGATGTAAATCGCCCCTGATCACTGGAAGGGGCAGTATATAAAACAGTTCAAATAAATAAATGTTCTCTAGACCTCATGGAGGCATACACACATTTGCTGATCCACCCTCAACACAGACAGTATCTGTGTTTTTGGTTCCAACAAATCTGCTACCACTTTTGGGTGCTCCCCGTCTGGTTGGCCTCTGCACACCGAGTGTTCACAAAATGCATGGCAGTGGTTGCTGCGTACTTTGGGGGTCTTGGTCTTCCCCTTCTTAGATGACTGGCTAATCAAGGGAGAATCCCCACAAGAGGTAAAACTATCTCTTCATCGCACTATCACTGTGCTCCAAGATCTAGGATTTGTCCTAAACTTTCCAAAAATGCACCTGGTCCCATCTCAGCGACTCAAATTCATTGGAGCACTTCTGGACGCTCATTAGGCCTGAGCTTTCCTTCCACATGATCTCTCTACCCGCATCATCGAGCTGTCCAACTGCATAAGGGATCACAGTGCTGTGACAGCTCGAGAAATGCTGAGCCTTTTAGGCACATGGCCTCCACAGTCCATATTGTCCTTAATGCCTGCCTGCACATGCGGCAAACCCAATGAACTGTTGTCTCAATGGACACAAGAAACCGAGAGTGTCTCAGACAAGATCTGCATCACCCCTCCTCTTGTTAACTCCCTTCAGTGGTAGTGCTCCCCTCAAAACCTACACGGAAGGTCATCTTTTCAGATGCCTCCACCTCAATGCACCCTGACAATGGATGCTTCCAAACTCTGGTGAGGAGCACATCTAGACAGTCTGACCATGCAGGGGCAGTGGACACCACAGGAATCTCAGTTGCAGATCAACCTCTTGAAGCTATGTGCTTTCACAAATGCCCTTCAGGTTTTTCAACCCCATCTTTCGAGCAAACAAGCCTTAGTCTGAATGGACAACCTGGTGGCCATGTTCTTTGTGAACAAGCAGGGGGGAGTGGGTTCCTATCCCCTCTGTCTCTGGTTCTTCTCCATTGCACACCGCATCCATCTCAGGGCAGTGTATCTCTCGGGCAAACTCAATCTCCTTGCGGACACACTTAGCTGTATTCTACATCCACATGAGTGGGCTTTAAATCAGGAAATGGCATCTTGGATCTTCCACATGTGGGAGACCCCCAGAATAGTTCTGTTTGCCACCACGGAGAATGCACAACTTCCACTGTTTTGCTCAAGGCTTCCCTCGCAGCACAGCCAGGCAAAGGATGACTTCCTTCTCCATTGGGGAAAGGGCCTATTTTATGCATTCCCACCCATCTCCTTAATACCCAAGCTGCAGGCCGACAGGGGTTCCATGATCCTAATAGCCCCTTACTGGCCTTGTCAGCCATGGTTTACTCTGCTGACTCATCTGGCGCAGACTCCACCTCTCAGCTGGGGACATGTATCCAACCTCCTTTCTCAGGTTCTTAGGATACTTCTCCATCTCCATCCATAAGCCCTCTGTCTCATGGCATGGCTGCTGAAAGCATAATCTTTGCAGACCTCGATCTTCCACAATAGGTCAAGGACATCCTACCTGCATCACACAAGCCATCTACCAGATGTTCTTATGGCTTCCGATGGTGGTCCTAGCACAACTTCTAAAGCCTCCCTTTGAGCCTTTAGCCACCACTTCTTTAAAATTCTTGTCTTGGAAGGTAATCTTCCTCATTGCCCTCATCTCAGCTCATCGCATCAGAGAACTGCAGGCTTTATTGTCTGATCCTCCGTTCACCTGGTTCCACCATGATAAGGTGGTTCTCCATACTCATCCACACTTCTTTCTGAAGGTGGTCTCACCCTTCCACCTCAACCAATCGGTGATACTACTAGTCTTCCCCAGACCGCATGCCTCTAGGGCTGAAGCAGCCCTAACATATTAGATTACAAGCACACACTGGCTTTCTGCTTGGACAGTACCAAGAATCACAGGAAATCCTCTCAATTATTCATGTCCTTTGATCCAAGACACCTGGGACTGCCTTATCCAACTGGATTGCGGACTGCATTTCTTTTGCCTACGCTCAAGAGGGACTCTCCCTTGAGGGTCACGTCACGGCTCACAGTGTGTGAGCCACGGCAACCTGTCAGACGGCTGCCTAGGGTGAGAACTTACACAATCTTGACGATGCATATATTCATATGATTCTTGCAAGGTATTGTGGGTAATGTAGTTCATTCACTCCCAAACACAGCTGAAGACAATAATTGAGTTGTGAAACCAGTGGTAAGGCCAATAAAATACTTCTTTTATTGATGGGGTTTAATTCACCCAGCACAAATATGCTTGGTAGCAATATAAATGAGGTTACTTGCTTGCAGTGTTTAAATGGATAACAAAGTCACAAAGCAAATCAGAAAACAACCTTCAACTTGTCAGGCAATTAGCTAATGTTTTCTTAGCAAATAATTACCAAATAAAAAGGCACAAAGAAATAAATGAACTTTGCTTGTTAGGTTAACTTCTGCTTATTTTCCACGCAGATCCCAGCAGTGATTCTCCCTTGCTCACACACACAATCAGGTGCAGCTTTAATTACTATCAATTGACCAGCTGAAAGCCTTTAGCTGGCTGGCTGCTACTGTGTGAACCCAAATCCTGCTTTAAGAGCTGTTTGCAGTGGAAATAAAGAACAAAGTTAGGTTTCTTTGTGATGGCTGATGTGTTTGCTCACAGAAAGCTAGCAATAGCATTTAGATAGAGAACAGTCCATGTAAGTATTTTATTTTATTTTATTTATTTCAACTTCTTATATACCGCACTCTTTGACATCAGCGCGGTTTACAAATAACAGAAAGGAACCAGAACAACAGGCTGTTTGGTATTACATAAGTAATACCAAAGTACCAAGTAATACCAAGTAATAGTTTCATCTGCTGTATCTCCCCCTTCATCAATCAGCATAGGGTCACTATCATACATTGGCACAGACGAGTCTTTGAATAAGGCACTATCATGAGAATGCTTATTCCCTTGCTGCCATTCACTATTATAGAGAGGGTCTGGATCAGTGTTCATACCTGAGCCTCTCCTGCTATCATAATTCCTCTCTGTATAGCCTGGCCAGTATGTAATCCAGTTCTGATGTCCAGCCTTCCAATCTTGATCCCTGGACACTGGATCTTTCCTCACATACCTTCTGGCATAGGTCTGAAAGTCCTTTCCACGTGCAGTCTTCTCTCTTCCAGGTAGCCACTGGTGATTCCTATCTCTGCCATTCCATTCCTCTGGCTGACTCCAGTCCAATGGTCTCTGCTGGCACTTGGAATACCTCCCAGTATGGGTACTGCCTTGGACTCTCCCAGACCATCCAATGGGCTTTCTTCTCTTCCTTCCAGAGAGTTTCCTTCTTTCTCTATCCGCTTGGCTTGGCTTCTGTTTCTCCAGGTGATACTGGTGCTTGAGCTTGAAGTTGTTGCTGTCTCCTTTCCTGAAGCTGTGTCTGAAGCTGTTATCTGTAGAATAAGCTCTATTCTTATTCTGTCCTAATGTGTGCTCCTCCCTAACACAGCGCAGCTGTGTTGAATCAGGCCCTGCCCTTTGAGATGAGTGCTTAGGGATTACCTCATAGCTCTCTTGATTGCACACACATTTTCTCACTTCAGCCCCTCTCATGGCTGCTGGAAACCTGGTGCATTCTGGGACTGGTAGTCTTTTATGTGAAAACTCTGTTTTCTTACTTCTACCAAAACTGACAGGTTGCTTGTTCAGAGTCACATCATCTTTTCTATAGCTCCTACCTGAGCTATGATAAGCTTCCTTATCACAAACCTCAGTTGCCAACCTTTGTTCCGTCTGCATTGATGAAATCTGTCGAGCAGCTACCTGGTCCTCTATTCATACCTTCGCTGCACACTTCTTCCTGGACAGGGACACTCATCGGGAGGCTGTCTTTGTCCTCCAGCATCTTTTTGGGACTTAACTGCAACTCCTACCCTACGTCCTGGACTTCTCCTGACACCAGAGTTCTCTGGCAATGGTCTTGCCAAAATTAATCAAGTCCATTTGGGCCATTTTGTATCTACACCTTCTCGGCTCTTTTAGCCTCGGGGATAGCACGGCTGCCAAATCCAGTCTGATGCCTCGGAGCTAGTAAGTCCCATATGTGAAGACTGCATACCTGCTTGTTCCTGGAGATAGTGTTGTTACTCACCTGTAACAGATGATCTCCAGGAACAGCAGGTCTTCATAACCCACCCTCTTCCCCTAGGAGTTGTAGGGTATTCTCTTTTTTCCTCTATCTCTTAGCTACAAATTCAACTGAGGATAGGACTTGGGAAGGCAGAGGCACAGTGAATTGCTCCCAAAAGCTTTCCAATTGGATGATGGGGAGCGTTTCCATGTGGGTTCAGTCGGTAACAACGATGCCCATATGCGAAGACTGATTCCTGCTGTTCCTGGAAATCACTTGTTACAGGTGAGTAACAACACTTTCTCCTTCAATTTCAAACTTAATCAGGCAAACTTACATACTGCTACAACTTCTCCGCAGTTTGTGTGACCTGGGCTGAGATCCCTGTAGTTTGACAGAAGATGGTATCTGATAAGTTTGTAATAGTGTCCCAAATACTGTCTAGGGTAAGCTTCGGATGAGTAAGTATTGGTAGAGTCAGCGACAAAGTAGCCACAGGGATGCCCAGAACTTTACTCACCCCAGAACCACTGAGCAAGAGGGCTTCTGACGTCTCCACAATTCCAGGAGATCCACCGGGGGACCTGGAAGCAGCTGCACCGCTCTACACCACGAAGTCTCCCCTGCACAAACTCTGCCCTAGGACTAACTTCAGGCGCCACAGATATGCTGACAGCTGGTGGGGGAAGGTTATTGCCGGAGGTGGAGGCGGGCTCCATGCATTGGGAGAGAGGATGATATCCAGGTCTATTTATTTATTTTATTAATTTAGATGGATTTAATATACCGCTTTATCATTAAATCAAAGCGGTTAGCACATCAATCAAGAGGAAGTGTAGTGTGTGAAAGCATGCAATGGATATTGTGGTGAAGAATGCCCTCCAGAAGAGATGGAGATTGAGGAAAATCCTGAGAAGGGAAAGGATTCCCACAGGATTTTCAATTCTGACTTGAAAAAAACACACTGCTCTGCTGAGCTGAGCACAGACACCAGCCCAGGGGAGGAGTTAGGCTTCAATGCTGATTGGGCACACCCAGGGGTTGGACAAGGTGTGCCAGGAAAAGAAGCCCTTTTTAAAGCCTTGAACAGGGCTGCTAGGCAGTCAAGGTCTGAGTCCAAGAGGAGGTCGGAGTCTGACGCTAAGAGTGAGTCGGAGTCTGTGAGGAGGAGCAAGAGAGGTTCTGCAAAGAGTTCTAAAGGCACTACTAAGAGGAGTCCCATGAGGAATGGACGGAGCAATGCTTTAGAATCTTGGGAGAAGACAGAACCCTGGAATAGAAAGCCTCAAAGGCAGGCACACTCTGAAGGAAACTCTTTCTACCGAATAGAACCTGGACCTGGGAACCCCAGAAAAACCAACACGTGGAAAGAAGGTACTTCCTATACTGGCAGGCAGTGCTATAGAAGGTTACAGCAGGGAGAAAACGTTCCTAAGGGAAATTCTCCTAACAGAAGAATTAACCACAAAACTCCTGAGTTTCCAAACAGGAGGAGTCTTGCAGAAAGAAGTCAGTTCTTATACAAACAACGCTGGAGAAGGTAAAGCACAATTTCCTATCTTTAGTGCTTTGTTGAAGAAACCTTTTCATTGCCCTGAACTGTATAAGCAAAGCTCTGCAATAGAAACAGTTAGTGACTGGGAGAAGGGCATAACCCTTACTGATAACTTCCAACCTGATAACCAGCAGCCTGAATTGCTCCTAAAAGAATTTCAGCAGTTTTTAGAGGTGAAAGCAGGGAAACTTCAGAAGCTTGAAGAAGACCATAGTTCCATTAACTCAGAGGAATACATGCAGGTAGAAAATGATTTGCCTACCTTAACCACTGATCCTTGTAGCATGGACTGCTCTTTTTGTTGTAGAGAATAGCAATATAAAGAAGCTTTGAAAGTTTGTATGAAAGAAATACAGAACTTTGCTATTTCTGCTGCCTTTGCCGAGAGAGTTCATAATTGTTTGCACCTGTGTTCTAAAGCCACGCTGTGAGCTGAACAGCTGTTAATGTGAGGCTGCAATATTCTTGAGTTACCACTCGAGGCAATGCTGAGTTTAAGCTCCTCTAAATATGAAAAGCTGAGTTAAAGCTAATTCAATTTCAGTTGTTCCTGAGTTCCTGTTTACTTCTGCTTATGTTAAAAGTTGCACCTTTACGTTTGTATCTATGAATTTTGATGCGCTGGAGAACATCCCCAATACAAATAAATATTCTTGCAAAGCCTTACCATCTTTGGTCGCAACTACAATTTATTCCCTAAAGAAAATAGAAGTGGACTTCATTTCCCAGCATTCATAGGGAACAGTTCTACCTATACTCACAAGGGACAATAAGGCCACTCCTGCCTGTAAGCTCCAGGGTGCAGGCAGGAGCGTCGCAATATATCGACATGAGTGGTATGGGATGCCGTGTGAGAGATTTGCTGGTGAGCTATATACATAGTGAGCTATGAACAGGGTCTGTATACAATTAGTAGGGGCTGCGTGTGTTGGAGAAGGCTGGAAAACAGCTGTGCGGACTCCTCCATCCCTTTCACAGTAATATCTGCTCATATCTCCCTCTTGGCAGCCTTGGTGATCGATTACAGTTGGCTGCAGCTTGGTGGGGTAAGTCTTAGCCTTGCTTTTCCTCTTCGGCATAGGAGCAAGTAACAAGCACAACCCTCACACAGCCATCTTGGAGAAACCACGCCCCCTCCCCCCGTCTGGAGCTCGTTGTTAAAACATTTCTGGGTGAAAGACGAGCAACTGCTCTAATGGACCTTGCTAACCTTACAGATTGTTATCCAAGCTCTTCTCTTTTCCCCCCCAGCAGGGTTGCTAAAATGTAGTTGCAGCTTTGCCATTGAATAAGGTTGTGATTTTTCAGTAATGCCAGCAGCTGTGAACCACAAGATGCTGGCATGATTGTGGCCGTTTTTACAGTGTCCCTCCCTCAGTGTGATTGCCAGTGACTGGCCTTTGTGGTTCCCACTTGATGCTTTTCTTCCTGCTATTCTGTTCTCAATAATTGAAAATCGGAGAAACTCAAGGTCGATTGTTCTTCCTGGTATACTTGTGTTCTCCGCATGTTCTGGCAGCTTCATCAACTAAAACTTTAATGATTGCTTCGGGAAACAACTCACTTGACAGCTAAGTAACGTCTGTATGCTCAGTAATAAGGAATTGTGCCATTGTGATGGATAATTAGGTTTTTAAAACATGAACTACAAATGTGTACAGTTTACATTCCTCCAATAAAGCTACAATAATTGTTTTTAATTGGAAGTAGATTAACAACCCTGGGATATTCTTTTTTAAATCATTGCTTCTTATTGTGGTTTTTAATATCGTAACTGCTCCAAGATCAGCTGCACGTTCATGCTGGGCAGCAGTTTTATCTGTGTCTTGATATCTTCTAGCTTTAACACTAGAAGCCCCAAAATGAATTTTACCTAGAAACCCCAAAGTGCGTCAATTGACGCATTATCACGACTGCATTTAGCATGAAATGCAAATGTGAATTAATGTGAAGTTACTGATTTGTTAAATACGTGCAGTATGTGACGTCATTACATGACATCATCGTGTGTTTGTTTGTAATGTCAGAGTAAAACTGTAAACAGTGATTGAGATGCGCCACCTAGTGGGAACATGAATTTATACCCAGAAGTCCCTAAGTACGTCAATTGACGCATCCAAGACAATTGAGTGCGTCAGTTGACGTACTTTGGGGCTTCTAGGTATAAATTCATTTTCCCACTAGGTGGTGCATCTGTCATTAATTTTCGATGAACATTTTGAACATCTTGACCTTGCTAACAAAGTCATGGAACATGACTGACATGGTTCTAGCAGTGGCGCTGGTATACAACTTCGAAGATGCATTTGCGTCAATTGACGCACTTTGGGGCTTCTAGTGTTAATATATTGATATGTCTTCTTTCTGAGCATATTAAAAGGCAGTTGACTCTATTTTTGGCTAAGATTCTGTACAAAACTTTGTGCAAGCTGTGATCACAAGGAGTATTGCAAGTTAGCTGATTTAGAAGAGCTGCCAACTTGCCACGCTGCTGATGTAAACTGGTACAATATTGTACACTATGCTTTGGACAGAAGACAATAACTTTTCTATAAGATGCTGTTTCCCAGCAGGGTCCAAGAGAACTCGAGCTATATATTCCTGCCAATGCTGTAAGCTCCCACTGAGCCTCTGAGTGCTACATATTTTTCTTGCAGTGATACCCTAATGTGCTTCCTCATAGATTACCATCAAGCACCCCCCCTGCCCCCAAATTATTAACCTCACTGCTGCTATGTCAGTGGGAACCTGGCTGCTAATGCTCTTTCCTTAATGACCCTCCAGTCTAGTCCCGACCTCTGAGTTTATGCACCTCCTCCAGCAGCTATGGAGACTGAGAAACGTCATTCTTCTGATGACCCCAGTACAAATACTCCTGGGACCGCCTCCTCTGTCCAGTATTCTCAGTCTCCATAGCAGCTGGAGGTTGGTGAGCCTGGAGGTTGAGGGCTCACAAGAGAAACACTTAAAAGAAGTAGCTTAGTGTAGAGTATTGCCATTATTTTGGGGGTAATTGGATCATTGATAAAAAAAAAAAAAGGGAGAAGTTTGCAAGTCAGGCTGTGCTGAGGCCCCCTTCCTAGCTCCCTCCCACTCGTGTGCCTTGCTGGGTAGGGGAGGAAGGCAGCGGATCGAGAGACAGAGGGCCGTGCTCCGGTTTCCGAACCCACTGTTTGGGTGAGGAACCAGCAGCTAATACAGAGGAGAGAAGTCTGGGATCAGAGTGGAGACGCACCGCAAGGCCACTAAGCCCCACAGTTCCGGCTCCTCAGTTACACATTCCCTCCCGTCGCAGAAGCCGCTGTTCGGCTGAGCGCGGGGGGAATCGATCGCTGACTGCGCTGTCAGGTGGCTGAGGTAAGCTGCCTAACTTGTCTTCGTACCTGCGCCAGGGGCGCAGGCAGGGGCTGACGGCAGCGAGTGTCTAATTATTCAAGCATGGCCGCATGGCGGAAGCGCAGGAAAGCCGTGGCAGCAGCAGGCCTGCAGGAAATTTCACTGGGAGACGTTGCTTACTGATAGCAGTGCAGGGTGCAGATGCTTAAAGGGGATTGCATAGCTCCTTCGGTATAACGCCGAGAGCGTTTTTCTAGGCATGTTGGTATGTTTTTATAGGTGTATAGTGTAGGTCTAGATATATACACAGGTAGATTAGTGGTCTCCCGTGGGATATTTCCCTGTTTGGAGGGGTTAAGGAGGCCCTTACAGGTAGTCAGTGTAGAAAGACAGGGATACCTTCTAAGCATTTGTGTTTGCTGTGTGGTGTTAGAAAGGGTTCAGTATCCGAGACTGGTGTCTGTAAAAGCTGTTCCCAGGAATCCATTTCTATGGAGCCGGTGGTGGTAGGTTCCGGTGAGGGCCAGAAGGTTCTGAGGTCAGCTCCTGCTTCTCCTTCAGTGCCGTTGTTGGAGCCGGTGGCTGGGCCCTCCTCGTCTCCAGACAAACCGACTTCTCAGCCTGCGTTGCCTGGAGGGCTGGCGGCAGTTTTTTCTCAGGAGTTTGTGGCTTTACTGAAACAAGCCTCCAGGGGCAGTAATAAGAGCGCTGAGGCGACTTCACTGGAAGTGGACCAGGGCGTAAAGCGTCCAGGGACCCCTCTGGGAATAGGATGTGCAGAGGTTCCCTCCAAAATGTCTAGGAAGGCGAAGCATTTGCAGGAGCTGTCGGTGGCTTCTTGAGGGTCCTTTCTCAGAGGACGGAGAGCAGGATGTGCATTTAGAGGATGAGTTAGAGGAAGGAGAATTAACAGGGCAAGAAGATCAAGCGAGAGTGGTCAGGGTGTTTCGACGGGACGAGTTACCTGCCCTCATAGAGGAAACTTTAAAAGCACTAAATATGCCGGCTGCAGGGCCGGTGGAGGATACAGCTTTGGAGGATCCCTTGTTACAGATATTTCGTAGGACACAAAGAGCGTTCCCAGTTCATAGAATGATGCGGGAAATTATTCAGGAGGAATGGGACATGCCAGAAGCCAGTCTCAAGGGTTCCAGGATTATGTCTCGCCTTTACCCTTTGGTAGATCAGGATCGGGAGTTGTTGAAGTCACCAAAGGGTGGATGTGGCGGTCTCGGCAGTGACCAAGAAGACTACAATCCTGGTGGAAGGTAGTGCCGCACTCAGGGATGTGCAAGATAGGAGGCTAGATACCTTGTTAAAACAGGTGTTCAATGTCAATGCCCTTTCCTTGCAGGAATCAGTTTGTGGGGCCTGGGTGGCTCGAGTCTGTCTCCGATGGTCTCAGCATATTCAGGGAGATCTGTTAGAGGAGAGTGAGGGCGATGCGTCCAGGTTGGAGTCAGGGACGGCTTACCTAGCTGACATTCATTATGACCTCATTAGGAGTATGACGTCCGTGATAACAGCTAGGCACTATCTTAGAAACATAGAAACATGATGACAGAAAAAGACCACATGGCCTATCTAGTCTGTCCTTCCATAACAACAACTACAACAGTCCACTTTTTACCTTTATAGAAACATAGAAACATGATGACAGAAAAAGACCACATGGCCTATCTAGTCTGTTCTTCCATAACAACAACTACAACAGTCCATCTTTGGCTGCGTAACTGGGCAGCTGATGGCTCCTCTAAGGCAAGGTTAAGTAAGCTACCCTTTTGGGGTAAGCTGCTTTTTGGAGACGATTTGGATAAGTTGGTAAAGGATTTGGGAGAGTCTAAAGGAGGGAGACTCCCAGAGGAAAAGCAAAAGCAAGGTAGGCCGTTGCCGTCCAACAGGAATCAGCAGAGAGAATTTTGCCATTTTCGGCCAACTCGGTTTGGGCCATTTCAAAGGGGCCGGTTCGCCTATAGAAATCAGGGGTTTCGAGGCTTTCGAGGGGCAAACAGAGGGTTTACGGCTCCCTCGTCCTCGAACCTTAGAAAGACACAATGAAGCCAGGAGGGCCCAGGGGGAAGTGGTAGCCATAGGAGGACGGCTACGGGACTTTTTTCCTGCTTGGGTCCGAATTACCACCGACCAGTGGGTGTTGGAAATCATACGAGCACACAAACCTTTTAAGCCTTTGGCAGAGGTGTCGGATAAGGACCTAACACTCAAGACTCTTTTTCTAGTGGCGATATGTTCAGCGCGAAGAATTTCGGAGCTCCAGGCTCTATCGTGTCGAAAGCCTTTTTTGTCCTTTTTTGATAACAAGGTATTCTTGAGGCCAGTACCGTCGTTCTTACCGAAGGTGGTATCGGCGTTTCATGTGAATCAGGTAGTTTCTCTTCCAGTGTTTGAAGAGCCTGGGGGAAAGTCAAGCTCTGGTTCCTTGCGTTCTCTGGACGTTTGGCGAGCATTGAAGAAGTATCTTCGGAGGACGGCGAGTTTCCGAAAGACAGATGGGCTTTTTGGTTCTGTTTGGAGGACCGCGGAAGGGGGAAGCGGCTAGTAAAGCTTCCATTGCGCGATGGCTTAAAGAGGCAATAGCGTCGGCGTACATTCTGAAAGGTAAGGCAGTGCCGGAAGGCATTAGGGCTCATTCAACCAGGGCACAAGCGGCGTCGTGGGCGGAGTACAGTCTAGTGCTGGCTGTTGAGATTTGTAGAGTGGTGACTTGGTCATCGTTTAATACCTTTATTAAGCATTACCGTCTCGATGTGCAAGCGGAAAGAGATGCTAGGTTTGGCGCAGTGGTGCTTCAGGCTGGCCTAGCGGGTCCCTCCCGGTGAGATAAGGTTACACTGCTCTGTTACATCCTCAGAGGTTGGGACTAGACTGGAGGGACGTTAAGGAAGGTGAAATTAGACTTACCTGCTAATTGTAGTTCTTAACCCTTTCCAGGCCGAGCCCAAAACTCTCGGGATCCAAATTCTGACTAAATCTTCCTATCAAATGGTATATAATACCTGACCACAGCAAAAGGAAAATCACTATTAGAACATATTGAATAAGGTACAATTTTCCTGAAATATGCAAAAATTAACCCGGCTGCAGAATGTGGATTAAAAATTTAAAGTAGTCTTTCAAAGGGTTAAGGAACTCCAGTCTAGTCCCATATCCCTCCCTCGTTGATTCTGTGGGGTTGGCCTGAAGCATGACATTGAGGCTAAAGCAGGAGAAATAGAAGCTGATGCAGAAGTGCAGGCCATACTGAGAAGGCGGGTTGGAAGAGAACAGGAGGGTTCAGAGGAGGTCCGCTTCCTTCGGAGAGCAAAAGAGGGGCGGTCTTCCTTGGCACAGTTTTACATGCATAAGTAAAGTCTGTTAGTTACTGTTAAATTAAGGTTCATTTTGTTATGTAATTGCTACTTCATTATTGTTTGGGTGAGTCTGCTTTGTCAATAGATTACTGGACAGAGGAGGCGGTCCCAGGAGTATTTGTACTGGGGTCATCAGAAGAATGACGTTTCTCAGTCTCCATAGCTGCTGGAGGAGGTGCATAAACTCAGAGGTCGGGACTAGACTGGAGGGTCATTAAGGAAAGAGCATTAGCAGCCAGGTTCCCCCTGACATAGCAGCAGTGAGGTTGTTAATTTGGGGGCAGGGGGGGTGCTTGATGGTAATCTATGAGGAAGCACATTAGGGTATCACTGCAAGAAAAATATGTAGCACTCAGAGGCTCAGTGGGAGCTTACAGCATGGTCAGGAATATATAGCTCGAGTTCTCTTAGACCCTGCTGGGAAACAACATCTTATAGAAAAGTTATTGTCTTCTGTCCAAAGCATCATGTGCAATATTGTACCAGTTTACATCAGCAGCGTGGCAAGTTGGCAGCTCTTCTAAATCAGCTAACTCGCAATACTCCTTGTGATCAGAGCTTGCACAAAGGTTTGTACAGAATATTAGCCAAAAATAGTCAACTGCCTTTTAATATGCTCAGAAAGAAGACATATCAATATATTAACACTAGAAGCCCCAAAGTGCGTCAATTGACGCAAATGCATGTCAGCATACATTTCATGCAGCTTTTTTACTCTGGTGATTTCAGTCTGCAAAGGTAATAGGACAGTTTACAAGATGAGATTAACTCTGACCCCCTGGTGATTTCAGTCTCCAGGGCCTATCTGCAACCCCTCCTTGCTAAATCAAGAATGGCAGACCTCAAAGGGAGTGGCTAAAAACAATAGCAGACCTCAAGGGGAAGTGCTGGAGAGGATTCAATTCACTATAAAGGACAGAAACACTTCCTCTTGCTCTCTCTCTTCCACTATTCATCGGAAATGAAGGACAGGAGGCTCTGATAATCAGTTCTCTCCACCCCTCCCCCCCCCTCTCTCTCTCTCTCTCTCTTGCCATGAGGCTCTGACCAACATGTTCTGGCCTCTCTCTCTCTCTCTCACTTCACACCTGCACATGCACACACAGATTCATTGATGCACACTGAAACAGCTCTGTAACAATCACTATATACCTCTGTTCAATACCTATGTAATAAGCCTATTTCTACATAAAAAACCTTTCTCCAAGCCACACCTGTTTGGTTGTTTTATTACAAACCCTACTGCCTCTGTGAAGTGAAATGAACCCAGGACCTACAGGAGAGTAACTTGACCATATCTTACAATGCATCTTCGAAGTTGTATACCAGCGCCACTGCTAGAACCATGTCAGTCATGTTCCATGACTTTGTTAGCAAGGTCAAGATGTTCAAAATGTGCATTGAAAATTAATGACAGATGCACCACCTAGCGGGAAAATGAATTTATACCTAGAAGCCCCAAAGTACATCAACTGACGCACTCAATTGTCTTGGATGCGTCAATTGACGTACTTAGGGACTTCTGGGTATAAATTCATGTTCCCACTAGGTGGCGCATTTCAATCACTGTTTACAGTTTTACTCCGACATTACAAACAAACACACGATGATGTCATGTAATGACGTCACATATTGCACGTATTTAACAAATCAGTAACTTCACATTAATTCACATCTGCATTTCATGCTAAATGCAGTCGTGATAATGCGTCAATTGACGCACTTTGGGGTTTCTAGGTAAAATTCCTTTTGGGGCTTCTAGTGTTAAAGCTAGAAGATATCAAGACACAGATAAAACTGCTGCCCAGCATGAACGTGCAGCTGATCTTGGAGCAGTTACGATATTAAAAACCACAATAAGAAGCAATGATTTAAAAAAGAATATCCCAGGGTTGTTAATCTACTTCCAATTAAAAACAATTATTGTAGCTTTATTGGAGGAATGTAAACTGTACACATTTTGTAGTTCATGTTTTAAAAACCTAATTATCCATCACAGCACCTTCGGCCAGGCTGTACCCCATAATCTGTTCAGGGTGCAAGCAACTCCTGCCCTCCGACCTCCTCCTGTGGCTACCAGGAGCTTGAACCTGAGGACTCTGACTTCTTTCAGATCGTCGGCATCTGCTCACGGCTTTGCGGAGGCGCTTTGCTTATAGGTTTCAGTAGCCTACTTGTTCCTGGAGAAAGCATAGTTACTCACCTGTAGCAGGTGTTCTCCACGGACAGTAGGAATCGGTTCTCACTATCCTCCCACCTCCCCTTAAGAGTTGCCATTCCTTTTTTCTTCCCTTGCCATCCGCTTAGTAGGGCTCTAGTTATGGGACCTGACTGAGCAAGATGGCACCCTTGGGCAGGAAGAGGACCACGCATGCGGGGCAGCAATCCGAAAAGCTTTCTTTGAAAGCTGGAGAATTGCTCTGCGCGGGCTCCATCAGTAACTACGCTTTATCCACAATGATGCCCAAGTCCTTTTCCTGTGTGGTGATTCCTAGAGTGGAGTTATTGTTCTCTAAATGCATAACTTTTCACTTATCCACATTAAATTTAATCTGCCATTTAGACGTCCATTCCCCCAATTTCTCAAGGTTCTCTTGCATTGTTAGCAACTTTGAATAATTTTGTGTCATCTGCAAATTTGATTACCTCACTTGTTCCCATTTCCAGTCATTTATGAATATGTTTAAAAGCATTGGGCCCAGCACAGACCCCGAGGACTTGTCGGCAGAAAGTCACATTATTCTTGTTATTGGTATATATTATAAAATCATTACTGGGTAGAAGCTGTGCTTAAAGAGTAATTTACAAATAAATCCTTTAGGTGCCACGTAGGATGCATTTTGTGTTCATATTCTACAGCTTGAGGAAGGAAGAATGTCATTTGGAAAAGCTTCTTGCCCTAAATGACCAAGGACTTTTTTTTAATACTTTGAGACCTTTCATTCAGCAGTAATGGGGCCAGATGATAAAACACCTAAACTATTACAATTCATGTTTGCATTTTTTAAACCAGCTTCATTTGACATAGTTTCTGCCCTGCCCTGTCCCCTAATGTCTTAGGCTGGTATCTTGCTTTCTTCAATGCCTCGAGAGTGTAAAACAAATACAAGATGCTTACACATTGAACTGAACTAATGATTTAATTAACTTACCATTTCCGTGCTTCTTGTAGTCCTTTGTTTCTGGACCCAAGAAGTTTTTAACTAGAGAAACCAATCAACAGCTCAGAACCTGCTGGATCCATGGACTGATTTCATTTGTTTTCTGTTGGTGATTCTGCAGTTTCCTTTCAGTGCCGTCAGATTTACAGCGAGTAATAGAGCCTTTTCATGGCTTTAACACAGAGGTGGTGGATAGTACTTTTGAATGGGAAGACAAGCCCCATTGTTCCCATACTACCCAGATAATTGGGTATTTTGCATTATATGGCATAACTTATTTGTTCTGAAGAAAAGCCCGTAGTTCTCATGGATTATAAAATGAAGTTAAAACTGGATAGAACCAATACTGCTAAGTAATATATGGATATAAAGTTAGCTTGTAATATCAGAAACATATAACAGAATTTCCTCCTTATTTTTATGTAGTGTCACAGCTTATCAGACATTGCCCAGAAACATGCCCAGCCACCGAGCGCAGGTAGTTCCCCGCTACCCAGAAGGCTACCGAACTCTGCCTCGGAACCTGAAGCCTAGGCCAGACAGCCTGTGCAGCACAGCGGGCTCCACGTATGAGCGAACTGTAGCTCCAGATGAGAAGAGGAGGTCTGTCCGCGATGACACCATGTGGCAGTTGTATGAGTGGCAACAACGGCAGTTCTACCACAAGCACACCACCCTTAGTAGGCACAGTTCCCTAAACAGCCCTAAAACTATGATTAACATATCAGATCAGGTGCTACACCCTATTCCCTCATCACCATCGCATGGGTCCATAGCTGCCTTCCAGGGTTACTCTCCTCATCGGGCGTACAGGTCAGAAGTATCATCACCAGTGCTGCGAGATGTCACCATTGACCGAAGACACAGACCTCATCTCACCAAGGTATGATAGTCTTGAACCCCATTTTCCCACATTTAGTTAAAAAGCATTTTGCAGTATCGTGGCTCTGAAGCAAAGAGCCTCATATATAGTTATATACAAAAGTTGTGGAAGCCCTGGTCAAATTGTATGTTTCATTGATTCCCTGACACTACTTCTGTGTGCAGCAAAGATAAATATGATCTCTCCCTCTGCACTTTTTACTGCACTTATTATTTATTTGCAGGTTTTTTGAGAGATTCAAAATAAGAAAACATTGATCATGGCAGGTGCAAAAATGTTGATACCCTTTTAACCAGCACTTTATAACACCTTTGTAGATAGAAATAAAAGCTTCCTTTGGGAATTTTTTCCTTCTCCTCTTTGCAGCACAGAAATATTCTTAGGTGTCCTTGCATACACTGCACATTTGAGATCTCCCCACAGATTTTCAGAAGTATCCTAGTGGTTAAAGAAGCAGCTTGTAAACTGGGGGAGGCAGGAGTCAAATCTCTTTTCTCACACAGACTCTTCTCTAGTGCCTCAGATACAGTTTAGATTGTGAACCCACTTGGGTAGGGATCAATCTGTGCCCTAATGCAGCTCTAACTTGGATTTGGAAAGCAAAGTAATAAATTGAAATCTAAATAATGTTCAAAGCCTTCATCTGTAAGTACTTTATGATTGTTTTTGAGGTATGTTTGACTCATTGTCTCGTTGAACTGAGTTCATCTTCAGTTTCTTTACTAACTGTGGGACATTAGCTTATTCTTCCTTCTACCCACACAATATTTCATGTGCCACTGACTGCCACATTTATTTATTTATGTGATTTTTATACTGCCATATCAAGAATCATAGCGGTTTTTCAAATACTTCATTCATTTTTCTGCAAATGTATCTTTTAAATTTCTGGCCGAATAGTTTCATTTTTGTTTCATCAGTCCAAAGCCATTTGTTCCATAAAGTTTCATGCTTATGGAGGTTTTCATTTTGCATTCTTTAGGCAATGACTTTAGTGCTTACGGTCATAGAAAAGAGTTTCTTCTGACGACTCTCCCATGGGCAGGTCATTGTTATGGAAGCAATTCTATCCTGTGGACCTGGGGTCATTTGAAGTGATCTTTGGGTTCTGGTTTGCAAATTAAATCAGTTTCTGGCAGTCCTTTCAGAGATTTTTCCTGGTGTTTCAGATCTTCCCTTGGCTTCGGTAGTTCCATGTAATGTATTTTGATAGTTGAAAGAGTGAATTATCTTCATTTTTAAATGCTCAGCTAACTGGAGTAGCTCATGGTGGTTGAAACTAGATGGAGCAATAGTCACAATTTGAGAGGTTAAATGGATCAGTTTTTTCTCTACCATGGAATTGTTTTCAGTTGACTAATTGAAAACAATGAGCCAATCAGCTTCTTGTGCTTTTTTACTTAAAAATGTATTCTTGAATCAACTGGAAGGTTATCCAAACTTTTGCACATGCCATATTTCCCCTTTTATTATTTACAGTCTATTAAGAACATCAAGTAGTAATTTTGCATTACATTCTTTATACCATGGAGAGGTTGTGTCTGTTCCTGTTCACTTAGGGGATTCATTGAACATACAGTTTGACCAGACATGCCTACACATTTGCATATAACTGTATGAAACATCAGAGATTTGTATGTTTTACAATTTCCTGCATACATCAGCATGATCATGCTGTTTGCCGGAGTGAATACAATTAGTATGATCAAGGTAATGAGCCCCAGCCCTGGAGATCAGGAGCATGTGGACATGTCTTGCTGGCTCTTGTATGGGACCGACGGGCTTTATGTCAAGGGAGAATTCCGTTCTAGTCTGTGGCTGCAGGAGACTGAGATTCCCAAAGGCGAAAGAAGCAGCTCGTATAAGGCTATGCGACACTGTGTTTACTTTAATTTTGCCAGAATTTATCTATTGAAGTCAAATCTCACCAGTACCATCATGACACACATCTGTACTACAAGAACGACCTTCTATATTTGTTTTCTGCACTTACATTTTGTCCTTTGAAATTCTACCATTGACCAATCCCCACTGCTGCCCAACTTATTGTCCAATCCAAGCTGTCTTCAGTACCACGAAGAAGCAATAATCTGTTCAGCTACTCGCAAACCTTTTCCTCTTCCTCCATTGTTGTCTTTATTTAAACTGCGCTGTATTCACAAAGACTTTGAATCCCCTATAAGTGTTTTTCAGGTGTTTGATTTTGTTTGATGGACATTTTCTTTCCCATAGCATGCATTTGCGCCTGACAGAAGGTCAATGCCAGCAGGATTGACGTTACAGCCCATTAGTCCTCAGAGTCTTCAAGGCAAAACGGTGAGTGGTTTTATTACTATTTACGAAGAACATATCTTCTCCATGCTTACTGTCAAAATCAAATTCATTGGCATTTCCAGAAAGATGTCTCAGCAGCGGCTGATGGGAGAATCTTCTTTTCTGTGACCTAAAATAAATGTGGAGGTATGCTAGCACTTTCTTACTGAAAAATATCAGCACTTGTTTCAGTGTTACTTGAACAAATGATTTGTCGCTTAATATGTGCTAGAATTGGGACTTCAGGATTTAGGTTTTAACCAGTAAACATTAATAAAATACCTCTATTGGTGGGAGGGGGGGGGAGACAAGGAGCTGGTGTTTGTATGTTATCTTGTTCACAGCATATAATAGTTTAAAACAATTCTGCGGTTAATAAATTACTATAAATAAATGGGAAAACCACTGAAAAACCATCACAACCTATAGTACTCCCCCTCCCCCCTCCCGCTCAGTACCACCACCGCTGCCATGGACTGCACTGCACAGCTCTGACCAATGGGGGGAGGTGTCAGAGGATGCAAGAGTGACCAAATAGAAGGCAAACTCTCAAAACCATTGACAGTATATATTTACATCGAACTCCAAATTGGCATAAAAATAAAATCGTTTATTTTCATATTTCTTTATTTGTCACATTTTTATATCACTAAGGTGGGCACATCTAAGCAGTTTACAATCCATAAAGGGAAAGAAGAGGAGACTGCAAAAACCCAGTGATGTGGCGGGGGGCAAGCTCTGCCCTAATTTCACCCTGCGGGCCGAGACCCTCCCTGCTCTGCCCATGGAAATCCAATCTCCTGCGGGCAGACAGGAAGGGGTCTTTGCCACAATTGTGGCTTTTCCTTTTCTGCCCGCAGGGGAGGGATCACAGCAGGCTGCCCATGGGGATCCCATACCCCGAGGTAAAAGAAGAGGAGAAGCCTCGTGGCTTCTCTCCATGTTCTGCCTGCGGGGGTGAGATCCCCCCAGGCAGCCTACTGCCTGCGGCCGTGATTTTTGGTGAGGCCAGGCCTGTATGGCCCATGCCTTTCTGATGCCTATGCATGCTACATAGTTTAGATGAATCTAGAAAGTTTATAAATAAACAAAACCGTATATGGACTATTTTAATAAACCATAAATTGACATAAAACACAATTTAAAGTTTGTAATTATATAAGCACCTAAAACTTGAATTCTAACTATAATCCTTGTTTTACTCGCGCAGTAATGATGTAAATGGCAACGGATATAGGCCAGCATGGTCCATCTAAAGTACCCAATAAGATGGTTAGGGCTTTAGCCAGGGCCTGCCCATCCACTGGGCGAGCTAAGTAATCGCCTAGGGCAGGCCGACCCAGCTGAGTGGCCAGGCCATGTGTTTTGGCACACATAACCTGATGCTTCAGATCCCCCTCCGACGCAACTTACTGTTGGAGGGGGATCAAAAGAGGCAGGCCATGTGTGCTGAAGCACATACTGTAGCTTACCATGGGCAACAGAGCGGCAGCACAAAGCTGCTGCTTTTTAAATGCTGCCGCTGTCTACCTCCCACCCCCCTAACGACAGAATCGGCAGCAGTGGGGGGTGGGCGGCTTGGCACAGGGGAGCAGCTTGGTGCAGCACAGTTAAGGTTTCTGCCTGGGGCGGCAGAAACCTTTGGACTGGCCCTGGCTTTACCTTCCATTCTATGCAGGTTACACTCCCTATGCCTCTGCTGAGGTTTGTACCTGCTATACTGCCCTCTCTGCCTTTGTTAGGGTTGTCCCTGCCACTCTGTTCAGATTCTCCCCCTCTATGCCTTTGCTTAGAGTTGTATCTGCCGCTCCATTCAGGATATCTCCCCTCTGTGCTTTTGTTTAGTTTTGTATTAGCTTCTCCATGCAGTTTATCCTCTTCTATGATTTAGTTTAGGGTGCATCTTCCACTCCGTCAATTACCCTCATCTGTGCTTTCGATTAGGGTTGTATCTGTCATTCCATGCAGGTTACTCCCCTCTTTGCCTTTAGGTTTGTAGTAACTTGCAGTAGGAAAATAGTCCATATGGTCTTTTTCTGCTGTCATGTTTCTGTTTCTATCTGGTCTACCCTTCCATATCAACTACAGTAGTCCCCTTTTTTTTCCTTTAGAGATCTTATCTGTCCCATGCTTTCTTGAAATCAGATGCGGTCTACTACCTCAACTGGGAGACTATTCCACATATCTACCACTCTTTCCTTAAGGCAATATTTCCACATATTCCTCCTGAGTCCATCCCCTTTCACCTTCCTCCTGTGTTCCCTCGTAGCAGAGCTTGCTTTCAATTGAAAGAGGCTCTCCTCTTGTGCATTTATGCCATGGAGGTATTTAAACATCTCTATCATATCTCCTCTATCCCGCCTTTCCTCTAACGTATACATATTAAGATTTTTAAGTCTCACCTTATATGCTTTATAACGAAGACCACTAACCATTTTAGTAGCCACCCTCTGCACCAACTCCATCCTGTTTATATCTTTTTGAAGGTGCAATCTCCAGAATTTGCATACAATACTCCAAATGAGGTCGCACCAGAGACTTGAGTAGAGACACCATCACCTCCTTTTTTCTACTGCCATTCCTCTCCTTATGCATGCAAGCATCCTTCTGGCTTTCACAGTTGCCTTTTCTACCAGTTTAGTCACTTTAGGATTATCAGAAACAATCATACCCAGATCTGTCTCTTCTTTCGTGGACAAAAGTACCACACCCCCTACACTGTACCCAACTCCCTTAGATTTTTGCAGCCCAAATGCATTATCCTGCATTTTTTAGCATTAAATCTCAGCTGCCAAATTCCTGACTATTCTTCAAGCTTAGCTAAATCCCTTTTCATGTTATCTACTCCTTCCTTGGGAGTCTATTGAAGATTTTAGCATCATCTGCAAAGAGCAAACCTTACCCGACAGCCCTTCCACAATATCACTAACAAAGATGTTAAAAAGAATCAGATCAAGGACAAATCCCTGTAGTACACCACTGATAACATCTTTCTTCTCATTTGATTGCATTGGCTGTTTTTTTTATCTTTGATTTCCTGACTACTTTCCTAGCTTCTCTAAGTTTTTCCAAATATGTATGCTTATCTTCCTCTCTCTCTGATTTCTTGTATATTATGAAAGCCATTCTCTTTTTCTTCATCTTTTCAGCTACTACTTTTGAGAGCCATAGTGGCCTCATTTTCCTTTTACATTTATTTACCTCTTAACAAAAAGGTTTGTTTGCTCTTAAAAGATCAGAGAAAAGAAGAAAAGAGGAGGATCTCCACAGTCGTATTGGCAAGTCCACAGAGAGCGGAGGGAAACACGGCCACACAAACTGACGTTGCCAAAAAACAATTTTATTTCAACAATTCAATGTGAGAGACCCGATTTGGCCAAGTTTCCACCGTTAGGCTACATCAGGGGTCTAGAGAGACTACGCTATAGTCATATTAATCCAATTGATAAGTGGTGTTTAATACACACTTGTGAGTATGCTGTTAGTAATGCCACTACTCCAATGGCCCCACTTCGGAATTTAGGGTCTCCTTACTCCTAGATGAAATGCCAATTAACTTCCAGCATATTGAAATCACCCTTCAGTGGAGTGTGCAGAATCTCCAATTTAGTGTTGTAGGTATTGCATAGCTACCCGTTTTTTTCTTCTTCCCTAGCAGGACTTTCTCTCTTGCCCTGTCACTAGGGGCATGAGTGACCTCCTGTGGCTTCTCCCTGGGCTCTTCTGGTTCTGCTTGCTAGTTTGCCATGCAAGTGGTGCTCGTGGGGATCAAGTCCAGCTTTTGGTTTTGTGGTGCCATTCCCAATGTTTCATGAATATCCTCTATCATATATCTTTTCACTAAATCACACACTTTCCTCACATTATATTGCCAGCTACATACAGAGTGAGGTTTACTTAATTCCAGAATAAAATTCATGTGTTTTTTGTCATGTCACCAACTTCAATATTATTTCTACACCTTTAAGATAAGAATGAAAATTACTTTAGAGTTTAAGTGTTAAGACTGATTCCTCAGTTCCTCTTGGGATTGTACCCCAGAAGGAGAGGACACAGATAGTAATTTGTGTGCAGCACCCTACACCTTGCAGTGAGAGTCAGAGTTCTCTAGCCCATTTCTGTGTTCTGGTTACTGCCCTGCCAGTTGCATATCTCCAATAGAGAGAGTGGCTCTGTTCACAGTTGAATCAGCAGATGTAAAAAAATAAAATAATAAAATACATTTTTTAATATTGGCAAAAACCATGTTGTAGAAGAATTCGATCCCTAGGATTATCTTGCTTAAATGATTGATCATTACTTGGTTAAAAGCTCTCACTTCAAAATGCTGGCCGTCCAATGTAATTAATGGACAGTAGTGCCATCTGTGGCCAATCTAATAGCTACATTGCTTCTTTTAAATGAGAAAAATTGTGTAGTTATTGATATCTATATAATATGCTTAAGGTTCTCGGTGTCATTTGTCAAGGACTATGGAGGGTGTGCTGTAGCAGTGCTGGCCACAAGGGGCACTGTTTACCATACAACATGGGTACTTTGCAAAGGCCAAAACACTGGAAGGAGACAGGTGGCTGGCTTGTAAGAAAGGAGGTGGCACCCGATCATTGCAAAACTGTGGGACTGAATGGAGGCTGAAGGGGGCTATGGCTTGAAGGAGAGAATGGGGGAGGATGCTTGATTGAGACTGGAGGAAGGCAGGTAAGAGAAATTTTGGCCTGGGCCAGGAGAGAGAAAAGGAGGAGAGTGATGTTTCTTATTTAAAATTTATCTCCAAGAACAAGCAGGAATGTAGTCTTCACATATGAATGACGTCAGTACCGACGAAGCCCACGCGGGAACGCTCCCAACATCCAATAGGAAAGCCTTTGGTAGCACTCCACTGCCATTGCGTGACTGCCTTCTCACTTTCCCAGCTCTCTCTCCTCAGTTCTTCATTTTCCGCGGAGCCAGCAGGAAGCAAATCCTGGCACCGCAGAAAAAACTCTTTTTGTGGATAGCAAATCTGCATCGGAGCAAGCCAAAACCTCCAGAGGTGAGATCCCTCAGGCATTGCATTAGAGGTGGATCGGCCTGCCAAATAGCCCCGGTGGGAGGCCCTGTTCTCTAAAGCCATAGAGGAGGCTCCAGGATGCACCAGAGGCCTCGACCTCCGAAGAGATACTAGTGCCATGTTCCAGGACGGTAGCGCAAACGCCTGCAACCATTACCCAGGCATCGGCAACCTCAATGGACCAGTGCATACTGGCCATCAAGCAGAGCTTGACAGCTCTCCTGGCAGCCTCGGTACCTATCTAGCTTTTGGCACCAGGCACCAGCCCGTCGGTACCGGCATTGGTACTGACATCAACACCAATTGCAGCCATGATACCAGGGCACAGGGAAACCATCAATATTGGTTCCCAATCCAAGTGCCTCACCATGGCCAATACCATTGGAACACCAGTACTGACATTGAGCTTTGGGTGAACACCGCCCACATCGGTACTTTTGAGTCCTTCGATTCCGATTGCAGCATTTCTGATGCGGAATAACGCGATTCCTGTGGGCCCCGGGACCTTCCTTTGGACAGTCTCCGCCACAACAGCGATACATGTTGTCCCGGAGGACATGTCCTTCCAGGAATTCATTCGAAACCTAGCCAAGGGTGTCTCTATCATGGTAGCATCAGAGAAGGAGCCAAGGGTGGAGGAGTTGGAGATCCTCCAATACCCAACAGCACCAAAGGAGGCAGCCACTCTATTGGTGCACCGTATCCTTCATGAACTTATGTTTCATATGTGGGAGACTTCCCTCACGGTCTCCCCTCATAGTTGCTGCCTCAGTACCATGTATCAGGTACCGGAGTGCCCGAGCTTCCAAAAACCACAGCTCCCCCACCATTCCATGGTGATTGAATCAGCAATGTGCAGAATCAAAAGCTTGAAGACCCACTCCTCTAACCCTCTAGGTAGAGCATTGATGCTTCCAGGCTTCCATGCTCTTTGCTAGGATTAACTCCTGTATCCTGTACATGGGAATGTTCCTCAAGGAGGTATCCAGGGATCTTAAAGCCTTTGCCCCTCTTCTTTCAGATGATAAGAGAGCAGACTACCTTGCCCTAAAGCATAGCTAGAATGTATTGAAGTTTGTTAATAGGGCCACCTTCAATGCTTTCAAATGCACACGCAGGGCCTCAGCAATATGCATTGGTGCATGCAGAATTGCATGGCTTCAAGCCTCAGATATTTAACAGTGGATTCAAGATACGCTGGACAACATACCTTGCACAGGTGAAAACCTTTTTGGCAAAGACCGGCACGATAAGGCCTCTCAATTAGAGTCAGAAAACACTACAAGAGACCGTCTAGAACAGCAGCTGACCCTGCTAGAAAAAAAGCAACTGCAAGGACATCCCTCTACAATAAGAAGGAATTCTACTCTTCGTATCCTCCTGCCTCTCAGTTCCAGGCTCAAGCACCACAGAAGAGGCAACAAACGCCTAAGCAGCAGAAGCCGCCACAGGGGGCTAAACCTCAGCCAGCTGCGCAGCCACAGTCTGCACCTGGTTTTTGACCCTTTTCTAGAGAACATTGCCACCCTGTCTCTGGAGGTCCCCCACCCCCTCCACATAGCAGGCAGACTGTCACTACGCCCACGGGTGGCACCTCATCACTTCAGAACAGTGGACACTAAGCATAGTCCAGCAGGGGTACAGACTTCATATGTAAATTCTGCACCCCTCCACTTTCATGGGGGAATTTCAAACAAAGCCTTCTCTCCTACAGGACAAGGTATCTTCTCTTCTGACCAAGGGCACCATAGAGAAAGGTCCTGCCATCTCAATAAGGAATGGGCTTCTACTCTCCGTACTTTCTCATTCCAAAGAAAAGCGGAGGATACAGGCCCATTCTGGACCTCAGAAATCTCAACAAGTTTCTAGTCCTAGAAAAGTTCAAGATGATCTCCCCTAGGACGACTGTTCCCTACCTCAAGAATCAGGACTGGCTTTGTTCTCTAGATCTAAAAGAAGCGTATATACATATCCTCATCCATCCAGGACACAGGAAATATCTACGCTTCACCTTTCAGTAAAGCAAGATTTTCTTGATAGGATTAAATTAAAGTATAAGAAATATTGTTCATATGTATATGAAAACGAGGGGGTATAATTATTTCATTGACTTTGTTGTTAAATGCAATTTAGTGTAAGTAAAAGTTAAAATGAAAAGAGATGCATGAGAATTTTTTATGAATGATTCATTATTGCTGAACTATTTATGTTCCATAGAATGTGGCCTAAAGTGAATCTGATTAAGGAATTTAGTACATTTGACCCAGAAGTTAAGGCACATACCAAGGGAACGCAGGCATCATCTTTTCATAATCTGAAATACATCAAGTTTTGAGTTTGTCTTTAATTGTTTCTAAGTAACACTTGTAGGAGCAGATATCTGCTGTCTGTCCCAGAGACAGACTCTTGGAGCTCATTTTCCTAACCTTTGCAGCCTGAATAATTTTAAAGACTGAAAGACTGAGTAACGTATGATCCACATGTGAAAGCATTTCATCAAGATGTTGGTTTTGCACTGTACAAGGTATTAATTACAAATGCTTAATTAACTTTGAGTGATCAGATGGCCTCTGTTGTGCATTCACATCAATATATGTTCTTGGACCTCCAGCCTTTGCATTTAATCTGTACATATATGTATTTTTTATATCAGTGTTTTTATGAACTTGGGGTATTGTAGATCTAGCTAAATATGTATAATAGTTATTTTTGTTTATATTTCAAGTACAATCTATTCTACAAGTTGTTCAAAACAGATGGGTCCATTTAATGTTCTGAAGTCTCTTACTGAACAAACAGAATTTACCCTACTGTAATTCATGTGAGCTTTTGCAAGCACATGAATTCTTCCTTTGCAAGCAATAGCAAAGTGCCTGTGTCGTGTCTGCAGAAGGGAGCCATCTGTAGAGCATCACCTTAGATAATTCTCAGGCTTGTCCCAGAGAGCGGACTTAGGGGGACTTGGGGGCTTGTCCCAGAGAGCGGACTTAGTGCCCATGAGATATATTTCCACACACTGAAGGCAATATGGGGAGATAGATCTTAAGATTATCCTGAAAACATAACTGGGTGGGCAAAGCCAGGTGTTGGCGTAAAGCGCAGAGCAGATAATCTGGTTGGCTAGACTGTGCTTTGTGAGTGCTGGAATGTTTCTGGGGGAAATCATGCAATACTAGAAAACGTGCAGCTAGACATTAATGTGCCTTCTTTCCCTCAGCCGGAGGAGCTAACGCTGCTGCTGATCAAGCTGAGGCGGCAGCAGGCCGAGCTGAGCAGTATCCGGGAGCAGACGTTAGCCCAGCTCATGCAGCTGAAGCTTGAGGCTTGCAGCCCACAGGTCAGGGGGCCTTGCTAGGAGGCATGCGCATCTTCAGCTTGTGATTCACTGCTGCCAAACCCTTTGAATTCTCAAAGACAAGAGCTAAATTCTTCACAGAATATATAAGACATGGAATGACACAAGTCTGAAAGCCAGGATCATGTTGCAGGAAATAGAACGCCAAATCCACTGTGATAACAGCATTGATTAAGGATCAACAAAGTCAGTGTTTACTGGAGAGGGGTTTACCCAGGACCCGAAAGTGATAGCAGACTTTTTAATAGAAAAAGTTTTTCTAAAATAATTTAGTAGATACATTAGCTTTAGTAGGATAAGAAACGTTTAAAGATGCTACTGAGGTGCACCTGTCAAACAATCTTTAAGAATGCATTTGATGGAAAAAAACATTTGTGTGTTTCTTTTAAAGCTATTTTAGAAAATACGGGTTTTTTTGTTTTTTTTTTAAAGAAAGGGTCTCTCAAAACTTTAAGCCTTCTGCTCTAAGTCTTGGGAGCTTTGACCATTTTCTGAAGCCTTGTTGTTCAAACTGTACATTTTATAGTCCTTTCCTTTTTCCTCCATTTGCAGACTTGGGCATGTTTGTGCGTTAAAGGGTGTCTTGGTCATGCAGCAGAGGATGTCTGGGAGGACAGTGATGGCTGGTGTGTATGAGATGCGTTTGTGTGTGTGAATGCTATGGGCAAATTTAGCTATTTATCTGTGGAGATGTGAGGGAGGGAAATCAGAAGCTTGGGGGGGGATACGTGTGTGTTGGGGTTGGAGGGGGGCTGTGTGCATTTGTAAAACACTGGGCATGTAGGCTTCTCTCTTGTTTGCACTTGCTCCCTGCCCCTCCCCCCTCCCTACCCTTCACCACCTTCCCTCTTACACTCCCTGTCACTCTGTCCTTTCTCTGCCACTCACTTTCACCGCCTCCATTGCTCTCTTTGCTGTTGCACTCTCTCCTTCTCTTCTTTCCTTTATTCTCTGCACCCTCTGTCTTTTCTAGCTGGAATCAGGCTCCAGCGGCTTTGCCCTTTCACTGCTCTGTCTGTTGTTCACAGGACAGTTTGAAGCCTTATGCGTTAGTTTGTATACAGATGGACAGACCCTCCCAAAAAAGGCACTATTGCCTAAACAAAACACGCTTCATATAACTGAATGAAAAAGGAGGGAGACGGGCAACCATCTGAGCTTTCCAAAATGTTCACTTCCCATGATGCATTGTAGATGTCACAGAGAAGAAGCCCAGACAGATGGGGGAATGTAGGTGGCCTTATTGAGCTTTGCTGTCGTGGAGAGGATAGAAGCTTGAAGTCTTGGAAATGAGTGAGTGAGCACCTGCACAGTAAGGCGGTTGTCTGAGAAAGCCATCAATACCTCAGAACTGATTATGTCGATCCTTAATTAAAAACAAAAAGAAAAAAGAAAGCTTAGTCTATTTCTTATTTCCAGTGTGCTATGCACTGAGTGAGTTTTATTTAATTGAAACTGTTTTCAAAGGGTTTCTAGTGGTGTGTGTAATGTTGTTTAGGGAGGCTATCATTTGCATTTGGCTTCGTTCCAGTATATTATTATAAGATTGTTTGTCTAATAAAATTGCCCTTAGCTTTACACCTTAGAGCTGGTGAATTAAAAATTGCCATTTGTATGTTTTATCCAGTAGCTAGTGTCATTGGCTTGTCTTTCTGCTCCTTTATAATTTGCTTGCATGGAATATGAAAGCTATTTGCTCTCAGCTTGACCCAGAGGAGAGTGCATGAGAGCTGCTGAGCTGTGTACTTAATTTCTGCCTCTTGTATCCTCTCTCCCCTATCTGCTGCCTCTTAGAACGCCGTTCTCTCACGTCGTCTTCAAAGGAACCTCCTTTATCTGGACCATCAGGTGGGATTTGAAGAGTTCTTGTTATGAGTTTGTTTCGTTGTTTGCAGGATTGTAAAATTGCATTTTGTGTGCCATTATTGACTGGTGCTCATTTTAGTTAGCCTGAAAAGAAATGGCCCATTTCAGAAACTTCTTTCAGGTGTTCTGCAAATATTGGTCAAGACATAATGGTATAACTGTTTCAATTTCCAGAGTTGTGTGCTGCAACTTCCATTCACTGTATGTTTATTTCTGACTGGTTTGCATGTAGGGCTAGTTACTAAGCTATGGTAAAAGACAGTATGTTAGCGCAAGGAAAATTTCCACAGGAGTCAGTGATGGTACAGCAGGTTAGTGACTTGTGCAATAAATAATGGTTTTCTGTTGCTGCAGCCAAGAACATAGATGCTATATTTTAGAGGGATGGGTCTTTACAAAAGTATCCCCATCCCCAGTGCCCCTTCTTAACCATACCCCGACACACCCCTGGTATCTACTAGATCCCCCTGGTGACTAATGGGCAGCAAGAGTGATCACCTCATCTGAAAATGGCAGCCAAAGCCCCCTAGTGATAATCTCACAATACTACTGCTAGAAAGTCAAGTTTACAAATAGATGCTTACTTATTTGGCAGTTTGACCCTCTGGCATTACTACCATGAGACTTCCACTGTAGGGCTTTAGCCTCCGTTTTTAATCCAGATGCAGCCAGGGCAGGAGCAACTGGGGCATGCTCCCTACCACCTTTCCCTCCCCACTAGTGACCAAAAAGACCCCTTGTAGGTGCTGGGGAGGATTAGAGGGTTGGGGGCCTTTTGGAGAAGAGCTTTTCAGGAAGTGGGGGGAGGATCAGAGGGTGGGGAAGGTACTTTTGTAAAGTCCCATTCCTTTTTTAAGAGGTTCTCTGGGAACTTCAGGCTACATATTACTGGGTCAATGCACCCAGGGAAGAACAATAACACCATTTCAAAGGTGACATTTTTCAAGGAATAATGCAGCTTACATGGTTAAATGTAAGTTGCATTATTCATTTTACTTAATGAGCTGCATTGCATGCATTTAATGCTTTGTAACTCATTATTTAACATGTGGTGCAATGAAAGAAAATGCATTAAGGATAAATAGCATGCGATTTAGCCATTGAAAGTCGTTATTTGACAAAAAAAAACAGATTATTCCCTTAAAGCGCATTAGTAACTTTCCCTGTAGATTTTTGTCTGTACAAATATATTTTTAATGCAAAAGTTATTTTCAAATGCTAGTGACTATTTTTTTACTTGTTTCTCGTGGTGCTTTTTAACTAAAACAAAATTGAAAGTGCCATTTTGGAAATGGTAGATACTGTTAAATGTATACACGGCTTGCATTTGTCATGCTTAATGACATCAATCTGTTGGTGGGTTAGCTGTCAGCTGCAGATGCAGAGTTAGCACATATGACTGGATTCTGGAAGTTATTTGTCCCAGTCACCTTTCTGTTCCTTTGAGATGACAATTATGTGAACGTGGCAGCTGCCTTCAGGCACAAAGGCCAGACCATACGATGGTGTGTGCATCAAATGCTCATGGCACGGAATCCCAATATCTTCAACTACATACATGTTGGAAGGGAGCCAGTTCATGTCTCTCGCTATATTCTAGCACAGGTGATGAGGTGGTAATGGGTTATTTATTTTATCATCTCCATATATCATTGTTCCAAACCCATAACAATGAACAGCAAAAGCATCAAATCCAATAATATACAAAGCACATAAAAGCATAAATAAAATCAAACACATACACAGAAAAATAAAAACCACTATAAAACGAAACCAACATCCCAATACTGGGAGCCATTCGGAAGTAAAACTAGAAAACAGGCATAGCAACAGAAAATACCAACAAAAAATACAATCAATGCATGTTTTAATAAAAGGAATACATCCCTCAGTTAAAATCATTCAAATAAATTAGCTATATGCCAGTATAGGATAAATCTCAGAGAAAAAAATATAAAACCAATAATTTTCTTACAAAACTGGAAATAAACTTTTCAAATTCAAGGTGGTTAAAACTAGCCAAGCCTTTATCATTTTGCAGAACTAGAGGAAGATCCCTAGGAAGGACATTCCATGATCTTGGGCAATCCCTGAAATGGACCTGCAATCGTTTTATTTCATTCTAAAAGCAAAGTAGATGGTGTCGTACAAATCAAATTGTCATTGGCTCATACCAAATATTGTGATTCCTTAGGTAAGCAGGAGCTTCTCCTCTTAAAGCTTTAAAAGCTAAGCTCAATATTGTAAAGAAAGGAAGCTAATGAAGCTGTATGTAAGTCTAGCTGCTGGGTTCTGCACAGTCTGGGAAGGCCATGCACATACCAACGATAGGTTGCTGTAAGGTTAACAAGGTCAGTCTGGATGAGGTGAGATCTTAACTGAGGAATACTTTTTAGTTGTAGAAAAGCCACATTATTACATTCGTAATTGGTGGTTCCAGATTTAAGATGAAATCTAATGCAACACAGAGATTGGGTGCTGGCAGACAAGGAAGTAGGTTAGTTCCCTCTAAAATAACATGAAAAAACTTGGTTTCATAATTGTTGTTTATCATGTCTGTCCTGTATTATAACTTTATGGCGCTGTTTCACTTTGTTAGTGGTACTGGAGGGAGTCACATCTTCAATTTACGATTCTATTGTGTGCTTTGATACTACATTGCTCAAGGCAAATGCTGCATGATACATTTCCATTGTAAATGTTGAGCAAATGGGTCAGTTCCTTAAAGTGATCTGAGCAGACATGTACCAGTTTTCAAGCCAAGGAAATTCAAAAGCCAGGTTGAGTTCATATGTTGAGAAGTTGGGGCAGAAGCAAGAGCATTTTGGAGGCAGGCATAAGACAGGAATCTCAAGAGTAGAACAACTAATCTCTCTGAGAGGAAGAGGAAATGTAGCTAACCTGGCCAAGCAGTTTGAGCATAGATCTATCCCCACTTCAGCTGCTGGGGATCACAACGTTAGGATAGCTCAGTGCTGTTGTTCCCAAGCTCCTCGTTCGCACCTGGAAACTGATGTTCTCCAGGAGCAAGCAGGAAGTCAGTCCTCACTTATGGGTGACATCGGCAGCGACAGAGCCCGCATGGAGCAATTCCCTAGCTTTCAAAGAAAGCCTTGGGATTGCTGCCACACATGCGTAGTCCTCTTCCCACCCAAAAGTGCCATCTTGCTCAGTCTCCTTTTTTCTGTGGAGCCCTTCGGATGCACGTCCTCATCCCTCGGAAAAAGTGGTTTTGTCTTCGGCCTTTTGGCCTCTTTTCTGGTTGCACTGGTCCTCTCCCGTCCTCCCCTATGCCTCTGCCTCGGTGGTGGGCTATGGGACTCTGTTTTTTCCCTTTTAATTTTTTCTCTTCGGGCCCTTTTTGCACCCTTTTCCTAACCGCTGGCTTCGAAGGTCTTCAACCTCGCAGGGGCTCTTTTTGCCCCCATGGCTACCGGTTTCAAGAAATGACAGATGCTTCAAGAATATGTCGCTCATGGACACCCATGACTCTTGTCTGCGGGGTCTGATCACAACCCAGAGCTCTGCTCTCTTTGTAAGAAAATGTCCGCTAAGGCCTTGCTAAGCCGTAAGCAGAAGTCCGGCAACATTTTCCGTAAGGCAGCCTTGGGGTCCCCGGTGGCTCCCCTCTCTGCCAATCCACTGCTTGGGGGGATCCACCACGGCGACCCCATGCCCCAGGTGGCAGTCCAATCAGGGTTCGCCCGAGGTAGAGTGGCGAAAGAAGAATACGACCTCGAAGTCGCTGTCGGGGGCTCTGGATAAGCACGAGCAGTCTCGTGCACATTCCCTCAGCCCTCCCCGGTGTTCCCGAGAATCGGACAAGGAGAAGCCTCAAAGGTACCGTGTATGGATATGGAGGCCTCCAGCAATGGCGCCCGGTCTCCCGAGGGTCGTCCTGGTGAGGATGCCCTCTCCTCCTCCACGCCAGAACCGGTCACCCCGGCATCAGCATCGCAGGGCCTCACTACTGAGTGGGAGGCCCATATGCTGGCACTGGAGCACAGCGTTTCAGCCTTCCTAGCTGCCCAGCAGGCGCTATTGCCCAGCACAGCTGGCCCGTGTCTCGAGATGCAGGAGAAGGGACAGATAATTCACCCGAACTTGGCTTTGTTATCCCTGATGGCCTCGCAGCTGAATGGGTCTCAGCCTCACTGCATCTCCTTTAGGAGATTGAAGAAGTCCTCCTCGCGTCGAGGAAGGACTCGACGAAACGGGCATGCGCTCCGAAGTGGCGGCGCTTCTCGATCTGGTGCTCTGAGCTCCAGATCGACCCGTTCTCCTACTCCACCCGGTGGGGTCTCCAGTACCTCCTCCACCTCTCTCGGATGGAGCTGAAATCCAACTCGGTCAGGGTTCACCTGAATGCCATTTCGGCCAACCACTTCCCCTTTGGGGTAAACCCCTCTCGGGCCAGCCTCTAGTCTCCCGCTTCATGCGGGGCCTCTTGCGTCCGGCCCCCGCTAGCAGAGTGGGACCTGAATATCATGCTCATGCAGTTGATGCGGCCGCCCTTCGAGGCGATGGCGACGTGCTCATTCTGGAAGGTGGTCTTCCTGGTGGTGCTGACCTTGGCGCGGCGAGTCAGCGAATTTCAAGCCCTCATGGCAGAGGCCCCCTACACCAGGTTCTACGGGAATAGGGTGGTCCTTCGTTGCCACCCCAAGTTCCTTCCGAAAGTAGTCTCGGATTTCCATCTTATTCAGGAGATAGTCTTGCTGACTTTCTTTCCGAGATCTTACGCCGACCGGGAATCAGCAGTCCTGCATACTCTCGACTGCAAGAGGGTTCTCACCTTCTATCTGCAGCACACCCAGGATCATCGCAAGTCGGACCGGCTCTTTGTCGCCTATAATACCAACCACCTGGGGCTGGCAGTTACCAAGCGCACCCTCTCCATCTGGGTGGCAGACTGCATCGCCTTTGCCCAGGCAAAGGCTGGGGCCCCGCTGGATTGACGGGTCACCACGCATGGCGTCGGTGGCTTCGCTGCACTCAGTGCCTCTGGCGGACATCTGCCGGGCTGCAACCTGGTCTTCAGCGAACACTTTCACTTTGCATTACTGCTTGGAGAAGGAGTCCCACCATGACAGCACCTTTGGCCAGGCTATACTTTGTAATCTGTTTGGAGCATAAGCAACTCCTGCCCTCCGACTCTTTTTCTGCGGCTACCGAGAGCTTAGCCCCGGGGACCCGAGGACTCGGGCTCCTTCGGGCATCAGCTTCTGTTCATGGCCTCGCGGGAGGCACTTTTGGATTACGGGTTCATTAGCCTGTAGCTGGGGAGTCCCATAAGTGAGGACTGACTTCCTGCTTGTTCCTGGAGAAAGCGTAGTTACTCACTTGTAACTGGTGTTCTCCAAGGACAACAGGAATCAATCCTCACTACCCTCCCCTGAAGAGCTGCTATCTTTTTATCCTTCCCTTGCTATCTGCTTAGTAGGGCTCTAGTTCTGGGATCTGACTGAGCAGATGGCACCTTTGGGGCAGGAAGAGGACCACGCATGCGTGGCAGCAATCCCAACAGCTTTCTTTGAAAGCTGGGGAATTGCTCCGCACGGGCTCCATCAGTGTCGACGTTCACCCATAAGTGAGGACTGATACCTGCAGTCCCTGGAGAATACCTGTTACAGGTGAGTAACTATTCTTACTCAGCTGAAAGAAACTACTATCATATTTTGCGGTGAAATCATGATTTTTATCACAAAAAAAGATTTATACCCCTCTCCCTCCAAAGTAGAGTTATGCTGCTTAGAAAATCACCACTTTGTGTGATTTCTTTCATGTAATTTTGCTTTGCTAAAATGGCTAATGAGCTGCTATTAGTCTTGAGTGCATTCACGATTTTGAATAATTGTGAAAGCTTAAATGGAATTAATGAATAAATAATGCAAATACCACTGTTTGCCATTTCTCTGTGCAGTGTTGCAAATCTGCCTCCTGGATGCGCCTGTCATATGCATCCCATCAGTTTTGGGTGGGAACGACCCTATGCATGATACTTGCCAGAGGAGAAAGAGCACCTGCTGCATTTCATGTCGACTTTAGGAAGGATTTTTTCATCACAGATTAGGCATACAGTGAACTTTTCCTTTGGGCAGAGGAAGAGGAAATGGCCTAAAGAGCATATTGAAATCCCTTGCAATCCGGTCTTTCTGTGGCTCCGTGAAGGAGAAGGAAGCTCTAATATTATGTGTCGGTGGCAATTCTGATGCCCACTGCTGCTCCAGTTGTTCAGGCTATTTTCCGGGAAGATACTTCATCCTGCTCCAGCACACAACAGCCAGTCGCAAATACCAAGCTAGACAGTTACCAAATATGCGCTTGCTCTTTCTCTTTCTCTAAACCCTTGGACAGTAGGGCTCCAAGCGGTCTGTCTAATGATCCATCAATTTGATGTTCTAATTCAAATTGAAGAATAGCATTTAAAGCGAGTATAGAAAATATATATAACATGATGTTTCTAATTCAAAGAGCAGCAGTGTGTGGCCAGGCTGATTTAAAGAAAACACAAACAACTTACATTTCCCTGCTGAGTAATTCCTGGGTCATGTGAAATGCAGCTCGGTTTGCTTTGTTGCTTGCTACTAGAACTGCTTCCATGCTCCGGTTCACAAAACAAAAATAACCAGGCCACTGCATTAGCTGAGGGAAGATGCGTAACCCTTGTTATAAAAAGCAGTGATAAAGCCCACCAGTGTTTAAGTGCACTTCCCTGTGGACTGCTGCCACTGAGTAGAACTGCTGAGATGACATGCCAGCCTATCAAGTTTTTCTTTATCGAGAGTTGGAGACTAGCCTAAGATTTGGGTTAGGCATATTTAGGACTACTAGCATAATGAATAGTAATCAAGAAATATGAAACATCTGCAGGAAATATGCTGTTGGCTGCCGCCTTTCTCAGTTACCCAAGAATTCAGTGACACAAATATCCGGGGAGGGAGAGAGCAGGGACTGAAAGGAGCAACTGCAAAGGTTAAGAGTCTATATCAGACCCGGGCGTTATTTAAATATACTGTCTTGGAAGCTCAGACCAGATGTATTCCATGCTCTAAGAAAGGTGGAAGGAAGGCCAAATGACAGCCAGCATGGCTAAAAGATGAGGTCAAAGAGGCTGTTATATCTAAGAAAAAATCCTTCAGAAAATGGAAAAAAGAGCTTAATGATGAAAACAGAAAACAAAATAAGTACTGGCAAGTTACATGCAAGTCATTGATAAGGAGACAAAGAAAGAATTTGAAGAAGACAGGTCTGCAAAATCTTTTTTTTCGAGAGATGTTTTGGTTATTCCACGTAATCTTTATGTAAAACTGCTTTGAGGCTTCTTTTTGAAGAATCTATAATAAGACGCCATTGCTCTGAATCATATTGGATTTTAAATTGACCCATCAGACCTTCGACATCGATGCAATAAGCCAACTTGTCTTCCTGGGCAAAGTAAGGAACGAACTCCTTTTCACGATGTCTGAACCATGAAGATGACACTCCTGGCAACAATAAATTCCTGCTTTTCAGCCTTGATCCGAGTAACTCAGCGGCATCTTTGGGAAGATTCAAGTCTCTTACCAAATCATTCATCTCCTCCTGAGAAAACAATTTTGGTCTTGTATCATCTTCAGAGTCAGAACTTGATTTGTCATCTGGTTCAGGTATGACTTCACCTTCATCGGAGCTAGGTATCTCTTCCAAGGTAGCAGGGGGCTTGGGTACTGGTATATCTGTGCCATGGGGGATGGGACGAATTGCCGAGTGAAGATTGGGGTATGAAATGGAATGCTTCCATTTGGAATTAAACCCTTTCACATCGCATGAACAAAAGTAACGGTCATCACTATGGTTCTTTTGCTCTCGCCATACCATAGGAATCCCATAACGGAAAGATTTTTTCTTACCCTTGAACCAGTTTTGGAGGGCCTCAACACACTGTTTGCACACTTTATGAGGCTCCCAGACTTTATCTTGATCTCCAATTTTTAGTCCAAAGTATGCAAAGTTTACTTTTTTCACAGTCTGTAATATTCTGCTGTTGCTTCAACACTGTATATTCACCACAGATGAAATAGAAACTATCTGGCAAAGTAATACACTTTTGCGGAGCCATAACATAATGGTTGAAGAATGACGAGCTAACACGAATTGCTATGAAAAAGTGTGAACAGCCTAGAACCAAGAACCTGATGATGATTTGTGCACAAGTGTGGCATGCAGGAGAGAGCAGCTCTATGTCTGTACACGAGACGTGTCAGTGCTGGCCACACCCCCCTGCACTGACCGGAGCTGCTGCTATCTGCCCTGTGTCTCCCTCCCACTGGATTCTTCAGGAAAGATTAACCCCTTCTACCATTAGAAGCACGGATTTAAAACTTGCTTAGCTTACGTATATATTGCTGATCATCAGATTTACAGTGCGGGTTAACGTAGATCAGTTGTTTGCGCCATCAAAAAGTAGAAAAACTAGAGGACATGCAACAAAGCTACAATATATTTAAGACTAATAAGAGAAAATATTTTTTTTGTTCAACACGTAATCAAACTCTGGAATTCCTTAGAGAGTGTAATAAAAGCTGGTAGTGTAGCTGGGTTTAAAAGAGCTTTGGACAATTTCTGGAGGAAAGGTCCATAAAACATTATTAAAGAGGACCCAGGAAATCCACTGCTCACCGCAGGATGAGCATTGTGGAACCTGTGTGCCTTTTTGGGAACCTGCCAGGTACTTGTGACCTGGATTGGTCACTGTTTTGAACAGGATACTGGCTTGATGGACCTTGGTCTTACCCAGTATAACATTTATGTTCTTATGTGTTTTGTTCAAAAATATTATCTTGGAAGCCCAGACCAGATGTATTCCACATTTTAAGAAAAGTGGAAGGAAAGCCAAAAAAAGTGTCAGCCTGGTTTAAAGATCAGATCAGAAAGGCTGTTGTAGCCAAAAAGGTCTCTTTCAGGAAATGGAAAAAGGAGCCAAATGACAAAAACGGGAAATAACATAAACACTGGCAAGACAGATACAAGGCATTGATACGGCAGGCAAAGAGAGAATTTGAAAAAAAAGCTTGCTATGGAAGCAAAAAATACATAATAAAAACTTTTTTCAAGTACATTCACAACAAAAAAAAAAAACAGTGAGAGAGTCAGTTGGAGCATTAGATGATAGAGGGGTAAAAGGAGCGCTAAGGGAGGACAAGGCCATAGCAGAGAGACTGAATGAATTACTGAAGAAGATTTAGGGAAGTTACCCATGTCTGAAGTGGTATTTAAAGGTAATTTATCAGAAGAATTGAAGGAAAAGCAATAAACTGGGACGATGTATTACAACTATTTGATAAACTGAAGAGTAGCAAATCACCTGGACTGGATAGTATACATCTAAGGGTGTTGAAAGAACTGAAATATGAGCTTGCAGACCTACTATTAGCAATCTGTGAACTCTCATTAAAATCATCGAAGTACCTGAAGACTGGAGAATGGCCAGTGTAATGCCAATTTTTAAAAAGGGTTCCAAGGGTGATCTGGAAAACTACAGACCAGTGAGCCTGATGATCGTACGGGCAAATTGGTAGAAATCATTATAAAGAATAAAATTATTGAACATGTAGATATTCATGGTTTAATGTCAGAAAGCCATCATGGATTTAGTTAAGGAAGAACAACTCAAACTATGGTTACACGATACAAGGTTCCACATTAGGAACCACCACCCAAGAAAAAGATTTAGGTGTCATGATGGATAATATGTTGAAACCTTCTGCCCAGTGTGCAGCTGCAGCCAAGAGAGCAAATGAAATGTTAGAAATCATAAGAAAGGAATGGCGAACAAAACCAAGGAAATTATAATGCCTCTGTATCGCGTTCCATGGTGTGACCACACCTTGAATATTGTGTGCATTTCTGGTCGCCATATCTTAAAAAGGATATATAAGAATTAGAAAAGGTACAGAGAAGAGCCACCAATATAGTAAAGGGGATGGAAGGATACCCCTATGATAAGAGGCTTAAAAGGTTAGGGCTCTTCAACTTGGAAAAGAGGTCTATAAATTAATGAATGGAGTGGAACGGGTAAATTAAAATTGGTTGTTTACTCCTTCAAAAAGTTGAAAGACTAGGGGACACTCAATGAAACTACAATGTAGCCCTTTTAGGACTAAAAAGAGAAAATATTTTTTCACTGAACAAGTAACCAAACTCTGTAATTCGTTACCGGAGGATGTAGTAAAAGCTGTTAGCGAAGCTGGGTTTAAAAAAGGTTTGGACAGGTTCCTGGAGGAAAAGCCCATAAAACATTATTAAAGAGGACCAGGGAAATCCACTGCTTTCCCGATGATGAGCATTGCGTAATCTGTGTACCTTTTTGGGAATCTGACAGGTACTTGTGACCTAGTTGGAAACAGGTTATTGTGCTTGATGGACCTTGGTCAGACCTAGTATGGCATTTCTTATATTCTTATGAAGCTACAATGTGTCACATTTAAGACTATTCAAAGAAAATATTTTTTCACTCAGCATGTAATCAAACTCTGGAATTCATTAATGGATAATGTAGTAAAAGATATTTATGTAGCAGGATTCACAACAGGTTTGGACGAGTTTCAGAAGGAACAGTCCATAAAGCATATTAAAGAGGACTGGAGAAATCCACTGCTTACCCCTGGGACAAGCAGCATGGAATTTGTTTACCTTTGGGAACCAGACAGGTACTTGAGACCTGGGTTGGCCACTGTTGAAAACAGGATACTGGGTTTGTTGGACTTTTGGTCTGACCCAGTATGGCATATCTTATCTTATGACTTTAAGCATACCTGGCTCATAGTTCATTTATTTCCACAATAAGATGTCTCCTTTTCTTCTTATGTGTTAATAGATATGTTTAGTAAAAGAGAATACGAATACTGAACAATTTTCTCTAAAAATATTTCCTGCTTTTACCAATAGCATAGTACATACTCGGGGACTATAACTTTCCAGTTGAGTGATTTAGAAGCTATTTATTTATTTGAACAGATTTGTATGCCACCTTTTCCTTCAATCAAGGTGGTCACGTCACATCACAATTGGAGGTTTACATTTAACATTAGGGTACATGTAAACATTTAGACAGTACGGTTACTTAACAGTATTTAGACAGTACAATTGAGGTACTTAATAACGTGGTATGATATATTTGTGTGTGTGGATAGGATGGGTGTGTGTTTAGTTGGCGGAGGTAGTAGTGTTACTGTTTGGGTAGGGGATGTTGCCTGAATGCTCATAGGTTTCTATAAATAACAATGTTTTAAGATCTTTGCGGAAGTCTGTGAGGTCATCTAAAGCTCTCAGGCTCGTTGGTAGGGAGTTCCATAGTGTGGATGCCAGTAGTGATGATGCTCTTTTTGAAGTTGTTTGTTTGGTTTTGTGATAGCCTGAAGGTGTGCCGATCATGTTGTTGGTTCTTCTTGGTCTATTGCTGCTGTCCCTTGTTATAACGTTTTGGAGTACGTCTGCTGAGAGATGGTGAATGACTTTGAAGATGATCATGATTGTTTTGTATTTAGCTCTTGCCACCATTGGGAGCCAATGTAGTTGTTGTAGGACGGGAGTGATGTGCTCAGTCCTTGGAGTGTCTGTAATGATGCGTGCTGTGGTGTTTTGTACCATTTGTAGTGGGTGGAGTGTCTGCTGAGGAAGGCCTTGATATAGTGAGTTTCCATAATCAAGCAGTGGTGTAATGAGTGCTTGACACACTGTGCGGAAGTGGTCTTGACGGAGCATTGGTTTGATTTGTCTGATTGTTTTCAGTCAGTGATATGCCTTGTTAGCGGTTTTGGTGATGTGGGATTTTAGGTTCAGAGCTCTGTCAAGTGTTATGCCCAGATACTTAACTTCTTCTTTGACTACTATGTGTTTGTCTAGGATGCTGATAGGTTGTGGAGGTATGAAGCTGGGGTTCCTGGTGACGAACATTGCCTCAGTTTTGTCGTAGTTGACTATTAAGTTGTTGGCTATGAGCCAGTCATTCATGTCTTTGAGGTATTTTGTTATTGTTGTAGTGTTTAGTGCTAGTAAGTTGATTAGAGCGTACACCATGATGTCAGCATAAATGTGGTAGTGTAGTTTGTGGTGCTTGATGCTGCTGCATATGGGCTGTATGTAGATGTTGAAGAGCATTGAAGATAGGGCTGAGCCTTGAGGTATTCCCTGCGTGACGGGGAATTGTAGTGATTTCTTTTAGTCGCATTTGACTTGTTGCGTTCGCCCTTCCAGGTATGATGTAAACCACTTCAGGGGATTCTTGCATAGACCTATCTGTTGTAAGCATTGCAATAGCTTAGCGTGTGACACAGTGTCGAAGGCCGCTGAGATGTCCATGAACACTAGCAGGAATCCGTTTTTTATGTTGTCCATGCCTCTTAGGAGATTGTCAAAGAGGAAGGTGAGTAGTGTTTCTATGCCGTGTTGGGGCTTGAATCCATGCTGATGTATGTCCAGTGGGACATTGATATCTATATGGTCCTGAAGTTGCCTTTGGACTGTTTCTTCCATGATTTTGGAAAGGAATGGCAGGCTGAAGATGGGACGGTATGATTTTGGTTCGGATGGGCTCAGATTACTACTTTTAAGTATTGGTCGTATTATCGCGTGCTTTAGGGGTTGTGGCATGTATCCTTGTTGGAGTGAATCTTTGATGATTTTTTGAATGTGATGAGAGAGCTGGCTTTTTGTGGCTTTGATCCAAGACACTGGGCATGGGTCTGATGGTGAAGAAGTTGTATTTTGTCTAGATATAATGTCTTCTACTTGCTGTTTTGTTGGTATGCTGAAGCTCTCCCATGCTTGATGTTGCTTTTTTATCGTGTGATCGTTTGTTTGTGGTGAAGCAGAGTATGTTTGGTTGGTGTTTTTTGACTTTATGTAGTCTGCATATTTTTGTGGGTCAAGATGGTGGGTGCTTTGTTGCGTGTCATCCTTGGTAAGCTTTTGGACAATGCTAAAAAGTTCTCTTGGTCTATTAGTAGATTTCATGATTAGGTTGGTATGGTGTTGCTGTTTACGCTCATTTATTAAATTGTTATATTCCAGTTGTTTGTCTCTGTATTGTGTTAGGAGGTTGTGTAATCTGTCCCGTCTCCATTTTCTTTCCATTTTTCTGAGTGTGCGCTTTGCAACTCTGATTTCATGTGAATACAATGGGGCGTTGGACATCTTGTGTGTTTGTGGTTCTTTGATGGCTGGGGCAGATGCTGCATTGGATATTACTGTGTTTTTTCATTCTTCTATGTTAAGATCCAGGGTGTCGTGTTCCTGTTGAAGTTGTGGGGTGATTTTGTTTATGAGTGAGTCTCTGTTAAATGTTTTGAACCATCTAGTAGTTATTTCATCTTCTTTGCGTTGGGTGGGGTTATTCAGGGTCATGGTGAATTCAATTACATAGTGGTCTGACCAAGGGACTGGGGCGATTGTTGGTTTTGTGGTTTTGTTCTGTTCCACTAGTTGTATTGGCATAAAGACCATGTCATGTGGCTTTACACTGTGTTAAGAATTTTGCTAACCAAGCTTCGTCATGAAAAAACTTATATTGTCACACATGAAAAGTGTGTCCCACTTAGCGCCATGATCTAACATCCAACATGGTGAAAGGGCAATTAAAGGAGGACTTAACATTTGCTAAATTACCAAGCCATTTGGGACTGTACAATAATTCTCAAACTGATTGAATTCCTTATACTAAAGGAACTGTATGGTAAGAGGGTGCAGGGTTTGTTGTGACAGCTCAGGAGGAAAGCAGGAGTAAAGGTGCAGCGACTGATTTCTGTCCAAGCCCTAAGAAATCTGCCCCAACTGGTTTGCACTAGAGAACTGAGGTTAATTAAAGCAGCAGATTACTAATTTTTAAAAAGCTGCTAACCTTTCTTTTTTAGGTGCAAAATGAAAATCTTGGGAACAAGCGGGAATGCAGTCTTCACATATGAGTATCATCTGCACTGACGGAGCCTGCGGGAATGCTCCCCAGCGTCCAATTGGAAAGTCTTTGGGAGCAATCCACTGCGCCTATGCATCTGCCTTCCCGCCTTCTCAAGTTCTTTTCTCAGTTCTTCATTTTCTGTGGAGCCAGCAGGTTGTTTTCTTCCTGTCGCCGCTGAAAAACATCACTTTTGACTTAAATCTCTGCTCTTCCTTTCTGTTGACGCCAGCACCTTCCCTGATACCGGCCATCGTATTTCTTTTCTTTTCAAAATATTTTTCTTTCTTTTCTTTTCTTCTCCAATTTTAGTGATTTATACCGCCATATTAGGCCGTGGCCTGTTTTTATCCGCCACCATGGAAAAACACATCAGCGGCTTCAAAAAATGTGCTAAGTGTTCTGGTACAATATCAGTCATATTAAACATTTATTTATTTACATTCTCTTATATACCGCGCTATTCTGCATCAGTGCGGTTTACATTGAACAAACTGAAATTACATTGAACAGGGCATTATAACTTGGAGATAACTATTTTACAGGGAACATGGGCTATGGAGGGTTAAGTGGCTTGCCCAAGACCACAAGGAGCACCTGTGGGACTAGAAACCCCAGTCCTTCCGGCCCAAGGTTGCTGTCCTCTAGTGGGATTTGAACCCCCGACCTTCCGGCCTGAAGTACCTTGCCCCAACCACTAGGCCACTCCTCCACTCCATGACTGGTGTTTAAAATGTTTGGGTCCAGACTATTTACCGACTGATTGTCTTTTGTGCCAACAAATGCAAAAAGAGGACTAAAGAACAGAGCCAAACAGTATGGTTCTCTGTTTGCCCAGGACTCAATTTCAATGGCTTCCACTTTCTTGACGATGTCAGCCTCCTCTCTTGGTTCTCAGGTCTCCTCAAAGTCCAAACTTAATACTAAATCTAAATCACCGGCATCGAAACTCAATACCGATCCTCGAGGTAAGTCCCTTCATCATCGTCAAGATTCACCAAAAGGTGCATCCAATGCAGACAGGCCTGCCAAACAGCACAGGCAGGAGGACCAGCCCTCCAAAGCACAACAGAGGCTCCAGGATGCTCCTGAGGCCACGACCTCCAGAGAGCTTCTGGTTCCATGCTGTGGGACAGTGGCTCAGAGCCCCATGTGGGATTCCACCCAGGCATCAGCCTCCTCCCTCGACCAGCGCATCCTGGCTAACGAGAGGAATGGCAGCATTCCTGGCAGCCTCGGTACTGTTTGTATCATCAGCTCCAGTGGTGCAAGCATCTGCATACGGCCCATGGCCAGTACCACCAGGGCTAATGCTGGACCTCAAACCGGCATCGGGAGATCTCTTCCTCCAATGGCCTCTTTAGAACAGACAGACATCTTTGATACCCAACAGGTTCCTGCTGCCACACCGATTGATCATTGGTAGCAGCATCGGGCCTCGACATCGGCACGAGACCATTGATAGTTTGACTTTCTGTCAGAATCAGACTCTACCTCCTCCAATTCCAATAATGCATCGAAGGACACCAGGGTAACATGGGATCTCCCTTCCGTTCTGTCCCATCCGGACATGTCTTTTCAATACTTCATTCAGGACATGGCAGAAGGCCTGCAGATTGCTGTGGCATCGGAGACAGAATTGAGGGCAGAGGAATACCCCTCACAACCAAAGAGGTGGCCACATTACTGGTGCATCACATCCTGCAGGATCTAATGCTACGTATGTGGGATGCCCCGCTAATGGTTCCGCCTATCAACAAATGACCTGATACCACATACCGAGTTCCACCATGCCCTGGCTTCCAAAAGCCTCAACTACCACACCACCCCATAGTGGCAGACTCAGTGATGTGTCACATCAAGGGTTCTAAAAATCATTCTTCCATACCTCCAGGCAAGGACTCCGTAACTCTCAATGCCTTTAGTGTCTGTGCTTTCAGGCATGCATGCTCAATTCTAGGATTATTTCCTACATGCTCTATATGGGCATGTATCTGAAGGATATCTCCAGAGATCTAGAGAACTTTGCCACTGTCCTTCCTGATGACAAACGTAATGCATTCCAGGCCTTAATCAGGCAAAATCAGAATACATCCAAGTTTCTAACCAGAGCATCTTTCGATACCTTTGAGTCATCCGGCAAAGCTTCAGCAGTCTGCATCAGTGCTTGCAGAATGACCTGACCTCAAGCATCTGACCTTGAACAGTGGGTTTAGGATAAATTGGCCAACATCCCCTGCTCTGGGGAGAACCTCTTTGAAAAAGGTCGGAGAGAGAAGGCTGGAGAGATTGAGACAAATGATCTCATTCTCAAATGCCTCTCCAGAAAGACCCCTCTAGGAGAAAGACTTATCCAAAGAAGTCTTTCTATCCCAAAATGAAGAGATTATATCCTCCTTATCCACCTGCAGCTGCTTACCAACCTCAGCAGCAACAACGGTGACAGTAGGGCCTATGCCAGCCCAAAAAGCCTAAGACGCCTAAGCCACAACCAACTGCACAGCCACATCCAGCACCTGTTGTTTGACTCATTCCTAGAGAACATAGCTACTCTGTATCTGCAGGATCCCCCACCTCTACTCATAGCAGGCAGACTCTGTCCTTATGCCAACAGGTGGCACCTCATTACATCAGAGCAGTGGACTCTCAGCATCGTCCAAAGGGGCTATCTGCTTCATTTCCAAAGCTTACCCCCCCCCCCACCTCCGCAAGAGATTATCCCGCAAACTCCTTGCAAACAAATCTCTTATCAGTTGAGATGTCCTCCCTGTTAGCTCAGGTGGCCGTGTAAAGTGTTCCGCCCACCCAAGAGAGCAGAGGTTTCTATTCTCCTTATTTTCTTTTCTTCCAAGAAGTCAGGAGGGTTCAGGCCTATTCTGGATCTAAGGAACCTAAACAAATTCCTTGTTTGAGAAAAATTCAAAATGATTTCTCTCGGTATATGTCTGCTGTACCTTCAGAGAAATGACTGGCTATGTTCCCTAGACCTCAAGGGGGTATACACACATTTGCTGATCCACTCTCAACACAGACAGTTTCTGTGTTTTCAGTTCCAGCAAACCCACTGCCAATATCGGATTCTTCCCTTCAGGTTAGCCTTCACACCCCAAGTGTTCACAAAATGCACGGCAATGGTTGCCGCTTACCTTTGTACTTTGGGGGTCTTCATATTCACCTACTTAGACGACTGGCTAATCGGGGGAGAATCCCCACAAGAGGTAAAATTCTCTCTTCATCGCACCATCGCTGTGCTCCAAAATCTGGGATTCATCCTAAACTTTCCAAAATTGCACCTAGTTCCATCCCAGTGGCTCGAATTCATTGGAGCATTGCTGGATACTCATCAGGCCTGAGCTTTCCTTCCACAGGATCGCTCTGCCCATCCATCAAACTGGTCAACAGCATAAGGGATCGCAGTGCTGTAACAGTTCGAGAAATGCTGCGCCTTCTGGGACACATGACCTCCATAGTCCATGTTCGCCTGCACATGCAGCAAGCCCAATGGACTTCATTGTCTCGATGGACCCAAGCAACTGGGAGTCTCTCTGCATCACCCATACACTTGTCAACTCCCTTCACTGGTGATGCTCCCCTCAAAACCTACTCAGAGGGTCACCTTTTCAGATGCCTCCACCTCCTTGCACCCTGACAACAAATGCTTCCAAACTTGGGTGGGGAGCACATCTGGACAGTTGCTCACCACACAGGGGCAGTAGACACAACAGGAATCTCAGTTGAAGATCAACCTCCTGGAGCTATGTGCTCTCATGAATGCCCTTCGGGTTTTTCAACTCCTAACAGGTCTTAGTCCAAATGGACAACCAGTTGGCCATGTTCTATATGAACAAGCAGGGGGAAATGGGTTCCTATTCCCTTTGCCAGGAAACCCTTCATCTCGGTTTCTTCTCCAGTGCACACCGCATCCATCTCAGGGCAGTGTATCTACCGGGTGAACTCAGTCTCCTTGCGGACACACTCAGCTGTATCCTACCTCCACACAAGTGAACGTTAAATCGGGAAACGGCATCTTGAATCTTACACATGTGAGAGACCCCCAGAATAGATCTGTTTGCCACCCAGGATGCACAACTGCCACTGGTTTTGCTCAATGCTTCTCTCCCAGCACAACCAGGCAACGGATGACTTCCTTCTCCTTTGGGGAAAGGGCCTACTTTATGTATTCCTGCCCATCACCTTAATACCAAAGACCCTGTTCAAGCTGCAAGCCAACAGGGGCTCCATAATTCTAATTGCCTCTTACTAGCCTCATCAGCCATGGTTTCCTCTGCTGATTCGTCTGGTGCAGACTCCACCTCTTAGCCTGGGACATGCGCCCAACCTCCTCTCTCAGAATCATGGGGCACTTCTCCATCCCAATCCACAAGCCTTCTGTCTCACGGCGTGGCTGCTGAGAATTATAATCTTTGCTGACCTCGACCTTCCACAACAGGTCAAAAAACATCCTACTTGCAACTCGCAAGCCATTTACCAGGCATTCCTATGCCTTCAAATGGTGAAGGTTCACACTCTGGTGTACCCCAAAACATATTGACCCCTCTGTCTGCCCGGTGGAATTCCTTTTATAATATCTCCACTTGTCCTCAGCAGGTCTCAAGACAAACTCAGAGTACATCTGAGTGCCATCTCAGCCTATCATAGGCGGGAGGACAGGCATCCTATTTCTTCGCACCCCTTGGTACAGTGATTTATGCGGTGTCTCCTTTTGTCCAGGGCACCGATCAAACCACCATTGGTGGCCTGGGACCTCAACATGGTCCTAGTGCAACTTCTGAAGCCTCCTTTGAACCTTTAGCCACCACTTCAACATTCTTGTCTTGGAAGGTAATCTTCCTCATTGCCCTCACCTCAGCTTGCCACAACAGCAAATTGCAGGCTTTGGTGCTGAATCCTTCGTACACCTGGTTCCACCATGACAAGGTGGTTCTCTGTATTCATCCACACTTCTTACGAAGGTGGTCTCACCTTTCCATCTCAACCAATCGTTGATACTACCACTGTTGTTCCCTGTACCGCATGCCTCTAGGGCTGAAGCAGCGCTACACACATTAGATTGCAAGCGCACAATGGCTTTCTACTTGGACAGAACAAAGAATCACAAGAAATCCTCTCAATTATTCATTTCCTTTGATCCAAGTCACCTTGGACTGCCAGTAACAAAGCGCACCCTATCCATCTGGATTACGGACTGCATTACCTTTGCCTACACTCAAGCGGGACTCTCCCTTGAGGGTCACGTCACCGCTCACAATGTGTGAGCCATGGCAATCTCATTTGCCAACCTTCGTTCTGTCTCCATTAACGAAATCTGTCGAGCAGCTACTTGGTCCCCCATTCATATCTTCATTACACAATACTACCTGGACAGATACTCCCATCGGGATTCTGTCTTTGGCCAGGCTGTCCTCCAGCACCTTTTTGGGACTTAACTGTAACTCTTACCCTCCATCCTGGACTTCTCCTAGCACCAAACCTCCCTGGCAATGCTCTTGCCTACTGTAATCAAATTCAATGTGGCCACTTTGTATCCACACCACCTCGGCTCTATTCTTTAGCCTCGGGGATACCCCTGATACCTGGGAGTTGGTGAGTCCCATAAGTGAAGACTACATTCTTGCTTGTTCCTGGAAATAGCCTCGTTACTCACCCGTAATAGGGGATCTCTGAGAACAGCAGGAATCGGTCTTCACAACCAGCCCTCCTCCCCTAGGAGTTGTAGGTTATTCTCTTTTTCCTCTGTCTCTCAGCTACAAACTCTATTGAGGAGAGGACTTGGAAAGGCAGATGCCACAGGCGCAGTGGATTGCTCCCAAAGGCTCTCCAATTGGATGCCGGGGAGCATTCCTGTGTGAGCACCGTCTGTGCCGACAATACCCATATGTGAAGACTAATTCCTGCTGTTCCCGGAGATCACCTGTTATAGATGAGTAGCAATGCTTTACCAGCACAGTTATTTTTTTGTTTTTTTTAGGTGTAGTGCTTGCGCAAAAATGTGAAATTAACACTGCCAGATTAAGGAATCATGAAAACATCAATGCATCAACTTCTGGCAAAAGTTGACCAGGTGAAACCTTGGAACCGTGTAATAACTACCTGAAGTATGAACATCCAGCCAGGCTACTGTAGCTTGAGAATTAACATTCATTAACATTTTCAGGGTGATTTTATAACAGGACACCAGCCTTTTGTGACAGAAATTCACATAAGTTAGGCCTACTGTGTAAGGGGAATGTATAAACCAGATCTCCAGGAACAAGCAGGAATGAAGTCTTCACATATGGGTATCGTCGGTACCGACGGAGCCTGCGCGGGAACGCTCCCCAGCGTCCAATAGGAAAGCTTTTAGGAGCATCACACAGCACCTACGTGCTGCCTTCCCGCCTTTCCCAACTGTCCCTCTCCAGTTCTTCGTTTTCCGCGGAGCTGACAGTTCGCACATCCTGTCACCTCAGAAAATATTCCCGTTTATTCTTTTTTGTGGTCGCGTCTACCTTCCTTCGATGCTACACCGGTACTGCCGGTTCTTTATTTTTTTCTAAACCAACCCCCCTCCCCCCCAAAAAAAACAAAAAAACAAACCTTTCTTCTGGAGTCTTTCCAGGTATTTTCTCCTCAGGTGCCACGCGCTATTTTGGGCACTAGGCCCAACATTTTCCTTTAAAATGGAAAAACCCGCTTCGGGTTTTAAAAAGTGTTCCAAGTGTGGCGGTACCATCTCCGTCACCAACAATCATGAGTGGTGCCTCAGATATTTAGGTCCTGACCACTCTATTTCGGAGTGTGTTGCCTGTGGGATGATGTTGAAGAGGGGCCGGAAGAACCGAGCTGCTAAACTTAGCACCCTTTTTCCCTCCGATGCAGCCTCTGTGGCATCAACGTCTTCCAGGGCTTCGTCTTCCTCCCATGGATCTCAGGTAACTAAACATAAATCTAGCCGGTCCTCAAAGGGTAGATCTCCCTCTAAGCATCAAGATGACTCTGGCATTGCCCTTGAGGGGCTTTCACCGGCAAAATTGCCCTGGCGGGAGGCTTCGGCTTCCAAAACACTAACGGGGCTCCAGGATGTTCGCTAGGCCTCAACTTCGGCAGAACTACTGGTCCCATGCTCTGGGATACTGGCTGCTTCATCCGGTACCGATACCCAAGCATCGGAAGCGTCGATAGACCAGAGATTCTTGGCTATTGAACGCAGTCTGGCGGCTCTTCTCACGGACTCGATGCCCTTGAAACCACTTCAGACAATTAAATCGGTACTGGCGCTGACTCCGGTACTGGCGCTGACTCTGGTACTGGTATCGACTGCATCGACATCGGCAGGTATTCTGCTGGGACCGAGTCATGCTTATCCATCCGGTATCGACAAGTCGGTACCGGACCCCTCCGATGCTGACTTCGATCGGTACCGGTACCGTGCCTTGCATGATCACCCGGATCGGAGGTACTTTTAATCCTCCGATGAGTCTGAAGACTCTGAAAGCTCTGCCGATACCAGAGTACTTCTTCCTGAGGATGATTCTTCTCCTCAGCGTAGGATGTCTCCACCAGAGGATATGTCCTTTCAGGATTTTATCCGAGATGTGGCTCAAGGTCTTTCCATCACAGTGGCTCCTGAAAAAGAGCCTAGGGCAAAGTAATTAGAAATCCTACAATACCCTAAAGCTCCCAAGGAGGCAGCTACCTTGCCTATTCATGAGATCTTGCATGATCTCATGTTAAGGATGTGGGAAACACCTCTAACCACATCTCCTCACTCTGAAAGACTCGACACCATGTATCTAGTTCCTCCTTGTCCTGGGTTTCAGAAGACTCAGCTACCACACCATTCCATAGTGGTGGAATCAGCTATGAGAAGGATCAAGAGTACAAAAAGGCATGCATCTAATCCTCCAGGACATGAGTGTAGGGCTCTTAACGCCTTTGGACGTCGAACCTTCCAGGCTTCCATGCTTTATGCTAGGATCAGTTCCTATATATTATATATGGGAATGTTCCTTAAGGAGGTCACAGGAGATTTAGAGCTTATGAGCCCTCTCCTTCCTGATAAGAGGCAGGATTACCTCGCCCTTGTCAAACATGCTCAGGATGTTTCCAAGTTTGTCAATCGTGCAGCCTTTGACTGCTTTGAGTGCATAAGCAGAACCTCTGCTATTGCCATTGGTGCACATAGGATTGCCTGGCTCCAGGCATCTGACTTGGAACTTTGGGTACAGGATAAACTAGGGAATATTCCTTGCACAGGGGAGAATCTCTTTGGCAAGAATTGGCAGGAAAAAGCTAATGAGATAGATGCTGACAATATCACTTTGGATAGGTTGTCTAAATCTACAGCTGATCCTGCAAGGAAAAAATCCTATAAGAAACCATTCCTCAGTAAGAAGAAGTTTTATCCCTCCTATACCCAGCAGGGGCATTGTTTGGTCAGTCTTCCCAAAAGGGACAGCAGCAACAACCTAGGCAAAGAAAAACAAAAGCTGCTAAGCCTCAACCGGCTCAGCAGACTCGGCCTCCACAGGGGCTTTGACTCCTATCTAGAGAGCTTTGTCTTCCTGGCCCTGAATGGTCCAGAACCCTCCACTATTCCAGGAAGGTTATGTCATTTTGCCTCCAGATGGGGTCAGATAACAGCAGAAAATGGACTCTGTCTATTGTAAGAGAGGGGTACAAGCTTCATTTCCTCAGCATGCCCCCTCCTACAGTGGTAAGACAGTTCAATTCTCAGACCTCTCTCAACAACCAGTTAGGTCAAGAGGTCACTGTGCTTCTTGCCCTAGGGGCAATAGAAGAGGTATCCATTCTACAACAGGGTACAGTGTTCTACTCCCCCCTATTTCCTTATTCCAAAGAAAACAGGAGGACACAGACCCATTTTAGACCTCAGAGAATTGAACAAATTCCTGTTCAAAGAGAAGTTCAAAATGATTTCTCTAGGAACTCTGCTGCCTTACCTTCAGAGTCAGGATTGGCTTTGTTCTCTAGATCTCAAGGATGTGTACACTCATGTTCTCATCCATCCAACTAATTGAAAGTTCCTTCGCTTCCTATTTCAAGGGAAGCACTACCAATACAGGGTTCTTCCTTTTGGCCTGGCCTCTGCATCAAGGGTGTTCACAAAATGCATGGCTGTGGTGGCAGCATTTCTTCGTACCCTAGGAATATTCGTCTTCCCTTACTTAGACGACTGGCTCATTCGAGCCCCTTCAGATCCAGAGGCCCGAGTTGCTCTCTCCCGCACAATGCGCCTCCTTCAGTATTTGGGACTTGTCATAAACTTCCCAAAATCCAACCTTGCTCCCACTCAATCTCTAGAGTGTATAAGAGCTCTGCTGGATACCAGACAGACAAGGGCCTACCTTCCACAGGCCCGCTGCCTTCGCATTGTGCAGTTAGCTTCCCAAGCAGTGTTAAAACCTCACCTCACTGCTCGAGAAATGTTACAGTTGCTAGGCCACATGGCATCCACCGTGCATGTGGTTTCTTATGCTCGCCTCCATATGAGGGCAGCCCAGTGGACTTTATCCACTCAGTGGGCTCAGGCATCAGGTTGCTTGTCAGACAAAATAGCAAACTCAGATCACCTTATTTTGTCCCTCCAATGGTGTCAATCACCCCAAAACCTTTTGGTGGGGTCCCCTTTTCAGCAACCTTCACCCCAAGCCACTCTAACAACATATGCTTCACAGGAGGGTTGGGGAGTCCACCTGCAAGGCCTCTCTACCCAGGGTACCTGGACTCCACAGGAGACCTATCTACATATCAGTCTCCTGGAACTCAGAGCAATCTTCCTTGCTCTTCGAATATTCCACACCCAGCTCAGCTGCAAGACAGTCCTAGTTCAAACGGACAATCAAGTAGCTATGTTCTATGTGAACAAGTAGGGCGGAACAGGCTCTCTGTCGCTATGCAACGAAGCTTTGCGACTATGGGCCCTCACCAGAGAGCATCAGATTCATCTCTTTGCGGTGTATCTTCCAGGTATTCAGAACTCTTGGGCAGACAGACTCAGTCGAGTTCTGCTTCCACACGAATGGTCTCTCCATGCAGACCAGGTGGCCAAAGTTTTCCAAATTTGGGGAACCCCGGACATACACCTCTTTGCAAGTCCGTGGAATGCCAAACTTCCCCGGTTCTGTTCCAGAATTCCGGCTCAGGGTTGTCAGGCCAGGGATGCTTTCCTCCTCCATAGGGGCCAGGACTTCCTGCATGCCTTTCCACCCATTCCCCTAATTCCGAAAACCCTGTTCAAGCTTCAGAGAGACAGAGGTCATATGATTATCATAGCTCCACATTGGCCACGGCAAATGTGGTACCCTCTGCTCCTACATCTCTCTCTCAAGCTCCGCCTCTGGAGTTAGGATCTGCTCCAGATATCCTTTCTCAGGAGGACGGGATGCTGTGGCATCCCAATCCCCAGTCTCTGCATCTCAGGGCCTGGTTGCTGAAAGCCTAGAACTTCACGGTCTTAACCTTTCTCAGCAGGTAAAGGATATCCTTTATGCTTCCAAGAAGCCTTCCACAAGATGCTCTTATGCTTTCAAGTGGAAAAGGTTTACCATATGGTGCTCGCAGAAGGGTCTTAACCCTCTTGCGATACCTCTGGAATCATAACTGGAGTATCTCCATTTATCTAATGCAGGGCTTAAGACCAATTCAGTGAGAGTTCATTTGAGTGCTATTGCAGCTTCTTTGAAGCCTCTAAATGGGCAACCTGTTTCTTCTCATCCTCTCATAGTGAGATTTATGAGAGACCTTCTTTTTAACTAAGCCTACCATTAAACCACCACCGGTGGCATGGGACTTAAATTTGGTTCTTGGGCAGCTTATGAAACTGCCTTTTGAACCATTAGCCACCACCTCCTTGAAATTCCTTTCCTGGAAGGTCATCTTTCTTATTGCAATCACATCCGCACGTTGCATCAGTGAATTGCAAGCATTGGTGGCTGATCCTCCTTATACAAGGTTCCATCATAAGGTAGTCCTTAGGACTCATCCACACTTTATGCCAAAGGTGGTGTCACCTTTTCATTTAAACCAAGCGGTTTAGCTTCCTGTATTCTTCCCAAGGCCTTATGCCTCAAATGCAGAAAGGAATCTTCATACTTTGGATTGTAAAAGGGCTCTGGCCTTTTACTTACAAAGGACACAGCAACATAGGAAGTCCTCTCAACTTTTTGTTGCTTTTGATCTTAGTCATTTGGGATTTCCAGTCTCCAAAAGAACACCGTCCAACTGGATTGTACAGTTTATATCTTTTGCCTATGAGAGTAAAAACCTTCCTCTGGAAGGCCATGTCACAGCTCACAATGTGAGAGCTATGGCAACTTCTATGGCTTATCTTCACTCTATGTCTATTGACGACATCTGCCGAGCAGCTACTTGGGCTTCGGTTCATAGCTTCACAGCCCATGACTGCTTAGACAAGGACTCCCGCCGGGATGCCTTGTTTGGGTCTGGCTGTTCTTCAACACCTGTTCCATACTTAATCAACTCCTATCCACCATCCCTGATAGGATGCCAGAGAAGCATGGGGGGAAATGGAGCCCTTTCACAAGGGCACACAACTTCTGGGGTTTCTCCCTGGCATCTGCAGCTAGGGAGTCCCCATATGTGAAGACTACATTCCTGCTTGTTCCTGGAGATAGCATAGTTACTCACCTGTAACAGGTGATCTCCGGGAACAGCAGGAATTTAGTCTTCACAACCCACCTACCTTCCTTAGGAGTTGTATCTCTCTGTCTCTCTCTTTCCCTCTCTCTTTTGTCTCAGCTTTAAACTCAACTGGAGAGGGACAGTTGGGAAAGGCGGGAAGGCAGCATGCAGGCGCTGTGGGATGCTCCCAAAGCTTTCCTATTGGATGCTGGGGCACGTTGCCATGCAGGCTCCGTCGGTACCGACGATACCCATATGTGAAGTCTAAATTCCTGCTGTTCACGGAGATCACCTGTTACAGGTGAGTAACTATGCTTTCTCTCCCGAGAGGTGCTGGCACATTGTTACGCCTGCTCTGAGGTTCACGCAAACATCCCGGCATTTTATAAGCTGAGCACAGAAGTTATAAGTTCATCTTCTAGGGAATGCCTCTTATAAATGCTGTTTTATCTCCTTTACCTCCAACTTATGACTCGAGCTGTCCTTTATTATACAGACATTTCTATTTTAAGAAATATGTTTAGAAGAGCAATCTGAACTAAATGTTGAGTATGCAGGAATATGGTTTATTTTATGTGTTGTACCACATTTAGAATAAACAGCAAAGCAATGTACAATAAAATCCACTTAATAAAAAAAATAAAGAAAGGACGTAAAAAATTGCACAGGAAAGATAAGAAGTAGAAAATGTAAAATTAACAAAGATATAAACAAACATCAAAAACCTAGACAACACACAAGTTCAAAATAAAGTTAAACATTTAAATTGAGATTAAAAGTCAGAGGACTGCAAACATAAACTTTCTCCGAGCCTGCCCTTGAAGTCACTTTGCCCCGAATGCTAGACTAAACGGATCATGACGTTTGCCTCGTTCATCAATGTCTTATATGTTTCTCAAGAATGAGAACAGAACTTATGCTCTTCTAATAACTGTACTAGCATACAGTAAGTGCCTATAATACAAGCTATGTAAGTCTACTAAGATAACATTGTTACGTTATGTGTTTATTTGCTATGGCACCTTTTAAATGAGCAGTGCGAAATGCTTGGAGGGAGAGTATAAAGATGCAAGTCTACTTTATCCATATCTCTCTCGGCACATTTCTTAAGTCCGAAGATTTAGTATGCTGGCATAAGGTTATAGTTACCGGTATAACGTTATCCCTAATATGTGTGCATTCAGACTTGGATGCGAATTCTAGTCAGGTTATCAAGGTGCCCTTAGTGATTATACGTGAGATATGCCCCATTGTACACAAATATATCTCATGCATAGTCCATTAAGAGCAACTTGAAAACCAGGCTGGAGTTTGACACCCCTGGATAGCAGCTGAATATCGCCACTGTCCATCGAGCTCCTGCTCCTGGTTGCATCCCAAAACCTGTCCTGTTTTAAAGACATAATGTTAGTCTGCACAGCAGGTTACACAGAGAAGGGGGGGGGGGGGGGGAGAGAGAAAATACTTATGCAGGCAGTGTCCAGAATAGTGCCTGTCTGGTTATTTTAAAACCACTGTTGGGATGCTCGGAATAATAAAATTGGTCTCTTTTAAAACCAAGTAATTGGGCTGTTGAAAGGGTTTTTTGTGTGCAGTTTGGAAAAGGTGCTAAATAAGAGGCTGTTTACTAAAGTTTAGCATGTGCTAAATGCATTAAGAGCATTGCCACCGTGGCCCATTTTATTTCTCTGGGCTACGAGGATTCTTGGCGCACACTAAGCTTAGTAAGCATGGCCCCATGTCTAAGAAGAGCCCTGACAGAAGAATAAACCTGCAATTTGTACTTCACAGGATTATAGGCTTAAAACCCAACAATATTAGGTGGTCATGAATTTGTGTAATGCTATAACAGAGAAAGATTTAAAAGCCAAAGATGCATTAGTCTCAGACTTTATCCTTTGGTTTCTGATGTTCCACTCTCCTGGGCTTTGAGCTCTCATTTAACTAAATCTAAATATTTCTGTAACTGATGAGAGATCTTTATATGGACTGGTGGTGGGTGATCCCATGCATGAACCCCACATAGTAACGTAGCAGATGGCAGCCCAGTAGAGTGGCTCCGGCTAGAACTACTGCTGTAATCAAGTCTACAATGTGCCTTTATTGGAAGAGTGTGTGTTCCTTGTTCCAGTAATGTCTGAAGTTTAGACATTGTGGTGGTATTTAAAATATTCATATATAAGCTGTGTTCACCTGTTTTGCCCAGGGAGCCCAAAGGAACAATACACGGATCATTACAGAGTGGTTTGGGGAAGGGGAAAAAATTGGTGAATGCTCAGGAGAATGTCAGTAGTAGAGATTATATTGACAATGTCATCTTTCAAATCTAGCCATGCTGTAAACTGATGTGTGCTGTGTGCTCCCTCCTGATTTGACATAGATGAGAGAGAATGAGCCTTTAATCACCATGGTTCACACTCTGATTGAGAACTCCGCGCTCAGGCCCCAACTGTACCAGCAAGTAAGGTCTTGGATAGCGAATGACTTTGTTTTTCTCATCCATGGCAGTTTCCTTAGTGGCAGCTTTGGTTCTTTATTTCCATTTCTTTTCTTATCATTTCTGGGACTTGTTCATGACATCGACATGCTTTGTTTTGCAATGCACAGATCACTCATGCTTTACTGCAGGCTGCGCACCTGTTGGCATGGCTTTGCTGAACATTGTGATGTTGTGCAGTAATGAGCTTCCCCAGGTGTCATTAGCATAAACCATTCTGTGAATTATCAAAGTCCTGTATGGTCACTGTGAAAGGTCTGTAAAAGGCACATTTGGGGGTTTTTAATAGTTTATTTACCCCAATGTTTTAATTTCAGGAAGTCAATTTACCTTTTCTTTAATAGATTTTTTGATTACTTGTTATGAACTTTCTTATGGAAAAAGGGATTTGTAGATGCACTATTAACCCTTGTGTTAAGCAAGTTGGTGTTAAACAGAAGAGAACACCTCTTAACGTGCACAGGGAAATATTTTCCTATCTTGTTGCATTAATTTTGTGTGCAACTTGTTCAACAATAAAAGTAAAAGTTATTGATTTTCTAGTTCTTTAAGCAGCTGGAGTGGAGGAATAGCCTAGTGGTTAGAACACTGGCTTGGTAACCAAGCAACCAGGGTTCAATTCCCACTAGCACTCCTTGTGGCCTTGGGCAAGTCACTTAACCCTCCATTGCCTCGGAAGAAAGGCCTGGCAATCTACTTCTACACTGCCAAGAAAACCCAGGAGCTTCTGGGTCGCCAGGAGTCAGGACTGACTCAAAGGCACACATTGCATTTTGCATTTTTTAAGCAGCTTATTTTCTTACAAGTAACAACATATAGTGAATTGTATTCCAAATGGGTCATAAATGACCTCTTTCACAGCATAGCATAGCCCATTAAATTGCCGGAGCGTAGAACAAAATCTGCAACAGTTGTACTGATGTTGGTCAGAAAACACATTTATAACAGAAAACAAAGAATTTCAGAGCGTGCGTACTGAATAAGTTACTTTTAAGGTAGTACATCTGTCTGAAATGTCTAGTTTCATAACATTGATTCTGATAAGTACACCATGTCTCAGTCCGGCACACACCATAATGGGATTTAGGAAACAATTTGCAAAATTTATGTGTGGCCAATGAAAATCTCTACACAGAAAACATTACCGGCTCTTTCAGTTGCTTCCTTTCAAGTATAGCATGTAATTAAAATTGTATATTTTCTAGCTGTTTTCACTGCATTGTTGACCTTTTCAAACTCAATTATGTTTGTTTGTTTATTACATGTGATATACCGCTCAAGCCAAAGCATCAGAGCAGTTTACAATATTACATAAAAGTTGCAGAAAATATGAAAAGAACGCCATTAATTAGATAGGACAGAATAAGAGATACAGTGATAGTTAAAGGAACAAAGGAGACAAGAAGAAATGCTCCACATAGCATCTGAAGAGGTAGATATCATACCACAAGGTGTTTAAGCTCCCACTCACAACCTCCGCTGTCGACATCACCCCTCCACCGCTCCGATCTCCACAGCAAGCAGAACCAATTATCACCACAGATCTTTGAAAACCAGCAAAAGGGACAGTGTGCCTGCATCAGAAAGTCTGTAGGTAGGGGCTGTGCGAGCCCTGAACCTTTCTAGACTTTCTCACAATCTCTGTGAACTCTCCTTTTTTCTTCTAAAGCTCCCGTGCCTCTTCTAAACCTGAACAGTTTTGTCACTTCCTCTGTTCCTTGCTCATTTACGTCTGTTTGATAATCATAGGAAAGTGATATACCAAACGTTGAAGTACAGAAGGTGAGAGCTCTCATGGATTTCATTAGACTCACAAAAGGGCCTCTCCCGTGAGAGGTGGTACAGCCATTGATCTGGCCTTTCGATTCTCATATCATGGCTGAATCGTTGTACTCTGTACAATGAGGGATCTTTCCACTACTGCACAGTTTCATATTGCTTCTGATTAAAGAAATAAAAATAATACCTCATGAAACACTCAAGAATGTAGAATTCTTGGCTTCCTTATGAGAGATGTTTATACTGCGTAAGTGATAGCACACTCTGACTTACAGAATATGGCATTCTGGTTCCTTTCCTAAATTCCCAGGTGCAGGGCCGGATTTACCTATACGCCAACTACACCGTGGCGTAGGGCCCACAGCTGGCAAGGGCCCACAAAAATTGAACAGATTGTAAAAAAAAATGCTGGCTGCTGCCGCGGCAGCATGGACTGTCCCGCGGGGCCCCCTCTGCTGCCGCGGCAGCATGGACTGTCCCGCGGGGCCCCCTCTGCCCGGCTGAGCCCCTGCGGGCTTAACAGAGACGCGAGGGAGACACTCTCCCTTCGCGCCTCTCAAAGCCGGCATGGAGGGGCTCAGCCGGGCAGAGGGGGCCTCGCGGGAGACACTCTCCCTTTGCGCCTCTCAAAGCCGGCACGGAGGGGCTCAGCCGGGCAGAGGGGGCCCTGCGGGACAGTCCATGCTGCCGCGGCGGCAGCGGCCAGCGTTTTATTTTTTTTTTATTAAAGTTTACTTGAGCCGATGGGGGGGGGCTGGGACTGGAAATGGGCTGGGGGGGGGTTAAGACTGGAGTTGGACTGACACGAAGAAACCAGAAGAAAGTGGCTGGAGCAATTGCAGCTGAAAAAAAATGCACAAAAGGTAGAAACATATCTCTTTATTTTGAATTTATTAATTGGAATATGTCAGCTCTGGTAAATGTGCATCATTAACGTCTGCACTTTGTTTAGTACAAGAGCAAATTAATGTATAGTTTTATTTCTACAGTGTTGTACATTCCAAGTTTGGCTTTTGGGATTCCCAGTTTAATTATGACGTCAGGGCCAACAGCGCGCAGCTGATCCGGCATGCTCGTTTTTATCTTTTCTGGGGGCCCACAATTTTTGTTGGCGTAGGGCCTCACTCAAGGTAAATCCGGCCCTGCCCAGGTGACTATATTGTACATAAATGCTTCTTGGAAATGTGGCCAGGGTTAGTATGAAGTAAAACTGTTTGCACACATCTCCCAAACAGGTAAAGCAAATGTTCAATCCTAATGATAAAGTTATGCTATTAAAGCTTGGGAAACCAGCTCACTCTAATGTCATGGGCTGTACTATGAGATTGTAACAACTCTGCTTTAAGAACAATGCTTTTGAACAATTCAACTTAAAAATGATATAGGAAACAAGGGATGGTTTTGAATAGTCTTTCAAACAGAAATTGCCCATAAACTTGTGCCAAAACAGCACAGATTTTATTCTGAAATATTACTTAGTTAAGAAGTGCCCTTTGGGGAATGTATATATTGTTTGCAGGCAAGGGAAGCTGCAGGAGGAGTCAGTATCATGGGAGGGGGGGGAGGAAGGAATTGCGCTCAAGTTTTTTGAAGTTTCAGGAAAATAATGAAGTAAATTTTAGAGCTTCCCCCACACTGAAGGGCATAGCTATAAATAGCCTAAAAATGAAATTATATGTGTATATATATAGATATATAGATAGATTAAACTATTTAAAATGTAGGATTGTGAATATAAATGTTCAAAAACAGTATTAACAGCTTGCTCCAGTTTTTCTGGCATCACGACTTAGTAAATATCTCCTATTTAGTTTAGTTAATTCTTTTCCTATCATTGCCTTTTAGTGCTCTCTTCTTGCAGGCTATGGAGGTTATTTTAGAAACCGTATTCGTACTTTGGACATCTTAAAACGGACAAAGGATGGCGACAGTCCTGGAGCCATTTTAGATGCTGTCCCTGGGGTGAGGACCTCCAAGGCTGAATTGGGGCATAGTGGGGGCATGTCCTTGCCCGTCCTGAGCTGCATCCAAGTTTGTTTACTCCAGGCATGATTAGGCATTGGAAAAGCTCTTGTTCTGCTATCCAGACACCTGGAGGGCATAGAGAAGAGTGTACTCTGATATCCTCTACATTTTTACTGATGATAGAGAAATGGCAGGGAAACTAGGACACTTGATTTCTGTTCGACACATTGATGCATGTCCCCACATGCAAGATAGACATCCCCGATCCCAGTTTTCTTAGCAGAGATGTCTGTGTGTCCATTTCAGGGACGTCCATGTTTCCAAAATCGGGCCGACACTTAAATGTCTCTGAGGGTTTTTGGATATTTTCCACTGGATGCCCCAGATTTCATCTACCACTTCACATGTGTGTGCAAGGCAGTGAGTATTCACACTAGACTACCTTCAGTTCCAGACCTTTCACTGAGAGGGTAAAGGCCCCCCCCCCCATCTGCCTTTAAAATAGCCATTGGTGCTTCAGCTGTGGTGTAATGGCTCTTTGCCTATTCCCAGAGTTAGGCCCTTGCAGAGATACTGAATGCATAACCCTCTTGTCATGGAAGGGAGGTGAACATGGCACTCAGCAGAAACGAAAGGCAAGAAAAATATTTTGACTAATGGGAGCAGATTAAAGATTTTTGTGTGTTAACAGGGTGGTGTTTTGTAAATGAAAATGTATTTCCTGATGCACAGTAACTGCCCGCTTTGGTTGCTGCTGTTTTCTGAAGCCTCGTGTCATGTGTGAATCCCAGCTCTGTAAAAGAGCCTCAACTAGATCAAATCCATTTAGTCTGGGAGCATGTGTGTATGCTCTGCAGCCCCTTCTTCCTGATGGGGGGGAGGGGGGCAGGATGACTCTTCCAGCTGTTCATTTCTTTCTCTTTCTGACAAACCAGGAGTGGTCAGTGGGGGATGTGGGCCATATGCAGACACTTATGAGGCCTCATTTGTTTGTCAGGAGGAGCCAAAGCACAAGACTATGTGCAAAAAAAGCAGTCACTCGATGGTAGGGTCGACCTTTCAAAAACCATATACTGAAGCTATTCTTTTCATTTCTTCAATCTCAGGATGTATTCAAGGGCAATAATCACTTGCCATATGCAAATTAAATTAGCTGCCTGCATCTGCCTTCATGAAGTATCTTTTACAGATTTAATACATTTACAGAAAATACAACCCATAATTAATTAATTTTGTTAAATTTGGAGCATACTTAATTGCAAGAACCACTCCTAAGTGGACTTGGATTTTAATTTAATCACGCTCCTTTTCCAAATCTGTGCTCAAACAGGATTCAGTTGGTATTTCTCTGACCCCAGAAGGCTGAGGCAAAGGAGTAGTGTTGTTTGTCCAAGGTCATGAGGAGTAACATCAGAGGGACTTGAACCCTAACTTCTTTGGTTCTTAGCTACTAACTGCCAGCAGCAGTTAAAATATTTTACCCTGGACGTGGTGTCTTATTTGTGTCAGCATGCAGTTAGTGTGTTAATCTGTGCTACTAGAGAAGTATTTATAGTATGGATGCATTGCAAAGCAAAGATAAATAATTTATTGTGAGCCACCAGGTTGTGAAGTAGTTTCTCAGTATTTCCCTATCAACTTCAGCATCCTACACATCTTTCACTTGCAGAAATGTATACAGAAAACAGCTACACTGTCCAGGATTTTAAAATAAGTCTGGGTTGAAACTAAACTACATATTTGCAGGTACATCTTTTTTTCGGGTTCCTAGTAATCCCCTCTGCGCTATTGCTTACTAAAATACTGAACAGGATAAATTCCTGAGACACCCTGCTGTTCCACCCCCCCCCCCCACCCACCCCTTAACTTTGCTCATGGCCAGAATAATAGGATATAAAAAATTATCATTACCCCATCTCTTATCTATCAGCATCTGATTCAGTTTCTGACCTTAGAATTAATCCCTAAACTACCTAGGTTAGTTATGAGCTTCCTGCATGAGATGTCATGCCAGAAATCTTATGCAAATTTATCTCATTTTACCAGCAATTCAGATTTGTCTGAGATTTCTTATCCTCTTGTAAACCATACTGCCTAGAATCTGAATTCATACTCTGTCCTCTTTTTCAGTAGTGACTTGAGTGGCATGAAGGATTGGCCTGGTATTGAGCACACAAGGCTATGTGCCAGAGAAGACACTGTTCAAACCCCACGTCTCCCACTGACATTCCTCGTGACCTTGGGCAAGTTACTTCTCCCTCTGTTGCCTTTGGTCCAAACTTAGAGCTAGATTTACTAAAGTGCATGACAAATAATATACTGTTGTGCATCTCCCATTCTCCAGGAACAAGCAGGAAGTCAGTCCTCACATATGGGTGACGGCACCGACGGAGCCCGTGCGGAGAATTTCCCCAGCTTTCAAAGAAAGCCTTTGGGAATGCTACCACACATGCGTGGACCCCTTCCCGCTCAAAGGTGCGATCTTGCTCAGTCTCCTTTTTTCCACAGAGCCCAACGGTTGTGGTCCTCTACTCTCCCGGAAAAAGTTCTTTAATTCCTTCCTTTTGTCCAGTTTGCGTACTGGTTCTCTTCCTGCCTCGAGGCGGCACCACTGGTGCCAATCTTGGCTCCCTTTTTTCCCGTATTTTCTCGAGGTTCCACCTTGACCGGCCTTCGTGCCTTTTTTCGCCTGAGGGTCCTCGACCCTGACCAGGTGTGCTCCCACCATGACTCCTGGTGGGTTCAAGAAATGCGACCGCTGCAGTCAGACTATCTCAGTCACTGATACGACTGCTGCATCCGCTGCCTGGGCCTAGACCATGACAGTTCCACCTGCGACCGGTGCCAGGCCATGACCCCTAAAACCAATAGGAGGTGGTCTGAGTTGCAGGGGAAGCTTTTCCCAAGTTCTGTCCCGGCTTCCCTATCGCCGAGCCCCGAATCTGGCCCTTCGCAAGAGAGCCAGGCCTCTTTGAATTCCCGCAGCGGTGGCTCCTCTTCTGGTGTGGCCCCAGACCCTCCCAAAAATAAGACGACGGTCCCGAAGGAGGTGCCTCCAATCAAACCTGGCAAGGTCCCTCGATGGGACTGGGCGACTCCAAGCAGCGCCCTCATAAAGTCTCGAGACAGAGTCCTCAGCCGGCGGAGACTGCGCCAGGACCCGTGAACCTATAGTCGTCCTCGAGAACGTACTCTCTGGAGTGCCGGCGTCAGACCCGAGGGCTTCAGTGTCCATGCCGAGCGTTGCATAGTCATCGGGCCTCGAGTCCTGCATGGCAGCCATGGAGCAGAGCCTCTCCTCCATCTTTGCCTTGCAGTGAGCATTGATGTCGGGCCCCCAGCCTCGGGGGAGCCTCCAGTCGTTGAACTTGTCACTCAGCACCACCAGCCTCGGATAAGTCCTCAGCATCAATTGAGGTCTTGATCACGCTTACATAGTAACATAGTAAATGATGGCAGATAAAGACCAGTATGATCCATCTAGTCTGCCCAGTAATAAGGCCGGTGTAAGATGGCAGGAGTAGGTGCCACTCTGTGAAGGCCACCCCTCAGGCCACCCCTCCCCATGTCTTTGTTTAGGGGTGAACCCACCACTCCATGCAGGACACCCCTATTTGTTGAGAAGTTAGATGGTTCAGTTTATTTTATTGTTTATTGTTTACTTACATTTGATATACCGCCCCCCATTACATCGGGGCGGTTTACAGTACAAAAATAAATTTGTAAAATTGTAAAATTTTGATTTTATTCTGTTGCTATAAATGGATCCATTGTGTCTGTCCCATGCCATTTTGAATTCTGTCACCATATTTGCCCCCACCACCTCCATCGGGAGGGCATTCCAAGCATCCACCATCCTCTCAGTGAAAAAGTATTCCCTGATACTGCCTTTCAATTTTCCACCTTGCAGCTTCATGTTATGCCCTCTCGTTTTACAGCTTCCCCGTCTTTGGAAGAGGTTTGTTTGTTCATTATTTCTCCTTAAGTATTTAAAGGTCTGAAACATATCTCCCCTATCCCTCCTCTCCTCCAAAGTGTACATATTTAGGTCTTCAAGTCTCTTCTCATAAGGCTTCTGACGCAGGCTCCAAATCATTTTGGTCGCCTTCCTCTGAACAAATTCCATTCTTTCTACATCCTTTGCAAGATACAGTCTCCAAAACTGAACACAGTATTCCAAGTGAGGCCTCACCAGTGACTTATACAGTGGTATTAGAACCTCTTTCTTTCTGCTGATAATTCCTCTTTGTATGCAGCCCAACATCCTCCTGGCTTTTGCCACCACCTTGTCACACTGTTTTGCCACCTTGAGATCTACAGAAATAATCACATCAAGGTCTTTCTCCTGATACGTGCACATCAACCTCTCGCCCCCTATCATGTACATTTCTCTTGGGTTTCTGCTACCTAAGTGCATGGCTCTGCACTTCTTTGCATTAAATCTTAATTGCCAAGCATTTGACCATTCTTCCAGCTTTTGTAGATCTTTTCTCATGTTAAGGACTCCCTCGGGGGAGTCCACTCTGTTGCAAATTTTTGTGTCATCTGCAAAACGACAGACCTTTCCATTCAGTCTTTCAGCAATATCACTCACAAATACATTGAACAGTGCCGGGCCCAGGACCGAACCCTGGGGCACCCCGCTTAATCACCTTCTCTTCCTCCGAGTGAGCTCCATTTAACATCACCTTCTGTCGTCTGTCAGTCAACAAGTTTCTGATCCAGTTTACCACCTTGGGACCCATCCCCAAACTACTAAGTTTGATAAGCCTCCTATGAGGAACAGTATCAAAGGCTTTGCTGAAATCCAGGTAGATGACATCCATTGCATGCCCCTAATCTAGTAATCTGGTCACCCAGTCAAAGAACTCAATCATATTTGTTTGGCAAGATCGTCCTTTGGTAAAACCATGTTGCCTCAGATCTTGCAACCTGTTGGTTATGAGAAAGTTCACTATTCGCTCCTTCAGAAGCGCCTCCATTACTTTTCCCGCCACCGAGGTAAGGCTCACAGGCCTGTAGTTTGACACTTCTTCCCTGTCACCACTTTTATGTAGAGGTACGACATCAGCCCTTCTCCAGTCCTGAGGAACTACTCCTGTTTCCAAGGAACTGTTGAAAACATCCTTTAACGGCCCTGCAAGAACCTCTGAGCTCTTTCAGTATCCTGGGATGTATCCCATCCGGTCCCATGGCCTTGTCCACTTTCAGTTTCGCAAGTTGTTCTAACACATCATCTTCTGTGAATGGTGTGGTATCTACTTCATTCCCATCTTTATATTTGGGAGTCACAGTTGGTCCTTCTCCAGGATTTTCTTTAGTAAAAACAGAGCAGAAGTATTTGTTTAGCAATTCCGCTTTTTCATTGTCCCTTTCCACGAGTCCATTCCCAGCACTTCTGAGTCCTGCAATTCCACCTCTGATCTTCTTCCTTTCTTGAATATACCTGAAGAAAGTTTTGTCGCCACACTTCACATCTTTAGCCATCTTTTACTCTGTCTTTGATTTTGCTATCCTTATTTCTCTTTTTGTCTCTTTGAGTTTGATCCTGTATTCATTTCTGTATTCCTCTGTTTGCAAGCTTTTGAATTTTGCGAAAACCGTGTTTTTTGCCTTTATTTGAGCAGCCACTTTGGAAAACCAAATAGGTTTCCTTCTCCTTTTGTTTTTATTTACTTTTCTTACATATTTATCTGTTGCCCCTTTTATTGCCACCTTTAGTTTAGCCCATTGCAATTCCACTTCCCTTATCTCCTTCCACCCTGTCAACTCCTCCTTTAGGTACATGGGCATTTTATTGAAGTCAGTGTTTTTGAAGTTTAGGACTTTGAGCTTGCTATAGTTGGACTGCACCTTGGTTTTTATCTCAAACCACACCATGTGATGATCGCTGCTGCTCACAGGTGCACACACCCAGACATTTGACACGCTATCACCGTTGGTGAGGACTAAATCCAGCGTTGAGCTTTCCCTTGTTGGTTCCATCACCATTTGTCTAAGTAACGCATCTTGGAGAGCATCCACATTTTTTTTTGCTTCTTTCCAGATTTGCAGAAGGAGTAATCCAATCCACATTGGGTAGATTAAAGTCACCCAATATGATCACTTCCCCCTTTGTGGCTGTTTTGACAATGTCTATAATCAATTCGTTATCTAGCTCTTCGATTTGAGTCGGAGGTCTGTAGACTACAGCAGTATGGAATACAGTGCCATCTCCTCTTTCCAACACAACCCAGAGCGCTGCTTCTTTTCCCCATGCCCCCTGCATTTCAGTAGCTTTAATATTGCTTTTGACATACAAGGCTACTCCTCCTCCTCCTCTTCCATTTTCTCTGTCTCTTCTGAATAGATTATAGCCAGCTATGGCTATATCCCATTCATGCGATTCATTAAACCATGTTTTCTTGGAGTTCCAGTCCTCTCCAGCGAGTTTCTGGGCGTCCAACCACAGGTCCTCGGGGGGGAGACCTGGTTCCTCGGAGCGACCCCTGGGGCTGACTCCTCAACACCCTCTAGCTCCGACTGGGAGATGGAGGACAAGGCCTCTCCGGAGACCTCCTGACACTGGGACGTTTCCTCAGAGCCATCTCCCCCATCTCAACACCATTCACCGCCTGAGGACATGGCCTTTTATGACTTCGTTCGTGACATGGCCCTGGGCTCTTTCGATCCAGATGGAGTCTGTAGAGGGACCCGCACACTGAGGAGCTCGAGATCCTACAATATGAATCCCCTCCCAAGGAAACTCTCATGGTGCCAGTTCCATCCATCCTCGAGAGATTGCTCCTCTGGATGTGAGAGTCCCCGGCCTCGGTGCTGGTGGTCAGTTGGTACTTGGACGCCATCTATCGTGTCTGGAAGGGCCCCAGGTTCCATAAGCCAGAACTCCCCACAACTCGATGGTGGTTGAGTCCTCTATGCAAAAACTGAAGAATCAAAACACCTACTCTTTGGTCGTCCCCCCCCCTCCCCCCAGCAGGGAAGCCCGGGCCCTCGATGCCATGGGGCGCAAATGCTACCAGGGCGCCATGCTCTGGTACCAAATACAGGCATATGACTTGTACATTGTAATATACCTTAAGTGCCTGATACAGGAACTCTCGGGGTTCTCGGTGGGCCTTGCCGGGTAACCTTTGCAAAGGTTCCAGTCCCTAGCAGCAGGCGTCCGGGACTGTGCCAAATTCCTCTTCCGGGCCGCCTACAATGCGTTTGAGTCTGTGTCCAGGGTTGCAGCCACTGGCATCGATGCCAGGCATGGTTACAGACCTCGGACCTGGAGTAGTGGGTACAAGAGAAGTTCCTGGGTGTCCCCTGCAATGATGAGAACCTATTCGAGAAACTGATGTCTGATAAGGCTGCGGAGATTGAGGCCAAGGTAGTGACCCAGCAGAGGCTGTCCAAAAAGACCTCGGCTCTCTCAAGGAAAAAATTCTCAGGGAAAAAGCGCTACTCCCAGGCTGGCCACTAACAGCCTTACTCGGGGCAGTCTCACCTGGCCTCACAGCCAAAAGGCCAGGGACACGGGCCTAGGAAGCCCAAGGCTCCCAAGCCCCAGACACCAGCTCCCACCCAACCGGGGGGAAGCTTTTGACTCCCTTGGCTGGGCCTCCCCTCCCCCAGGAGGCCCACCTCAGCCCACATAGGGTTGACTGGCCTCTTTCGCTCACAGATGGGCCAGCATCACCACAGACCAGTGGGTTCTGCGAGTGGTGCAGGAGGGGTATTTCTTCCATCTGCAGCAGAACCCTCCAGACTTCTTCCTAGGAGAGTCACCAGAGCCTCTCCTCCACTAGGCCTTGCTCACCACAGGACTCGTAGGCTTGCTCAGGGACAGGGCGGTGGAACCAGTACCCCATCACCTCTACTCAAGGTATTTCCTTGTCCCAAAAAGAACAGGGGGATCTCTGGCCCATCCTGGACCTGCACAACTTGAACAAGTTCCTGGTGAGGGAAAAGTTTAAGATTCTCTCCCTTGGGACACTGCTGCCCTACCTCTGCCAGGAAGACTGACTCTGCTCCTTGGATCTCAAGAATGTTTACACCCACATCCTAATCCACCCCTCCCACAGGCATTACCTGAGATTTGTGGTGGGGGGGGCAGCACTACCCTGGTTCCCTCCATTGGCCCAATTGCTATCCCCTTAACGTCCTCCTTCCGTTATCTGGGTGTTCTTTTGGATCCGTCCCTTCCCTTTCCTTTCAGGAACATATCACATCACTCTCTCGCCGCTCCTTCGCCGCCCTACGACAAATTTGGGCCGTTCGTTCTGTGTTACCCCCTAGCTCACTGGTTACCCTCGTCCTCGCACTAGTTGTCAGTAAGCTGGACTACTGTAACGTTTTCCTGGCTAACCTCCCCAAGTATCAGCTCCAAAGACTACAACGGATTCAAAATACAGCAGCACGCCTAGTTACTTTCTCTAGTCGGTTTGATCATATTACTCCCATTCTCATCCGGTTACATTGGTTGCCCCTTCGCTTTCGCTTTCACTTTCACTACAAATTTCTGATTCTGATTCATCGAGCCATTCATACCGGAAATCCTCTCTACTTAGCAGACTGCATTTCTCTGCATTCCCCTCACCGCCAACTCCGCTCAATCCATGCCAACCGCTTATCACTTCCCTCACCGTCCCAGGCCCACTTAGAACAGACTCGCCATTCTGCTTTTTTCTTTTTTGGACCCCTCCTCTGGAACATGCTACCAACTCATCCCGGCTAGAACCCTCCTATCCTCAGTTTAAGTCATTACTTAAGACCCATCTATTTCAGAAAGCATATGACCTTCCCCCTGAAGCCCCTCCCTGATCATCCTGTTTTTGTCTTTGTCCTTTTTTAGGCTGTCACTTGTCTGTCCCTTGTTCGTTTGTCTATGTTGCCTGGCTGGGCTATGTCTGTCTATGATTTGGTAATAGTGTGGTGTTACTATTCTGTTCTTGCCTCCTTCTTTCCTATTTATTATTGGTGTTCCTTTTCTTGGTTTGCAGTGTTAAATCCATCCTTTTTATTGTACACCGCTTAATGTTCTTACAATAGCGGTTTATCAAATACGAATAAAGATAAAGATACCAGTACAGAGTACTGCCGTTTAGCCTTGCCTCTTCTCCAAGGGTCTTTACAAAATGCCTGGTGGTCGTAGCCGCCCATGTGCGCCTCCAAAGGGCCCATATCTTCCCTTACCTGGACGACTGGCTCATCAGAGGCAGCACAGCTCTCGAGGATAGGCGGGCCACAAGGCGGCTAACTATCCACACCCTGTAGCAGTTGGGGTTCATCATCAACTACCCCAAGTCCAGCCTCTCTGCGGCCCAAGACTTGGAATTCATAGGTGCCTAGTTGGACACTCTGTGAGTCAGGGCCTTCCTCCCTCTGGAGAGAGCCCACTGCCTGATGCAGCTGGCAAGGGATGTGCAGAGCCCCAGTACCGTGCCAGCTCGCCTGCTTCTCTGCCTACTAGGCCATATGGCCTCGACGGTTCAAGTTATGCCTCTGGCCCGCCTGCTTCTGCGGGCAGCCCAGTGGTGCCTCTATTCCCAGTGGACGCAGGCAACAGGCAGGCTGAGGGACAGAGTGAAGATCACCCACCAGCTGGCCCCTCAGAGGGTCCTGACGAGACACGCCTCCCTTTTAGGCTGGGGCGCACATTGCAAGGGCCAGTGCACCCAGGGCACCTGGTCCCCAGAAGAATCCCTCCTGCAAATCAATCTCCTCGAGCTCAAGGCCATCTTCCTGGCCCTTTAGGGCTTCCACCACCTTCCGAGCGACCTCTTGATCCTCATACAGTCAGACAATCTGGTTGCCATGTTCTGTGTGAACAAGCAGGGGGGTACGGGCTCTTACGCCCTCTGTCAGGAAGCAGTTGCCCTCAACTCCTTTGCAGTGTGCAGGACTAAGGGCGATGTACTTACCGGGCCAGGACAACAGCCTGGCGGAAAACCTCCGCTGAGTCCTTCAGCCTCACGAGTGGCGCCTGGACCCAAAAGTGACCCAGAGTCTTTTCTGCCTCTGGGGAAGACCTTGGCTGGACCTGTTCACCTCCCCGCACAACTCACAGCTGCCCAAATTCTGTTCTCCTCAGCCACACCGCAGGAGGGTGGCGGCGGATGCCTTCCTGATCTCCTGGTCACAGGGCCTGCTTTATGCATTCCCACTGACCCCTCTGATAGCCAAGTGCTTTTTCAAGATCCAGAGTGAGCACGCCTCAGTAATCCTGATTGCGCCCTGGTGGCCCAGGCAGCCCTGGTTCCCCCTGCTGCTCTCCCTGTCAGTGGCAACCCACGTACCATTGGGCCGTGACCCGGACCTCCTGTCCCTGGAGGGGGGCTCCCTGCTACACCCCAACCTGGGGTCCCTAAAGCTAGTGTGGCTGCTGAAAGGGCAGCACTGGCCCCTTTCAACCTCCCAGGTGAGGTCTAGGAAATCCTCCTGGCCTCCCGGAAGTCATCCACCAGAAGGGCTTACACCTTCAAGTGGAGGAGGTTCTCCGTCTGGTGTGCAGAAAGGAATGAGAACCCATAATCCTGTCAGGTAAAGCTCGTGCTGCAATATTTGCTGCATCTCTCACACGGGCTTGAAATCTAACTCAGTGAGGGTGCATCTCGGTGCCATAGCAGCTAATCATCATCCTATAGAGGGTAAGCCCCTCTCAGGCCAACCTTTGGTCTCAAGATTCCTCGGGGACCTCCTCCTATCCAAGCCCCCTCTCCACCCTCTGGCAGCAGAATGGGACCTCAATGTGGTACTCTCCCAGCTCACTAGGCTGCCGTTCAAGCCTTTGGCCACCTGCCATTTGAGACACCTCTCCTGGAAGGTGGCCTTGGTGGTGCTGCCGTCTGCTCGCAGAGTAAGCGAGCTGCAGGCCCTGGTGGTGGATCCACCCTATACCAGGTTCTAATCCAACAGGGTGGTGCTTCACACGCACCCCAAATTGCTCCCAAAGATGGTGTCCGCTTTTCACCTCAATCAGGAGGTAGTTCTCCCCATCTTCTTCCCACGGCCGCACGCCGGCAGGGACGAAGTCATCTTGCATACCCTGGATTGCAAGAGGGCCCTATCCTTATATTTACATAGGACCAAAGCCCATCAAAAAAACTCCTCAACTTTTTATCTCCTATGACCCCAGCAGACACGGGCTACCTGTGACCAAGCAGACGCGGTCCACCTGGGTGGTGGACTGCATTGCTCTCGCTTATGAGCGAGCTGGCTTCTCTCTGGAGCACAGATCACTGTTCATCGCATGAGGGCTGTGGCCACATCGGTGGCCAACCAATGCGCAGTGCCGGTGCAAGAAATCTGTAAAGCTGCCACGTGGTCTTCAGTCCATATGTTCGCAGCCCACTACTGCCTTGAGAGTGAGTCCTGCAGGGACAGTGCCTTTGCCCAGGCAGTGATCAGAAGCATTCTCAGTGTATAGGCAACTCCTGCCCTCCAACCTTTCAGTGTTCAGGCTACTGGAGTTATGGCGATGCTGGACGCTTGGGTCTGCAGAGTCTCTTGGTAGGGACTCACCTTCTGCAACTCACGACCTCCCTTGGGTCACCGCTGCTGCTGTCATGGTTCGGGCCCCGGCAGCCTGGAGCTAGGAAGTCCCATATGTGAGGATTGACGTCCTGCTTGTTCCTGGAGAAAGCATAGTTACTCACCTGTAACAAGTGTTCTCCAGGGACAACAGGAATCAGTCCTCACAACCCTCCCTCCTCCCCTTGGAGTTGCCTCCTTTATCTTTTTGTTTTTTGCCTAAGCTATGTCATCTGACTGAGCAAGATGGCACCCTTGGGCGGGAAGTGGACCATGCATGCGTGGTAGCATTCCCAAAGGCTTTCTTTGAAAGCTGGGAAAATGCTCCACGTGGGTGCCGTCGGTGCTGATGTCACCCATATGTGAGGACTGATGCTTGCTGTCCCTGGAGAACACCTATTACAGGTGAGTAACTACGCTTTGTCAATTAATCCTACCACTAATAATGCATATAACTAGTAGTAGAGTGGAGGAATAGCCTAGTGGTTAGAGCAGTGGCCTGGTGACCAAGACCAGGGTTTGATTCCTATTGGCACTCCTTGTGGTTTTGGGCAAGTCACCTTACCCCTTCATTGCCTCAGGAGAAAGGCCTGTCAATCTACTTCCAGTCAAGAAAACCCAGGAGTCAGGATTGAGTCAATGACACACATTACATTGCAACTAGTAGTTAGAGGAGCGAGCTGTGAAACAAGCGAAACCAGATTCAAATCCCTCTGCCACTCCTTATGATGTTGAGCAAGTCACTTTCCCTCCATTGCCTTGGGTGCAAGTTCTCCAAGGATAAGAATATACCTACAGTTCCTGAAAATAGCTTACCTAGATCAAAATCCAAAATCGCTTTCCTTCCTTCTTCACTTAACAAGTCAAGCCCTTAAATTGTAAGCCTTTGGAGGAAGGGAAATATTTACTATAGCTGATTATAACTTGCCTTGAGCACAGGTTTGGAAAAGCGAGTAATACAATCTTAAATCCTAGTTTGTTTTCAAGATGAATTGGGTGTTTCAAGTAACTTTAACTCTCCCAGTAGTATTGTGAAGTTGTTGCTGTGCTGTTTGCTAACAAGAATCTGTCATCCTCATCCTTGCACAAAGTAAATAACTAGTGATTTATTCTAAATAAGGTAGCTGAGTGTAGCTTTTAAAAAAAATATGAGGTGGAGAAGCCAAAAAACAGAATTCAGATTTAAAAAAATGGTACATGTAAGTACAGAGGACATATTTATTTAAAAAGTTTTATATAGCACCTTTCTGGCTGAAGAGTTTAGTTGCAGCCAGAAAATCTTCTATTGTTGGGACTGGGTTTGGTTAGATCTCAAAGAATTCTCCAATCTGGCTTCCTCACTTCCGTCAGAATCAGTTTCTAGTCTTCAACCCTTCTGGGTGTCTTCCCTTAGTAGCTGATGTTCAATAGTCTTCTACTACTACTACTCCTGATGGTTTGTATGGAGCTACAAGGTGTACGCAGCACTGTACAGACACATCAGAGCTTGCATTCTAGTCAAGACAGCACAACAGCTGAGGACAAGGACACATCTAGGGGAATGGTAAGGAAACACATTGGGGACTAAGTGAATCCAGAGCGGCCTCGAAGAGGTGAGTTTTCAGCCTGGATTTGAAAAGGACCAGAGATGAAGCCTAATGTATAGACTCAAGTAGTTCCAGGCATAAGGAGCAGTAAGGTGAAAGGAGCAAAGTCTGGAGTTAGCAGTAGAAGAAAAGGGCACAGCTAGAAGTGATTAGCCAGAAGAGCGGAGTTCCCAAGAAGTGGTGTAGGGAGAGAGAAAAGATAGTGAGGAGCAGCAGAATGAGGCATTTATAGGTCAGTAGAAGAAGTTTGAACTGGATACAGAAACGGATAGGGAGCCAGTGAAATGACTTGAGAAGAGGGGTTATATGAGTGACTATGAAGAAGGTTTTTCAAGAAAAGTGTGACCATGGTTGATGTCGTGGACGGAGACCTTGCAGAAGGAGGATGGTCAGGGGCGGCTCTATAATGAGGCAAAGTGAGGCGGCTGCCTCAGGTGGCAAAATCTTGAGGGCGGCAAAAAATGCCCCCAAAACAGCCACCTCACTTCGCCTTCAAAAAGTAAAAAAAAAAATCCAAAAAACAAAAGCAAGTGCACAAGTTGCTGCCGCTGCTGAGTCTGCTTCTCGGCAGCGCCAAACTCACCCTCCTTTTCCTGGCAGCCGTGGCTCCCTGCCTCTTAGAGAGCCACGGCTGCTGTGCTGTCATCTGCAGTGCCAGTTTTAAATAAAAAGGAAACCGGTGCGGAGCCTTCTCACCTCCGTGAAGGACCACGTGCAGCTTTGTCCCGCCCCCAAAGGAAGTTACATGTAACTTCCTTTGGGGGCGGGACAAAGCTGCACAGGGTCAGTCCTTCACAGACGCGGGAAGGCTCAGCACCGGTTTCCTTTCTATTTAAAACTGAGGGAGACAGGAGGGCTCTGCCGGGGAGCACTTCCTTCTGCCACGGCAGAGAGCGGCTTCAGCAGCCAGATTCCTTTTTTTTTATTTCCCTGGGGGGGGGGGGGTTTAGGACTTGTAATGGGCTGATGGGGGGAGGGGGGTTAGGATTGCTAATTGGCCATGGGGGTCTAGGACTGGAAATGGGCTGATGGGGGGGGGGGTTGTTAGGACTGGAGGTGGGCTGATGAGGCTAAGACTGGAAATGGGCTGATGGGGGGTGTTTATGACTGGTAATGGGCTATGGGGGTTTAGGACTGGAGGTTGGCTGATGGGGGGTGTTTGACTGGTAATGGGCTATGGGGGTTTAGGACTGGAAGTGGGCTGATGGGGGGTTAGGACTGGAGTGGGCTGTTGGGGGGGGGTTATTACTGGTAATGGACTATGGGGGGGCTAGGACTGGAAATGGGCTGATGGGGGTGTTTAGGATTGGTAATTGGCTATGGGGGTTAGGACTGTAAGTGGGCTGATGGGGTGTTTAGGATTGGAGGTGGGCTGATGGGGCTAGGACTGGTAATGGGATATGGGTTAGGATTGATAATGGGCTATGGGGGGTCTAGGACGAAATGGGCTGGGGGGGGGTTAAGACTGAAAATGGGCTGGTGGGGGTGTTTAGGACTGGAAATGAGCTGATGGGGGGGTTAGGACTGGTAATGGGCTGATTGGGGGGGGGTTAGGATTGGTAATGGCCTATGGGGGGTCTAGGACTGGAAATGGGCTGATGGGGGGGTTAGGACTGGAGTTGGGCTGATGGGTTAGGATTGGTAATTGGCTATGGGGGGTCTAGGACTGGAAATGGGCTGGTGGGGGGTTTAGGACTGGAAGTGGGCTGATGAGGGGGTTAGCACTGGTAATTGGCTATGGGGGTCTAGGATTGGAGGTGGGCTGATGGGGGGTTAGGACTGGAGGTGGGCTACAGGGGGGCTAGGACTGGAAATGGGCCGATGGGAGGGGTTTAGGACTGCTAATGGGCTACGGGGGCTAGGACTGGAAATGGGCTGATTGGGGGGGTTAGGATTAGTAATTGGCTATGGGGGGGGTCTAGGACTGGAGGTAGGCTGATGGGGAGGTTTAGGACTGGTAATTTACCAGTAGTAAATGGTTGAATCAAAAATTGGCATTCCGTCTGTGCCAGGACTCTTCCAGTTTGGAGCCGTTCTTAACCTGCTTTCCAGCTCTTTGTCACTTCAAGTCTTTCCATTAGTCTGATCGCCTTTTCCAAATTCTTGCATATGTAGAGTAGCCATTCTGCTTCTCAGTTGTGTTCTACAGAGTCCTCGTATAAGTCTCTTCAGAATTTTTCTGTTTCAGCTTTCATCTGTGGTATTTTCACCATACTACCGTAATACTCTTCCCCAGTGCCCTGTAGAACTATTGTGGCTTCTCTCTGAATAGTTTGTTTTCTTCATATGTCTGAAATTTTTGTGCCTCTGGTGTTATCTTCAATTTATAATGACAGCATATGAATCTAAGGTCTTACATTAATGCATGTTTCAGTTTGATATTTTGGATCTTCCTCATTATCTTTGAGGATTTTAATAATTTCAGATACCCACCTATCAGGGATACCTCTGCACACAGTGATTTTATTTTTCCCTTCAATGTGCTTTTTCTTTAGGTCTTCCATTTTTGTTGTTAGAATCCTTTCAGTAATGTTTTTTGCTGCACAATATATTATTTCATTTATTTGTGTGATGTCAGTAGATGGCTCTTGCATATAGGTTATGGCCTTATTCGTGTTACTTATCATGCTCCTAACTTCTGATGTTAAATTCATCTTGGCTAGTCTTTGCTTTGCCTGGAAGTAGCATATTCATCTCTATCCATACAGGCCAGGAGAGCCACCTCTGGTTCTGTTTTCTGCCTTTCTTCCTCCTCATTTGATTTCTTGGCCTGTTTTTCATTTAATTCACTCTCCTGCATTCCTGGATTTTCTGTCTCCATCTGCACCTCAGTCTTCCTTCTAGTGCTGTGTTCAAACCTCTGCTTTCTTTCCCCTCATCAGTCTTTATGGTATTCCTTTCTAGATCATGTCTTTCACTGTTGCAATCTTCTTGTGCTCCTTTCTAAATCCCTTCCTTCTGTCTATGCACCATTCTTTCTTCTGGTGCTCCTTTTCAGACCTCCTCTTTATTTCTACTTGAAGTATTCTTCTGTTGGCCCTTTCTGAGGCTCCTCTGTAGTCTTCTGCATATGTCTTTTGTATAGTGATTCCACTTCTTTCTCTACAGAAGCCCTCAGTTCTAAGATGTTATCACTCGCATACATTTTTACTTTGATCTTTAAAATTAGAGATCTTAAGATTGCATTCGGTTGCTTTTTGCAGCTTTTTCAGTGGCAGTATGCCTCTTCCAGTTTTTGGCGGACTCTTTTGCATACCCTCTTTGTTTAAATATAGTGTTTCTAGTATAAAAGTAGCAGTAAGTTATCTCCTCTTCATCTGCAGGGGTCTACTTAATTGTAGTTAATCCTCTTAACTTTTTCATTAATTTCTGTAGTTTCTCCGGGAACAAGCAGGAAGTCAGTCCTCACATATGGGGTGATGTTGGCACCGACGGAGCCCATGCAGAGCATTTCCCCAGCTTTCAAAGAAAGCCTTTGGTAATGCTACCTTGCATGCATGGTCCCCTTCCCGCCCAAGGGTGCCATCTTGCTCAGTCTCCTTTTTTCCGCGGAGCCCTTCAGACATTGTCTGGCTTGTCCGCGGAAAAAGTTGATTTTTTCTCTCTCCGAGTTTCACACTCATCTACGGTATCGCACCAGTACTCTTCCCGCCTACCAATCTCGGTGTCAGGTTCAGTTTATTTTTGTAGTCTTTTGTTCTCTTTTTCTGGCGTCTTCATGCCCTTTTTCTCCCGCTGGCAACCCAGAGAGTCTTCGACCTCACAGGGGTACTTTTTCCCCCCATGGCTACCAGTGGCTTTAAGAAGTGTGATCGATGCTCCAAAGTCATGTCTTTGACCGACACACGTGACTGCTGTCTTTGCTGCCACAGGCCAGACCACGACCCGACAGCCTGCAGTCTTTGCAAGAGGATGTCCAGCAAGACCCTCAAGAACCGCCAGCAGCAGCACAATAAGTTTTTCCCCGAGTCCCTGATGCCTCTGAAGGCCAGGGCCTTGTCTAAGGCTCTAACATCTCGGGCGGAACACTCTGAGCCTCATCGTGGGTCCTCAGAAAGGGGGCCTCCCTCGAGGGAACCCAGAAAGAAGAAGAAACCCTAGAAGGCAGTGTCCTTGGATGGTTCCGACCGGCCGGGGCCTCCCCGGGCCCGGTCCCGCAGTCCGAGACGCTCGTCCAAGGCGACTGAGAAGGAGCAGCCTGTGAAGGTCCCCTGGAAGGATCCGACCATGGACATGCCTCAGTCCCCAGACACTATCCTCGTCAAGGATTCCCCATCGGGGGAGCTGGCATTGGGCCCGAGTCCCTCGGTGCCTGTGCCGAAAGTTGCGGAGCCTTCTGGTCTGGAGTCCAGAATGGCGGCCCTGGAGCGCGATTTGTCTTCCTTCGTGGACCAGCAGTGGGTGCTGTTGTCTGGCATGACTGGTTCATCCGCCCTGTCCACCGGGCTCTCAATGTCCAAGATATCCCCCGGAGGCCGAGCTGATCCTCGAGGTCCTTCGGCCTCGAGTCGATCCTTGACCGAGGTATCGCTCTGAGTCCCGCTCGATGAGACCATGGTCATCCCCAGCAAGTTTGCCGGGTGCCGGCCGCAGAGCATTGGGGGTCCCGAGACCTGCAGAGCAGCACTCCTATGCATCCTCAATGGACTACTCCGAGTGGGAGAACGAGGACGAGGAGTCCCCTGATACCCGTTGCCACCGCAATGTCTCTTCTGACTCTCCTGTCTCGGAGCCTCGGCAGCGATCCCCGCCCAGCGACTTGGGCTTCCAGGATTTTGTCAGGGACATGTCTAAGGCCTTGGCATTCCTGACCAAGTCGGAGGAGGACCCTTGGGCAGATGAGTTAGAAATCCTCCAATATAAGGCCCCTCTGCAGGAATCGTTCACGGTGCCCATTCCTTCCATCCTGGAACGGCTCATGCTCCAAATGTGATTGACACTGGCATCGGTGCCGGTGGTGAGCAAACAGCTCAACTCGATGTATCGAGTCCACCGGAGCCCGGGCTTCCAGAAATCACAGCTGCCGCATAACTCCATGGTGGTGGAGTTGGCCATGCTTTGGCTGAAAAGCCAGAAGACACACTCCTTGGTGCCCCCGCCAGGGAGGCCCGCACCTTGGGCACCCTCAGCAGAAAGTGCTACCAGGGATCAGTGCTCATCTGCCACATCCAGGCTTACCAGCTGTACATGGGCATGTACCTGAGAAACCTGACGAAGGAACTTGCCAGGTTCTCAGCTGGTCTCTCCGAGGAACCTCTGCAGTGGTTCAGGAACCTGGCCAAGGCAGTCTGTGAGTGCTCTAAATTTAATGTCTTGAGCGCCATATGACGGATTCGAGTCGGCGGCCCAGGTAGCTGAGGTGGGCATTGGTGCATGCCACCAACCTTGGCTTCAGCCCTCTGACCTCAAGCAGTGGGCTCAGGACAAATTGGTCAATATCCCATGCCAAGGAGAGAACCTCTTTGGCAAACCCATGACCAGCAAGGCTGCCGAGCTGAAGACCGAGTTCATGATGAGGACCAGGCTCTCTAAGAAGACCGCTGCCCCTCCCTGTTGGAAGAAGTCCTTTTACCTGAGGAAGGGAGCTGCATACTGAAACTTACTCATCTTATAAGGCCTCCCCGACTCCCCAACTCCCCAACAGGGTCAGCAGGCCAAGGGACATGGGCATGGCCCACATAAGCAGAAGGCTTCAAAGCCCCAGGCACTGACCCCGACCCAGCCAGGGGTGAACGTTTGATTCCTTGAGCATAGCCTCTCTACCCCAAAGAGATCAGCAGCCCATAGGGTGACGTTTGTCCCTCTATGCCCAGAGGTGGATGTCCATCACCACTGATTCATGGGCACTTCGGGTGGTCAGGGAGAGTTACCTCCTCCATCTGACTCAGACACCTCCCCCTTATTTCCTGGGAGAGCCCCCCGGGTATCCCCTCCACCGGGACCTTCTTCTGAAGGTGTTGGCAGGTCTTCTCGAGGACAAAGCGGTGGAACCGGTTCTACTCCAGGTACTTCCTCATGCCAAAGAGGAACAGGGGTCCTAAGGCCCATCCTCGACCTGCGCAACCTCAACAAATTGCTGGTGAGGGAGAAGTTCAAGATGCTCTCCCTTGGAACCTTGCTGCCATACCTCAAGCAGGGAGACTGGTATGCTCCTTAGATCTCGAGGATGCCTATACACACATCCTCATCCATCCCAACCTCAAGCAGTTCCTGCGGTTCATAGTGGGGGGCAGGCACTTTCAGTACAGGTTGCTCCCCTTCGGCCTAGCCTCTGCCACAAGAGTCTTCACAAAATGCCTGGCAGTCATGGCCACCTTCCTCCAGCTCCAGGGGGTCTTCGTCTTCCCCTACCTGGATGACTGGCTCATAAAGGGAGGCACAGCCTCAGAGGTGCAGCGGGCCACCGCACGCACCATCCAGGTTCTACAATACCTGGGCTTTGTCATAAACTACCCCAAGTCTCACCTTCTCCCGACAGTGTCTGGAGTTCATTGGGCAAAGATCGACACACTTCAGTTGAAGGCTTTCTTACCCAGGGACTGAGCCAACCCTCTCAGGTCTCTAGCTCGGGACGTGCAGTAGTGTCCCTCAGTGCCCCCCCCCCCCCCGGCTTCTCCTGCACCTCCTTGGGCATACGGCCTCCACGGTCCACGTCATCCCAGACGCTTGCCTCCACATGAGGGCGGTGCAGTAGTGTCTTCGGGACCAGTGGTCCCAGGCCACAGGACGCCTCCAAGACAGAGTTTCTGTGACCCACCAATTGGCAGACTCCCTGTTCTGGTGGCAGTTGCCCCAGCATCTCAAGGCGGGCATGCATTTTCAGGCCCCAAGCCCCTTGAGGATCCTCACCACGGACGCCTCCCTGCTTGGCTGGGGAGTCCACTGTGGAGATCTCCGTATCCAGGGCAACTGGTCACCAGACAAGAGCACCCAGCAGATCAATATCCTGGAGCTCTGAGCCATATACCTAGCCCTGAGGGCCTTCCATCACCAACTGCGTCACCAACCTGTTCTGGTCCAGACGGATAACCAGGTGGCGATGTTCTACATGAACAAACAAGGAGGCACAGGGTCTCGTACCCTTTGTCGGGAGACTCTAGCCCTCTGCTCATACGCAGTTCAACACGGCATCCTCCTGTGGACAGTGTACCTGCCCGGTCAGGCAACCAGCTGGCCAAAAGGCTCAGTAAAGTTCTCCAGCCGCACGAGTGGCAGCTGGACCCCAGGATGGCCAGTCGTCTCTTCCAGCTCTGGTGAGAACCTGTGATGGACCTGTTCGCCAGCCCGGACAACTTTCAGTTGCCCCGCTTCTGCTCCCAGCAGGCCCACCCCTCCAGGTTGGCAGCAGACCCATTTCCTGGTCTCATGGTCGGGAGGCCTCATGTATGCCTTCCCTCTCGCCCCGTTGATCACCAAGATCTTGTTCAGGACCCTCCGCTACAGGGCCTCTCTCATCCTGATAGCTCCTCGGTGGCCCAGGCAGCCGTGGTTCCCGCTGCTTCTACATTTGATGGTGGACTCCCCCATCCCCTTGGGGACCGCCCCAGGATTCCTATCTCAGGAGGGATGCGCTCTCCTGGACCTCAGTCTGGGGTCCCTGTCACTGACAGCGTGGCTGCTGAGAGGGTGACTCTGGCCCCCTTCAATCTCCTGGTTGAAGTGGAGGACATCCTACTGGTCTTTCACAAGTGTGCCAATCACGGGGCTGACACGTTCTCCTGCCCGGCAGCTCTGATGTTACAGTACCTTCTCCACCTCTCTGTCTGGGCTCAAGTCTAATTCCGTCCAGATGCACCTCGGTGCCTTGGCGGCACACCACCATCCAGTGGATGATAAGCCCCTCTCGGTCCAGCCATTGGTGACCTGTTTTCTTTGGGGCCTGCTCAAAGTGGTGTTGGGGCAGCTCACTCGCCCATCTTTCAAGCCTCTAGCTACCTGCCGCCTCTGCTACCTCTCTTGGAAGGTGGCTTTCCTGGTCGCACTCACCTCCACTTGCAGAGTTAGTGAGCTCCAGACCCTTGTGGCGGAGGCACCCTGTACCAGGTTCTACAAGAAGAGAGTGGTGCTTCGCACATACCCCAAATTCCTACCGAAGGTAGTGTCGCTCTTCCATCTCAACCAGGAAGTGATGCTCCCTAACTTCTTTCCAAGACCTCCATCCAGTCGGGCAGAGATGGTCTTCCACACCTTGGACTGTAAGAGGGATTTGGCCTTTTACATCCAACGGACTCGGAGCCACCGTAAAGCTGCTCAGCTTTTCATATCCTATGACCCCAGTTGGCTGGGAGAGGCGGTGACCAAGCATACGCTGTCCACTTGGGTGGAGGACTGTATCGCCTTCACGTACGAGCAGGCGAGGCTTCCGCTGGAAGGCTGCTTCACGGCGCACCATGTCAGGGCCATGGCAGCTTTGGTGGCACACTTGTGCTCCGTCCCGATGGGGGACATCTGTCGGGCCACCACCTGGTCATCAGTCCATACCTTTGCAGTCCATTACTGTCTGGACAGGGAGTCCCAATGGGACAGTGCCTTCAGCCAGGCTATGCTCCGTAACCTTTTCGGGGTTTAGGCAACTCCTACCCTCCTTCTGTGTTCAGGCTACCGGAGTGCTGGTTTCATCGGACACAGGGGTCCGTCTGTGGACATGGACTCATTTGCTGCTGCTTGCGGCTCCCCGTGAGGGAGCCCCTTTTTTTGCTATGGGCTTTTGGTAGCCTGTAGCTGGGTAGTCCCATATGTGAGGACTGACTTCTGCTTGTTCCCGGAGAAAGCGTAGTTACTCACCTGTAACAGGTGTTCTCTGGGGACAGCAGGAATTAGTCCTCACAACCCTCCCTCCTCCCCTTGGAGTTGCTCCTTTATCATCCTTTATTTTTGCCATCTTGTAGCTATGTCATCTGACTGAGCAAGATGGCACCCTTGGGCGGGAAGGGGACCATGCATGCATGCGTAGCATTCCCAAATGCTTTCTTTGAAAACTGAGGAAATGCTCCACATGGGCTCAGTCAGTGCCGACGTCACCCCATATGTGAGGACTTATTCCTGCTGTCCCCGGAGAACATCTGTTACAGGTGAGTGACTATGCTTTGTCACCTGCCACAGTGGGGTCCATGAACACACTCACCATGACCTGTGTCTGTGGCAGGGATGTTATCTTCATCTGCAGTGTCTGCACTATTGCTACCACCATCATTAGCCCTAGTGTGTAAGCTGTGGGTGGGCATCTTTTTATCCTGGGCAACATGAGGCCATTATGTATTTTTCCTTTTCTTTTCAGCCATACTTCAATTATTTATCGTTTATTCCGTTTTTGATATACCACTCTTTGTGGGGCATATAGGGCGATTTATATAATATAAAAAACAATTTGAAATAGAAGTCAAGAAAGGAACTACAGTAAATTATAGGAATTGTAGTGTTGCCTTGCTAAGATTTGGTAGATTTTATACAACGGTGTTACCATGAAGGTACTCAGCAAGACTTGAGGAAGAAACTTCATTCTCTTCCTAAGAGATACACAGCAATTCAGTCACCTCTGCTAGTGAATGTTATGTTATGTGCTCTCTTTTGACCCTCTTATCTGTAGAATGTCAGGGGATGGGTCTCTTCCTCTCCCTCCCTCCCCCCAAGTCTCTTTAAGACTTTGAAATGGCTGGACCTGGGTTCTCTAACTTTGTGAGGCATTAGACGTTTGAGGGAATGTCAGAAGTGGAACTTCAAAAGTTTGAAAGTGCTTTAAGGAGTTGTGAGAGTGGACGAAGTTGAAATCTTTAATAAGAAATAGTGTCCCCTTTCTTTATAAGTTTGAAATGGATAAATCTTGCTACACCAACTTTGTATGGTCCTAGATAGTCAAGTGAATATTAGACAGGTTGAGTGTTTTGGGGTGGGGTGGTTAAGTTGGTAATTTTGGTTGGAGAAATGTGGGGTATGTGTATTTAGCTCAGACCTTTCCCGGCGAGTTACATTCATAACAGAAAAAGACCACATGGCCCATCTAGTCGGCCCTTCCATATCAACTGCAATAGTCCCCTTTTTTCCTTTAGAGATTATATAGAATTACTGTCATTGATACCAACCATGCTCTCATCACTTTGCTTACTGGCTTCCTTAAATTGCCCTGTTGTGAGCTGCATGTTTGGAAGGCATTGCCAGTTCTAATTGTGCTGTGAATTTATTTTAAAACTGTCTGTTGGGGTATGAAATTGTGACTTGACTGAACTATGCCCTCATCTTCATGGTGCTCATTCCTCTATTGTGCTCTTGTTCTTTTGCCCTTTAGATGACCCAAGGGGAGTGTCGAGGAACACTCTACAAATACAGATCTGAAGAGGTAGACACTGATGTAAGTATGAGATGTTACCTTCTTTAGATAGGACTCTTGGGCCTTGTTAGTCCTGTTACACGAGTAACAGGCTCCTGTGCAATGCTGCCTTTGGTTACTATCTGCAGCAGCCTTAAAACATGGTAGTGTAAAAATACTTTGGGGTTCAAATCTTTCTTGTGAGGTAGTTGAATCTGTGTCCCAAGTAAAGCATAATAGTGAGCAGCGTGTACTAATGATCCTGGAGAGTGGTAAACTGAGCACAATAATGTAACATCACCTGGAGTCAAAAGTTCCATCACCACAGAAAATGGCAGCTGGTAAAGAAACTGAAACTTCCCTTACCTGGATAAGGAAGGATCTACACACGCAATGTCAGAAATGACTGAAGGTAATGATAATAAGGTGCTTTGGATAGGTACTATCAGTGTTTACAAAATGCACTAAGGGGGTACTGGATAGTAGAAAAAATATGGGAAAATGATTTTGACATCAAAATGTAACTTATGCAATAGGATATTTTTTGGAAGAAGAATATTCACATCTCATTACTCAAATACTATATTCCTGATCGTATCTCCAGTCTGGTCCCGGACCTCTGGGTTCTCTACCTTAAACAGCAGCTTGGAGACTGAGGAACCACCTTCTTTCTCTGATGTCACCAGTATATGATGCTGGGATCCGCCTTCTCTCCCCAGTCACCTCAGTCTCCAAGCAGCTGTTGGGAGGCAGCCCGGGGGTCCGGGCTCCCTGGAGGAACGATTAGGAATCTTTTGGGATGGTTTATTTTTCAAACTAAAATCAAGCTGTAGATTTAAGGGGCACTCTGATTATTTTTCACCAGAGTATTTTTAGTGCAGCCTGTACCTTTAACTTTGCAGGAGTCTTCCCCCCTCCCGTTCAACCGGTCGGGTTTCGGCGGGCGGGTGAGGGCAGCTATAAGAAAAGAACTGCTGTGGCTCTGGGGCTGTGCCGTTTGGTCGGTGGCAGACCGGAACCATCAGAGTGTGTGGAGCCAGCGCTTTCCGGCGGCAGCGGTTGGGGCTGCATATTAAAAGCTTCTGCTCCCTTTCATTTTCTCACGCACGGAGAGCCCCGAGGCAGTTCCGGTGAGGCGCCGGGGCGTGAGTGTAGCAGGCTGATGCGCCAGAGTCCGTCCCCGGTGAGTAAATTCTTCTGCGGTCCTTTCTGGGCGCTGTCTATTTTTGGCGCGAATTCAGTCTGTTGAGGCCTACCGCGTGGCCGGTATCGCGGCGCGGCACAGTTCAGCATGTGTGGCTCGGGGGCGTGTACGGGTGGTGTAGTACTGCCCTGCGAGGCCTTTTTCTAGGTTTTTTGGTTTTGTTGGGCCATCCTTTGTGGTGCCTTGTGTGTTTAAAAAAAAAAAAAAATCGAAATATCTGAATTAAATAGGATAAGCTTACTCTGCCGGGCCTTACAAGCACAAGGGCAAGGCCTCTCCGGAGGGAGCCAGTCCAGGGTACCAGGGCCTTCTGACTGGGCCTTCTTGCCAGCCACAGGTGTTTGGGTGACAACGGCGGTCTGCACAGCGGCTGCTGATTTTCACCATGCCTTCCAGACCCCAGTGTTTTGTGTGTGGGGCTAGGAAAGGTTCTGTGGCCGACTCGGGTGTGTGCAAAGGGTGCGCAAAGGAGGCCGCTTTACTGGATCAGGGGACAGAGTCCAAGAACGGGGTCCCCGGAGCCGATCCCGGGCCGTCTGCGGATCCGGCTGCTGTTTTGAACTTGGAGGAGCCGGTAGCAGGTCCTTCTTCTGCTCCAGATATTGCTCCAGCTCCGGCGCCCTGGGCTAAGGGGCTGGCGTCTATTTTTTCTGCTGACTTTCTCTCGCTGCTGCAGCAGATGATGGGAGGCGCTCCTCTCTCGCAGCAGTTTAGGAGCCCAGGCAGGCGCGGTGCAAAAAGGCCCTCCTCGACCGATGAGGAGTCTAAGGATCCGTCGGTGGTCTCGGAGGGGCAGTTTTCCGAGGACGAGTGCCAGAGTGTGGATCTGGAAGAGGAATTGGAAGAAGGTGAACTCGAAGAGAAGGAGGACCAGGCGAGAGTGGTGCGGGTGTTCCGAAGGGAGGAACTCCCTGCGCTGATTGTGGCATCCCCGGGGGCCTTGAATATGCCGGTCCCGGGTTCGGCGGAGGATGACTCCCTAGAGGATCCTTTGTTGCAAGTTTTTCGGAAGACTCAGCGAGCTTTCCCGGTTCACAGGGTCTTTCAGGAGATGATTCAGGAGGAATGGAATGTCCCCGAGGCACCGTTGAAGGGTGCGCGGGTGATGCGTCGGCTCTATCCGCTGGTGGATCAGGATAGGGAAGTTTTTCAGTCACCTAGGGTGGATGCCGCTGTGGCAGCCGTCACGAAGAAGACCACCATTCCGGTTGAGGGGAGTGCAGCCCTCCGGGATGCGCAGGACAGAAGGTTGGATGCCATGCTGCGTCAAATTTTTGATGTGAACGCCTTGGCACTCCAAGCGGCTATTTGTGGAGCATGGGTTGCCCGGGCTTGTCTTCGCTGGTCGCAGCGGGTTGCCGGAGAGCAGAGCGGCGCTGGTCTCGATGAGGCCCCCAGGTTGGAGTCAAGGGCGGCCTATCTGGCAGATACGCATTATGACCGCATGAGAGGTTTGTCCAAGAGCATGGCGTCGGCGGTGGCGGCCAGACGCTATCTGTGGCTCCGGAATTGGGCAGCGGACAATTCCTCTAAGTCACGGCTCAGCAAGCTACCTTTTAAGGGGCGCCTGCTTTTTGGTGAAGACCTGGAGAAGTTGGTGAAAGACCTGGGTGAGTCCAAGGGCGGTCGTCTGCCGGAGGACAAGCCTAAGCAGGCTAGCAAGGTCCCCGGGGGCAAGGGCCCGTCTCGGGATTTTCGCAGGTACCGTTTTCAGAGGTTTCATTTTCCTCAGAGAGGTAGGTTTCCCGGAAGAAGCCAGGGCTTTCGGGGGTTTCGGGGGCAGGAAGAGGATTTGGGGCCTCTTCCGCGGCTTCCTCGTCCAATTTTAAAAAGTCACAATGATGCCAGGGGGGCCCAGGCTCCCCTAACCGCGGTAGGGGGGAGACTGCAGGAGTTTTATGCAGCCTGGGCCCATCACATCAGATCAATGGGTGCTCGAGGTGATTCGGGACGGCTATGCCTTGGAATTCAGCAGGCCGGTTCGCGACGCCTTTGTAGTGTCTCCCTGCCGGTCGCCAGGCCGGCGTGCGGCAGTGGGGCAGACGGTGCAGAGGCTCCTCGAACTCGGCGCCGTAGTTCCCGTCCCTCGCGAGGAACTCTGCTGCGGTCGATACTCCATTTATTTTATAGTTCCAAATAAGGACGGCGGTTGTCGACCCATTCTGGATCTCAAGGGAGTGAATCGTCGGCTCCGCGTGTCACGCTTTCACATGGAGACGCTTCGGTCGGTTGTCGTGGCGGTGCGAAAGGGCGAGTATCTTACGTCCCTAGACCTTGCGGAGGCGTACCTTCACATTCCCATTCGTCCGGACCATCAACGTTTTCTTCGTTTTGCGGTTCCTTCCGGCCATTATCAGTTCCGAGCGTTGCCTTTTGGGCTGGCGACGGCGCCTCGTACTTTCACCAAGGTCATGGTGGTAGTCGCCGCGGCGTTGCGGAAAGACGGAATTCTGGTTCATCCCTACCTGGACGATTGGTTAATTCGAGCAAAGTCCAGGGACGAGAGCGAAAGGGTGACTGCCCGAGTGGTGTCCTTCCTGGAAAGTCTGGGTTGGGTGGTCAATATGGGGAAAAGCCATCTCCTTCCCTCACAGAATTTGGAATACCTTGGAGCTCGATTCGACACAAGGTCGGGGCAGGTGTTTCTACCGCAGCGGCAGGCCAGTGCGTTGCGGATGCTGGTGCGGAGGTTCCTGAGTCGCCGGGCGCCCACGGCATGGGAGTACTTGCAAGTGCTCGGCACCATGGCGTCAACCATAGACTTGGTGCCGTGGGCGCGAGCGCACATGCGACCGTTGCAGCGAGCTCTGCTTCGGCGCTGGTCGCACCAGCGGGATTCTCTGTCCAGGAGGCTTCCTTGCCCGGAGGAAACAAAGTTGGCCCTGCGGTGGTGGTTGGAGCCAGCGGTGTTGCGGAAGGGGAGACCACTGGAATCGCCGGTTTGGATCACGGTGACGACGGATGCCAGTCTAAGCGGCTGGGGGGCGCATTGCCGGGGTCAGTTCGCCCAAGGACTTTGGGACGCTCAGGAGAGGACCTGGTCTATCAACCGACTGGAACTGCGGGCGGTGTCACTGGCCTTGCAGAGTTTCCACGGGATTCTGGCGGGGTCGGCGGTGCGGGTCTTCTCCGACAATGCAATGGCGGTGGCGTATGTGAATCGTCAGGGAGGTACCAGCAGTGCGGTACTGGAGAAAGAGGCCGAGGACCTGTTTGCCTGGGTCGAAGTAGAGCTCGAGGCCCTCTCGACGGCGCATGTGGCCGGGGTGGACAATGTGCAAGCGGATTTCCTCAGTCGCGTACGGGTGGATCCCGGGGAGTGGGTTCTTTACCCGGAGGTGTTCGACATGCTGGTGCGACGCTGGGGGGCCCCGGTCATGGACCTCATGGCAACCTTTCAGTCGGCAAAGGTCGCTCGCTTTTACAGCAGGAGAAAAGAAAGGATGTCAGAGGGTTTGGATGCGCTAGTCCAGGACTGGCCAGAGGGACAGCTTCTGTATGTTTTTCCGCCATGGGCGCTGATAGGCCGAGTTGTCCAACGTATCGAGGCTTACCGAGGGCGAGTGATTCTGGTGGCCCCGGATTGGCCTCGCTGGCCGTGGTATGCGGACTTGGTGCAGCTGTTAGTAGGAAGGCCCTGGCGCCTTCCGCGGCGGGCGGACCTGCTATCGCAGGGTCCGCTGTGGATGCCCCACCTGGATCGGTTCTCGCTTATGGCTTGGCTCTTGAAAGGGCGCGGCTGAGGGCGAGGGGCTACTCCGTGTCCGTGATCAGTACTTTGTTGCGCGCTCGGAGAAGGTCTACGTCCTTGGCGTATATTCGGATCTGGAGAGTGTTTGAGGCCTGGTGTGCCGATCGCTCGGGAGTGGCTCTGGAGTGGCTCTGGAGGCCACCATTCCGCAGGTCTTGCAATTTCTACAGGACGGTTTTGATAAGGGGTTGGCGGCTTCGTCGCTGAGGGTTCAGGTCGCAGCCCTCGCCTGTTACAGAGGTAAGATAGGTGGTCGCCCCCTAGGAGGGCATTGTGATATTAAGCGTTTTCTTCGGGCGATTTCGCTGCTGCGGCCTCTGGGGCACAGCTTGGTGGCAAAATGGAGCCTCCCGTTTGTGCTGGAGGCATTAGAACGCGAGCCTTTCGAGCCGTTGAGTCGGGCGTCGCTGAAGGATTTGACGTTGAAGGTGGTGTTCCTGGTGGCCATTTGTTCGGCGCGGAGGGTCTCGGAGTTGCAGGCTTTCTCATGTAAGGAGCCTTACCTGTCGTTTTTTGAGTCTAAGGTAGTTTTGAGGCCTGTGCCAGCCTTCTTGCCCAAGGTGGTGTCGACTTTCCATTTGAGTCAGGTTGTGTCCTTGCCGGTCTTTCGGGGGCCGGCGGAGGGTGCTTGCGCTGTGAGGAGTACGCTGGACGTCAAGCGGGCGTTGAAAAAGTATCTGCGCCGGACGGCGGAATTCCGCAGTTCCGACAGGCTGTTCGTGATGTTTGCGGGTCCGCGTAGGGGTGAAGCAGCATCGAAGTCCTCCATTTCGTGGTGGATCAGACAGGCTATTGCGTCGGCGTATATTTTGAAGGGGCGGCCGGTGCCGGAGTGGCTGGGGGCCCACTCTACGAGAGCGCAAGCGGCGTCTTGGGCGGAGTCTCGTTTGGTTCCACCGGTCGAGATTTGCAAGGCAGCGACGTGATCTTCTTTGAATTCCTTTGTGAAGCACTACCGATTGGATGTCCAGGCACAGGAAGTTGTGTGCTTTGGAGCGGCGGTCATTCAGGCTGCCACAGAGGGTCCCTCCCGTTGAGTACTGCTCTGGTACTTTCCCAGAGGTCCGGGACCAGACTGGAGATACGATCAGGAAGGTTAAATTAGACTTACCTGCTAATTGTTGTTCCTGGAGTAGATACAGTCTGGTCCCGTATCCCGCCCTGGTGGAATTGTGTCTCAAGAGGGGCAGCCTGACGGGCCGGTCTTCTGTCACAGGTAAGCGTGCGGAGCCCTTTTTGGGTGTTTTCCTGGCAGGGGCGGACTTCTCCTGGGTGTGCTGGGGGGAAGATTCCGCGCACTTTTATGGGATACGGTCTATTTTTTCCTGTTCTTTCATGGTTCTCTCTGGGTTTTTTTGGGGGGTTCGGCGCGGTATGGTGCCGGCTTCGCCTGCTATAGTTGCTTAAGATGCTTACTTGTTGCTCTGGTGAGTCTGCTTTGTCAATAGGTAACTGGGGAGAGAAGGCGGATCCCAGCATCATATACTGGTGACATCAGAGAAAGAAGGTGGTTCCTCAGTCTCCAAGCTGCTGTTTAAGGTAGAGAACCCAGAGGTCCGGGACCAGACTGTATCTACTCCAGGAACAACAATTAGCAGGTAAGTCTAATTTAACCTTTCATTGCTTATAGAGCAGTCTGGACTTCAATGAAAATTTCCAGACTGATATTCGGGAACAATGATGGCAGATAAAGGCCATAGAGCCTGAGTAGCGCGAGGTCAGCCACACCGACTTCTCAGCTCTGTAATTTCTTCCTCTGCCTTAGAGATCCTTGATATTTGTCCCAAGCTTTCCTGAATTTAGATTCTGTCCTTTGTGTCTCCCACCCTTTCAGTATAGAAATTTCCTTAGATTGCTTCTAAATCTACTCCTGTTTGTCCTCATTGTGTCCCTTTCTTCAGGGTCTCCTTTCCTTTGAAAGAGGCCTGCTCCTTGTGCATTTGTGCTTTGGAGGTATGTAAATGTCTCTATCATATCTCACGTATCCTGTTTTTCCTCCAGAAATACCTTATGGTGACCATTGACCACTTCAGTAGACACTCTTATGGAATGATTCCTTCTAGTATCTATCTTTCCAATGGTGTAGTCTACAGAATTGCTGCAAATGAGCACTTGGCCAAGCTTTATGTAGAGGCAGCAGCATCTCCTTTTTTCCTACAGTCCTTGTCTCTCCTTATTGTTATAGAAATGTGCCATATAAAGATATGAATTGAAGGGGGGAGTAGCATGAGGAAAGGTTAAAGATATATTGAACATCCAAAAGGAGCTTTCATTTCAGTTTATTATTTGGAGAAATATGCGTGCAAATATTGGACACATGGTAACAGACAACAAAAAGGGCTGAATTAGGACAGTGAACTGGAATTGCAAAAATTATTTCTGCCTGTAATTATTTATTTATTTAACAGTTTTTATATACCGTCTTTCTGCGATTCAAGACGGTTTACATAGAACAAAATAAGGCAGTATATTTCAACTGTTCACAATGGAACAATATAAAGCATAAAGCATCACCTCTTCATTCTGCATTTCCAAAGCTCATTATCATCATTCTAAAATGCACAGTAAAATTGTAAATACCTCATACTAAGAAATTCTATCCTTTGTATATAGATTCTTATTTATAAATATGTACAAAGTTTCTCAAAGTATAAAAGTTCTTTACAAATATGTACTAAGTTTTACAAAGTTTTTACAAATATGTACAAAGTTTCCCATGGTTAAATTCCTAGTTGTATTTGCCTGTTATATGTAAACTCATTACAGTCTGTTGCGTGCAATGAGTGTTCTGTTTAATGTAAACCGCGCTGACGAAAAAGAGTGCGGTATAAAAGAACTATAAATAAAATAAAAATAAAAAATAATGATACATAGGCATAAATGTGAAACTTTATACAGTAATCAACTATTTACATAGGGATATATGGTTACAGCGAGGTTGTAGGAGTGAGTTTGGAGGGCAGGAGAGATGGGAGGAAGACAAAGGACTGAGGACTAATTAGAAATTGATAGATGTTTTACTGTTCCTGACCTTAAAGCTCATTCTTAGCAGCTGGAAGGATGGTTTTCCCAAGAGCTCTGTACTTAGAAACATACAAACATGATGACAGAAAAAGACCACAAGGCCCATCTAGTCTGTCCTTCCATAACAACAACTACAACAGTCCACTTTTTACCTTTAGAGATCCTCTGTGTTGGTCCCATGCTTTTTTGAATTCAGTTACTGTCCTCATCTCTACCACCTCCACTGGGAGACTATTCCACAGATCCACTACTCTTTCCGTAAAGAAATATTTCTGCATATCACTCCTGAATCTATCTCCCTTCACCCTCATCCCATGTCCCCTCGTCGCAGAACTTGCTTTCAATTGAAAGAGGCTCTCTCCCTGAACATTTATGCCACGGAGGTATTTAAACATCTCAATCATATCACCTCTATCCCGCCTTTCCTCTAAGGTGTACATATTAAGATCCTTAAGTCTGTCCTCATATGCTTTATAATGAAGACTACTAATCATCTTAGTAGCAACCCTCTGCACCGACTCCATCCTGTTCACATCCTTTTGAAGGTGCGGTCTCCAGAATTGCACACCATACTCCAAATGAGGTCGCACCAAAGACTTATACAGAGGCATTATCACCTCCTTTTTTCTGCTAGCCATTCCTCTCCGTATGCACCCAAGCATCCACATTTGATTATATATCACAATTCTAATATTCATACATCAATGTAGAAATTGGAACTTGTTTTTTGTATTAGATAAAATATGTTGTACAATATTATTACTATTATTAATCTCTTAGTATAGTGCTACACAGCATTCACAGCACTGTACAGACATATGTAAGAGACAGTCCCTATTCATTAGAGCTTACAGACTATAACTGAGGACTACAATATATCTAGAAGAGTGATAAGGAAACAGATAGGAGGTGAACAGGAGACTAAGCAGATCATGATCCAAAAAGCAGCCTCAAAGAGGTGAGTTTTTAACCTGAATAGAGCCAGAGATAGAGCCTGACATACTGGCTCGTGTAGTTTGTTCCAGGCATAAGGGGCAGCAGGGCGGAAAGATCGAACCCTGGAGTTGGCAGTGGAAGAGAAGGTATAGATAGAAGGGGTCTGCCCAAAGAGTGGAGTTGCTGAGCAGGGGTGTAGGGAGAAATAAGAGAGGAAAGGTAGTAAGGAGCAGCAGAATGAATGCACTTATAGGTCAGTAGAAGAAGTTTGAACTGGATACGAAAACTGATAGGGAGCCATTGAAGTGACTTGAGAAGAGGGGGTTACATGAGTATAGCGACACTGGTGGAAGATTAGCCATGCAGTTGAGTTTTGAATAGATTGAAATGAGGAGAGATGATTCAGAGAGAGACTAGCAAGGAGGAGGTTGCAATTGTCTAGTCGGAAGCTGACTAAAGGGTGGATAAGGGTCTTAGTAGTGTGTTCAGAAAGGAAGGGGTGAATTTTACTCATGTGTTAGAGAAAAAAATGGCAAGTTTTATCTTTCTGTTGGATGTGTGTGGAGAAGGAGAGGGAGGAGTCAAAGATGACCCCAATGTTGTGAGTTGAGGAAACAGGGAGGAGTGTTAATCATAGAAATAGAGGAAGAGTGGAGGTGGATTTATGGGGAAATATAAAAGCTCGGGTTTGGCCATGTTCCGTTTCAGGAGGTGATGGGACATCCAGGCAGCAATGTCATATAAGTAGGCAGAAATACAGGCTTACTGTAGATTCCTGGAGAGATTTCATGTGCAGAGAGGTAGATCTGAGAGTTGTCAGCATAAAGATGGTGCTTAAAACCATGGGAGGAGATGAGTGCACTCAGAGACTGGGTGTATAGAGAGAGAAAAGGAGAGGCCCCAAAAACAGAGCACTGGGATGCACCATCTGAGAGTGGGAGAGCAGTAGAGTATGATCTACCAGAACATACACTTATAGTGCAGTGGGAGAGAAAAGAGAACTAGGACAAACAGCCCATAAATCCAAGCGAGGGCAGGGTATTGAGGAAAAGGTGGTGATCAACAGTGTCAAAAGCAACAGAAATGTCAAGAAGGATGAAAATCAAGTAAAGGCCCTTGGATTTGGTGAGGAACCAAGTTACTGGGTACTTTGGCAAGAGCCATTTCAGTAGAATATAGAGGACCAAAGCCAGATTGAAATGCATCCTGAAGGGCTTGAGAGGAAAGAAAGTCAAGACCAACGGTAGTGAATTGCACATTCCAGTAGTTTAGAATTAAAGAGGAGGAGGGAGATGGATCGATAATTAAGACAAGTAGGGTCTAGTGAGGGTTTCTTGAGGAGAGGTGTAACTCTAGCATGCTTGAAGGCTGCAGAAACAGTTGCAATGGAAAACAATAGGTTGGAGATATGACAGATGAAAGGGATGACATGATCAGGGAAGCAGTTAGTAAGTTCGGAGGAGGAAAGATGTGTGGTTTCCTCCTCAGTAATCTTAGGAAAGGAAGAAAGGGTGACTAGTTGAGGGAAGAATTTGGGAGATAAGGGGGATGAAGATCACCCTGTGGTGAATTCAAGAGTAATCTTGTGAACTTTGTCATGGAAATAACCAAATTCTGGGTGGAAAGGGAAGGAGGGGGTCAGAGGTGGAGGCACTTTGAGGAGAGCTGAGAGTCGCAAAGAGACAGCGAGGGTCAGAGGCAAGACAGTTAATCAGGTGGATATGGTAGCCTTGCTTGGCAAGTGCTATGGCTGACTGGAAAGAAGCTAACATGAATTTGAAATGTAGGAAGTTCACAATGGTGTGGGATTTGAGCCCAATGTGCTCAGCTGAGCAGGCACAGGAATGTAGGCAGCGGGTTTTAGAGGACAGCCAGATGTACAGTACATCTCAGAGAACATAGAATGGGAGGAGCAAGAGCATCCAGAGCAGAGAACAATGCTAAAGGAAGATACTGCCTTATCAACAGACTCAGATGGCATAGTGGAAGAAAGAGGTGATGTGTCAGCATTGGGAACATTGTTAATACAAGCATAAAGAGTAAACATAGGCTATGAACTGCGCAATCATAGTTCACTGAACAGTCAACTATAGGTCCCTGCTGACACAGCATAATTTTTGCAACTTTACAGTTATAAATAATTCTGTTATAATCAAGTAAATTTCATCTAATACAATGTAATCAGCTCTTACTCTGTGGAAAGAACTCTAGCGGCACCTTGTGTTATGATTAATGACTGTTACTTCCCTTTTTTCTTTAATAAAAAGAGCTTTTCAGGAAGGAAGACTTTGAATCCAACAGACGTAGAACTGTGCTGCGTCCATAGACCGTCTGTTGTTTTCCCTCTGAGCTCAAAGAAAGTAGCACTTTGTGTGTGATTGTGTTCTGTGTTACTCTCTGCTTTTTTCTCACTGCTTGAGGGACCAGAGACTGAAAGAGCCGTGGTATTGTGGCCAGATCACGGGGTTTTCTTCACTCATCCTTGCCACCTCTCTCGAATACTGGCAAGGATACGACCTGATTCACATGAAATATGGACACCACCTTTGGTAAGAAAGAAGGAGCTGTCCTCAAAACTACCTTCTTTTCATAGAAGGTCAAAAAAGGCTCCCTACACGATAAGGCCTGCAATTCCAAAATTCTTCTTGCCGAAGAAATAGCCACCAAAAACACCACTTTAAGCGTAAGATCCTTCAAAGTTGCTTTAGCCGATGGCTCAAACGGCGCCCCTATCAACACGTCCAACACCAAGTTGAGATCCCAGGTCAGTACCAGTATTCTACACGGTGGTCTCAAAAGCGCCGTTGCTCTTAAGAATCTTCTAACATCGGGATGTGTCCCAAGCATCATCCCCTGCACTTTACCACAATAACAAGAAAGCGCTGTAGCGTAGCTGCTGCCGGACCTTTATCAAAACCATCCTGAAGGAAGGAAAGAATCTGCGGAATAGAAGCCCTTAATGCCAGCACCTGCTTCTCCGTGCACCATGACACAAAGATATGCCAAACTCAAATATACGCCATTGAGGTTGATCTACGCCGGGATCTCAAAGTTGAAATGACTGCCGAAGAATAACCCTTGGCCGTCAACATTGCCCTTTCAAGAGCCAAGCCGTAAGTGAAAACCGATCCACTTGAGACATATTCAATGGGCCCTGTAGCAGCAGATTGTTTCTGACCGGCAATTTCCACGGAGGTTCCACCAGGAGATGCACTAGATCGGCATACCATGGCCTTCTTGGCCAATCTGGTGCAGTTGGGATCACGAGACCCTTGTGCCTCTCTATGCACTGCAGCACTCGACCAATCAACACCCACGGTGGAAACATGTACAGGAGCTGATCCTCTAGCCATCTCTGAATCAGGGTGTCCAACCCCTCTGACATCCTCTCTCTCCTTCTGCTGTAAAATCTTTCTGCCTTTGCCGACTCGAACGTCACCATGAGGTCCATGACCGGAGGCCCCCAATGACGTACCAATAACTCGAACACCTCCTGGTGCAGCACCCACTCTCCTGGATCCACTTTGATCCTGCTCAAAAAATTGGCTGTCGCATTGTCCACTCCTGCTACGTGAGCTGCTGATAACGCTTCCAGGTGCAACTCGGCCTAACCAAGAAGCTCTTCTGCCTCTTCTTCGAGAGCCACGCTGGTTGTGCCCCCTTGTCGATTGATGTAGGCCACTGCTGTGGCGTTGTCCAATATCACATGAATCGCTTTGCCTTGTACTAACTGCTGAAACTCTCGTAGGGCTAGAGTGACCGCCCGTAATTCTAACCTGTTGATTGACCATTTCTTCTCCAGTTCGGTCCACTGACCTTAGGCAAACTGCCTTTCGAAGTGCGCCCCCCCGGCCAAACAGACTTGCATCCGTTGTCAGCGGTCTCCAATCCGGCGACTCCAATGGCATACCCTTTTCTAAACATCCTGGAGCCAGCCACTACTGTAAGGACTGCCTTGTCTGCAACGGACAGATCAGCTGCTGGGACAACTGATCTGACTGATGCGACCATCTCCTGAGGAGAGCTCTCTGCAACGGTCCCATGTGCGCTCTCGCCCACGGCACCAACTCTAGTGTGGTTGCCATTGTTCCCAACAATTGTAAATAATGCCATGCCGACGGAGCCCTTTTCCCCAAGAAATCTCGCACCAGCTGTCTTAGTCGTAGGGCTCTGGAGTGTGGGAGAAACACCCTGCCCCTCTTTGTGTCAAAGCGGGCCCCCAAGTACTCCAACTCCTGTGATGACTCGAACTTGCTCTTCTCCACATTCGCTACCCATCCTAAACTCTGCAGAAACTGTACCACTCGGAGGGTAGCGCTCTCGCTTTCGCTCTTTGACTTTGCTTGGATCAACCAATCATCCAGATAAGGGTGTACCAATACCCCTTCCCTGTGCAATGCCGCCGTCGCCACTACCACCATCACCTTGGTGAAGGTGCGCGGCGCAGTTGCCAAACCGAATGGTAAGGCCTGGAACTGAAAATGTCCCATGGGGACTGCAAAACGCAGGCACTGTTGGTGTTCCAATCGGATCGGTATATGCAGATATGCCTCCGAGAGATCTAGCGAGGTGAGAAATTCTCCCTGTCTGACCGTTACTATGACAGATCTCAGCGTTTCCATGCGAAAGTGCGATACTCTGAGACACCGGTTTACACTCTTGAGGTCTAGAATTGGCCTTAAAGAGCCCTCTTTTTTTGGCACCACAAAGTATATTGAGTATCGACTGGATCCGCACTGGTCTACCGGAACTGGTACTACTGCCTGGAGAGCTAGCAACTTTTCCAAAGTGTCTCGAACTGCCTGCAGCCTTGACTTTGTCCGGCATGGAGATAGAACAAACGCTTCTCGCACTGGTCGTTGGAATTCTAGGGCGTAACCTCTTTGAATGACCTCCAACACCCATTGATCTGATGTGATTTGGGCCCAGGCAGGATAAAAATCCCTTAGTCGACCCCCCCATGGGCACTAATCCTGCCTGGACCTCCCTCGCTTCTTTGCGACTTCTTGAGGTTAGAGGAAGAGGAGGCTCCAAAACCTCTACCCACTTCTCTGAACCCTCGAAACCCCTGGGACCTATAATTAAAACGCCCTCTCTGAAACTGACCGAACCTCGCCGGTCGAAATCTCCGAAATTCCCTTTGCTGGCTTCTAGAAGGCGCTAGAGGAGGACCCTGCTTCTGCTTTTCCTCCGGCAGCCTACCTCCTTTAGACTCTCCAAGGTCCTTAACCAACTTTTCCAAATCCTCCCCAAAAAAGAGTTTACCTCGAAAAGGGAGCTTAGCTAGCCTTGCCTTAGAAGCTCTGTCTGCTGCCCAGTTACGCAGCCACAGATATCTGTGCGCCGCTACCACTGACACCATACTCTTCACAAGACCACGAATGAGGTCATATTGTATATCTGCCAAATTTATTTTATTTATTTTATTTGCATTTGTATACCGCTACTTCCAGCGATCAGAAGCGGATAACATTACACATCAAACATAGCTAAATATGGTAGGAATTGGTACATTTACATTTAGATTTCGGTAAGGTTACAACTGTGATAAAATTAAATTTACATTTGATTTTCATGTGAGAATCATTAGAATTTACAGAGTAATTTCAACATAAGAATAAACATTTATGCATATGTACACTTTTATGTGAGAAGAGCCTTATGCTTGGGCTTGTGATAGTTCATAGATCAGTGATTGACATTATAAATTGAGGAATGGTTCTTTTGTCTCTATTTATTGTTTAGGTCAGGTTGAATAGTTCTTGAAAGAGGTGCGTTTTTAGCTTTTTTCTAAAGTCTTTCAAGTCAGAAGTTGACCTTAGGTCCGCAGGCAGTTGGTTCCACAAAGTAGATGCTGTGTAAGTGAAAGCTCGATTAGTTGTGTATGCTTTGGCTGATCTGATGCTGTTTGGTATGTATAAGGTGTTTGCGTTACAACTTCTATTTCTGGATGGGGGTAGAATGTTGATGAGGGTGTTGAGGTATGATGGTGCTATGTCATGTATGAGTTTGAAAGTAGTTTCTAGTAGTTTGTATTTTATACGGGCAGTTATGGGCAGCCAGTGTAGATCAATTAATATTGGTGTGATGTGTTCAGCAATTTTCTTCTTCATGATAACTCTGGCTGCGACGTTTTGAGCCATTTGGAGGATCTTTAGAGTTTTCTTTGGCAGGCCTTGAAGGATGGAGTTACAGTAGTCTATGTGTGGGGTGAGCAGAGCCTGTGCTATAGTTCTGAAATCTGAGTGGTTGAGGATGTTGCGAAGGGGTTGAATAATCTTTAGTTTGTGAAATATTGCTCTATTGGTTAACCGGAGATGTTTTTGCATTTTTAAATTGGTGTTAAGGGTTACACCTAGGTATTTTATCTCGTCCTTTACCGTGTAAGTGTTGTTCATTGTTATAGTAGGGGGTGGTTTGAAGTCTTGATTTCGGGAGATGTACATTACTTCTGTTTTTTTGTGGTTTATGGACATGTTGTTTTGGAGCAACCATGTTTGCATCTCTTTTAGACAGCTTTCGAAATGATCATAGTTCGGGTTTTCTGTATCCACTTGTGTGTATAACATTATGTCATCCGCATATAAATGGTATTGTAACTTATGTTTACGAAATATTATGCAAATTGGTTTTATGTAGAGGTTGAAGAGTAGAGATGATAATGCTGATCCTTGTGGAATTCCTTGGGTTTGTGGAAATGGTTTTGCCTTTTCACTGTTGAATTGGACTTGCTGCATCCTGTTTGTTAAGTAGGATGTGAACCATTTTAGTGTATTTCCTGTATTCCCATGGAGGCCAATCTGTTAATGAGTGTTGCGTGGTGAACTGTATCAAAGGCAGCTGATAAATCTATAAAGAGTAAGATGAAGATTCTCTTTTTGTCTTCAAGGCCTTTGGGTAGGTTATCTAGAAGTACTAGAAGTAGTGTTTTGACACCGTGGTGTTGTCGGAAACCGTACTGTTGGTCGTCTAGTTCTTTTCTTGAGTCGATATGGTCCTGTAGTTGTTGGATTGTTTTTCGATAGTTTTGGCTAAGAACGGAATACTTGAAATTGGGCGGTAGGAGGTGGGATCATCCTTTTTGAGTGTTTTGTTTTTCAGTATAGGTCTTATGATAGATTTTTTAAGGGGTGTTGGCATAGTTCATTGCTGTAATGATTGGTTAACTATGTGTGTAATGAATTGGGCAATTTCTAGCTTAGATGTTTTGATCCAAGCTGTGAGACATGGATCCAATTGAGAGGTTGTGGTATTTAGGTTTGCGATTAAGTTTACTATTTGTTTTTCATCAGTTCTGTGGAATGTGCTCCATACTTCGTTCTTGCTTGAGAAGGTAATTTGTTGTGTTGAGCTGTCAGTGATTTGGTTTTGTGGGGGTTGCGAAGATGTTGGTGTGTTTAATTTGCTAGCATAATGGTCCGCTAGTGTCTCTGCTTTAATAGGGTAGTTTGAGGTATCTTCTTGGGAAGCCTTTGTAAGTGATTTAATTAATTCAAACAATTCTCTGGGCCTGTTCAGCGATTTGTTGAGTATGTTGGTATGGTATGTTTTTTTCGCCTGGTTGATTTCTTCTTTGTATTTTGCGAGGAGGGTTAAGTATTCTGTTTTGCGTTCATGTGTTTTCACTTGTCTCCATTTCTTTTCCAGTTTTCTCAGGTCTTTTTTCATCCTTTTTAGAGTTGTGGTATACTATGGTTCGGATCTGGTTCTAGTTGTGGGGGTAACGTATTTGTAATCCGTGTACATTGGTTCTGCAACTTTCTCTATCCCTTTGTTCCATTGGTTGATTAGAGTTTCTAAGTCTTATTGGTTCAGGTCTATGTGGGTTGCAACGGATTTTATTAGAGCTTCTTTGTCAAGCTTTTGGAATTTTCTTTGGAATTGCATTGAGGACCTCGGTTGGGGGTTAGGGTCTGTTTGGTATGAGTAGAGTGAATTCTGTTATGTGGTGGTCAGACCAAGGGACATGTATGATCCATGGTGTAATATCATGGACTATTTCTTGTTGGTGTTCTTTGGGTATGAAGACCAGATCCAAGGTATTTCCTTTGTTGTGTGTAGCCTCATGTATTATTTGTTTGTAAAAGAGCTGGTCCATGGCTTCAAGGAATGTGTTCATATGCGTAGGTAAGGATGATGCTAGATTTAGGTCACCCAATATTATTTGATATTTTTTGCTGGCAGTGGTTGAGAGTATTTCTAGCGCTGCAGCTAGAGTTTCGTGGGGTGATGAAGGTGGTCTGTATATGAGGCAGATGGCCAGTGTTGTGCTTTCCAGTTTTAGTATGTCAATTCCATCGACAGTGTTCTGTGATGTATTAATTAGATTTAGTGAATCCTTGGCTAAGATTATTATTTATTTATTTATTTATTATGCTATTCTTCTATACCGCTTTTTCCAGAGTTCAAAGGCGGTTTACATATAACAAATATTAAACAAAGGTTTTTACATGGAACAGTGTGTTAACTATATACAATTAACCTTTCATGAACAATATCAAATTGTAGTAACTTTTTACATCTTGAAATTAATTGAAGTCAACTCAAGCAACGATAACAATGCATTAACATGCGATAGCGTGTCATTAACTATTTACAAACATTTCTCATTAATCGTAGTTCTGTAAGACTTTCATTTTTTTCTTTTTAGGTGTATTGGGTTTTTTAAATCTGGGGTTATGGTGGATTGTTAGGGAGGTGTAATATGGAGGATAGGGGGGATTCATTTAAATTTGCAAAGTGTTCTGTGAACAGGTGTGTTTTTAGTTCTTTCCGGAATAGATGAAGGTCTTTTATCTTGCGGAGGTTTAGTGGAAGTTTATTCCATAGGGCGGGGGCTGCATATGAGAAAGCTCTGGAGCTTGTGGTGTTCTTTGTTTTGCGGATGGATTTTTTTATGTCTAGAGAATAGGTTGCGTTTTGTCTGCGGGTTCTAAGTTCCTTTGGAGCATGTAGTAGGGTGGTTAGATGTGAGGGTGAGATGCCATTGAGATGCCATTAGCACTCCACCACCTCTTTTGTTGGTGCGTGGAGAGTTAAAAAGTTTGTATCCAGGTTTGTTTAGTTGGTTGATTATGATAGGATCGGATTTGGTGATCCAGGTTTCCGTGACACAGAGGATGTCTGGTTTTTCATCCATAATGATGTTTTGTATAATGTGTATTTTATTTCTTATTGATCTGGCATTTATAAGTGTACAGGTGCATGGGGTATAAGTTTCCTTGTGATGTTGTGTTGTGTGAGTGATATTGTGAGGTTGTGGGATTTTGAATTGTTTTTTTGTGTTTCTTGGTTGGTGAGTTTCTTTTATCTTAGTGTTATGGATATTACGGGTTGTGTTTCGAACTTTTGTATGCATGTAGTGGTGTGGAGTGAGGATTGTATGAGTGGGTATTGTAATAAGCTGCCCCGACTCCATTCAGGCCACTCCTTCAACTGCCTCAGCTTCTTGATTCCCCTTCATCTTTTGGGACCAACGCAGACAAGCCCTTGCCACCCATGCCCCACAAATGGAAGCATGCATGGAAATCGCATTGACCTCAAAGACTTGTTTCAACAAGCTATCTAAACGCCTATCTTGCACATCCTTAAGGGCGGAACTGCCCACCACAGGAATCGTCGTCATCTTAGCAACTGCCGAAACTGCCGCATCTCCCTTGGGAGATTTGAAAAAGTCCTTATTCGGTTCCTTCAGCGGGTATAGGTGTGACATCACTCTGGAGCCTTTCATCCCCACTTATGGCGTGTCCCATTCTTCCTGAATCATTTCCCTAAACACTCTATGGACTTGGAAGGCTCTCTGGGACTTACGAACTGCCTGTATCAGCGGATCCTCCAAAGAGGAATCTGCCGCCTGCTCCGCTGATGGCATGTTCAGCACTTTCAGTGTCTCCGAGATCAGAGGTGACAATTCCTCACGCCTGAAGACCCTAATAACCCGTGCTTGATCCTCTGGCTCTGCTATCTTGCCTTCCTCCAGGTCCATCTCCACGTCTGAATCATCCAAAACTTCCGACTGATCTTCCAACTCCACGGCCCGTTCCGTCTTGTCTCTCCCTAATCTAGGCTATTTGCACGGAACGCTATCCGCTTCCCCTTCTAGGGGAGCCCCTGAGCGCTTCCCTCTGAGCTCTTCCTCCGCTTCCTCAGACCCCTGTTTCCCAATAGCCTCTTGAAGCAGTGCCATAAAGTCCTGGGAGAAAATAGCCGCCAGCCCCCCCCTGCAACAAATGTTGTGAACTGGCGGCCTCTGGTGCCGTGTAAGGTCCCGGCGTAGGCTCCAGAGGAGGCCCGACAGGTGAAATGGGCTCAGGAGAGCCAGAAGCTTTTTCTCTAAGGACCTGTCCTTCCGCAGCTTCCCCCTCTGCCGCCGCTTCCTGCGTACAGGCTCTACACACACCCTCCTCCGAAACCGACCCTCTCTTGGCCCCACACATCACACACTGAGGCCTAGAAGGCATAATGATAACAGTCAAGCTCCAAAACAGACCTGACAGAGAAAAAATTTAAGTCTTTTTTTTTTTTTCTTACGTGTCTCACAAAACAGAGCCCAAGACTGCCTATTCACCTAACCTGAGCAGTCCTTCACTATCGAATGTTTGCACTCAAAACCCGAAGAAAAAGGCCCCTTCACCTTTTTCCCGCATGTCTGCCGCGTGGCTCTGGCCTGTCAGCTCTCATCCGCCTGTCCTCTCAGCCGCACTGCTCCCTCAGAGGCTGCATGCGGCCTGAGCCGCATCACACTGCCGCACTCTTTGCAGAGATCTGAATCACTGCCCGAATACCCGTGCACAGTCTCACTCACCTCGCACTGTGCCGTGGACCACGAGGGATGCCTCTTTAAATTCTTTTGCTTCAGTGAGCACCAGCATGGCTCCGGGAGACCGGCAGCTTTAATTTTCTCTGCCTCGCGTCTCTCTCTCCTCCACGGCTCCTCACCCGATTCGCAGGTTCAGGAGCCGGAGGCCCCAACAACTACTCCCTCACACTTCCCTGAGCATCGGTACCTCCAGGGAGGGGGGAGAGAGGGGGATAGCGTCAGCCTGCAGCACTGCCCAAACAGTTCTGACAGAGAGGTAACCTGCTTTTACAAAATGTTTTAAAAAGGATATAAGCCCCATTTTTTTCTCTTTTTTTTAAGCCAATTAAATTTAACTAAGCTTCACTAACTAACTAATCCTACATCTCCTTAATCATTCCTCCAGTGAGCACCGGACCTCTAGGTTCACGACTCCTCCAACTGCTTGGAGACTGAGATTACTGGAGCAAGAGGGCAGTCCCTGGACTACTTATACTGGTGACACCAAAAAGGGTGACATGCTCAGTCTCCAAGCTGCAGGAGGAGGTGCTTAAACCCAGAGGTCTGGGACTAGACTGGAGGGACGATAAGGAAACATGGTTCACAGAAAACCATGGCTGGGATGTAACTATACCAAGTTATACTTTATTCAGAAAGGACAGGGTAGGAAGAAGGGGAGGAGGAGTGGTACTCTCTGTAAAAAAAATAATAGTAAAGCTTTTGAACTACAGAGCTTAAAAGGGAGAGAGGAGGCACTGTGGGTTAAACTAGAAAGAGGGAAAGAGAAATCTATTTGCATTGGCATGATATACAGACCACCTTCACAGGAGGAAGAGGTGGATGGAGAGTTAATAGAAGACATACGCAGCATTGCCAGGAAAGGGGAAGTGCTACTGATAGGGGATTTCAATCTTCCAGATGCTGATTGGCACATTCCTGCTACAGTATCATCTAGTAGTAAGGAGATCCTGGATTCTCTACAGGGAGAATTATTCAGGCAACTGGTAACAGAACCCACACGTGAAGGGGCCATAATGGACTTGGTGCTTACCAATGGTGGCAATGTTTCTGATGTTATAGTGGGAGATCATTTTGCATCCAGTGTTCACCAGATGGTGTGGTTCAGTATTAGGACTAGGGCTGTTAAAATCCATTCAAAAGCGAGGGTCTTAGACTTTAGGAAAACTAACTTTGCCAAGATGGGCCAAAATCTCAGGGAGTCGTTAGCAGGATGGGAACAGCTGGGGGATCTATAAAAACAGTGGGCAAAACTGAAGGGGATATTTTAAGGGCAACCAACCTTTTTGTTAAAATGGTAAAGGTAAAAGGAAAAGGAGACGTGATGGTTTTCGAAAGAAATAGTTGAAAAGGTGAAGAAAAAGATGGAGGCCTTCATGAAATACAAGAGATCACAGAGAGAGGAAGACAGGTATCTATGTTTGGAAAAACTTAGAGAAGCTAGCAAAGTAGTCAGGAAAGCGAAGATTCAAAAAGAGGAGGAAATAGCCAATGCAAGAAAATTGGGGATGACATTTTTCAGATACGTTAGTAAGAAGAGGAAGGGCAAAGGTGGTATTGTCAGACTCTAGGGTGAAGGGGAGGATTATGTAGAAGCTGATGAGGATAAAGCGGACTTGCTTAAGAAATATTTCTGTTCTGTGTTCACAGTTGAAGAACCAGGAGCAGAACCTCAGAAAACATCCACAAACAGGAACAGAAGCGAGGGGCATCTTGGACAATTTTCAGAAGACAGTGTTCGTGAGAAGCTAGCTAAACTTAAAATAGACAAAGCGATGGGACCGGATAGGATACATCCTAGAATACTGAGGGAACTTGGGGATGTTCTAACCGCTCCACTGACTGACCTTTTCAATGCCTCGTTGGAGTCAGGAGTGGTGCCAGAGGACTAGAGAGAGGCACACTAAAGCAGAAGTAAGGATATGGTTGAAAACTACAGACCAGTTAGTTTAACTTTGGTGGTAAATTATTGAAAGCACTGCTGAAAGAGAAAATAGTGAGGTTTCTGGAGTCCAGTGGATTCCAGGATCCAAAACAGCATGGATTCCAGGATCCCAAAACAGCATGGATTCACCAGAGGCAAGTTCCGTCAGACAAATCTGATTGATTCCTTTGACTGGGTGACCTGGGAGTTGGACCGAGGGAGAGCCCTAGATATGGTGTATTTAGATTTCAGTAAATCCTTTGACACCATTCCGCACTTCCTGTCTTCTGCTGGCCATTCCTCTCCTTAGGCACCCAAGCATCCTTCTAACTTTGGCTACCAGTTTAGCTACTTTAAGATAATCAGACACAATCATGCCTAGGTCCCGCTCTTCTTTAGTGGACAAAAGTACTTCACCCCCTATACTATATTGCTCCCTTGGATTGCTGCAGCCCAAATGCATAACCTTGCATTGTTTAATTCTAGACCATTCTTCAAGCTTAGCTAGATCCCTCCTCATGTTATCTACACCTTCCTGGGTGTCTACTCTATTGCAGATTTTGGTATCATCTGCAAAGAGGCAAACCTTACCCGACAGCCCTTCCGCTATATCACTAACAAAGATGTTAAAAAGAATCGGACCAAGAACAGATCCCTGGGGCACACCACTGGTAACATCCTTCTCCTCAGAGTGAGCTCCATTTACTTGTACCCTTTGTCGCCTCCCACCCAACCAATTTCTAACCCAACCAGTAACTTTAGGGTCCATCCCTAGGGTGCTCAGTTTGTTTATAAGTCGCCTGTGAGGAACAGTGTCAAAGGCTTTACTGAAATCTGAATACACCACATCTAGAGCTCTCCCTCGGTCCAACTCCCTGGTCACCCAGTCAAAGAAATCAATCAGATTTGTCTGACAAGACCTGCCTCTGGTGAATCCATGCTGCCTCGGATCCTGTAATCCGCTGGACTCCAGAAACCTCACTATTTTCTCTTTCAGCAGCGTTTCCAATAATTTACTCACCACCGAAGTTAAACTAACCAGCCTGTAGTTTTCAACCACATCCTTACTTCCGCTTTTGTGTAAAGGCACCACATGAGCCTCTCTCCAGTCCTTTGGCACCACTCCCGACTCCAACGAGGCATTGAAAAGGTCAGTCAATGGAGTTGCTAGAACACCCCCAAGTTTCCTCAGTATTCTAGGGTGTATCCCATCCGGTCCCATCGCTTTGTCTACTTTAAGTTGAGCTAGTTTCTCACGAACACAGTCTTCTGAAAATTGTTTAAGATGTCCCTCGCTTCTGTTCTTATTTGTGGGTGTTTTTTGAGGTCCTGCTCCTGGTTCTTCTTCTGTGAACACAGAACAAAAATATTTGTTAAGCAATTCCGCTTTATCCTTATCAGCTTCTACATATTCCCCCCTGCACCCTTGAGTCTGACAATACCACTTTTGCCCTTCCTCTTCTCACTAATATATCTGAAAAATGTCTTATCCCCCCATTTTATTGCATTGGCTATTTCCTCCTCCTTTTGAATCTTTGCCTTCTTGACTACTTTGCTAGCTTCTCTAAGTTTTTCCAAATACAGATGCCTGTCTTCCTCTCTCTGTGATCTCTTGTATTTCATGAAGGCCTCCCTCTTTTTCTTCATTTTCTCAGCTACTTCCTTCGAAAACCATAGTGGTCTCCTGTTCCTTTTGCCTTTATTTACCATTTTAACAAAAAGGTTGGTTGCCCTTAAAATACCCCCTTTCAGTTTTGCCCACTGTTTTTCTACATCCCCCAGCTGTTCCCATCCCACTAACGACTCCCTGAGGTATTGGCCCATCTTCGCAAAGTTAGTCTTCCTAAAGTCTAAGATCCTCACCTTGGAATGGATTCTAACAGCCCTAGTCCTAATACTGAACCACACCATCTGGTGATCACTGGATGCAAAATGATCTCCCACTACAACATCAGAAACACTTTCACCATTGGTAAGTGCCAAGTCCAGTATGGCCCCTTCACGTGCGGGGTCTGTTACCAATTGCCTGAATAGTTCTCCCTGTAGAGAATCCAGGATCTCCTTACTTCTAGATGATACTGCAGCAGGAATGTGCCAATCAACATCTGGCATATTGAAATCTCCTATCAGTAGCACTTCCCCTTTCCTAGCAATGCTGCGTATGTCTTCAATTAACTCTCTGTCCACCTCTTCCTCTTGTGAGGGAGGTCTGTATATCACACCAATGCAAATAGATTTCTCTTTCCCTCTTTCTAGGAAGCCTTCCACAAGATGCTCTTATGCTTTTAAGTGGAAGAGGTTTACCATATGGTGTTCGCAGAAGGGTCTTAACCCCCTTGCGATACCTCTGGAATCATTACTGGAGTATCTCCTTCATTTATCCAATGCAGGACTTAAGACTAACTCATTAAGAGGTTATTTGAGTGCTATTGCAGCTTCTTTCAAGCCTCTAAATGGACAACCTATTTCCTCCCATCCTCTTATAGCAAGATTTATGAGAGGCTTTCTTCTAACTAAACCTCCCATTAGGCCACCACCGGTGGCATGGGACTTAAACCTGGTTCTTGGTCAGCTCATGAAGCCACCTTTCGAACCCTTAGCTACTACCTCATTGAAATTCCTTCTTGGAAAGTTATCTTTCTCATTGCAATCACATCAGCACATCGCATCAGTGATTTGCAGGCACTTGTGGCTGATCCACCTTATACAAGGTTCCATCATGATAAGGTATTTATTTATTTATTTTATTTATTTAAAGTCTCTTTTATACCGCGCTATTGACATCAGCGCGGTTTACAGTGAACATTAAACTACACATCTCAGCTTGCTGATTTGTGTTTACAATAAACAGGTATCATAACTTGGGTATACATTAAAACAATTTTTAACAGGGAAAAACATGAAAATATATACAAACCACTTTATGTAGCTATATAAAGGGTTAAATGAACTGGACTCATCCACACTTTATGCCAAAGGTGGTCTCGCCTTTTCATCTCAACCAAGCGGTCTACCTGTCTGTGTTCTTTCCAAGACCTCATGCATTAAATGCAGAAAGGAATCTTCATACTTTGGACTGTAAAAGAGCTTTAGCCTTTTACTTGCAAAGAACACAGCAACATAGAAAGTCCTCTCAACTCTTTGTTGCTTTTGATCCTTCTCATTTGGGACTTCCAGACTCCAAGAGAACACTGTACAGCTGGATTGCACAGTGTATTTCCTTTGCCTATCAGAGTAAGAATCTTCCTCTGGAGGGCCATGTCACATCTCACAATGTGAGAGCCATGGCAGCTTCAATGGCTCATCTGCACTCTGTGTCTATCGACATCTGTCGAGCAGCCACTTGGGCCTCGGTTCATACCTTCACAGCCCATTACTGCTTGGATACGGACTCCCGCCGGGATGCCTTGTTTGGTCAGGCTGTTCTCCAACACCTGTTCCATACCTAATCAACTCCTACCCGCCATCCCTGGTTGGATGCCAGAGATCCATGGGGGAAGTGGAGCCCTTTCACAGGGACACACAACTTCTGGGGTCTCTCCCTGGCATCTAAAGCTAGGGAGTCCCCATATGTGAAGACTACATTCCTGCTTGTTCCTGGAGATAGCATAGTTACTCACCTGTAACAGGTGATCTCCGGGAACAGCAGGGATTTAGTCTTCACAACCCACCCACCTCCCCTAGGAGTTGTATCTCTCTATCTTTTTCTCTTTCCCTCTCTCTCTCTTTGTCTCAGCTTTAAACTCAACTGGAGAGAGGCAGTTGGGAAAGGCGGGAAGGCAGCACGCAGGCGCTGTGGGATGCTCCCAAAAGCTTTCTAATTGTACACTGGGGAGCGTTCCCACGCAGGCTCCGTCGGTACCGACGATACCCATATGTGAAGACTAAATTCCTGCTGTTCCCGGAGATCACCTGTTACAGGTGAGTAACTATGCTATATGACTGAGACATTTAAATACCTCCGTGGTATAAATGCACAGGAGGAGAGTCTCTTTTGATTGAAAGCAAGCTCTGCTACAAGGGCACATGGGATGAGGGCGAAAGGGGGTAGGTTCGGGAGTAATATGTGGAAATATTTTTTTACAGAAAGACTGGTGGGTCCATGAAATAGTCTCCCAGTGGAGGTGGTGGAGATGAGGACAGTATCTGAATTCAAAGAAGCATGGAACAAACACAGAGGATCTCTAAAGGAAAAAAGGGGATTATTGTAGTAGTTGATATGGAAAGGCAGACTAAATAGGCCATGTGGTCTTTTTCTGTCATGTTTCTAATGAATAAATATTTGAACACATATGAAGGAAGTAGGCTGTAGCTACATTTTTTTATGATTTTGATATTTCCTGCAGATTAAAGTAACTATCACATGTTAAACTTAAAGGTCTGTCCCTCCGTCTGAAGAAGGTGTGATTCCGAAAGGACATGTAAAGTAAAATCTAATTCACTGCTGTAATAACCCACAAAAATCTCTAGGTTTCTCCAGGTCTCTTTGTTTTTGTGTATTAAAAAGGCCTCTGCGTGAGATTCGGACAGTGATCACTCTTCAAACTTGACATTTATCAGTGTGATGCCCGCACCATGCTCTTCTAACAGTATAATCTCCGTTAACTTTACCCTATAAATACATTTAAAAGCAGTTTGATTTAATGTGTACTGATATGATTGGAAACAATTCATTTTTCAGTTTCAGTCCATTATAAATATTTTTGGAATGGTGTAAATCTAATCATAGATGCTCAACATGAAAGCCAACATTTGTATTTAGGTCATCCGTTTCTGTGAATATGAAATGCCAAATACTAGTCATTTGCATCTTTTATTTCTAAACCAGACAAAGCTCAGTAGATTATGTGAACAAGATAAAGTGGTCCAGGCCTTGGAAGAGAAACTCCAGCAGCTCCACAAGGAAAAGGTAAACTAATTATCATTTATTACCCACAGCTGATTCTTATTATCAGAACACTGATAACTTAATGTAGAAAGAAGCCAATGATGTGGAACATTATAACGTGGGTCCCTTTTTATTCTCCCAGTACACGCTTGAGCAAGCTCTGCTCTCTGCCAGTCAGGAGATAGAAATGAAGGGAGATGATCCAGCTGCCATACGAAATGTTGTTCTGCAAAGAGATGATTTGCAGAATGGGCTGCTGAGCACATGTCGGGAGGTGTCGCGCGCTACGGCCGTAAGTTACACAGTCTTGCATTTGAACTTCTTTTTTGTTCATATTTCTTTTTTTTTTACTTTTAATTTATGCAAAATGTTTGAAGTATTCATCCAAGCATACTACTTGTTTAGAATGTAGACATCATAAAGAAAAAGAAGGAAAGCAAAAAAAAAGTCATTCCTGTATGAAAATGCAAATCTCGATTTAGCCCACACATAATAATAGCACAAAAAATCTGCAGAAATAGCACCTAGATTATGGGCACTGACATTTACACCTGCTGGAAGTAGGCCTAAATATTAGCATATAACCTACATACGCACATGCATATCTTAGAAAATATGTGTGTAAGTTGTGACTCCACCCAAACTCCTCTCCTGAACACAAATACTTTGAGAACGCACCTAAGTACACCGGGCATACTTTTAGGCATGATCTAATTTTATGTGAGGCCATTTAATTGTGTAAATTAGCATTTTATATGTGGAAAGTTCTCTGTAAATGCTACTGTTGTGTAAAATTGATGTCATTGTAAATAGTTCAAACATGTTACCCAGTTGTTAGATTATCTATTCTATGTAAATAGTTTGCCCATGTTTTCCAAGTTGATACTCCTGTTCTATGTAACACCAAACAGCCTGTTCTGGTTTTTTTGTGTTCTCTGTAAACCGCGCTGATGCCAAATAGTGCGGTATATAAGAAATTGAAATAAATAAAATAAGAGGGCACAGTGCAGTCCACAATTCAGGAAAATATTGAGATGTAGAAATCTAATCTCATACTTTAACTAGCAAACGAGACAAGCAGTATCTTGTGAACACATTCAGTTATGAAGATGAAGGTTAAGCCACAAAAATATTTCCAAAGGGAGAGCTCTCATCTTGAGCATTTAAAGGAGACTTATCCACTATAAAAGCCATAAATTGTAAACGGTCAAAGAAAACATATTTAACATTTTTATATTTAGAGCACCCGAGGATGCATGAATAGGAATGGTTTCCTTCTCTTCTGAATAGATCTAGCAACATGAGAAAAAAAACATTGCTTCTAAATTTTGGAACGGTGTAAATCTAATTATAGATACTCAACAAGAAAGCCAGCATTTGAATTTAGGTCATCCGTTCCTGTGAATATGAAATGCCAAATACTAATCATTTGCATCTTTTATTTCTAAACCAGGCAAAGCTCAGTAGATTATGTGAACAAGATAATTACCATTTATTGCCTGCAGTTGATTCTTATCAGAGTGTTCTGATAATAAGAATCAACTGCAGGTAATAAATGGTAATTCTTTATCCTTCCAGTTCAGTCCCTCACCTCTGGGTAATGCACTTCCTCCTGCAGCATGGAAACTGGGCAAGTCAAACTTGTGACATCACTGTACATATCCTGCTGGCACCCCCATCAGCTTCCAGTGTGCTCACTCTCCATGCAGCAGGAGGTAGTGAGCCTAGGTGCTGGGCTCACTAGAGGAGCAGATAAGGAGCTTTAGACAGGTTGGATAGGGCATTTAGATTTTCTTTTCCCCTATAATATTTTTTTCCTTTCCTTTGATTGTAGATTAAAGTTCTTTAAAAAAAAAAAAAAAACCCAACAACAAAAAAACAAGGTCTGTGAGGGGATCGTGGGTAATCAGGAAGCTGCTTCCTCCCTCCCGTTTGCTTCTGTTTACCTTTAGCCTGCCTGTCCCTCCTTGTTTGCACAGAGGGGAGTTGTTCAGCAGGTTTTTATTTTCTTTCGGGATCAGTTTTTCTGCTCAGCTGATTCCTATCAGAAGGTTGTATTGGGGTTTCTCTCTGCTACTGCAGCGAGCTGACAGGATTTCTCAGCAGTGCTGTTTTCAGTTTGTTTCTGGTGATTTTCAAGTTACAGAGAGGATCTGAAGGGCTCCGATGTTAAGATGAGTGTTCCGATCATTTTTATTGCTGTCAGGAGAATGTTTGGAGCCTGTTACAGCATAAGACACGCTTTTTGACGGTTTGCAGTGCTACGGGCCGTTTTTCCAACGACTTTTTTTCACGGAGCTGTTTTTTCCTTCCAAACTGCTGTAATTGCTTAAATGATTTAGTCTTTGGTTAAATTTAAATTAATTTTGATTGAATTTGATGGTTTTTGATGTGTTTGTTTGCTTTAGATGGTTTTGAAGAGATTCCTTAATTTTTTTTCTCTCAGTGCTTTGAGCTCTTAAAGGGCCAGTACATTTAAAAAAGAAAAAAAAGTAAAAGATCAGTTACAGTACTTTGGTGCCTTTTTAGGCTCTATGAGTTATTAATTTTACTACCTGGTCTCGATTCTTGTAGTGCTGATGCCTTCACGTCCACAGTGTTGTCTTTGTGATATTTGTAAAAGCTCGGTCTCGGACGCGGGCATGTGCTGTGGCTGCGTGTCTGAAGCACTAACTATGGACCAAGAAACGCAGGAAATGTCTAAGGAGGGGTCTCCGTTGGCAGCGCAGAGTACTGGCGCCTCAGCTGAAGGTGAGGCTTTGCTAGAGGGCTCTTCGGCTTCTCTTTCTACAAACTTTGCTTTGCCTGGTAGTTCATCCATCCTGATGGTGGCCAGGACAGCGCTCTTAGGTTTCTCCCCAGATTTTGTGCTGCTGATGCATCATTCCTTCTGTTTGTGGCAACAGGGGGCGGTGGTGGATGCCTCGCTTCTTGGGGTCGCAGGGGGCCAAGCAACTATAGAAAGTTTGGGAATTAGTGACAGTAGACCGGTTAAGAGGGCTCGGTCGGTGGACGATCAGCCTCCTGGTTTGGACTGACTGGAAGGTGAAGACATTGAGATGGATCCAGAAGCCGGGATAGAGGAGCTAGAGGAAGGTGAGATTCAGGAACCTGAGGATCAGGCAAGGATTATCAGGGTCTTTCGGAGAGAGGAGCTGACAGCGCTCATTATGGAGGTACTTCAGACTCTCAACCTTTCGTCAGTGGTTCTGGCGGAGGATGAGGGTTTAGAGGATCCTCTCATTCAGGCGATGCAGAAATCTCAGGCTGTTTTTCCAATACACCGTGTGGTTAGCAGATGATTCAGGATGAATGGGATGCGCCAGAGGCAGCATTGCGTGGTGTCAGGTCCATGAATCGGCTCTATCCCTTGGCGGATCAAGAATGAGAAGTGTTTCGTTCTCCACGTATAGATGCAGCTGTGTCGGCAGTCACGAAGAAAACTACCATTCCAGTTGAAGGCAGTGCGGCTTTGAAGGACGCACAGGATTGGAAGGTGGGCGCATTGTTAAAGAAGGCTTTCGAGGTTAATGCTCTGTCTCCTCAGGCATCTATTTGTGGAGCTTGGGTGGCGAGAGCATGCCTTCGTTGGTTGCAGCGTTTGCAGCAGTCAGCGCAGCAAACGCAGGAGCAGTCAGCGGATATATCAAGGCTCGAGTCAGGTTCAGCTTATTTAGCTAATGTCCACTATGATCTTATTAGAGCTCTAGCGAACAGCATGGCTTCCTTGGTAGTTGCCCACCGCTATCTTTGGCTGAGGAATTGGGCAGCTGACAGTTCCTCCAAGTCACGTTTTAGCAAACTTTCTTTTAAGGGAAGCTGTTTGGAGAGGATCTTGAAAAGCCTGGTCAAAGATCTGGGGGAATCTAAAGGAGGTCGTTTGCCAGAGGATAAGCTGAAGCAAGGTTGGCCTCAGATACCGACGAGGGGTCAACCTCGAGATTTCAGGCGTTTTCGTACCTCCCGATTGGGAGGCTTTCAGAGAGGAAGATTTTCCTCTTGTGCGCAAAGCTTTCGGGGATTCCGGGGAGCGGGCAGAGGTTTTGCTAGTTCCGCTTCCTCAGGATTTAGGAAAGCACAATGAAGCGAGGGGGACCTAGGCAGGATTTTTGGTGATAGGGGGTCGTCTTCAGAAGTTTTTTCCTGCCTGGGTCCAAATAACATCCAATCAGTGGGTATTGGAGGTGATTCGCGAAGGTTATTCTCTCGAATTTGCCCGTCTGGTACTCAACTCATTTGTCATGTTGCCTTGCAGGGGTCCAGTAAAGACAACAGTGGTATGGCAGACCCTGTCTCATCTGTTACAACTGGGAGCAGTGGTTCCAGTGCAGCAAAAGCATTACGGGATCGGTTGATACTCCATTTATTTCATGGTGCCAAAGAAGGACGGAGCCTTCCGACCAATTCTGGATCTCAAGGGGGTAAATCGCTGTCTGCGGGTCCCTCATTTCAGAATGGAAACTTTATGTTCCGTTATTGTAGCGGTTCGGTAAGGGGAGTTCCTCACATCTTTCGATCTCACCGAGGCATATCTTCATATTCCAATCAGGCCCAATCATTAAGGTTTCTAAGATTTGCACTACCGTGGGGGCATTTCCAGTTTCAGATATTGCCCTTTGGTCTAGCGACAGCTCCGCATACCTTCACCAAGGTTATGGTGGTGGTGGCGGCAGCGGCCCTTCGAAAGGAGGGAATATTTGTTCATCCCTATCTCGACGACTGGTTGATTCGAGCAAAGTCCAGGGTCGAGAGTGTGCGGGTGACGGGCAGAGTGGTGGTGCTCCTACAGAGTCTCGGTTGGGTAGTCAATGCTGCCAAGAGCAGTTCGGTTCCTTCAGACGTTTTGGAATATTTGGGAGTTTGCTTCGACACTCGAGTGGGAGCAGTGTTTCTGCCAGATTCCCGAGTCCAGGGCCTTCGGCTTTTGATTTGCATTTTTTGAGCAGTCCTGCACCTTTGGCCTGGCACTATCTACGCATTTTAGGAACGATGGCGGTGACTCTGGAAGTGGTGCTATGGGCCAGAGCTCTCATGTACCCCTTACAGAGGTCGCTGCTCTGTCGCTGGTCCAATCAGAGTGATTCTCTGTCCAAGCACCTTCCTTGTCTAAGGCGAGTCAGGACGTCCCTGCAGTGGTGGCTTCTTCCGCAGAATTTCGCAGTGGGCATGCTTCTCGAATAGTCGCATTGGATCCCGGTCCTAACGGATGCCAGTCTAGCCGGGTGGGGGCTCATTGCAGAGAGCTCTTCACGCAGGGCTGTTGGACCGAGCAAGAAATCAATTGGTCATTCAATCGACTGGAGTTGTGAGCTGTAGCTCTAGTGCTTCGGGCCTTCGAGTCCAGCTTACGGGGTTGAACAGTTTGGATGTTTTCGGACAATGCCACAATGGTGGCCTACCTCAGTCGTCAAGGGGGCACGAGATGCGCAGCTTTGGAGCCAGAGGCAGAGAGCATGTTCAATTGGGTAGAGTCTCTGTTTCAGGCTTTGTCGGTGGCACACATTGCAGGAAAGGACATTGTGATGGCGGACTTTCTCAGCCGGGTTCACGTGGATCCAGGGGAATGGGAGCTTCATCCAGATGTGTTTGCGCAGATACATCACAGGAGCTTCCCATTTGTGAACTATCTCATGGCAAAGGTGAGTCGGTTTTACAGCAGAAGACGAGAAAAATGTCAGAAGGACTAGATGCCTTGGTACAATGGCCCCTGCACGGTCTCCTCTACGTGTTCCCTTCTTGGGCTCTCATAGGTTGAGTGGTTCAGTGCATTGATGCCCATTGGGGAAGAGTAATTCTAGTGGCTCCAGATTGGCTGCGTCAACCATGGTATTCCAATCTGGTGCGTCTTCTCGACAGGAAACCATGGCGGTTGCCGACAATGAAGGACCTTCTGCTTCAAGGTCCTCTGCAAATGCCTCAGGTGTATTGGTTCTCGCTTATGGCTTGGCCCTTGAAAGGGCTAGGTTAAAAAATAAAGGTTATTCTAGTGCGGTGATAGCTACCTTACTTTTGGCGAGAGAAAGATAGACATCCTTAGCTTATGTGCGGGTTTGGCGTATTTTTGAGGACTGGTGTGAACAACGGCAGGTCCGTCCTGCCGCAGTTTCAGTTCCGATAGTGTTGAGCTTCTTGCAGGATGGTTTCAATAAGGGGTTGGCGGCCAGTTGGTTGAGGGTTCAGCTGGCAGCTATTGTTATCGAGGAAAGGTTCAAGGGGTTGCCTTGGGTGCTCATGCTGATGTGGTTCATTTCTTGAGAGCGGTGTCCCGTCTGCGTCCTTCGCGCAGGTTGGTTTCTCCTCCTTGGGATCTCAACCTGGTCTTAAAAGCCTCATCTAGGGAGCCTTTTGAGCCTTTGCATCAGGCTTTGTTGAAAGATTTGACCTTAAAGGCAGTGTTTTTGGTGGCCATTGAATAACCTGGAAGGCTCATATATCAGAATATATCACACCAATCCTGTATAACCTACACTGGCTCCCAGTCCAAAGCCGCATAAGCTACAAAACTCTAATGACAACATTTAAACTCGTTAGAGATATAGCACCATCCTACCTCACAACACTCATCACCAAACCAGAAGAGACACGCCTAAAAAGAAGCTCCACACAAAACAAACTAGCAGTACCATCTGACTTCCACAAATCTATCCGAGCCACTAACTACAGAGCATTCACGCACTTTGCACCTGTTATATGGAACTATTTACCCGATTTATAAAGAACAGACAAGACCTCTCCACATTTCGTAAAGAACTAAAAACACATCTTTTTAACCAGTATTTTGGAAAATCACATGCATCCTTAAACCCTGACCCCACCTAAGACCATGCCTAAATTCTACAGACCATACCCACAACCACATACTGCAAGCACATCATCTACACTTCCTGAAGTACACGCCCATTCTGATCGGTCCACCACTGACTGCAGCCTACACCCAGTTCATGCTTTATTGTACATAGTTCATCAGGACTGTTAGTCTAGTCACGAGTTCATTGTTTACTGTTAATTGTTACTGAACCATTATATGCAATTTGAGTTTTTACTCTTGTTCAATATAAATAGCATTTGATCCATGGAAAAAGCGGTATATAAATGCAAATAAATAAATAAACAACTCTGCTACTACTGAACATTTGTTTAGCGCTACAAGGCATACGCACCACTGCACAGACACATGTAAAAGACAGTCCATGCTGATCGGAGCTTACAATCTAATAGAAACAGACAACACAGTAGCTGTAGATACAGGATACAGCTAGAGGGGGAATGGTAAGAAAACACAAAGGACATTAGGTGAGTCAAGATCTCTCCCTCAATCCAGTTCTGTGGGCATTCAGTCAAAGAAGTCAAATTAAATTTGTTTGACAAGACCTACAGAAGTCAAATTAAATTTGTTTGAGAAGACCTACATCTAGTACAGCCATGCTGTCTCAGATCCTGTGGCGAGTACTGGCAGACAAACAGATAAGTTATGCTCAATTGTAACTAGGGGAAAGTCTGCTGTTAGTCCCTCACCCTTAGATTTGGTGGGACCTTCTGGTAATGAGCCAGAAGAAAGAGAGAGTTGTAGAAGGTCTATGATTACATAGAAACAATAATTCATTGATTAGCAACCAGAGGTCACAGGCACGCTCTGCACTTAGGAAAAGTACAGAAAAGAGCTATCTGACTGGTTCCTATTCCCAGGTGAAGACATAAGACTGGTACCTTAGCTCTGCCAGGAGGATGACTGCAGCTGGGGTACCAGGCAGTCTCTGGAACAGCACAAAGTCCAAAAGAGGCAGCTAGGCTAAATAATGCTGGCTTCAGCCGAGCAGAGGTGAGCCGCGTGAGGTCCCAGAATCTTAGGTATCTGTGGGAGTTTCTTCTATCCCGAGGTTAGTGGAACACCTTGGAATGACACAGAATGTTTTTGTATTTGCAGGAAAAGCCAGGAAGGCAGAAGACACAAAACGGTGCAATAGCAAAATGGCCCCGAGTTCTTCTGTGCATACTGTATTATTCTTTGTGATCAGTCCTCGTCACACTTTGGTGATTAGTTGACATGAGATACTGCAAGGCATCTCTGCAAGGCATCTCTGCGAATCATGAGGTAGTCATCAGGTAGTCATCTAGTAGACAAAGAGTCCATGGTGAGAGATGAAATGCAGAAGATGATGGTATGCAGTCTCATACATTGCTGCAAATGTCCAAGGCTAGTAGAACAGTCTGTGAATGAGAAAGGTCTGAGAAGCAGATTCTCTTGCACGTAGTCATGACCAGGAACCAATAGTTTTCTGTATGCACACACATACAAATAACTTGGCAGGCAGTTGCTTAGTCAGCGGGTCTGAGGCTTGGGACACAGCAGAAGTTTTGTAGCAGGAATCCATTTTGTTTGGTTCAGGCTTTTGGCTCAGAGCAGGCCACAGGATACCAGTCCTAAAAACTTGTAATCCCTTGGATTCCAGAAACTGCACTATCCTCTGCTTTAGCAGTATTTCCATTAGTCTGCCCACCATAGCGGTCAGACTAACTGGTCTGTAGTTATCAACTTTTTCCTTTCTTCCACTTTTGTGGACTGGAACCACATTTGCCCATCTAGAGTCCTCTGGGATCACTCCCAGCAATGAAAAAGTATTGAAAAGATCAGCCAGCAGATCTGCCAGTACTTTCTTCAGTTCCTTCAGTAGTCTCAGATGAATCCCGTCCAGCCCCATCATTTTGTCCATTTCTAGTTTAGCCAGGTTCTCACAAACAGTCTTCTGAAAATAGTTTGTTCTACCTCAGTTCTGATTTCCATTTGTGTTTGTTTTCTGAGGTCTCATGTCCAACCCTTCATCTGTGAACACAACAGATATATTAAGAAATTCCACTTCATTCTCATCAGCCTCTATATGTTTCTCCCCTTCACCCTTGAGTCTCACAATGCCACCCTTGCACATCCTCCTCTCGCTATTTATTTATTTAGACAGTTTTGTATACCACCTTATCCTTCAATCAAAGTGGTCAAAACACAATTGGGGGATATATTTAACACGAGGGGATATGAGACACATACACTAATACTTACAGGGAACATGGGCAATGAAAGGTTAAGTGGCTTGCCCAAGACCACAAGGAGCACCTGTGGGACTAGAAACCCCAGTCCTTCCGGCCCAAGGTTGCTGTTCTCCAGTGGAATTTGAACCCCCAACCTTCCTGCCTGAGGTAACTTGCCCCAACCACTAGGCCACCCCTCCCCGCTAACATATATTTAAAAAAAAAACAACCTTGTCCCCATAATTTACTGTATTGGTTATTTTTTTTCCATTTGCATCTTTGCTTTCCTGACTACATAAGAACATGAGATATACCATACTGGGTCAGACCAAGGGTCCATCACACCCAGTATCTTAACAGTAATGGCCAATCCAGGTCACAAGTACCTCTTAGGTTCCCAAAAAGGTATATAGATTCCATGCTGCTTATCCCAGGTGTAAGCAGTGAATTTCTGTGGTCCTCTTTAATAATGGTGTATGGATTTTTCCTCCAGGAACTTGTCCAGCTTCCGTTAGCTTCTCCAGATATTGTTTATCTTCCTCCTTCTGCAATCTCTTATAGTTTATTAAGGCTAACCTCTTTTTTCTTATCTTTTCAGCTACTTTTGAATATCGTAGTGGCCTCTTTTTTTCCCCTCTTACTTCATTGCCCTTTAGAATATCTCCTTTCAGGTTTGCCCATTGTTGGAGGAGTAGCCTAATGGTTAAAGCACTGGCTTGGGAACCAAGAGACTAGGGTCCAATTCCCGCTAACACTCCTTGTGGCCTTGGGCAACTCACTTAACCCTCCATTGCCTCATAAAATTCCAAGTTATCAATATCCCTGTTTAATGTATATTACCAAGTTTAAGTTACAATGTAAACCGCTTTGACGGAAATGATAAAGCGGTATTAAAAAAAAAACCAGTTAAATACTTCCCCCATATATTTCCATCCAGCTTAATGACTCCACATCTTTCTAAAGTTAGTTTTCCTGAAGTCTAGAACTCTAGCTTTTGAATGAACCATCTCCACCCGTGTACTAATATTGAAACAAACCATCCGGTGATCACTGCATGCCAGATGATCATGAACTATAACATCAAAAACACTCTCCCCATTTGTAAGCACTAAGTCAAATATTGCCCTTCCTGCATGGATTCCATTACTAGTAACAGAAACGTTCCCTTGTACAAAATCCAAGATGATACCACAACAGGGTTATCCCAATCAACATCTGGCAAACTGAGAAGGTCAATGCAAAAGAGGAAGGCCAGCAATGAGATGGATCGATACAATAACAGCAGCTATGGAATATGTATTATGTTTGAGATTTGCAGTTTTGTGTTCTTTATGCTGCCAGACTGAAATTTAAAATATTTTGTCGGCTATGGATGCCACTTTATCAACAATGAGCCGCCTGACTGAAGACCAAATACAGTTTAGGGCAGCTATCCAGAGGTTTGCCATGAGTCGACACCGACTCAACCGTACTTAACAACAACAACAACCAAACGTGCTTCCATAAGAACATAACCCATACTGAGTCAGACCAAGGTCCATCAAGCCCAGTATCCTGTTTTCTAGCAGTGGCCAATTCAGGTCACAAGTACCTAGCAGTTTCCCAAAAAGACATATAGGTTCCACGATGCTTGTATTGGGGCAAGCAGTGGATTACCTGGATCCTCTTTAATAATGGTTTATGGACCTTTCCTCCAGGAAAGCACTGTGGCTCAGCACACACTGTCAGTGTGTATATGAGCGGAGGATCACAGGTTCAAGAATCGGCTGTGGATCATGTATTGCATGCCCCTATGAGTCTTGAAGGACTACCCAGAGGGACTACTACAACTGGAAATAGATCTGCATTTGTAAATATTTATCTTCTGTAATATATTCTAAATCTTGGCGAAAAAGGGTAATCTTTGGGTTAAAGCAGATAAATCTGTGTATTTTAGAATTCAATGTGTTTGCCAAGTCAGTCAGATCTTACTACCACCAGAGAACTTTTCATTTAAATCAAATCAGAGTATAGCTTAGCATACAAGCAGAATAAATAGTCTGAGTACAAAGAACTAAACTTGTTTCTAGTGACCTTTACAAAGACGCCTTCCAGTTAGGAAGCAAAAGATCTCTAAAGTTGTCTTAAATAGGTGTTAAAGGCAAGTGACAGATCAAAGGGGCAATTTGAAAGGCCCCCTCTATCAAACCAAAGGCTGTGTGAATCACCCAGGAAATTGGTAAGACTTTATCTTAGAAGCACAGATCAGGGCACTGAGTAGCAAGCCATCTTGTTAGTCTTCTTTCCCTCCCACCCACCCCTGGGATAATCTTAGCTTTATAGACTCTTAAACTTATTAAAGGGGGGAAGTGCCCATAATCACTTTCAGGTGTGGCTGGTTATCCTCATCAGGAAGACATTTATTAAGGACCTGAGATTAATTATTCTTGAGGTGCACAAAGCCCATTTAACATATAAGGTATGGTTGTATTAATATATGCATCCCTTGCAAACCTAAGTAAGTAAACAACTTTAATATCTGAACAAAACTTTAAAACTAAGATGCAGACAGCAGTCCAGCAGCGAGATGGAGGTTTTCAAGTCTTTTCATTGAGTGTCACATGTATGATTTTCTCACAATTGGTGAGGGGTCTAAATTAATGAATGGAGTGGAATGGGTAAACATAGATCAATTTTGTTATGGCATCAAAAAGTAGAAAGACTAGGGAGCATTAATTTATAGACCCCTCAGCCGTCTCTTTTCCAGGTTGAAAAGCCCAAACCTTTTAAGCCTTTCCACATAGGTATATCCTTCCAACCCCTTTAGCATTTTGGTGGCTCTACTCTGTACCTTTTCTAATTCCGCAATATGCTTTTTAAGATACGGTAACCAGAACTGCACACAATATTCAAAGTGCAGTCGCAACATGGAACAATACAGAGGCATTATAATATCGTTTGTTTTATTCTCCATTTCTTTCATTATGATTCCATAGCAATATTGTGAATGTCTTCAATTAAATCTCTATCTATTTCTTCCATATTGTCCTGCTAGACCAGTCCAGACAAGTGGGTTGCGTTCCTTTATCAGCAGATTGGTAGAGACCAAAAAATCAATAACATCACTCCCATGCCTCTATCTGCCTCAGCTATCAGATGTCTCTTCGATATTTTTTTTACCCCAGCAGATTGTGGATGTATTTTCTACACGCTGAAGAAAATCTGAATAATTGAGAGGAAAAGATTGATTTAAATGCTTGTGAACGACCACCTTGAGGGTGAGTCTCTCACTTGAGTGTGACGTGAGAGGTTCTACTAGACAGCAGTCTTTTCGGTAGCCATACGAGGAGGGAAAATTGGTTCAGCTCTGCGCTTTTATCATGATAAGAGCTAGTTGAATAGCCAGAAAATTGGAAGGATTTAGAAGAATTCAGCAGCGTGACACAACCTCAACACCCCTCCCTCCTCCTCTGTCCCCTCTGCTCTCTCCCGAAGTTTGCTGAAGACTCTCAGAGGAATCTGCCTATCAGCCAACTTAAACGCAGTGCCTACAAAGCAAAAGAAACCATTTCAAGGGAGTGGAACTGAGCCCGGCACGGATTTTCTGCTTGGGGCTCTCAGGGAGTGAGTACCAAGGCTTGACTTTGTCCTTGTTGGGGGCTCACGATTCCATCCATCTGGGGTGCAATTTGATGTGGAGCGCTGGTGATCGTTGAGGTGGTGTGGGAGTTTCCCTCCTTTTCTTGCATGCGTTAGTAGCATCTTTACTACTGTGCGCCTGGTGGTTGTACGGTCCTAGATTGCATTCCAGCCAAGCAACTCCGAGCATTCTTTCCCAAGTGTCTATAACGCATGGTGCTGTGTAAGTGCCGTTAACATCTGCCTTTAGGGTCGCCGCGGCCTTAGCTCAAGTTGTTGTGATCCTTGCCTTAACTGTCCTATATCGTCTTGCAGGAAATGTTGTTTGGCCTGTGGCAAGCAAGGTGCCTCATCTCCGGTTTTTGGACTCTGCTCTTCTTGCATGGCAGCTTCTGAGTCCTCTCCCAGCCAAGGGATGCAGTTAGTCCAGCCTTGCCTGCCTTAGAGCAGGAGGTGGCGATGGTGCTGTGGGTAAGGATAACCAGCTGGCAGGAGGTTCCAGCAATCGTGCCGTGGGCTGCCCGCTGTTCTCTAGGGGATCAGTGGTAGCTGTGTCCCTTGGTGTAGGGGGGGTCATTTCCGCAAGGAGAGCTTCCAGAGTCTGGTTTGCCCTCCCTGGAATTCATTTCCTTTTTACCACAGGCATGGTCATCCTGGCATGGAAATTCAGACCCTGCAAACTCTGGGTTCCCCCCTGCGCAGTCTCGTGAAGAATAGGCTGGGAGTGGAAATCCTGTTCAATTGCTAATGGCCAAGCTTCTGTGGTGAAGGGCACCCCCTGGAGAAGATCAGCTCCAATCTGTAAGAGATTTGGACTGTAACTTCGATTGAGATGTCTCGGTTCTGGGCTCTGTTTATTTATTTACATACCGCACTATTTCAAAATCAGCGCAGTTTGCATGGAACATGAACAATAAAAATGTTTTACATTGAACAGGCATAAAACAGGAACATTAGATAATTAACATTGAACAGGGAGGTCAATTTGGGGAATTAAATTACAAGTAGGTGAGTGGTTCCTAAGAGGTTAGCATAGGGGAAGTTGTATCTGTGGGGTTGACAGGCATTGCCTCTAGCATAACTATGTTATATGGTCATAGAATAGTTGGAACAAATTAATCTTTCTGGCTTTCCTAAAGATTGAAATGTCGGAGATGGCTCGCATCAGTGCAGGGAGGGTTTTCCACAGGGTTGGTGCATATAATGAGAAGGTTCGGTTCTTGGCGGTTTTGGTGCTCGTCCTTATTGCTGAAAGGTGGTTAGTGTGTTCACCATGCTTGTTCTCTTCATTCTCTTGTTGGAGGGACATTGAATGATTCCAGCAAGAGAGACTGCTGACATGTTCTGTAGAATTTTAAACGTCATCAATAGGGCTTTGTAACTCAGACGGCTTGCTATTGGGAGCCAGTGTAATTACTTTAAGATCGGTGTGATATGTTCAAATTTGGATGCTCCAAACAGTGTTCAAGCTGCTGTGTTCAAGGCCAATTGAAGTGGTTGGAGAGTGTGTTTTGGCAGACTGTGGAGGATGATATTGGCATAGTCAAGGTGAAAGAAGATGAGTGCATGGAATACGGTGCAAAAGTCAGTAGGGTCCAGCAGTGGGCATAGATGATGGAGGGTCTTTATTTTATGATATGCTGCCTTGGTGACATGATTTATGTACGTTTCCATACTCAGTCATTGGTCTAGGATGACTCCCAAGTAGCGCACCTCCTGCTTCGTCATCAGTTCTACATCTTTCACCCACAGAAAAGTTGGGTGTGTGTGAATGTTTGGTAGTCTTCTTGCAGTTCACCTTAACGTTGTGTGTGAAGAACCAGTCTGAGATGGCATTGAAGCATTCTGTAATCTTGGAGAAGTGGAGTGGAGGAGTGGCCTAGTGGTTGTGGCAAGGTATTTCAGGCTGGAAGGTCGGGGGTTCAAATCCCACTAGAGGACAGCAACCTTGGGCCGGAAGGACTGGGGTTTCTAGTCCCACAGGTGCTCCTTGTGGTCTTGGGCAAGCCCCTTAACCCTCCATAGCCCATGTTCCCTGTAAAATAGTTATCTCCAAGTTATAATGCCCTGTTCAATGTAATTTCAGTTTGTTCAATGTAAACCGCACTTATGCAGAATAGCGCGGTATATAAGAGAATGTAAATAAATAAATAAGTTAGGACTGTCTGTGGAGAATGGCGTGTATAGTAGAACATCATCAGCATAGATGTGGTATAGAATGTTATATGACTGTATTATTGAGCAGATCGGCTTAATGTAGATGTTGAAGAGCAGAGCAGATAGAGATGAACCCTGCAGGACTACTTGTGCCTGCTAGTATGTGTTTGATGTCTGTGCGCCTATGTGTACCTGTTGTTGGCAACCAGTCAAGTAAGATCTACACCAGTCAGAGACTGTGTTCTGTATTCTTTTTTGTTGTAGGCAGACAAGTAGAAGATTGTGACTGACTGTATCAAAGGCCGAGAGGATAATATTAGGATGGAGCCCTGCGTCTTTTTGTCTATTCCAATAATGAGTCTGTCCAGGGAGGGTAGCCAGAATGGTTTCGACCCCGTGCTGCTGATGGAACCTATGCTGCTGTGGGTCAAGCAAAGCATGGGAGTCAATGTGATCCTGGATTTGTTGCTGGACAATCTTCTTGGTTATCTTGGCCAGGAATGGGAGGCTTATGTCCAGAGGATCTAGTTTATTGTTTTTTAGTAATGGTCTGACGGAGGCGGTATTCAGGGGTGATGGTAGCACACCCATGGCCAGGGAAAGGGGTATGATTCTGGCAATGATTCCACTTAGGTCGGATCATGCTGACTTGATTCAAAATGCAGGGCATGGATCGGCTGGGGATGTGGTAGTGTTAATCCCACTTATAATATTCTCAATATGTTCAGTGGAGCTTGTGTTAGGCATTTAGCTTGGGGATAGCAGTGTCTCTGAATGATGGTTTTCTGAATGAGGGCTACTCATATTTGTTTTGTTCTGGAAGTGTGTAGCAACAGCCTGCGGGCTAGGGGTGCCTATCGGATGTTGCTTAGTTGTGTCCTTTATGAGGAATTTAATAATTCCGAAAAGCTCTCGGGGTTTATTAAGAGAGCACATCAGGATATTGGTGTAGTATTCCTTTAGTTTCTGGTCAATTGCTTTGCGGTGTTCTTGTAGGCTATTCATGTATGAGACTCTGTTCTGGGAGTGTCTTGAGTGCCACCATCATCGCTCCAGCTTCCTGAGACATATTAAGGATTCACGTAGATTGGCGGTGAACCATATGGCTGTGTAATTCTTCCTAATGGGCTTTGTGGAGTGTGTAGGAGAGAGACTTTTCTTAAGGGGGTGTTCCATGAGTCTACTAGCTCGTCCAGCTTGGTAGTGTTAATATTAAGATCCTGTAGAGTTTCTTCAAGGAAGGCTTCTTTGTTAAAATATCTGACGTGAAGGGCCATTGGTGGGGCAGTTACAGAGGGCACATGTTATTTTGAGTCCACAGGGATGTGGAAAATAATGCATTGTGGTCTGACCAGGGGATGGGGAGGACCAGTTGTAGGTTTTGATTACTTGATTTGTGTGAGGATGAGGATGCAAAGATAAGGTCTAAGGTGTTACCTCTTGTGTGGGTGGGTATATGTATTAGTTGTTTGTAATTCAATGTGGTCATTGTGTCCAGAAAGGCTGTGGAATGTTTAGCTGGTAGCGCAGGGAGGTTGAAATCGCCTAGCAGCCAGAGTGATTTTCTTTGGGTAGTCTGGTTGCATGCTAGGCCAAGAATTGTGGACAGGTCATCCGTGCATGCAGATGGCGTACAGTAGAACAAACATGCTGCTAGATACTTATTTGAAATCATGATGGAATCAACGTGGTTTGTGCTTTGTGAGGCCCGGCATTGGAATTGGAGATCGCTTCTGGCTACGATGAAGATTCCTCCACCCCTTTGATTTGTTCTTGGGCAGTTGAAGAGGTCGTAATTAGGGACCTTAATTAGAAACATAGAAACATAGAAACATGATGACAGAAAAAGACCACATGGCCTATCTAGTCTGTCCTTCCATATCAACAACTACAACAGTCCACTTTTTACCTTTAGAGATCCTCTGTGTTGGTCCCATGCTTTTTTGAATTCAGTTACTGTCCTCATCTCTACCACCTCCACTGGGAGACTATTCCATGGATCCACTACTCTTTCCGTAAAGAAATATTTCCGCATATCACTCCTATTGAGAATATGATTCTGTCCATATAATGAATTGGACCAGGCAAGATAGGAATAACATGTTGGAGAGTCTGGTTGGCATTGTGTTCTGCTATGTTGAGGGGATGGCACCTTACTGTGTTCTGTAAGTGTAGCTTTGTTGTGGTTCTTAGGTGTGGGTGTGCCTGAAGCATTGTCTTTATTCTGGGGTTTCAGTTGCCTTAATGGTGACCAGGGAGAGAGGGGCTACATGACATAGGTCTACCTTGTTTTGCTGTGCATCGACGAATAGATGGCACTGGTGTCTAATTTCGCTCTGTGCCACACTCAAGGGCCCTCTAGTGCGGCCCTCAGGTGTGGGCCTGCTGGGCGCGGGCGTGCCCCATGGTGCTTTAAATTTCAAGTTCCTTCCTAGGCCCTGATTGGCCTTGTGCTGGGGAGTGGGGAGAAGTTGTGCTTCTCACTCCCTTGCCCGATGTCGATCAGGGCTCTGCTGGTGGAGAGAGGCGCTGATCCGGTGTTCCCTTTGCACCCGATGGCTCTTTAAATGTGAACGAAGTACTCTCACCTTCAGAAGATTGTGAAGAGTCTGGGGTTATCTGCCTGTTCCAAAAGGAGGAACTGGCGGTGTTGATTGCCAGGATTTCCTTCACCTTGAGCTTAGCAGATGCTCCAGGCATGGAGCAGGAGCCGAATGTCCATCCACTCCTGCAAGGGGTGTGGAAATCCACTACTGTCTTCCCATTCCTGGAGGTGATCAAGGACATGATCCAGTCAGCGAGGGATTCTGTCAACTCCCCGTCTAAGGGGCTAAGGGTGTATAAGATTTACGCTGTCCTGGAGAAGAAGTGCATTGTGTGGTTTGATATTCCCAAGGTGGATACCTAGGTTATGGCGGTAACAGATGGACTACCATTCCTGTGGAAGGTGAATCAACCTGAAAGGATACTCTGTATTGAAAGGTGGATTTCTTGTTGAAGGACCAGTTCGCCATGGTGGCTGCTATTCTTCATTTAGCAGTATGTGCAGCCTGACATCTTGAGCCCTGCTCCAGTGGGTTCATTCTCTTCCACTGGATGATTCTATCCCTCTTTTGAAGTCTGCTATGGTCTTCCTTTCTGATGCCATGTATGACCTGGAACATCTAATGGCCAGGAATAAGTACCCTGTTGATGGTGACATGGCTTTTAATTTGGCTCCGACACTGGTCAGTGGCCACATCTTCTAAAGCCTGGTTGACCTAACTGGCCTTTAAAGGGAAGCTTCTTTTTGGGGCTGATTTGGAGAAGTTGGTGAAGGACATGGGTGAGATGAAATCTTACTGCCTTCTGGAGGGGCAGGTTCAGGGGGCCTCTGAAGCAGGCAGGAGCCCCTTTTCCATCAGCTTCCACCAACTTCTTGTGGGCATGATGGTCAGACTTCTGGGGATCTTGGGACTCCCATCGCTACTGGCCTGGAAAGCTTTTCTTCCCCTCTGCTTCCAAACTTCGAGCTTGTTCTTAGTCCTTTTGTAGAGCGTATTGGTCCAGAGACTGGGTCCCCTCCAGAGGAAGACCCTCCCAGGCTGCACAATGAAGGTTTGTGGGTCGATTCCATGGTTCCTCCGGTTGGTAGCAGGCTTCATCTCTTCTTTCAGGATTGGGCCCAGGTCACCAAGGATCACTGGGTGGTAGACACCATTCAGTACAGCTATGTCCTGGAATGCAAAGAGCCAATGCCAGATACTTTCGCCATCTTCCCTTGTGGGTCTGAGAACAAAAGGGCCACTGTGCAGGTCACCCTGGACAAGTTGCTACTCCTGAGGGCAGTGGTACCCGTTCCTTCAGATGAGCAGGGCAAGGGCAGGTATTCCATCTATTTCGTGGTATCAAAAAAGGACAGATCATTCCGGCCTATTCTGGAACTCAAGTGTGTTAACAATCAGTTACGCATCCTGTGCTGCTGGATGAAAGCTTTGTGATCCGTGATTCAAGCTGTGTGTCGAGTGGAGTTTCTGGCATCTCTGGATTTAGCCGAGGTATATTTTCATATCCCAATCCAGAAGAACCAGCAAACATATCTGTGTTTTGCCATGCTTGGCTCTCGCTTTCAGTTCGCCGCCTTTCTATTCAGGCTCTCTATTGTCCCAAGGACATTCTCCAAGGTCATGGTGGTGGTTGCTGCAGCGCTGCGGTGCCAAGGGATTTGTGTGCAACCATATTTGGATGACTGGCTCATCCAACCCCGTTCTCGTTCAGAAGCATATAGGTTAGCAACCTAAGTGGTCTTTTTTGGAAAGCCTCAACTGGGTGATCAATCAGGGAAAGAGCTAATTGATGCTTTTCCAGTCCCTGGAGTTCCTGGGAGCATGTTTCATACTCAAGTGGGCAGAGTCTTCCTGCCAGAGGAGAAAGTCAAAAGGTTATTGGATTGCCTGGCACTGTTCTGTTTGCAGCAGGCTCCCAGAGTCTGGGATTATCTTTAGCCTCTCGGATTGATGTCGGTGATAGTCGAGAGAGTGCCATGAGCGCGTGCTGATATGTAGTCATTCCAGTGGTCCTTGCTGACTTGGTGGTTCTGGAGTTCGAGCTCAAGCTCAGGCTGCTGCTCCCGATGATGGTGAAGGCCAGCCGATGGTGATGGCAGCAGCCCCATCATCTGAGTAAGGGCATGCCATTGTACGATTGTTCATGGATCCGACAGTTCAATGCCAGTCTCTCAGGTTGGGAAGCCCACTACCAAGACAGAACAGCCCAGGGCCATTGGAGTCACAGCGAGGCAGGGTGTGGTGGTCCAACTGCCTCAAGGCAAGGGCCAGCAGGTTGGCTCTTCTGCGTTTCCAGCCTCTGGTCAAGGGCCGGGTGGTTTGAGTGTTTTTGGACAATGCCATGGCAGTGATTATGGCAACTGGCAAAGCGGCATAAGAAGTGTCGGGGTACCGCTGGAGATGGCTCTCCTGTTTGCCTGGGCAAGAAAGAACCTCCTAGCTTTGTCAGCTCAGGACATTGCCGAGGTGGATAATATGGAAGCGGACTTTTTCAACCAGCATTCTCTGAATCCAGGTGAGTGTGAGTTGAATCAGGAGTCATTTCAGTTGATTCTGCACCGCTGGAGCTGCCCCAAGATGGATCTGATAGCAACCTGCTCCAATGCCAAAGTGTGCCGCTAATTCAGTCACCGCACAGAAGGGATCTGAGGGCATCAACACCCTGTCTCAGCCTTGGCCAAGTTCAGGCCTGCTGTATGTTTCCTCCTTGGCCCCTGGTGGATGTGTGATTTGGCGTAAAGAGCGCCATCCGGAAAGGATTATTCTGCTGGCACCAGATTGACCGAAGAGAGCATGGTTCAGAGATCTGATACAGTTCCTGCAAGTGCTACGTCTACATTGCCCTCCATCTCGGGGCCTATTGCATTAGGAACTGATCGTCCTGGAAGACGAGCCTCTCTTATCACTTATGGCTTGGCTCTTGAAAGGAGACTGCTAGTGTGTAAGGGCTACTCTCCATTGGTGGTTTCCACTCTACTCAGAGCCCAGAGGAGGTATACCAACCTGGCATACGTGTGGGTTCTGTTGCCTCTGTAAGCGATGGTACGGCACACAACTGCTGGCTCCTGAGGTGGTCAAAGTGCCACCTCTGTTGGCCTTTCTGCAGGATGGTCTGGAGAAGGGCCTATCTCTTAGCTCCCTGAAGGTTCAGGTGGAAACCTTGGCCTGTTTCAGAAGTCCAGTGGCTGGTAAGTCTCTAGCCTTACACCCAGATGTTTCACGCTTTCTTTGGGGGAGGGGGGTTGGCATCTGGGTCCTCCCCTTCGGTTTGTGCTCCCTTCCTGGGATCTGTGTCTAGTGCTCAGGGCGCTGATGTTGGAGCCCTTTGAGCCATTGAAGCACACTCATCTGAAGGATTAGACGCTCAAGATGGTCTTTTTGGTTATTCCACAAGACAGATTTCCGAGCTGCAGGCCCCGTCTTGCCGAGATCCTTAACTATCTTTTTTTGAGGAGGCTGTTTCTATTTGGCCGGTACCTGCCTTTTTACCAAAAGTGATTTCTCCCTTTGCCGCCCCCCTCCTCTAAGGAGCAGTGTTGGGGAACGTTTAAGGATCTTCACCTGGTGGATGTCCGAATGATGCCTCTCCGATTGGAAGTTACGAATTCCTTTTGTAATTCAGACCATCTTTTTGTGCTGTTTGCTGGCCTGCGCAAAGGTGACATGGCAGTTAAGTCTACATTGAGGCACTGGATTAAAGAGGCCATTTCCTCAGCGTATCTGTTGCAGAACCAGTCGGTTCCAGAGGGTTTGCATGCCCATTCTACCCGAGCGCAAGCGTCCTCATGTGCAGAGCAGAGCTCGGTAGCCCCTGCAGACATTTGCCAGGCGGCAATATGGGAATTACTTTCCACTTTTGTCAAGCATTACTGCTTGGATGCCCACATTTGGATGGACACAGCCTTTGACTCTAAGGTTTTGTGAGCTGCTGTATCATCTTCCCACCCAGTGGAGGCATGGCTTTGATACATACCATTTGCCCTGACTGATCTAGCGGGACAATATGGCAGGTGACATTTTACTTACCAGATAATGTCTTTTACTTGAGTCCTGCTAGACCAGTCCAGGGCTCACCCCTAGAATTGTTTGCTCTGTTCTTCTGCAGTAGTATCCTGAGGTCCATTTGATTTATATACTTGGCTTTGCAGGTCCATCTTCTACTGAGAGTCTTCTGTTTATGCTTTCCTGTGCATTGTTCTCTACTGCTTGGTTACTCATTGTTGCCCATGTTGAGGTGGTGTGAGACTTGCTATGTTCTCTCATATACTTTGAGACAAATATTGAAGAGACCTCTAGTGGCTGAGGCGGATAGAGGCATGTGAGTGATGTCATTGAAACATGGACTTTTCATTGGTTGTCTCCACCAATCTGCTGGTAGGGGAACAAACCCACTTGTCTGGACTGGTCTAGCAGGACTCAAGGAAAGGGGATTATTTGGTAAATAAAACGTCACCTTCTGCCTGCAAGGGAAATCTATCACACTGATACAGGGGCTGCGGAACGCCTCTCGGATTGGTGGGGGTCAAACTCCACCTTTGACTCCGTCCCTCCTCTGCCTTGACTCCGCCTTCTAGCCCCCATGGGCATCCCATCTCCCACAGGCAGAAGAGAAGGAAATTGTTGTGATAGTGGCAGACTCCTGTCTGCCCACGGGAGATCGGATCCCCACGGGCAGGGTGGAAGGCCACTGTGATCGTGACAAAGACTCCTCCTATCTGCCTGCAGGAGATCCCTGCGGGCAGATTGGAGCTTTTGCCACAGTTATGGCAGCCTTCCCCTCCTGCCCATAGGGTTCCGGGAAAGACTGGCACGATTGTGACAAAGATTCCTTCTATCTGCCCACGGAGATCTCCTGCAGGCAGATGGAAGGTGCCTATACCGCGATTGCAGTGGCCTTCCACCCTGTCTGCGGGGATCTGTTCTCTTACGAGCAGATAGGAGTCTGTCACAATCGCAGCTGCTCCCTGCGGGCAACGTTTTGCTGGGGCCAGGGCCCATGTGGCCCACCCTGTTACGAACACACCTGCACTAATGTAAATAGACTTTTCATTCCCTTTCCAGACTAACCCACAGAGCCTCTTCCTTCTCTCATAAGCCCTGCAGTTCTGTGGCTTTAATATTATTTTGTTATATGTAGCACCACTCCTCTTCACTTTCTTCCAACCAGATTATAGCTTGGTATAACTATGTCCCAGTCATTGATTTCTATGTAACATGTCTCCATGACAGCCACTATATCCAAGTTAGTCTCTTCCTTTACAGCTTCTAAATCTGAAACTTTATTTCACATACTATGAGTATTAGTGTTTGCAGTTCTCCAGATGTGACCCTTTTTCCCCTTTGCTATATTATTTTTTAATGTTTTACTTACCTGAGAGCTTTTACATACAGTACAAGGGGACTTTGTTCACCCATCCTCAACAATTCTAGTTTCATGCCCTTCTCGATAGATTAGTCAGTCTGTTGCAGAAGAAACGTCTCTCTTTCATAGGTGAACCACCATCTCTGCTCAGCAGCCCTTGGAAAATTATGCATGGTACAGAAACCAAAGCACTGTTGATAATGCAATCCATGTAGCCAGGCTTTCATTTCCAAGATACAAGCCTCTCAACCTCTGCCCTGCCTCGATAGGGAGGATCAAAAAGAACACTACATGTGCACCTAGGTCTGGCCCAACCATTAGTCAAACTAGGCAGATGCCTAGGTTGGCAGCTTGGGGAGGGGGGGGAGCAAAAAGGAAAACATTCAAAGCTAAACAATAGATTCTGGCAACCAGGGGGGCATAGGCTTAAAGTTTTCCTAGGGCCATAACTCCTTGAACCAACTCTGGGCCAGACTTGTACACACCTAACTGCTTAATCTTTTCTCCCAGAGCTACAAAGTCACTTTTGATATGCTTAGGTGGGAACCTAGCAGTATAACTAATGCAACATGGATGAGGTAGCATTTTTGTAAACTCTCTATAGTGTCTCCTGTCTTTACATCATGCAAACAGCTCACCTCCTGGGATATCATGTATGGATGTTAGATGGCCAATGTAACGCCAGTTTTTAAAAAGGATTCCAGGGGTGATCCAGGAAACTATATGCCGGTGAACCTGACATCAGTACTGGGCAAAATGGTAGAAACCATTATAAAGAACAAAATTACTGAACATGTAGATAGTCATGGTTTAATGGGAGAAAGCCAACATGGATTTAGCCAAGGAAGGTCTTGTCTTACTAATCTGTTATATATTTTTGAAGGTGTGAATAAACAGGTAGACAAAGGTGAGCCGGTCAACATAGTGTATCTGGATTTTCAGAAAGCTTTTGACAAAGTCCCTCATGAGAGACTCTTGGTGAAGTTAGTGTCGTGGGATAGGAGGCAGTGTACTATTGTGGATCAGGAACTGGTTAAAAGATAGAAAGCAGAGGATAGGGCTGAATGGGCAATTTTCCCAATGGAAAAAGGTGAATAGTGTAGTACCCCAGGGTCCGCTGCTTTTTAACATATTTGTAAATGACCTGGAAATGTGGAATGAGTGAGGTAGTCAAATTTGCAGATGGCACAAAATTATTCAAAGTTGTTAAAATCCAAGAGGATTGTGAAAAATTGCAAGAGGACCTTGATAAATTGGAAGACTGGATGTCTAAACAGCAGATGAAATTTAATGTGGACAAGTGCAAAGTTATGCAACTAGAAAAGAAGAACCCAAACTATGGTTGCACAATGCAAGGTTCAGCATTGGGAACCATCATCCAGGAAAAAGATTTAGAAGTCATCATGGATAACATGTTGAAACCCTCCGCCCAGTGTGCAGTGGTGGCCAAGAAGGCAAATAGAATGCTAGGAATCATAAGGAAAGGAATGGGGAATAAAACAATGGATATTATAATGCCTCTGCATCATTCCATGGTGAGACCACACTTTGAATATTGTGTGCAATTCTGGTCGCCCTGTCTTAAAAAGGATATAGCATTATTAGAAAAGGTACAGAGAAGAGCCACCAAAATGGTAAAGGGGATGGAAGGATACTCCTATGAGTAGAGGGATAAAAGGTTAGGGCTCTTCAAACTGGAAACGAGACGGCTGAAGGGTGATATGATAGAGGTCTACTAACTAATAGAAACATAGAAACATGACAACAGAAAAAGACCACATGGCCTATCTAGTCTGTCCTTCCATATCAACAACTGCAACAGTCCACTTTTTACCTTTAGAGATCCTCTGTGTTGGTCCCATGCTTTTTTGAATTCAGTTACTGTCCTCATCTCTACCACCTCCACTGGGAGACTATTCCATGGATCCACTACTCTTTCCGTAAAGAAATATTTCTGCATATCACTCCTGAATCTATCTCCCTTCACCCTCATCCCATGTCCCCTCGTAGCAGAACTTGCTTTCAATTGAAAGAGGCTCTCTCCCTGAACATTTATGCCACGGAGGTATTTAAACCTCTCAATCATATCACCTCTATCCCGCCTTTCCTCTAAGGTGTACATATTAAGATCCTTAAGTCTGTCCTCATATGCTTTATAATGAAGCCCACTAATCATTTTAGTAGCCACCCTCTGCACCGACTCCATCCTCTTCACATCCTTTTGAAGATGCGGTCTCCAGAATTGCACACTATACTCCAAATGAGGTCGCACCAAAGACTTATACAGAGGCATTATCACCTCCTTTTTTCTGCTAGCCATTCCTCTCCGTATGCACCCAAGCATCCTTCTAGCTTTTGCGGTCGCCTTTTCTACCTATTTAGCTACTTTAAGATCATCAGACACAACCACGCCTAGGTCCCGCTCTTCTTTAGTGGACAAAAGTACTTCACCTCCTATACTGTATTGCTCCCTTGGATTGCTGCAGCCCAAATGCATGACCTTACATTTTTTAACATTAAATCCCAGCTGCCAAATTCTAGACCATTCTTCAAGCTTAGCTAGATCCCTCCTCATGTTATCTACACCTTCCTGGGTGTCTGCTCTATTGCAGATTTTGGTATCATCTGCAAAGAGGCAAACCTTACCCGACAGCCCTTCCGCTATATCACTAACAAATATGTTAAAAAGAATCGGACCAAGGACAGATCCCTGGGGCACACCACTGGTAACATCCTTCTCCTCAGAGTGAGCTCCATTTACTTGTACTCTTTGTCGCCTCCCACCCAACCAATTTCTAACCCAAGCAGTCACTTTAGGGTCCATCCCTAGGGTGCTCAGTTTGTTTATAAGTCGCCTGTGAGGAACAGTGTCAAAGGCTTTACTGAAATCTAAATACACCACATCTAGAGCTCTCCCTCGGTCCAACTCCCTGGTCACCCAGTCAAAGAAATCAGTCAGATTTGTCTGACAAGACCTGCCTCTGGTGAATCCATGCTGCCTCTGATCCTGTAATCCGCTGGACTCCAGAAACCTCACTATTTTCTCTTTCAGCAGCGTTTCCAACAATTTACTCACCACCGAAGTTAAACTAACTGGCCTGTAGTTTTCAACCACATCCTTACTTCCGCTTTTGTGTAAAGGCACCACATGAGCCTCTCTCCAGTCCTTTGGCACCACTCCCGACTCCAACGAGGCATTGAAAAGGTCAGTCAGTGGAGTTGCTAGAACGTCCCCAAGTTCCCTCAGTATTCTAGGGTGTATCCCATCCGGTCCCATCGCTTTGTCTACTTTAAGTTGAGCTAGTTTCTCACGAACACAGTCTTCTGAAAAAAGGCCTCTCAATTAGAATCTGAGAACACCACCCTTAATAGGCTATCTAGATCTATGCCAAACCAGCTAGGAAAAAAGAAGCAAAGAAAGCTTATTTCAATAAGAAGTACTATCCTTATACCCCTGCTGTACAGTGTCAACAGCAGCCATCAAAGAAGCAAAAGAAGGCTCAGACTTTTAAGGCACTGCCACCCCAGCAGACCCAGCCTCCCAGAGTCTTTGACTCCTTTCTGGAGAACATAGCCGTTCTGCCTCTGGAGATTCCAGATCCAGTCCACATCCCCGGCAGACTCTGTCACTTTGCCCACATGTGGCATCTTATCACATCAGAGCAGTGAATATTGTCCATAGTACGGGAGGGGTACAAGCTTCATCTACAAAGTCTACCCCCCCCCAGACTCTTCCAAGAGAGTTCCGCTCTCAGCCCCCTCTCACTGCTCTGTTTATTTATTTATTTATTTATTTACAGTCTCTTATATACCGCACTATTCATCATCAGCGCGGTTCACATGGAACAAAATGCTCAGTACATATAACACGTATGAGTTTACAGGTAACAGGGTATAAATAACTTGGATAACCGGGGTAACTATTTACAAAACATACTACATGGAATCATATACACAGAAGATACATAGAAAAACCAGCCCACTGTAGGAATGAATATCACACTTCGTGAGTTGTTGATATACCCTAGATTTATCTGGGACTGGTATCAGTGGGTGTTAGGCTCTAGGTGACGCCATTGGGTTCTATAAGATATTTGTTGAAGAGGTGGCATTTGAGGGCTTTCCTAAACTGTGTCAGGCTCCTAATAGCCCGGATATCAGGGGGTAGTGCGTTCCAGCATATTGGGGCACTGAGACTGAAGGCTCTGTTGGCTGTCGATTTAGTGCAAGTGGTAAGTTCCTTCGGGATTTTGAGGGAGTTTATAGCCATGGATCTCCTTGTTCTATTAGGAGATGTGCTATGGATGAGTGAGGATAAGGATGCCGATGTGAGATTATTGACAGCTTTAAAAGTAATTATCAAGGTCTTGAAAACTATTCTAGCTTGAATAGGGAGCCAATGCAACTGTATCAGCAGGGGCGTAACGTGGTCGTACCTGGAGGCTCCATGGATGACTCTTGCAGCCGCGTTCATGGCTAGCTGAAGCGGGTTTAATGTAGATTGGGGAAGACCTTGTAATATGACGTTGGCATAGTCGAAATGGGGTATAACCAACGCCTGGAAGATTGTCCGGAAATCGGTTGGATCAAGCATGGAACGTAGGTGTCTAAGTGAGCGGATCTTGTAGTAAACTGATCTGACTATGTTACCTATGTGGGCTTTCATGTCTAGGCGTTGATCTAGTGTGACTCCCAAATATCGTATTGAGGATTTAGATTGCAACTCCGCTTCTTTTACTTTAAGATATTTTGGGGGGGTAAAATTGGGATTCCTTGTTATGAAGAGTACTTCAGTTTTCTTATGTTGTATTCTGAGGTTTTGAGACAGGAGCCAGTCAGATATTGCATTGAAGCAACTCGTCAGTGGGGAGAGGTCCAGATGCTCGGTAGAGAAGGGGATGTAAAGCAGGACATCGTCTGCATATAACATGCAGTCAACCTTGAAAGACCGGATGATATTACAAATTGGCTGCATGTAAATATTGAAAAGGAGCGCAGAAAGGGAGGATCCTTGAGGAACTCCTTGGCTTTGGTGGAAAGGTTCAGACTTTATCCCTCCGGAACGAACATGCAGCCATCTTTCGGACAGGTAGGATCTGCACCATTCAAGCGCTTTTCCATTAATGCCTTTGTCAGTCAGACGTCCTAGTAGAAGCTCATGATTTACTGAGTCAAAAGCTGCAGCAATGTCCAGAAAGATGAGTGCAAATCCTTGACGGATGTCGTCGATGCCAGTGATTATTTTGCAGAAGAGGGTGGTAAGGAGGGTTTCCACTCCATGGAATTCCCTAAAACCATGTTGGCAGGGGTCTAATGGTGCAGCGGAGTCAATGTGGTCCTGCAGTTGCTTTTGGGCCTCCTTTTCGATGATTTTCGCGAGTAGTGGAATACTAGATATGGGTCTGTAGGATTCCACCTGTTGGGGGTCAAGCTTGCAGTTTTTTAGCAGAGGTCTGATAGAGGTGTGCTTAAGGGCTGAAGGGAAGGAGCCAGTTGAGAAGGAGAGATTCGTTATTTTGGCCAGTACTGAGCTGAAGTGACTGCGAAGCTCCTTGATCCAGAAGGCTGGGCATGGATCGGTCTGAGCAGTACTAGTGTTAAGGGCTGCAATAGTTTCTTCAATTCCTCTCTTGGAGGGGGTGGAAAACATGGTTAGGGTTGTTTGGCAGTTTTGCTCCGTGGTAGAGGCTATAGTAGAGGTTTTGTTAGTCTGACATATCTTGGATTGTAAATAGGTTGCAAAATCTTGTGGGTGTAGCTCAAATGGAGGTCCAGAGGATGGTTCCTTGGATAAAGTCTTGACAAGGTCGAAGAGGTCATGTGGTTTATTAAGTGATCTCATTAAGGTGTCAGAGTAGTACTGCTTCATCGTGTTGGTGATTGTGTTGCGATGTGCAGCCAGATGACAGTTGTATGCTGACAGGTCATTTAAAGAGTGAGATCGGCGCCAGCGTTTCTCCAGTTTCCGTAAGTGGTTAAGTGATGCTTTAAGATCAGCTGAGTACCATGGGGCACTTACTCTTTTACCTGAAGGCCTGTTGGATGTTGTACGTAGGGCAATTGAGCTGAGGCAATTGTTCCATTGAGAAATTAGGTCGTCAAGGTTCTGGGTGGATTCAGAGATGAGTTGCTGCGTTTCGGCCAGGATAAGATCTCTGTTGTAAGGCTTGAAAGATCGAGAGGGTGGTCTTGCGGTGTTGCTTTGGATTTTGTTGGTTTTTGCGTAGGCTTTGTAAGAGGGAATCTGCATGATGATCAGTTTGTGATCTGACCAAGGAACAGAAGTTATGGAGGTTATGGGATCCTGGGCTGGGTTAAGAGAGGTTTGCGGGGCGAATACAAGGTCCAAGATATTTCCCTTATTATGGGTAGAATCATTAACTAGTTGCTTGAAGCCAAGATTTTCCAGGGCATCCAAGAAGGCTGTTGCTTGATGATCTTGCAATGTAGGCAGGTTGAAGTCGCCTAGGATCCAATTTGGGAGGCCTGGGTTATGAGTGTTGGATGCCAGATCAATGATAGCCGAGAGATCATCTGGGGAAGCTGAGGGTGCTCTGTAAAGCAGGTTGATTATGCAGCGTTTGTTGGAGATGGTGACGGTCTCAAGGTAGTTTGTATTGGTGGTGTGCACTGTTCGAAAATGGAGGTCTGTCCTGGTGAGGATGAGCACGCCACCTCCTCTTTTTTCTTGCCTATGACTTGAATGTATGGTGAAATTCTGAGGGAGAAGCTGGTTGAGTATTACATTGTCTTCAGCAGATAACCACGTCTCAGTGACCATGAGTATATCAAGGCCGTGGCTGGCAATTAGGTCAGTGACGGCTGGCCATTTCTTCCGGATAGAACGGGCATTGATGAGGGCACATTTTAGGCTGTGAGGGTAGGAGTTTTGAATTTGTTTCGGTTTCATATTGTGTTGAAGAGCAATGTGTAACAGATGGGGGTGGTGTGAGCGGGAGTCCCAAGTTATGTTGTTATGGGAAGCACTAGTCCACCTTCTCCCATGGCTCAGTAATATTGGAATCTGGTTGGATGATGTGGTTGAGGCTAGAGAGTTGGAGAACCAGCCTGAAAGGACGAAATAGCATCCTATTATGGTGGTAATGAGGGAACCCATCTTGTCAGAGCACTATGTGAATGGGAGTGGGTCAATCTGGTTAGACTAACAGGAAGTTATTGACAAACTCTTGGTACTTAGTGTAGTATACTGTGTGACAGCAGACACTATGATCACGGGCAATGGTTAAAGTTAGCTAACTAGTACAATAACTTGATGACTGGAACTGGTGAGACTACTGACAACAGTAAAGTAGATTGTTGTCAATAGTAGGTTATTGCTAGCACTACGATGGTGACTGGAGTTAATAAGGCTACTGACAACAGTGTAGAGTTTGATTTGCAATGGGATATTACTGGCTACTGACAGCAGTATGGAGAATGGCTACTGACAACAGTATAGAGGCTGATTTGCAATGGAATGTTACTGACAATGGAGTATTACTGGCTACTGACAACAGTATAGAGACTGGCTACTGACAACAGTATAGTGGCTGATTTGCAATGGAATGTTACTGACAATGGAGTATTACTGGCTACTGACAACAGTATAGAGACTGGCTACTGACAACAGTAAAGCGGTTGATTTGCAAAGGAATATTACTTACAACAGTGCTTAGGATACTAACAATGGCACCGTGGTGACTAACTATTAACGTTTGCTGACAACAGTACGGTAGCTAAATAACATGGACCTGATATGCAGTGGCTCTATTAATGAGGTTATACTTGCGGAAGGCAGCGTGAGCAGACATTAAGCGAGTTCAAATTGCTGGGAAGTCTTGCGTTGGTTCTGTATGACGTGTCCGTTGCGGTATCTGGGCCAACTGCAGGCGCTTTCTTTAAGTTGCAGATTGTTGATTGCCCCGATTGGGTAACTTCTGCTGGCGGCAGGCCCTGTATCCCCGGCAGCTCGATCCCGGCCGGGAGAGCTGTTGCTGAGCCGGGGTGCGGGAGGGCAGAGGTGAATAAGGCCGGGGTGCAGATTAAAGAAGACCATTCAATAGGCTGTTGCTTTCCTTGGAGGTCCCCGCCTAAGGGCCACGCCAAAGGGCCCTCTTGCGAGGCCCTCAGGCGCGGGCCCGCCAGGCGCGGGTGCGCCAGATGGCGCTCCTTTTTAAATCAGCTGGGCCGCCCGGATTGGGCAAGGGAAGACCGGAGGGCGTCCTTCTCTTCGCCGCGTGCTCGATCCCTCCTGGGAGAGCTGCGGCCGGGCAGGAGATGGAGTAGGCAGCAAAAGGAGCCTGCGCCCGATGGCGCTCCTTTTTAAATCAGCTGGGCCGCCCGGATTGGGCAAGGGAAGACCGGAGGGCGTCCTTCTCTTCGCCGCGTGCTCGATCCCTCCTGGGAGAGCTGCGGCCGGGCAGGAGATGGAGTAGGCAGCAAAAGGAGCCTGCGCCCGATGGCGCTCCTTTTTAAATCAGCTGGGCCGCCCGGATTGGGCAAGGGAAGACCGTTGCTGCAAGAGGTCACCTCCCTTGTCTTACAGGGCGCAATAGAGGAGGTTCCACCATCCCAGCAGGGAATGGGCTCTTATTTTTCATACTTCTTCATTCCGAAGAAGACAGGAGGGTACAGGCCCATTCTGGACCTCAGAGAACTGAACAAGTACCTACTACAGGAGAAGTTCAAAATGATCTTCCTAGGGGCCCTTCTCCCCTATCTCCAGAGTCAGGATTGGCTCTGTTCTCTATATCTAAAGGAGACATATACTCACAAACTTATTCACTCACAGCACAGAAAGTTCCTGCGCTTCATGTTCCAAGAGAGACATTATAAATAGAGTGTCCTGCCTTTCGGCTTCGCCCCTGCCCCAAAGGTCTTAACCAAATGCATGGTGATAGTAGCCGCATTCCTAAGGACTCTCGGGATATTTGTCTTCCCTTACTTAGGCAATTGGCTCATTCAAGCAAACACCTCTCTAGAGGCCAGCCTTTCCCTCTCGCATACCATACAGGTGCTGCAACACTTGGGATTTGTAATAAATCTTCCAAAGTCCCAACTCGTTCCCTCTCAAACTCTAGAGTTTATAGGGGCCCTCCTAGACACTCAGCAATCAAAGGCTTTTCTGCCCCAACTCTGCTGCGTTCGACTCAGTCATTTAGCATCTGAGGCATACCTCAAGAACTTTCTCACTCCTCGAGAAATGCTACAACTTCTGGGTTATCTTGCATCAATGGTGCATGTTGTCCCATATGCTCATCTACATATGCACGCAGCTCACTGGACACTGGCTTCCCAGTGATCTCAGGCATTGGGTCTCCTGGGAGACAATATTGGTCTCTACCCGCCTAATCTCATCTCTTCAGTGGTGGCAATCCCCAGAAAACTTCCTGGTTGGGTCACCTTTTCAGATGCCAGCACATCAGTATAGGGGAGTTCATCTAGACAATCTCTCCACTCAGAGGCTCTGGTCTCATCAAGAGTCACAACTGCACATAACTCTGCTGGAGCTCAGAGCCATTCACAATGCTCTCAAAGTGTTCCAGGACCATCTTCGATTCCACACAGTTCTAGTCCAGGCGGACAATCAGGTAGCCATGTTCTACTTAAACAAGCAGGGCGGAACAGGCTCCTAGACCCTCTGCAGTGAGGCCCTGCATCTGTGGTCTTTTGCCATATAGCATAGCATTCACCTGCATGCGGTGTATCTTCCAGGCAAACACAATGTCTTGGCAGACAAACTGAGTCGAGTCCTTCTACCCCACTAGTGGTCTCTCCATGCAAAGTTGCTCACATTTTTCAGATCTGGGGAAACCCAAAAATAGACCTGTTCGTAAGTCCTCAGAATGCCAAGCTTCCTCACTTCTGCTCCAGCACTCCTGCACTGGACAGCCAGCAGGTGGATGCTTTTCATCTCCACTGGAGTCAAGGCTTACTATATGCCTTCCCTCCCTTTCCCCTCATTCCCAAGACTCATAGCCCCATGCTGGTCATGACAACCGTGGTATCCTCTCGGGCTCAACCCATAGATCTGAGGCCTGCTCCAGATCTGCTCTCTCAGTAGGAGGGGTCGTTGCTCCATCCCAGTCCGCAATCCCTCCATCTCACCGCATGGCTGCTGAGGGCTTAGCCTTCCAGGACATTAACCTTTCCCAGGAGGTTAAGGACATTATCTCTGCTTCTAGGAAACCATCCACCAGGCGCTCCTACGCCTTCAAGGGTCATAGATTTTCTATCTGGTGTTCTGAAAGGGATCGTAACCCTTTCTCAGCTTCGGTGATTACTTGAGTATCTCCTCCACCTGTCTTCTTCTGGGCTCAAAACCAATTCGGTAAGAGTACACCTAAGCGCAATTGTGGCCTCTCACATGCCCTTAGATGGCCAACCCATCTCTTAGCCACTTGTAGCACACTTCATGAGGGGTCTTCTATTAACTAAACCTCCCATTAAGCCCCCTCCAGTGGCATGGGACCTTAATGTTGTTTTAGGACAGCTTCTCAAACCACCCTTTGAACCTCTAGCCACTACCTCACTGAAGTTTCTCACATGGAAGGTTACCTTCCTTATTGCCCTCACTTCAGCAAGATGCATTAGTGAGCTCCAGGCTTTGGTGGCTGATGCTCCTTATACCCAGTTCCACCATGATAAGGTAGTCCTTTGGACTCATCCTCACTTTATGCCGAAGGTGGTCTCGCTCTTCCATTTAAACCAGGCAGTCTACCTTCCTGTCTTTTTCCCTAGACCTCATTCCTCTAGGGCAGAGGCAACCCTTCACATTCTAGATTGCAAACGTGCCTTGGCTTTTTATCTCCAGAGAACTCGAGAGCACAGAAAAACTTCCCAACTTTTCATCTCCTTTGACTCGAGTCACCTGGGGTTGCCAGTATCCAAGCAAACTCTTTCCAGGTGGATAACAGACTGCATCTCCTTTGCTTATGAAACAGCAGGACTCTCTCTCGAGGGTCACATCACTGCACATAATGTTTGGGCCATGGCTGCCTCTATGGCAAACCTACGCTCTGTAGCGATTGATGAGATATGCAAAGCAGCAACTTGGTCTTCTGTCCACACTTTTGCTGCTCACTATTGCCTGGACAAGGACTCCTGCTGGGATGCCTTGTTTGGCCAAGCTGTTCTTCAGCATCTCTTTCAGACTTAGATCAACTCCTACCAGCCATCCCGGGTTTCAATACCAGACATCCTTGAGGATACGTGACCTCCTTAGTTATACCTGTGATTCCACAGCCAACTCTGAGTTCTTCTCTCTGGCTTCTCCGAGCTAGGGAGTCCCATATGTGAAGACTACATTCCTGCTTGTTCCTGGAGATAGCGTAGTTACTCACCTGTAACAGATGATCTCCAGGAACAGCAGGAATTTAGTCTTCACAACCCACCCACCTCCCCTGGGAGTTGTAGGTCTTCTTCTTCTCCTTCTCTCCTTTTATCTCAGCTACAAACTCAACTGAGGAGGGAGAGCTGGAAAGGCGGGAAGGCAGTTACGCAGGCGCAGTGGATGCTCCCAAAAGCTTTGCTATTGGACGCTGGGGAGCGTTCCTGCACAGGCTCCGTTGGTACCGACGTCACCAATATGTGAAGACTAAATTCCTGCTGTTCCTGGAGATCACCTGTTACAGCTGAGTAACTAGCTCTCCTCCCTGTTTCCTCGACTTGCAATCTGAGGGTCATCTGTGATTTTTCTCTACCTTTCCATGTACACATCCAATCGATAGCTAAAGCCTGTCATTTATTTCTCTATAACATCAGCAAAATTTGCCCCTTCCTTTCTGAACACACTACTAAGACCCTTACTGACACTATAGTCATTTCCCATCTTGAATATTGCAACTTGCTCCTCGCTGGTCTCCCACTGAATCATCTCTTTCCCCTTCAATCTGTTCAAAACCTCAGCTGCATGGTTTATCTTCCACTAGTGTCGCTATGCTCATGTGACCTCTCTTCTCAAGTCACTTCATTGGCTCCCTATCCATTTACACATCCAGTTCAAACCTCTCCTACTGACCTACTAGTGCATTCATTCTGCTCCTCACTACCTTTCCTCTCTTCTCTCCCTACACCTCTTGGGAACTCCTCAGTTATGGCAAAACCCTTTTATTTTGCCCTTCTCTGTCACTGGCATTTCCAGACTTCATTCATTCCATCTTGCTGCTCTGTATGCCTGGAACAAACTTCTTAAATTGGTGTGTCAGGCTCCTTCTCTGGCCCTATTCAAGTCCAGGCTGAAGACCCACCTCTAAGGCTGCTTTTGGATTCTGCTGCTCCTCATTCTCTTATCCACTACTTATGTGTATCTTACCATACTCTAGTCCCCAGATTTATGGCACTGCTCATCTTGATTAGACTGTAAGCTCTTATGAGCATGGACTGTCTTTTACATCTCTGTATGGTGCTGTGTACACCTTGTACTGCTATACAAATGATGAGTAGTAGTAGTAGATCTTTAAAAGAAGGAATCATTAGATGTGCTCCATGACTGGACTATAGCAACAGCGATGGACAATACTATTGTATTTGTCTGAGTCCTGCATCTATCAATATGATGTGCGAGTATCCAGATTTGGAAAAAGATACTGAGCTGCAGAAGGAGTCTGTATAAAGCAGCCAAAACAAAAAGCCATTGGTGTTGTCATGGGTGTTGGTTGGAGAGGTTCACTTGTGCTTGTTGCTTGCTCTTCTTCTTAGCTGTGTAATTTCATTCGTAAAATCTTTATTTTGAGAAATCTAGGAACTGGAAAGAGCATGGAGGGAGTATGATCGACTAGAGTATGATGTCACAGCAGCGAGAAACCAGATGCAAGAGCAGCTGGACCGGCTCGGAGAAGTCCAGGTACAGTGTAACCATTCACTGCTCAGTCTGAAGCCATAAGAAGCACTAGGTCATGTTTACAGAAAATGTTTTGTATTAGTGTTCCTGGGTTTATGGTTTCTGCTCTCACCTACAGTAGTTTCTCTCTTTGATAGAGATTTATTCCTGTGAGATGTTATCTTAAATATTAAAAGCATAAAGAGATTAGTTTATTCAAGATAAATAACCTTTCAAAAACTAAAACAAGGTGGTTTGCGTAACAATAGACATAAATTAATAGAATAGCATTCTTTGGGTTGTCAAGCTTCTGAGGTAAATTCGTATTGTCTGTCTTCAGAACCGAATTATTCAGCTCCATTCTCTTAAGTAGATGGCCCCTTTCATCCTTTCATTTTGCTTGGGTCATCTTCCTTGCGCAAAGGGCAAGAGAAGGCTGTGTATGCACATCAATGTCAGTGTTCTCCTATCCCCTAAACAATACATTGTGTCTGTTCTTTTCCTGAGCCCCTGTCTGGATGTCTTGTGGTGACTGCTGCTCTCTTCAAGCATTTTTTTCCCTCTGCAGACTGAATCTGCTGGTATTCAGCGAGCCCAGATGCAGAAGGAACTCTGGAGAATTCAGGATGTCATGGAAGGGTTGAGTAAACATAAGCAGCAAAGAAATTCAGCAGAGGCAGGTATGTGACAGCTTCTAACTGCACTTAAAAGGAAAGGTTTTATTTTTGATGTTCATCTAGAAACCATTCATAAAATATCACTCATATTGAAAATGGAAAGACATGGTGTCTTTGCAGTTCTCCGGGAACAAGCAGGAAGTCAGTCCTTACATATGGGTGACGTCTGCGCTGACGGAGAAAGCCTTTGGGAGATGCACCATGCATGAGTGGTCCCCTTCCCGCCCAAGGGTGCCATCTTACCTCAGTCTCCTTTTTTCCGCGGAGCCCATAGGACGTCTGTCTGCTTTCCCCGGAAAAAGTGTTAATTTTATCTTAAATGTTTTCTTTCTCCGGTCGCATACCAGCGTCCTTTCCTGCCCCTGAGCCGCCAGCCTCGGCCTAACAACTCAGGTTCTTTTATTTTCTTTTTTCCAGTCTTCTTGACTGGCATGATTTGTGCCCTTTCTTTTCCTCTGGCTGGGCCTAAAGTCTTCAACCTTGCCGGGGCACTTTTCCCCATGGCCTCTGCCAGTGGTTTTAAGTGGTGTGATCTGTGCATTCGTACCATGTCCCTCACCAATCCCCCTGACTTCTGCCTCTGTTTAAGATGTCCTCCAAGGCCATTAAGAGTCAGCAGCAGCAGGAAAAGATTTTCCAGAGGTCAGACTCTGCTCTGGCGTCGCCAGTGACACCATGCTCCAAGGCCCTACCCGGAACCCCAGGGTGACCCCGACACCTCGAGACTGAGGCCGCGGGACCTCCGAACGGAGCACCCTGGAGGTGGAACACAAGAAGAAGAAACCCTTGAGGACCACCTCGGTGGATGGGTCGGGGAAGGTGGCTAAGTCCTACTCCTGGCCCCCGCAGCCCACATTGCGAGTCCGAGGGAACAGAGCAGGAGCAGCCAATCAGTGTGGCCTGAAAGAAATTGTCAGCCTTTAGCAATTGGCCTCGGACCCCCGAGGCCATCCTAGTGAGGACTCTCCCTTGTCGGAACCAGCAGCAGGCTCAAAATCCTCTTTGGCTGCGCTGAAGGCTCAGAGCCATCTAGACAAGACCAGAATGGCGGCCTTGGAGTGCAGCTTGTCTGCCTTCATGGCCCAGCAGTGGGCTTCTGATGTCTGGTTCCTCCAGTTCATTGGCCCCAGCCACCGGGCCCTCAACTTTGAGGATATCCCCAGTAGTCGAACTGGTCCTCGAGCGCTACCAGCCTTGAGATGTCCCTCTGCTTCGGTCCTGATCCTCGGGGCTGAGATCCTCCCCAATGAGTGCCCATGGCCCCGACTGCAGAACCTCCGAGGGACATGGGTCCTCAGGCCCGGAACACAGACCCCAGACCGCTCGCGACACCTCCACCGGTGATCACTCTGATTGGGAGTGAGGACAAGGAGTCCCTGGACACCTGACGCCACTGTGATATGCCTTTGGATCCATCTCCTACCAAGACCCGGCATCGGTCCCTACCCGAGGCTATGGCCCTTCCTCGACTTTGTGCGGGACATGGCGAAGGCACTGGCATTCGACACCAAGTCGGAGGAGGATCCTTGCACAGAGGAAATCAAAATCCTTCAGTACGAGGCTCCCCGAAGGAGGCACGCATGGTGCCTGTCCCTCAAATCCTGGAATGGCGGCTACTCTGCATGTGGGAGACTCCCGCATTTGTACACATCATGAGCCGACGGCTGGACTCAGTGTACCGAGTCTGCTGGAGCCTGAGGTTCCAGAAGGCTCAGCTGCCACATCTCCATGGTGGTGAAGTCAGCCATGTGTTGGCTCAAGAGCCAAAAGATGCACTCTTCGGTGCCCCCGGGGAGGGAGGCCGGCCCACACTATGGATGCCTTGGGCAGAAAGTGCTACCAGGGTTGGATGCTCATCGGCCGGATCCAGGCATACCAGTTTTACATGGGCATGTACCTAAAAGACCTGGTGAAGGAGCTCGCCGAGTTCTCAGCTGGTCTCTCTGAGGAACTCTTCCAGCAGTTCCGGACCCTTGCCTCGGGTGTCAGAGAATGCTCCAAGTTTATGACTTGGGCAGCATATGATGGGTTCAAGTCAGTGACTAGAGTAGAGGCGGGCATCAGTGCCCAGTACCAGGCCTGGCTACAGTCTCCAACCTGGAGCAATGGGTTCAAGACAAATTGGTCAATGTCCCTTGCTGGGAGAGAATCCCTTCAGCAAACCCATGACCGATAAGGCTGCAGAGTTGGAGACCGAGTTCCTGACGAGGACCATGTTCTCCAAGAAGACCACTATCCTTCCCCAATGGAAGCCCTTGGGTACATAAGAACATAAGATATGCCATACTGGTTCAGACCAAGGTCCATCAAGCCCAGCATCCTCTTTCCAACAGTGGCCAATCTAGGTCACAAATACCTAGCAGTTTCCCCAAAAGACACAGGTTCCACAATGCTTGTATTGGGTAAAGCAGTGATATCCTGGATCCCTTTCAATAATGGTTTATCGACGTTTCCTCCAGGAACTTGTCCAAACCTTTTTTAAACCCAGCTACACTAACAGCTTTTATTACATCCTCCGGTAACAAATTCCAGAGTTTGATTACACATTGAATGAAAAAATATTGTCTCTTATTAGTCTTAAATAGGTTACTCTGTAACTTCATTGCATGTCCCCTAGTCTTTCTATATTCTGATGACGTAAACAAACAATCTACGTTAACCCGTTCCACTCCATTAATTTACAGACCTCTATCGTATCTCCCCTCAGCCGTCTCCTTTCCAGGTTGAAGAGCTCCAACCTTTTTAGCCTCTTCCTAGGGGTATCCTTCCATCCCCTTTGCCATTTTGGTGGCTCTTCTTTGTACCTTTTCCAATAACGCTATATCCTTTTTAAGATACAGTGACCAGAACTGCACACAGTATTCAAGGTGCGGTCGCACCATGGAACGATACAGAGGCATTATAATATCCTTTGTTTTATTTTCCATTCCTTTCCTTATGATACCTAGCATTCTGTTTGCTCTCTTGGCTGCCACTGCACACTGGGCGGAGGGTTTTAACATGTTATTCACAATGACGCCTAAATCTTTTTCCAGGGTGGTGGTTCCTAATGTGGATCCCTGCATCATGTAACTAGAGGAAGGGCAAGGCTTACGGAAACTACCCTTCCCAGCTCCCCAACTGGGTCAGCAGGCCAAGGGACAAGGGCATGGTCCTCGCAAGCCCAAGACTTCCAAAACCCAGGCACCCGCTCCAGCCCAGCCTGTGGGAGCTTTTGACTCCTTGAGCATGGTCAATCCCCCCCCCCCCCATCCCCCAGGAAGCGCAACCCAGCAGCACACAGGGGACGTCTAGTCTTGTTTGTCCACAGGTGTTCATCCATCACCATAGACTCCTGGACACTGAAGGTGGTCAGGGAGAGTTACCTCCTCCACTTGCTGCAGATGCCCCCTCCATTCTTCCTGGGAGTGCCCCCCAGGACATTCCCCAGGACTCCCCTCCAACAGACCCTGCTACTGCAGGAACTCACAGATCTTCTCGAGGACAAGGCAGTGGAACCAGTGCCTCCACATCTTTGGGGCAAAGGGTTTTACTCCCAGTACTTCCTTGTACCCCAAAGAACGGGAGGCCTATGACCCATCCTAGGCCTGTGGAACCTAAACAGGTTCCTGGTGAGGGAGAAGTTGAAGATGCTCTCCTTTGAAACACTGCTGCCATACCTCCAGCAGGGAAACTGGCTATGCTCCTTGGACCTAAAGGATGCATTCACTCACATCCTCATCTATCCCAGCCACAGGGAATACCTCAGGTTCATGGTGGGGGGGGGGGGGGGAAGCCATTACCAGTACAGGGGGACTACCCTTCAGCCTGCCCCTCTAGTCTTCACCAAGTGCCTAGCAGTGGTCGTGACCCACCTTCATCTCCAAGGGGCCTTTGTCTTCCCCTACCTGTATGAGTGGTTCATAAGAGGGGGGCTCAGCCATCGAGGTGCAACAAGCCATGGCCTGCAACATCCACATCCTTCAATATCTAGGGTTCATCATAAATCACCCCAAATCCCATCTCCTCCCGACACAGTGTCTGGAGTTCATAGGGGCACGGCTGGACACCGTTCAGGCTAGACCCTTCCTGCCTTTGGATAGAGCAAGTCCCTTAGGGCGTTGGCTGCAGACATTCAGCACTGATGCTGTGTCAGCTCGCCTTCTGCTCAGACTGCTGGGCCACATGGCTTCCACAGTCCATGTTACCCCTGACTTCACATGAGGGCAGACCAGTGGTGCCACTGCTCCCAGTGGACCCAGGCCATGAGCCAGCTACAAGACAGGATGGTGGTGACTCCCTCGGCTAGTGGCAAGGGCCTCAGCATCTTCAGGTTGGGATGCCTTTTCAGGCCCCCGCCCCCCACAGAGTCCTCACCATGGATGCCTCCCTTCTGGGCTGGGGGGCTCATTGCAAGGACCTCTGCACTCAGGGCAGTTGGTCGCAGGCGCAACCTCCTGGAACTTCGTGCCATATCCCTGGCTCTCCGAGACTTTTGCCAACTTTTTGCAGCACCAATTGGTGCTGATCCAAATGGATAAACAGTTTGCAATGTTCTGTCAACAAGCAGGAGGGCACAGGTTTGTACACCCTCTGCGGAAGGCAGTAGCCCTGTGCTTGTATGCGAGCCACAATGGGATGCTCCTACAAGCGGTAGCCCTGGCAGACAGGCTGAGAAGGGTCCTCCAGCTGCATGAATGGCAGCTGGACCCCAAAGTGTCCTCTCAGCTCTTTCAGCTCTGGGACACGCCATGGCTGGACCTCTTTGCCAACCCGGCCAACTCTGTTGCCCGACTTTTATTCCCGACAGCCACACCCATCCCAGGTGGCAATGGATGTTTTTTTTTATTCATGGACTGAGGGCCTTCCCGCCCACGCCACTGATAGCCAAGACTCTCTTCAAGGCTCAGCGGGACAGGGTGTCACTGATATTGGTGAGTCCTCGGTGACCCAGGCAGTCATGGTTCCCACTGCTCCTTTGTATGTCTATAGTGCCCCCGGTCCCCTTGGGGAGTGACCCAGGACTACTGTCACAGGAGGAGGGCACCATCCATTCATAAATGACCTGGAAAGTGGAATAACGAGTGAGGTTATCAAATTTGCAGATGACGCAAAACTATTTAAAGTTGTTTAAACCCAAGAGGATTGTGGAAAATTGCAAGAGGATCTTGATAAATTGGAAGACTGGGCATCAAAATGGCAGATGAAATTTAATGTGGACAAGTGCAAAGTTATGCACCTAGGGAAGAACAACCCAAACTATGGTTACACGATGCAAGGTTCCACATTAGGAACCACCACCCAGGAAAAAGATTTAGGCGTCATTGTGGATAACATGTTAAAACCCTCGGTCCAGTGTGCAGCGGCGGCCAAGAGAGCAAATAGAATGCTAGGTGTCATAAGGAAAGGAATGGAAAATAAAACAAAAGATATTATAATGCCTCTATATCGTTCCATGGTGAGACCGCACCTTGAATATTGTGTGCAATTCTGGTCGCCGTATCTTAAAAAGGATATAGCAATATTAGAAAAGGTTCAGAGAAGAGCCACCAAAATGGTAAAGGGGATGGAAGGATACTCCTATGAAGAAAGGCTAAAAAAGTTAGGGCTCTTTAACCTGGAAAATAGACGGCTGAGGGGAGATAGCACAGTTACTTACCTGTAACAGGTGATCTCCAGAACAGCAGGAATTAGTCTTCACATGTGGGTACGTCGGCGCCGACGGAGCCCGCACGGGAATGCTCCCCAGCATCCAATCAGAAAGCCTTTGGGAGCATCCCTCGCGCCTGCGCGGTGACTTCCCACCTTTCCCACTGCCTCTCCTCAGTTGAGTTTCATAACTGAGACAGAAGGAGAGAAAGAGGAAAGGAAATAGATAGATACAACTCCTAGGGGAGGTGGGTGGGTTGTGAAGACTAATTCCTGCTGTTCCGGAGATCACCTCTTACAGGTAAGTAACTGTGCTATCTCCAGGAACAAGCAGGAATGAGTCTTCACATGTGGGGACTCCCTAGCTGCGGGTGCCAGGGGAGATCCCATAAAATGCGTATCCCTGGAACAGGACGGCATTTCCCAAACCTGGATCTCCGGCATCCCCTGGGGGATGGGGGGGTAGGAATTGAATAGAGTAGAGCTGCAGAGGAACAGCGAATCTAAAGACTACAGGGAGAAAGTCTTTAGAATGTATGTCAAGTACCAGTAAAATATTTAATGAACTAGCACAATATAGAGCTTACCTACTGGATTGTAGGAAGTAGACAGTAGATGCCGTAGCGGAATCTTCGAGGTAACTCCACAGCAGTGAGGAAGAAGTTCCAATCTGGAATGGGCAGGTGACCCAGGTGTCAACCGGGACAGGAGAAGATCGGCAGGCCTCCAATGAAATGCTTTATGGGAAAGCTGAGAACTCTTTTAGGTACAGAGTCATAAACATTGAGGACTAAAAGAAGAAAACTGACCGATCTGGAAAATTAGCCCAGTCCGGAAGGGAAGAGAGGGTATGGAAAAAAGCCCCTATTCCCAAGGAGAACAGAAGTGTACCCAGGAATACTGAAGATGTACACTGTCTTTCCTAGCTGTTAAGAGATAGGAAGACATTGAAGTTTGAGACTGCATAGAAAGGGAGATGTATAACAAAAATAGAAGCTGCTGACGTCACAGCAGTAATTGTCAGTATAATCAGTCCCAGTTACTGAGCCGTATGATAATAGGCAGGTTTACTGTCTGGACCCCATAAGAAAATAAAACCTAAGCCCCGACAGTCAGGGAGATAGGTTAGACCTAGGGTGCTATGGACATCTCCCAATATGCGCATACCGATATATATATATATCTATATCGGTATGGTGGGTTTCACCCCCTATTATTGGATGAATTTTTTTCCCATCACATTCCCCATGTGAATGTTTTTCTGTGGCTCGGTTGCAGGCATGTATTTTTCAAAATTATTTTCCTGTATGTATGTGTCCTGTGCATACATGTTTTTATACCCTGGGTGGGCATCAGCCACCCTGTCTCTATCTATACATATATCTATCTACATTTCTATATGTATATATATATATATATATATATCAATCATGCTTGTCTAGGCATATATATATATATTCTCATATGTATAGATATGTAGGTCTTTCCTTATATATATATATAAGGAAAGACCTACATATCTATACATATGAGAATATATATATATATATGCCTAGACAAGCATGATATATATATATATATACATATAGAAATGTAGATAGATATATGTATAGATAGAGACAGGGTGGCTGATGCCCACCCAGGGTATAAAAACATGTATGCACAGGACACATACATACAGGAAAATAATTTTGAAAAATACATGCCTGCAACCGAGCCACAGAAAAACATTCACATGGGGAATGTGATGGGAAAAAAATTCATCCAATAATAGGGGGTGAAACCCACCTGAAGAAATATAGAGAAACTATTTCTGTGGAGCAGGAATGCAGGTCAGTGGAAGAACCAGCATGGTTGCGTGAAACACAGAGGACAACAGCCGGCTGGCAAGAGTACGTTAGCAGTACCTTAGGACTCTGATATGTCCAAAGGACAAGAAGAACGCAGAAACGGAGATACCAAAGTGACCCAGCCAAGGGGTTCAGGGGTATCATGTACGGTAAAAGAGTATGCGTTGTCCAAGTGGAGTAGAAAACATAATGCCAGGCTGGAAGGAACAGGAGTATATTCCGGCCAGATTGGAAACTCCGTGGACATTCACGTAGAAAAAAACTTGTGCTCTGTATATGAAAGACCCTCAGAGACAAGTTCAATACTCAGTAGCAAGGGCCCATAGCAGAAAGCTTCTCTGAAGGTTGCAGAGAGCAGTGTGCAGGAGAATTATAAGATAAAACTGACAGAAGTCAGGTGTGTTGCCATATCCTAGGAAAGGATATGGCTAGAAGAAGATAAGCTGCAGTGAATAGTATTATGCAAGATAGTTGCAAGTAGCTTGCAATGAGCACTAAAGTAATCACTGGAACTCCTGCATATACAGCAACTGAACCAAACAACAGAGGGGATTCTCCTGTATGAAAACAGAGAGAAAACAGACAAAGGCAGCGGAGAAGATTTCCGTTCCAGTCTGAGTTGTTCAGAGCACGCGTTGAAGGAAAAACAAACAGTCTACACTGGAAGAAAAGGAGTGTTTCAGTATGGCACCAACTCAAGCAGGGGAGACCCTGGAAGAGAGGGGTTGGAAAGTGACTTACGATGTGGTAAGTCAGCTGAGGGAACAGATGTCCATATGGGGACAGAACTATCATGGGATAGTTGTAACCTCCCTTCGTGGTAGTAAGAATGGGAGAATTCTGTAACCCATGGACAAAAGTATCCCAAGAGCATAGCATACTGGAAAAGAAAAACCGGTGTAGAGTTTGAAGAATAAACTTCCGCTAAGGAGAAGTTAACTGTAGATTGCAATACACAGGAACCTATGGGTGCTGGTTATGAGTAGACTGGGTAGAGTCTGGAGACTTCAGACCAGGATGAGATGTCCCTTGCTTGGGTACACCGGGAGGATGGGCAGAAGAAGGATGAAACTTTCTCTTCTTCGGGAAAGACGGTTTGGTAGGACATTTCCTACGTCCCGGAGAAAAAGAAGGCTTAGGATGGTTTCCAGAACCAGGAAAGTCAGTGGAGCAATGAGCAACCTGGCGTAAAGCTTCTCTATTGAAAAGGTTTTCTCCAGAACAAGGAGAATTACCCAGTGTATGTTGTGCCCATCTGCTCAAGTCTGAAGCCTGCAGCCACGCTGTACGACGCGCTCCAATGGCAATAGCAGAGGATCTGCTAACAGACTCAAAAGAGTCTAGAGAAGCCCGGGAAAGAAACCAAGAGATATTCCTGCTATGATTAAGAAGCAAGGAATAGTCAGAGGCCGTAGGTTCTGACAAAAAAGGAGACAACAGAGATAACTTCTCTGTGACCTCCTGAAGTGTGAGACTCATATAAAACATATATGAAATAATTCTTGAAGCCAACATAGAAGTTTGGAAGGTTTGACGTCCAAAGGCATCAAGTGCTTTAGATGCACGACCTGGTGCGAAAGAAGAATGCTTCTTCTTGCTTCTGACCTTCCTCATTGCTGATTCCACTACAATGGAATGATGCGGAAGTTGGCTTTTCTGAAACCCCGGAGAGGGAGGCACCTGATACAGAACATTCATGGCTGTAGAAGGCACAGGAACCTTTAAAGGTGATTCCCAAATCCTCAGAAGAAGGTCCTGCAAAGACTGATGCAAAGGAAGCATTATGGTTTCCTTTTCAGCAGGATCTTGGTCAAGAGTAGGACCAGGAATAGGAATGGCAAGAAAGGCTGCCATGTCAAGGAGAAATTTCTGAAAAGAAGGATCTCCCAGAGGAACAATTCCTGGGTAGGCTGAGGTTGAATGAGCAGCGTGAACACCAGAAGACCTACTGGACTGGTGCATAAAAGGAATCCTGCCAGATGGAGAACGATACTGACAGTTCTGATTCGAGGCAGTTAGTACTGCGTCGTCGGTTCCCGGTATCGATTCCAAGCTAGGCATAGAAAGGATCGATGGCACCGATGGAACTGCAGGAAACGACGTCGATACCGGTACTGGCATCGGGGATGGTAATGCCATCGTAGCAGGTATCGGAGGTTGCCGAAGCGGTACCGAGGTAACCAGAGAGCTTTGGTGATTATCCCCGGTACTGCGTACTCGGAGGCGACATGGATCGGCTCCGAAACGCGTCGGAACCAAGTCATCCAGACTGGATATGGATTCTAGACTGGGCATCGAAATGAGCGTCGGTGGTGGAATCGGCGATGCCGCAACATGAAGGTCAATCGGAATCGTGTCGATCGGTACCGAAGACACCGAGGACGTCCGAGGACGACGCCCGGTGAAGAGAGGAACACTCGACACCGGCGCCGATGTCGGGGTATCGGTACCGCTCGAAGTTGGTACCCCCCCCAAGCATGGCTTAGATAGAGGAAAGTCCATCCGGGGCGCATCGATCGGCCCCGAAGGTACCCAGGGCACCAGATGACGATCCCCGGTGAAGAGTGGAACACTCGACACCGATGCCGACGCCGGGGCATCGGTACCGCTCGACGTCGGTATCAACCCCGCGGTTGGCTGGGATACAGGAAATCTAGACTGGGTCGTATCGATCGGCCCCGAAGGCACCGAGGACTCCCAACGACGATCCCTGGTGGAGAGCGGAGCACTCGACACCGGTGCCGATGCCAGGGGATCGGCACCGCTCGAAGCCGGCACCAACCCCGCGCATGGCTGGGAAGCAGGAAAACCAGTCTGGGTCGGGTCGATCGGTCCCGAAGGTACTGAGGACACCAGACGACGACCCCTGGTGAAGAGTGGAGCACTCGACACCAGTGCTGATGTCGGGGGAGCGGTACCGCTCGAAGCCGGTACCAACCCCGCGCATGGCGGGGATGCAGGAAAGCCAGTCTGGGTCGAGTCGATCGGCCCCCAAGGTACCGAGGACACCAGCTGACGATCCTCGGTGAAGAGTGAAGCACTCGACACTGGTGCCGATGCCGAGGGATCGGTACCGCTCGAAGCGGATACCACCCCCGAGCATGGCTCAGGTATGTTCTGTGAGGAGTGAACCCCAGGAACAACCTGAAACCCCGTAAATGCTTTGGAGCCCGAAGACTCCCGCCGGGGTCTTATTGCCAATGGGGTCTTGAGGGCAAGGCCAGAGCCGTCGTCATTCTACCCATCAAGAATCGGCTAGTCTTAACAGACTGTTTGTGGGTTACCTGATCCTGGAGAGAAGAATAAACCGATGTCCTCACCTCAGGAGGAAAAACGGCATTGAGGGCTACCCGAAAAAGAGAAGGTCTTCTCCCGATACTAAAGCCTGATGGACCAGAGGAAAAGGGGTCAGGACCCAAACAGGTTAGACACCAGGCACTGGAGTCTAAAAAGAAAACTAAGTTTCTGCAGTGAAGGCACTTCTTAGGGGAAGAAGGCTCCATGTCGGAAAGGCCTGGTAGGCCTCAAAAAGATAAAAGAAAAAACTGAGGAGAAGTTATTTCTCTAAGTTGGAAAAGAAAAGAATAAAGCACTGGCGGTACTGGTATCGGCGGGAAAGACAGCCGCGACCACAAGAAAAACAAGAAAATAAGGATTTTAAAGAAAAAAGTTTCTGCGGTGACAGGAGGTACGTCCTGTTGGCTCCGGAAAAACGAAAACTGAGGAGAGGCAGTGGGAAAGGCAGGAAGTCACCGCGCAGGCGCGAGGGATGCTCCCAAAGGCTTTCTGATTGGATGCTGGGGAGCATTCCCGTGCGGGCTCCGTCGGCGCCGACGTACCCACATGTGAAGACTCATTCCTGCTTGTTCCTGGAGATATGATAAAAGTCGATAAATTAATGAACAGAGTGGAACGGGTTAACATAGATCGATTGTTTACGTTATCAGAATATAGAAAGACGAGGGGACATGCAATGAAGCTACAGGGTAAACTATTTAAGACTAATAAAAGAAAATATTTTTTAACTCAACGTGTAATCAAACTCTGGAATTTGTTACCGGAGGATGTAGTAAAGGCTGTTAGTGTAGCTGGGTTTAAAAAAGGTTTGGACAAGTTCCTGGAGGAAAGGTCCATAAATCATTATTAAGAAGGGACCCAGGATATCAATGCTTGACCCAGTACAAGCATTGCGGAACCTGATTCTTTTGGGGTAACTGCTAGGTACGTATGACCTAGATTGGCCACTGTTGGAAACAGGATACTGGACTTGATGGACCTTGGTCTGACCCAGTATGGCATATCTTATGTTCTTTTCCTATATCCTAATCTGGGGTCTCTGGCACTAACAGCTTGGCTGCTGAAAGGTTAGCCTTGGCCCCTTTCAACCTTGCAGTGGAGGTTGAGGAGGGCCTCCTGGCCTCCCACAAGACCTCCACAAGATGGGCTTATGCCTTTAAATGGCGCAGAGTTTCTTTGTGGTGCATGGAGCGACGGGTTAGCCCGTTCTCATGCTCTGTGCAACTTATGCTGCAGTATTTGCTTCACCTGTCTCAGGCAGGACTGAAGTCCAACTTGGTCAGGGTCCACCTTAGCACTTTTGCAGTGCACCACCACCTCATCGAGAGCAAGCCTCTCTCTGTCCAGCACCTCATAACGCACTTACTGCAGGGGTCTCCTGTTATCCCAACCCCCCATCCGCCCATCAGCGGCGGATTGGGACCTAAACGTGGTGCTCTCGCAGCTCACGGGCCCACCATTTGAGCCCATGGCAACCTGCATTACCTTTCATGGCTACCAATATTCAGCAGGGTGAAATACAAAGTAGCCTTAACAACTCGCAATGCATTGCTACAAATTTCAGCCCATTCTCTGCAGTCAATGCTTATCAAACCCCATGGCCAGAAAACCTGCAGAAGCACTAACAATACTCTACTCTTAGTACCCCCGTCAATCACCCATGCCAACAACTCTACCTCCAACAGAGCTTTCTAATACTATGCTCCCATCATCTGGAATGCTTTTCCTTCTGATCTCCGCTCCCTATCAGACATTGGAGAGTTCCGCCAGAGGCTAAATACACTATTGTTTCTGGAACACTTCGGCTCAGACACATAGCCACCTTCACATCCTATGGACCCACATACTCAGCTAGAAACTATTACCTACCATGTTAATAAGTTCTGTGTTCACTATGTTCAGAGTTATCGTTTTTAGTTCTTAGCCTGTTAAACATCAGTTCCATGTAAAGTAAGCGTTCTTCGTTCCATGTAAACTGCTGTCACTTGTAGATACAGGGGTATAAAAGTGTCTTTGAATAAAAAAAAAATGGAAGGTTGTCTTCCTGGTGGTGCTCATGTCTACTCGCAGGGAAACTGAGCTTCAGGCTTTTGTGGCAGATCCACCTTACACAAGGTTTTATAAGAACAGGGTCATGCTCTGCAACTCCCCCCTCCATCCCACGGCCTCCTGCCAGTAGGGTGGAGACCGTCCTTCATACTCTGGACTGTGAGAGGGCCCTGTCCTACCTCCATCATATCCAGGGCCACCACAGAGCTTCACAGTTGGCTGGGGGAGGTGGTGACCAAACGTACTCTGTCCACTTGGGTGGCAGACTGCATTACCCTCTCCTACAAGCAGGCTGGGCTCTTGCTGGAGTGCCGGGTGGCGGGGCACAGCGTTAAGGCCATAGTGGCCTCTGTGGCAAACCTGCGTTCCGTCCCCACATTGGAAATCTGCTGGGCTGCCACCTGTCTTTGGTCCATACCTTTGCAGCTCATTACTTCCTAGAGAGGGAGTCCTGATGGGACTGTGCCTTCATCCAGGCCATACTCCATCATCTGTTCAGGATGTAGGCAACTCCTGCCCTCTGACCCTTTTGTGTTCAGGCTATCGGAGTGCTGGTTCCTCACTGGACACTTGGGTCCCTCGGGAGTCTGTTACTTAGGACACCGTTGCTGCTGCTCACGGCTCCCCTTTTTCTGGTCAACTGTGGCATTTTACAGGTTTTTGGTAGTCTGTAGTTAGGGAGTCCCATATGTGAGGACTGACTTCCTGCATGTTCCTGGAGAAAGTGTATTTATTTACCTGTAATAGGTGTTCTCCGGGGACAGCAGGAATCAGTCCTCACAACCTTCCCTCCTCTCTGTGGAGTTGCTGCTTTGTCATTTTTTGCCGTCTTTAGCTATGTCATTTGATTAAGGCAAGATGGCACCCTTGGGCAGGAAGGGGAGCATGCATGCGTGGTGTATCTCCCAAAGGCTTTCTTTGAAAGCTGGGGAGAAGTTTCCACATGGGCTCTTTCGGCACCTAAGTCCACCCATATGTGAGGACTGATTCCTGCTGTCCCCAGAGAACACCTGATACAGGTGAGTAACTACACTTTCTGGTTGTAAGTTACACAGATGATATGATTCATAGCTTTGTCTAATCTCACTACCTCCTAGTCAGTGCACACATTTAAACTTGTTTCAGACAACCTGGCAGCATAAAATAACCCATGTTTTTGTTTCCTTCTGATATGTCTTGTAGGATCAATGTCTGCTTCTTCAGTTAAACAAAAAGCAGAGGTAAGATTTAATTTCTGAAATGTTTTTCTGGTTCTTTGCATCAGATATTTTCTTGTCTTTCCAGCTGTCAGTTATAGCAGCGTAATGAAAGAAATAATTTTCTAGAACATTCTCTGATATGGGCTCGCTTTGGCGATGTAGCTAGTGATCATTGTGTCTTGCTCTCCTTTAAGCCCATTCTTGGCCCTTGGATCATGCCACTTCCTTAAATTTACAGTGGGCCAATAGCACGACATAAAACTTGTTGTTCAGACAGCACATACTGAGCAGAGTCAGCAGCTGTCAGCGTGTTCTGGAAAATAATAGTAATTTGATTGCATGACGATATGATCACTACATCTTCAGCCAGTCACAGCAGAAGGATTCTACTGAGAAGAGATATGTAGCATGCACTAAGCCACACCCCCGAACATTCTGGCTCAGATTTGTAGATTAGTTTTTATAATCACCTACTAAAGTATAAGTCAGATTTTCAGGATGTCCACAAAGCATCCATATGAGAAATGTGCAGTGTGCCTCCATTGCATGCATATTCATATGGCAGATATCCTGAGAACCTGACTGACTGGTACTCGTAAGTTACCGGGACATAGCTTTGTTGCGGAGAGCTGAACCTCATACAGGCATTACACTATACATACATATAAAACGTCGCCTGTGTGTGACCTGCTAAAGCTGTTTGCAGTCTGTTTTATAAAGATACATAGGTGTCTACGTGTCTTTATGAAATACTAGCACAAATCCTGCCAAATCAGTGCCTGGATTTCTGTCTGCTCAAGAAGCTGTTAATGTTGGCGAGTAAAGTATTGCTCACACACAGGTATTTTATAAACAACATATGTAAATCACAAATCTACTAAACTGCTTGTCTGAGCACACCTACTCTAAAGTGACATACAAATGCACGTCTCCTGAGCACGCCTACTCTAAAGTGACATACAAATGCACGTCCCCTGAGCACACCTACTCTAAAGTGACATACAAATGCACGTCTCCTGAGCACGCCTACTCTAAAGTGAGATACAAATGCACGTCTCCTGAGCACGCCTACTCTAAAGTGACATACAAATGCACGTCTCCTGAGCACGCCTACTCTAAAGTGACATACAAATGCACGTCTCCTGAGCACGCCTACTCTAAAGTGACATACAAATGCACGTCTCCTGAGCACGCCTACTCTAAAGTGACATACAAATGCACGTCCCCTGAGCACGCCTACTCTAAAGTGACATACAAATGCACGTCCCCTGAGCACGCCTACTCTAAAGTGAGATACAAATGCACGTCTCCTGAGCACACCTACTCTAAAGTGACATACAAATGCACGTCTCCTGAGCACACCTACTCTAAAGTGACATACAAATGCACGTCTCCTGAGCACACCTACTCTAAAGTGACATACAAATGCACGTCTCCTGAGCACACCTACTCTAAAGTGACATACAAATGCACGTCCCCTGAACACACCTACTCTAAAGTGACATACAAATGCACGTCTCCTGAACACACCTACTCTAAAGTGACATACAAATGCACGTCTCCTGAGCACACCTACTCTAAAGTGACATACAAATGCACGTCTCCTGAGCACACCTACTCTAAAGTGACATACAAATGCACGTCTCCTGAGCACACCTACTCTAAAGTGAGATACAAATGCACGTCCCCTGAGCACGCCTACTCTAAAGTGACATACAAATGCACGTCTCCTGAGCACGCCTACTCTAAAGTGACATACAAATGCACGTCCCCTGAGCACGCCTACTCTAAAGTGAAATACAAATGCACGTCTCCTGAGCACGCCTACTCTAAAGTGACATACAAATGCACGTCCCCTGAGCACGCCTACTCTAAAGTGACATACAAATGCACGTCTCCTGAGCACGCCTACTCTAAAGTGACATACAAATGCACGTCCCCTGAGCACGCCTACTCTAAAGTGACATACAAATGCACGTCTCCTGAGCACGCCTACTCTAAAGTGAGATACAAATGCACGTCTCCTGAGCACACCTACTCTAAAGTGACATACAAATGCACGTCTCCTGAGCACGCCTACTCTAAAGTGACATACAAATGCACGTCTCCTGAGCACGCCTACTCTAAAGTGACATACAAATGCACGTCCCCTGAGCACGCCTACTCTAAAGTGAGATACAAATGCACGTCTCCTGAGCACGCCTACTCTAAAGTGACATACAAATGCACGTCCCCTGAGCACGCCTACTCTAAAGTGACATACAAATGCACGTCTCCTGAGCACACCTACTCTAAAGTGACATACAAATGCACGTCCCCTGAGCACGCCTACTCTAAAGTGACATACAAATGCACGTCCCCTGAGCACGCCTACTCTAAAGTGACATACAAATGCACGTCCCCTGAGCACGCCTACTCTAAAGTGACATACAAATGCACGTCCCCTGAGCACGCCTACTCTAAAGTGACATACAAATGCACGTCTCCTGAGCACGCCTACTCTAAAGTGACATACAAATGCACGTCCCCTGAGCACGCCTACTCTAAAGTGACATACAAATGCATGCCTACTTGCACCACAGAACATTTTACATGTGGAAAACGTTTAGCGCGTTTACCCCCAGAAAATGACTAAAGTGTCACATGGACAGCTCAAGAGCGACCTTAGGTATTCTAAAAATGGGGTTGGGGTCAACTATAATAAATTATGCACACCTTTTATTTTCAGAATGTGGAGAAATGTGATTGATAATGTGACAAAAAATGGAGACATGGGAGTAAGGGAAATCATTGAGGACACACACTAGTTAATATTTTGTTCAGTCTGGTTGGTTCTTTACTACAGTTAGGATGAGGAAACTGTATGTCGACTCTAAAATGCCAGAAGCTGACAAATACAAAGCGTTATCTGTATGTTTAGTATCATATCACTTTATAGTTCTTTCTAATTCATTAGCAGAGCAAGTACATTGTTCATAGAGGCGATAGATGTGGAGCTGGGCCACTGCACTGTCAATGGTGTTAGGTTCACATGTAAGAAGAAATGCTTACAGTGCACTGAGGGGGGTAGTACAGAGAGTCTTAGAAATAAATAAATGGTGCCCCTCCTTATACATATTTTACAAAAGGCTCCACTTTTAGCAGAGCAAATGCTGCTGGAATTGTGAATGACCCTTCCTTGGATGCTCCAGTTTCTCCCTCACTGTTCTATGCAAAATGTACCTTCTCACATTCTCGCTTGTTCCATTAGTTTGTGGCACTTCAAGAAGTAGCAATAACATCGACTAAAGATTCCCTGCAACTGCTAGGTCCCCTCTTCCATACAGAACTGTTTCAGCTCTATGTCAGTGTTTCTTTGCATGAAGAGCTCACTTCAGGTCTTGTCATAAGAACACAAGAATGGCTAGTCAATCAAGCTCAGTATCTTGTTTCCAACAGTGACCAATCCAGTTCACAAGTACCCAAAAGGTAGACAGATACCATGTTGCTTGTTCCGGCAAAATAAATGAATTTCCCCCAGTCCACTGTAATAATGGTTTATGGACTTTTCTTCCAGGAACTGGTCCAAACATCTCCTAAATCCAGCTACACTAACAGCTTTTACTACATCCTCGGGGAACAAATTCCAGAATTTGATCATGCGTTGAGTGAAAAAATATTTTCTCTGATTAGGCTTATAAGTGCTATATTGTAGTTTCATTGCGTGTTCCCCTAGTCTTTCTACTTTTGAAGGAGTAAACAACAGATCTGTGTTTACCCATTCCATTTCACTCCACTCAACTTATTTTATAAACCTCTATCATATCTCCCCTCAGCCGTCTCTTTTCCAAGTTGAAGAGCTCTAACCTTTTAAGTCTTTCCTCATAAGGGTATCCTTCCATCCCCATAATCATTTCTGCTGGGGGTTTTTTTTTGGGGGGGGGGTTTGTGGCAACCAGAACTGCATGCAGTACTCAAGGTGCCATAGAGCTATATAGAGACTTTATAATATCCTTTGCTTTGTTCTCAGTTCCTTTCCTTTTGATTCCTAGCATCCTATTAACTATCTGGCCACTGCTGCACATTGAGCAGAGGATTTCAATGTATTATCCGATTCCCAATAGCACTCCTTGTGGCCTTCGGCAAGTCACGTAACCCTCCATTGCCTCAGAAAAATCCAAGTTATCATTGTCCCTGTTTAATGTACATTACCAAGTTTAAGTTTCAATGTAAACCGCTTTGATTTATTTATTTATTTAGCATACATTTGTATACCGCTACTTCCAGCGATCAGGAGCAGTTTGATTACATGATGGAAACTGTCAGATCAGGACAAAACATTTTCAAAGATATACAAATTGATCTACAGGATAAGCACGACACACAATAGTTGGGAAATTTGATCTTTCTTCCATTAGAAAGGGGGGGGGTTATTTACATGTCTACATTTTTACACGTAAGTACATTGTTGTTTCAACGGATGGTAATAGAATGGATTCTCGCTGTCTAATTGAAATGATAAAGTGGTATATAAAACCTGTTAGATAATTAAAAAATAAATATCCATGATGACTCCTAGATATTTTTCCTATGTGGTGACTGCTAATGTGATGCCTTGAATTTTGTAGCTATAGTCTAGGTTGTTCTTTCCTAAGTGCATAACTTTGCACATCCGCATTAAATTTCACCTGCCATTTGGACACCCAGTCTCCAAATTTCTCAAGGTCCTCTTGCAATTTTTCACAATTCTCTTATGTTTTAACAACTTTGAATAATTTAGTGTCATTTGCAAATTTGATCACCTCACTTGTTCCTATTTCCAGGTCATTTATGAATATGTTAAAAAGCTGCTGGCCCAGCACAGATCCCTGGGGTACACCTTCACTTTTCTGCATTGAGAAAATTGGCCATTTAGCCCTATTCTCTGCTTTCTATCTTTCAACCAGTTCCTGATCCATAATAGTAGACTGCCTCCTATCCCGTGACTTTTTATTTTCCTCAAGAGTCTCTCACGAGGAACCTTGTCAAAGGCTTCTTGAAAATCCAAATACACTTTATCAGCTGACTCGCCTTTACCTGTTTATTCACACCTTCAAAAAAATGTAGCAGATTGGTGAGGCAAAACTTCCCTTGGCTAAATTCATGTTGACTTTGTCTCATTAGACCATGATTCTCTATATGTTCAGTAATTTTGTTCTTTATAACGATTTCTACCATTTTGCTGAGCATCTAGAAACTTTATCTCCCTGACATATCCTGATGTGACATTGACCTAGTCGATACTGGGGTAATTGAAATCACTCATTATTACTGTTTTGCCAATTTTATTATCTTCCATAATGTCTCTTAGTATTTCATCGTTTGTCCTTCTCGTTTTGGCCAGGTGGACTGTAGTATTCCTCCCCCCTCTGCCCCCCCCCCCCAGTGCTATTCCCTTCTGATTCTGACATGGAATTCTAGCCATAAAGACAATACCGTATTTAACATATAGCACTACCCCTCCACCAATTTTATCTACTCTATCATTGCAATATAATTTGTACCCTGATATCACAGTGTCACAATGGTTATATTCCTACAACCAGGTCTCTGAGATACCAATTATATCTACCTTTTCATTCAATACTATATAGTCTAACTCTCCCATATTAATTTTTAGACATCAAGCATTTGCATACAGGCATTTCAAAGTATGTTTTTTGTTCATATTAACAATTTGCTTATCATTTGAAAGGGATCATTTGGAATTGTTCAGCTCTGCTTTTTATTTAAAGCCTATCTTGTCTACTTTTATCTTTATTAGAACCTCTCTATTGGGATGCCTTAACCTCTGTATCCTTCAAAAATGCATCATTCTGAACCATGTGCTCTTGGGCGACTGTTGGCTTTCCCCTATTATCTAGTTTAAAAGCTGTTCTAGCTCCTCTTTAAAGGTTAGTGCTGGCAGTTTGGTTCCACCCTGATTAAGGTGGATCCTATCCTTCTGGAAAAGCCTTCCTCTGTGCACCATCATCTTATCCACGCATTGAGGCATCACAGCTGTACATGGAATAAGGAGCATTTTTGAGACTGTAAGCCTGGAGTTCTTAGATTTCAACTTTCTACCTAGTTAAATAAAAAGAGAAACAAAAGGGAAAATAAGGTGATACCTTTTTATTTGGGCTAACTTAATACATTTTTAGACTAGCTTTCAAAGGTTAAAAACACCTTCCCCAGGTCAGGACAGGTAGATTGATCTCCTTGCGGTTAGGTTTGAGACGATGAGTTTGAAGCCAGGAAGCAGCTTTGGAAAGACGGTGATTGGAAAATGGGAGCAGGATGTCGTCAGTGTGATCATAAGCTCTAATCTTACAGTCTTGGATCAGGGTTGCAGAGGGCTCAGAAAAATGCTAAATAAAAGGGGGGCAAGGACAGAACCCTAAGGGAGCCCACAGGGGTCAGAGCAATGGCGATGAGGACGAGTCAGTGGTGGTCTAATAGAAGAGTTATTCACAACCTCTAAAGCGAGCTGCTCTTTGCCTGCTTAGAGCCTCCCTAAACCTAACAGAAATTAATGTTAAACCTCTAAAGTGAGTTGATAACTATTTTTGCTTTTTTAATGAAAGAAATAAACCCACAATCTTTCACCTATCCCAAGCTTTAAGTCGCCAAGTTTGCCAGCAAAGTATTGTTCACTTAGCCACAGAGGCTTTGACTACTCTCAGCTTTCCCTCACAAACACCAAATTGTTTAATTTAAACCCTTTTACGAGTATTGCATAAGAAAAGACTGGTTTCAGTGAAGCAAGGATATCACAAACTTATCTCAACGTTGGTAGATTTTAGAGAATTGTCTCCCATCATCAAGGCTGCCACTGGCCACTGCCTTGAAACAGGAGAAAATGCTAGAGAGCACAAAGTAGGAGGCCCTATGAATGAAGAAAGTGAACAATATTGAAGCTGAAGAATCGTCTGCCCTTCGGTAGAGGCGCCTGCACAAGTAGCTGCATTGATCTTCCCAGCTTGTGCCGTCTGCTACACCTGTATATTGGACTTATGCAAAATAGACTTGTAGTTTGTATGTAGATACACAGATTAAGTTAACTAAAATCAGTTCAAAATCAGGTGGTTAACATTGTTACTAAAATGGCTGTGAAAACTGTAGGTGAATTGAAAGGTTTCCATCTTGTCTCAATAAGATGACTGTTGTGTAACCTTTAGGAGGAGGAAGTAGTGCCACCTCGACCTCCACTCCCTCGCTCCTATGACTCTAGAGAACACCCTCCCGCAGTCTCCTCTCTGCCCAGTGAGAGCAGCTGCTGCCTGCTGAGTTTCAGCAGGGCGCTGATCCATCCGCCTGAAGAGAGGAAGACGCACATAGGGCATGTGTACGCCAGAAATGGGTCTTACTATGTAAGTGGCTGGCCTTGCCACACAATGCATCCCATGTGAGCTCTGTTTTATATGGGCCATTGGGTTTGTTCTTCCTGGTTCTCTGTGTACAGCTTCTTTGTTTGTTGGAGTCGCTTTGCTTTTTCATCCAGTTGTGAATGAAATTAATATTCCAAAGACTCAAACATGCCAGAGAGTGCAACCACGAATTCAGGTTCATTCACTCTGTTCAATACGGAGTTTGGCAGGAGGCCATCAGGTTTTTCTTCTCATTCTGTACTTGCTGGCATTGCTCCCAAACCAGGCACCCAAAACACTAAAACTGCTGTGAATTTTAAACTTTGTAAACCGCCTTGACACCTCTGCAAAAGGTGGTATAGCAAAACCCCAGTAGGTCCATTTTTTCACTCCAAAGTGAAACTAGAGCGTGTCCCTTTCTGAGCTGAGGAGCAGTCTCTTGTCACACCCTACAGTACAAAATGCTTTAGCTTAAAGAAAGCCAAATGATACTTTTCGTTTATCCTGACCTTTGATCCTTTGGATTGAGAGAGACATTATTCAATGGTGTCAGCTGATTTGATTGTCTGCCATCAGCACAGGAGGCGACCTTTCTGACTTTTGTATTCTGTTTTCATTGTACAGGAATGGAGCACAGTTTTATTGTTTTTCTTTAAGCAGCAGCCAATAAAGGAAGTAAATGTAATCAGAGGGTCACACAGCAGCCAGACATACAGTGGTGTGAAAAGGTCTTGCATAGGTAGTGCCAAATTGGCAGTTTTTAGTTATTTGGATCACAGGGACAAAATGCATTACAATTTACAACCCCTTCTTCCCTTTTGTCTTTTGTTCGATTCTGACAAATTTGCCTTAACTTGAATGTTCTTTTATGATTGTTTAATATACATGTTTCTTTGGTTGTGAACCTGTGTACAAAGATGCAGTGTGTGCCCAAGCAATTGTTGTGTTTCTGTTCCATGTATGTTGGCAGTGTGAATGTTTTCTTCTTAATTTTGTTAATTTTTTGTTGGTGGCCATCAGTATTTTTTCGGCCAGCCCTTGCTCTTTCTCACCGGGCGACATTTGTCTGGCATGGAGTGGACCAGTTTGAGGTGTTCTCGTGTTATGATGTAATTCCAGGCTGCAATCAGTGACTCAATCAGCTCTCTCTTGGTCTGCAGCTGCTTCTTGGCCATCTGAACTGATAACTTGTACCAGAGATTCTCAATTGGGTTGAGATCAGGTAATTGAGTTGGTCGGTCAGTGGTCTGTTTATTTTCTTCCATTCAGCAACAGTTTTTACTCGGTGGCAAGGTGCCAGGAAACAGTTGCTCAGCTGATGGCAACAGTTGCTCAGCTGATGGCAATTCTGCAGAATTCCTATGTATTTTGTTGCATTCACAATCCCGTCAACGATATGGAGTCTTCCAACACCACTGGCTGCTATGCATCCCCAGATCATAAACTTGGTTGGATGCTTCACAGAGATATTCAAGCACTCTGGTTTGTACTCTTCATGAGGAAATCTTCTCACATAGGTTTTGCCCTGGTTACCCAGAATGCAGAACGTGCTTTCATCATTGAACAGAACTTTTTCCCAGTCAGCCTTGCTCAATTTTGAGTACTTATATGCCCACTCAATGCATCTCTTCCTCTGTTCCACCATTAGTAGCGGCGTCCTCCACACCTTACAGCCCCTCAACCTGTACTCCAAGCATTATCTCCTCATAGTGGAAGTGTAAACTGCAACGGAACACTTCTCCTTCCATTTCCGCAGCAGCTCAGGGGAGGTTAGCTTGCTGTTTATTTAATTTTATTTATTTAACATTTCTTATATACCGCCTTTCATGATATCAAGGCGGTTTACATTGAACAAACTGAAATTACACTGAACAGGGCATTATAACTTGGAGATAAAGCGATGTTACTTACCTGTAACAGGGTTCTCCGTGGACAGCAGGATAAGTCAGCCACACTTGGTGACGTCATCCGACGGCGCCGAGACGGAAGTACTCTCCATAGCTCAGAAGGGCTTTTTGCCCTTCTGAGCATGAGCCAACTGGCCCCACCCCCCAGCCCGCCCCTAGCTAGCCCAGTTCGTCACTAGCTGAGCCTTTGCCGCTAGGAGGCGGGCACCGGTCAGAGGCTGACCCCTTCCAAGGGGAGGAGGGTGGGTATGTGTGGCTGACTTATCCTGCTGTCCACGGAGAACCCTGTTACAGGTAAGTAACATCGCTTTCTCCAAGGACAAGCAGGATGAGTCAGCCACACTTGGTGCCTCCCAAGCTACCCAGTGATGCGGTGGAAGGGGTAGCCGAAGACCTTTTCCGGTACAGGGTTCTGTAATGGTGTATCCTTGAACACCTTGTAATATTTACCAGATTGCTACACCACCATTAGGTGTAGCTAACCATAGTCTGCCTGGTGGCGGCGTCAACGCGCAACGTACAAACGTGCAGTGTATATACGCCCATGGGATGCAGCATGTAGTAACAGTGAAATGTAACCTGCAGTCCCCATGCGTGAAGTGCTGTAGGCGTGATTAAGACTATACAGTCCCGATGGGCAGTGTAGTTGCAGGCAGGGTAAGCTACTTAAGTCTAATCAGAAAATTAATATATATATATATATATATAATTATTTTTATTTTATTTTATTTTTTTTTATTTTTTTTAACGTGAAAACAAACTGGCATTTGTTGCCAGAGGATATAGTAAAGGCTGTTAGTGTAACCGGGTTTAAAAGGTTTGGACAAGTGGTTTGGATAAGTTCAAGGAGGAAAGGTCCATAAACCATTATTTATTTATTATTTATTTAACAGTTTCTTCTATACCGCCCCTTCCAGAGATCAGGGGCGGTGTACATTAAACAGTGAACAGAACATTTGTATACATCTGTATACATTCACATTATTAAGAAGGTACCCAGGATATCACCGCTTGACCCAGTACAAGCATTGTGGAGCCAGTGTCTTTTGGGGAACTGGAAGGTACGTAAGATCTAGATTGGCCACTGTTGGGAACAGGAACTGTTAGGTACGTATGACCTTGGCTGGCCACTGTCGGAAACAGGATACTGGGTTGGATGGACCTTGGTCCGACCCGGTATGGCATACCTTATGCTGTTATGGAGTCCTATCGAGCAGTAGCAGTGAGGAAGTGACTACGAAGGATAGCCACACCATAGGGTGTGCTACAAGAGCGGTGCAAATTAGAGTATTAATACCACCACCGTCAGAGGAGGACACTGTGAGCAAGGATATGAAATAGCATCAATACTGACTGTGCTACAAGAGCGATGCGAAAGGAGCACCAAGACCGCAATGGACATGGGCCAGTCCATGTCATGGTCAGGTGTGTCTAGGCAGGAGGTAGCGGTCTAGACGTCGAGACTGCTAGGTGATATGCTTGTCCATGCCGCAAAGTTCTTGGACAGTGTGCAGTGTTGGCTAGGTGGCCCCGGCACATTTAGGGCCGTAGGTTGGCGATGGACCTTAGAGTCCCGTGTTTGCCCTTGGCGTGGATAGAGCCCTTGTTCGTGCTCCTGGCCGAGGTGGAGGAGCATGCGGAATCCCTGGATGTGGGTACGCTAGGAGGCCAGGTTTATTGGGGGGTCACACGTGGCGAAAAGTGTGTCCCTTGTTGCAGGTGCCTTGTTCTGTGTATGCCCTTGGCACATATGTGCGTAGGGCGGTGATGTTATTAGGAACATGGAGACTCCACTCGGATCCCGACGTCCGGTGGGCCGGCCGATGTGCCGCCAGGGACCCAAGGATAGCTTGGTCGTGGTGGCATAGCATGTGAGGTGTATCATCAAGATTAGCGGTAGGACTGCTATCCAAACCCCTCAGGACTAGCATGCTGGATAGTTATCCAAATGATCTTACGGAAGGTCTAGGCTGTCATAAAGGTAGTCCTTGAGGTGCCCACCATAATAGCGTGAGGGTAGTCATCGAGGTGTTCACTATGCTAGCTGTAGTAGTAGTGCGGCCACGAGGCTGCTGTACGCAGTCGCCGGAGGCGGCGATCACAAGGGATTGGGGAATCTGTCTGCTTGCTGGTACTTGCGCCCGGCACTGTAGGGCTTGCATGACGATGGTTCCAAGGTGTGAGTTTCATACCTAGAAGGCTGCGGTCAGCTTTGAGATATCGCCTGTCAATCGGGTCAGGCTATCAGATTTCCTTGCAGTAGCCTTGATGAGGAGGGAAGGGGAGGGGTTGTCCAAGAACTGGGACCTGTCCCTTCTAAGCCGCTAAGCCGTTGTCTTTCCTAATGTCCACATGGCGGCCCAATCGATTAGTGGTCCGCCTGCAGATGTAAGAAGGAGGGTCCAGTTCCCACCTGCGATTCATCCGAGAGCTGAGTTTGGCTGGCAGCTCTTCCTGAGAGCATGAGGGCACATTTCAGTGGTGCTGCTGTGGGTGGGTACCGCTTGGAGGTGGTACGGCTGGGGCTCAGAGTGGTGCAGTATAGGTTCTGCGAGCCGAAGTACAGGGTTTTTCTGCAGAAGAGTGGGAACATGTCCCCTTGTGCGCAAGTTTGGGTCTGTGACCCCTTGTTGACTATCAGAGCGGGCCCTCGAGTGCAGTTGTGCGGCAATCAGCTGATGTGCTTTATCCCTAACCAGACCTGCAGGCAGGTCTCCTTTGAATGCTCATAAGGGGGAGGATCCCTGGACTTGGCATCCCCAGGTTGGAGCCGAGCCTGCCACCCTGCATCATATGAACAGTGACCTAGGTTTAGTGCCATGGATTTTGTTGGGCCTGCTTGCGCCTTTAAATATGGAGCCTGGAAGGTCAGGGCCACAGCTGGGATCTGAACCTGTGACCTTCTGCTCTTGAGTGCACTGTCTGTGTGTAGTGCACCACACCGTGGCCACTGCTTAGGAGTCTCACCGTTTCGGGAGTAGCCAGAGTTTTGGTACTGCCACAGCCATCTGCAGCAGCGCAGTTGCTCCGGGGATGTAGGCCTCACACGGTAGGCCATGGTGTTCAGGTAGTGTAGAGACGAGGACTGCAAGATCCACGGTTGGGACCTGAACCTGTGACTCTACTCCAAGATACAGTGGCTGTGAACAGTGTACCACACTATAGATGCAGTAGGGCTGGGAAGATGACGATCACCCTCCAGTGTTGCGGAAGGATTGCCTCGAGAACTGTGGTGCTGATGAGCAACAGCATCAAGTTAATGAGCGGCTTCCCCAGGGAGCCAAGTTAGATAGGTATGGTTGCACAGTGTGGGGGGATACCAATACCTACCAGGGAGTCCATTGCTGCCACTGTTGTTGGGAGCGCACCGGTGTATGGGCCTTCTGGCTGTCCATGAACTCCTTATTTTTTTTCCTTTTTTTTTTTTTTTTTTTTAATTTATTTATTATTATTATTATTTTTTTATTTTTTTTTTTATTTTTTTTTTTTTAACACTGCGGAGTGCTCACTTTCTCCTTGGGCAACCCTCTGTTGCCCTACCCTGGGGAGAGGCTGGATGCCAGCTGCCCTTTGCTTACCATTTGATATCCCCAAACAGGTCTGGAATCGGTTGTGGGTCAACCATAGACTGTGGTATCTTGACTGATGTAGGGTGAGTGGCTTGGCCAAAGCCATTGCTAAAGTTGTATAGGCTACTCTGTGGTTAGACAGTGGAGCTTTTATTTTATTTTATTCTGTCTATGCAAGACCACAAGGAGCACCTGTGTGACTAGAAACTCCAGTTCTTCTGGCCCAAGGTTGCTGTCCTCTAGTGGGATTTGAACCCTTGACTTCCTGGCCAGAGGTGCCTTGTGAAGTGACTTGACCAAGGCTGCAAGGAGTGCTAGGGGATCAACCCTGGTCTCAGGATTCCCAAGTCAGCGCTGTAACCATTAGGCTACTCCTCCACTCACCCAATGCGACAGTCTTGTAAGGTTAGGAGGCATTACTATTGGGGAAGTATTGTTCCGTATGAAAGTGGTAAGTAACTTTTCTTCCAGCACTCAAAGCTGCAATGCCAGGGGAGGACGGAGAATCTATGCACCTTATCTGGGAACCTATTTCCAGTGCCTAGGCGCATGCTGGTTGAGGCTCAAGCCATGGATGAGGCTCAAGGCCATAGGGTAATGAGCTCACTATCACGGTGTGATGGTCGAGAGCAGCGACTGGAGGGGTTCTGGAGGGATCGAGCTGTGGTATTGGCCAGCCGTCCCTCGGTTTCTTTAGTTCCAATACTCAGCAAACACAGAGGATTTTTAAAGGAACAGCTGATATAAGAGGACATTCTAGATAGGCCATGGTCATATTTCTATGTCTCTACTTATTTGGGGATCAAGGAGACTTTTCAAGGTTCCCATGATTGATGATGTGACCCAAATCTAAGGGTGAACCTTATGTCATGCTGGTGCTTGGCCAATGGTGGTATACCGAACTTCCACTTCCCTTATCATACCTGAGAGGGAATCCCAGAAGGAACTATGGTGCAGGTTGACCTTTCATCAGGGGAAGCAGCCTCACTAGGCTGCTTCTGATGCCTGTCCTGGGCCCGTGCACGTCACCCCGAATTGACAGGTTCAAAGCACAGAGCCTGTACCGGGAGGAACAGAGGTGCCCGTCTTGCTCAGCAGCGTCAGGAGCTAATTTCCGCGCCCGGGAGTAGGAAAGCTGACACTTACAGCCGCCGCCGGCCACAGGTGATGAGGGCAACAATGCAGAGCAGCAGAACTCGCCTGGCATCGGTGCGACCCCGTTCCTGGAGAAGAGCAGAAGCTGCCTTTGCACCAACTCAATCTCTCACCGATGGTTGAACTGAGCGGAGACGATGTACCTCCACGTCATCGCGGCGATGGCGCTGCTCTGAGTGGCGCTAGCCAATAGCACCAGCGGGGGGATGTCCTTTCCGGAGCATGGTGCAACTCCCCACTCGGAGCAGTAGGTGTGTCGGCGCCTTCCGGAGCATGGTGCAACTCATTGCTCGGCGCAGGGGGTGTGTCGGCGCCTTACGGAGCATAGTACAACTCCCTGCTCGGCGCAGTAGGTGTGTCTCTCCTTAGCTTTGCGCGGTGATCGGCGTCGGTCCCGATGGTGCCCGGAGCTCCGGGCACGAAGTGCTGCTGAGGAGAGCTGATCCCGCGCCACTGAAGGAGCTGAGCAGCTGAAGGTCTGCGCTGTGACAAGGCTGGCCGGAAGTAGATGGCACATACGGAAGTGAGGCAGAGAGGGGGCCCCGGTCAAGATGGCCGCTTCCATAAGGAGACACGTGGAGAGTGTCTCAGGCTCGCGGCGGGGGACGTAGGCCTGAAAAGGCGCGTCCCCGGCCGGAGCAAAGCATCGGAGGCTTCAGCAGCGGCGGTATTCACTGCGGCAGAGCATCGAAGATTCCTGCAGCGGCGGAACTCGCTTCAGCAGCGGCGGTATTCACTGCGGCAGAGCAGGGAAGGTTCCCGGATCGACGGAGGGGCAGAGGAAGGCTGGCCGGGGACGGAGGTCATTTTAGACACGTCCCGGGCTGCTACGAAAGCACAGCCTGGCTGTGATCCTTTTAAAACCCTTTTTTTTTTTTTTTTTTTTGAAGTTGTCCTGCTTCTGCCGATGGAGAAAGAGGTAGGAGCCCACTCAGAAGGCAGGCCGGGAACGGAGGCCTTATTAGGCACGTTCTGGGCCGCCCAGCTTCTTTGTCAGGTATCTCTTCTTTAATTCAGGAATTAAATGTATATAATACCTTTTTCTTAACCTAGAAAGAAATCGACAGTGTTAGAAGTCAGAAAGAATTCAGCAAAGAGGAGGAATTCTCTTTTTTTCTTCAGAATTGTGCAAATTCAGTTGGAGAGTATAGGTATCCGTCTTGCTGGCAAGGCGGAAGAACTGAAACTGGGCTAGCTAGGGGCGGGCTGGGGGGTGGGGCCAGTTGGCTCATGCTCAGAAGGGCAAAAAGCCCTTCTGAGCTATGGAGAGTACTTCCGTCTCGGCACCGTCGGATGACGTCACCAAGTGTGGCTGACTCATCCTGCTTGTCCTTGGAGAACTATTTTACAAGGAACATGGGCTATGGAGGGTTAAGTGGCTTGCCCAAGACCATAAGGAGCACCTGTGGGACTAGAAACCCCAGTCCTTCCGACCCAAGGTTGCTGTCTTCTAGTGGGATTTGAACCCCCGACCCTCCAGCCTGAAGTACCTTGCCCCAACCACTAGGCCACTCCTCCACTCCATGCTGTTGCCAAGAGATCCATATCAAGGCCCTGTCATCCCTCTTGGTTGACTTTCTAGGCCAACCGCTACAATGTTGGTCCTGCATATTTCTCCAGAACAAATAGGAAGTCAGTCCTCACATATGGGTGACAGTGCCAACTGAGCCCACATGGAAGCATCTCCCAAACTTTCAAAGAAAGCCTTTGGGAGATGCACCACGCATGCGTGGTCCACTTGCCGCCCAAGCGTGGCATCTTGTCTGTCTCCTTTTTTCCTTGGAGCCCATAGGACGCTGTCCAGTTTTCCATGGAAAAAGTTTGATTTTTATTATTGTGTTTCTCCAGTTGCGTACCAGTTCCTTCCCGCCCCCGAGCTAGCTCTCCTCAGCATCATTCCTTGGGTTCGTCTAGTAGTTTTTTGTTTTTACATCGAGGTGATCCTTGACCAGCATTCACGCCCTTTTCCAGCCAAAGGTTTCGGACCCCTGCCGGGAGGCGGGGCCCCCCTTTTTCTGATGGCCTCTAGAGGCTTTAGAAAGTGTGACCGGTGTGGCAGAATGATGTCATTTACCAACTACATGACTATTGCCTCCAATATCTTGGCCTGGAGCACAATGACTCTGACTGCGAACTCTGCAGAACCATGACCTCAGAGGCCTTGAAGAGCCACCATAAGCAGCAGATAAGTTTATTTCAGAAGTTTGACTCCATGCCAGAGTCTCCAGTGATACCATGCTCCAGAGCCCCCTCCGATACCTCGGTGCCCCGCAGATCCAGAGCCTCTAAGGAGTCCTGCAGCCACGATTCCTCCAAACAGAAAGCACCAGAGGTGGGCACAAGAAGAAGAAATCCTTGAAGACTGCCTCAGAGGACGGATCCGGGAAGAAGGGGAAATCCCATCCCAGGACCCACAGTCCGAGGCATGAGTCCAAAGAGTTGTGGCAGGAACAGCCCACCAAGCTGCCCAGTAAGGAGTTGTCGGCACATGCCGACCAGCCTCGGGACTCTGAGGCCATCCTCATCGAGGACTCCCCCTTCAGTACCGAAGCCAGGCCCAAAACCCTCGGTGCCCACGTTGAAGGCTGCAGAGCCAACTGGTATGGAGACCAGAATGAAAGCCCTTGAGAGCAGTATATCTGCATTAGTGGCCATGCAGCGAGCATTCGTCTGGCTTGTCCAATTCATCTGCCTTGACAATGGGATCCTCGACATCAAGGACTTCCCCGGACATCAAGCCGGTCCTCAAGTGCCATCGGCCTCGAGAGAGCCCCTGGCTCCGGACAAGGTCCCGCTCCCAGACAAGGTTCTGCTTCTGTTCCCCGGCGAGCACCCGCAGCTCAGACTGATGATTCCCCAGAGGTTACGGACCGCTGAGAGTGGCCCTTGGCCGAGGTGATTGCATGGCGTTGGACTCGTACTTGAACTCTGAATCCGAATGGGAGACCGAGGACAGAGTCCCCGGACACGAGGCAGCACCGTGATGTGCCCTCAGACCCATCTCCTCCAACGACCAGAAAATACTTCCCGCCCGAAGACATTGCTTTCGTCTATTTTGCGTGAGACACGGCCAGGGCCCTCGCCATTGAGACCAAAGCCGAGGAGGACCCTCGCACTGAGAAATTGTAGATACTCCAATATGAGGCACCCCTGAAGGAAACCCTTACAGTCCCGGTGCCCTTGACCACCACCTCCTCCAAATATGGGAAACACTGGCATCGGTACCAATTGTTAGCAGGCGCCTCAACACCTTTTACCAGGTTCGCCGAAGCCCTGGATTCCAAAAAACCCAGCTTCCCCACAATGCCATAGTCATGGAATCGGCAGTGCTTCGGCTCAAGAGCCAAAAGATCCATTCGTCAGTGCCACCCAGCAGAGAGGCCTGCACCCTCAGCCAGAAGGCCTTTCAGGGCTCGATGCTAACATGCCGGATCCAGTCCTACCAGCTCAACCTTGGCATGTACCTGAAGGAACTGTCGAAGGAGCTGGGTGGATTCTCGGCAGGCCTAGAGGGGGAACCCCTTTAGAGGTTTAAAACCCTAATCTCAGCAGTAAAGGAATGCTCAAAGTTTTTGTCTCAGGCAGCCTACAATGGCTTTGAGTCATTGGCCAGGGTGGCTGCTGCAGGCATCTGGGCTCAACACCAGGTATGGCTTCTGTCATCCAACCTGGAACAGTGGGTGCAGGATGAACTGATAGATGTCCCCTGCATAGGTGAAAACCTATTCGGGAAATCCATGGCGGATAAGACAGCGGAGATAGAGACCTAGTATGTGACAAGAACCAGGCTCTCAAAAAAGACCTTGATTGCATCCCTGGAAGAAAGCCCTGTGAGGAAAAAAGTCCTCCTTCCTGAGGAAGAAAGGAGTCTTCAGTGGTACTCCGCACTTCCAGACCTTCTCTGCTCCTCAATAGGTCCAGCAAAAAAAAAGGACAAGGACAGGGACACGGTCCCAGGAAACAAAAAGCCCCAAAGTCCCAGGTGCTAGCACCTGCCCAGCCTGAGGGGAGCTTTTGATGGCCTGGGCGTGACCCCCTGCCCCCAGTGGGTCCTCTGCTGCCCACATGGGGGTGCCTAGCCATGTTTGCCCACAGTGGACAGCCATCACCACTGAAACCTGGGTGCTACAGGTGGTCAAGAATGTCCTACCTTCTCCACCTACATTGGGCGCCACCCATGTTCTTCCCAGGGGAGCCCACCAGGCTTCTCCTTCACCAGACCCTGCTTTTCATCGAGCTGGCAGGCCTAATCAATGACAAAGCAGCCAAGCCAGTGCCGAAACATCTCTGGGGCACAGGCTTCTATTCCAGATACTTCCTCATCCCCAAGAGGATGGGAGGCCTCAGGCCCATCCTGGATCTATGAGAGCTCAACAAGCATCTGGTCAGGGAGGAGTTCAAGATTCTCTCCCTTGGGACACTACTGTCACTTCACCAGTAGGGAGATTGTCTATGCTCCTTAGACCTAAAGGATGCCTGCACTGACATCCTAATCCATCCCAGCCACAAATCGTACCTCTAGTTTGTGGTGGCAGGACAGCACTACAATACAGGGTACTGCCCTTTGGTTTAGCCTCGTTGTCAAGGGTCTTCACAAAATGCCTCGCGGTGGTCACAGCCCACCTTTGTCTTCCCCTATCTGAACAACTGGCTCATAAAGGAGCACATGGCTGCAGAGGCACAATATGCCATCGGACGCACCATCAATGCCATGCAGCACTTGGAGTTTGTCATAAACTACCCCAAGTCCCACCTTACTCCGGCCCAGCACCTAGAGTTCATAGGGACACAACTAAATACCCTCCAGGCAAAAGCCTTTCTCCCCCAGGAGAGGTCAGCACCTCAGGGAGCTAGCCACAAAGGTACACACATGCCAGGCGCTACCTGCCTCCATTCTCAGTGGACTCGCCACAGGCAGACTCAAGGACAGAGTGAAGGTAACCCGTCAGCTGGCGGACTCCCTCGGATGGTGGCAGAATCCATGCCGCCTTCAGGCCAGGATGCCCTTCCAGGGGCACAACCCCCAGAAAGTCCTCACCACAGATGCCTCACTAATGGGCTGGGGAACGCATTGCAGGAGCCTGCAAACATAAAGCTGCTGGTCCCAGGAGGACTCCAGGCTGCAACTCAACCTGCTGGAACTTCTGGCAATATACCTAGCCCTCCAAGCTTTCTGCCACCAACTTTGACACCACTCGGTGCTGATTCAGACTGACAATCAGGTCTCAATGTTCTACGTGAACAAACAGGGGGATACAAGGTCGTACCTCCTCTGCTAGGAGGCGGTAGCCCTCTGCTCCTATGCTGCAGGCAGAGGGATGCTTCTAAGGGCAGTGTACCTCCTGGGCCAGGACAATGCCCTGGCAGAAAAATTGAGCAGGGTTCTCCAGCTATAGCCTCACAGCTGTTCCATTGCTGGGGTGTCCCTGTAATGAACCTGTTTGCCAGCCTGGACAACACGCAGTTGTCCCAATTCTGCTTGTGCCAGCCACGCCCATCCCAGGTGTCAGCAGATGCGTTCCTCATCCTGTGGACGGAAGGCCTCATGCACGCCTTCCCACTGACACCACTGGTAGCCAAGCATTATTCAAGGTCCAGCGTGACAGAGCATCACTAATGCTGATAGCCCCTAGGTGGTCCAGGCAGTCCTGGTTCCCACTGCTGCTCTCCATGTCAGCAGCATCACCGATTCCCCTGGGCCAATCTCCAGGGCTTCTCTCACAGGAGCAGGGCTCTCTCATTCACAGCTTAGCTGCTGAAAGGGTAGCTTTAGCTCCCTTCAACTTCCTATGGGATGTGGAAGAGATTCTTCTGGCCTCTCGTAAGGCCTCCACTAGAAAAGCATGTTTATGTTTGTTTATTTCATTTGCTTGACCGTCCTTCAGGGGTAGTCAGAGCGGTTCACAATACATAAATTAACAAAGTAGGGCATGAGGCCGGAAATTGAAAAGAAATTTACAATTCTCGATAGGATAGAAAGAAAAGAGCTCGTAAAGAACATTAGGCACAGGGGAGGAGGCTAAGGAAAGGGGGTGGGAAGGTTGAAGGCTAGGGAAAAGAGGTGGGTCTTTAAGTCACGTCTAAAAGTGGGGTGATGGGGTTCCAGACGGAGGGAAGTGGGAAGAGAGTTCCAGAGGGCAGGGCCTACAAAAAAGAAAGCTGAGGATCGGGTGGACTGAAGGTGGACAAGGGAGGGAGGGGGAAGTGTGAGGTGGTTGAGATGAAAAGATCGAGGGGTGTGTCTGGGGGTATGGAAGTGGATAAGGTCTGCCAGGTATTGCGGGGTGGAAGTGTGAAGTGCTTTATGGACGAGAGTAAGTAGTTTAAACTGGGTGCGAAAAGAAACAGGTAGCCAGTGGAGATGAAGAAGAAGGGGGGTTATGTGGTCTCTAGGGGAGGAGTGAGAGACAAGTCAGGCGGCAGTGTTCTGAATCCTTTGAAGGCGGGTCAGTTGAGATTTGGGTAGACCAGTGAAAACAGTTAGAAAAATCGACGCGTGACATGACAAGCGATAATAGTAAAGTTGTGAGGGCGGAAGGAGAGAGGAAAGGGCGGATCGCACGAATTTGACGAAGGAAAAAGAAAAGTCTTGGTGATATGAGAAACAGCGTGGAAGGAAAGGTCAGAGTCAAAGAGCACACCAAGGTAGCGGAAGGTGGAAACCAGAGATATGGGAGTACCAGAGAAAGATGGGGCTAATGAGGGGGATGGGCGACCGTGTGGAAACCAAATTGCGGTGGTTTTCGTGAGATTGAGGTGAAGACAGTTCTAGGTCAACCAGTTAGTAACGGAAGTTAGGCAGGAATTAAGTGGAGTGAGATCAGGGCAGGAGGGGGAGGTGTGATGGAGAAGAACAATATCATCTGCATAGTAGAAGGCCGAGATCCCAGATTGTTGTATCAACAGAGTGAGGGGGGCTAAGAAAAGATTGAAAAGAAGTGGGGCCAGGACAGAACCTTGGGGAACCCCGCAGGAGAGAGGGAATGGGTCTGAGGGAGGAATAGAGGGAGAGGAAGAAAGAACTGCACCGGACCGGGAGGAAAGAAAGGAGTGGAACCACCGGTGGACTGTGCTACAGAAGCCGGCTTCACGCAAGCGAAGTAGAAGAGAGTGATCCACCAAGTCGAAGGCAGCAGAAAGATCAAGAGCTGCCACCACCGAAATATCACCATGGTCATGAGCTACATGTAGTGAATTAGTGAAAGCAAGAAGAACAGTTTCAACTGTGGCCATGACTGAAACCTGATGGGGGTGGAGAAAGTTGATAGAGTCAAGGTGGTGAGAAAGCTGTGCGAAAACGATCTTCTCAAGAAGTTTGGAGAGGAAAGGGAGGTTAGAAACTGGGCGGTAGTTTGCAGGGTCCAGAGGGTCAAGAGAAGGTTTTTTAAGGTTTGGGCGAATCAGTGCATGTTTCCAGGAGTGGGGAAACGTCCCCGTAGAAAGACTGGAGTTTAGCATGGAAAGGAGATAGGGGAGGAGTGAAAGAGAGGGAGTGAGTAACCAGGAGGAGGGGATGGGGTCAAGAGGACAGAACGTCTTGTTAGAGGAAGAAATAAGCTGATGGAGTTCACTCGTAGTGGTCAGAGCGAATGAGGACCATGTGTGCGAGAGTTGGGACACAGGAGGGGGAGAGGCGACTGGTGGGGGAGAGAGAATGGGAGGGAGACAGGAGGGCAAAGATGCCCTCAAGGTAGAAATTTTGGAGCTGAAAGACGAGGCCAGAAGTGAGGGAGCAGGTATGTCAGATGTGGGAGGACGAAGAGAGGTAAGAGACTTAAGAGTGGAGTAAAGATGATGAGTCTGGTTGGGGCGTTAGAGATGGCATCCGAGATGTATGTGGATTTAGCAAGGTGAACTTGGGAGCAGTAGTGTGAGTGATGGGCTTTGAAAGACGATAAAGTAACTGGTGAGGGGGTCTTGCGCCAGATCCTCTCAGCTCTACGGAGCTGAGAGCGGTGTAGATAGAGACCGGCGTGATACCAGGGCTGTGTGATCCGGCGAATTGCAGGGCGAGGGCGATGGGGGGCAATGCGATCAAGCGCAGTAGAAAGGGCAGAGGACCAGATGGATGCCTGAGAGTTAGGGGATAGGGAGGAAAAGTCAGTGGGCAGAATTTCGGTCACCGCGGGAAATTGCTGGACAGTGAGTGGTGTAATAGTACGTGATAAGCGTGAAGAGGGGGGTGATGCGGGGGGGAGGAGTGGTAAGGATGCTCTTGAGTGGGAGCAGGAGACAGAGAGGCAGAGGTGGTCCATCCAGGGTAGAGGAAGAGAGGACAGATTGTGAAGTGTAAGTGTAGAAGAGGATAAGGTCAAGAAGAGGTCAAGAGTATGGCCGGCAGAGTGGGTGGGAAAGGGAACATGTATAAGGGACAAGGCGAGAAAGGCGTGATCCCTGGGCGAAGAGGGAGAGTTGAGGTGAAGGTTAAAGTCACCAGCAATAAGGAGGTGGGGGAAGATTAAGGAAAGATCAGAGAGAGTCCGAAGAAGAGAGTCCCAGAGATCGGGACGAAGGGCAGGAGGTGAATAAATAAGAAGAATATGTGTTGGGGGTGAGGTGTGAAGATGAAGTAGAAGAGCCTCAGGATAAGAAAGTGAGGGTGAAAACATCTGAGTGAAGGGGAGGTTGGGGCAGAGGATGGCTGCCACACCACCACCTGAACGACCAATCCGGGGAACAGAAACTGCAGAGAAGCCCGCAGGAAGGCAGCGAGCAAGAAGGGCATCCTCCCCATCCTTCAACCAAGTTTCAGTGAGGAGGGTAAGGTCAAAGGATGCTTGCATGATGAGGTCTTGAATGAGGAGAGACTTGGTTCTGAGAGAGCGACAGTTCAGGAGGCCTATTCTGAGGGGAGCATGGAGAGGGGTAGAGGTGATGGATGATTGGGAGGAAGCGTGAAGAGAGGGGAGGCAGAGATGAAGATTAGAGTAGCACCGAAAACGCGGGCCAACAGCCTTGACTGGGCGGCGACCCCAATGGATAGGTATGTGGGCCATGGGGTGGTCAGTGAGGAGGAAGGAGAGAGTAAGAGAATGAGAGGAAGACCGTACCTGGGGTAGCCGGGGTGCCACGCAATTGGTGGAGAGAGGTGGAGAAAGAAGACAATCCGATCCACTTGCCGTGAAGAGGCAAAATGCTAGAAGAGAAAAGAAGTGCAGAGTGGTGTTAGAAGCGTGACCTCCGCTGCCGGAGCGGCCCCAAGGAGCGCATCTAAGGAGCACGTGCTCCTTAGGTGCGCTCCTTCGGTGCGCGCCCCTGTCACGTGCCACGGCGACAAGCGCCACAGGCGCTCTGAATTTAAAGCCTGTAGGCAGGATACCTCTTGGAGCGCGGCCGCAAGAACGCGGCCGCGTCACTTCCAGAGGCGGAACCAGGTAGAAACCAGGAGATGGGTGGCAAAAACAGAGAGGGCAGACTCTGTGGAGAGAAAACAAACAGGCGGGTAGCCGAAACAGGCAAGAGAACAGCATTAGAAGTACAGCAGTGACTCCGGACTTGCAGGCGCTCTGAATTTAAAGTCTGTAGGCAGGATACCTCTTGGAGCGCGGCCGCGTCACTTCCGGAGGCGGAACCAGGCAGGAACCAGGAGATGGGTGTCAAAAACAGAGAGGGCAGACTCTCTTGGAGCGCGGCCGCGTCACTTCCTGAGGCGGAACCAGGCAGGAACCAGGAGATGGGTGGCAAAAACAGAGGGGGCAGATATGCCTTTAAGTGGCGCTGATTCTCGGTGTGGTATGCGGAAAGATGGGTGAACCCGTTTTCCTGCTCAGTACAGGTGGTACTTCACTATCTGCTTCACCAATCGCAGGTGGGACTGAAGTTCAATTCGGTCTGAGTACAGCTAAGTGTCATTGCAGCACATCACCATTCCACTGAGGGAAAACCCCTCTTGGCTCAGTCCCTTGTTTCCTGATTCCCACAGGACCTCATGCTATCCAAACCCCCCCCCCCCCCCCATCCACCCTCCAGCGGCAGAGTAGGATCTCAGTGTGGTGCTCTCGTAGCTCATTAGGGCTCCGTTCGAGCCTCAGGCTACCTGCTACCTCTGGTATCTATCCTGGAAGGGTTGCCTTCCTGGTAGCACTCACATCAGCTTGCAAAGTCAGCAAGCTCCACGCTGATAGCAGAGCCCCCCCCTACATGAGGTTCTACAGGAACAGGGTGGTGTTCCACACACACCAAGTATCTTCCAAAGGTGATGTCCTCATTCCAGCTCAACCAAGAGGTGGTACTTCCCACCTTCTTTCCGAGGCCTCACGCCGGTAAGATGGAGACCATTCTCCACAATCTGGATTGTAAGAGAACCCTTTTACTTGCAACGGACCCAGGGCCACCGTAAAGCACCTCAGCTTTTCGTATCCTATGACCCTAGTCGCTTGGGGCTCCCAGTGACTAAGCAAACTCTGTCTACTTGGGTGGCGGACTGCATTACCCTTACCTATGAGCAAACAGGAATCTCACTGGACCAGAGGGTCATGGCACACTGCATGAGGGCCATGGCTACTTCCATGGCAAATCTGCGTTCCGTTCCCATGACAAAAATCTGCCAGACCACCACCTGGTCTTTAGTCCACACCTTCGCAGCTTACCTCTGCCTGGAGAGGGAGTCCCAACAAGACAGCGCCTTCAGCCAGGCTGTACTCCTTAATTTCTTCGGGGTGTAGGCAGCTCCTGTCCTACTTTCTGTGTTCAGGCTACCGGAGTGCTGGTTTTCAGCCAGACACTTAGGCCTCTTGGTAGGGACTCAACTGCTGCTGATCACGGCTCACTTTTGCAGTTCATAAGAACATAAGATATGCCATACTGGGTCAGACCAAGGTCCATCAAGCCCAGTATCCTGTTTCCAACAGTGGCCAATCTAGGTCATACATACAAAGCAGTCTCCCCAAAAGACACAGGTTCCTCAGTGCTTGTATTGGGTCAAGCAGTGATATCCTGGGTCCCTTTTAATAATGGTTTATGGACCTTTCCTCCAGGAACTTGTCCAAACCTTTTTTTAAACCCAGCTACACTAACAATTTTTACTACATCCTCCGGTAACAAATTCCAGAGTTTGATTACATGTTGAGTGAAATAAATATTTTCTCTTATTAGTCTTAAATAGGTTACCCTGTAGCTTCATTGCATGTCCCCTAATCTTTTTATATTCTGATGACGTAAACAATTAATCTACGTTTACCCGTTCCATTCCATTCATTAATTTATAGACCTCTATCATCTCTCCCCTCAGCCGTCTCTTTTCCAGGTTGAAGAGCCCTAACCTTTTTAGTCTCTCTTCATTGGAGTATCCTTCCATCCCCTTTACCATTTTGATGGCTCTTCTCTGTACCTTTTCTAATAACGCTATATCCTTTTTAAGATACGGCAAACAGAATTGCACACAATTTTCAAGGTGCAGTTGTACCATGGAACGATTCAGAGGCATTATAATATCCTTTATTTATTTTCCATTCCTTTCTTTATAATACCTAGCATTCTATTTGCTCTCTTTGCCACCGCTGCACACTGGGCGGAGGGTTTTAACATGTTATCCACGATGACGCCTAAATCTTTTTCCTGGGTAGTGGTTAGAAACATAGAAATATGATGACAGAAAAAGACCACAAGGCCTATCTAGTCTGTCCTTCCATAACAACTACAACAGTCCCCTTTTTTCCTTTAGAGATCCTCTGTGTTTGTCCCATGCTTTTTTGAATTCAGTTACTGTCCTCATCTCTACCACCTCCACTGGGAGACTACTCCACAGATCCACTACTCTTTCCGTAAAGAAATATTTCCGCATATCACTCCTGAATCTATCCCCCTTCACCCTCAACCCATGTCCCCTCGTAGCAGAACTTGCTTTCAATTGAAAGAGGCTCTCCCCCTGAACATTTATGCCACGGAGGTATTTAAACATCTCAATCATATCACTTCTATCCCGCCTTTCCTCTAAGGAACCTTGCATCGTGTAACCATAGTTTGGGTTGTTCTTTCCTAGGTGCATAACTTTGCACTTGTCCACATTAAATTTCATCTGCCATTTGGATGCTCAGTCTTCCAATTTATCAAGATCCTCTTGCAACGTTCCACAATCCTCTTGGGTTTTAACAACTTTAAATAGTTTTGTGTCATCTGCAAATTTGATAACCTCACTTGTTCCCTTTTCCTGGTCATTTATGAATATGTCAAAAAGTAGCGGACCCAGCACCAGATCCCTGGGGTATTCACCTTTCTCCATTGGGAAAGTTGGCCATTTTGCCCTACCCTCTGCTTTCTATCTTTTAACCAGTTCCTGATCCACAATAGTACATCACCTCCTATCCCATGACTTTTTAGTTTTGCTAAAATCCTCTGATGAGGGGCCTTGCCAAAGGCTTTCTGAAAGTCCAGATACACTATATCAACCGACTCACCTTTGTCTACCTGTTTGTTCACCCCATCAAAAAAACATAACAGATCTTCCTTGTCTGAAGCCATGTTAACTGACTCCCATTAAGCCATGACTATCTACATGATGAGTAATTTTGTTTATAATGGTTTCTACCATTTTTCCCGGTACTGACATCAGGCTGACCGGTCTGTAGTTTCCCTGATCATCCCTGGAACCCTTTTTAAAAATTGACGTTACATTGGCGATCCTCCAATCTTCAGGTATTACAGATGATTTTAATGATAGTTCTCAGATTACTAATAGCAGGTCTGCATCTCGTATTTCAGTTCTTTCAACACCCTTGGATGTATACCATCCGGTCCAGGTGATTTGCTACTCTTCAATTTATCAAATAATTTTAATACATCTTCCCGGTGTATCAATATTTCTTTCAATTCCTCTGCAATATCACCTTTAAATACCACTTTAGTCGTGGGTAACATCCCTACATCTTCCTCAGTAAAGACCGAAGCAAATAATTCATTCAGTCTCCCTGCTATAGCCTTGTCCCCTCTTACTGCCTCTCTTACCCCTCTATCATCTAATGGTCCAACTGACTCTCTCACATGTTTTTTGCTATGAATGTACTTGAAAAAGTCTTTATTACGCATTTTTGCTTCCACAGCAAGTTTCTTCTCAAATTCTCTCTTTGCCTGCCTTATCAATGTCTTGTATTTAACTTGCTAGTGCTTGTGATATTTCCAGTTTTTGTCATTTGGCTCTTTTTTCCATTTCCTGAAAGATGCTTTTTTGGGCAACAGCCTCTCTGGCCTCACCTTTAAACCATGCTGGCAGTTTTTTTGGACTTTCTTCCACTTTTCTTAAAGCGTGGAATACAGCTGATCTGGGCTTCCAAAATAGTATTTTTAAACAACACCCAAGCTTTGATGTAAGTCTTTGACCTTTGCAACTGCTCCTTTTAGTTTTTTCTTAACTATTTTCCTCATTTTATCATAGTTTCCCTTTCGAAAGTTAAAAGGTAGTACTGTGGATTTCCTTACCATCCCTCCTCCATTAATTAAACCAAATGCAATCATGCTATGATCACTATTGCCAAGTGGCCCCAACACCCTTATCCATGGCATTTTTCTTTTGGTTACAAGTTCTCGGTAGCCTGTAGCTGGGGAGTCCCATATGTGAGGACTGACTTCATGCTTGTTCCCGAGAAAGCATAGTCGCTCGCCTGTATCAGGTGTTATCCAGGGACAGCAGGAATCAGTCCGCACAACCCTCCCTCCTCCCCTTGGAATTGCTTCTTTAACATATTTTAATTTTGACGTCTCAGCTATGTCATTTGACTGAGGCAAGATGGCACCCTTGGGCGGAAAGTGAATCACACATGTGTGGTGCATCTCCCAAAGGCTTTCTTTGAAAACTGGGGAGATGCTTCTGTGCGGGCTGACATCACCCATATGTGAGGACTGATTCCTGCTGTCCCTGGAGAACACCAGTTACAGGTGAGTAACTATGCTTGCTTGTTTCCTTATGGTTCTGCAGTTATGTGCACAAATGTGCTTTGATTACAGCCAACCTTTGCTGCACTCTATGGGCTGCAATATCCCTCCTCATGCAAAACCACTACCCGGTCCTCCATTAATAGAAAATTTGACCTCTTCACCATGCCAGGATGGTTGAGCATCAGATGGTGATACACATCAGTTGATTCACATTAAATTCGAACCCTGTGTGCCGCCAAAATACCATGCATTGATTGGCTATCATATATGACTTCCTTCTGGCTGAGAAAGTGCAGTATTCTATTGGTTCATTTCGACCCTGTTTTGACACAGAATTTGGTTGATCATACTGAGGTATTGTTTCCTCATGACAACCATACATAACTTCACAGACGAGTAATTTTGCATGTAGAAATGGCTGCTAAATTAAATTTGCAATAAAATAGTATTTAATAAGCCAGGATTCTACCACAGAATTTAGAAAGGTTGTCAAAATAAAACTGAGAGTAACTTGATCATGCAGCTTATGCAAGACTTTTTCACATCCCTGTAAGTAACCCAAGACTAGTATGACTTTAAGCTAACCCTGGGGCCTTTGCAAATTTGAACCACTAATTTTTAAAAATGAGTTCATTGGGTTTACCAGGGCTGGATTTGGGCATAAGTGGCACAGTCATGTGTCTAGGGCTGGGGTTCTCAACCTAGTCCTCCAGACACATCCAGTGAGTCAGGTTTTCAAGTTATGCATGGATGAGATTCTGAAAACCTGACTGAATGCTTGTGCTGCTCCTGATCAAACTCACCAGGTAACAAAATCCAACCTTGACTCTTTGGCTCCAATTTTCTAAATTCAAGTAAGGAATGAAATCACACATACACAGAAAATTATGCCATAACAGGTTATTTAAGCTTAAGCAGAGGGATTTAGGCCTGCAAACTTGATTGTTTTTCCCATAATTCCTACTCCAGCTAGGCCATAGTACTACTTTTATTAGGAATCAAACTGCTATATGGTACAAATTTATCTTACCACTCTACATCAGGCCTTTGCTTTACAGATGAAGCTAAACATTACATATTTTAGGTCAAACTAGGCACAGAGATTGCTCAGCTTAGTCAGGACAAACAAAAACGTTCTGTCACATTTTTTCACAAAAATCTACAACATACAACCTTGGCTTATATAACACATTCTACTAGGCCAGGGGATTTCCAATCCATAGAAACATGATGGCAGAAAAAGATCACATGGTCTATCTAGTCTGCCCTTCCATGTCAACTACAGTAGTCCCCTTTTTACCTTTAGAGATCTTCTGTGTTTGTCCCATGCTATTTTGAATTCAGATACTGTCCGTGTGTCAACCATCTCCACTGGGAGGCTATTCCACCCATCTACCACTCTTTTCATAAAGAAATATTTCTGCATATTACTCCTGAGTCTATCCCCTTTCACTCTCATCCTATGTCCCCTTGCCTTCAATTGAAAGAGACCTCCCTGTGCATTTATGCCACAGAGGTATTTAAATGTCTCTATCATATCGCCCCATCCCACCTTTCCTCTAAAGTATACATATTAAGATCTTTAAGTCTGTCCTCATATGCTACATAACAAACACCACTCCAGTCCTGAAGGCCTCTGTATTAGTCTTTCAGCAAAATTCCAAGCCATTCTCCATACTAACCTTTTCAGAGGGTCCTAGTACCTCACTTCAAGTCCCTTTCAATGCTGACTTGGCTATATGTGCCCCCCAGGGTGAAGGCACCCAAATCTGGGTATTTGAGACACACATAAATAAGGTGGTTCATAGCATCATTATTGTAAAGCTAACACCAAGTCTATTGGTTATGGTTCAAGAGGCATAAAGGAAACTGTGTGAGAGAAGATGGGTTATATGTTTCTGTGAGTTTCCAGTGGGTGTCAGACCAGTCTTTGGGACACACCTAGCCAGTCAGGTTTTCAGGATAACCACAATGAATATGTATGAGACAGATAGGCATGCAGTGACTCCATTATATGCAAATCTCTGTCTCATGCATGTTCATTGTGGTTATCCTGAAAACCTGATTGGCTGGATGTGTCCTGAGAACTGGGTTGAAAGCCCCTGGTCTACTGAAAGAGCTAAATCAAACATAACCACACATCTGAAGGCTACAAATGAAAGAACTGACTGATTCGGATTTCCCTGCAAACTGTGGCATGTGAAATGTTTGAACCTGGATTTAAGTGCACGCTTTCCTGCCTTTTCTTACATCAAAACTACATTTTCATTGAAAGATGATGAGCAAGAAAAAAATCTTGACAAGGCTTTAGTGTTTGAGTCTTAGGAGACTAAAGCATTATGTCTCATTCTCTGTATGTATTTTTAAAGTTGCTTACACATTTTTGAAAATGTTCTTCCCTTGTTTTCAACCAGCTTATATAAAACAACTGTTTTTGGCAGGGTCCCGACTACAGACTTTATAAGAGCGAGCCAGAATTAACCACTGTGGCAGAAGTGGATGAATCTAATGGGGATGACAAGGTGGAAGGCCCTCTGGACGGAGAGAGTTCTGCAGCTAAAGGTTAGACTGAAACCTAGGAAATACTAAAGAAAAGGTGAAAATCTAAATTCTGGTGACTTTTTCCCTCTGGAAGGCCTGGAAGGGGGGGAAGTAGATGATTAAAAGCTATATTTACTCTGTTATTTTCATCACCTGCAGATGTTTAGTACTACAATGCTATGTACTATCAGGCCACTTTGATTTTGAAGTTAGTATTGTAGAGCTTTGTAAGCAGGGTAGCCAGTCCCCTTGGGAGGGTGATATTGTCTCATGGAGCCAGAAGGGATCTTATTCTAAAAAGCTTCTGGAGCTTTGTTACATGCACTATGATAGGCAGGGCCGGCCCTAGAGTTGGTCCGAAGTGTTAGGAGCCCTAGGCAGACCTAAAGCTTTATACGCCCTATGGCTGTCAAAATCTATTATTTAGCTTTGAATGACTTGTGTTTGCTTCTCTCCAGAGATTTCTGCCGTAGGTGATTGCCTAGTTTGCCTAATGGTTGGCCGGCCCTGATGATAGGATGCTCTGCATCACTGTTATAACACAGGGCCCCCTTCAGCTGTTCCAAATGATTTCTTCAAAGTATGCATGATTTAACGTAGTATATGATGGCAGATAAAGATTGCTGGCTGAAAGTGAAGGCAATCTGAAACATTTGCTTCTCAAGATCAAGGAACATAGTCTTAAAATGGGCCTGCGCCTTAATGTAAAGAAGACAAGGATCATGACAACTGGCAAAATCAGAGAAGAAATTGAAATAGTGGACAACTTTTTTAACTTACTTGGATCAACTATCAATAAAGAAGCAACAAGCAGTTGAGAAATCCGACGATGCGTTGCTCTTGGCAGAATGGCTATGAAGGACCTAGACAAGATTCTCAAGAGCAGAGATGCCTCTCTCCATACAAAGATTCGACTTGTTCAAGCCATGGCAATTTCAGTAACGTCATATGGATGTGAAAGTTGGACATTGAAAAAGACAGGAAGAAAATTGATGCCTTTGAATTATGGTGCTGGCGGCGAATACTGTGTGGATTGCCCGAAGAACAAACCAGTCCATATTAGAGGAGATCAAACATAAGCTTTCCTTAGAAGCTCAGATGACAAGACTTCGACTTTCATATTTTGGACACATCATGCGAAGAGAGAGATTGCTAGAGAAAGACATCATGTTTGGCAAGGTAGAAGGTCAACACAAAAGAGGAAGGCCAGCAATGAGATGGATTGATACAATAACAGCAGCTACAGGTGCCAGTTTATCAACAATGAGCCACCTGATTGAAGACCGAACACAATTTAGGACAACTATCCAGAGGGTTGCCATGAGTCGACACAGACTCGATGGCACTTAACAACAACAACAACAACAACATGGCCCATCTAGTCTGCCTAGCAAGGTGGCAGGATTAGGTGCACCTGCTGCTCCGTGCAGGTCACCCCTCCCTGTGCCTTTGTTTAGGGGTGTACCCACCGCTCCGTGTAGATCACCCCTATTTGTTGAGATATAAGAGAGATGTTTATTTTGATTTTATCCTGTTGCTATAAAGGGATCAACTGTGTCTGTCCCATGCCATTTTGAATTCTGTCACTGTATTTGCCCCCACCACTTCCATTTGGAGGGTATTCAATCATTTTTTGGCTGTTTTTTTCCTGGGATGCCTCCAATCATATTTTTTAAACAGCAACCTGTTTGTCTCCCACATCTATATCCAGCCATCAGTGGAAACATACAAACAGAACAATTTTTTGTCGGAACTTACACCTTGAAGAATCCACTCCTTCTCGTGGTGTGATGTTCCTTTTTATCTTTTAACTAGGAACGCAACCCTAACATCAGGTTATTGGGAGGATCATAACCCCTCAATACCAACCGGTAAAAGTACGTGCTCTTTTATCACAGGCAAATAACCAAACGGAAAGATCACTTAGCTGATTGCATTTGGTTTCTCTCTTTCTTCAGCTAAACAGCTGGAAAACTCCTTAAGTCGCAGCCAAGACAACTCTCCCAGAAAAACGTATTTATGGCAACCACTTCGAGATCCGAAGATCACGACTCAGTGACCCAACGTTGTGTTTCAAGCCAAAGCATCTCCTGGCCCTTCAACAACAGTTGGCCAGGGCCAGGAGATGCTTTGGCTCGAAACACAACGTTGGGTCACTGAATCGTGATCTTCAGATCTCGAAGTGGTTGCCATAAATACGTTTTTCTGGGAGAGTTGTCTTGGCTGCGACTTAAGGAGTTTTCCAGCTGTTTAGCTGAAGAAAGAGGATCCATGCTTTGGAAAGGAAGAGAGAAACCAAATGCAATCAGCTACGTGATCTTTCCGTTTGCTAATTTGCCTGTGATAAAAGAGCACGTACTTTTACCAGTTGGTATTGAGGGGTTATGATCCTCCCAATAACCTGATGTTAGGGTTGCGTCCCTAGTTAAAAGATAAAAAAGGAACATCACACCACAAGAAGGAGTGGATTCTTCAAGGTGTAAGTTCCAACAAAAAATTGTTCTGTTTGTATGTTTCCATTGATGGTCCAATCATATTTTGGCAGCTCCCAACTCCCTTCATAAGAGGCCTAATTAGGTTTTCTGACTTTTTGTGAAACTTTCTTTATTTCTCACAACTGTAAGCCCAAGTGATGCTCTAAGCCCATGAGGATTCGTGGCATTACTCAGGGTTTCTTGACAACTGCTTCACGGCAGTCACATGATCTCTAGCACGGACCCTTATAACAATCATATGTGTTGCCAAGCATAGCATCCTGGGTTGTGGCACCTGTTAAAAAATATCTTAGGCCAGCTGGATAGTGGAGTCATTGTTGTAGCACTGCGTCTTCCCAGGCCAGCTTGATTGTGGATTCGCTGTTGTAGCACTGTGTACTCTCAGGCCAGCTGGATTGTGGAGTCGCTGTTGTAGCACTGTGTACTCTCAGGCCAACTGGATTGTGGAGTCGCTGTTGTAGCACTGTGTACTCTCAGGCCAGCTTGATTTTGAAGTGTGCCTTGTTGAGTTCCTCCTCTAGTACGGAGCTGCCTCATAAATTTGTAGATGCTTTCCTAGTGTAACACTCTTCTGAGTAACAATCATTAGTAAAAAACTGATGATGGAATAATTTGGGCTGCATGCAGGAAATGTATTGGCCAAGCAATGGCTTGTTAGATTTTTCTAAGACTGGTGGTATAAAGTCGATATGAAAAGATTTTGGAAATATATGGGGGACAGGACAGACTTATTTGGGATAAAGAGGATGACAGGTACATTTTACAGAACGGGATGTTGCAGTTTACATTGAAGGGAAAATGGGTCCTGCAGCTATTTTCTATGTTATAGGAGACACAAGCAAAACCTGTCACAGTTGGCCTATATGAGTTTCATTGGAGTTACTTACTCTGTCTCTGGACTAGCTGAAGGGGTGAAGCTGCTCAGGGTCGAGAAAAGTGTTAGGGGGGTTGGATTGCAGGACACGGCAGTGCCACATACTAAGCTATGGAGGGGAGATGCCTTTTTCTGGACTAAATGCATCTCTGGCTAATTTAATAGCACTTTCCTTCCATCATCTTTCCCAATGAAGGGGAGTACCTTTCCTCTCTTGTCTCTCCATACACCCCTCCTTGTGAATTTTGTTCCTTCTCTGGCGTTCTACTCTCTATGCCCTTTTCTTCTTCTGCAAACTCCAGGCTTTGATCTTTTCACCTTGCTGCTCCTTATGCATGGAATGGTTCCTCACAGGCGACTTATAAACAAACTGAGCATCCTAGGGATGGACCCTAAAGTTACTGCTTGGGGTAGAAATTGGTTGGGTGGGAGGCGACAGAGTACAGGTAAATGGAATTCACCCTGAGGAGAAGGATGTTACCAGTGGTGTGCCCCAGGGATCTGTCCTTGGTCCGATTCTTTTTAACATCTTTGTTAGTGATATAGCGGAAGGGCTCTCGGGTAAGGTTTGCCTCTTTGCGGATGATACCAAAATCTGCAATAGAGTAGACACCCAGGAAGGTGTAGATAACATGAGGAGGGATCTATAAGCTTGAAGAATGGTCTAGAATTTGGCAACTGGGATTTAATGTTAAAAAATGTAAGGTCATGCATTTGGGCTGCAGCAATCCAAGGGAGCAATATAGTATAGGGGGTGAAGTACTTTTGCCCACTAAAGAAGAGCAGGACCTAGGCGTGTTTCTGTCTGATGATCTTAAAGTAGCTAAACAGGTAGAAAAGGTGACGGCAAAAGCTAGAAGGATGCTTGGGTGCATACGGAGAGGAATGGCCAGCAGAAAAAAGGAGGTGATAGTGCCTCTGTATAAGTCTTTGGTGCAGCCTCATTTGGAGTATGGTGTGCAATTCTGGAGACCGCACCTTCAAAAGGATGTGAACAGGATGGAGTTGGTGCAGAGGATGGCTACTAAGATGATTAGTGGTCTTCATTATAAAGCATATGAGGACAGACGTAGGGATTTCAATATGCCAAAAAATAAATAAATAAAATTAAAAAAAATGTACACCTTAGAGGAAAGGCGGGATAGAGGTGATGTGATATTGAGATGTTTAAATACCTCCGTGGCATAAATGTTCAGGGAGAAGAGCCTCTTTCAATTGAAAGCAAGTTCTGCTACGAGGGGACATGGGATGAGGGTGAAGGGGGATAGATTCAGGAGTGATATGCGGAAATATTTCTTTACGGAAAGAGTAGTGGATCCATGGAATAGTCTCCCAGTGGCGGTGGTAGAGATGAGGACAGTAACTGAATTCAAAAAAGCATGGGACAAACACAGAGGATCTCTAAAGGAAAAAAGGGGGAGGAGTGGTCTAGTGGTTAGGACAAGGTACTTCAGGCTGGAGGGCCGTGGGTTCAAGTCCCACCTGGGGACAGCAATCTCAGGCCGGAGGGACTGGGATTTCTAGTCCTGTAGGTACTCCTTGTGGTCTTGGGCAAGCCACTTAACCCTCCATTGCCCATATTCCCTGTAAGTATTAGTGTATGTGTCTCATATCCCCTCATGTTAAATGTATCCCCCAATTGACCGCTTTGACCCGGTGAAAAGCGGGATATAAATACAGCTAAATAATAAATAATAATAATAATAATAAATAATAAAAAGGGGACTGTTGTAGTTGTTGATATGGAAGGACAGACTAGATAGGCCATGTGGTCTTTTTCTGTCATGTTTCTATGTTTCTAACAAACTTCCTCTATCTTTACATCAAGTCTCTTCTCTCCCACTCCTCAAATCCATGCTAAAGGCTACCTATTTGAGGCTGCATTTGGATTCTAATCCCTTGTTCTCCTTGTCTGCTTCCCTATTTGAAACCCCTTGTTTCTCTTGTATTACTCTGTCTATCTTGATTAGATTGTAAGCTCTATGAGTAGGGACTGTCTTATTAATATATTTGTATAGGACTGTGTATGCCTTGTAACGCTATATAAATCGTTGTAGTAGCAGTAGTAGGGTTTCTCTGGAAACAAGTAGGAAGTAATTTCTCACATATGGTTGATGGAGCGACAGAGCCCATGTGGAAACATCTCCCCCAGCTTTCAAAGAAAGCCTTTGGGAGATGCACCACACACATGTGGTCCCCTTCCCGCCCAAGGTGCCATCTTGCCTCCTTTTTTCTGTGGAGCCCACCGGACATCTGTCTCGTTTCCCCAGAAAAAATGTCTTTGTCTTATATTATCCTCTTTTCGGTACGCATACCGGTTCCTCTTCCCGCCCCCGAGCCATTTCGCCTAGTCATCACTCCTCGGGTTCGTTTTCTTGTTTTTTCTTGAGGTGTCCCTTGGCTGGCGCTGTGTGCCCTTTTTGGCCAGTAGGCCTCGGACCATCATCCGAATTGAAGGACCCGTTTTTACCTATGGCCTCCAAGTGGCTTAAAATATGATTGGTACAGTAAAATGATGTCCCTCACCAACCCACATGACGGCTGGACCATGACAATTCGGGCTGCGATCTGTGTAAGTCCATATCTGCAAAGGCCATCAAGAGCTGTCAGTTGCAGTAGGAGAAGTTCATCCACAGATCTGACTCTGTACTGGAGCCCCCCGGCGACACCACACTCTAGGGCCCCATCCGGTACCTCTGTGCCACGTGATGTCTGAGCTGCCTCGGAGTCCTGTGATCACGGCCTGTCCGAGAGGAACTCCCCGGAGGTGGAACACAAGAAGAGCTTGAAAGTCTCAAAGGCCACCTCGGAGGATGGGTCTGGAAAAGTAGGTAAATCTCACACCAGGCCCCACAGTCCCCGGCATAGGTCTGAGGGATCGGGGCAGAAGCAGCCACACAAGCTGCCTTGGAAGGAGGAGTCCGCATCAAGCGACTGCCCTCAGACCCCCCTCGATGGAACTGACACCGGGCTCAAAGCCATCGGTGCTCATATCAAAGGCTGTGTAGCCATCTGACATGGAGACCAGGATGGCGGACTTGGAGCACAGTATCACTGTCGTCCTGGCCCAGCAGCAGGCATTGATATCTGATTCTTCCAGTTCATCTGGCCTGATGACTGGACCCTCAACCTCGAGGGCTTCCCTGGTTGTCGAGCCAATCCTCAAGTGCCCCTGGCCTCGAGAGCCTTCGGCATTGGATGAGATCCCAGTCCCATTCATCGGGACACCGGTCCTCTCTGGCAAATGCACGCAGTTCGGACGACAGGTCCCCCGGGAATCGCGTGTGTTCGGGCTTGGGCCCAACCACGGGAGCTGCAGAGCCCTGGATTCCTCCTCTGACTTTGAGTCAGACTGGGAGACCGAGTACGAGGAATCCACAGACATCTGACAACACCGAGATGTGTCCTTGGACCTTGGACATCCTCAGCCGGAAATGCTACCAGGGCTTGATACTGGTTTGCTGAGTCCAATCCTACTAGTTGTATATCGGTATGTACCTCGATGAACTGGCGAGGGATCTCGCCGGTTTCTCTGCAGGCCTCTATGGGGAATCTCTTCAGCGGTTCAAGTCACTGGTCTTGGCAGTAACATAGTAACATATACTAACATAGTAAGTGATGGCAGATAAAGACCAGCATGGTCCATCTAGTCTGCCCAGCAAGATGGCAAGAGTAGGTGCACCTGTCGCTCTATGCAGGCCACCCCTCCCCATGTTTTTGTTTCTGTTTAGGGGTGAACCCACCACTCCATGTAGGACACCCTTATTTGTTCAGACGCTAGATAGTTCAGAAGTTAGATGGTACCGTTTATTTTGCTTTTATCCTGTTGCTGTAAAGGGATCCACTGTGTTTGTCCCATGCCGTTTTGAATTCTATCACCGTGTTTGCCCCCACCACTTCCATTGGGAGGGCATTCCAAGCATCCACCACCCTTTCAGTGAAGAAATATTTCCTGACATTGCCTTTCAATTTACCACCTTGCAGATTCATGTTATGCCCTCTAGTTTTACAGCTTCCCCGTCTTTGGAAGAGGTTTGTTTGTTCATCATTTTTCTTTAAGTATTTAAAGGTCTGAATCATATCTCCCCTGTCCCTCCTCTCCTCCAAAGTGTACATATTTAGGTCTTCAAGTCTCTTCTCATAAGGCTTCTGACGCAGGCTCCAAATCATTTTGGTCGCCTTTCTCTGAACAGTTTCCAGTCTTTTTACATCTTTTGCAAGATATAGTCTCCAAAACTGAACACAGTATTCCAAGTGAGGCCTCACCAGTGACTTGTACAGTGGCATAAGTACCTCTTCCTTTCTGCTGGTAATCCCTCTTTGTATGCAGCCCAACATTCTCCTGGCTTTTGCCACCGCCTTGTCGCACTGTTTTGCCACCTTGAGATCATCAGAGATAATCACACCAAGGTCTTTCTCCTGAACCATGCATACCAACCTCTCACCCCCTATTGTGTACTTTTCCCTTGGATTTCTGCTCCCAAGTGCATGACACTGCACTTTTTCACATTAAATTGTAGTTGCCAAGCATTAGACCAATCTTCCAGCTTTTGTAGATCTTTCCTCATGTTATCCACTCCCTCGGGGGAGTCCACTCTGTTGCAAATTTTTGTGTCATCTGCAAAAAGACAGACATTTCCATTCAGTCCTTCAGCAATATCACTCACAAATATATTGAACAGTGCCGGGCCCAGGACCGAACCCTGAGGCACCCCGCTAATCACCTTCCTCTCATCCGAGTGAGCTCCATGTACCATCACCCTCTGTTGTCTGTCAGTCAACCAATTTCTAATCCAGTTTACTATCTTGGGACCCATCCCCAAGCTACTGAGTTTACTGACAAGCCTCCTATGAGGAACAGTATCAAAGGCTTTGATGAAATCCAGATAGATGACATCCATTGCATGCCCCAGATCTAGTTCCTTGGTCACCCAATCAAAGAACTCAATCAGATTTGTTTGGCAAGACCGTCCTTCGGTAAAACCATGTTGCCTTGGATCTTGCAACCTGTTGGTTTTGAGAAAGTTCACTATTCGCTCTTTCAGGAGTGCCTCCATTACTTTTCCTGCCACCGAGGTAAGGCTCACGTGCCTGTAATTTGATACTTCTTCCCTGTCACCACTTTTGTGTAGAGGTACAACATTAGCCATTCTCCAGTCCTGAGGAACCACTCCTGTTTCCAAGGATCTGTTGAAGACATCCTTCAATGGTCCTGCAAGAACCTCTCTGAGCTCTTTCAGTATCCTGGGATGTATCCCATCTGGTCCCATGGCTTTGTCCACTTTCAGTTTAGCAAGTTGTTCTAACACCGCATCTTCTGTGAATGGTGTGGTATCTACTTCAGTCCTATTTTTATATTTGGGAGTCACAGCTGGTCCATCTCCGGGATCTTATTTTATTTATTTATTTATTTAACTATTTCTTTTATACCGCCCCTTCCAGAGATCAAGGGCGGTTTACATATAACAGGTTCTTCTTTAGTAAAAACAGAGCAGAATTATTTGTTCAGCAATTTCGCTTTTTCAGTGTCACTTTCCACGAGTCCTTTCCCAGCACTTCTGAGTCCTGCAATTCCAACTCTGATCTTCTTCCTTTCCTGAATATACCTGAAGAAAGTTTTGTTGCCACTCTTAACATCTTTAGCCATCTTTTCTTCTGCCTTTGATTTTGCTATCCTTATTACTCTTTTAGACTCTTTGAGTTGGATCTTGTATTCATTTCTGTGTTCTTCTGTTTGCAAGCTTTTGAATTTTGCGAAAGCTGTGTTTTTTGCCTTTATTTGAGCAGCCACCTCTTTGGAAAACCAAATAGGTTTCCTTCTCCTCTTGTTTTTATTTATTTTTCTTACATATTGATCTGTTGCCCCTTTTATTGCCGCCTTTAGTTGAGTCCATTGCAATTCCACTTCCCTTATCTCCTTCCACCCCGTCATCTCCTCCTTTAAGTACTCGGCCATTTTATTGAAGTCAGTGTTTTTGAAGTTTAGGACTTTGAGCTTGCTATGATTGGCCTGTACCATGGCTTTTATCTCAAACCACACCGTGTGATGGTCGCTGTTGCTCACAGGGGCACTCACGCAGACATTCGACACGTTATCACTGTTGGTGAGCACTACATCCAGCGTTGAGCTTTCCCTGGTTGGTTCCATCACCATTTGTCTAAGTAATGCATCTTGGAGAGCATCCACAATTTTTTTGCTTCTTTCCAGATGTGCAGGAGTAGTAATCCAATCCACATCAGGTAGATTAAAGTCACCCAATATGATCGCTTCCCCCTTTGTTGCTATCTTGGCAATATCTATAATCAATTCGTTATCTCTCTGTTCAATTTGAGTCGGAGGTCTGTAGACTACAGCAATATGGATGACAGTGCCATCTGCTCTTTCCAATGCAATCCAGAGCGCTTCTTTTTTTCCCCATGTTCCCCGCATTTCAGTAGCTTTAATACTGCTTTTGACATACAAGGCTACTCCTCCTCCTCCTTTTCCATTATCTCTGTCTCTTCTGAATAGATTATAGCCAGCTATGGCTATATCCCAGTCATGCGATTTATTAAACCATGTTTCCGTAACGGCCACGATGTCCAAATCCGTTTCCACCATTAGGGCTTCCAGGTCTGGAATTTTTTTGGCTAAGCTTCGAGCATTTGTGCTCATTGCTTTCCAGCATTTACCTGGCTTGTGTGTATTTTGCATTGATTTTATTCTGCCCACTTCTTCCCACTTGTTTTTGATGTGTGGTTTAAGAGTGTGGCTGTTTCTGATGTTCTGCTTTTGCAGGGGGTGGCATGCAGATGTTGACCTTCCACATCCGTCACCCCCTTTTCCTAGTTTAAATGCATATCCACATACTGCCTGAATTTTTCACTTAGGTTTCTTTTCCCTGCGACAGAGAGATGTAGTCCATCAGCACAGTATAGTCTCTTGTTGGTCCATCTGTTGCCCCAGTTGCCAATAAATCTGTATCCTTCTTGTTTGCACCAGGTCTGGAGCCATGTATTAAAGTTGTTAATGCGATGCAGCCTTTTTGTCCCCTTACCAAGAACAGGTAGAACTTCTGAGAATGCAACAGTGTTAACAATGGGCTTGAGTTTCTCTCCCAGAGATTGGAAGTCCTTTTGGGCTGTAGAGGCACTGTTTCTAGCCAGGTCATTTGTGCCCAAGTGGATAATAACATCTGGTTTGGAGTGCTCACTTTTTGCGCTAAGTATTTCAACAACTTGGTTTGTATTCCTGCTGGCTGAAGAGCCTGGTAGGCACATGACTATCTTCTCTCCTTTGAACTGTGTTCCCAAGTTGGTGCCTCTGATGATGGAATCTCCAAGTAGTAATAGTTTTCTGTTTGGTGAGGTTTTCTTCATATTTGGTGCTTTAGCAGGAGATTGGGCATTGTCTGACTCATTTAAGGGCCCTTCAGTTTCTTTGGGTTGGGCATCCTCATTAGCCAAGGCAGAGAAGGCATTTTGCAGGGATATCTCTTGATGTGTAGGATGTCTCTGCGTTACAGGTCGCAATCTTCCGGAACCCACTGTGATCCATTAGTTCCTGGGGTGTTTGATTCTTTGTGGGAGCGGTGGTGGACTTTGTTCAGTTTGTATCCTAGAAGAGGTGCGCTTCATTGCAGCCAGTTCCTCCTTCAGTAGAGACACTTCTTTATGCATGGCTGCTAGGTCTTTCCTTAGTAGAGTCAGTTCTTCATGCATGGCAGCTGACTTTAGGCATATAGGACAAGCTCTTAGGTTCCAAATGATTCTTCTTTGAATGAAAGTACCACAGTTATTGCACTGAATACACGACATGTTGATTAAGCAGTACCAAAAGAGGAAGAATAATAAGAAAAGTTGAAGATGTGGGCGTTACCCAAGTTAGGAACGACAGATGTGACCACTATATAGGCAATGTAGCCCCTGGAGTGGGTGGGGTGAGGAGTAGGGTGGGCGGGAACCTAAGTGTCTCTGGCCAGTAGGCTGTTCCTGAACAGTGGGCACACAGCAAAGGAGTAGGTAAGGGAACCCACCAAGAAGGGCAAATAGATATAGATAAATATGTGGAGACAAACAGACAAAACTCACAATTTAGCAGCAAATTCAGCAAAAATCACCTTTTGGGAGAGCCCTGGAAAGCACTGCTCTTCTCAAGGAACAGAAAGGCAGTGATGGAGTGCTCGAAGTTCCTGTCTCGAGCAGCATACAATGGATTCAAATCCTCAGCTAGAGTGGCTGCCACAGGCATCTGGGCCCAATGCCAGGCATGGCTGCAGTCGTCTGACCTCGAGTAATGGGTCCGTGACAAACTCACTGATGTCTCTTGCACTGGAGAGAAACTCTTCAGAAAACCCATGTCAGACAAAGCTGCAGAGATAGCGACTAAGTTCCTGACCAGGACCTGACTCTCTAAGAAGACCTTGGTGCACCCCAGGAAGAAGCCTTTCTTCTGGAGAAAATAGAGGATTTTTGGTAATGCCCCACAATGCCTGGCCTTCTCTGCCCTATAGCAGGGGCAACAGTTCAAGGGGCAAGGGTATGGCCCCCGCAAACCTAATAACCCTAATACCCTAGCCCCAGCCCAGCCTGTAGGGAGTTTTTGGCTCCTTGGATATGGACTCTTCTCCCCCAGGAGGCCCTCAGCAGCCCACAGCGGGGCATCTGGCCCAGTTTGCCCACAAGTGGTTCTCCATCACCACCGATTCCTGGGTACTGCAAGTAGTCAAGGAGGATTATTTCCTCCCCCTGCAACAGATGCCACCTTCGTTCTTCCCAGGAGAACCTGTAAGATCTCTCCTTCACCAGGCTCTGCTCCTCACTGAGCTCGCAGGCCTCCTTGAGGACAAGGCGGTGGAGCTAGTGCCCAAATATCTCTGGGGCAAAGGCTTCTACTCCAGGTACTTCCTCATTCCCAAGCGAACAGGGGGCCTCAGACCCATTCTGGTCCTGCGGGACTTGAACAGATGTCTGGTGAGGGAGAAGTTCAGGATGCTCTCCCTTGGAACACTGCTACCTTACCTCCAGCAGGGAAACTGTGCTCCTAAGACCTGAAGGATGCTTATATACACATCCTGATCCATCCCAACCATCAACAATACCTCTGGTTTGTGGTGGGAGGAGGCCACTACCAGTACAGGGTGCTACCCTTTGGGCTGGCCTCATCACCACAAATCTTCACCAAGTGGCTAGCTGCAGAGGTGCACCACGCCACCGAGTGCACAATCCATATCCTGCAGCTTCTGGGGTTCGTCATCAGCTACCCCAAGTCCCACCTTTCTCTGCCTGGAGTTTATGGGGGCTCATCTGAATACCCTCCAGGCAAAGGCCTTCCTCCCTCTGGAGAGGACAGAACGCCTCAGGATGCTAGCTTCAGAGGTGCAGCACTGCCGGGCGGTAACTGCTCACCACCTTGTCTGCTTGCTGGGCCATATGGCCTTCATGGTCCACGTGACCTTGTATGCCCGCCTGCACATGAAGGCAGCTCAGTGGTGCCTCTGCTCCCAGTGGACACAAGCCACGGGCAGACTTTGAGATAGCCAGTTGGCGGACTCCCTTGATTGGTGGCAGATCCCCTGCCACCTTCAAGCTGGGGATGCCCTTTCAGGCACCCATCCCCCAGAGGGTACTTAATATGGACACCTCCCTGAGGGGATGTAGAGCTCATTGTGAGGACCTCTGCACTCAAGTCAGTTGGTCTCAGATGGGAGTGCCAGTTGCAGATCAATCTTCTGGAACTCTGGGGGATGGTTCTGGCCCTCTGCCACTGGTTGCAGCATCAGTCTGTGCTGGTCCAGACAGACAACCAGGTTGCAATGTTCTATATCAACAAACAAGGGGGCACGGGCTCATACTCCCTCTGCTAGGAGGCGATAGTCCTCTGCTCATATGCGACACACAGTGGGATGGTCCTGCAGGCAGTCTATCTTTCTGGCCTGGACAATACCCTGGCAGACAGGCTGAACTGAGAGTCCTCCAGCTGCACGAGTGGTGCCTGGACCTCAGAGTAGCCTCCCGCTTTTGCAACTCTGGAGCGTCATCCTAGTGGACCTGTTTGCCAGCCTGGACAACACGCAGTTGCCCCGCTTCTGCTCCCACCAACTGCACCTGTCCCGGGTGGTGACGGATGCGTTCCTTATTCCATGGATGGAAGGCCTCCTTATGCCTTCCTGCCGACACTACTGGTCACCAAGACCCTCTTCAAGGTCCAGCATGACAGGGCATCACTGATACTGGTGGCCCTCCGGTGGCCCAGGCAACCCTGCTTCCTACTGCTTCTCTGTCTGTGGGTGATGTCTATGATTCCCCTGGGCTGCACTCCAGGACTACTTTCATAGGAGGAGGGCGCTCTCCTGCACCCCAACCTGGGGTCCCAGTCGCTCACAGTTTGGCTGCTGAAAGGGTAGCTCTGACTCCCTTCATCCTCCATGGGATGTGGGGGAGATTCTTCTGGCCTCTTGCATGGCCTCCACGAGAAGAGCATATGTCTTTAAGTGGCATCGATTTTTCAGTGTGATGTGCCGAGAAGCGGGTGAAGCCATTCTTCTGCTTGGTGCAGTTGGTACTCCAATAGCTACTCCACCTGTCCCAGGTGGGACTGAAGTCCAACTCAGTCAGAGTGCATCTGAGCGCTATTGTGCAACACCACCACTCCGTCGAGGGCAAGTTCCTGTCAGCACTGCCCCTTGTTTATCGTTTCCTGCATGGTCTTATGTTGTCCAAGCCCCCCATCTGCCCACCAATGGCAGAGTGGGATCTCAACGTGGTGCTCTTTCAGCTCACTAAGCCGCCGTTTGAGCCCCTGGCTATTTTCCACCTGCGATACTTCTCCTGGAAGTTGGTCTTTCTCATGGCACTTACGTCAGCTCGCAGGGTCAGCAAGCTCCAGGATCTGATGGCAGAGCCGCCCTACATGAGGTTCTACAAGAACGGGGTGGTGCTCCGCACACAACCCAAGTTTCTGCCAAAGGTGGTGTCCCCCTTCCACCTCACTCAGGAGGTGGTGCTCCCCACCTTCTTCCCAAGACCTCACACCGACAAGGTGGAGACCGTTCTCCATACTCTGGATTGTAGGAGGGCCCTGTCCTTTTTTCTGCAATGGACTCAAGGCCACCACAAAGCGCTTCAGTTTTTTATAGCCTATGACCCCAGTCGACTGGGGCTTCCAGTGACCAAGTGAACTCTGTCCACTTGGGTAAGCAGACTGCGAGCAGGCTGGGATCTCACTAGACCACCAGGTCACAGCACACCGCATCAAGGCCATGGCCATCTGCGTGGCAAGTCTGCATTCCGTTCCTGTGACACAAATCTGCCAGACCATCACCTGGTCTTCATTCCATACCTTTGCAGATCACTACTGCCTGGAGAGGGAGTCCCATCGGGACAGCGCCTTCGGCCAGGCCATGCTCTGTAATCTCTTTGGGGTGTAGGCAACTCTTGTCCTCCAACCCTTCTGTATTCAGGCTTCAGGTGTACTGGTTCCCCGCCAGACACTTTGGTCTTGCAAGAGTCTCTCAGTTGGGACTCAACTGCTGCATCTCACGGCTCACCTTCTCTGGTCACCCGTAGCATTTTGTACAAGTTCTCGGTAGCCTGTAGCTGGGGAGTCCCATTGTGAGGCCTGGCTGTCCATGCCATACATTCTTCATTTTGATGGAGTCTTCAACACTTCTAGCAATTCAGAAAGCATAGTTACTCACCTGTAACAGGTGTTCTCCGGGGACAGCAGGAATCAGTCCTCATGATCCTCCCTCCTTCCCTTGGAGTTGCTTCTCTACCGTATTTTCATTTTTGTCATCTTAGCTATGTCATTAGACTGAGGCAAGATGGCACCCTTCGGCAGGAAGGGGACCACGCATGCATGGTGCATCTCCCAAAGGCTTCATTTGAGAGCTGGGGAGATGCTTCCACGTGGGCTCTGTCGGCGCCGTCACTCATATGTGAGGACTGATTCCTACTGTCCCCGGAGAACACCTGTTACAGGTGAGTAACTGCTTTCTGAATTGCTAAAAGTGTTGGAGCCTCCATCAAAATGAAGAATATATGGCATAGAGAGTCCACCTACATGCAGGATTCAGAAGGTGTTTGTTGCTGTCACGCACTTCCTGTTTGCCATGTGAAGGCAGCCTACAGAAGCTGTCCTGCAGTTTTGACTGCAACTGAAAAACAGAATAACTTGTTCTGAGTTTCTCAAATATGAATGTAATACATTACTAATGTTTTGAAATCTCTAGGTGCTTATTTTCCTGTTGGGATTGTGCCTCCAAGAACAAAATCACCAGTACCTGAATCATCAACTATAGCCTCTTATGTCACCTTAAGAAAGAACAAGCTAAACCTAACAAAGGTATTTTAAGTTTTATATTATCTCTGGAATGACCGATGAAAGCACAGCACCATTTTATGTGCCTCATACAGTCTTTGATATTGTTTTAAAATGTTTGTGGTTATTATTTGAATTTAATGCTGTTATGAGGTAACTGTTCGCTGTCTGTGGTTCTGTATGGAAATAGATGACTCTATTTCTGTTATCAATCACATATTCCATAATGCCAAATTTGATTCACAATTCATTAAAAAAAATAGAGATTGTGTGAGCTCCATACATTACTATACAGAGTAAGCAGAGAAAGTGCAATGGAGACAGACTGAGTCACTGGGCTGATAAACACTAACACACAGGATGCGTGAGGTAAAGCAGGGTGAATCTTATACCATATCTATATCTTCAGCTTTGTAATGTCTATATCGTGCCTTGGAAAAGTCTGCAACCCTTAGACGTTTTTCAGATTCTGCTGTATAAAAGGCACGGTTCAGAATGTGGATCTACACAATACACTCTACCCTTTCAGTGTGAAAGAATAATTATAAAAGAAATACGCGATCAAGATTTTTTAGTTTCTTCTTTTTCATTACCTTTTGAATAAGTTTGTACACCCTTTGTCATAACAAATCCAAATTAACTCTGTTTTTAACTAATGCATTGAGGCTCATAATAAGATGAAATGCAACTGAATTTATCAACTGCATTTGGCCTGGTAGATGATGACTATGGCTCTCTCAGTTATCTTATGCCTTAAATCAGTTGGAGTTTGGATGAAAGAAAATTTGTTAAAACGTAATCCTGGTGGGATGGCAATTAGGAGCATGTTTATTATAATGCCCTAGATATGGAACGTCACGTGTTTTGTGCAGCAGCCGTGCACTATCCAACATGTCCCAGCAGTGAGCTGTACCCTAACGCATGGCAGCAGCATTCTCCGTTCATATGGGTACAGCTAACACCACCCATTGAGCTAGTGTTAAATGCAACATGATCAGTCCCCCAGCAATGCACTGTTGGAACCCTCCCATTCCCCACACCATTGCATGTTTTTTAATTAGCCCGTGCAGAAACTGTTACCACAGTTCCCTGCAGACAATTACCACATGAACCACTTAGCACACGTCAGTAAACATGCCCCTTAGATTTATGTCCTCAGGAGACATGGGATCTGGATGGGATAACCCTTAGGGGGTCATACTAGATTCTACGTTATCCTTGTAGGGACAGATATCCAATGTCTTTAGGAGATCATATGGCGCCCTTCGGCTGCTCAGACAGAGAGACTAAAGAAAGTGGCATATGCTGTTATACTTGCATAGGTAGACTACTGTGATCTTAGGTGATTTTTAGGCAGAAACTATAGCAGTCAAATTAATATTGAAGGGCAAGAATTGTGATAGAGTGGCACTATTCTTAATTAAATTAAACTGGCTTCCAATTAATTTGAGAATCATCAAGTTAACATTTGTTTATAAATTTTAAGAGGTATAGGTTCAAGTTGTCTGGCAAGATTTGTGCCCAGATATCAGCCTGCAAGGGGGCTGTTCATGCTCAGAACTCCATTTAGTCGTAATGTAAAACTAGTGTTTACTAGGAATCAGACGTTTTTGGGCATTCATCCCTAAATTGAAATGGGTTATGTACTGATCTTGATTGAGCTTTCATACATAGGAGTATGCTTACTAAAATGTGTTATGTTTGCCAAAACGTAGATCCGTGCTGTTGTACATGCCCAGCATGTTGTCCTGCAGTTTCTGTGAGGAGCTGTACCTCACTGTGCTAGCTTGCAAGTGCATTTAACGTGGGTACACTTACTACCACCCATTGACAAGCTGGTAAGTGCACTCACACTAACAGCAGTATTCATGGTTAGCACACGCCAGTGATGTGAGTGCTGACCATGATCTGCTGTCAACACCCACACTCCACTCCAGCCTGCCCAGTCTGTTCTCTTGTGTGTTCACAGATGAAGAGCTGGGAGTAGGAGCTCAGAAAACATAAATAGGAACAGAAGTGAAGGGGAGCCTGAACGATTTTCGGAAAACTGTGTTCATGAGGAGCTAGCTAAACTATTTTTATTAATTAGTATTTAGCTCACTCCTTTCCAGTAGTAGTTTAAGGCAACTTACAATCAAGTACTGTAGGTATTTTCCTTTCCCTGGAAGGCTTATAACACTGGTCAACATTGAAATGGTTACTGACTTTAAAAGGCCCTAATCTGTAGTATCTTGGTGAGCGGAACACAAATATAACATTAGAAAAATTTTATTGGTTCTCGTTTTGAAGATATTGCATGTAGTTCATTTTTGACATTTTACCGTGTAAATTTATCCAGTAGGACATCAACAACATCCCAAATAAGCCTTGAATGATGTAATATTGCATCACATTGCATAATACCAGCATGCACACATCATCCAGAGTTGATTGTATAATTTTCTGATGCAATGAAATACTACTGCCAGACGGCTGCTGCAGCCATCTGACATCAGCAGTGTACTATACGCAGTCGGAAAGGTTGAGCATTTTAAATATTTCAGACTGTGTGCGAGACAGTTTAAGCTACTGTTACATGTAACTTTGATTAATCATATAATTTTAGCCATTTAGATACAATACAGCACAGTAATGCTGCGAAAGTGAGTTAATACCGTTGACAATTTGATACATTTGTGGGGAAGAGACATTTGCCAACCAGAAGAAAAGTATCACTTCTCAACTGAAGAAGGCATATCATCTTTACTTCGGATGCAAGATTGGTGACCAAGACAAGCCTTGGGCCCCGCATAAATGCTGCGCTACATGTACAACACAGCTTTCACAGTGTTTGAATTGCAAAAGAACATCAGTGCCATTTGCAGTCCCCATGGTGTGGAGAGAGCCAAGCAACCACATAAATGACTGTTACTTCTGCTTGGTTCCTCCTCTTTCCAGCGGAATAACAAAGTAAAAGAAGTTGAGCATAGTCTACCCAAACATTCCATCTGCATTGAGACCAGTTCCACATGGTGAGGGACTTCCTATTCCAGAACCTCCATCAGAATATTCTCTTGATTCATCTGATGAGGACAAGGGTGAGCCGACCTGTTCTTCTCCTGGTCCGTCAGCATACAGTGACCCAGATTTTCACTGGGATGCATTTTCAACTCCACACAGAATAAGACAGGAAGAACTAAATGACCTGATTCGTGATTTGGACTTAACCAAGAACAAGTCCCCATCATGTCCCAATGAAACATTTACTTAATATTGGAGTAATATAAATCTCCCGTTACTATTGTTTTACCAAATTTCTTAAGCTTTCTAAGTTCTGTTAGCATTTCACTGCCTGTTTCTTCATTCTGGTAAATATGCTCCTCTCAATCACACCTGGAATTTCTGTCCATAAAGATTCCACATTTGAAGAGAATCTAGCTGTTTCTGTCTTATGAAATGAATTTGAATCCAATGTCCAAACATGCTGAACACAGAGCTGTTGAAAACATTCTGGGATAGTTGTTTAAAGGTGCAGATTGTGGAAAACCTCTCTGAAGATTTCAGTGTCTTTGAATATCTCTTGGTGTACTGTGAAGCCCATCACTGAGACAGTGCCTCGAACAGGCTACCCCTCCAAAATCAGTAACCGTGAGTTAAGGATATTGCCGAGGAAGCTAACTGTGAAGCCTAAGATTGCTTTAAAAGATTAGAAATATTTATAACTGAGATTGGAGGAAGTGTGGACTCTTTCCACAAACAGTCTGTTTGGAATGGCAGCAAGAAGCCAATGAGCCATATCATGTGCTTCATTGTGTTTACAAAAAAAAATTAAGGGACACTGCATGTTAGAGAAAGTTTTCTGGTCTGATGAGACCAAAGTGGAACTTCTAAGTTTCAATGTTTAACAATGTGTAGCTTAAAATAACCCTAACATATCACGGCGTTAACTCAAATCCTACAGTGAAGCTTGAGGGGGCAGCAAGTGGGAATGGTTTGCAACACTGGGGACACGGAGACCTCTGAAGATGAAAGGAATGCTAGATGGTTCAAACTACAAGCAGATCTTAGAGGAAAGTCTGTTCCATGTTGCTATAGATCTGGGACTTGCGAGACGATTCACCTTTCAGTAGGACAGTGATCCTAAACACAAAGCAGAAGTAAGGATGGGAGGGAGGGGGCTCAGCAAGAAGAAAGTGAATGTCAGATCTCAGACCTTTAACCAACAGAAAATCTGTGACAAGACTTGAAGACTGCAGTGCACACATGATCCCCAATCAACTTAAGAGGCTGAGCTATTCTGTAAAGAACAGTGGACAAAACCTGAACCATCCTGCTGTGCAAAGTTTATGCACAGTACATAAGAACATAAGATATGCCATACTGGGTCAGACCAAGATCCATCAAGCCCAGTATCCTGTTTCCAATAGTGGCCAATCTAGGTCATACGTACCTAGCAGTTTCCACAAAAGACACAGGTTCCGCAATGCTTGTACTGTGTCAAGCATTGATATCCTGGGTCCCTTCTTAATAATGGTTTATGGACATTTCCTCCAGGAACTTGTCCAAACCTTTTTTTAAACCCAGCTACACTAACAGCCTTTACTACATCCTCCGGTAACAAATTCCAGAGTTTGATTACACATTGAGTGAAAAAATATTTTCTTTTATTAGTCTTAAATAGTTTACCCTGTAGCTTCATTGCATGTCCCCTAGTCTTTCTATATTCTGATAACGTAAACAATCGATCTACGTTTACCCGTTCCACTCCGTTCATTAATTTATAGACTTCTATCATATCTCCCCTCAGCCGTCTCTTTTCCAGGTTAAAGAGCCCTAACCTTTTTAGCCTTTCTTCATAGGAGTATCCTTCCATCCCCTTTACCATTTTGGTGGCTCTTCTCGGAACCTTTTCTAATAACGCTATATCCTTTTTAAGATACGGTGACCAGAATTGCACACAATATTCAAGGTGCGGTCTCACCATGGAACGATATAGAGGCATTATAATATCTTTTGTTTTATTTTCCATTCCTTTCCTTATGATATCTAGCATTCTATTTGCTCTCTTGGCCGCCGCTGCACACTGGGCCGAGGGTTTTAACATGTTATCCACAATGACGCCTAAATCTTTTTCCTGGGTGGTGGTTCCTAATGTGGAACCTTGCATCGTGTAACCATAGTTTGGGTTGTTCTTCCCTAGGTGCATAACTTTGCACTTGTCCACATTAAATTTCATCTGCCATTTTGATACCCAGTCTTCTAATTTATCAAGATCCTCTTGCAATTTTCCACAATCCTCTTGGGTTTTAACAACTTTAAATATAGTTTTGTGTCATCTGCAAATTTGATAACCTCACTCGTTATTCCACTTTCCAGGTCATTTATGAATATGTCAAAAAGCAGCGGACCCAGCACAGATCCCTGGGGTACACCACTATTCACCTTTCTCCATTTGGAAAATTGGCCATTTAGCCCTACCCTCTGCTTTCTGTCTTTTAACCAGTTCCTGATCCACAGTAGTACACTGCCTCCTATCCCATGACTCTCTAGTTTTGCCAAATGTCTCTGATGAGGGACCTTGTCAAAGGCTTTCTAAAAGTCCAGATACACTATATCAAACGACTCACCTTTGTCCACCTGTTTATTCACACCCTCAAAAAAATATAACAGATTAGTAAGACAAGATCTTCCTTGTCTAAAGCCATGTTGTCTGTCACCCATTAGGCCATGACTATCTACATGCTGAGTAATTTTATTCTTTATGATGGTTTCTACCATTTTTCCCGGTACTGACATCGGGCTCACCGGTCTGTAGTTTCCCGGATCACCCCTGGAACCCTTTTTGAAAATTGGTGTTTCATTGGCGATCCTCCAATTTTCAGGTATTAGAGATGATTTTAATGATAGTTCACAGATTACTAATAGCAGGTCTGCAATCTCATATTTCAGTTCTTTCAACACCCTTGGATGTATACCATCCGGCCCAGGTGATTTGCTACTCTTCAGTTTATCTAATAGTTGTAATAAATCTTCCCGATGTATTGATATTTCCTTCAATTCTTCCGCACCTTTAAATACCACTTCAGTCATGGGTAACATCCCTACATCTTCCTCAGTAAAGATCGAAGCAAAGAATTCATTCAGTCTCTCCGCTATCGCCTTGTTGCCTCTTAGTGCCCCTTTAACCCCTCTATCATCTAATGGACCAACTTGACTCTCTCACAGGTTTTTTGCTACAAATGTACTTGAAAGTTGTCATTTCGCGTTTTTGCTTCCGCAGCAAGCTTTTTCTCAAATTCTCCCTTTGCCTGCCTTATCAATGCCTTGCATTTGACTTGCCAGTGCTTGTGCTGTTTCCAGGTTTCATCGTTTGGCTCTTTTTTCCATTTCCTGAAAGATACATTTTTTGGCAACAACATCCTCTCTGACCTCCCCTTTAAACCATACTGGCAGTTTTTTGGACTGACGTCCACTTTTCTTAAAACATGGAATACAGCTGGTCTGGGCTTTCAAGATGGTATTTTTCAACAACTGCTCCTTTTCGTTTTTTCTTAAATATTTTCCTCATTTTATCATAGTCTCCCTTTCGAAAGTTAAAAGGTAGTACTGTGGATTTCCTTACTATCCCCCCTCCACTAATTAAATCAAAGGCGAGCATGCTATGATCAGTATTGCCAAGTGGCCCCAACACCCTTATCTCTTGCACTACATCTGGTGTTCCAGTCATTTATTTCATCTAGGAACTTTATCTCCGTAGAATGTCCTGCCGTGACACTGACCCAGTCGATACTGGGGTAATTGAAATCACCCATTATTATTACTGTACTGTAACTTTTGTTAGCTTCCTTGATTTCTTTGAGCATTTCATCATCCATTTGTTCATTCTGGCCAGGCGGTCGATAGTACACCCCCACTGCCAATGCCTTCCCCTTTTTACATGGAATTTTAGTCCATAGAGATTCTACAGCAAATTTTGTTTCCTGCAAAACTTTAATCCTTTCTGACTCAATGCCCTCTCTAACATAGAGCAACCCCTCCACCAATTTGATCAGCTCTATCATTACAATATAGTTTGTACCCAGTTATCACAGTGTCCCACTGGTTGTCCTCCTTCCACCATGTCTCTGATATTCCAATCATATCTAACCTCTCATTTAGTGCTATATATTCTTACTCTCCCATCTTATTTTTTTAGACTTCTAGCATTTGCATACAAGCATTTTAGAGACACTATTTTATTCATATTTATTTGGCTATTGGTAGACATGGGTAATTTGGGATCTTTAAGCTCTGTCTCCTCCATACTCAAGGGCATTTGGGCTACTGTTCTCTTTTTTTGGAACCTCTCTGCTTTTGGTAGTATCCTTCAAGGATACATTCTTCCGAACCATCCGCTCTTGGGCAACTGTCGGCTTTTCCCTATTATCTAGTTTAAAAGCTGCTCTATCTCCTTTTTAAAGGTTAATGCCAGCAGCCTGGTTCCATCCCGGTTAAGATGAAGCCCATCCCTTCGGAAGAGCCCCTCCTTTCCCCAGAATGTTCCCCAGTTCCTAACAAATCCAAAACCCTCATCTCTGCACCATTGTCTCATCCACGCATTGAGACTCCGGAGCTCTGCCTGCCTTTTGGGTCCTGCACGTGGAACGGGAAGCATTTTGGAGAACGCTACCCTGGAAGTTCTGGATTTCAACTTCCTACCTAAAAACCTAAATTTAGCCTCCAGAACCTCCCTACCACATTTTCTTATGTCATTGGTACCGACATGTACCAAGACAGCAGACTCCTCCCCAGCACTATCTAAGATCTTATCTAGGTGGCGCGTGAGGTCCTCTACCTTCGCACCAGGCAGGCATGTTACCAGGCGATCCTCACGTCCACCAGCCACCCAGCTATCTACATGCCTAATGATTGAATCACCAACTATAACGGCTGTCCTAACCCTTCCCTCATGGGCACATGGCCCTGGAGAAACGTCCTCGGTGTGAGAGGGTTTTACATCACCTGGAGGACAGGTCCTAGTTACAGGATCACTTCCTGCCACACCAGGGTGATGCTCTCCTGTCACGTGACCTCTCTCCTCCATGGCAACAGGGATGCTGCCAGACTGGAGTTGGGACTTCAGGACTATATCCCTGTAGGTCTCGTCTATGTACCTCTCTGTCTGTCTTATGTTTTCCAAGTCTGCTACTCTAGCCTCTAGAGAACAGACTCGTTCCCTGAGAGCAAAGAGCTCCTTGCACCTAGTGCACACGTAAGACCTCTCACCAACTGGGAGAAAATCATACATTCTAACAAAAAGGCAAACAACCTTTTTGTTAGAATGGTAAATAAAAGGAAAAGGAGACCACTATGGTTCTCAAAAAAGGAAGCTGAAAAGGTGAAGAAAAAGAGGGAGGCCTTCATGAAATTCAAAAGAGATCATAGAGAAAGAAGATAGTAATCTATATTTGGAGAAACTTAGAGAGGCGGGCAAAGTAGTCAGGAAAATAAAGATACAAAAAGAAGAAGAAATAGCCATTGCAATAAAATGAGGGGGATAAGACATTTTTCAGATATGTTAGTAAGGGAAGGAAGTGCAAAAGTGGCAATGTTAGACTCAAGAGCGAAGGGGAGGAATATGTGGAAGCTGATGAGGATAAAGCGGAATTGCTTAACAAAGATTTTTGTTCTGTGTTCACAGGTGAAGGGCCGGGAGCAGGACCTCGGAAAACTCCCACAAATAGGAACAGAAGTGGTGGGGACCTTGAACAATTTTCAGAAAACTGTGTTTGTGAGGAACTAACTAAACTAAAAGACAAAGTGATGGGACCAAATGGGATACATCTAAGAATATTGAAGGAACTTGGGAACATTCTAGGGCTTTACTATGACCTTTTCAATGCTTCTTTAGAGTCTGGAGTGGTCCCAGAGGACTAGAGAAAGGCACAAAAAGAGGAAGTAAGGATGAGGTTGAAAACTACAGGTCAGTTAGTCTAACCTCTGTGCTGAGTAAATTATTGGAAACATTGCTAAAAGGGAGGATAGTGAGGTTTCTGGAGTCCAATGGATTGCAGTATCCAAGGCAGCATAGGTTTACCAGACAAATCTGATTGATTTCTGTGACTGGGTGGCCAAGGAGTTGGACCAAAGGAGAGCCCTAGTTGTGGTGTATTTAGATTTCAGTAAAGCCTTTGACACCATTCTGCACAGGCGACTTCTAAACAAACTGAGCACCCTAGGGATGACTGGGTTAGAAACTGGCTGAGTGAGAGGCGACAAAGAGTACAGGTAAATGGATCTCACTCTGAGGAGGAGGAGGTTACCAGTGGTGTGGTGTGCCCCAGGGATCTGTCCTTAGTCTGATTCCTTTTAACATCTTTGTTAGTAATATTGCAGAAGGGCTTTTGGGTAAGGTTTATCTCTTTGCAGATACCAAAATCTGCAATAACGTAGACACCCAGGAAGGAGTAGATAACATGAGGAGGGATCTAGCTAAGCCTGAAGAATGGTCGCGAATTTGGCAGCTGAGATTTAATGCTAAAAAATGCAGAGTCATGTATTTGGGCTGCAAAAATCCAAGGGAGCAGTACAGTGTAGGGCGCGAAGTACTGTTGTCCACAAAAGAAGAGCAGGGCCTGGGCGTGAACGTTTCTGATGATCTTCATGTGGCTAGACAGGTAGAAAAGCCGATGGCAAAAGCCAGAAGGATGCTGGGGTGCATAGGGAGAGGAAAAAAGGAGGTGATAGTGCCTCTATAGAAGTCTCTGGTGCGACCTCATTTGGAGAATTGTGTGCAGTTCTGTAGACTACACCTTCAAAAGGACATAAATAGGATGGAGTCTGTGCAGAGAGTGGCTATTAAAATGGTTACTGGTCTTTGTTATAAAGCATATGAGGAGAGACTTAAAGAAATTAATATGTATACGTTAGAAAAAGGGTGGGATACAGACATTTAAATACCTCTGTGGCATAAATGCACAAGAGGAGAACCTCTTTTGATTGAAAGCAAGCTCTGCTATGAGGGGACATAGCATGATGGTGAAAGGGGATAGACTCAGGAGTAATATGCGGAAATATTTCTTTATGGAAAAAATGGTAGATGCGTGGAATAATCTCCCTGTGGAGATGATAGAGACAAGGGCAGTATCTGACTTCAAAAAAGCATGGAACAAACACAGAAGGTATTTAAAGGAAAAGAAGGGACTGTAGTATTTGATACGAAAGGGCGTATTTGATACGAAAGGGCAGATTTGATAGGTCATGTGATCTTTTTTTCTGCTGCCATGTTTCTATGAGATGGTTTTGAATTTAAAAAACTGGCAACATGGACATATGTCAATTCTTTAAGAAAGACCTGGAAACAGTGACTCACCTCATAGTTGGCTGTGAAGTTCTGATAGTGGGAAATTTCTATCTCCAGGAACAAGCAGGAATGAGTCTTCACATATGGGTACGTCGGTACCGACGGAGCCTGCGCGGGAACGCTCCCCAGCGTCCAATCAGAAAGCTTTTGGGAGCATCCCTCAGCACCTGCGTGCTGCCTTCCCGCCTTTCCAACTGTCTCTCCTCAGTTTTCGTTTTTCCGCTGAGCCGGCAGGACTTCCTCCTGTCACCGCAGAAAATTCTTCTTTAATTCTTTTGTTTTCTTGTGGTCGCGGCTGTCTCCCCAACTTCACCGGTACTGCCGGTGTTTCTTTTTTCTTTTTCTGAAATCAGGGAATTTTTTCCCTCAGTTTTTCGTCTTAAATCTTTTAAGGCCTTCTATGCCTGTCCATGTCCCTCATGGAACCGCCAAAGAAATGTTTAAGCTGTGGCGGTACAGCTTCATTTTTAGACTCCAAAAACTGGTGTCTAACCTGTTTGGGTCCTGACCGTTTTCCTCCGGAGCCCTCGGGCCACAGTATTGTGAGAAGAGAGTTTCAACATCAAGTTTCCCTCGATCCCAGGTTCCCTTCCAGTGTCAGGGCACCGACCGTTTCTTCTTCTACACAGGATCAGGTAACCCTCAAACAGTCTGTTAAGACTAGCCAACCCTCGAGTGGTAGGTCTCATGCACAGCATGAAGACGGCTCCAGCCTTGCCCTCGAGGGTCCTTTGGCTTCAAAACCCCGGCGGGAGTCTTCGGCCTCTAAAGCCTATGAGGGGTTTCAGGTTGTTCCTGAGGCTCACCCCTCACAGAACATACCTGAGCCATGCTCGGTGGTGGTATCCGCTTCGAGCGGTACCGATACCCCGGCATCGGTACTGGTGTTGGACGTTCCACTCCTCACCAGGGATCGTCATCTGGCTTTCTCGGTACCTTCGGGACCGATGGATACGCTCCAGATTGACTTTCCAGTATCGGCATCAATGCCGATACTACCACCACCGTCGGTACCCTCTAGACATGCATCGATAGACTCGTTTCCTTCGATGCCGAGTCTGGAATCGATCTCTAGTCTGGAAGATTGGGTACCGACACGTCTCGGTACCGATACTTACCGGTACCGGACGCTCGGTACCGAGGGTGATCACCAAAGGCGCTCGGTTACCTCGGTACCGATTGAGCTGCCACCGATGACTGCTCCGATGTCGGTGTTGCCTTCGATTCCGACAGTGCTACCGGTATCCGCAGTAGCATCGGAGCCAGCTCCTTCCATGCTTCTTTCACCAGGGTCGCTCCTTTCTATACCAAGTTTGGAGTCGATACCTGGCATGGACGATGCAGTACTGACTGTCACAGGTCCTGACCTCCAGTACCAGCATCCATCCCTTAAGGATCCTTTTTTGCACCGTGCAGGATCTTATATTCCTATATACTCAAGTAGATCCTCCGGTGCCCAGGCTAGTTCTTCAGGTCTAGCCTGTTCAGGGACGGTTCTCTTTGGAGATCCTTCTTTTCAGAATTTCCTCCTGGATATGGCAAGATCTCTTGCTATTCCTATCCCTGGCCATGATCCTACACAAGGCTCTGTTTCTACTGAAGAAAAGGAAAACATAATGCTTCCTTTACATCATTCCTTGCAGGATCTTCTTCTAAGAATGTGGGAAGCACCTTTAAAGGTACCCTCACCTTCTAGAGCAACTGATCTTCTGTATCAGGTGCCCCCCTCTCCAGGATTTCAAAAGACTCAACTTCCCCATCATTCCATTGTGGTGGAATCAGCAATGAGGAAGGTGAAAAGTAAGAAGAAGCACTCTTCTTACCCACAAGGTCGTGAGTCTAGGACACTAGATGCCTTTGGATGTCAAACCTTCCAGACATCCATGCTGTCAGCAAGGATTCTCTCATATATTTTTTATATGGGTTTATCTCTTCAGAACTTATATCTTTTGACTCCTTTTCTTTCAGAGCCCAAGACTGCAGACTATTCCTTACTACTTAGTCATATTCAAAGTATCTCTTGGTTTCTTACTCGTGCTTCCCTAGACTCTTTTGAGTCTGTTAGCAGAACTTCTGCTATAGCCATAGGGGCACGACGTAGAGCCTGGCTTCAAGCTTCAGACTTAAACAAATAGGCACAACAAAGACTGGGTAATACTCCTTGCACTGGAGAAAATCTCTTCAATAAGGAGTCTTTACATCAGTTTGATCAGTGGTCCACTGACTTCCCTGTTTCTGAAGGCTATCCTAAGCCTTCTCCTTCCCCAGTAGGTAGGAAATGCCCTACCAAACCTTCTTTCCCTAGAAGGAGAAGGTTTTACTCTTCTCCTGCCCATCATACAGATGTTCCCAAGCAGGGGAAACATCACCCTGGTCTGAAGAATCCAAACTCTCGCCAGGCTAAACAAACCCAGCAACCATAGGGTTCTTATTAATCTGTTTTTCTGCCTCTTGGAGTTTACAACCTACAGTTGACTTCTTCTCAGAAGTTTTTCACTGTTTTTCATTCCAAACTCTATACATGGATTCCTTTTTTCAGGACATCCAGTTGCTCCTAGGTATGCTGAGCTGTCAGGTTATTCATGTCTATGGGTCACAGGTTTCTCCTCTTCTTCCTACCAAGAAGAGAGGTTTAACAACTATCCCATGATAGTTTCCTGTACCAACATGAATTTTTTCCTTCCACAGACTTACCATATGGTAAGTCACCCTTCAGCTCCTGTTTCTCTACCCTCTTATCCAGGTTTTTCCCCTGTAAGAGTGGTACCATACCACTGGAGGGCTTCTTTAGCCTCTCTAGTCTTTCTTTCCATTCCAGTGTGGAGTTTTTTCTCTTGAGTAAACTCCCTCCTTTTTGCTTGGGCAGCTCATCAGACAGGGACAGGGATTTCTTACTCTTGTTCTGTCTGTTCTTTCTGTTTTACACAGAAAGATTCTCTCTGCTGTCTTATTCAGCAGCTGGCCATGCAGGAGTTCTAGTGATTGGATTACTGGTACTTTTCCACAAGTTTCCAGTCTTGTCTTCCACTACTTTCTGTCTGGCCTTAGTAGTGATTCCAAGACAGTACTTACATCTTTCTTGGATAATCCTTATCACTACAGGCTTATCACACTATCTTCTATTCTTGCCATCTCCAATTCCTTTGAGTTTGACAGCATAGTTGACGTGGCTGCTGGTTTTTCCAACAGCCAGTTCTATCTCCCAATTCTCCTGCATAATGCTCTCTGCAATCCTACAGAGAAGCTTTCCACTATGGGCCCTTGCTAGAGAGCATGGGGTTTTTTCTCTAATGACTATCCATCATGGTTGAAAAAGGCTTCCTCAGTCATGCCCCATGACTGTGAGGGTTCTTCACACCCTACTATCTCCTTTTAAAACAAAGGACATAAGCCTTCTCTACGTGAAAGTCTAAAGAGTTGTCCAATTCCTACAGGGAATATGCTCTTTTTTACTTGCAGCTTGTCCTCATGGTATCCTAATCCTTCATGGACAGCACATATTAAACTAAAAAACGCATGATACCCCTTTTTGTCCCTCAAGTGGGTCAACCTGGTATCTCATTCTATGCGTTTCTGTCCATTTACCATGCTAGAGTTCTGTAGGACTCAGGACTTGCTGTTTACAGACTGATATTATCCTCTGTTTTTTCATGTAACCATCCTGGTTATTTCACTGGATAGCATTCCTGCACCATTATAACCTGGGGGAATAGATTCTCTATATATCTTCTCAAGTAGGTTCCACCTTCTTGTTATTAGATGAATCTTTCCTCTTCACATCTCCCATGTGAATGTTCTTATATGCATAGCTCTGTCTGCTTAATTGCAGGCATGTATCTTTAGACCTATATATTCATACATATATATATATATATATATGTTGTCAGACGGCTGCCTGGGTGAGAATCTTCACAGTCTTGGCAAGTGCATATATCTATATGATTTGCAAGGGATTGTGGGCAATGTAGTTCATTCACACCAGACACAGCTGCTGACAATAATTTAGTTGTGCTCTTGGGTAAAGCCAATAAGATATTTATTTATGGGGTTATTTCTCCCAACACAGATATGCTTGGTAGCACATAAATCAGGTTACTTGCTTCCAGTGTTTAACTTGGAAAAACAAAGTCAAAATCAGGAAAACAACATTCAAACTTGTCAGGCATTAGCTAATGTTTTCTTAGCATATATCAAACAACAAACGAAAAGCCACAAAGAAAGAAAAAAACTGTTCTTTTCAGGTTAACTTCTGATAACTTCCCACATAGATTCAGAAGTGATTCTCTCCTAGCTCACAAGCAATTAGGTAAGGCTCAATTGCTAGCAGTTATCCAGCTGAAACCCCTTAGCTGGCTTGCTTTCTACTGTGTGGGTCAAATCCTGCTTCAGGAGCTTTTCTGAGTAGATTAAAGAACAAGTTTGTATTTCTTTGTGATGGTTGCTGTACTTTATAACAGAAAATCACCAAAGGAGTTTGGACAGAGAGCAGTCCATATAAACACATTCTTCATCTGCAATCATTCCCCCTTCAACAAGCATGGGTTCAATATCATGGATTGGCACAGATGAATCTCTCAATGGAGCACTTTCAGGAGAATACTTGTTTCCCTGCTGTCTTTCAAGGTTATAGCTAGGGCATAGATCAGTGTTCATACCTGAGCTTCCATTGCTGTTAGAGTTCCTCTCTATATAGCCTGGCCAGTATGTAGTCCAGTTCTTATGTCCAGCCTTCCAATCCAGATCCCTGGACACTGGATCTCTCTTCACATACCTTCTGGCACAGGTCTTAGGGTCCCTTCCACGTGCAGCCGTCTCCCTCACAGGTAGCGTCTGGAGTTTCCTAGCTCTGCAGCACCATTCCTCTGGCTTTCCCCAGTCCAATGGTGTATGCTGGCCCTTGAAATGCCTCCCAGTATACGTACTGCTCTGGACTCTTCTAGACCTCTCAAAGGCTTTTCTCTTCCTTCTTCCAAAGGGTTTCTTTCCTTCTCTGTCCGTCCGGTTTGGCTTCTGCTTCTGATGATCCTTCAGATGAAACTGATGATCAAGCTCAAGCTGATTCTCAGGATAATGAGGATAATTCTCTGTAGAATAAACTCTACCCTTATTCTGCTTAGATGAGTGCTCCTCCCTAACACAGCGCAGCTGTGCTGAATCAGGCCCTGCCCTTTGAGATGAGTGCTTAGGGATTACCTCATAGCCCTCCTGATTGAACACACGTTTCCCCACTTCAGCTCCTCTAATGGCTGTTGGAAACCTGGTGCATTCTGGGACTGGTAGTCTTTTATGGGAAAATTCTTTTTTCTTATTTCTACCAGAACTGACAGGTTGCTTGTTCAGAGTCACTTCATCTTTTCTATAGCTCCTTCCTGAGCTATGATAAGCTTCCTTATCACAATGTATATATATATATATGTCTGTCAGCTGCGTGTGCATATGTTATGCCCTTCTAGATCTCACTATAGATATATATATATACCCATATATATATATATATATATATATATATATATATATATACACACATATATATATGTGTATCTGTCGAGATACTTTATTATAGGTAGATATGTATTTACAAACTTATCTCCCTAACTGTCTATGCTCATAAAGGTTTTACCTTCCTATATGTTCCAGACAGTGGGCTTTGCCCATGTTCATGCTGTTCCACAGTATGTTTGGGGTATTATGCACACAACCACTGCTGTGGTACTGACAGCTCCTACCATAACCCTAGGTTTAGGTATCCCTGAAGCTCCATGCTCCAATATCTTCCTACCTCTCACCAGTTAGGAAAGACATGGTGGATCTTCAGTAGATCTGAGGTCTCAACTCCTCAGACACCTGTCTTTTCTCCAGGACCAAGCAGGAAGTCAGTCCTCACTTATGGGTGACGTCGGCGCCGACGGAGCCCTCGCGGAGCAATTTTCCCCAGCTTTCAAAGAAAGCCTTTGGGAATTGCAGCGCGCATGCGCGGTCGTCTTCCCGCCCGAGGGTGCCATCTTAGCCAGTCTTCTTTTTTCCGCGGAGCCCTACAGACGTCCCCGTCTTGTCCCCGCGAAAAAGTTGATTCTCTTCTTTATTTTATCCTTTTTTCTTTCGGTTCGACGCCGATCGTTTTCCCGCCCGGACTCGCGACGCCGGTCTCGAGTCCTCTTACTTTTTTCGGTTTTTTCTGACTTAGTCAGCTTTCGTTTTCGTTTTCCCTGGCAGCCCGGTCCTTTGACCTCGCAGGGGCCCTTTTTCCCCCGATGGCTGCCAGTGGGTTTAAGCGGTGTGGTCGGTGTGACCGAAATATGTCACTAACCGACACACACGACTTTTGCCTCCGCTGCCTGGGCCCGGATCATGAGGAACTGATCTGTGGGCCCTGCAGCAAACTGTCCTCAAAGGCGTTGAGAAGTCGGCGGCATCAGCGTGAGAGAATCTTCGCTGACCCCAGCCGTACCCGGACCTCGTCGGAGGCCTCCGTGTCGAAAGGCTCCAGCTCGGACCGTCGCCGGAGCTCCTCCGACCGGGGTTCTCCCTCCGGGGACCATCGTCGGAAGGAAAAACCCGCGAGGGCGGCGTCGGTGGACGCTCCTGGTTCCGCGAGGGCCAGGTCGCATAGCCCCGACAGCCGCCCCGGGTCCTTGGAGAAGGAACACATCCCGAAGCGATCTCGCCTGGAGTCGGAGATGCCTGCCCGGGTAAGGCCTGTGGTCCTTCTGGACTCGCCTCCGCGACAGCCGACGTCGGGCCCGACGCCGTCGGGGCCCGAGTCGGGGGCTGCTGGGTCACCTGAGCTCGGACTCAGGTTGACGGCCTTGGAGAGCCGACTGTCTGCCTTCATGGACCAGCAGAGGGCACTGCTCGCTGGCTTCGCTGGCGTCGCTGCCCCGACCGCCGGGACGTCGACGTCCAAGTCGACCCCGGAGACCGAGCCGATCCTCGAGTCGATGAGAACTCGAGTCGATCCTCGGTCGAGGTCGCCCTCGGCCTCCCGTTCGGGACCGAGGTCGCCGACGCCGACTCCCTCGGCGTCGGGGCGGCTGGCGCCGCACCCTGCCCGGGCCGACCCCACCGAGTCCTCGTCGGAGTCGGTCTGGGAGTCTGAGGAGGAAGAGTCACCTGATTCTTTCCGGACTCGGTGTGTCCCATCGGACTCACCGGAGTCCGAGCCTCGGAAGCAGTCCCCCCCGGAGGATGCCCGGTTCTCGGACTTCGTTAGGGATATGGCCAAGGCTTTGGCCTTCCCTGCGGATCCCGAGGAGGAGCCTCGAGCCGAAGAGCTCGACGCCCTCCAGTATGACTCTCCCGCGAGGGAACACTTTACTGTGCCGGTTCCTCCTATGCTGGAACGACTACTCTTCCGCATGTGGGAGAGTCCGGCCTCCTCGCCGGTCCTGAGCAAGCGGGTCGATTCTATCTATCGGGTCCGCAAGAGCCCTGGCTTTCAAAAGGCACAGCTGCCACACCATTCCATGGTAGTGGAATCGGCCATGCATCGTCTTAAGAGCCAGAAGATGCACTCCTCGGTGCCTCCTGGAAGGGAGGCCCGTAACCTGGATGGCCTTGGCAAGAAGTGCTTCCAGGGCTCTATGCTCGCATGTCGTGTCCAGACTTACCAGCTGTACATGGGCATATATCTCCGGGATCTGGCTAAAGAGCTAGCCGGATTCTCCGCTGGTCTCTCCGAGGAGCCCTTGCGGAGGTTCCTAGCCTTGTCCACGGGCATTCGGGAATGCTCAAAGTTCATGTCCCGAGCAGCCTATGATGGCTTTGAAGCCTCGGCTCGAGTGGCCGCAGCCGGCATCGGTGCCCGCCGACAGGCTTGGCTTCAGTCGTCTGACCTTGAGCCCTGGGTACAGGACAAGTTGGTCGATGTCCCCTGCCGAGGCGAAAACCTCTTTGGCAAGCCCATGGCGGAAAAGGCTGCACAAATTGAGACTGAGACTCTCACCAGGACCGGGCTTTCTAGGAAGACCTCCGCCCCTTCCCAGAAAAAGAAGGGCTCGGGGAAAAAGTCCTTTTACCCGAGGAAGGCGGCTGCCTACAAACAATACCCCCATTATCAGGCCCCTGCAGCTCCCCAACAGGGCCAGCAGGCCAAGGGACGGGGTAACGGGTCCCGTAGGCAGCAAGCCCCCAAGCCTGCACCACCAGCCCCTGCTCAGCAGGGTGGGGGTTTTTGACTCGCTCAGCATAGCCTCTCCCCCCCCGCTGGTTCCTCCCAGCACCGGAGGCCGGCTGGTTCACTTCGCCCACAGGTGGTCCAGCATCACCGCAGATGCCTGGGTGCTTCAGGTCGTGCGAGAAGGCTACCTTCTCCACTTCCATCAGGTCCCTCCCTCCTATTTTCCGGGAGAGCCTCCGCGCCCCCCTCTGCACAGGGAGTTGCTCCTTCAGGAGTTAGCAGGTCTTCTGCAGGAACAGGCGGTGGAACCGGTGCCACACCACCTGAGAGGTCAAGGCTTCTATTCAAGGTATTTTCTGATACCAAAGAGAACAGGGGGCCTCAGACCCATCCTGGACTTGCGCAACCTCAACAAGTTCCTTGTGCGGGAGAAGTTCAAAATGCTTACCCTTGGAATCCTTCTGCCCTACCTCCAGCAGGGAGATTGGCTATGCTCCTTGGATCTAAAGGATGCCTACACGCACATCCTCATCCACCCAAGCCACCGCCAATACCTAAGATTTGTGGTGGCAGGAAATCATTACCAGTACAGAGTACTGCCCTTTGGCCTGTCCTCCGCACCGCGAGTCTTCACAAAATGTCTCGCGGTCGTGGCGGCCCATCTCCGGCTTCACGGCCTCTATGTCTTTCCGTACCTCGACGACTGGCTCATCAGAGCAGCGTCCGCTCAGGAGGTCACCAACGCCACGTGCCGCACGGTGACTCTGCTGCAGCACTTGGGCTTTGTTATAAACTTCGCAAAGTCCACTTTGCTCCCCTCACAGGATCTCGAGTTCATCGGCGCAAGGCTGCACACTCCTCAGGCGCGAGCGTACCTACCGCTCGACAGGGCTCAGCGGCTCATGGACCTGGCCGACCGCTTTCGCAGCCAGCCCCTGGTCTCCGCCAGGCGCTTCCTGAGACTGCTCGGCCATATGGCTTCCACCGTCCATGTGACCCCCAATGCCCGCCTGAATATGCGGTCTGCTCAATGGTGTCTCCGCCAGCAGTGGCGACAAGCCACAGGCGGCCTAGCAGACCTCGTGCGCGTTTCCGAGCCGCTGATCTCGTCTCTCCGGTGGTGGCTCCGGCAGCCGAACCTGATATTCGGTATGCCTTTCCAGTCACCTCAGCCGACCCGGGTGCTGACCACCGATGCATCCCTCCTGGGCTGGGGAGCGCATTGCCAAGAGGCACGTACTCAGGGCCTCTGGACCACGTGGGAGTCTGCTCAGCAGATCAACTTCCTGGAGCTCCGGGCGATCCGCCTAGCTCTCAAGGCCTTCTCCCACCTGACTTCCCAACAGTCCGTCCTTGTCCAGACGGACAATCAAGTTGCCATGTTCTACGTGAACAAACAGGGGGGCACGGGCTCCTTTCTCCTCTGCCGGGAGGCTCAGAAGCTCTGCTCTTGGGCCGTCAGTCGCGGCATTCTCCTCAAGGCAGTTTATCTCCCGGGCCAAGAGAACTGCCTTGCGGACAAACTCAGCAGGGTCCTCCAGCCGCACGAGTGGCGTCTGGATCCCTTGGTAGTTCAGAAGCTCTTCCTCAAGTGGGGCCTCCCCACGATGGATCTCTTTGCCAGTCCTCGCAACCGGCAGCTTCCTCGCTTCTGCTCTCGTCAGCCACACCCCCTTCGGGTTGCGGCGGACGCCTTTCTGATCTCATGGTCGGGGAGCCTTCTGTACGCTTTCCCTCCCATCCCGCTAGTCTCTCGGACTCTTTTCAAGGTTCTCCGAGACAAAGCCTTCATGATCCTGGTGGCCCCTCGCTGGCCCAGGCAGCCGTGGTTTCCGCTCCTGCTGCAACTGGCGGTGGAGGGTCCGATCCCTCTGGGGGTACAACCGGATCTCCTCACTCAGGATCAGGGGTCCCTACTGCACCCCAATCTCAGGTCTCTCAACCTCATGGCCTGGCTGCTGAGAGGGTAGTCCTTGCTCCCCTTCTCCTGCCGGCGGAGGTGGAGGAGGTCGTCCTGGCTTCGCGACGCCCTTCTACCCGCAAATGCTACGCCCTTAAATGGCGTCGCTTTGCAGTCTGGTGTACCCAACAGTCGCAGGATCCCTTCTCCTGCCCGGTGTCGGTGATCTTGCAGTACTTGCTACACCTCTCTAATCTGGGACTTAAGTCCAACTCCGTCAAAGTTCACCTCAGTGCTCTTTTGGCACATCATGTGCAGGTGGACGGTAGACCTCTCTCCAGCGACCCTCTCGTAGCGAGGTTTCTCCGAGGTCTCCTTCTACTTAAACCACCTCTGCGCCCGCCAGCGCCGGACTGGGACCTGAATGTGGTTTTGCAGCGGATCACCTGTCCGCCTTTTGAACCTATGGCTACCTGTTCTCTCCGTTTTCTGTCTTGGAAAACACTGTTCTTGATAGCCCTCACTTCCGCTAGACGCGTGAGTGAATTGCAGGCCCTCGTGTCTGATCCCCCCTACACTCGGTTCTACAAGAATAGGGTAGTCCTACGGACTCACCCAAAGTTTCTGCCTAAAGTGGTCTCCCCTTTTCACATCAATCAGGAGGTGGTACTTCCAACCTTCTTTCCCAGACCACACTCCAGCCGAGCTGAGACGGTCCTCCATACCCTGGACTGTAGAAGGGCATTGAACTTCTACCTTGACCGTACGCGGGAGCACCGTAAAGCTGCTCAGCTTTTTGTGTCTTTTGACCCCAATAAATTGGGGCTCCCGGTCTCCAAGCATACTCTGTCCATCTGGGTTGCGGACTGTATCTCTTGGGCTTATGGGGCAGCCGGACTCGCCTTAGAAAGTCGAGTCACGGCTCATTGCGTTCGGGCAAAGGCCACGTCAGTGGCTTACCTCCGCTCTGTTCCGCTGGCAGACATCTGCCGGGCCGTTACTTGGTCTTCGAGCCAGACTTTTGCGGTCCATTACTGTCTCGAGAGGGAGTCCCGTAGGGACAGTGCTTTCGGACAGGCAGTCCTCCGTAATCTCTTTGAGGTCTGAGCAACTCCTACCCTCCATCCCGGTTGTGGGCTACCGGTGGGTGATAATTCAGCGAAGATTCTATCCTTCTGTGCTGCTGAGCTAGAGGGAGCTCTTTTTTGTGCTTAGGGTCTCCGGTAGCCTTGAGCTTGGGAGTCCCATAAGTGAGGACTGACTTCCTGCTTGGTCCTGGAGAAAGCGTAGTTACTCACCTGTAACAGGTGTTCTCCAGGAGCAGCAGGAATCAGTCCTCACTACCCTCCCTCCTCCCCTTGGAGTTGCAATCGTCTGCTTATGTTCTTTTGCAAATTTTTATGCTGTCTTTTTTAGCTATGTCATCTGACTGGCTAAGATGGCACCCTCGGGCGGGAAGACGACCGCGCATGCGCGCTGCAATTCCCAAAGGCTTTCTTTGAAAGCTGGGGAAAATTGCTCCGCGAGGGCTCCGTCGGCGCCGACGTCACCCATAAGTGAGGACTGATTCCTGCTGCTCCTGGAGAACACCTGTTACAGGTGAGTAACTACGCTTTCTTGGGAATACGGGGTTTTTTCCATACCCTTTCTTCCCTCAAGGACTAGGCCAGTTTTGTCCATATCGGTCAGTCTTCCTCTTTTGCTCCTCACTGTGAATAACTCTGTAGCCAAAAGAGTTTTCAGCTTTTTCCATAAAGCTTCCCACTAAAGACCTACCATTTTTGTACTACCCCAGTTGAATCCTGGGGTCACCTGTCACTTCCAGATTTTGACCTTCACCTTCACTCAGTGAGGTCACCTTGAAGAGTCCTCTACTGGATCCCCAGTAGACTCCATCAGCCTCTCTACTTCCTGCAATCCAGTAGGTGAGGTCCATATTGCAATTGATCATTTCAATATATTTCATGATATTTATCATACATACAAGGACTCCTTGCCTGTAGTCCTATCTTAGGTTACCTGTTTTTTACAGCTCCTCTCTTTTTCAACTCCTACCCTCCATCCTCAGGATGCCTGGCCGTATGAGGCATAGCATGTTTCAATCTCCAACATGCTAGGGCTCCAAGCATCTTAGCTTGGGAGTCCCCATATGTGAAGATTCATTCCTGCTTGTTCCTGGAGATAGCACAGTTACTTACCTGTAACAGGTGATCTCTGGGAACAGCAGGAATAAGTCTTCACATATCTTCACCCTAGGAGTTGTATCTCTCTATCTTTCCTTTCCTCTCTCTCTCTCTTTGTCTCAGCTATAAAACTCAACTGAGGAGAGACAGTTGGAAAGGCGGGAAGGCAGCACGCAGGCGCTGAGGGATGCTCCCAAAAGCTTTCTGATTGGACGCTGGGGAGCGTTCCCGCGCAGGCTCCGTCGGTACCGACGTACCCATATGTGAAGACTTATTCCTGCTGTTCCCAGAGATCACCTGTTACAGGTAAGTAACTGTGCTATACAGAAAGACACAACAAAATAGTATGCCTCATACACTGGAAAGTCTGTGAACACTTCACTGTACCTGAAAAGCACTCTGATCATGAACCTAAGAAAATTACAGAGAATGAAGAGGTTATGGTCATCTGGGGCATTCCCATTCCAAAGGATAAGAAACTGGATGCGAGGAAATCCAACATAGTGGTAAAGAAGAAAAACACCAGAATGGCATTGTTAATAGATGTGTCTGTTCTAAGTGATTATTCTATGAATCGCGTGGAGAGGGAGAAGATCCTGAAGTACCAAGAAAATGTGGCAGAAAGACACAGAAATATTTCCCATCACATTGGGAACCACAACTTGATAAAAAATTTCAGAGCACATCTTGACAAACTACCCATACGTGTTAGATCTTACGAACTCCAGAAAGAAGCTCTCTTTGGCACGATGCAAGAACTACACCAAGCATTGGCAGTAAATTTGAGAGACCGAGATCATACTCCATATACTCTGGCTTAGACGTGAGGTTCATGACTGTCATGGTATATGCAAAACTAACCCATTTGGAGAAACTGCCCTGAGAGACCTCTCTGTGGAGAGGCTGGACCGGGAGTTCCTGGATTAAATAAGCATAGGGAGCCAATGAGAAGAGATGCAGTCTCGGGAACCAGTCAATCTAGGATGCATTCAGAGAGGGTCAGTCAGGGTGTGCCGCATCATCAAGCAGAGACTAGTGACAGTATGAAAGTTTGGATTAAGACTGAGCTCACTTCCTATGTTGTGCCAACCTCCTGCGAGATAAGTATGTGACACTTGTAATGAGTGTTAACTCAAATTACTTGCATCAAAAGAGTTGAAATATGCTTCCACCAGGGCAAGAACCTTGAAGGGAAGGACTTCTCAGATTTCAAATGCCTTGCCATCCACTTTGAGGCAAGAATCTAATTATCTGACCTTTTGTAAATTGATGAGGGCCTGGCTTTTTGGTCAGGTATCCTCTTGTGTTTATTTCCTTTCATGGGACGCTTAGCTGTTATATGAAGAGAACTGTAGTGGAGGAATAACCTAATGGTTAGATCACTGGCTTGGGAATGAAGATACCAGGGTTCAATTCCCACTAACACTCCTTGTGGCCTTGGGCAGTCACTTAACCTTTCATTGCCTCAGAAAATCTAAGTTATCCATGTCCCTGTTTAATGTATATTACAAAGTTTAAGTTACAATGTAAACACCTTTGACTAAACTGATAAAACAATATAAAAAATTGTTAAATAAATAAACCTGTAAAATAAATTGTTATTGTTGGGATTGATAACTGGGGAGATAAATTTACATGGATTTAGAATGTTGTTTTTAAGTTTTGTTTTAGTCGATTATGATGATTGTACCTTATGTTTATGGCTTTATTTTATTTTATCTTAGAATTTTGTTGCTTTCCAAGAAAAGGAGATTTGTAGTCTGTCCTGAACTCGTGATGGTAGACCATAGCCACTGCAACTCATAAGCCAGAAACCTAGATCATAAGCCCTGCCTCACATAAACCAGAAACCTGGGCCATAAGTCCTGCTATGCATAAGCTAGAAATGACCATAAGCACCGCTATGAATAAGCTAGAAATGACCATAAGCACCGCAATGCATAAGCCAGAAACCTAGACCATAAGTACTGCTACTAAAAACTAGAACTTACACCATAAGCACTGCTACTCACAAACCAGAAACCTAGACCATAAGCCCTGCCTCACATAAACTAGAAACCTGAGCCATTAGCACTGCTACGCATAAGCTAGAAACCTAGACTGTAAGCACTGCTACTGAAAGCCAGAAACCTAGACCGTAAACACTGCTACTCATAAGCCACTCATAAGGCAGAAACCTAGAATGTAAGCACTGCTACTCATAAAAGCCAGAAACCTAGACAGTAAGCACTGCTGCTAATAAGGCAGAAACCTAGACCGTAAGCACTGCTACTCATATGCCAGAAACCTAGACAGTAAGCACTGCTACTCATAAGGCGGAAACTTAGACCGTAAGCACTGCTACTGAAAGCCAGAAACCTAGACCGTAAGAACTACTACTCATAAGCCAAAAACCTAGACCGTAAGCATTGCTACTCATAAGGCAAAAACCTAGACAGTAAGCATCGGTATTCATAAGGCAGAAACCTAGACTGAAAGCACTGCTACTCATAAGGCAGAAACCTAGACTGAAAGCACTGCTACTCATAAGCCAGAAACCTAGACAGTAAGCACTGCTACTCATAAGCCAGAAACCTAGACAGTAAGCATTGCTACTCATAAGGCAAAAACCTAGACAGTAAGCATCGGTATTCATAAGCCAGAAACCTAGACCGTAAGAACTGCTACTGAAGGCCAGAAACCTAGACAGTAAGCACTGCTACTCAATAAGCCAAAAACCTAGACCGTAAGCACTGCTACTCATAAGGCAAAAACCTAGACAGTAAGCATTGGTATTCATAAGGCAGAAACCTAGACCGTAAGAACTGCTACTGAAAGCCAGAAACCTAGACCGTAAGAACTGCTACTCATAAGCCAAAAACCTAGACCGTAAGCACTGCTACTCATAAGGCAGAAACCTAGACCGTAAGAACTGCTACTGAAAGCCAGAAACCTAGACCGTAAGAACTGCTACTCATAAGCCAAAAACCTAGACAGTAAGCACTGCTACTCATAAGGCAAAAACCTAGACAGTAAGCATCAGTATTCATAAGCCAAAAACCTAGACCGTAAGCACTGCTACTCATAAGGCAGAAACCTAGACAGTAAGCACTGCTACTCATAAACCAGAAACCTAGACAGTAAGCACTGCTACTCATAAGGCAGAAACCTAGACAATAAGCACTGCTACTCATAAACCAGAAACCTAGACAGTAAGCACTGCTACTGATAAGGCAGAAACCTAGACTGTAAGCACTGCTACTCATAAGGCAGAAACCTAGACCGTAAGCACTGCTACTCATAAGGCAGAAACCTAGACCGTAAGAACTGCTACTGAAAGCCAGAAACCTAGACCGTAAGAACTGCTACTCATAAGCCAAAAATCTAGACAGTAAGCATCGGTATTCATAAGGCAGAAACCTAGACTGAAAGCACTGCTACTCATAAGGCAGAAACCTAGACAGTAAGCATCGGTATTCATAAGCCAAAAACCTAGACCGTAAGCACTGCTACTCATAAGGCAGAAACCTAGACAGTAAGCACTGCTACTCATAAGGCAGAGACCTAGACCGTAAGCACTGCTACTCATAAGGCAGAAACCTAGACAGTAAGCACTGCTACTCATAAGCCAGAAACCTAGACCGTAAGCACTGCTACTCATAAGGCAGAAACCTAGACTGTAAGCACTGCTTCTCATAAGGCAGAAACCTAGACCGTAAGAACTGCTACTGAAAGCCAGAAACCTAGACCGTAAGAACTGCTACTCATAAGCCAAAAACCTAGACCGTAAGCACTGCTACTCATAAGGCAAAAACCTAGACAGTAAGCATCTGTATTCATAAGGCAGAATCCTAGACTGAAAGCACTGCTACTCAAAAGGCAGATACCTAGACAGTAAGCACTGATACTCATAAGCCAGAAACCTAGACAGTAAGCACTGCTACTCATAAGGCAAAAACCTAGACAGTAAGCATCGGTATTCATAAGCCAAAAACCTAGACCGTAAGCACTGCTACTCATAAGGCAGAAACCTAGACAGTAAGCACTGTTACTTATAAGGCAGAAACCTAGACCGTAAGTGCTGCTACTCATATGCCAGAAACCTAGACTGTAAGCACTGCTTCTCATAAGGCAGAAACCTAGACCGTAAGCACTGCTACTCATAAGGCAGAAACCTAGACAGTAAGCACTGTTACTTATAAGGCAGAAACCTAGACCGTAAGTGCTGCTACTCATATGCCAGAAACCTAGACTGTAAGCACTGCTACTCATAAGGCAGAAACCTAGACAATAAGCACTGCTACTTATAAGCCAGAAACCTAGACCATAAGCACTGCTACTCATAAGCCAGAAACCTAGACAGTAAGCACTGCTACTCATAAGCCAAAAACCTAGACAGTAAGCACTGCTACTCATAAGCCAAAAACCTAGACAGTAAGCACTGCTACTCAAGGCAGAAACCTAGACCGTAAGCTCTGCTACTCATAAGGCAGAAACCTAGACCGTAAGCATTGCTACTCATAATCCATAAACCTAGACAGTAAGTACTGCTACTCATAAGCCAGAAACCTTTGTCATTTCAGCCCCCTTGTGGATATGCTCCCAACTGTGCCATAGATGTGCAGGCATTTTTCTTTAGTGATAGGGAAAAACCAGTCAGCTACCATGTATAATCCTATTACATATTATCCCAGTGTGAAGCATAGTATAGCAGAAGGATAAAATATGAAAACTGCTTATGGGATGAGCTGACTGACTTGAAGGAGAGTGTCTTGGAGTTCAGCTGTAGTAGAAGGCTTAGCGTGTTGCTGGAGAAATGAGTCTGGTGCAAAACTGTGGTGTACTCACATATTTTATAGAAGAGCACACTTACACATTTACAGCTGCCTTGGAGCATGTGTAAAGTTGTGTGAGAGTATTTGTGTGCTGTTTGGCATATTTAGGCGTGCCTAATTTAATAAGGCGCATGGGCGTCTGGTGGCTCTATCTGATTACTGAGCCAGTGTGCCATCAGTGTGTTGGGTGCATATTTACATTTGTGATTGCCTCGTTCTTGCTGTATTATCCAAACATAGTTTGTGACCACTTGCATTGTCATTAATACCTAAGCAGTTTCTTTAAGTATCATTATATTTTTGCTATACATCTTTTTGTTGCTGTTCCTCTGTAATGCGTTTTGTAGGATCGGCCAAGAAGTGCAGTGGAACAGCTGTGTTTGGCAGAAAGCCCCCGACCTCGGATGACTGTGGAGGAGCAGATGGAAAGAATAAAAAGACACCAGCAAGCTTGTCTAAAGGAAAGGAAAAAAGGATTGAACTTCATCGGTATTTCAGATCAGTTTCCTTCGCAAAGCCCTTCTTCTGCAAGGGACAACCCTTTTAACCTGGCACAGGTAAACCAAATGGTCACTTTTATGAAGTGTTGTTATGCAGGAAATTCACAGAAGTGTCCTTCGTCTCTAGGCTGTGTTTACTTCCTTCCTTCATGCCTTTTAGAAGTAAAACACTAGACAGCTTTCTTTTGGTGTTTGTGTGCTAGCCAGCTGCCAGCCTTGAGGGGTCTGGACAACTTATTACTTCAAAACACTTGAACACTTGTTCATCTAATAAAAGAAAGGACATGTGTATGCTTGAAGCATTTCAGCTGTTAAAGCCCTGTGCACTAAGAGCCTGATCTACAGAGCTTAGCAGGCCAGGAGTACAGACAGTAAATTCTTATTCACTTGCTAGTCAGTAGCATCGTGAAACTCTTCTAGAATGTGAAGCATTTCCATCATGAATGTTGAAATTCAAAACGTTCTCTCTATCTTTTCTAGTCTATCACATAGAGATCCTTTTTATTTGCAGTCATTGGTTATGCCCTGCAGGACCGTACCAAGCTGGAAATGCATCCTGTGCGATTTGCGAATCTGGCACCCCCCTCCATCCACACACAGAAACTCACTTTTGACAGGCTTCCTGGAAGTCCAGTGATGACAGCAACACCCCTTCTGTACTTGTGCCCTGTGCGGTCACATCACTGGCACAGCCGTTGGTACGGCTCTAATGCCCTCTACAGTACTGTTGTTCATTCACTTTGATCATCCCAAGGGAACCTTCTTAAATGGAAGAGACTAGGAAACGGGCTTTCAATTCTATATCCCCCGCTTTCTGGAACTTGCTCTTTCCAGATTTAAAAACACTAAACTCGTATCATCTCTTTAGGGAGGATGTAAAAACCTGGCTCTTTCAGCCGTCGTCCTCAGATGAGGTCTCTGGCCCTTCCCTGTCTTAGGATCAATAGTTCTTTTAAGCCTGGATGTCAGTGTTTTTTCCTTCTGCGCTTTCCCTGGTTTTGAGGTGTCTCATTGTTGTACAACTTCTTCCCCTCCTGCTGTGTCTTTTTTAAGCTACTTTTTCTCTGTCTCTTCTGCAGTGTGATGACAAGATAATAGTCGAAGAACTGTATGGCAAATTCTAGTAAATAAATTAAATATTTATTTATTTATTTAACCAGTTTTATGTACCACCTGGCACTTTTATGTACCACCTGGATGCTGCCAGACAGGAGGTGGGACTTCAGGACTATATCCCTGTAGGTCTCGTCTATGTACCTCTCTGTCTTTCTTATGTTTTCCAAGTCTGCTACTCTAGCCTCTAGAGAACGGACTCGTTCCCTGAGAGCAAAGAGCTCCTTACGTGTGCACTAGGTGCAAGGAGCTCTTTGCTCTCAGGGAACGAGTCCGTTCTCTAGAGGCTAGAGTAGCAGACTTGGAAAACATAAGAAAGACAGAGAGGTACATAGACGAGACCTACAGGGATATAGTCCTGAAGTCCCACCTCCAGTCTGGCAGCATCCCTGTTGCCATCGAGGAGAGCGGTCATGTGACAGGAGAGCATCACCCTGGTGTGGCAGGAAGTGATCCTGTAACTAGGACCTGTCCGCCAGATGATGTAAAACCCTCTCACACCGAGGAAGTTTCTCCAGAGCCATGTGCCCATGAGGGAAGGGTTAGGACAGCCGTTATAGTTGGTGATTCGATCATTAGGCATGAAGATAGCTGGGTGGCTGGTGGACGTGAGGATCGCCTGGTAACATGCCTGCCTGGTGCGAAAGTAGCAGACCTCACGCGCCACCTAGATAAGGTCTTAGATAGTGCTGGGGAGGAGTCTGCTGTCTTGGTACATGTCGGTACCAATGACATAGGAAAACGTGGTAGGGAGGTTCTGGAGGCTAAATTTAGGCTTTTAGGTAGGAAGTTGAAATCCAGAACTTCCAGGGTAGCATTCTCCGAAATGCTTCCCGTTCCACGTGCAGGACCCAAAAGGCAGGCAGAGCTCCGGAGTCTCAATGCGTAGATGAAACAATGGTGCAGAGATGAGTGGTTTGGATTTATTAGGAACTGGGGTACATTCTGGGGAAAGGAGGGGCTCTTCCGAAGGGATGGGCTTCACCTTAACCGGGATGGAACCAGGCTGCTGGCATTAACCTTTAAAAAGGAGATAGAGCAGCTTTTAAACTAGATAATAGGGGAAAGCCGACAGTCGCCCAAGAGCAGATGGTTCGGAAGAATGTATCCTTGAAGGATACTACCAAAAGCAGACAGGTTCCAAAAAAGAGTAAAGTAGCCCAAATGCCCTCGAGTATGGAGCAGACAGAGCTTAAAGATCCCAAATTACCCATATCTACCAATAGCCAAATTAATATGAATAAAATACAGTCTCTAAAATGCTTGTATGCAAATGCTAGAAGTCTAAAAAATAAGATGGGAGAGTTAGAATATATAGCACTAAATGAGAGGTTAGATGTGATTGGAATATCAGAGACATGGTGGAAGGAGGACAACCAGTGGGACACTGTGATACCTGGGTACAAACTATATTGTAATGATAGAGCTGATCAAATTGGTGGAGGGGTTGCGCTCTGTGTTAGAGAGGGCATTGAGTCAGAAAGGATTAAAGTTTTGCAGGAAACAAAATTTGCTGTAGAATCTCTATGGATTGAAATTCCATGTAAAAAGGGGAAGGCGATGGCGGTGGGGGTGTACTATCGACCGCCTGGCCAGAATGAACAAATGGATGATGAAATGCTCAAAGAAATCAATGAAGCTTGTGATAAGGAAGCTTATCATAGCTCAGGAAGGAGCTATAGAAAAGGTGAAGTGACTCTGAACAAGCAACCTGTCAGTTCTGGTAGAAATAAGAAAACAGAATTTTCCCATAAAAGACTACCAGTCGCAGAATGCACCAGGTTTCCAACAGCCATTAGAGGAGCTGAAGTGGGGAAATGTGTGTTCAATCAGGAGGGCTATGAGGTAATCCCTAAGCACTCATCTCAAAGGGCAGGGCCTGATTCAGCACAGCTGCGCTGTGTTGGGGAGGAGCACTCATCTAGGCAGAATAAGAGTAGAGTTTATTCTACAGATGACCATCTTCATGATCACCTTGGATATCCAGAGAATTGTCCTCAGTATCCTAAGAATCAGCTTGAGTTTGATCATCAGTTTCATCTGAAGGATCATCAGAAGCAGAAGCCAAACCGGACGGACAGAGAGGGAAAGAGACCCTTTGGAAGAAGGAAGAGAAAAGCCTTTGAGAGGTCTAGAAGAGTCCAAAGCAGTACGTATACTGGGAGGTATTCCAAGGGCCAGCATACACCATTGGACTGGGGAAAGCCAGAGGAATGGTGCTGCAGAGCTAGGAATCACCAGAGGCTACCTGTGAGGGAGACGGCTGCACGTGGAAGGGACCCTAAGACCCGTGCCAGAAGGTATGTGAAGAGAGATCCAGTGTCCAGGGATCTGGATTGGAAGGCTGGACATAAGAACTGGACTACATACTGGCCAGGCTATATAGAGAGGAACTCTTAACAGCAATGGAAGCTCAGGTATGAACACTGATTTATGCCCTAGCTATAACCTTGAAAGACAGCAGGGAAACAAGTATTCTCCTGAAAATGCTCCATTGAGAGATTCATCTGTGCCAATCCATGATATTGAACCCATGCTTGTTGAACAAGGGGGAATAATAGCAGATGAGGATCCTGTTTATATGGACTGCTCTCTATCTAAACTCCGTTGGTAACTTTCTGTTATAAAGTACAGCAACCATCACAAAGAAATACAAATTTGTTCTTTAATCTACTCAGAAAAGCTCCTGAAGCAGGATTTGACCCACACAGTGGAAGGCAAGCCAGCTAAAGGGTTTCAGCTGGTGACTGCTAGCAATTAAGCCTTACCTAATTGCTTGTGAGCTAGGAGAGAATCATTTCTGAATTTATGTGGGAAGTAATCAGAAGTTAACCTGAAAAGAACAGTTTGTTTCTTGCTTTGTAGCTTTTCATTTGTTGTTTTCCTGATTTTGACTTTGTTTTTCCAAGTTAACACTGAAAGCAAGTTACCTAATTTATGTGCTACCAAGCATATCTGTGTTGGGAGAAATAACCCCATAAATAAATATCTTATTGGCTTTACCCAAGAGCACAACTAAATTATTGTCAGCAGCTGTGTCTGGTGTGAATGAACTACATTGCCCACAATACCTTGCAAATCATATAGATATATGCACTTGACAAGACTGTGAAGATTCTCACCCAGGCAGCCGTCTGACAAGCTAACAAAAGTTACAGCGCGGTAATAATAATGGGCGATTTCAATTACCCCGGTATCGACTGGGTCAGTGTCACGGCAGTACATGCTAGGGAGATAAAGTTCCTAGATTACATAAATGACTGCTTCTTGGAGCAGCTGGTCCATGAACCAACGAGAGGGGAAGCCATATTAGACCTAGTCCTTAGTGGAACACCAGATCTAGTGCAAGAGATAAGGGTTTTGGGGCCACTTGGTAATTGTGATCATAGCATGATCGCCTTTGATTTAATTAGTGGAGGAGGGATAGTAAGGAAATACACAGTACTACCTTTTAACTTTCGAAAGGGAGACTATGATAAAATGCGGAAAATAGTTAAGAAAAAACTAAAAGGAGCAGTTGCAAAGGTTAAAGACTTACATCAAGCTTGGGTGTTGTTGAAAAATACTATCTTGGAAGCCCAGACCAGCTGTATTCCACGCTTTAAGAAAAGTGGAAGGAAGTCCAAAAAACTGCCAGCATGGTTTAAAGGTGAGGTTAGAGAGGCTGCTGTTGCCAAAAAAGCATCTTTCAGGAAATGGAAAAAAGAGCCAAATGATGAAACCTGGAAACAGCACAAGCACTGGCAGTTCAAATGCAAGGCATTGATAAAGAAGGCAAAGAGAGAATTTGAGAAGAAGCTTGCTGCGGAAGCAAAAACGCGAAATAAAGATTTTTTTGAAGTACATTCGTAGCAAAAAACCTGTGAGAGAGTCAGTTGGACCATTAGATGATAGAGGAGTTAAAGGGGCACTAAGAGGCGACAAGGCGATAGCGGAGAGACTGAATGAATTCTTTGCTTTGGTCTTTACTGAGGAAGATGTAGGGATGTTACCCATGACTGACGTGGTATTTAAAGGTGCGGAAGAATTGCAGGAAATATCGATACATCGGGAAGATGTATTACAACTATTAGATAAACTGAAGAGTAGCAAATCATCTGGGCCGGATGGTATACATCCAAGGGTGTAGAAAGAACTGAAATATGAGATTGCAGACCTGCTATTAGTAATCTGTGAACTATCATTAAAATCATCTCTAATACCTGAAGATTGGCGGATTGCCAATGTAACACCAATTTTTAAAAAGGGTTCGAGGGGTGATCCGGAAAATTACAGACCGGTGAGCCTCAAGTCAGTACCGGGAAAAATGGTAGAAACCATCATAAAGAATAAAATTACTCAGCATGTAGATAGTCATGGCCTAATGGGAGACAGCCAACATGGCTTTAGACAAGGAAGATCTTGTCTTATTAATCTGTTATGGTTATTTGAAAGTGTGAATAAACAGGTGGACAAAGGTGAGTCGGTTGATATAGTGTATCTGGACTTTCAGAAAGCCTTTGACAAGGTCCCTCATCAGAGATCTTTGGCAAAACTAAAGAGTCATGGGATAGGAGGCAGTGTTCTACTGTGGATCAGGAACTGGTTAAAAGATAGAAAGCAGAGGTTAGGGCTAAATGGCCAATTTTCCCAATGGAGAAAGGTGAATAGTGGTGTACCCCAGGGATCTGTGCTGGGTCCGCTGCTTTTTGACATATTCATAAATGACCTGGAAAGTGGAATATCGAGTGAGGTTATCAAATTTGCAGATGACACAAAACTATTTAAAGATGTTAAAACCCAAGAGGATTGTGGAAAATTGCAAGAGGATCTTGATAAATTGGAAGACTGGGCATCAAAATGGCAGATCAAATTTAATGTGGACAAGTGCAAAGTTATGCAGCTAGGGAAGAACAACCCAAACTATGGTTACACGATGCAAGGTTCCACATTAGGAACCACCACACAGGAAAAAGATTTAGGCGTCATTGTGGATAACATGTTAAAACCCTTAGCCCAGTGTGCAGCGGCAGCCAAGAGAGCAAATAGAATGCTAGGTATCATAAGGAAAGGAATGGAAAATAAAACAAAAGATATTTTAAAATGGTAAATAAAGGCAAAAGGAAAAGGAGACCGCTATGGTTTTCGAAGGAAGTAGCTGAAAAAGTGAAGAAAAAGAGGGAGGCCTTCATGAAATACAAGAGATCACAGAGAGGAAGACAGGCATCTGTATTTGGAAAAACTTAGAGAAGCTAGCAAAGTAGTCAAGAAGGCAAAGATTCAAAAGGAGGAGGAAATAGCCAATTCAATAAAATGGGGGGATAAGACATTTTTCAGATATATTAGAAGAGGAAGGGCAAAAGTGGTATTGTCAGACTCAAGGGTGCAGGGGGGGGAATATGTAGAAGCTGATAAGGATAAAGCGGAATTGCTTAACAAATATTTTTGTTCTGTGTTCACAGATGAAGAACCAGGAGCAGAACCTCTGAAAACACCCACAAATAGGAACAGAAGCGAGGGACATCTTGAACAATTTTCAGAAGACTGTGTTAGTGAGAAACTAGCTCAACTTAAAGTAGACAAAGCGATGGGACTGGATGGGATACACCCTAGAATACTGAGGGAACTTGGGGACGTTCTAGCAACTCCACTGACTCACCTTTTCAGTGCCTCGTTGGAGTCGGGAGTGGTGCCAAAGGACTGGAGAGAGGCTCATGTGGTGCCTTTTCACAAAAGCGGAAGTAAGGATGTGGTTGAAAACTACAGGCCGGTTAGTTTAACTTCGGTGGTGAGTAAATTATTGGAAACGCTGATGAAAGAGAAAATAGTTAGGTTTCTGGAGTCCAGCGGATTGCAGGATCCGAGGCAGCATGGATTCACCAGAGGCAGGTCTTGTCAGACAAATCTGATTGATTTCTTTGACTGGGTGACCAGGGAGTTGGACCGAGGGAGAGCTCTAGATGTGGTGTATTTAGATTTCAGTAAAGCCTTTGATACTGTTCCTCACAGGCGACTTATAAACAAACTGAGCACCCTAAGGATGGACCCTAAAGTTACTGCTTGGGTTAGAAATTGGTTGGGTGGGAGGCGACAAAGAGTACAAGTAAATGGAGCTCACTCTGAGGAGAAGGATGTTACCAGTGGTGTGCCCCAGGGATCCGTCCTTGGTCCGATTCTTTTTAACATCTTTGTTAGTGATATAGCGGAAGGGCTGTCGGGTAAGGTTTGCCTCTTTGCAGATGATACCAAAATCTGCAATAGAGCAGACACCCAGGAAGGTGTAGATAACATGAGGAGGGATGTAGTTAAGCTTGAAGAATGGTCTAGAATTTGGCAGCTGGGATTTAATGTTAAAAAATGTAAGGTCATGCATTTGGGCTGCAGCAATCCAAGGGAGCAATACAGTATAGGAGGTGAAGTACTTTTGTCCACTAAAGAAGAGCGGGACCTAGGCGTGGTTGTGTCTGATGATCTTAAAGTAGCTAAATAGGTAGAAAAGGCGACCGCAAAAGCTAGAAGGATGCTTGGGTGCATACGGAGAGGAATGGCTAGCAGAAAAAAGGAGGTGATAATGCCTCTGTATAAGTCTTTGGTGAAACCTCATTTGGAGTATAGTGTGCAATTCTGGAGACCGCACCTTGAAAAGGATGTGAACAGGATGGAGTTGGTGCAGAGGGTGGCTACTAAAATGATTAGTGGGCTTCATTATAAAGCATATGAGGTCAGACTTAAGGATCTTAATATGTACACCTTAGAGGAAAGGCGGCATAGAGGTGATATGATTTGAGATGTTTCAATACCTCCATGGCATAAATGTTCAGGGAGAGAGCCTCTTTCAATTGAAAGCAAGTTCTGCTACGAGGGGACATGGGATGAGGGTGAAGGGAGATAGATTCAGGAGAGATATGCGGAAATATTTCTTTACGGAAAGAGTAGTGGATCCATGGAATAGTCTCCCAGTGGAAGTGGTAGAGATGAGGACAGTAACTGAATTCAAAAAAGCATGGGACCAACACAGAGGATCTCTAAAGGTAAAAAGTGGACTGCTGTAGTTGTTGATATGGAAGGACAGACTAGATAGGCCATGTGGTCTTTTTCTGTCATCATGTTTCTATTTTTCTATTAATATTATAATGCCTCTATACCGTTCCATGGTGAGACCGCACCTTGAATATTGTGTGCAATTCTGGTCGCCGTATCTTAAAAAGGATATAGCGTTATTAGAAAAGGTTCAGAGAAGAGCCACCAAAATGGTAAAGGGGATGGAAGGATACTCCTATGAAGAAAGGCTAAAAAGGTTAGGGCTCTTTCACCTGGAAAAGAGACGGCTGAGGGGAGATATGATAGAAGTCTATAAATTAATGAACGGAGTGGAACGGGTAAACGTAGATCCACTGTTTACGTTATCAGAATATAGGAAGACTAGGGGACATGCAGTGAAGCTACAGGGTAAACTATTTAAGACTAATAAAAGAAAATATTTTTTCACTCAATGTGTAATCAAACTCTGGAATTTGTTACCGGAGGATGTAGTAAAGGCTGTTAGTGTAGCTGGTTTTAAAAAAGGTTTGGACAAGTTCCTGGAGGAAAGGTCCATAAACCATTATTAAGAAGGGACCCAGGATATCAATGCTTGACCTAGTACAAGCATTGCAGAACCTGTGTCTTTTGGGGAAACTGCTAGGTACGTATGACCTAGATTGGCCACTGTTGGAAACAGGATACTTGGCTTGATGGACCTTGGTCTGACCCAGTATGGCATATCTTATGTTCTTATGTTCACCTTATCCTTCAATCAAAGTGGTTACAAGACAAGGTATACAAATATAGGTAAAAGCAAGGAAAGGTATTGGGGGGTATAGGAAGAATACACAAAACAGGCACTCTATGCATAACAGTACTTACTGCTAGGTAAAGACTGTTTGGATTTTTTTCTAATTCAGTCCGATATGGGCAGACGTTTTCACTAGTAAGGTACCTCAAGGGAATCTGTTTCCATCATTTTTAAATTCTTTCTGTAAAACTGAAATGTCTCTCTTCTGTATATTTCATGTGTCTGACCAGGGCAGGCTCGGGCAAGGGCCAACCCCTTACCTTTCAGACTTTTATATTCCCAGACTGAATTAGAAGAGTTTGGCACCCAGGAACTTGCTCTGTTTACAAGTATCTACCTACCCCTTGCAGTGGCCCTCTTTCTTAGTTTCTTGATGTTGAAACAACAGTTGCTAGCATAAAAAAATAATCTTTTAAATGAGAACTGCACAGAACTCCCCAAAACAACTCCAGATTAGAACTGATCTGCAACATAGGATGTGTATTGGTTTGCAGTATTCTCTGGGAACAAGCAGGAAGTCAGTCCTCACATATGGGTGACGTCTGCGCCGACAGAGCCCTGCGCGAAAGCATCTCCCCAGCTTTCAAAGAAAGCCTTTGGGAGATGCACCATACATGCGTGTTCTCCTTACCACCCAAGAGTGCCATCTTGTTCAGTCAGGTTTTTTCCACGGAGCCCACTGAACGTATGTCTAATTTCCTTTCCTGCCTCTAAGTTTGCTTGCCTCGGCATCGCGTCTCGGACAGTCCTTTTTTCCTTAGTTAAGTTATTTTCCCCGGCGTGGCTTTGCACCTTTTTTCTGCTGGCTGGCAGTTCCTCTGGTCTTCGACCTCGCCGGGGTGCTTTTTCCCCTGATGGCCAGTGGTTTTAAGAATTGTGATGGGTGTTCTAAAAATATGTCCCTCACAGACACACACAATTGCGGCTGTCCTAGGTTCCCAGGAAGGAATCGTCTGTCCTGACAATCGGCCTCAAACATCCAAAGCCATCCCCGTCGAGGACTCCCTGTCCTCACCTGCTCCAGACCTGGCTATCCCAGCATCCGCACTGAAGGCTGCAGTACCATCTGGACTGGAGTCTAGGATGGAATCTCTGGAGCACAGCCTGACTGCCTTCCTAGAGATGCAGCAGGCACAGTTGTCCAGCTCAGCTGGATCATCCACCAAGACCTCCGGGACCTCGACTTCGTGGACTTCCTCGGTTATCGAGCCGATCCTCATGAGCTTACAGCCTCGAGTCAATTCTCAGAATGGTCTCGATCATGGTCTCGTTTCTCAGGCCGTCGATCATCTTCGACCAGTGCTCATGGCTCCAGCCACTCAGCCTCAGAGGCCGATGACCACTGACCCCAGGCCCATTGTTGGCACAAACTACCATTGAGTCCTCCACCGAGTACTCTGACTGAGAGTCAGAGGACAAGACATCCCACAAGCACCGCAATGTGCCATCGGACCCGTCTCCACCTGAGGCCAGGCAGCAGTCACCACCTGAGGGCACAGCATTCCTCGAATTTGTGGGGGAAATGTCGAAGGCATTGGTATTCCCCACTAACTCTGAGGATAACCCTCGCAAGGAGGAGCTAGAGATCTGCCAATATGAGTCCCTGCCAAAGGAGTCATGGTGCCCATCCCAGCCATTCTAGAATGGCTACTCCTCTGAATGTGGGAGTCACCGGCCTCGGTGCTCATAGTCAGCCATCCACTCAACTCCATGTATCGAGTCTGCTAGGGCCCAGGCTCCAGGAAGGCTGAGCTCTCGCACAACTCCATGGTGGTGGAGTCCACTATGTGTCGGCTTAAAAGCCTGAAGACGCATTCGGCGGTGCCCACGGGCAGAGAGGCCCTAGATGCCTTTGGCAGAAAGTGCTTTCAGGGCTCGATGCTGGCCTGTCAGATCCAGGCATACCAATTATATATGGGTATGTACCTGAGGGAACTGGGGAAGGAGCTTGCCAAGGAGAGAACCTCTTTAGTAAGCCTATGTCAGACAAGGCTGTGGAGCTCAAGTCTGAGTTACTGACAAGAACTCGACTTTCTAAGAAGACCACTACTCTGTCAAAGTGGAAGGCCGTGGGGGAAAAAGCCACCCTACCCGAGGAAGAGACTGGCCTACCAAAGCTATCAGCAGTACCAGCCTTCCCAGGCTCCACAGCAGGGGCAGCATCCAAAGAGGCACACACAAGGAGCCCAAAAGCAGAGGATTTCCAAGGCCCTGACGCTGGCTCCGGCCCCATCTGGAGGGAGCTGTTGATTCCGCTGGCATAGTTCCTCTACCCTCAGGAGATCACTACTACTACTACTACTATTTAGCATTTATATAGCGCCAAGCATGCAGCGCTGTACAGGTATGACATGCATATAAAAGATATACATATAATAAACAGTCCCTGCTCATCAGAGTCATGCTCATCCGAGCTTACAATCTAATGCTCATCCGAGCTTACAATCTAATGCTCATCCGAGCTTACAATCTAATGCTCATCCGAGCTTACAATCTAATGCTCATCCGAGCTTACAATCTAATACAACAATACAAAGCGATAGTCAGTTCGGTGCAAAGCATAATATGGTCTGTGTATTTCGGTCATGGGAGAGTGATGGGAATCGGGTTAGGATAAGGGTGGAAGTCAGGATCTGAAGGCAACCTTTCTTCCAAAGTATATATATTGAGATCTTTAAGTCTGTCCAAATATGCCTTACGACAAAGTTCATTGATCATTTTAGTTGCCGCCCTCTGCACTGACTTCATCCTGTTTATATTCTTTTGAAGGTGCGGTCCCCAGAATTGCACACACTACTACCAAATGAGGTCTCAGTAGAGACTTATACAGAGGCACTATCACCTCCTTTTTTTCTGCTGACCATTCGTCTCCCTGTGCACCCAAGCATCTTTCTGGCTTTTACCGTCACCTTCTCTACCTGTTTAGCCACCTTAAGATCATCAGAAATAATCACTCCCAGATCCCATTCCTCTTTTGTGGACAGAAGGAGGTGATAGAATGCAGGCAGGAGTTGAGAGGATATCTGGGTGAAAGCAAGGGGTGATGTAAGCTACAAGCCTGATGTCTTTAGTATATAGGAAGTTACTTACCTCAAAACTCTTAATAAAGATGGCTAGGAGTCTAGAAAAAAATTGGGTGTTAGGATGAGGAATATTCCCTGAGGGCCCCCACAGGAAAATGGAAAAGAGCTGGAGCAGTGCTGGGCCCAATGCATTTGGACGGTGCAGTCATGAAAAAAGACTGGAATGAGTTCAAACTGTATCTTAGAGCACCAAATCATAGGAAAAGAACATAAAGTGTGAGTAATCCATGAGATTAAAGTCAAATGACATGCTGAGGAGGACCAGAATTGCCTTTTTATCCCAGTCGAGGTTGTCAGATTTCATCCCTCCATCATGGCAGTCAGGAAGATGTCTTGCTTTGCCCAACATGGAACCCAGATTGTTTAAGATGCAGGGCATGAGTTTTATCAAGAAAATTGGAAAGTTATAGAACTACTCAAGTACTGCAACATCTATGTTGGTCTGCCAAAGTATGAGATCAAATAGCTTCAAATTATTCAAAACTCGGCTGTCCGGTTGCTTGCTCATGCCACAAAATTTCATCATGTCACTCCTCTCCTCATGACTCATCACTGGCTACCCATTCATTTAAAGATTCAATACAGAGTTCTGATTTTGACTCATAGCATTCTTCACTCTGGTCTCCCTTCCTGCCTTGCTTCTCTTGTCCTTCTCCATACTCTTCACTGGGTTCTTCGATCCCTCCGCGGTAATCTCCTTCACCTTCCCTCTGCTTTTCAGGCTCGATTAGAATCCATCCTGCGCTCTGCATTTTACTTTTTGGCCCCCAAACTCTGGAACAATTTACCCCCAGACCTCCATCTTGAAACATCGTACCTCCAGTTTGTCTTCCCTAAAGACACATCTATTCCCTTTGACTCTGACTCTCTTCTGTTTTCTTTTGGTCTTCTCCCTGCCGGCTTGAATGGCTTTCCTGTCTTATTTGTAGTTCATTTTCCTCTCTGATTTTTAACTTAATTTTATTATCATTTGTAAATTGCTTTGTTGCTTCAATTAGGAGATATATCAAATTTTTAATAAACTAAACTAATACTCTCAACGACACTCAATGACATTAGAGATGAATGGGAGGTTGGAAACAGGATGTAAATACAGAAAGAGGCAGGGTCAAGGTTATTTTTTTTGTTTTTAAGTAGAGATCTGATCCAGTGTTTGGGAAAGTAACAATTCTCAAGGCTGGATATGCAAAATAAGTCCTAGTTGAAATTCTGTATGAACTGGGCAGGAAGTGGTTTAGTAGGAGAAGTCATGTGCTTCATGGACAGGAGAATTTTCTCCAGGCAGACCAAAGAAGGAAAGCTGTATGTTGAGAAGGTACTAGAACTGCAAAGTTTATGGTGATGACTTAGTCTGAACCAGTCCGTGGACTTGCTGTAGCAGGCCTGAAACCAGCAAGGGGAGATAGCGTAGTTACTCACCTGTAACAGGTAATCTTCGGGAACAGCAGGAATTTAGTCTTCACATATGGGTGATGTCGGTACCAATGGAGCCCGTGCGGGAACACTCCCCAGCGTCCAATAAGAAAGCTTTTGGGACCATCCCACTGCGCCTGTGTTGTTGCCTTCCCGCCTTTCCAGCTCTCCCTCCTCACTTGATTTTGTAGCTGAAATAAAAGAAGAGAAGGAGAAGAAGACGAAGACGACCTACAACTCCTAGGGGATGAGGGTGGGTTGTGAAGACTAAATTCCTGCTGCTCCCGGAGATCACCTGTTACAGGTGAGTAACTACGCTATCTCCAGGAACAAGCAGGAATGTAGTCTTCACATATAGGACTCCATAGCTCGGAGATGCCAGAGAGATGACCTCATAGTAAGCTGTGGAATCACAGGTATAACTAAGGAGGTCATGCATCCTCCATGGATGTCTGGTATTGAAACCTGGGACAGAGGGTAGGATTTGATCTAAGTCTGAAAGAGATGCTGGAGAACAACTTGGCCAAACAAGGCATCCCGGAGGGAGTCTTTGTCCAGGCAATAGTGAGCAGCAAGACCAAGTTGCTGCTTTGCATATCTCATCAATAGCTACAGAGCGTAGATTTCCCATAGAGTCAACCATGGCTCGAACATTATGTGCAGTGACATGACCCTCGAGAGAGAGTCCTGCCTTTTCATAAGCAAAGGAGATGCAGTCCGTTATCCACCTGGAAAGAGTTTGGATACTGGCAACCCTAGTTGACTCGCGTCAAAGGAGATTAAAAGTTGTGAAGTTTTTCTGTGCTCTCGAGTTCTCTGGAGATAGAAAGCCAAGGCACATTTGACATCCTGAGTGTGAAGGGTTGCCTCTGCCGAGGAATGAGATCTAGGGAAAAGACAGGAAGGTAGACTGGTTTAAATGGAAGGGCGAGACCACCTTCAGCATAAAGTGAGGATGAGTCCTAAGAACTAAATTATCATGGTGGAATCGTGTATAAGGAGGGTCAGCTACCAAAGCCTGGAGCTCACTAATGCGTCTTGCTGAAGTGAAGGCAATAACGAAGGTGACCTTTCATGTGAGAAACTTCAGTGAGGTAGTGGCTAGAGGTTCAAAGGGCAGCTTGAGAAGCTGTCCAAAACAACATTAAGATCCCATGCTACTGGAGGGGGCTTAATGGGAGGTTTGGTTAATAGAAGACCTCTCATGAAGCGTGCTATAAGCAGCTGAGAAGAGATGGACTGGCCATCTAAGGGCATGTGAGAGGCCACAATTGCACTTAGGTGTACTCTTACTGAATTGGTTTTGAATCCAGAAGAAGATATTTGGAGGAGATACTCAAGTAATGCCTCCACCGGAGCTGAGAAGGGGTTAAGATCCCTCTCAGAACACTAGAGAGAGAATCTATGCCACTTAAAAGCATAGGAGCGCCTAGTAGATAGCTTCCTAGAAGCTAAGAGGATGTCCTTAACCTCCTGGGAAAGGTTAACACCCTCAGCAGCCATGCAGTGAGATGGAAGGACGTCAGATTGGGATGGAGCAACGTCCCCTCCTCCTGAGAGAGGAGATCTGGAGCAAACCCCAGATCTATGGGTTGAGCCCGAGACAGACGTAGAAGGAGAGGATAACACGGTTGTCGTAGCCAGCGTGGGGCTATGAGTATCATGTAGCCCCTGTCTCTCTGGAATTTGAAAAGAGTCTTGGGAATATGGGGAATGGGAGGGAAGGCATACAGGAAGCCTTGACCCCAGTGGAGGTGAAAAGCATCCACCTGCTAACTGTCCGGTGCAGGAGTCCTGGAGCAGAAGCGAGGAAGCTTGGCATTCTGAGGACTTGCAAACAGGTCTATCTCTGAGGTTCCCCAGATCTGAAAAATGCGAGTGACCTTGTCTGCATGGAGAGACCACTCGTGGGGTAGAAGGACTCGACTCAGTTTGTCCACCAGGACATTCTATTTGCATCGCATGCAGGTGAATGTGATGCTGTATGGCAAAAGACCAAAGATGCAGTGCTCCAGAGGGTCCAAGAACCTGTTCTGCCCTGCTTGTTCAAGTAGAACATGGCTACTTGATTCTCCGTCTGTACTAGAACTGTGCGGAATCGAAGATGGTCCTGGAACACTTTGAGAGCATTGTGAATGATTCTGAGCTCCAGCAGATTAATGTGGAGTTGTGACTCCTGATGAGACCAGAGCCTCTGAGTGGAGAGATTGTCTAGATGAGCTCCCCTGCACTGATGTGCTGGCATCTAAAAAGGTGACCCTACCAGGATGGACTCCATTTACCCTGACACCTCTTTTCCATGGCTGCAATATCTTGGTGAAATCGTTCTCCATGTTCATCACTTACTGCTCCGCAATTTTGTGGGAAAAAATCTAGATGAGAGTGTAGAAAATGAATCTTTAAGGACATGTTGCAACCAAGGTTTTTGTATGCCTTGAGAAGATCTTGAACAATCTCTTGATAATTATTTGCTTTGTTTTTTCCAAGAAAATTTTTGTGTCACTGATTCAAATGCTATCCATGCAGCCTTTTCCTTTCCATGCAATAAACAAAGAAATTCATCATCTTGAAGAAGTGCATGAATCTGAGGGTCAAAAAAAACTCCTCCCTTCTTTGGCATCACTCAGTCTAGGAAATTTACCACTAAGATACCTGAAAGCAGGTTTAGTTTTATCCATCTCCTTGACAATGTTTTTTATTAGTCCCAACTTGATGTGCAAGGAAGGCATCAAAATCTTGTTGTCTACAAGTGCTGGAAACAGAACAGTTTTGCTTCCAGGATCCAGTGACTGACGGAGTGGCCAATCCCTTTTGATGAAATGACAATCTCTAGCACGACTATCCCATTCACACAGGAAGCAGCAGTACTTGGTGTATCCACCCTGAAGACCAAGCAAGAGGGCGACCACTTTGAAGTCACCACAGATTGACCATAGATGTTAATCATAGTTTATACATTTCAAAAGTTGTTTCGTATTGTCATAAGTCTCTTTCATAAAAGTTGCATGGCCAATAGGAATTGATGGTAGCATGTTGCCATTATGCAGCAATACAGCTTTAACAAACAAACACAAGGAGCAGGAGATGTTCGAAGAGAAGGGTCTTTATTGTGCACAGGACACCCCAACGCATTTCGGCAATGCCTTCCTCAGGGGGAGAAACACTAACAAATACAATCAAAGTATGTACATTAAAAACAGAAAAGAAAACTTAAAACACAATTAAAAACATATATTAAAATATGAAAGCACCGGCAGGATATGAAACATAAGATAATATAGTAATACATAAAAACATAGAATTATATAATAATACAATAATAAAATGCAATAAAAAATACAATAAAAAAATACAAGAACAAAGCAGGGCTGAGGAACCAGAAGAATATATATAGAACAATGTATAAAGGAAAAAAAAGAGCATAACACAGAGAAGATGTGAAAGCATGTTATATATACCATATAAATGGAGCTAATATACTAATGAAATTGACATAAAACACTGGGACTAAAATATAACTCTAATATAAACTAGTGAAAAAACGAAGGACCCGATTAGGCCAAGCACACTGCATATAATTATAATAAATAGATAAGCAATAAATACTATCCAAATAAAACTTAGTACACAAGGACGAATAAACACGAAAATGGATAAAAATAATAAATATGTAGTAGTCAGTATATTAAAAAAGAAAGAATAAAATACAATAATCATCTTATGAAAGGGGATTAAAAAATGACAATAAAAATAATCAATAAATAATAAATAAATTAAAAATAAACAATTCAAAAAAGTATGTTATAATAATGCAATAAAACGAGAATAAATTATAAATTGCAATCACAAGTTTAAATGAACTAGGCTAATAAACTGAGACCATAAACATCGATAAGTCTGGCATAAAACATAACAATGATGTCCACCAGAAGTAAAACGAGTTGACTACATGTTAAGAATAAGGAATTAAAATTAAAAATAGAAATAATAATAAAAATAATAATAATAATAATAAACCAACAAGTGAAATCTTAAAAGTAAAAATACTAAAACAAGTAAAAACTAAAAGAAATGATAAAAAAGGGGGGGAACCGCGACGAATGCTTGACAAAATGACATATGTGACAATCAAAAATTGTAGATACCCGCCCTTCTATAAACTAACTCAGAATTGCAGCTGTATACGAAGATATAAAACAGGGGGACCATGGTGTACCATCACAAACCAAAATATAAAACCATATAATGAAAAACAGGAGACTCTAAAAAAATGCTGAAGACCAAGAAAAATATATGCAATAAATAATAAAACAATAAATAATGATAAAATAATATAATAATATAAATGAATAATAATATTGAAATTTGAAAAATATACGTGGTAATGATGAATTTGAACGTCACCAGCCAGAAGATTCCACTGCTGTAGTCTGGAACCCAAAAGCTCAGCTTTATTCTTCGGGATATCCAAATCCCTGACAAGGTTGTTCAATTCACCTTGCGTTATGAGGTGTGGCTCATTAGCAGTGGCCAGAAGAAACTCTGGGTCACGTGAGGTTGACGATTCATGACTACAAACGTCTTCCTCTTCCTCACTTGATTCTAATGATAATGATTCTGACATTTTGGGAATCGGCAACCCTTCTCCATGAGGCACTGGGCATATTGCAGATGGAATGTTTGGATATTGCACGGTCCACTTACTCTTTCTGGATATGCCTTTCTGAATTGGAGGAACCATGCAGAAGTAGCAATTGCTGACGTGATCCGTGGGCTCTCTCCAGATCACTGGAACTGCAGAAAGGCATTGATTGCCTTTTCCCATTCATCCATTGCCTGAGATTTGTTGCACATATATTGCAGCATATGTGTGGCGCCCAGCTCTTATCCTGATCTCCTATTCTGCAGCCAAAATATAAGTTGTAGGCTTTCTTAACCGCCAAGTCATATTCCGTTTTTGTAATGTAAAAGGCACTTCACCACAAATATAGCAGAAATTATCTGCATTATTAACACAAGTACGATGCATTGCCGAATACGCTGTGATTGACCTATTGGCATAAAATAATGACAAAATAATTATTTTTTTCATTTTTCTGTGACTAATACACCTTAGGATTTATACTGTCAAGTGATGCAAATTTAAATACTGATTGCATCATCTGGTTTTGGACAGATATTTCTATTGGTTGCAAGTAGAGATTACGCACTCATGCAAATGTTGCATAATATACAGTTAATGGGCCCTTAAATTAGTTTAGAACAGCTGCTTTTGTGTCTGAAGCATTTTGGCTGTTGAACAGTTATCATAGGATGCAATCATACAGGAAAAGTAAGATATGTTTTTTTTTTTAGCTAGCTGGATATTAGCCTTATATGCAACTTGGTGGGCCTTATATAAGGAGAGAGTGGACTGTTTTATGCTTCTGCCAACATCGTTCAGCATGGTGTGTTTGGCTTTGCAAGAATCATGGTGCCTGGTGGAACCATGGGTGGTGATGCAAGGTGGGTGGTAGACTCTTTGAGGCGGGCAAGCTCATTCAAAGGACTCAAGAGGGCAGGATTCCAAGTATCAATCTGAAAGTGGAAAGATAAGGAAGAAGAGTTGTCTGGCAGGATTTAGTTTTTAGCTATTGCCCCTAGGTCCATGTTAGCAAGCTTCCTGTAGAGTAACAGCAAATTGAGGATTGTACCCTCTGGAAATTATCTAGCTGGAACATGATCAGAAAATGATCAGACCAGAAGAGATGGGCTGAAAAGAATGCCTTTGGTGTGCTGTCAGACAAGTCTACTACTACTACTGAGCATTTGTATAGTGCTACAAGTCATACGCAGCGCTGCACAGACATATAAGAGACAGTTAATACAGAAACCACTGTTCAGTGAGTGCTCTTCGGATGAGTAGACCAGCGTATGTGTTGAAGGAAGCCTAGGACTTTCATTAGATGCAGGAGATCCCTGTCAAAGGGGATTTGTAGGTTGCTGTTCAAACAATGAAATCTCAAGAACAATAAGACTGGTGTTCTGCATAGTTAGGTTGGAGATAAATAAAGAAAATTCATCTAGAGAAGTAGTGCTAAAGGGAGAGATGTGGTAGAGGAGGATATTAAACACAGAATGGGAACTGAACTGTACCAGTACTAAAGAGTAAGCAAGATATTGCATTATGAAATGGAGGGTGGGGAGAGACGAGAATAGTGGTTCTACTCCTCTTGCTTGTCTACACTGTTCCTAAAAAAGACAGAGTTCCTTGGAGGACAGGCCCTATTGCAGGTAAAAATAATGTTAGCCATTCTTAAGCTGTTAAACCAAGGACATCAAGATTATTATCAAAATAGATCATTGACAATGGTGGATTTTCTTTTAAAGGACAGTACACTGAGCATGGGGGTGGAAGAATAACCTAGTGGTTGAGCACTAGCTTGGTAACCAAGAGACAGAGTTCAACTCCCACTAGCACTCCTTGTGGCCTTGGGCAAGTCACTTAATCCTCCATTGCCTCGGATGAAAGGCCTGGCATTTGAGGACAGACTTAAGGATCTTAATATGTACACTTTAGAGGAAAGGCGGGATAGAGGTGATATGATTGAGATGTTTAAATACCTCCGTGGCATAAATGTTCAGGGGGAGAGCCTCTTTCAATTGAAAGCAAGTTCTGCTACGAGGGGACATGGGATGAGGGTGAAGGGAGATAGATTCAGGAGTGATATACGGAAATATTTCTTTACGGAAAGAGTAGTGGATCCGTGGAATAGTCTCCCAGTGGAGGTGTAGAGATGAGGACAGTAACTGAATTCAAAAAAGCATGGGACAAACACAGAGGATCTCTAAAGGTAAAAAGGGGACTGTTGTATTTGTTGATATGGAAGGACAGACTAGATAGGCCATGTGGTCTTTTTCTGTCGTCATATTTCTGTTTCTACTTCCAGTCACACTGCCAAGAAAACCCAGGGACTGCTGGGTCACCAGGAGTCAGCACTGACTCAAAGACATACACTGCATTTTTACACTGAGAAGTCTAGCCTTGATGGGGGGGGGGAGGGTGAGGAGGAAATGAAAAAAATGCTCTACAGAATAGGCCACAGAGTTGAGAAGCCTGAAAGAAAGTCTCATAAAAGACATGACTGAGAGAGATGAGGGGCCCAAAGTCAGTGAAGAGGTCTTTAGCTATAGAGTACCAGTTTGGGGCTGCAAAGGCAAAGGGCATCCTTAGGAGGCGTACACTCCTTAAGCATGCGCTACAGGGGGAAGTGAAAAAAGTGATGACACCTTGCAGTGGGAGAAGCTTACTACTGCATCAGCTGGGAAGGGAGGCAGCAGGGATGGAAAATACCACAGGGAAGAAAGACAAAATGGAGCAATCAATCCAAATGTGTATCCACATACTACTACTGCTACTACTTATCATTTATATAGCACTACAAGGCGTACGCAGCACTGCACTGCACAGGCACATGTAAAAGACTGTCTTTGCTCTTAAGAGCTTACAATCTAGTCAAGACAGACAACACAACAGTTGAGGACAGGGATGCATTCAGGGAATGGTAAGGAGATATATAGGAGACTAAGCAGAACAGGATCCAAAAGTGGCCTCAAAGAGATGAGTTCTAAGCATTGACTTGAAAAAGCCAAAGATGAAGCCCGACATACAGGCTTAGGTAGTTTGTTGCAGGCATAAGGAGCCCGACATACAGACTTAGGTAGTTTGTTGCAGACATAAGGAGCCCGACATACAGACTTAGGTAGTTTGTTGCAGACATAAGGAGCCCGACATACAGACTTAGGTAGTTTGTTGCAGGCATAAGGAGCCCGACATACAGGCTTAGGTAATTTGTTGCAGGCATAAGAGCCCGACATACAGGCTTAGGTAATTTGTTGCAGGCATAAGGAGCCCGACATACAGGCTTAGGTAGTTTGTTGCAGGCATAAGGAGCCCGACATACAGGCTTAGGTAGTTTTTTGCAGGCAATTGGAGCAGTGAGGTGAAAGGATTGAAGTCTGGAGTTGGCATGGAAGAAAAGGGCACAGACAGAAACAATTTGCCAGAAGAGTGGAACTCACGAAGAAGGGTGTGGGAAGAGATGAGAAAGGAAGGGTAGTGATGAGAAGTAGAATAAGTACATTTATAGGTTAGTAGGAGGAGTCTGAACTAGATATGGAAATGGATAGGGAGCCAATGAAGCACCTTGAGAAGAGCATATATATATGAGCATATAGAGGCTGGGGAAAGATTAGCTGTGCAGAGGCAGACCAGCAAGGAGGAAGTTGCAATAGTTTAAACAGGAAGTGACTAAAGAGTGGATAAGTGTCTTAGTAGTGTGTTCAGAAAGGAAGGGGTGATTATTGCTGATGTTATAAAGAAAGAAACAACAGATTTTAGCTATCAGTTGAATGTGTGTGGAGAAGGAGAGGGAGAGTCAAAGTTGACCCCCAAGGTAGCGAGCTGAAGAAACGGGGAGTAGTAGAGTGTTATTCTCAGAGATTGAGGAAGGGGGAAGGTGGGTGTAGGTGGAAAGATGATAAGCTCAGTTTTAGCTATGTTCAATTTCAGATGGCAGTGAAATATCCAGGCAGCGATGTCAGAAAGGCAGGCAGAGATCTGGGTCTGTATTGCTGGAGAGATAACAGGTGTAGCAAGGTAGATCTGGGAGTCATCAGCATAAAGATGGTACTGAAAACCATGAGAGGAGATGAGTGTACCAAGGGACTAGGTATAGAGAGAGAAAAGGAGTGGGCCCAGGACAGACCCCTGGGATACACCAACTGAGAGAAGGATAGCAGTAGAGGAGGATTTACCAGAATAAACACTGAAAGTACAATGGGAGAGATAAGAAGAGAACAGAGCCCTTAAAACCAAGCGAGGACAAGGTGTCTAGGAGAAGGAGGTGGTCAACCGTGTCAAAAGCAGCAGAAAAGTCAAGAAGGATGAGGATCGAGTAAAGGACCTTGGATTTAGCCAGGAACAGTCACTGGAGACTTTGGCAAGAGCCATTTCAGTAGAATGTGAGGATACGGAAGCCAGATTGCAAAGGCTTGAGAAGAGAGAAAGTCAAGGCAACGGTGGTGAATAGCATGTTCAAGTAGTTTAGAAATTAAGGGGAGGAGGGTGATGGGTCAATAATTAGAAGGACAGGTAGGGTCTAGTGAGGGTTTTTGAGGAGAGGTGTGACCATAGCATGCTTAAAGGCTGCAGGAACAGTTGCAATGGAGAGCAATAGGCTGACAGTGTGAGAGATGGAAGGGACGATTCTGGAGGAATTGGCACTTGGGAATAGGATCAGAGGAGCAGATAGTGAGTTTGGAGGAGGAAAGATGATGTGTGATTTCCTCCTCAGTGATCTTTGAAAAGGAAGAAAGGATGGCATGTGTGCTGTGGAAGCAACTGTAATCAACCTATGTTCAGCTGGGCAGTGCTGTAGCATGTGACAATTGCTTCATTGGTCCACATTAGTACTGATACAGAAATATAGAAGATGTTGACAGAAAAAAAACACTTCCTTTCTGTGTGTATCTTCCGCTTTAATTTGTATACCTTTAGCTATTGATTTTAGTAACATAGTAAGTGACGGCAGATAAAGAGCATCATGGTTCATTAGTCTGCCCAGTAAGGTGCCAGAATTGTAGAGTTGTACATGCTGCTCCAGTCAGGTTACTCCTCTCCATTGAGAAGTTATTTTGTTTGTTTGGATTTAGATATAGGTTACTACTTGGAGTGCCAAATTTTGAAGGCAGCAAATACCTGGGTTACAAAAGAGCCTGATTCCACTTACTTTAGGACTGTGATCTTGAGGGCGGGGGCAGAGAAACCCCTCTGCTCACCACTAGTTCTGGCTATGGGTGCCAGTATCGTAAATCTGTCCCTGCTCGCTATCAGGATTCCCTAATTTCCCTTGTTTCATGGTATCCTTTGTAGATACCCTGTCATCCTGAATGACTGTTGGCTTGAAAAGCTGCACCGTATATTTTTTTAATTGTTAGTGCCTGCAGCAGGGTTCCATTTTGATTAAGATGGAACCCATTCTGCCAGAAAAGGTTTGCATTTCCTAAACAGTTCCTCAGTTCTTAATGCATCTAAAGCCCTCTTACTTGTAAATGTTTCTCAGCCACACACCATGACACCCCTGTCTACCGATAGCCAGATTAATATGAATAAAATAGTCTCTAAAATGCCTTTATACAAATACTAGAAGTCTAAAAAATAAGATGGGAAAGTTAGAATATATAGCACTAAATGAGAGGTTAGATATGATTGGTATTTCAGAGACATGGTAGGAGGAGGACAACCAGTGGGACACTGTGATACCTGGGTACAAACTATATTGCAATGATAGAACTGATCAACTTGGTGGAGGGGTTGCGCTCTATGGGGGGATTAAGTCACAAAGGATTCAAGTTTTGCAGGAAACAAAATTCACTGTAGAATTTATTTATTTATTTATTTACATTCTCTTATATACCGCGCTATTCTGCATCAGTACGGTTTACATTGAACAAACTGAAATTACATTGAACAAGGTATTATAACTTGGAGATAACCATTTTACAGGGAACATGGGCTATGGAGGGTTAAGTGGCTTGCCCAAGACTACAAGGAGCACCTGTGGGACTAGAAATCCCAGTCCTTCTGGCCCAAGGTTACTGTCCTCTAGTGGGATTTGAACCCCCGACCTTCCGACCTGAAGTACCTTGCCCCAACCACTAGGCCACTCTTCCACTCCCCTTTCAATCCATAGAATCTCTATGGATTGAAATTCCATATAAAAAGAGGAAGGGGAAGGCGATGGCAGTGGGGGTGTACTATCGACCGCCTGGCCAGAATGAACAAATGGATGATGAAATGCTCAAAGAAATCATGAAAACTAACAAAAGTTACAGCACAGAAATAATAATGGGTGATTTCAATTACCCCGGTATTGACTGGGTCAGTGTCACGGCAGGACATGCTAGGGAGATTAAGTTTCTAGATGAAATAAATGACTGCTTCTTGGAGCAGCTGGTTCATGAACCGACCAGAGGGGAAGCCATTTTGGATCTAGTCCTTAGTGGAACACCAGATCTGGTGCAAGAGATAAGCGTGTTGGGGACACTTGGCAATAGTGATCATAGCATGATCACGTTTGATTTAATTAATGGAGGAGGGATGGTAAGGAAATCCACAGTACTACCTTTTAACTTTTGAAAGGGAGACTATGATAAAAATGAGGAAAATAGTTAAAAATAAAACTAAAAGGAGCAGTTGCAAAGGTTAAAGACTTACATCAAGCTTGGGTAGTGTTTAAAAATACTATCTTGGAAGCCCAGACCAGCTGTATTCCATGGTTTAAAGGTGAGGTCAGACAGGCTGTTGCCAAAAAAATCAACTTTCAGGAAATGGAAAAAAGAGCCAAATGACGAAAACTGGAAACAGCACAAGCACTGGCAAGTTTAAATGCAAGGCATTGATAAGGCAGGCAAAGAGAGAATTTGAGAAGAAGCTTGCTATGGAAGCAAAAACGCGTAATAAAGACTTTTTCAAGTACATTCGTAGCAAAAAACCTGTGAGAGAGTCAGTTGGACCATTAGATGATAGAAGGGTAAAAGGGGCACTAAGAGGGGACAAGGCCATAGCGGAGAGACTGAATGAATTCTTTGCTTTGGTCTTTACTGAGGAAGATGGAGGGATGTTACCCATGACTGAAGTGGTATTTAAAGGTGATACTGCGGAAGAATTGAAAGAAATATCGATACACCGGAAAGATGTATTACAATTATTTCATAAACTGAAGAGTAGCAAATCACCTACAACATCCAAGGGTGTTGAAAGAAATGAAATATGAGATTGCAGACCTGCTATTAGTAATCTGTGAACTATCATTAAAATCATCTGTAATACCTGAATATTGAAGGATGACCAATGTAATGCCGATTTTTAAAAATCGTTCCAGGGGTGATCCCAGAAACTACAGACTGGTGAGCCTGATATCAGTACAGGGAAAAATGGTAGAAACCATAATAAAGAACAAAATTAGTTAACATGTAGATAGTCAAGGCTTATTGAGAGACAGCCAACATGGCTTTAGACAAGGAAGATCTTGTCTTACTAATCTGTTTTTTTGAAGGTGTGAATAAAAAGGTAGACAAAGGTGAGTCAGTTGATATAGTGTATCTGGACTTTCAGAAAGCCTTTGACAAGGTCCCTCATCAGAGACTTTTGGCAAAACTAAAAAGTCACGGGATAGGAGGCAGTATACTATTGTGGATCAGGAACTGGTTAAAAGATAGAAAGCAGAGGGTAGGGCTAAATGGCCAATTTTCCCAATGGAGAAAGGCTAATAATGGAGTACCCCAGGGAAATGACATGGAAAAGGGAATAACTAGTGAGGTTATCAAATTTGCAGATGACACAAAACTATTTGATGTTGTTAAAACCCATGAGGATTTTGATAAATTCAAAGACTGGACATCCAAATTACAGATGAAATTTAATGTGGACAAGTGCAAAGTTATGCACCTAGGAAAGAAAAACCCAAACTATGGTTACACGATGCAAGGTTCCACATTTGGAAGCACCAGGAAAAAGATGTAGGTGTCATCGTGGATAACATGTTAAAATCCTTCGCCCAGTGTGCGGCAGCGGCCAAGAGAGCAAATAGAATGCTAGGTATCATAAGAAAGGAATGGAAAATAAAACAAAGGATATTATAACTATTGTTCTATGTAAAATGTATACAAACTGTGTACAAGACTGTTAACCTGTTATATGTAAACCGCCCTTGATCTCTGGAAGGGGCGGTATAAAAGAAATAGTTAAATAAATAAATAAAATAAATAAATAATGCCTCTGTATCATTTCATGATGCGACCGCACGTTGAATATTGTGTGCAATTCTGGTTGCTGTATCTTAAAAAGGATATAGTGTTATTAGAAAAGGTACAGAGAAGAGCCAACAAAATGGTAAAGTGGATGGAAAGATGCCCCTATGAAGAGAGGCTATAAAGGTTAGGGCTCTTCAACCTGGAAAAGAGACTGCTGAGATATGATAGAGGTCTATAAATTAATGAATGGAGTGGAATGAGTAAATGTAGATCGATTGTTTGTCATTAGAATATAGAAAGACTAGGGGACATTCTATAAAACAACAGGGTAAACTATTTAAGACTAATAAGAGAAAACATTTTTTCACAACGTATAATCAAACTCTGGAATTTGTTACCAGAGGATGTACGAGTAAAAGCTGTTAGGGTAGCTGGGGTTAAAAAAGGTTTGGACAAATTCCTGGAGGAAAGGTCCATAAACCATTATTAAAAGGGACCTGGGATATCAATGCTTGACCCAATACAAGCATTAAGGAACCTGCTAGGTACTTTTGATCTAGATTGGCCACTGTTGGAAACAGGATACTGGGCTTGATGGAGCTTGGTCTGACCCAGTATGGCATCTCTTATGTTCTGTCTCTGGGGTCCTGCATGTGAAACTGGGAGCAGGGAAGGTCTGGTTCTCTTTCTTGGTGACATTGTTTACCCAAAGCTAGAATCCACTCTGCTTTATTTCTGACAATCTATTCTACATCGCGTGATTGTGAGTTCTTCTGAGCAGGGATTGTCTCTGAATATGCCTTGTAGCATTATACGAATGATCGTAGTAGTAGTAGTAGTAGTAACTCCTCCAGTTCAGTCACTCTAGCCTCTAGGGTGGAGGAGTGGCCTAGTGGTTGGGACAAGGTACTTCAGGCCTGAAGGTCGGGGGTTCAAATCCCACTAGAGGACAGCAACCTTGGGCTGGAAGGACTGGGGTTTCTAGTCCCACAGGTGCTCCTTGTGGTCTTGGGCAAGCCACTTAACCCTCCATAGCCCATGTTCCCTGTAAAATAGTTGTCTCCAAGTTATAATGCCCTGTTCAATGTAATTTCAGTTTGTTCAATGTAAACCGCACTGATGCAGAATAGCGCGGTATATAAGAGAATGTAAATAAATAAATAGGGACAGTCCTTGTTCTGAGTGCTGAGAATGCTCTGCACTGGGTGCTCACACATACAAAAACTGGCTTTGCATAACCAGAAATGGCAGTTCCATGATGCCCCTTGATCAAATGCTGTTGAAAGGTATCCATCCTATAGTTTTGAAGCAGCTTTCTGCTTCAGGAGCCTCTCCTTTCTCACTTCCCATGGTCATAAAAAGCAGAGCTTTTAAACATGTGGCCAGTGCAAGAAAGCTCATCTGACTGTGTTCAAATATCTATTTCAAATCACACTTTACCACTCAGTTTCTAGATTCATACTGTATCCAAAGTATATATCCAAAATTTAATTTAACTATAAATGTATATTATGCCTTTTTGGTTTGACAGAATGTTCACAACAAAATTGCTTTGATAATTTAGCATAGACAACCAGTTTCCTCCATGGCTAGTTCTCAAATTCAACAGCACCACATAGCATGAATCTAAAAATTGATGTGCAAAGTTCAATTTGAATTTAAATGGAGTCAGTTGACTGGAAGCTGATGAGCCAGTGGATCAAGGTGTTTCTTGAGTTGATCACATGTTTAAAAGGAAAAAGGGTTCCAGCTCTGCTTTTATGACCATGGGCTTCTGAAGCAGAACAGCACTTTGAAACACAGTCCTGTGTTGGACGGCAGACATTATTTGATCATCATTGGAATCTGGAAATCATCCAATGGATTTTATTCAATTGTGTTTACTTTGAAGGGGTGCTACAGAACTTCCTCTGAATATCAGGTCCTTAGTGTTTGTTGGCAAAGAACGTTGGCCAATTGACAAAACACATTCCAATGATTGTGACAGTTGAGTGGGTTAACGAATGCAATATAAGTGGCCTAGGTGGGTATTTATTGCTATAGGTTTGCATGGAATACTTAAAGAGCAATTACATATCTGGGGCCTGATTTATGACATGTGAGAAATCCAAAAACGCAACCTAGATGTGACTGTGCTTTGGTAAAAGAAGCAGCCCTAGTAGTGTGCAACTGGTGCTACTGATGTAAATATAAAATATGCACATACATTGCTGCTCCACCCAAACTACACTCCTGGGAACATCTATGAGCAGGATGCACAGGTGTGTGCCGTCTTGTCACTGTGTGTACTTATGTGTAGCTATACTGCAGAGCAAGAAATGTTAAATAAAATAATTCTATAAAAGGCCTTAGAAAAGTACCTATCAGGCACCAAACCTTTTCTTTTTTAAAATGTTTTTCAATACTAATGTTTTCTCAGTACATTTTTGCGCTTTTTAAGTGGACTTTGGGACTTTATATATCTTGCACTGATTTTTGTCTTCCTTGGTTTTGTGAAGCTCTTATACCTCGTTGTGCAGAGAAATTCTGTATACTCTTTCTGCAGATTCGGAGAAAGGAGGATAAGGGGTTCACTAATATTAGAGAACTGGAGAACGCTGTCCGGGAAAACAGTTTGAACCAAGATCATGGAACACCTGCACAAGAAATAATGCGACTGAAAGAGGCTTTGGAAGCAGAGAAGTGGAACACCCCTATCCATAAAGAGGTATGAAGGTGGCAGAAAATAAAACCTTCCGAAGATGAGCCTGGTACGAGTTCTGACTGAGTTCCGAAAGAAGCTTTAAAGCAGTTATTTGCACAGGCGTTTTCGAATTTGTTCCATCATTGTTCATCTGGCATTTTATAGTTAAGGAGACAATGCATCGTATACTTGTTTGGTTTTGATTTTATGTGATAAGATTTAGTTACTGTGTGCCCGATATTCAGCAGGCCCACAATAACTAAATCGGAACTGAAGACCCGCATATTTAATGCCAGGAGCATATCCCGCCACTGGTATTGGATATCTGGGTAGGCCAGAAAGTGGCAAAGTTAACCGGGCAATAGCAGTATTCAGCTGCTGCCTGGTTATCAGCAGGTGCCGCCTCTGATACTAGCCAGCTAGCATTGAGGTGCTCAGCAGCAGCACACGGGGATATTCAGCACTGCTTGAATATAGGTTACAGGTCTCCTAACCACGTTAATCATTCTGGGCCCGATATTCATTTGGGCGGGCCAAAAGCTCACCTAGTTTTAGTTGCGGATCGATAACCAGGTAGCAGTGCAATATCGCCGCTACCCAGTTATCGGTACTCCCCGCCTCCGCTCTGTCCCAGAATGCCCGATGCTAACCAGCTAGCATTGGGTTGCATAGGGGACATAGACCGGGACATTCAACGGCACTGACTGTGTTGATTATTCCCGTTTAAGGCATTTACATGGTTTACTGGGCTGTAAAGAGTGTAAATGCCTTTTGAATATTGAGCCCTTTATGTTTTTATGTAATTGTTGGATCTTATTATTGAGTTTTATGTTGTTATGCATGTGAGTTGTGATCCGCCGAGATCATTGGTATTGCGCAGAATTCAAATGCTGATAAATAAATAAATAGGTAAGAAGTAGTGAACTTGGGCAGGGGAGAGCACTGGCGAGGTTTTCCTTCTAGCCTCCAGCCAGCTGTCAACAGATTGTGCCGAGCACAGTGCTCACAGAAAGAAGGGGGGGTGAAAAAAATGTAAAACATTTTCTAAAACAATCGTCATAAAACAATGACAGTAGCTGGATTATACCTGTTCTTGGAGACTTATGGTAACAACTCCCATGAACCATAACCTTGGCTGCACTATACTGCTGTCATTTATGTAGCACTACAGGTTGCATGTGGGGACTATGGAGAATCAGGAGAAAAACCTGCATCCTGCAGTGTAGCAAGAAATGAAACAATAACAGAGGCTTCAGTTGTTTGTATACCACCTTCCCAAAAGACCCTTCAGAGCAGTTCACAAAATGATAAAATAACATTACAATATTCAAAAGCCATTAAAATATTAGCTGGTGATACACATCTGTAACCTGCCTGCCTTCCACCTCAATGCTTCAAAATCAGTAGCTTGCAAAGAAGTAGGTTTTTAATGCTTTCCTGAAAGGCAGCAAGTCATATGTGCACAGGGAGGACATTCTCTAATGTAAGAATCACAGTTGATAGAGCTCTGCCCTGAGGAGTGGGTTTCCTCATCTCTTTTTAGCCTACTTTCGACAGGCACATACCACCTCAATCTTTCCAAAAAAAATTTTGGGTGTTTGTTATCCCAAAACTTTGAAAGCTATTGTCATCAATTTGAAATGAATATGCTCTCGTATTGGTAGCCAGTACAGTTTATATAAGGCGACACAGCCGTGCAACGAGCATTGTCGCCTCGTGCTTTGCCCCCCCCTCCCCTTTCCCCTTTTGTCCCCTCCCCCTCCCTCTCTCCCCCCAATAAGTCCACACGCTTTGCCGGTTTTCTTTCAACAAAACTCCATACATTTATTGCTTCTTTTACAATGGTATTAACAGCCTCAACACTGTTGGCCACAGCATGCCCAATACATTCAACAAAACACTGTAACATTTGTTTTCTTTCCGCCCCTCGAGAAGACACAGCCACTACCCCGCAGTCCTTTTTACTGTCCTTATGAGGTAGCCGTTCAAGCTTTCCCCATCTTTATTCTTCTCCATCTCTTTTAGTCTCCACGGTGTTAACGCCTGCCGTTCAAGCAGGTTTAACTTTCTTGGTTCACCCCGTTTGCCCGCCGTCAAAGCGAGGCCTGTGGGCCCTCTGCGCCGTGTTCTGGTGACCTGCTCTATCTCTCCGGGGCAGGTCCAGGTTTCTCTCCTGCAACTCTCCCCCTTTACTTAAAGCCTAGGCTGTGTTCTCTCTCACCGGGTGCGTTTCTCCTGCCTTCTCTCGCATGCTGCGACTATTCCCCTCCGTTTGGCGATCGGGCGGGTCGGGAGGGTGTCCGCTGCTCCTTGAGGTAGCGAAGCGGGGGGGGTGGACGGCGAAAGAGGCCGGGCAGGCCCGAGCACGTTGCTTTATTCGCGGCCCTCTGCCCGCCCCTTTTCGCCGTCCCCCCGTCCCTCCCCCTCCCTGCCGAGCCCGCGGCTGGCTCGTGCGCGTCTGTGCGCCGCCGCGGTAATTCGCGGCTGAGTCTCAGCTGTGCAACGAGCATTGTCGCCTCGTGCTTTGCCCCCCCCCCCTTTCCCCTTTTGTCCCCTCCCCCTCCCTCTCTCCCCCCAATAAGTCCACACGCTTTGCCGGTTTTCTTTCAACAAAACTCCATACATTTATTGCTTCTTTTACAATGGTATTAACAGCCTCAACACTGTTGGCCACAGCATGCCCAATACATTCAACAAAACACTGTAACATTTGTTTTCTTTCCGCCCCTCGAGAAGACACAGCCACTATCCCGCAGTCCTTTTTACTGTCCTTATGAGGTAGCCGTTCAAGCTTTCCCCATCTTTATTCTTCTCCATCTCTTTTAGTCTCCACGGTGTTACGCCTGCCGTTCAAGCAGGTTTAACTTTCTTGGTTCACCCCATTTGCCCGCCGTCAAAGCGAGGCCTGTGGGCCCTCTGCGCCGTGTTCTGGTGACCTGCTCTATCTCTCCGGGGCAGGTCCAGGTTTCTCTCCTGCAACTCTCCCCCTTTACTTAAAGCCTAGGCTGTGTTCTCTCTCACCGGGTGCGTTTCTCCTGCCAACCCCGTCAACTGCGAATCCTCGCTTGTTGACGGGGCCCCCACACTTCAAGACGCCGCTGTGGCCAACAGCTTCTTTTTCCAAAGTCTCTCAACCGCATCCTGTATTGCGCATAGAAAAATGTCCATCCCTATGTCTGACAAGTGTACACCATCCGGCCGATAGAGTCCCGGGCATCTTTCTTCTATGAGTTCGTGCCGGATGCTGTCTCCTCCCATCATCCCCATGAAGCGGGCCATCCACTTGTTCACTTTTTGTCTAGTCCTTTCGACCGCCTTGTGCGATATCTCGCCCCTCCATACCCGCCTCGGTATGATATGTGACCATGCCAGTTGCGTCTCGGGAAATGCGTTAGCCAGCATCAGCATGTCGCTCTGCATCTTCTTGGTGAGCTCGACACTGCGCATAGCCGCGAGGTCGTTGCCCCCTAGATGTACCACAAGCATGGCTGGGCCCCGGGTCAGCCCCTTCCTTTGTAGCAGGAATGGTACTAACTGATCCCATAACATACCGCGTCGTCCGAGCCATACCACTGAGACTTCTGCGCCCGGGAGTCCCAGATTTAAACCCGGAGGCCGGCCTTTTGCTCGCTTTTGTGCCCAGTGAACAAATGAATGGCCGCATATCCATGCTTCACGGGGCCATAGGCAAGGACTTGTTCCTAAATTGGATCACAAATATGGTTACATCCACACTTCCGGCATCAATACAGTATCATAACCCTGAATTCAAAATTGTAAACAATATCCCTACAGTAACATAACACTGAATTCAAAATTGTAAACATTACATTGGCATATAGAAGTTATCCTAGATCGAGATATACAAGTTATCTTCTCTTTACCGTAATTAGGTTTGGGGTTTTTTTTTTTTATTCTGTTGGCCGTATGTAGGTTTTGTATCGGTCCGAACGCCATCGTCCGATACTCATAATTTGGGCTCTTGACATCCCTATGCTGGCTGCCGTTGAAGCAGCTCCAATTCGAAATGAGTGCGAGCCGTAAAAGCTTGCATCTCGTCCTGTTCTTTCTATCGCCTGCTTGAGTACTCTGATGAATTGAAAACGTGACAGTGGGTCGCCGTTTGCATGGACGAACCATTGCTGGTTTGTGTGTGCCCGTAGTTGTTGATAGGCCAGAGCATTCCTCAGCGGGCATGAAGGGTCCTTACGCAGTGCCGACAGGACTATTTGCGTCCCTTTGCCTTCGGTATCCGTTTTGGATCTGCGCAAGTTCAACACTATTGCATCTTTACTAATAGTGACGTCTCGTTCTTCCAGACCGCCATATGTCCTCCCGTTCTTTGCCGATGAGGGGGCAACTATCTCGCCCACTCGGAATGCTCCGTAAAAGGCCCATGAAAAGGCACACCTGAATAGCTTGGCCTCGTAGTTGTCATAGCACACCTGGCTAGTGATCCCCATCAGTTGCTGTAGCATTTGGTGTGTGATCGGGCGGCGTTGGTCAACCCTTCCGGGCTGCCCTAAGGACCAGCCTCTCATCACTTTCCTAATGACGAACTCCGCATTGGGACTCTTCTCACCCATGGCTTTTGCAAAAAATGATAAAGCGGCTAGGCGTGCTTGCACCGCCCCTTTTGTATACCCTCTGCCTTTGCATTGCAAAATCCATCTCAGAAGCGATGACACTTCAAATCTGTCTTCATGATGTATTCCAGCCTCGCTGCAAAAGGATTGGTACGTTTCCCATGCTGCTATGTATTTTTTGCGGGTTTTTTCTGCTAGGGAGCACAGCATGAGCTCCCATACCTCGGTGGGCCATACTCCCAGATGTGCTCGGGGACTGGTGTCTTGACCGCGTCCGAGTCGGGCGCCAGTTGTTGGAAAAGCTTGATCTTAGAACGAGAAAGAGCGTTGGCAATGTTATTGCTTTTGCCAGCGATATGTTCCGCTCTAATGCTTATGTTGTGCCCTAGGCATAGCGAAACGATTTTTCTTAGTAATGTTACCACCCGTGGTGTCCTAGCTCTCATCCCATTCACCGCCCATACCACTGCTAGATTATCGATATGGAAGGTGATAGCTCTATTGGCTAGGTCTGAGGCCCAGATAGTTAAGGCCACCATAATCGGGAAAAGCTCCAAGAACGTGATGTCCTTGGTGGTCCCTTCAGCATGCCATGCAGGGGGCCATGCTTCCGCACACCATGCCCCTTTATAGTAGATGCCGAAACCGTTCCCCCCGACGCGTCTGTGAAAAATTTTAGTTCCGCATTTGACACCGGGGATGCTTGCCAGAAGGCAAGGCCATTGAAGGTGTGGAGGAATTGCGTCCAGACCCGCAGGTCTTCCCGTATTTCTTTGGTGATTCTGATCCGGTGATGCCGTTTCTTGATCCCCCTCGTTGCCCACGCCATGCGGCGGCAGAAAACTCTCCCCATTGGCATTATCCTGCATGCAAAGCATAGCAGGCCCAGGAGTGATTGAAATTGTTGCAGGGTCGCCTTGCGCTGAGTGTGAAGTAACTGCAGCTCTTTCCCCAACTTTGTCACCTTCTCTGCGGGAAGGCGAGACCTCTGCGCTATCACATCCAGCTGTAAGCCTAGGAAAGTAATGATTCCAGTCGGGCCATCGGTCTTTTCTCTTGCTAATGGGATCCCGAACAGCTTGGCCGTTTGCTCAAAGATGCTTAGGATCCTCTGGCAATCGTCATGGTCCTTTCCAATGAATAGGAAATCATCTAGATAGTGGACCACTGTGTCAGGTCCTGCAATATCCTCCACTACCCAGTGCAGGAAAGAACTGAATTGCTCGAAATATGCACATGATACCGCGCATCCCATGGGTAAACATTTATCGTAGTAAAATTCGCCATTGAACCCGAAACCCAGCAGTGGAAAAGATTCTGGGTGCACCGGCAATAGCCGAAAGGCGGACTCTATGTCGGCTTTTGCCAACTGCGTGCGTCGTCCTTTATTGCGAATCAGCTTAATTGCCTGGTCAATGGTTGCATATTTGACTGAGCATAATGCTGGGTCAATATGGTCATTAACGGATCTCCCCTCTGGGTATGACAGGTTATGAATTAACCGGTAGTGCCCCGGTTCCTTTTTTGGGATGACCCCTAGGGGTGAGATTATGAGTTCCTTGAATGGTGGTACCTGGAAAGGACCTGCCACTCTCCCTAGACTTTACTGCGTGCTATGGTGTTGTATTTTTGTACAGATGGTGGGTTCTTAATAAACCGCGGTATTGCTTCTTTTCTATTTATTAGTGAAGGGATGCGGAAACCTTGAGAGAAGCCCACTTCTAAGCTGTTCGCCATGTCCCGCTTTGGGTAGGCTCTGAGCCATGGGCGCATATTGTCAAGCTTGATGGGCGTGGGTGCCAGCTCCCTCTGCCGAGCGCTGCTGCAAGGCTCTATACGGCTTGGCCTCCCTTGCTGCTCTGCAGGAGACGGCGGGGTGCCCATTTCCACATATTGAGCATATGTGTCTGAATTTGCAGGGCTGCCATGTGCAGCTCCCCGCGTTGTACTGCCGGCATGCCCGCCTCCCCGTCCATTGATTAACTGGCCTCCCTTGTATGCTTTGGTTAGGCTGGTGCCATTGGGTGCCTGGGAGGGGTTGCATCATCCCGTCCTGGCACCATGGCCTATTGTGTGCCATTTCCTCTGACCATAAGTCCAGATTTCTGTGATGCCAAGCTAGGGTGGGATCTTCGGCCATGCTTCTTCTGAACTTCACATCGTAGTTCAGCCAAGCCCATCCACCATATTGTTTATATGCCCTAGTGATCGTATCAAGGTACCTGGTCAGGTATGGGCCTGAGTCTGGTTCCTTCTCCATGATCACACTCATAAAGATGTGGAACGCCGATACCCAATTATTGAGGGATTTGGGGATTTTAGGTTTCCTGTCCCTCTCGTTCCTTCTATCTTTGTCTTTGGCATTACTGGCGTCCTCGTCCTGGTCCTTAAGCAGGAGGGAGAATATGTCAATATATTCTCGCTTCCAGATTTTTTTCTTTAGTTTTTTGGGTACTGCCACGGCCAGGGAGCTCACCCCGCAGCGTGGATCGCGACTGGTGTCGCGCCAATCTTGCAGTGTTCTCGGAAGCCTCCCTGATTGGGTGCTCCCGAACTGCTCCCCTTCTTGAGTCTGCCCCGCCCATGCTTGCTTTAGTGGATTCGTCTGTTTTGGGGTCTTCTTTCTTTTAACTTTCCTCAATGCATATTTGATCACATCTGCTAGTGTTGTGTCACTATCACTGTCTGAGCTAGAGCCGTCGGATGATGACGATACTAGCTCTGAGGCCCCCCTGTTCCCCTTGGACTTACCATCCTCTGTGGCCTGCGTTAACACGCCCGTGCTTGTCGACGGCTGCGTCTCACTTATCAATCCTGTGGTCCCCAGTCGTTGTTTGACCGAGGAGAGGCCGTGCTGGGTAACCTGCTCCCGTATCATCTGGAGCAGGTTGTCAAGCTCCTGTCCTTGCGCCTGCGCTGCGGTTTGCTGCTGTTGCGGCGCTTTCTTCCTGTTGCTGCGCCTCGGTTGCTTTGCTTTGTCCATTGTCTCCCCTTGAGTCCTTTTTTTGCCGCCAGTCTTGCTTGCTCGCGCTCTAATGGTTGCCCTGCCGTCGGCTTGCGATGCTCTCTGCGTGTTGGTTTTCTGTGTCTCCTTCCTTGGCATCTCTGTCCTAGGGTGAGATCTGCTATTTTGGGGTGGGGGGGGGGGGTAATGGGGAATGTACGTTACTGTCTGTATCCTTGTTATAACATCCATACTGTTCCCATTATACTCTCCCCTGTATCCCTTTCAGATGCAGTATATATGTCATCCTCCCAGCCCCCCACCTTACTATAATTCGCCTATAGTGTCCCCTCCCTGCATCATCATTTTTTTTTTTTTTTTTTTTTATAACATATTCATCGTCCTTAGCGTCTACTAGCCACTGCTCAGTAGTCCCGCCTATTTCTCCATCCTCCTTTTTTTTTTTTTTTTTATTACATCTGCAAATCATACATTTTCACTTATCCACTAGCTGCTATGTAAATAATACGTTTTCCAATCTTAAATGCACGTTGTGACCATAAGATGGCAGCCACGCTCCTCCTAACCTCCAGCAGCTCTGTACAATAGCAAGAAACATGCTTTTATTTCTGATCTGCCTTTACTCTGCAACATGAGCTCACGCGCACACAAAGGTATGTTACCGTATGACTCACCGTGCATTCTAACTCTATAGTGGTGTGCTGAACTGCCATGCGGCATGCGCCCGGCTCTCCCTACCCTGAACCGTTCAGGGTGCAGGAAATTCCACCAGCAACCCTCTGGAGCTGACTCGCGTTTGTGTCCTCTCCATCTTCCCCCGAAGGTACTTCCCCCCCCCCCCCCCCTCCACGGGCCTGTAGGCCGTTGCCCCGCATGGCTGATGGCCTCAAAGGCCGCTGACCCCACTTATGTCCGCCATTGCTGGCCTTTAACTCAAATATCTCCCCCCACGCTGCTTTCTCGGCCGTACAGTAATTAACCTTTAATTTCTTAGGCCTTATATGTGCCTTCTCTCGCCGCGCTGGCCGAGCCTCACATCTTCCCCCCCCCCCCCCTCGCCCGATCCTTACTTCGCTGTTCCTTAATTTACCGTCCTGTGCAGCTCTGACCTCTCTGCTTTAATGCTCCGCTGTTCGCTGCTGTCCGTTTGTCCCTGATTTTCGTCGGAGGTGATCGACGATCGCTTATGATGTCCGCTGCTCCCGATGATGCTGTCCGCTGCTCCTTGAGGTAGCGAAGCGGGGGGGGTGGACGGCGAAAGAGGCCGGGCAGGCCCAAGCACGTTGCTTTATTCGCGGCCCTCTGCCCGCCCCTTTTCGCCGTCCCCCCGTCCCTCCCCCTCCCTGCCGAGCCCGCGGCTGGCTCGTGCGCGTCTGTGCGCCGCCGCGGTAATTCGCGGCTGAGTCTTTCTCTAATGTAAGAATCACAGTTGATAGAGCTCTGCCCTGAGGAGTGGGTTTCCTCATCTCTTTTTAGCCTACTTTCGACAGGCACATACCACCTCAATCTTTCCAAAAAAAATTTTGGGTGTTTGTTATCCCAAAACTTTGAAAGCTATTGTCATCAATTTGAAATGAATATGCTCTCGTATTGGTAGCCAGTACAGTTTATATAAGGCTGGGTGGGTACATTATCTTAGTCATTTTACATGCATAAGTGACCCCTTATAAACTATCGGCTAGCGTAGTAGCAGTGTGTGCATTGTTTGCATTGCACATGGTTTCACTGGGGAGGGGGGCACATGGGCAGAGTTTGCAAGTGCATTGCAACCACGTAAACCAGTCACTGTGCCTTAATTTAGTCACTTGCACAAGGATTTTATAAATAGTCATAAAATATGTGTACGAAAATGTACATTAACTAGGCACAACTTCATCAAATGACCCTCTTAAAGGGTCGTTTTATAAACAGGGCCCTGCCTTAAGCGAGCAGGAAGACATCTATTTGCTTCTATGTGACTTTATAAAATAGCACAAATCCAGCCTCAGTAGCACCTACATTGAAGGTGTGGGCATTACACCTGCCCGAGAACAGCTGTAAAAAAAAAAAAAAAGCATGGGACAAACACAGAAGAAATCTAAAGTTAAAAAGGGGACTATTGTAGTTGATACAGAAGGGCAGATTAGATAGGCCATGTGGTCTTTTTGTGCCGTCATGCTTCTAGATGTCAGCACATACTTGATAAAATGCATGTGTCACTTCTGTACATGTACAATACCGGCTTGCACCGTGTGTTTGTTTAGGCAAGACCTCATTTTATCAGAACAAAAATGGTCTATGAAATGACTATTGGATGTGTGCAGAATGGCAGGCTATATTAAAGGAATCTTTGCTGGCATGGCCACTGCTTAGATGTACATTCAGCAGCTGTCTGCTGGATAGACATAGAACTTTAAACAGTGGCCACCTCTTGTGCTTCTCAAGCCGGTCCTGGTTTTCAGGATATCCGCACGGACTGTGCAAGAGACTGATTTTCATGCAGTTTCCATTGCATGCAAATCTTTCTCATGCATATTTGTTGTTGATATTCTGAAAACCAGGCTGGCTTGAGAAACAATCAAATTCTGCTAAAACAACAAGTTGGCTCACAGCCTATTTCTCTGTATGTCTTTGTTCCGTCATTGCTCATGTATCTGCAGGCTCGAAGAAAGGAGGAAAAAGTCTTTAGTAATATAAGGGACCTGGAGAATGTGCTTCGAGAAAACAATTTGTACCAAAAGTATCGTGAAACACCTGCAGAAGAAATTACACGATTACGAGAGGCTGCTGCAGCAGCAGAGAAGTTGAACAACGATGCTAGCCAGGTTGGTTTTCTTTTTTGTATTAATTCAAATATGCTTTCAAAGCTTCAGAAAGAGGCATTGTGTGTTGTCTGGCTCATGGGGTCAGTTTTCCTGACATGAATATGTTACTTCTGCTGGAATTCTGCATGTAATACTTCAAAAGTTTGCACATTTTTGTGATATATTTTCTTTCTTTCTTATATTTTAAATTAAGTATCTCTCAAAAACGAGATGCTTTGTTGTTTTGACAAACTTGAGTGCAGAATTCCAAGGAGTTTAAATAAGTATCTTTTCTTCATCAAGAGGTTAGTTATGGTTGAGGGTCCTCTGCCCCCTCATTCTGCAGGTGAAGACCTTGTTCCCTATCTTCTCCCACATTCCCTTGATATTTTTTGCCCCAAGCCCTTTCCTGCAGTGGTGCTTAAAGGTATTTCTGTAGGTACCGTCCAGTGGCTGTGGTGCTGTGGGCAGAACATCAGCTAGCTGAATTCAGATGTAAGCGTACTTCAAACAAATCTCTTTATGCTTATCCCTTCAAAAAAGGAACTACAATTACATAGTGACTTCACAAGATGGCCTTTTAGAACTCCTTGACTGGCTTTTGTGTGTGTGTGAATCTTCTGGTGGGAATGTGTGGCTAGGAGGGATGTGTGATGTGCTTTTGGAGGGTGGGGAGGGGGGTCAGGGTATGTAGCTGTTGAATATGTTTGTCCTTCTCTGGACATGGGGGGGGGGGATTGAATTCTTTCTACCTAGCTCCTTCCATTTCTTTCTTCCCCACCAGCTGTCCTCCTCGCACACAGCTTCTCCTTTCTTTGGCTGTGGAGTAAGGATGCCCTTAAATCCTGCTCTTGTGGCCAGCAGCTGTCCTCCTCGCACACAGCTTCTCCTTTCTTTGGCTGTGGAGTAAGGATGCCCTTAAATCCTGCTCTTGTGGCCAGCAGCTGTCCTCCTCGCACACAGCTTCTCCTTTCTTTGGCTGTGGAGTAAGGATGCCCTTAAATCCTGCTCTTGTGGCCAGCAGCTGTCCTCCTCGCACACAGCTTCTCCTTTCTTTGGCTGTGGAGTAAGGATGCCCTTAAATCCTGCTCTTGTGGCCAGCAGCTGTCCTCCTCGCACACAGCTTCTCCTTTCTTTGGCTGTGGAGTAAGGATGCCCTTAAATCCTGCTCTTTTGGCCAGCAGCTGTCGTCCTCGCACATAGCTTCTCCTTTCTTTGGCTGTGGAGTAAGGATGCCCTTAAATCCTGCTCTTGTGGCCAGCAGCTGTTCACTTTTTTGTTGGCACTTCTGCTCCCTCACATATGCTTGGTTTTGGCTTTCTGCCTGCAAGCCACTGATCCCCGTCCATGATGCCACATTCAGGCGCTTTTCACTTTCGTAAGATGTGCTAAAAATAAAGTTCTCTAAAGCTGGTCTTTAAAAATATGGGGATATTTTATTTTAATGTCTAAGCTTTGAATAAGTTGAAATTTCATACACAGCACCATATACAGAGTCATTAGTCATATTACTGTATATATAACATTAAGTTAATCTGTACATAGTACATTAAGTTAATCTGTACATAGTTCCCCCGGTTGTCCTATTGTTGAAGTTCCCTGTTTAATGTAAAACTCAATGTTACTTGTATGCATTGTAGTATGTTCTTGTTCATTGTACACCGCACTGATTGTAATAGCGCGGTATAAAAGAATTGTTAAATAAATAAATAAATAAATAAATTAGAGTTTACAGTAACAAAACTAGTGAAGCTGTGACTGGGAAAAGTAAAACCAGGTAGAATTTACTGAGGAAGGGGAACCTAGATTAACTCTTCAAGAAATGAAGTCTCCTGAAAGTCTCTAGCCAGTGGGATGGGTGATATTACAATTGTATTCCTGCTCAAAATGAGGAAAAAGTTATATTCTGATAACCTTAACTGATCCCCAAACTGAGCAACATTTCTAGCTAGTTTGATTCAGATTTTTGGAATTCCTAAATAATCGATCAGGAGCAAAATATAAAGGGAAAATAGTTTTAAAGTGTTAATTAAAACGTCCATAAGCAGCAGATAATGGCACCCAGCAATGTTCAGCAGAACTTTTTTTTTTTTTAATTTAAAAACTCAGGATGATTTTCTGCATGCAGAGGCTTCTGTGGGCATCCTGGCCACCATAATCTCAAGATAATGACTAGATGGGGTTTAATTGATAACAGGGTAAAAATATCAGGACTCTGCCCCACAAAAATAAAGCAATCTGTAAAAGAAAAGCAAGAAATCTTGCCTTCTCTCAATTATCCAAGAATCTTGTTCTGAACTTGCTAATAGGGTTAGCATTTATCTATCTATGAATGGAAATTATAATATGTAATTTATTGCACTAGTCTGCAAGTTTTCAGATGTCAAGGGGGGTCTTTGGAACCCCCTAAGTATCTTCGGAAACCCCCACCCTCTCTTGTATTTTTTCTAGAACCCTTGATTCTCATCTAGTTGTATCCTTTCCACCAAAAAAACAGCTTTCTCTGTACAGTCTTTTTAATGGCACAGCATATTCTAAATCAGTTTAGTAGGCCAACTCTTTGCGGAAAACCAAAGTATCGGACACAAATAATCTTTCCTATTTCATCCATCCGTTTTTCAGTGATGTGCTTTGAGTAAGGTATACTTGTTGTAGAAGTGCTGTCGAGTCGGTGTCGACTCATGGCGACCCTTTGGATAGTTGTCCTAAATTGTGTTCGGTCTTCAGTCAGGCGGCTCATTGTTGACAGACTGGCACCCGTAGCTGCTAAGCTTCTGTTACTGTATCAGTCCATTTGATTGCTGGCCTTCCTCTTTTGCAATGACCTTCTATCTTGCCAAGCATGATGCCTTTCTCTAATGATCTCTCTCTTCGCATGATGTATCCAAAGTATGAAAGCCGAAGTCTTGTCATCTGAGCTTCTAAAGAAAGCTTAGGTTTGATCTCCTCCAATACTGATTGGTTTGTTCTTCGGACAGTCCATGGTATACGCAATATTCGCCGCCAGCACCATAATTCAAAGGCATCAATTGTCTTCCTGTCTATCTTTTTCACTGTCCAACTTTTACATCCATATGATGTTATTGAAAATACCATCAATCAACAAAATAAACCCAAAATAGAGTGATCAAAATTATGAATACAAAATAAAGTAGTCACCAATAGTGTCACTCAGAACTTTAGACTTTGTGTCGGATATTGCCGAGGGAGGGGAGAGCCATTAATCACTCACACCAGACTGCCTTTTAATCAGCAAAGGTTCAAAAAAGCGATTTTGTAAACATTTTTCATGTGATAACACTTATCTTAAAGCAGTGAAAATGTCCATTGGTATGGAGCCATAAATACACGACGTGCACATTTCGAAAAGTCCCTGTATCAAGTGCTGTGTTGCTGTCTCCGTGATACTGGCAGTTGGAGTATCACTGAAACATCAATATCCGACACAAAGTCTAAAGTTCTAAGGGACACTATTGGTGACTATTTTGTATTGAAAATACAATGGCTTGAACGAGTCAAATCTTTGTATGGAGAAGAGACATCTCTGCTCTTGAGAATCTTGTCTAGGTCCTTCAAAGCCATTCTGCCAAGAGCAATGTGTCATTGGATTTCTTGACTGCTTGTTGCTTCTTTATTGATAGTTGATCCAAGTAGGTTAAAGTTGTCCACGATTTCAATTTCTTCTCCATCAATGATGAACTTATTTATTTTGCCAGTTGTCATTATCTTTGTCTTCTTTACATTAAGGTGCAGGCACGTTTTAAGACTATATTCCTTGATCGTGAGAAGCAAATGTTTCAGATCATCTTCACTTTCAGACAGTAATGTGGTATCATCTGCATAGCGAAGGTTGTTGATGAGTCTTCCACCAGTCTTCACATCTCTGTTGTCTTCATACAATCCTGCTTCTCTGATGATTTGTTCTGCATATAAATTAAACAAGTAGGGGGAAGGTATGCAGCCTTGTCGTACACCTTTGCTGATTTTAAACCATTCTGTTTCTCCCTGTTCTGTTCGAACTGTTGCTTCTTGATCAATGTACAGATTGTGCAAGAAAACGATCAGGTGTTCTGGTATACCCATGCTGCTTAATGTGGCCCAGAGTTTCTCATGGTTTACACAGTCAAAAGCCTTGCTGTAGTCAATAAAGCACATATGCATATCCTTTTGGTGTTCTTTAGTCTTTTCAAGGATCCATCTCACATCCGCGTTGATGTCTCTTGTTCCTCGCCTTTTCCTGAACCCTGCTTGCACTTCAGGTAGTTCTTGTTCCAGGTATGGTTGTAGTCTCTGTTGAATAACCTTCAATAGAATCTTACTGGCATGTGGGATCAGAGTGATCGTGTGATAATTTCCACAGTCAGTTGGATCACCTTTCTATAGTATTAGTATAAACACAGATCTTTTCCAGTCAGTTGGCCAAGATGATGTCTTCCAAATTTCCTGGCAGAGCCTTGTAAGTATGGTAATAGCTGCATCAGATTGCTGTAATATTTCTATGGGAATGTCATCAATGCCTGGTGCTTTGTTCTTTGATAAGGCTTTCAATGCTGCTTCAACATCTTTCATCACCAATGGTTCCCGATCATAAGGTACAGGTTGAAACGGCTGTTGGTCCACTTCATCGTTATCATATAAAAACTCTGTATATTCTTTCCACGTTTTCTTGATCTTCTCAGCATCGTTCAACATAGAACCTTGAGCATCTTGTAACGTTCCAATTTGAGGTTGGAATTTTTTCTTTAACTCTTGTAGCTTTAGGAAAGCCGATCTTGATCTTCCTCTAATAGTTTTTGCTTCTATCTCCTTGCATGCGTCATTGTAGTACTTTTCCTTGTCTTGTCTTGCTACATGTTGGAAATCTCTGTTGAGTTCTGTGATTGCCTCTCTTTCTCCTCTGACTTGAGCTTCTCTGCGTTTCTGGGCAATTTTCAGAGTTTCTTCCGTCATCCATTTTGGCCGTTTTTGCTTTTTCACCTTTTGTAGAGACTTTGCACTATCTTCCAACACAACTTCTTGATGTCTTTCTATAACTCTTCCGGAGCTCTGTCATTTGTATCTAAAGCAGCAAATCGATTTTGCAGGCAGTCTTTAAATTCCAGTGGTATATTCTCAAGGTCATATTTTGCTGCATTCATGAGTGGTTTGCTCTTTTTCAACTTTAGCTTGAGTTTGCATACCAGTAGTTGATGATCTGTACCACAGTCAGCTCCAGATTTTGTCTTTGTTGATGTTATAGAACTTTTCCATCGTTGACTTCCACAGATGTAGTCAATTTGATTTTTATACAATCCATTGGGTGAAGTCCATGTGTACAGTCGCTGCTTGTATTGCTGGAAGAAGGTGTTTGAGATGAATAGATCATTGGTCTTGCAGAATTCTATCAGTCTTTCTCCAGCTTCATTTCTGTTGCCAAGTCCATATTTTCCAACTACTTTGGCTTCTTCTTTGTTGCCAATTTTTGTGTTCCAGTCACCCATGACTATCAGGATATCCTGTTTGCATGTTCTGTCGATTTCAGCTTGTACTTGTTCATAGAACTCTTCAATTTCATTCTCTTCTGCAGCTGTTGTTGGGGCATATACTTGAATTATAGTTGTGTTGATAGGCAATCCTCGTAGATGAATAGAGATTAAGCGTTCGCTGACTGCATTGTATTTCATTACAGTTCTTGCAAGTTTCTTCTTTATTATAAATGCAACACCATTCCGAGGGCTTTGATCCAACCACATCATAAATGCTGGCTTTACTCTGAAAAGTCTTCAGCTCCTCTCCAGTAGCTAGTTGAGTGCCTTCCGACATGGGGGTCTCATCTCCCAGCACTATAGTGCAATTTGTTTTGTTGTGACTATTCAGTGGGTTTTCATGGCAAGATAAGAAGTAGATTGCCAGGCCTTTCCTCTGCGCAGTTTAGGTTTAGTGTTGTTGCTGTTGTCATTGTCCCATTCTGCTGCTACCCAGTTGTTAAAACCCAAGAGGATTGTGAAACATTGCAAGAGGATCTTGATAAATTGGAAGACTGGGCATCAAAATGGCAGATGAAATTTAATGTGGACAAGTGCAAGGTTATGCACCTAGGGAAGAACAACCCAAACTATGGTTACACGATGCAAGGTTCCACATTAGGAACCACCACCCAGGAAAAAGATTTAGGCGTCATTGTGGATACCATGTTAAAACCCTCGGCCCAATGTGCAGCGGCGGCCAAGAGAGCAAATAGAATGCTAGGTATGATAAGGAAAGGAATGGAAAATAAAACAAAAGATATTATAATGCCTCTATATCGTTCCATGGTGAGACCGCACCTTGAATATTGTGTGCAATTCTGGTCGCCGAATCTTAAAAAGGATATAGTGATTTTAGAAAAGGTTCAGAGAAGAGCCACCAAAATGGTAAAGGGGATGGAAGGATACTCCTATGAAGAAAGGCTAAAAAGGTTAGGGCTCTTTAACCTGGAAAAAGAGACGGCTGAGGGGAGATATGATAGAAGTCTATAAATTAATGAACGGAGTGGAACGGGTAAACGTAGATCGATTGTTTGCGTTATCAGAATATAGAAAGACTAGGGGACATGCAATGAAGCTACAGGGTAAACTATTTAAGACTAATAAAAGAAAATATTTTTTCACTCAACGTGTAATCAAACTCTGGAATTTGTTACCGGAGGATGTAGTAAAGGCTGTTAGTGTAGCTGGGTTTAAAAAAGGTTTGGACAAGTTCCTGGAGGAAAGGTCCATAAACCATTATTAAGAAGTGACCGAAGATATCAATGCTTGACTCTTGGGGAAACTGCTAGGTACATATGACCTAGATTGGCCACTGTTGGAAACAGAATACTGGGCTTGATGGACCTTGGTCTGACCCAGTATGGCATATCTTATGTTCTTATGTCTTGGTCTGGCACCTCAGCTGAGACCTGTCAATCTTGGGAGAACTTGCCAGTAGTTAAACTACGGATAGTTTAGCTGTCAGCATCACTGATGCACACAAGCCCTCAAAGCATCCCTTCATACATCACTCATACAACAGCAGACTTCAACCCTTCTTCCCCAATCCAAGAAGCAGGAACCCCTACAACCTAATTAACATCCAGCCAGTCCCTATTCATACCACCCCATCTAACTACACACCTCCCATTCAACCTCTCAAATGTGGTCTCGTCGCTCCATTCACAACAAATCCCTATTCCGGTCGACTACATTAAAGAAAGCCACAGTGACATATTGTGCATTACAGAAACATGGCTAGAAGATTTCAACAGTCCTTTTAAATCAACTGGCCGTTCCTTCATACCAACTCTTCAATCGCCCTAGGGCATCCAAAAGAGGTGGAGGCGTACTCATTGCCCAGGAGAACCTCCACTTCAAAACCAGCAGCTCCAGCTGTACCAACGAATTGGACCTCATCACCATCTCCAATTCCCACCTGTCAGTCTGCCTCACATACAGATCTCCAACAGCAGGGTTCAGCGACCTCTCACCTATCATTGAGGAAGCGTGCTCAAACAACCACAAAAACAAATGGTTAATGGTATAAAAGTTCAAGATCCTTATAATGTAACTTGGTTGTGTTTCATTGTAAACCGCCACTGATATATGGAAGTGGCGGTATATAAAAGCTTACAAATAAATAAAAATAAATAAAATTCTTCTTACCCACCTTATCCAGCAAACACTCCTCATCTTTCCTACAAGCAATGGAAGCACTCTAACTCAAGCAAATTATTTCACAATCAACTCACTCCAGAGGAGGAATTCTTGACCTAATATTCACCCCAGCCACATGGCTGCAACACCACCTGTCCTCAATGACCCAGAATACACCAGTACCTTGGTCTGACCATAACCTTCTCACCTTCTTCCTGCCAAACCCCTCCAGCTTGCACATCCACCAAGCCCCCACATCTCGCTCATGCAGCTTTCAAACTTTTGACAGCACCTTCATCACCAGTATCATGACCCATATTGATCTAACCAATCTTGACTCCTCAATAGCTGAATGGAATGACCACATTTCTTCATACACTACCACATCCAACAGCATAGCTGGGATTACACCATGTTCCCTGGTTCACACCCGAACTCAAGGCTCTAAAGAACAAGCTCAGGCAACTAGAGCACAAATGGAGGTATCACAAGGAACCATCTAACCATTCTGCATACACTGCTGCCCATGCTGAATACTGCTTGCTCACCCTTCTGAAGAAAATAGAATACCACACCAACCTAATTAGATCCTCTCGCAACAGACCAAGAGAGAGAGATTTGACGTAGCCTTACAGCTGCTTAAAATCCCCACCACAACCAATTCTGATGCCACCCTATCCCCAGCTGACATGGCACAATTTCTACTGTCCAAACAATCATCTACCACCAGAATTTCCTGGCTCCCCACCAGCACCTCCAATGACCCAAGCAGCCAAACCTGGTCCACTTTCAGCCCTTTGTCCATCCGCCAACTTGAAAACATCATCACAAACCTCAACGACTCCACTTCCCCTCTCGACTCTTGCCCTTTCTCCAGGATCAAAATTTATTTTACTTATTTATTTATCAAGATTTTTATACCGCTTTATCTTACAATCAAACCAGTTTACATAGAACTCAACATTTTACAGAAAACTCATAGTAACATTCAGGTAAGGGTAGCATGCGGGAGATGCCCGGAGGCAGAACTTATGTACATATCAACATAAATGGGGTTATCTGTGGATTGGGCATGAGAATTAGAGGGAAGGACTAGGTATTGTCTTTGAAGTGGTATTGAAGAGAAAGGTCTTGAGAAGCTTTAAGTCCTTCGTCGTCCTGATTTTTTTCAGGCAGTGTGTTCTAGATGGCTGGAGCAGCTAAAGAAAGGGCTCTCTTTGTGGTGGAGTTCTTTGCTTTAGTGTAAGCGCTGGGGATCAGTATGGTGTCTCTTGTGTTCTGCCTCTTAGGTCTGCTGCTTGAGTTTGTACATATGAGTTCATGTAGAGCTCCTGCTGACAAGTCATTTCTTACCTTGAAGATCGTGAGAGCAGTTTTGTATTTAATATGTGAGGAGACTGGAAGCCAATGTAGCTGATATAATAGAGGAGTTATGTGATCATGTTTGGGAGATCCTGTGATTGTGGGCAGCAGTGTTCTGAGCCAACTGCAAGGGACGGATAGTTTGTGATGGTAGACCATGAGTTACAATAATCCAGACTGTACGAAAATGGTCTTGACTGAGGAGGGGTTTTAGTCTTCGGATGATAGCTAACTTTTGGAATGCAATCTTGAAAGTCGTCTTATGGGCTTGTAGGTTTAGGAAGCGGTCAGTGGTAATACTTAAGTAGTGTACTTCCTCTTTAACTGTAATTAGGGTTTCCGCTATGGATATTGAAGAAGGGGGGATAAATGATGGGTCCCGTATTATGAAAAGAGCTTCTGATTTCTTAAAGTTGATTTGGAGGTTGTTGGGTGCCAACCAGTTGCTCATGCAAGTAGGCAATTGATAATGGTAGAGTAATCTGGCGAGTCAAGGTGGATAGGGGAGTAGACCATGATATAATCTGCATAAATTACATAGTGGATCTTGTGCTGCTTGAAGATGTGACAGACAGGTTGTAAGTAGCTGTTGAAGAGGGGAGCGGATAGGAAAGACCCCTGTGGGACTCCCTGTGCTGATTGAAATGAAGCTGATGTATTCAGACTGACTTTAACCCTTTGTTGTATGTGACTGAGGTAGGAGTGGAACAGTTGAGTGTTGTGTCGTGGAGACAAATGTTTGATAGACATTTTAGGAGGGTGCTGTGAGATACAGTGTCGAAGGCTGAGGAGATGTCAACGAAGACGAGAAGAAATAGCGTAGTTACTCACCTGTAACAGGTGTTCTCCAGAAGCAGCAGGAATCAGTCCTCACATATGGGTGACGTCGGTGCCGACGGAGCCCTCGCGGAACAATTTTCCCCAGCTTTCAAAGAAAGCCTTTGGGAATTGCAGCGCGCATGCGCGGTCTCCTTCCCGCCCAAGGGTGCCATCTTAGCCAGTCTGATGACATAGCTAAAAGACAGCATAAAAATTTGCAAAAAAAACTTAAGCAGATGATTGCAACTCCAAGGGGAGGAGGGAGGGTTGTGAGGACTGATTCCTGCTGCTCCTGGAGAACACCTGTTACAGGTGAGTAACTACGCTTTCTCCAGGACCAAGCAGGAAGTCAGTCCTCACATATGGGACTCCCAAGCTTAAGGCTACCGGAGACCCTAAGCACAAAAATGAGCTCCCTCTAGCTCAGCGGCACAGAAGGAAGGAATCTTCACTGAATTATTACCCACCGGTAGCCCCCATCCGGGATGGAGGGTAGGAGTTGCTCAAACCTCGAAGAGATTTCGGAGGACTGCCTGTCCGAAAGCACTGTCCCTGCGGGACTCCCTCTCGAGGCAGTAATGGACTGCAAAAGTCTGGCTCGAAGACCAAGTAGCGGCCCCGCAGATGTCTGCCAGCGGAACAGAGCGGAGGTAAGCCACTGACGTAGCCTTCGCCCGAACACAATGAGCCGTGACTCGACTTTCTAACGAGAGTCCGGCTGACCCATAAGCCCAAGCGATGCAGTCAGCAACCCAGATGGACAGAGTACGCTTGGAGACCGGGAGCCCCAATTTATTGGGGTCAAAAGACACAAAAAGCTGAGCAGCTTTACGGTGCTCCCGCGTACGGTCAAGGTAGAAGTTCAATGCCCTTCTACAGTCCAGGGTATGCAGGACCATTTCAGCTCGGCTGGAGTGTGGCCTGGGAAAGAAGGTCGGAAGTACCACCTCCTGATTGATGTGAAAAGGGGAGACCACTTTTGGAAGAAACTTTGGGTGAGTCCGTAGGACTACCCTATTTTTGTAGAACCGAGTGTAAGGGGGATCAGACACGAGGGCCTGCAATTCACTTACGCGTCTAGCGGAAGTGAGGGCTATCAGGAATAAAGTTTTCCAAGAAAGAAAACGGAGAGAACAGGTAGCCATAGGTTCAAAAGGCGGACAGGTGATCCGCTGTAACACCACATTCAGATCCCAGTCAGGTGCTGGCGGGCGCAGAGGTGGTTTAAGTAGAAGGAGACCTCGGAGAGAAACCTCGCTACGAGAGGGTCGCTGGAAAGAGGTCTGCCGTCCACCGGCACATGATGTGCTGAAAGAGCACTGAGGTGAACTTTGACGGAGTTGGACTTAAGTCCCAGATTAGAGAGGTAGAGCAAGTACTGCAAGATCACCGACACCGAGCAGGAGAAGGGATCCTGAGACTGCTGGGTACACCAAGTGGAAAAGCGACGCCATTTAAGGGCGTAGCATTTGCGGGTAGAAGGTCGCCGAGAAGCTAGGACGACCTCTTCCACCTCTGCCGGCAGTAGAAGGGGGGCAAGGACTACCCTTTCAGCAGCCAGGCCATCAGATGTAGAGATCTGAGGTTGGGGTGTAGCAGGGACCCCTGATCCTGTGTTAGGAGATCCGGTTGAAACCCCAGAGGGAACGGATCCTCTACCGCTAATTGCAGCAGGAGTGGAAACCACGGCTGTCTGGGCCAGCGAGGAGCTATCAGGATCATGGAAGCTTTGTCTCGGAGAACCTTGAAAAGAGTTCGAGAGACTAGCGGGATGGGAGGAAAGGCATACAGAAGGCTCTTCGACCATGAGAGCAGAAAAGCATCCGCCGCTACTCGAAGTGGATGCGGCTGACGAGAGCAGAAGCGAGGAAGCTGCCGGTTGAGAGGACTGGCAAAGAGATCCATCGTGGGGAGGCCCCACTTCAGGAAAAGTTTCTGAACTACCAAGGGATCCAGGCGCCACTCGTGCGGCTGGAGGATCCTGCTGAGTTTGTCGGCCAGGCAATTTTCTTGGCCTGGGAGATAAACTGCCTTGAGAAGAATGCCGTGGCTGACGGCCCAAGAGCAGAGCTTCTGTGCTTCTCGACAGAGAAGGAAGGAGCCCGTGCCTCCCTGTTTGTTCACGTAGAACATGGCAACCTGATTGTCTGTCTGGACAAGGACGGACTGGTGAGAAGTCAGGTGGGAGAAAGCCTTGAGAGCCAGACGGATTGCTCTGAGCTCCAGGAAGTTGATCTGCTGAGCAGACTCCCACGTGGTCCAGAGACCTTGAGTACATGCCCCTTGGCAATGCGCTCCCCATCCTAGGAGAGAAGCATCGGTCGTCAGCACTTGAGCCGGCTGAGGTGACTGAAAAGGCATTCCGAGCACCAGGTTCGGCCGATGAAGCCACCACTGTAGAGAAGAGGCCAGCGGTCCGGAGACGCGCACTAAGTCGGCTAGGCCGCCCGTGGCTTGTTGCCACTGCTTGCGAAGGCACCATTGAGCAGGCCGCATATTCAGGCGGGCATTGGGGGTCACGTGGACGGTGGAAGCCATATGGCCGAGTAGTCTCAGGAAGCGCCTGGCTGAGACCAGGGACTGGCTGCGAAAACGGCCGGCTAGGTCCATGAGCCGTTGAGCCCTGTCGAGAGGCAGGAAAGCTCGTGCCTGAGGAGTGTGCAGTCTTGCGCCGATGAATTCGAGATCCTGTGAGGGGAGCAAAGTGGACTTTGCGAAGTTTATGACAAAGCCCAAGTACTACAGAAGAGTCACAGTGCGGTGTATGGCATTGGTGACTTCCGGAGAGGACGATGCTCTGATGAGCCAGTCGTCTAGGTACGGAAAGACATAGAGGCCGTGAAGCCGGAGATAAGCCGCCACCACCGCGAGACATTTTGTGAAGACTCGCGGTGCGGAGGATAGGCCAAAGGGTAGTACTCTGTACTGGTAATGATTTCCTGCCACCACAAACCTTAGGTATTGGCGGTGGCTTGGGTGGATGAGGATGTGCGTGTAGGCATCTTTTAGATCCAAGGAGCATAGCCAATCTCCCTGCTGGAGGTAGGGCAGAAGGATTCCAAGGGTAAGCATCTTGAACTTCTCCCTCACGAGGAACTTGTTGAGGTTGCGCAAGTCCAGGATGGTTCTGAGGCCTCCTGTTCTTTTTGGTATCAGGAAATACCTGGAATAAAAGCCTTGACCTCTCAGGTGGTGGGGCACCGGTTCCACAGCCTGTTCCTGAAGAAGACTTGCTAACTCCTGAAGGAGTAAGTCCCTGTGCAGAGGGAGTCGTGGAGGTTCTCCCGGGAAATAGGAGGGAGGGACCTGGTGGAAGTGGAGAAGATAGCCTTCTCTTACGACTTGAAGCACCCAGGCATCTGAAGTGATGTTGGACCACCTGTGGGCGAAGTGAACCAGCCGGCCTCCGGTGCTGGGAGGGACCAGCTGAGGGGGAGAGGCTATGCTGATGAAGTCAAAAACCCCCACCCTGCTGAGCAGGGGCCGGTGGTGCAGGCTTGGGGGCTTGCTGCCTACGGGACCCGTTACCCCGTCCCTTGGCCTGCTGAGCCTGTTGGGGAGCTGCGGAGGCCTGATATTGAGGGTAGTGTTTATAGGCAGCTGCCTTTCTCGGGTAAAAGGACTTCTTTCCCGAGCCCTTCTTTTTCTGGGAAGGGGCGGAGGTCTTCCTAGAAAGCCTAGTTCTGGTGAGAGTCTCCGTCTCGATTTGTGCAGCCTTTTCAGCCATGGGCTTGCCAAAGAGGTTCTCACCTCGGCAGGGGACATCGACCAACTTGTCCTGCACCACACGAGCCGATGCTTCAAAGCCATCATAGGCTGCTCGGGACATGAATTTGGAGCATTCCCGAATACCAGTTGTCAAGGCCAGGAACCTCCGCAAAGGTTCCTCGGACAGCCCAGCGGAGAATCCGGCTACCTCTTTAGCCAGGTCTCTGAGATACATGCCCATGTAGAGCTGGTAGGTCTGGACCCGACAAGCAAGCATAGAGCCCTGGAAACACTACTTACCGAGGCCATCCAGGTTACGGGCCTCCCTGCCAGGAGGCACCGAGGAGTGCATCTTCTGGCTCTTAAGCCTATGCATGGCCGATTCCACTACCATGGAATGGTGCGGTAGCTGTGCTTTTTGGAAGCCGGGACTCTTGCGGACTCGATAGATGGAATCGACCCGCTTGCTTAATACCGGCGACGATGCCGGACTCTCCCACATGCGGAAGAGTAGTCGTTCCAGCATGGGAGGAACCGGTACAGTAAAGTGTTCCCTGGCGGGAGAGTCATACTGAAGGGCGTCGAGCTCTTCGGCTCGAGGCTCCTCCTCGGGATCCGCAGGGAAGGCCAAAGCCTTGGCCATATCCCTGACGAAGTCCGAGAACCGGGCATCCTCCGGAGGGGACTGCTTCCGAGGTTCGGACTCAGGTGAGTCCGAGGGGACACACCGAGTCCGAAACGAATCAGGTGACTCTTCCTCTTCAGACTCCCAGGCCGACTCCGAGGAGGAATCGGTGGGGTCGGCTCGGGCAGGCGGAGGCGTCGGCTGCCCCGACACCGAGGGAGTCGGCGTCGACGACCTCGGTCCCGAACGGGAGGCCGAGGGTGACCTCGACCGAGGATCGACTCGACTTCGTATGGACTCGAGGATCGGCTCGGTCTCCGGGGTCGACTTAGACGTCGACGTCCCGGCGGTCGGGGCAGCGGCGCCAGCGATCAGTGCCCGCTGCTGGTCCATGAAGGCAGATAGTCTGCTCTCCAAGGCCGTCAACCTGAGTCCAACCTCAGGTGACCCAGCAGCCCCCGACTCGGGCCCCGACGACGTCGGACCCCTCGGAGGCGAGTCCAGGAGGATTACAGGACTTACCCGAGCAGGCAGCTCCGACTCCAGACGAGGTCGCTTCGGGAGGTGCTCCTTCTCCAAAGACCCGGGATGGCTATCGGGGCTATGCGACCTGGCCCTCGCGGAGCCAGGAGCGTCCACCGACGCCGCCCTCGCGGGTTTTACTTTCCGTCGATGGTCCCCGGAAGGAGAACCCCTGTCGGAGGAACTTCGGCGATGGTCAGAGCTGGAACCTCTGGACGCCGAGGCCTCCGACCAGGTCCGGGTACGGCCGGGGTCAGCGAAGATTCGTTCCCGCTGGTGCCGCCGACTCCTTAACGCTTTGGAGGACATTTTGCTGCAGGCCCCACAGATCAGTTCTTCGTGATCCGGGCCGAGGCAGCGGAGGCAATTATCATGTGTGTCAGTGAGTGACATATTTCTGTCACACTGAACACACCGCTTGAAACCACTGGCAGCCATCGGGGGAAAAAGGGCCCCTGCAAGGTCAAAGGACCGGGCTGCCAGCGAAAAAACCGAAAAACGAAACTGACCAAAAATCAGAAAAACCGAAAAATAACAGAAGGACTCGCAACGGCGTCGCGAGTCCGGGCAGGAAAAAGACCGGCGTCGAACCGAAGAAAGAAATAGAAATAAATCACTAAAATCAGCTTTTTCAGCGGGGACACGACGGGTACGTCTGTACGGCTCCGCGGAAAAAAGAAGACTGGCTAAGATGGCACCCTTGGGCGGGAAGGAGACCGCGCATGCGCGCTGCAATTCCCAAAGGCTTTCTTTGAAAGCTGGGGAAAATTGCTCCGCGAGGGCTCCGTCGGCGCCGACGTCACCCATATGTGAGGACTGACTTCCTGCTTGGTCCTGGAGAACCAGTTTTTAGGTTAGCAATTCCTCTTGGTATGGTGTCAAAAAGATGAATGAGTAAGGTTTCAACACTGTGATTTGGGCAAAATCCATGTTGGTGTGGATCCAATGGAGCATGCAGGTCAATGTGGTCTTGTAGTTGTGTCTGTACCGTCTTTACAATTATTTTGGATAGAAAGGGAAGGATGGAAATAGGGTGGTAATTCACAGGGTCTGAGCAATTTGCTGAGATGTTCTTATGAATGGGTCGGATGATGGCTTGTTTTAGAATGGAAGACATGTATCCTCTAGATAGGGATAAACTTATGATGTTGCATATGCAGTTGGAAAACTCTTCCTTGACTGATTTGATCCACCTTACAGGGCAGGGGTCAAAGGGAGATGCACTAGTGTTTACAGCAGCGATTGTGTGGAGCGTTTGTTCTGATGTAGGGATATGAAATTCACACCATCTGTGAGAGCTGTTGTGGACTGCCTCTGGGGTGGAAAGGGTGTCTATCTGAGAGATCTTCAGAAATGGCTTATATTTGTTGATGAGGAATTCCGCAAAGATTTGGGGGTGAATAGGGACATCTTTGTGGGATGGGTCTTTTGTCAGGGTGCGGACAATTTCAAATAGTTCGTGAGGTTTGTTGCAGGATTTTAAGATGAGATTAGTGTGGTACTCTTGCTTGTGCTTGTTGATTAGGTTGTTGTATTCGATCCACAGTGCTCTGTATTAAATAAGCCTAGCTTGAGATCGGTCTTGTCTCCATTTATGTTCTAATTAGCGCAGCTTTCGCTTCTCTGCTCTAATTGTTTGTGAATACCATGGAGCTGATTTAGATCTTTTCTCTTTGCTTTCCGGGGTTGGGGGGCTGCAACATTAAAGGTGGTGTTCCAGGATTTAATAACTCCGTCTAGGTCTGTGAAGTCCTGTGGGAGGCTGGGAAGGGTATCATTGAGGAATTACTCTTTTGTCGAATTCTTTAAATCGCCTTTCAGGGTGGGGTTTCTTTTGTGTTTTTTCTTGTTGGGGTAGCATGATCTTGAAATGTATGGCATAGTGGTCAGACCATGGTATTGGGATGGCTAGGGGGGTTGTTAAGCTGTCTTGTGTATGAAGGTCCTTTGATACAAAGATGAGGTCTAGCGTGGAGCCTGAACGATGAGAAGGGCCTTTCATGATTTGGTAGAATTGGAGGGATTCCATCACTTTGATAAAAGCTTCTTCATCTCCGTTAGAGGCAGAGTTGAGGTTTAGGTCTCCTAGAATAAGTGGCTTATTGGGGGAGTTGGCAGAACATACGGCTTCAATTATGTTGGATGTTTCATCAGCAGCAGCATATGGGGCTCTGTAAGTGAGACAGATAGCTAGATGTCTGTTTTCTATAGTGAGAAGGTCACGATGCTTGTGGCTAACAGATCTTGATATTTCAAAATTGAGATCCATACATGCGAGGATTAAGACACCACCACCTCACTTATGGATGCAGGGGCAGTTGAAGGTGATATGGGTACATGGGGTGATTTGAGATAGAATGACCTGGTCAGTTGGCTTCTGTCAGGATTCTGTGATGCATAGTATGTCCATTTGGTGGTATTGCATGTGGTCTGTAATAGTATTAGTCTTATTTCTGATGGATCTTGCATTGATTAGCCCAATATTAATAGGACTGCTAGTGGTATGAAGGGTGCAGTATCCAGCTGTATGAGAATTGGTTTGGATTTTTATTAGTCTGTGGGGTCTACTGTGTGGGTGCTTGTGTGTGTTCAGCCATAATTGCGGGTAGCATGGTATGTGTAGCAGGGGAGATTGTAGGTCAGTTGTGGGTGTATTCATTAGTAGGTGGCTGTTGAGAGGCAGGAAAGAAGTATCCATATGAGAAGGAGGGCATATAGTATCTGGTTTGCAGCTTTGGTTTTAGTGTTATTGAAACTGCTTCATGGCTCTTGTTGGGAACTGGGGAGGGTGAGAGTGGAGCTCTTTCTGTGGCGATTTTCATTTTAGGAGGGTGGTACTTACAAGTTGACGTTGTCTTTAGCGGAGGTGTGATCTTGTGTGGTTCCATTGTCTTGAGCAGAGATTTATAAAGAAGGAGCCTGCAGACAGGAGGATGTGATGGAGGAATGGACGGTGGTGTAGTCCTGGCATTTGTCCTGGTGTTTGCTGTTGATTGGTATGAGCGCTGGCTTTACTACATTGGAAATTCACTGTTACAAAGTTCCCCGCTTAAGGGCCATGCCAAAGGGCCCTCTGGCGAGGCCCTCAGGCGCACCAGGAGGTGCTTCTTTTTAAAATGCTGGTGTTGGGCCCTGATTGGCTGTGAGTTGGAGAGCGGGAGGAGTTTCAGCCGCCCGCTCTCTTCCCTGCCGCCGATCGGGGCTCAGCGAGGTGTGAGGAGCAGTCCGGTGGTGCCGGACTGCTCCTCACACCTCACAAGAGCTCTTACCAATCATCTTACACATTGTGCAGACATCTTTATCTTCAGGCTACATGCTAACTGCCCTCATGGATGCCTTCATCAGACCCCTTCTTAAAAATCATGCTGCTGACCCAGTTTCACCATCCTCTTACAGACCTATCTCCAGTATCCCTTCACTTGCTAAAATCATCAAAAATGTTGGCCTTATAAGTCAGAACGAGCAAAAGCACAAAACTTAGAAAAATCATTCTTCTTCACCTTCAGTAAGGACTAGAACCAAAACTACGAGGTCTCAGTAAAAAAATAGCACTACTCATTTGAGACTCACGTCAAAAATAGAGCATGTGCTTTATCACATCAACGACCTCAAAACTGTATTTTAAACATCCTGTCAGTCGTTTTCTTTCTAATGAGAATTAACCTTAACAAAAAACTTATCTCATACGACTAGACAGCTGCATATAAAGTGTTCAAATCGATCCCGATCCCGACGTACATCACCGGTACCATCAAAACGTTTCACAGCAATGTTTCCTCAGGGGATCCTTCAATGCCGAAGCGTCACTATATATAAAAAATAAAAACAACTACATCCCTACTACAATAAAATCTCCGCTTCTCAAATTGAAAAACACAACCCATCAATGCCTCACCTGCATTCTGATGCCGCCCGCGTACTACTCAAAACTGTGGCCACACACTGTTCCCTCCTTCAGAAGAACTGCTCAACTGCCACAATGCAACAAGACGCCGCGCATGCGGATTCCATAATCCCGATACCAATTTTAAAGGGCCCCAGACGTCATTACCAACGTCAGCTCAACCAATCACCTACATAGACTTCATATTACCACTTCCCAAAGGATCCGGAGCTACCGCAGTATCGCCATGATTTATTACTAAACACATATGGTTACCACATCCAAGCCTTAGCTACACTCAATGGCTGCAGGGGCCGTTCAATCCAAACATCCCCACAATCATAACACGAGCACTCTACACACAAGGACCTCGCTAACGCGGTCCAAACTAGAACTCCACAATCCACAGATCTTGTTATTCCTGGACCATGGCACCCCAGTCCCTCTAGGTAGGGCTATCATGCTACCCAAACCTGCAGAAAATCTAATCTTCGGCAAATGTCACAGCTTCATATGAATCATGGCTCCCCTGCCTCACTTATTTAGGGCTACGGTGCAACCCATAGCTGCCGGAAAACTAGAACTCCACAATCCACAGATCTTATTATTCCTGGAACATGGCACCCCAGTCCCTCTTGGCAGGGCTATGATGCTACCCAAACCTACAGAAAATCTAATCTTCGGCAAATGTCACAGCTTCATATGAATCATGGCTCCCCTGTCTCACTTAGTTAGGGCTACGGTGCAACCCATAGCTGCCGGGAACCAAATCATACGCAGATGTCACAGCTTCATATTGCCAGCAGAAACCAACACCATTATACAACAACCCCCCAAAAACCATTCACTTTTCTGCATAAATAAGCCCAGTCAGAAGACCCCCATCGTCAGACTCCAAAACAACCCCCAGAATCTTAAACGCATGCCGACCATTCAATGCAACTATTCAATCCTCCTGGGGTCAGGATACGTAAACGATAAATATATCTCTGTTCCAAGACAATCAATTCTTGATCCAAAGTTCTACCTCCTGTTCCCCTAACCACCTGTTCCCCTTACCACCTGATCAATACATAAACATCGCAATTGATCGAAAGTGTGGCCAAACTGCACACAGTGCGACACTATTGGGGCCTCCAATACTTTTGAGTAGTGATATTTTTTACTGAGACCTGTCAGACGGCTGCCTGGGTGAAAATCTTCACAGTCTTGGCAATGCATATATCTATATGATTTGCAAGGTATTGTGGGCAATGTAGTTCATTCACACCAGACACAGCTGCTGACAATAATTTAGTTGTGCTCTTGGGTAAAGCCAATAAGATATTTATTAATGGGGTTATTTCTCCCAACACAGATATGCTTGGTAGCACATAAATAAGGTAACTTGCTTTCAGTGTTAACTTGGAAAAACAAAGTCAAAATCAGGAAAACAACAAATGAAAAGCCACAAAGCAAGAAACAAACTGTTCTTTTCAGGTTAACTTCTGATTACTTCCCACATAGATTCAGAAGTGATTCTCTCCTAGCTCACAAGCAATTATGTAAGGCTTAATTGCTAGCAGTTATCCAGCTGAAACCCCTTAGCTGGCTTGCTTTCTACTGTGTGGGTCAAATCATGCTTCAGGAGCTTTTCTGAGTAGATTAAAGAACAAATTTGTAATTTCTTTGTGATGGTTGCTGTACTTTATAACAAAGTTACCAACGGAGTTTAGATAGAGAGCAATCCATATAAAGACATTCTTCATCTGCAATCATTCCCCCATCTTCAACAAGCATAGGTTCAATATCATGGATTGGCACAGATGAATCTCTCAATAGAGCACTTTCAGGAGAATACTTGTTTCCCTGCTGTCTTTCAAGGTTATAGCTAGGGCATAGATCAGTGTTCATACCTGAGCTTCCATTGCTGCTAGAGTTCCTCTCTATATAGCCTGGCCAGTATGTAGTCCAGTTCTTATGTCCAGCCTTCCAGTCCAGATCCCTGGACACTGGATCTCTCTTCACATACCTTCTGGCGCAGGTCTTAGGGTCCCTTCCACGTGCAGCCGTCTCCCTCACAGGTAGCCTCTGGTGATTCCTAGCTCTGCAGCACCATTCCTCTGGCTTTCCCCAGTCCAATGGTGTATGCTGGCCCTTGGAATACCTCCCAGTATACGTACTGCTTTGGACTCTTCTAGACCTCTCAAAGGCTTTTCTCTTCCTTCTTCCAAAGGGTCTCTTTCCCTCTCTGTCCGTCCGGTTTGGCTTCTGCTTCTGATGATCCTTCAGATGAAACTGATGATCAAACTCAAGCTGATTCTCAGGATACTGAGGACAATTCTCTGGATATCCAAGGTGATCATGAAGATGGTCATCTGTAGAATAAACTCTACTCTTATTCTGCCTAGATGAGTGCTCCTCCCCAACACAGCGCAGCTGTGCTGAATCAGGCCCTGCCCTTTGAGATGAGTGCTTAGGGATTACCTCATAGCCCTCCTGATTGAACACACGTTTCCCCACTTCAGCTCCTCTAATGGCTGCTGGAAACCTGGTGCATTCTGGGACTGGTAGTCTTTTATGGGAAAATTCTGTTTTCTTATTTCTACCAGAACTGACAGGCTGCTTGTTCAGAGTCACTTCACCTTTTTTATAGCTCCTTCCTGAGCTATGATAAGCTTCCTTATCACAGACCTCGTAGTTTTGGTTCTAGTCCTTACTGAAGGTGAAGAAGAACAATTTTTCTAAGTTTTGTAAAAATCATCAAAAAAGCAGTGCAGATGCAGGATTAAGTAGACTCCCACACCCCTCTGGACAAGCATGGCTTCAAAACCCATCATAGTACTGAAACCCTTCTGACCTCACTATTTAGACACACTAATCAAAGACAGAGAAAAAAACATCACAGGGATTCATCCTCATTTTCATTGACATCTCTGTAGCCTTCGATTCTGTCATCCATGAGCACCTCCTCTCACGGCTCCATTCTATCAGCCTCAGAGATACAACACTACAGTGGTTCCAGTCCTACCTGGCCAACCTATACTAACAAGTCAATCTGATCCAATACTTCCAACCCATTCAGGCTACTCCAGGGCTTACCCCAGGGTTTTGCTTTATCCTCTATCCTCCCTCCTCTTCAACATAATCCAAAACCACAACATCTCTACCATCTATATGCCGATGATTTTTTAATTTACACAACATTCACCATCATCAACCCTGTCTACTCCACAATAGTGAAATGCCTCACAGCCATCATTCAATGGCTCAACCATCACAACATGCATATCAGTCCTAGCAAGTTGGAAGTCCTCTTCATACCCAACAACCCCTCCTTCTTCCCACCACCCACAATCAACCTAGCTAATCTAACTCTGCATGTAAAAGAGCAAGTAAAATACCTCGACATAGTCCTGGACCCAGAACTTAAGCTTCCATGCGCACATCAAACAGTTAACAAGGGAGCATATTTCTGAATGAAGACAGTTCAAAATCGTCGACCCCTTCTGGAACAAGCCAATTTCAGAAATGTCTTTCAAGCCCTCATCACCCCCAATATTTGACTATGCCAGTATAATAGCAGGGACTCCCCAAATCCACCTTACTCCCCCTACAACTTGCACAGAACACAGCCACCAGAATCATCACAAATACCAGTCAATGAGCACATATCACCCCAGTCCTGAACAGCTACACTGGCTCCCCATCTACATGAGAGTCAAATACAAAGTTGCCCTGACCATCTTCAAGACCCTTCACAGCCTCTCAGCAAACATCCTTTTCAACACCTCACTCTCAATCTTCACAATTACAGATCTAGAAGAAAGGCCAACCACAACCTGCTAGCAGCCACAAACACATTCTCTCGCTCCAACCTATCCACTTCCAGTAGAGCCTTCTCATTCTATGCTACCACTATCTAGAACTTCCTCACCCCAGAAAATGTGTTCATTAACTGACGCTGGAGAGTTTTGCCACAAACTAAAGACCCACCTATTCCTGAAACATTTCGAATCTATTACTTAATCTCCTACCACCCCAGCTCCCATATGTTTGTCTCACACCATGTATACCCTACAGCAGCCCTTGTCCAGCAGCTCCCCTGATCGGGGGTAGAACGCCCGAACTGGAGAGGCAGCCGATTTTCCCGCTCAGAGGCTCCTGCCCAATCGGGGCAGTGGGAGGTGCAGCTGAGCCGGCATAAAGAGCCAGCTCCAACGAAAGCCAGCAGCAGCCTTTGTCCAGCAGCTCCCCCGATCGGGGGTAGAGCACCCGAACGGGAGAGGCAGCCAATTTTATTTATTTATTTATTTATTTAACTATTTCTTTTATACCGCCCCTTCCAGAGATCAAGGGCGGTTTACATATAACAGGTTAACAGTCTTGTACACAGTTTGTATACATTTTACATAGAACAATAGAAATCAACTATTTACATTGAACATTGTACATAGAACAATAGAAATCAACTATTTACATTGAACAGTAAATATATTAAAGAGAAACAATAAGCAGAGACATCTTTTAAGTATTAAAGCAAGAACTTTGAAGGTATTAAAGCAAACACATCAAACTTTTTACAAATGTATATTTACAGTGTGTGGTGTGTGTGTTGTGTGGGGCAGATATTGGTGTAGGTGTTGGAATTTAGTTCCTTTTTTTTTTTTTGTCGTCTTTGAGGCGTGTGAGTGGGGGGGGGGGTAGACTTGTGTTTATATTGTTTGGGTTAAGGGAGTTTGTGCATGTGTGACCAGGTTTGTTGTGGAGCTAGCTTTGGGGTAGTAGGGGACTTCGAAGTGTTCAGTGAACAGGTAGGTCTTTAATTCTTTTCTGAATTGGAAGAGGTCTCTTATGGTGCGAAGTTCAATAGGGAGGTCGTTCCAGAGTGTAGGGGCAGTGAATGAGAATGCTCTGGAGCTAGTGGTGTTCTTAGTTTTGCGGATGGTTTTAGGTATGATGAGCGAGTGGGCCGCGTTTTGTCTGAGGGTCCTTGTCGAAGTTGGAGATTGCAGTAATGTGGATAAGTGTGAGGGGGTTATGTCGTTTATGAGTTTATAGGTTGTTAGGATGATTTTATATTTAATTCTACTGTTTATAGGGAGCCAGTGGAGGTCTAGCAGTATAGGGGTTACGTGATCTGTTAGGGGAGCTTTAGCAATCACTTTTGCACAGATGTTTTGTGCTCTTTGTAGAAGGTAGGTGCTTTTTTGCGGGAGGCCTATTAGGAGACTATTGCAATAGTCAAAGTGAGGGGTGATCAGTGTACTTACTACGGATCTAAAGTCTGGTGTTTCTAGGAGTGGCCTTAGGTGTTGAATTGAATTCTCCCGCTCGGAGGCTCCTGCCCAATCGGGGCAGTGGGAGGTGCAGCTGAGCCGGCATAAAGAACCACCTCCAACCAGCGTGCCCACACTTTGCGGGCCCGCACCTGAGGGCCTAGCCAGAGGGCCCTTTGGCGTGGCCCTTAGGTGGAGACCTCCAAAGAAACAACCACAATCCCACAGTAGCGATTACATAACAGACAGCCTCGACGTACATAAAGCCGAAAGACTAAACGGACAGCTACACAAGCTTCAAGCCCTCAAAAGCGGCCACAGAAGCAACACAGCCAACAGTGCAACAAAACAACCAGCAGCAGACGACCACAACCATCAAGACAACGAAAACCAACACTAACAGATCAAAGTAAGTGCAGCCATCCACTAAAGTCCAACGAAGAAAACATGTACCCAACCCTGATCCTGCCCATCAGCCTCCTCCTCACCCAACTCCTACCACCTCAGACAACCAACCATAACCTACTAACAAGCACTCCATGGCATCCAGCACTGCTCTACACACACACCCAGTATCCACAATGGAACACACACAAGACTCCCAAAAACAAGAGGCAAAACAGGCACAAGACCAACACGCATACAAACATAAATGGAGCACAGAGACCACTAAACACCCCAGCTACAATCACAATAGAGCTCGTCAACGCCAGATCCATACGAAACAAAATTAACACAATAGCAGACCACATAGATGATCAGAGTCCCGACATACTGTGCATCACAGAAACCTGGCTCACCCCCACCGATAACGTACTACTTAATCAATTAGTACCATCCACCTACTCTGCATTCAACTGCCCACGCACACAATGGAGAGGAGGAGGGGTCTTGATCATCGCAAGGAACAGACTAAGATTCAAGTCCCGAAATGCCTCAAACACAAATCAATGCAACACCATCACTGTGGAAAACAAACGGATGACCCTATGCCTCACCTACAGAGCCCCGAATACGCCTCCAGATGAACTAGCCTCAACTCTAGAAGAGGTCTGTGCTGTCAACACAAATCACAAGCCCTTGCTACTACTAGGAGACTTCAACCTAAAATCCACCAACACAAAAGATGCAGAAGCTTTTCTACAAGTCATGGGAGCCTTACAATCACTGTTTCCTCTAAGCTGTGTGTGTGTGCGTGCACGCGCGCGCGCACACCTCGCCGAGCGAGCGCACATACTTTATAACAGAGCGTACAAAAATTACAGTTCTGATTCTGATAGAAAACAACACAGACGTCTTAAAATTTAAAAGAAGTTGTGTATGTACGGTTTTCACAAGTTCTACAATATTTTCTAGTGCAATCAATGTGGTGTACATACTGTATTCTGACGTGTAGTCAAATTTTAAAGTATATAACTCCAAGTGTCGTTATGTGGCGCACAAAAATTTAACCTTCCTTCAAAAGCTGCACAGCTGATATTTTATGCGCACACTGCCTACAGAAAATTAGAGGGAACATTGCTTACAATATACCCAACTGATCAATACCCCAACGCACAGAGACGGATCTTCACCAGACCTCATATTCACGCCTAACTTTCTATTGGACAGCGGTAACATCAACACCCAATGTCACACCTGTAACGTGGTCAGACCATCACATAATCAGAATAGAGATTACGCCACAGGGGTGTAACATGACAAAAATCTGGACAACCCAACACCACAAAGAAGATTTAAAAGCTTCGATAAGGACCAATTTTAAAGGACAAACTACCACACCTGAGCACAGAAGCAGGGGATCTAGACGAACAAATCGGAAACAAGGACCAATTTTTAAAGGACACACTACCACACCTGAGCACAGAAGCAGGGGATCTAGACAAACAAATCAGAAAATGGAACAGCATCATCAACACAGCTGCCAAAGCCACCGAATACAGACCCAGGAAGCCTTGACACACCAAAGCACATCACACACCCTGGTACTCAAGTCATACGGAACAAGAAGAGGGAACTCAGGAAGTTAGAACGGTGATGGAGACACACCAAGTCGCCCAACACTCAGGCACTATACTTAACAAAACAAAAATAATACAACGAACTGATCAACCAAAGAACGAAAGAATACCACACTAACATAATACTCAAATCAAACAACAAACCGAGAGAGCTCTTCGAAATTGTGAAAACCCTCACCAAAGATCAGAAAACCGAGAACGAAGTGCAAATAGACCCTCAAGCATTCGCAGACCACATCCAAGAAAAATTCCATTCTACATCACAACGAAAATCAGACACAAGCACCAAACCAATTACCCCCTCAAGAAAAACCTGGGTCAGATTCAGCACCCCATCCACAGAGCTTTTCTCACACATCATCACCACACTCAATACAAGCACAGCTCCAACAGACCCATGCCCAGTTACATGGATTAAAGCAACAAAGTCAAACTTCATCCACACCATACACAATATGGTGAACATTTCACTAACACAAGGAGTCATGCCAGACCAGCTAAAACTTGCCACAATAAGACCAATCCCGAAGAAATCCCCACTCGACAAGAACAACCCAGCAGCCTACAGGCCTATCTCAAGCATCCCTCTACTGGCTAAGATCATTGAGAAAGCGGTACAACATCAGCTACAAGACCACATCTACAACCACGCACAACTGGACCTCAACCAACACGGCTTCCGACCCAACCACGCAGTTGAAACACTCCTGTTATACCTATTTAACGACATACTACACATCATAGACAACAGCAAGAACGGAATACTCATGATATTCATCGACATCATATCAGCATTTGACACAGTGGATCACGGAACCCTACTAACAAGACTACAGAACATCGGACTAAACAGAGCCACTCTGAAGTGGTTCCATTCCTACTTAACAGACAGACAGATACAGGTCAAGATCAGTCCCAACACATCCTGACCCATAAAGGTCATGCAAGGAGTACCTCAAGGATCCGCACTATCAGCACTATTATTTAACCTCTATATCCAGCCAATATGCAGCATCATAAAAGAACACGGGATAAAATACACAATCTATGCGGACGACATGATATACACACCAATCACCCTCAACAACCCAGACTACTCCAAGATAACAGAATTTCTCAGGCACATGAACAGCTGATTTCAAGACAACAACCTGACCATATACTACAACAGGACTGAGGCACTAATCATCCCACGAAATTCTGACTTCATCCCTCCTCGCAACATCAAGATAGACAACACAACCATACCCATACAACCAGAAGTGAAATACCTCGGAGTGACACTGGACAAAGAACTGATCCTTCAGTCCCACATCAGCAGAACCACCAAAAAATGCATACCACAGGATGAGACTAGTCCGACGCCTCAAGCCCCTCCTCTCTCAGGATCACTTCCGCACAGTCTGTCAGGCACTAATAACCCCAATCCTAGACTTCTGCAACCCAATCTATCTTGGACTATCAAAACAAACAATAAGGCCACTGCAATTGGCGCAAAACATAGCAGCACGCATAATATCTGGTACCACAAGACATGCACACATCACACCCACTCTAAAAGAGCTACACTGGCTACCAATCGGATCCCGCATCAAATACAAGACAGTCATACATATATACAAAATCAAACAACAATCATCAGCTTTCAGCCTACACCCACTCATACAACCAGACAGCAGCACAAGACCGAGGAGAAGAGGCACGTCCAACTGTGTCAACACTCCAAAAGACATCACCAAGGTACATAAGGACACCGAAAAACGAGCCTTATCAAAGGCGGCTCCAACAATTTGGAATGCCCTCCCCGATGAACTACAGTCAACAACGGACATTAAGGACTTTAGGAAGCTGCTAAAAACAACCCTCTTCATAGAACACTACGGTGACATCACTTAAACTGTGCAACAGACAATCCCCCAGATCAACCACCCTCCCCTCTCGTCACGATTATGATACTGAATAAAGTCCTGGTGCACATAAGATTGTAAATAGCACACACTGTAAATAGCTCACCAAGAATCAACAACCATATACACACACATGCACTCAATGCTCACTGCATGCACACACTAGACATAGCACTTGGTTGATTGTTTGCCGTGTAGACCGCCTTGATTGTAGGAAAAGGCAGTATAGAAATCCGTTTTAAATAAATAAAATAAATAATAGTCTTCCCCACTGCCTGTTTAGTGCAGTTATAATTCACAAGTTATTTTCTTGTTAAACTTGTTTAACCTGTTATCAATTACGTTGTGTGTAAAGTTTTCCATGTTCTTGTTCCCTGTGCACCACTGTGATTGGTAGATTTATTTATTTATTTAACCAGTTTTATATACCACCTTATCCTTCAATCAAAGTGGTTACAAGACAAGGTATACAAATTATAGGTAAAAGAAAGGAAAGGTATTGAGGGGGGTATAGGAAGAATACGCAAAACAGGAATACAAATTGTATAAGTACATGCTTATGCTAAATCCTAAGTAGGACCATAAAATTGTATAAATAGAAAAGTCTTAAGCATTTGTCTGAAGTCTTTCAAGTCTTTTGTTGCCCGTATGCAATCGGGTAAAGTATTCCATAGTTCAGGCACATATAATGACGGAGCCCTTCTGGATGTTGCCTGATTTGTTTTATGGAAATCAAATGGAATAGCAATTCTGTTGTCCATACTGTTTCTAAATGGTCTCAAGCTAGTATGTTTAATTATTAGGTTTTAAAGGACATTAGCTGAGATATTATTGAAGATTTTAAAAATATTTAATGTAGCCTTGAATTTTATACGAGCTTGTATAGGCAGCCAATGGAGGCTCTGAAGCACTGGAGTGACATCGCTTTTTGCAGAATTAGTAATGATTCTAGCTGCCATATTTTGTACCAATTGAAGGGGGTAAATAGATTGAATAGGGAGACAATGATAAATCAAATTTCGATAATCTAATATAGGCGTGATAATTGCTTGACATACAGTCCTAAAATGGTCTTGATTTAAAATTGGTCTGAGGCTCCTTATGAGTTAGATACAGCGATATAGAAATGTTGCTAAATAAATAAAATAAAAGTGAATAAATATGCTTGTAAATGAAAAGCTTAACTTCTAGATTTTTTTTAAATTTCAGGTTATAAATATTGTTCTCTTGGTTACCAGCTGAAGCCATTTACTCCAGTATAAACCCTGCTGTTTTTATCCCAGTACAGACTCACATTTCAAAGAAGCTCTGCAAATAATATGAGCAATCTGGATGTGGCTGTGTGCTCAGAAATAAATCCTGCTGTTTTCTAATCTCAGCCACAGATATTTCTGCTAGCAAGTAGCAGAGCCCTAGAAAACAATTACTCAGTTTACCTCCACCTTTCAGGTTCCTTATCCTTCAATATACTCCAGTGGTTTTCAATCCACTACTCTGGTACTCAATAGGCCGTTGGGGTTTTCAGGATTTCCACAGTGAATATGCATGAAAGAGATCTGCATGCACTGCCTCTGTTGTATTCAGATCTGATTCATGCACATTCATCAGGGATATCCTGAAAACCCGACCTGTTGGCGGTCCTCAAGGGCTTGAATTGAAAACCAAGGGACTAGAGCCTTTCCTGTTAACTTTGGGATCATGGGAAATGTAATCTTAAGAAGCCATCTTATCTCTGGCTCTACTACCCTAGTTAAAAGCTCCTTAGGCTGTGATTTACAAAGTATCATTCTTCTCCTGTATTCATTTGTGGAAGGTATGTAAGGCTTTTTCCCTTCCAAAATATGAAGGTGTATGTCACTTCCTTATTTCAGTGAAAACAGGGTGAGAAAACAAAACTGGAGCAAACAAGTGTAAAGGGCCCCACCACCATGCGCGTGACCGTTAGTTAACACAACAGGCCACAATCTCCCAGACATAGATTTCATGTAGGACACTGAAGGTGCCACTTTATTAACCTTGTCACAACATCTTAAATGCCTGTCCCTAGTAAATCTTTTCAATCTCAATCTCCCACCACCATAACCCACCAAAAAATGTGATCTACTCTCAGGCCTTGTTTGCGTCCTCTACTCATGTATGAAAATTACTTTATCTTTGGTCTACTCTCTAGCTATCAAACCCAGAGAAACTTCAGAAGTCAAATATATGTGCAGTATTGATATCACAGGAAGTGACTGCAGAAGAAACTGTTAATGTGGAGAAGACTCAGGCAGCCATTACCAACAGGTAACATGCTTCGATGCTTTTTGTTCCTTTTCTGATTCATTTATTTGATATTGATATGCCATAAGCAGGAGCAGTGAAAGTCTCATTTCACCAACCAAAACCAGTTATCCCACACATACAGTGGCTCTTCCAGTTGCCAGATATGGCATGCAGTTCAGGACAATGGGATTAAGGTTAATCAGAGCTTGTATTAATGAAGCATGGAAATATGTCCTTCGCATAGAGTCTGCCCTTACCATACCATGATACACAGGTTAATCTATGTTAGATTTACATGTTTACGTTTGTCCAATACAATCAAAAAGAGGAAATTAGGTGGGGATGTTCAGTGGTGGTGGCGGCTAGCTCTTATAAAGCTCGCCAAGGCACGATATTGAGAACATTGAGGGCTTAAGGGAGAGATCATCAAAACTGTCCAACATGAAGAAGGCTCAACTTCAGAACCTGCTGAGGGGCAGTGCAGCCTGCCTAGAGCCGAGACCAGTCTGCCAATACTTCCCAATAGATTCCAGGAACACACGACAATTCTGCTGAACCACAGGTGCCTTTTGGAGATGGCAGACATGGAGGGTTGCCTTCTGAAGTGCATCAAGGATAGAATTATGATTCCATTTGCAGTGCACAAGACTGGCACTCTTAAAGCTCCAAGCATGGCGCATTGAGACATCAAGTGCATCCTCGAATTACATAATCTGCTTAAGGTAGATGAAGCAACATAAGGGCATTGAAGAGCCTCGATAATAATACCCAATTGGCAAATATCTCTCTCCAATACATTAGAGAGTAATGCTCCCTCAAAGTCTGGGAAAACATCAATGTTGACACTCCTGGAGAAGTTCCAGATCCCCAAAGAAGCAGAGCGCCATCCAGGCAGAGGCTCAGAGATATTTAACCTACTTGAGTCAGATTCAGAAGGCTAGATGACTGATGATGAGATGAGCTGGATCTCCTATCAGAGGATGGATCTCTAGAGCTTCCATCAAACCCTTCTCCTCCTCTTCATGAGAGGCACAAATCTCCTGAGGAACTTAGCTTTCATGATTTTGTAAGGGGTATGGTCAAGACCATACCATTTTCTTTGGAGACTGAGGAGGAATCCAGGGCCAGGAGAATTGGAAACCCTCCAGTTTTACACCGTCACCAAGGAAATGGTAACAGTGCCCATTCACTGTATCCTTCAAATAAGAATGTGGGAGAGCCCCCCCCCCTCCCACCTCCAATACCTCCAGCTAGTAAGGAGGTTGACTCCCATGTACAGAAAGCTCCTGGATTCAAGAATCTCTAGCTGATGCATCACTCTGTGGTCATCAGATCTACTCTAAAAAGAGCCAAGAGTTCCAAGTCACATTCCTCTGGGACCCAGGAAGGAAGGCTTAAACTTTGGACTCTTCAGAATGCCATGCTCACTTCCTATGTAGCTTCTTACCAGCTCTGCATAGGCAGATTCTTACGGGACATCATGCATAGCCTAGATGATACTATATGTCTGTCTTTCTCCCTCAAGAGGAACAATATCATTCTCTAGTGAACCACGAGAAGGACTGCTCAAAGCACATAGTCCGAGCGACATATGACATTTTCATTACAGTATCGAGGTCTTCCTCCATGAGTATTGGCACCTGGAGACTCTCATTGCTCCCAGACCTCAAACTTACAAAATCTGTTCATGATCAGCTCACTGACATACTATGCCCTGGAGACAATCTCTTTGGAGATAAATGAATGCCTTCTTGAACTTTATCAAAAGGCCTTTTGATAAAGTTCAGGAAGCTGCTTCTGTGATCAAGCAGAATTCTGATACACTTAGAATACTCTCCAGGTGCACCCAGTCTCCTACACCAGGAAGGTACCACAGTGGAAAATTCTACTGCTCTCACAGGTGTGGGTATTTCCCTACTTCCCACTATTCCCAAGCCAAGCAGACCTCCCATACTCAGCTTAAGTAGGAGAGGTTTCAGAAGACCTGGCCAGTACCTTGCTTTGCCCTCAATACCAGGAGGCACTTCAGGAAATCTCCACCTTTCAGAATGCAAAAGCGATTGAGCCTGTTTCGCCAGGGCTGGAAGGGCAAGGAATTTACTCAAGATACTTCTCTGAGGTCTAGGATGGGATGGAACCCCCCTGCCTTTTTTAGAACTGAACAGTTATTTGGTCAGAGAAAAGTTCAGGATGGTTTCTCTAGGCACCCTTATCTTCAAAAGAGAGACTGACTGTGCTCTCTAGATCTCAAAGATGCTTACACTCACATACAGATACATCCCACTGACAGGAAGTATCTAAGATTCATTATAGGTTAAACAACACTTCCAGTACCATGTACTGCCTTTTGGCGCCTCAGGTTTTTAGGGCCCGATATTCATTTGAATGGGCTATGCGCTGCATCGGTGCATAGCCCTGCTCGCCGACCCCAAACTCCGGATATTCAATGCCGTGGCAACGGCATTGAATATCCGGGGTCACTGCACAAGCCCCAGAGCCGCCAAGGCGAGCCAGGTAACAGCGATATTGCATCGCTACCCAGTTAGCATCCGCAGCTTGTCTAGTTTTAGCCACAGATCGCTAACTGTGTAGCAGTGCAATATCGCCACTACCTGGTTATCAGTACTCCCCGCCTCTGCTCCGCCTGGAACACCCCCGACACGCCCTGACGCTAACCAGATAGCATCAGGGCACATGGGGACATAGATGTAGATGCCGTTGAATATTCCCATTTAAGGCATTTACACAGTGTACTGGGCTATAAGCCGTGTAAATGCCTTTTGAATATCGGGCCCTTAATGTCTAGCCAGTGTAGCAGCATTTCTATGCAAGCTGGGAGTGTACGTCTTTCCTTACTTGGATGCCCAGAGCACCATCCCAAAAGGAACTCTAGAATCAGTGCACATTACCATCTGAATGCTGGAACTAATGGGGTTTGTCATTAATTACCCCAAGTCTTATCTTAGCAAATAACAATTGGAATTTATAGGAGTTCTGCTTGACATGCCTCTGGCGAAAACTTTCCTCCAGCACAACAGACTATCCTGACTGATAGCAATAGTGCAGGAGATTCAAAAGAGTGAGCATACATCAGCTCACATCATATTAAAAATGTTAGGGCATATGGCCTCAACAGTTCATACCACACTCTCGGCGCGTCTCCATATGAGACAGTCTCACTGGGCCTTGAGTATTCAGTGATCTCAAGCCTCTGGGAGACTCAGCGATGTACTTGCTGTCACTTGTCCACTACAGGAACCCCTCACCCGATGGACTCTTCACAACAATTTGGCCATGGGACTTCCCTTCAAAATTCCTCTGTATCAAAAAATTCTCATGACAGATGCATCCAAGGTGAGTTGGGGAACTCGTCTCTATAAGTTCCATAGTCAAGGCCCTCCAGGAGAGTCTCCATCAGATCATCATTTTGGAACTGAAATCAATGGGAAACTCTCTAAGGACTTTCAGAGATTAGTTAGTAAATCAAATTATAATGATGGGAACTGATAATCAGATTGCATGTTTTATATCAACATTCAGGGATGAACAGGATCATACTTCCTGTGTTGGGAAACAGTTAGAATATGGAACTATGCCATCTCTCATGTAATTAAACTGTCTGGCCGACAGTCTGAGTTAAAGCCTTCAACCTCACGTAGACCTTGGACAGGGAACTCCCTCTCCACATCTTTTGGGAGTTGGGCACCCCTTTGGTAGAGCCCTTCGCCTCTCCTCAGAATGCCCAAGTGCATTATTTCAGTTTCAGAATGGATTCACATAGCAAACTAGCCTCAGATGCCTTCCTCCTGAATTGGAGGGAGGATCTTCTGCATGCATATCTTCTGTTACAGCAGTTGGACAATATTGCAGAAATAAAACTTTATTCATTTTGGGCACATTGCTGGGGAACAGAGATCTCGATAACAATGATTCTCTGACCACCCTAGATATCGCCAGCAGTTTGCTAAATGGAACACTCAGGTACACATCCTAGACACACCTCTGCATTTGCCTAATGCAAGACATACAAGGCAATGAATTTGCAGTTGCACACAAGGAAATACTAGAGACAGCAAAATTATCCCTATGGTGGGGGCTACTACTAAACACACTTATTTATTATTTATTTATTTAAAATATTTTCTATACCGCACTTCTTAGAATCAGTGCGGTTTACAGGTAACATTAATTTGTGCAATGCAGGATGAATCATGCATTGCACTTACATAGAACAGGTATAGTAACTTGGGTTTTAAACAGGGTAACTAGGTACAAATTGAGCAATTATGTCCCGGAGGTGTTGTGGCGGCAAGACATGCTCTTACAACTATTTACAAGTTGGACAATTATTTACAGGTCGAACCATTGTATTAATGGATGTGGTTGCGTCACTATGACGTGAGTGTGCTGGTGGTGTCGTCATGGTGGGTGGGAGGTATGCTCAGTTGTGATGTATCACTGGTGTGGGAGTAATGTAGAAGGAAAAGATGGTGCTTTAGTGCCTTCCTAAATTGGTGGCTGGGAGGGTGTTCCAGCAGGTAGGTGCGTAGAACACAAAGGCTCTGTTCTTTGTTGCCTGGGAGCATTTCGTTATTGTGTTGGGGACTATGAGCGTATGGGCAACGAATGACCTGGATCTGTTTGGGGGAGTGGGGTGGACAAGGTCTGTGAGGGAGGCAGAGGATCGTTTGTTGATGGCTTTGAAGGTCAGCAGTAGTACTTTGAAAGTGAGCCTGCAGTGGATCGGAAGCCAATGGAGGTGCTTCAAAATTAGGGTTATGTGGTCTCTTCTGGAGGCTCCAAGCAGGATGCGGGCGGCAGCGTTCATTGCTAGCTGTAGTGGGTTCAGTGGGTTCTTAGGGAGTCTGTGAAGAATAGAGTTGGCGTAGTCGAAGTGGGGGGTTACCAGTGCTTGAAAAACTGTCCGGAAGTCGTCTGGTTCCAACAGGGGTCGTGGATGACGAATTGTTTGTATCTTGTGATAGATTGCCTTGATGGTGTTGCTTATGTGCACCCTCATGTCAACCTGTTGGTCTAGTGTGATACCCAGGTAGCGGATGGTGGGCCTGCTCGGGAGCTCGGCGTCTCTCACCTTTATTGATGCGGGAGGGGTAAAGGCTTGATTTCTGGTGATGACTAGGATGTCTGTCTTGTTGAAATTGATTCTGAGGCTGTGTGTTTGGAGCCAGTCAGTGACAGTATCGAAGCAATTCGTTAGTGTCGAGAAATCAGGCTTGTCGATGGAGAATGGCGTGAAGAGCAGTATATCGTTGGCGTACACCAGGCAGGAGATGTTAAAGGAACAGATGATTGAACAGATGGGCTGCATATACAGTATATATTGAAAAGAAGGGCCGAGAGCGAGGAACCTTGTGGGACAGCTTGTCTTTGTCGAAAAGGCTCAGAGGTCATGGCGCCGGTTCGTACCTATTGCCATCTGTCTGTTAGGTATGATTTGCACCACCTCAAGGCTGCCCCATGGATTCCCTTCTCTTGGAGGTGTGCGATGAGTAGATCGTGGTTGACTGAGTCGAACGTGGAAGCGATGTCCATGAAGATTAGGGCGTATCCTTGTCTGATGTTATCAATCCCTGTGATTAAGGTGCTGAGTAGGGTGGTTAGGAGTGTCTCGATGCCATGTGATTCCCTAAAGCCATGTTGACATGGGTTGAGGGGGGCGGTGGTTTCAATGTGATCTTGGATTTGGCGTTGAACCACCTTCTCGATTATCTTGGCCAGCAGGGGGATGCTAGAGATTGGCCAGTAGGACTCCGCCTTCTGGGGGTCCAGCTTGTTGTTTTTTAGAAGGGGCCGGATGGACGTTTGCTTCAGACTCAGTGGGAATGCCCCTGTTGAAAAGGATCAGATATTGCGCAGATTATAAAAAAGATACGAAAATCATGCTCATTCTCTCTCACCGGGCCATGAGTTCAAAGAGAGTTCATCCAGTGTGTCTCAGACCAGAGAAGGACTGCTTTTATCCAGTCCAAGGCAGTCAGATAAGAAAATAAGAGAAATATGGGGTAATGGTATTTTTGCATAGACTCCTGCCCAGTTTACATATTCCATTACGTACATTTTTAGTTAATCACGTGCACATAGATATACATAGGCCACTGTAGGCTACATTGTGAACTGTTATTTCTATTCAACATAAGAACAACTATACTGGTTCAGACCAAGGTCAATCAAGCCCAGTATCCTGTTTCCAACAGTGGCCAATCCAGTTCACATGTACCTTGCAGGTTCCCAAAAAGACACAAAGGTTCCACAGTGCTTGTCCCGGGGCAAGCAGTGGATTTCCCAGTTCCTCTTTAATAATGGTTTATGGACGTCTTCTACAGGAACTTGTCCAAACCTTTTTTTAAACCCAGTTACACTAACAGCCTTCACTACATCCTCCGATAACAGATTCCAGAGTTTGATTACACATTGAGTGAAAAAATATTTTCTCTTATTAGGCTTAAATGAGTTACATTGTAGCTTCATTGCATATCCCTTAGTCTTTCTACTTTTTGATGGCATAAACAATCTATCTACGTTTATCCGTTCCATTCCATTCATTAATTTATAGACCTCCATCATATCTCCCCTCAGCCATCTCATTTCCAAATTGAAAAGCCCTAACCTTTTAAGCTTTTCCTTATAGGGGTATCCTTCCAATCCCTTTACCATTTTGATGGCTCTTCTCTGTACTTTTTTGAATTCCGCCATATCCTTTTTAAAATACGGTGACCAGAACTGCACACAATTTTCAAGGTGCAGTCACACTATGGAATGATACAGAATAATTTTGTCTCATCTGTAAATTTGATCACCTCACTCGTTATTCCCTAACACTTCCAAATCCTCTCATTGCAAAGACCCTACTGAAACGTGAAAGAGTCAAGAGGCATGATGATTCTCATTGCTGCTTATCAGCCTCAGCAACCATGGTTCCCTTTCCTTCTCAAACTCCATCTGAGAAGTGCTACGTCTAGACCAGGCACCAACCCTGATTTTGCAGGAGAAAGGAGCGATGTTGCAACCCAACATCAAGTCCCTGACCCTTGCTGCTTGGATGTTGAGAAGCTAATATTGTCCGCTCTTGACCGGCCTTTTGGTGTACCCAACGTCCTTTTGGCATCCAAAAGGGCCTCTACAAGATGGTCTTATGTTTTTAAATGGAAGAGATTTGCTGTGTGGCATGGGAGAAGGTTTATAGATTCTTTCACCTGTCCCCATAAATACTGCTTGAATACTTTCTACATCTTTTGGAGTCTGCGCTCAAGTCCAACTTGTTAAAGGTCCACCTCAATTGGAGATTAACTTCATTTGGTAGAAGGTAAATGCACCTACATACAGCTCTTAGTTGTTTGCTTTATGTAGCGCTTACTACTTCTGAAGCCCCCACTCAAGCCACTCCCTTAATGTGATTCTCACGTAGCTGATGAAAGCTCCCTTTGAACCACTCAACACTGAAGTTCTTGACCTGGAAGGTTTTGTTCTTGGTAGCAATGACTTTTCAACATGCAAAATGAGCGATCTTCAGGCCCTCATAGTTCATCCACCATTCACAAAATTCTTTCACAGCATCCTAAGTTCCTAAGGTGTCAGATTTCCACTTTAATCAGTCAGTTTTTCTTCCAACCTTTTTCCCAAAATTTTATTCTCAAAGGGAAGCTGCACTATGCATGTTAGACTTTAAAAGAGCCTTGGCCATCTATATGGAGGGGACATAAACCCATAGAAAGTCCATCCAGCGTTTATGGGGGCGTGTCCAAGATGGCTGCTTGAGCGGTTGCTTCTCTTAGCTGTTGTATGCCTAAACACAAGGGGAAGGTGAGGGAATTTCCCTCACAACCCCAGTCTTCCGTTGGAGGTCTGATGGACCATTTTGCGGAAGTATCCAAGGAGAAGAAGCAGGGATAAAGTCTGGCTTATTGGCGGTGGGTAAGGAGCAACTGCTGCCTCTTTCAGACACAGACATCTCTCTCTCCCCTGATGTGAGGATGCTGCCACCACACCCGGAAGTGTTCAGACCCGCTTCTGCAGATCTGGAGCCAGCTGATTCGCTTGTCTGAGAAGCTTTGGACTCATCCGAGGGGATTCTGCAGTCTCTGGTGGTGGACTCAACATCAGAGAAGTTGGAGAATCCCCAGGGAGCACGGCGGTGGCAGGAATACCACTGGTTGGGGGCCTTGGTGAACAGTTACTTGGACCCTCCCCAGCTGTAACCTCCACTTCTTCTTTTGTCTCTTACGCGACCGAAGAAATTCACGCTGGAAATAATTTGGGAGGCTATTGCTACGCTTTCCAATGCCATGTCCAACCAAATAGCCAATCTTTCTACCAGAATTCAAAAGAAGTCAGATTTGGTAGCTGCCACTGTGAGTACTCTGGACAATGTTGTTAAAACTTGATGATCATGATCGCCAACTGGCAAGGTTTTCTGAAATAAATGAATGCTGCCCTAGCTAAAGATAACATTGCTTTGCATTTTAAGTTGGCAGCACTAGAAAATTCTACTAGTGCTACAAATCTATGGGTCTTAAACTTCTCCAAATCTGGGGGGGATTTCGGCTCTTGATATGTTAAAGCGTTACCTTATGGAATGACTTTAAAAGTTCCATAAGAGCTCATATTAAGGTTCTGGCCTATTGTACATAGTTTACGGATGTTCGTTGTAAAAAACAGACCTTAGCTCTGTCCATTAACCTGTTCTTTGTAAACCGCACCTGATCCATGGGAAAGTGCGGTATATAAGTGATTGTTAAATAAATAAAATAAAATAAAATATTGCCTCTGACAAAAATGTATTATCTTCCTGATGGTAAAAAGGAGCCAGAGGGCCCAGGAGGGGATTCTAATGTCGATATATTAAATATTTCTGAACTTTTGGAAATTTTTGGTCGGGAGGAATATAAACCAACTATCTTATTGGTATCATGTGCCTTGGCCGGATAAAGAATGGATACTTAAAATGTTTTATAAGAAGAGACTGGATACTTTTTGTGGTTTCAAGATTTCTGTTTCCTGATATCGCAAAAGAGACTCAAAGAAGGAGGGAGCAATTTTTGCTTCAAAAACCTGGGGTGTTACAGTTGGGAGGTACTTTCTACTTGAGATTCCCATGTAAATGTCTGGTGTTGTGTATAGTAAATCTGTCAGATATGTTTTTTTCCAGCCAAATGACTTAGTTGCCTTTTCAAGCACAGGTCACAGAGTGTGACATAATCACATCGAGTTTTATAAATGCCTTGGACCGCTCAGTGTCATCTTTCTTTGTCATTGTGAATTTCCTAAGTAACCTTTGGGGTTTTCTCTTACCTCGTGTATAATTACCACTCCCCCTAAAAATGTGGACTGCAAGAATTTTTTTTCTTGTTAGGCTTTGGCTGATATTCTTTGTTTTGTTTGGAGAATCTCTTTTCCGTATGAAACTGTCTCTTGATGGTTTTGTTGAAATTTCAAATAATAAATAGTAAAAAAATAAAATAAGAATAAAAAGAAAGTCCATCCAGCTTTTTGTTTTGTATGACCTCAACAAGCTAGAGGCTGCCGTCTCCAAACACAGTCTTTCAATTTAGCTAGCACACTGCATCTTTTTCACTTATGTCCAGGCAGGCCTGAGCCTTGAAGGACATGTCACTGCTCACAATCTCAGAACTATGGCTGTATCGGTCTTGATGGAAGAGAGATGCAGAACTGCAGCATGGACTTTGGTTCACACATTCACATCTTACTATTATCTGGAGGGGAACTCCTGACACGACAGCAGATTCGGCCATTCAGTACCGCAGAATCTTTTTGGGGATTAGAATCTAACTCCATCCTCCCTAGGCCCATTTTTTTCTGTTCAGGCTGCCTTAACAATATATATATATCTCAGTGGCGGTAGCTCTTGATCTTTATGCTGCCTTCGACTTGGTGGATCACGCTCTCCTTCTGCTTCGTTTGCGCGAAGCCGGCCTCTGTAGCACAGTTCATCGATGGTTCCACTCCTTTCTCTCCTCCCGGTCCGGTGCAGTTCTCTCCTCCTCTCCCTCTACTTCTCCCTCAGACCCCTTTCCTCTCTCCTGTGGGGTTCCCCAAGGTTCTGTCCTGGCCCCTCTCCTTTTTAATCTTTTCTTAGCCCCCCTCACCCTGGTGATACAACAATCCGGGATATCGGCTTTCTGTTATGCAGACGATATCGTTCTTCTCCATCATACCTCCCCTTCCTGCCCCGATCTCACTCCACTTAACTCCTGCCTAACCGCCGTCACTGACTGGTTGACCCTGAACTGTCTTCACCTCAACCTCACAAAAACCACTGCAATTTGGTTCCCGCACGGTCGCCCATCACCCTCATTAGCCCCATCTTTCTCTGGCACTCCCATATCTCTGGTTTCCACCTTCCGCTACCTCGGTGTGCTCTTTGACTCTGACCTTTCCTTCCAAGCTCATGTTTTTCATATCACCAAGACCTCCTTCTTTTTCCTTCATCAAATTCGTGCGATCCGCCCTTTCCTTTCTCCATCCGCTCTCACAACCTTACTATTATCACTTGTCATGTCCCGCGTCGACTTTTCCAACTCTGTTTTCACTGGTCTACCCAAGTCTCAACTAACCCGACTTCAGAGAATTCAAAACACTGCCGCCCGCCTCGTCACTCACTCCTCCCCTAGAGACCACATCACCCCCCTTCTCCTTCATCTTCACTGGCTTCCTGTTTTTTATCGCATCCAGTTTAAACTACTTACTCTTGTCCACAAAGCACTTCACACTACCATCCAATACCTGGCAGACCTCATCCACTTCCATACCCCTCGACACACCCCTCGGTCCTTTCATCTCAACCGCCTTAACCTTCCCCCTCCCTCCCTTGCCCACCTCCAGTCCACTCGCTCCTCCGCTTTCTTTTATATAGGCCCTGCCCTTTGGAACTCTCTTCCCACTTCTCTCCATCTAGAACCCAATCACCGCACTTTTAGACATGATCTAAAGACCTACCTCTTCTCCCTGGCCTTCAACCTTCCCACCCCCTTTCCGTAACCTCCTCCCCTATGTTCTATTGCTCTTTACTAGCCCTTCTTTCTCTTTCCTATTAAGAATTGTCAACTTCCTTTCACTTTTCTGGCCTTGTGCCCTACTTTGTTGATTTATTTATTGTAAACCGCTCTATCACTGAAGAGCGGTCAAGCAAATGAAATAAACATAAACATAAATTAAGCTAAAGGACTGTTGCCACCAAAAATATCTGTTGATGTAGCTCTGTTTAGAAACTTGGTTATGTTCCCCTTTGTTTTGTTAAAGGCAATCTGTAGCTAGGGATGCCCATTTGTGAGGACTTAATCCTGCTTGTCCATGAAGAAAGCAGTTACTCACATGTATCAGGTGTTCTCCATGGGCAGCAGGATAAGTCCACACAACCCTCCCACCTCCATTTGAAGTCTTCTCAGCTATATATATATAGAACTGAAGAGGAATGGCACTGTGGTAGCAGGTGGAAAGATGCACACATGTGCGGTGAAGCTCTCCCAAAGCTTGTAGAAGGAGCTGGGAAAACTACTCCGCGAGGGCTCGATCACTGATGTCACCCATACGTGAGAACTTATCCTGCTATCCATGGAGAACACCTGCTACAGGAGAATAACTTTGCTTTATGCTGGTCAATATTTTAAGAGGACACATACATGCAGGAATGGCTTTAAAAATGACTTCCATAATGACCAAATGAAGTGCAACCTCTCTATGTGATGTTTAATCAGCTTCATTGTATTATTGTCAGTGTAGGTTGTGTTCATGCTGGAATCAGCCTATGACATGAGAATGAGGATAAATCATTTTAGTAAAAAATGATCTATAACATAAGTGAAGTTGAGCACACATTTTCTGGATGCAGTAAATCTTTTCTGTACCAGCTTGCAGGATGAGCCCACCATTGTGAACCACAAGGATGGAAGCATCCAAGACGGTGAAGCAGTGGACACTCAAGAACCTCTTTTATCTTATGAGCCAACTGCAGAGGCCACGGGAAGGACGACAACAGTAGCAGGTATGGAAACTAAGCCTGAAGTCCTTTTTGGCTTCTAATGTGGATACTGCAATGGACATGTTTGGTTGTTGGGCTGTTGAGCAGAGAGAGATGAAAAACAGGGTGAAAGAGTGATTCTTCTGAGTACTGCTAGAGTTTTATTGAGGTAAATTTAATGTATATTCATCCTGGAGATCATAGAGAAAAGATTCAAACCTAGCACTATATTGGAAGAATTTAGTCTACCCAATACCTTTAATCTGTACTGAAAGTCAAATAATGCGTGTATCTGTAAAGTCTGCAGATGCTTTCTGTCAACAGACTTTCTGTCAGCAGAAATTTCCCCTTGAAATCTGACTCAGGAAAAGTACGTGCACAAATCCTGTGTTTGCTAATGGGGTGGAAATGCCACCCTGATGTGCAGGTAAACGTATGTAGTGAAACTGTGCACATTTCTAGGCATTAAACCCTGTTATAAGTGGAAATTACTCTCTTCCTTTTCGTCTCTCTAGGCCAGTCCAGGAACAGCAGAGTAGTCAACCTCCTTCAGCAACTGAGGACTGAAATCTTCAAAACTTTGCTGACAGCCTACTTAGCTCCCCCTGGTGTCAGAGAGCCAGTCTTTTCAGTCCTCAGCAGCTGAAGAAAGTGTTGCTGACAGGCTCTGAGAGAAGGAAAGGAAATTTAACAGCAAAAGTTGTTTAAAGTGGATTAAAAAAAAAAAAAGGATACGGTGGTCAGCTGCCTGGTCAGTAGTCTGCTGAGGTGGCAGAGGTAGAGCCTGCCTCGGGGACCTGAGCCGTACAGGAGATCAGAGCACGGACCTGGGAGCCCCAGAGTCCTATCCTCTGCCTCCAGAGACCCGACTTTCTCTGCTGCGAGCAGTGGTGTTTTGAAGGGTTGGTGAGAGATAACTTGTTAATCAGGTGCGTTGTGTTTTTCTTATACTGTTGGGCCGCAATCGTCTGGGAACCGGGGGCAGCGTGACTGATCCAGAGAGCACGCTGCCGATCTCGGCAGGCGGTGCGTGGTGCAGGAGCTGCCACGGTTAGCCCGGTTTGCGTTGGGTGTTTGTTTTGGCGCCTGAAACAGCGTTTTGCAGTACACTTTCAGTGGCAGTGTTATGGAGGAGTTGACTCCAGCTCAGAATGCTTCAGGAAAGCCTCAGGCCGCGGGGGAAAAGGCGGGAACGGCGACCATTTTAAAGGCCACTGCCGTTTCTCCCGCGTGGCAGCAAAAGCCTTTGAAGAAAAAAACTAAATCAAAGAAGTCGGCTCCAACAGCAATAGTGGACTCTGCACCACTTTTGGTGGTCCCCGAGGGCTTTCAATCTCTTTTTTCTACGGACTTTATTTTGTCCCTTCTTAGAGCTTACTGCTTAAAGTTGGAGCAGGGGCAAAGCAAGGACACATTGTCTAGTTTGCCTGGTTTGACCCCAGTGCCTGGCACATCAGGAGACCCAGGTGAAGGGTCTTCCAAAGCACGTTTGGCGGCCGGGGAGATGGCTGAGGGTCTGGGGCAGCAGACTCTGGATTTGCAGGGACCAGAGGAGGGAGAAATCCCTTCGGAGTCTGGTATGGATTTTTGTGGCCAGAGGACCTCGAGGAAGGTGAGCTGGGGGCTGGTGATGATCCCAATCTTTTCAGGGTGTTTCGGAAGGAAGAGCTAGGAGCGTTGATTTCCCATTCGCTAGCGGCCTTAAATATTGCCTTGCCGGCAGTACAGGCTGAGCCGTTGGAGGACCCTTTGCTGCAAGGTTTTAGAGCGGAACAGAAGTGTTTCCCGGTTCATAGAGTGATAAAGCAGATGGTTGAGTCCGAATGGGAATGTCCAGAAGCCACCTTGAGGGGTGGACGGCATTAGACCACTTATATCCAGTTCCTCAAGAAGAGAGGGAATTGATGCATATGCCGAAGGTCGATGCATTAGTTTCGGCGGTGACTAAGAAGACTACTATCCCAGTAGAGGGCGGAGCGGCTCTTAAGGATCTGCAGGATAGGAAGCTGGAGTCCATTCTCAAACAAGCATTTGATACCAATGCACTAGCCTTGCAGGCTTCCATCTGTGGAGCATATGTATCCAGGGCTTCGATTAGATGGCTGCAGGCGGAGTCTTCTCCAGGACTGGAGGAAGCTTTGGTGCCGGAAGGGGCGAAATTAGAAGCGGCGGCGGCGTATCTCGCCGACACTTTCTATGACTTGGTCAGAATGTCAGCTAAATCCATGGCATCAGTCATAGCCGCTCAAAGATTTCTCTGGCTGAGGAATTGGTCAGCGGGCGCATCCTCTAAGACGCGCCTTAGTAGGCTGCCTTATAAGGGCAAGTTACTGTTTGGAGAAGCTTTGGAAAAGATTGTGAAGGATTTGGGAGACTCCAGGCGGACGACTGCTGGAAGACCGTCCGAAGGGTCCGAAGCAGGGATCAGCGCAAAGAGGTCAAAGCAGAGATTTTCGGAGATTCCGAGGGACTCGGTTTGCTCCCTATCTGAGTCAGAGAGGCCGATTTGTGCCTAGGGGGCAGTCCTTTCGGGGTGCTCGGGGGTTCGGCGGACCTCAGCCGAGCGCATCTAAGAAGCCGCAATGAAATGAGGGAGGTCCGGACAGAGTCTAATAGGGGGTCGGTTGCAGCTTTTCCACTCCGTCTGGACCACCATAACTATGGACCGCTGGGTGTTAGAGATAATTCGAGAAGGTTATTCTTTGGAGTTCGAGCAACCGCTGTCAGGAGCGTTTGTGATGTCGCCGTGCGGGTCCCCCACGAAAGAAAGGGCGGTGAATGAGACGCTTCAACGGTTGCTACAGACTCAGGCAGTCGTTCCGGTACCTCCAGACCAGTACGGCTTAGGTTGATAGTCGATTTCTTTTGTAGTCCCCAAAAAGGAGGGCTCTTTTCGGCCAATTCTTGATCTAAAACATGTAAAACGCTGTTTACGGGTGCCCCATTTTCGGATGAAGACTCTTCAGTCCGTGATCCGGTCTGTGAGGCCAGGCGAGGTGCTTTCCTCCATATATTTGACAGAAGCGTATCTACACATACCCATCAAGCCTCAACATCAAAAGTTCTTGCGCTTTGCAGTACCCATGGGGCATTTTCAGTTCCAGGCGTTGCCGTTCGGACTGGCCACAGCACCACGCACATTCATGAAGGTGATGGTGGTGGTAGCGGCAGCGTTGCAAAAATAGGGTATTTTGGTACATCCCTATCTGGACGATTGGCTCATTCGAGCTCGGTCGGTATCGGAATCGTGAGAGGCCACCTCAAGGGTAGTAGGCTTTCTCGAGAGTTTAGGATGGGTAGTCAATCGGACCAAGAGTCAGTTGACTCCTGTGCAGTCTCTGGTCTATTTGGGGGCCTTGTTCGACCCAAAGCTCGGAGCGGTATTTCTTCCGGAGGACAGGATTCAGAAGATTTTACGGCAAGTGTCGGCCTTTTTGCGCATCAAGGCTCCGACAGCATGGAGATACTTGCAGATCCTGGGTTCCATGGCAGCGACCTTGGACTTGGTGCCATGGGCCAGGGCGCATATGCGACCGCTCCAACATTTGTTGCTATCCCATTGGTCTCCAACATTCGTTGCATCCGCTCAGTCAGCGGTTGGTTTGTCCCGTCTAGGTTTCCAAAAGTCTCTTGTGGTGGTGCAATCCCACACATCTAAGGGCAGGAATGCCGCTAGAAACACCGGATTGGATATTGGTGACCATAGATGCCAGTCTCTCCGGTTGGGGAGCTCTTGTATGACTCAAGTGGCTCAGGGTCGATGGACGGTAGAGCTGTCCAGCTGCTCCATCAATCAGCTGGAAATGAGGGCTGTACATCTGGCGTTCCTGGAGTTCGAGTCTCTGCTGCACGGCAGAGCGGTGCGAGTGTTCTCAGACAATGCGGTAACAGTGTCCTATATCAATCGGCAGGGAGGCACGGGCAGTGCAGTCTTGTTGGAGGAGAGTCAGGCACTGTTGCTGTGGGCAGAGGAGCATCTCTTAGCCCTATCGGCAGCGCATGTAGCAGGGAAGGACAATGTGCAGGCCGATTTCCTCAGTCGACATGTATTAGACCCCGGAGAATGGTGGATGAACGACGCCGTCTTTCACGATTTAACAAGGCATTAGGGGCGGCCAGTCTTGGATCTGATGGCTACGTTCGACAATGCCAAGGCATTCCGGTTTTTCAGCAGAGGCAGGGAACGCATGTCGGAGGGCCTCGATGGTTTAGTTCAGCCTTGGCCAGAGGGGGAGCTTCTGCATGTCTTTCCTCCGTGGCCGATGATCGGTCGGGTCATTCACAGAATCGCCCGTCACCAGGGGAAGGTGATTCTCATTGCTCCAGACTGGCCGAGGAGAGCGTGGTATGCGGATCTCATACGCTTGCTGGTCGACCGGCCTTGGATGTTACCAAGTCGGGTGAATCTGTTGTACCAGGGGCCTATTCTCATGCCACAGGTGGATCGCTTCTTGCTTACGGTTTGGCTCTTGAAAGGGAGTGTTTGAGGCGTAGAGGCTATTCGGCGGCGGTGGTAACTACCATGCTGCAGGCAAAAAGAAAGTCGACGACGTTAGCTTATATCTGTGTTTGGCAAATTTTTGAAGGATGGTGCGCGAGGCACAAGGTTCAGCCGCAGACAACTGGGGTGTCGGAGGTGGTGTTGTTTCTGCAAGACGGGCTGGATAGAGGTTTAGCGCTAAGTACACTAAAGGTACACCTGGCTGCTATAGCTTGCTATCGGGGCAAGGTACAGGGCCGGGGTTTAGCTTTACATCAGGATGTGATTTGATTTTTCCGAGCGGTCAAGAACATGAAGCCGCCTAGAAGGCAGATAGTACCGCCTTGGGACTTAAATTTGGCCCTGCGTGCTTTGATGTGCACTCCATTTGAACCGGGGAAAACGATAGCGCTGAGGGAACTTTCTTGGAAGACTGTGTTTTTGGTAGCCTTGTGCTCGGCTAGAAGGATTTCGGATTTACAGGCGCTTTCCTGTAGAGAACCGTATATTCAGTTTTCAGAGGAAAAGGTGGTCTTGCGCCCGGTTCTCTCTTTTCTGCCAAAGGTAGTGTCCATGTTTCATGTTAATCTGCCAATTTCACTGCCTACCTTTCGGGCTGGGGAGGAGACTAGGAAGGACGTGTCGCTTCATAGATTGGATCTTGGCGGAATACTGCACAGATATATCTGAAGGACACGGTCTTTTCGGAAGACTGATAGGTTGTTTGTGCTGTTTGGAGGAGCGCGGAAAGGGGAAGCAGTGTCCAAGGCCTCCATTGCCCACTGAGTGAAGCAGGCGAGGGCTCATTCAACTCAGGGACAGGCGGCGTCCTGGGCCGAGAGAGCTTTGATTCCGCCAGTGGATATTTGTCAGGCGGCAACCTGGTCGTCTTTGCATACATTTGCGAAACATTATCGCTTAGATGTTCAGGCAGCGGGAGACGCGAAGGTCGGTGCTTCTGCCATTCTAGCGGGGCTATTAGGACCCTCCCGAGAGTAGGTACTGCTTTGGTATTACCCTACTGTTTCTGGACTGGCCCAGAGAGATGAAAAAGAAGAGTAAATTAGACCTTATCTGCTAATTGTCTTTCCTTGAGTATTCTCCGGGCCAGTCCAGGACCCACCCAGAACGTATTAGTGGGTAGAGTTTCCGTACCTTCGCTGGTTCATACACAGGACAGCTCGTACGATGGGGGCTGTAAGAGAGGCATTTTGCGGTAGCAGAAAATGTCTTTGGGACTCGAGGGGCTCGGGTTCTTTCGCAATGCGACTGGCTAAGGGGCTCCCGTAAAGTTTAGGACTCTGATTCCGAGGAAAAAAACCCCCAGATCTAATCCACAGCTTGTTGCAGTTTGTAACAGGGACTTACTAGTTTTGGCTTTAGTTACGGGGACATGGTTTTGTTTTAGGTTACATTAAGATTAATAGGCATAGCGTGTAGTGTTCTGGTTACTGCTTGGACATTGATAGACTGGCTCTCTGACACCAGGGGGAGCTAAGTAGGCTGTCAGCAAAGTTTTGAAGATTTCAGTCCTCAGTTGCTGAAGGAGGTTGACTACCCTACTGTTCCTGGACTGGCCCGGAGAATACTCAAGGAAAGACAATTAGCAGGTAAGGTCTAATTTACTCTTATTGTGCTGGATTCTTCATTGTCTTCCCCACCTGAATGCTTCTCATCCAAGCTCGGCTCAGGACAGACTGCGGTTGGAGCAGTGAAGCTCAGGTTATGAAAACACTTGGGAAGAGGATTTGAACAGTTAAGTAGTACTAATTAAATGTTTCACACCCATGACAGACGGGCAAAATAAATCCATGATCTGACTGTTGCAAAAATTCACCCAAGGTGGTGTAGGGCACGTGTAACTGGACATAGGCAATTTACAATTATAGTTAAAATAGGACCATAATATAGCACTCCAATGTTGGCATAGAACACAGCACAGCAAGATAAAACTTGGAAGCAGACATAGTATAGCCCGTGGGCACAGTATACAATCATTAGATGTACGATACTGTCCACATAGACTGCAAAGTGGACATGTGGAGATGGAGCACATTGACAGGATAGGCTGTAACAAAGGAGGTGTGATAGATAAAGGGGGGTGGAGGGGGACACTGTTCCCTCTAAGCTGTGCACGCGCGCACACCTCGCTGAGCGAGCGCACATACTTTACAACAGAGCGCACAAAAATTACGGCTCTTGATTCTGATAGAAAACAACACAGACGTCTTAAAATGTAAAAGTTATGATTGTAATTACTAGAAATTTCCCGCTTCATTTAGTAATCGTCTATTTTCATTTAATTTGATTAAAATCAATGTGGTGTACATACTGTATTCTGACGTGTAGTCAAATTTTAAAGTATATAACTCCGAGTGACGTTATGTGGCGCACAAAAATTTAACCTTCCTTCAAAAGCTGCACACAGCTGATATTTTATGCGCACACAGCCTACAGAAAATTAGAGGGAACATTGTAGGGGGATGACTAAGCTGAAGCCAAAAGATGCACGTGCAGGCAGCTGATCTCTGAGCTAGCCCTACAGTGATGTATGTGTTCAGCGCTAGTTGCACCACCAGACTGTCACGGAGGTGTCATCTTATAGAGGGCAGCGAAGAGCATCTGCACTGGCAGCAAATCAAGTCGTAATAGACAAACTCAAAGAACTGTCACTGCCTTTTTTCAGGCAGGGAGAGTATTCAGTGTTCAGATAGCTCATTTACCCATGGAAATGTTTTTTTGGACATTTTTATCATTGTACTTGATTTTATAGTTAGACATCTAGCTGAGAAGTCCAAAAAGGAACCTGTTTAATAAAAATCAGACAGGCACCTAGGCTCCAATAGTCTGCAAATACTGATGCATAAACATGGACCAGTTATGAAGAGTGTGCAAATGTGTGTGTGCCTGTACGGTATATCTTTCTAAAGTAAACACACACATCACAACCTTGCCTCCATGCAACCCAGATTACACCCTGGAAATGCCTACACACAGATGGCATAAAAGGCGCGCACTTTCTGCGCATGTATGCCAGCAGGCAGTTGTATAATGGCCCAGTACAAGCATTCTGGAACCTGTGTCTTCTGGGGAAACTGCTAGGTACTTGTCACCTAGATTGGCCACTGTTGGAAACAGGATACTGGCTTGATGGACCTTGGTCTGACCCAGTATGGTATATCTTATATTCTGCGTAAAACGTGGGCTTTATATGTGGATAAGGCTTAATTACATTTAGATCGATGGATATGGGATGAGATTTCGAAAAGCGCCGTTCCAAGTGTCTGAGTGCCTTTTTTAATATTCAGTAACATTATACATGTGGGCTAAGTATTTTCATTATTTGCACATGTAAGTGACCTCTTATAAAATACCAACTAGTGTAAAAGTCCATGGTTTGTTTGCATGGTGGGCATGCGTGGGATGGAATTAGGATGCCAGCTAACATTTACACCAGTACCTGCACGTATGTGCATTTTTGTGCTTATGCTTGTATTTTATAATCCGTGTACTTGATTTTATTCTATTGACACAAGAGGACGCACATTCCTTATGTGTGATGTCATAAACTTACCCGCCGAGAGAATAATTTGATAAGGCAGCACCTAGTTTAAGAGGGCAGGTAGGCAGCAGAAATTATACTTACTTTGCAGGTGTGAGTATCCACGCCTAGATTAAGTGTGCACTTAGATTAATATATTTTATAATGTTTGTTTATTAAATTTGATATACTGCACCTATAATCAGGTAGCAGGGCGGTGTACATTATATTCTCAAAAAACACACAGAAATAGAAAATTTGAAAAGAACGCCATTATTTAAACAGGAAAGCATTACAGTCATACTACAACAGAGACGTAAAGGGGAAACGAGAAACGGGGGGCTAGGGCTCAGGGAGGGGAAGGTTAAAGGCTCTCTGTAAGAGAAGGGTTTTAAGGAGAGATTTGAATTTTTTATAGGAGGGTTCAAGCCGCAAAGCCACAGTTAGGGAGTTCCAAAGGGCAGGACCAAGGAAGTAAAGAGCTGAGGTATGGGTGGATTCCAGTTGAGCAGCAGAGGGAGGGGGAAGATGGAGGCGGTGTGCATATATATTCCAGAGGACACGGGGTGGGTTAGGTCATGGAGATGTAGATGATCAAAGATATAAGTATGGGTATTGGTATGTAGAGATCTGTGAACAAGAATCAGGAGTTTGTATTGAGGGCAGTAGCGTAGGGGGAGCCAGTGAAACTGAATAAGCAGTGGGGTTATGTGATCTAATTGTGTAGCATGGGCAGTAAGAACAGCGTCTGTATTCTGAATCAATTGTAATCGTTTAAATCTGGTACAGAGAAAGGCCAAGGAGAACAGTGTTACAGTAATCAAGTCGGGACAGCACTTAGGGCAAGAAAAGAAGTGAGGGATGAAAGAGGCAAGAAATGGTGGATGGTATGAATACAACTGAGGAAGAAAAAGGAGTGCTGAATCAGGGAGGAGATATGTGCATGGAAGTGAGAGAAGAATCTAAGGTGACCCCAAGATAGCGGAGCGAGTTTGTCATGGGGATAGGGCCAGAGGGAAGAGGGAATCAGAGGCGGTGGTGAACCGGATGCAGGGAACCAAATAGCTGTTGACTTAGAAACATTAAGATGAAGGAAGTTTTCAGATAGCCATGAAAAGATCTGGGCTAGACAGATGTTAAGGGAAGAAATGTCAGGGCTAGTATGGTGAAGCAAAATGTTATAGTCTGCGTAGTAGTATGCTGAAATTCCTGATTGCTAGATGAGTGTCAAGGGGATGAGAAAAATGTTCAGAAAAGAAGTGGTGCAAGCACGTAGCCCTGGGAGACACCACAAGTGAGAGAGAGGGATGGGGAAGGAGAGGAAGAGAGACCACCCAGTACAGAGAGAGAGCATTGGTGGAGAAAGGACGGAACCAGCAATGAACACAGCCATGAATACCCAGAGAGTGCAGTCGGTCAAGGAAAGTGACATGGTCCACCAAATCAAAAGCAGAGGAAAGGTCCAGTGCAACAGCTAAGGAAATGTCACCCCAATCGTGTGATTTAGCAAATTTCATTTATGAAGGAGAGAAGAACAGTTTCAGTACTATGCCTGGTGTGGAAACCTGACTGGCGAGGATGACGTGCATGGGTAGATTCTAGATGGGAGGAGAGCTGAGAAAAGACCAACTTCTCAAGGATTTTAGAAAGGAAAGTAAGAGTTGATTTTTCAGAAGGAATCTGACCAGGGCATATTTCCAGAGAGAATAGAAGATACCTGAGGAAAGACTATTAAAGAGGGATAGAACGAAAGAGAGCAGTGTGGGGGAAGGCTCACTACAGGATCAGAGGCACAAACTCTGACTATGCTCTGTCCAAGGTTCGCCCCTGTACACACCTACCAGCAAAGTTCAATGTGCATACTTTTAGACCAGTTGGAATTTTATAACTGGACAGAAAATGACTATAAAATTGGCTCCATTTTCAGTCCAGCAAAGGTCAAGCAAAAATGGGCCTGCTTGGGGGTTCTGAGGGCAGCACCCACTGTATGGTTAAGTTTTAGATAGAAATGAGGACTTCCAGTGACGTCAGACACCGCATGGACACCTGAGGATCGCGCTCCGATGCAGACGAAGAATAAAAATGCCCTAAAAAGCTGAGAGGTCCCGATTACAACCCCAACAGTGACGGAACCAGAGGAGCACTGCTGTGAGAGCAGATGGCCGAGAGGAAGCCCAGAATAGATCTCAAAGCTTATTCTTTTAAGGCTACGGCGGGACTGCAGACACCCACGGCCAAGATGGCGACGGGTTGCGGAGAGTCCAATGGAGCAGGAGAGCCTGGAGACGGCCACGGCGGGCCGAGTGAAATACAGGCGCTCAGAGAGGACCTCAAAGGGTGGTTTGAGTCCACTAAACAGGACTTTGAGAGCCTGAAGAAGGATGTGCACTCCTGGCTCCATGAGGTTAAAGGAGACCTAGCTGCACTGGGGACCCGCTTGGAAGAGGTGGAGACACATTTGGAGGAACACGTGGGCCAGTGCGTGCTGTCGGAACAGCGGGTGGACACTCTGAGCGCCATGCAAGAGGAGTTATGGCAAAAACTCGAGGACTTGGAGAACTGGTCCCGCCGAGCTAACTTGCGGATTCGGGGCCTGCCAGAGCAAGAAGGGTCAGTGAATTATTTACTGCTGGCTGAGGCGTTCTGCGGAGCAGTGCTGAGGGCCGCCGAGGTGGAGAATGGAGGGGGGTTTGACTCAGAGTGGACCGGGCACACAGGGCGTTAGGCCCTAGAAGAGATCACAAGCCTAGAGACATTGTCCTCTGCTTGCATGAGTATAGGACCAAAGAGCTGGTTGCTGCAGCGGCCAGGCGGCTGGGGAAGATCAAATGAAAAGAGGCCGAAGTGGAAGTTTTTACGGATATTTCTAGCATGACTATGAGAAAGCGGAGGGAGTACCACGCGTTGACGAAGAAGCTGAGAGAGGAGAATGTCCGTTAGCGGTTGCTATTCCCAGTCGGCCTGCAATATTCCATTGGTGGCAAAGCCTTTCTGGTGCACTCCGTGGAGGCAGCGATCCTGAGTATGAAGCAGATGGGGTGGTCGGACATCCCAGCGGTCCCGAGGCATGAAGATGGGGGAGCAGTACAAGCGGGCCCGCAAAGGAATGCCTACACTCAGTGGAGTCTAGCAGTGGGGGGTGATAAACGGCTGCTGTGCCAGAGAGGGTCGAAGGACCGCACCCAGACGGACACTTGAGTTGGTGATAAAGTGTGAAATGTGGTGATATTTATCTTAGGCCATAAGTAGCGCTGTATGGCTAGTATATGGGGGCAAAGACTGTAGTTGCATATTTTACAAATGTTTGCCTGAATACTGCAGTGGGGAGATGTTGGTTATGGGGGAGTTATATTGTTGTGGGGTTGTATGAGGGGGGTTAACAGAGGCAGGGGCCTATAGGAGATTTTAGGAGACACAATAGTGGGTGGTCCGGGTCTGATGCCACTAGGAATTAGATCTACTCAGTGGATCTGCTGGTAGATGGGGGGAGGGGGCTGGGGTGGTAGCGGGAAGGGGAGAAGGGGGGTAGGGAGGTAAGGGAGGGGGGTGGGGGGATGCGGTGGTTTGACCTTAATATGTTGCTAGGGGAATGTAAATGGCTTTATTTAATTTGATGACAATGAATGTCAGAGGCCTTAACTCCTTTCAGAAGCGTCAACTCCTTATAAAGGAGTGCACGAGGCTGAGGGGGGGACATAATTTTGTGCAGGAAACACACCTTCGGGTGAAGGATGAGGGGTGCATGGGACATCAGCGCTACCCGCAACAGTTTTTCGCTTCTAATAAACTGGAGAAGAAGAAGAAGGGATTTGGGATTCTACTCTCTAACAGAATGGCGGGGCAAGTGGTGGAATGTGTAAAAGATAAAGGGGGGAGATACGTGATCATTAAACTTAAAGAGGGACCTGATCTACTTACCCTGGTTAACGTGTATGCCCCGAACACTAATAAAGCAGAGTTCTTTCTTGAGCTTCAAAAGGCGGTGTTTGGGAGGGTGGAAGGCAAGTTGATTATGGGGGGCAATTTTAATGTCTCCCTTAACCCACTTCTTGATCATCGAGGGGGGCAGCATCCACGCCCAGAGTGCATAGGCTCCAGCTGAAACAGCTGATGGGTAGGTTAGATTTGGTAGATGTGTGGCATGAAGTGAATTATGGACAGAGAGACTACTCATTTTACTCTCCGGTCCATGAGACCTACTCTAGGATTGATCTCATCCTTTTAGATAAGGCCCTAGTAGCAGGGGTAGGGGACTGTATGATACAGGAGCGAACTTGGTCAGATCATGCCCCAGTAACTTGTAATATCAAGCTGGGCACGCAGGGTCCGTGTAGGGCATGGTGGAAACTGAATGAATCCCTCTTAGAGGACTCAGAGGTGGTGAGTCAGGTTAAAGAGACAATTGTTGAATATCTGTCATTGAATGCGACGGGAGAGGTCTCACCGGGGACGGTCTGGGATTGCTTGAAAGCGATGGTCCGGGGGAAATTGATAGTGGTGGGATTCCACCGTAAACGTACCCGGCTGCTTCATCAAACGCAATTGCTGGGCTCCATAAAGGATATCGAGAATAAGTTAAAAAGAAACTGTGTGTGTGGAGCTGCAGGGTACATTGAATAGAATGAAGAGGGAACTTAGTGAATTGCAATTACATGACATCCAGCAATAAGTTGAATGTCTTCAGGCAAAAGAATTTTGAGTTTGGAAACAAGGCGGGGAGATTGCTCGCACGTAAGGTTAGGAAAATGGCAGCGCGAAACACTATAATTAGAATTAAGGATGAGAAAGGTAGGTCGTTGTGGGTAGGAAAAGAAATTGAGGATCGGTTTATCCAATTCTATCAAACTCTGTATACACCGGAGCAACAGGTAGTGGAAGAGAAGATGTTGGAATATTTAGATAGTGTCTGTATCCCCAAACTCTCAGCTGAAGAGATGGAGGGGCTCTCTGTCAGAATATGGGAACAGGAAGTTTTAACGGTGATTAAGGGCTTGAAGCCACATAAAGCCCCGGGGATGACAGGTTCTCTAATCAGTTTTATAAGGTATTTGCTGGACAGCTGGTGGGGCCGCTTACTGAAATGTACAATTCATTTGGACAGGAAGAGGTGATGCCGGTGTCCTTGAGGTTAGCGGGTATTAGTATTTTACACAAAGAAGGGAAGGACCCGGATGAATGTGGTTCTTATAGACCGATTCCCTTCTGGGAAGTGATTTAAAAATCTTTACTAGGTTGTTGGCGAATAGGTTGATGCCGAGCTTAGGATACTTAATACACCCGAACCAGTCGGGGTTTGTTCCCGGTAGATACACATCTGACAATATACGTCGAGCGTTAAATTTAATTTGGTATGGTAAACGCCGGGGGACGCCGATGGCGCTCCTAGTGGTTGATGCAGAAAAAGCCTTCGACCGGGTAAGTTGGCCCTATTTGTTTAATACATTGGAAAAGGTGGGAATACAGGGCTCCTTTTTGGCTTGGGTGCGAATTCTGTATAGTAAGCCGTTGGCATGTTTAAAAATTAATGGTGCAGTCACAAAGGCCTTTGAATTGTATAGGGGAACCCGGCAGGGATACCCTCTATCCCCGTTGCTTTTTATTTTGGCTATGGAACCAATGGTGCAGCGGATCCGGGACAGGGTGGAGATCACGGGGATTCAAATGGGGAGGCAGCATCACAAAATATCTTTATTCGCTGATGATGTGCTTTTTTATATAACAGAACCAGAGCGATCCTTGGCGGCAGTGCAGGAGGAACTAACTAGGTATGGAGAGGTGTCCGGGTTTCGGATGAATGCAACCAAATCTGAATTTGTTAGATATTTCGGTGCCTCGGGAGGAGGTAGATAGATTGAAACAGACCTTTCCATTCACGTGGGCGAAAAGTAGCATTCGGTATCTGGGTGTACAGATAGCGGGCCAGCTGGAGCAGCTTTTTTTTTAGCAAATTATGGGCCAGCTAGCGCAAAGATGTTTAGGGAATTGGAGAGATGGGAAAGCTACGAGGTTTCGTGGCTGGGAAGGATGGAGCTGTTGAAAATGATTGCCCTACCCTGTTTCTTGTATCTGTTCATGAATCTGCCGGTTGAAGTCCCGATTTACTACTTGCAGAAGATACAGGATAGATTCCTGAAATTTATTTGGAAGGGGAAGAGACCGAGGATAGCGAGGAATATTCTCTGTGCGAGTAAGCTGGTGGGAGGTATGGAGCTACCACTATTATCCCGATACTACGAGGCGGCTCGTGTGAGGGCAGTCTTTGAATGGGAGTTTAGAGGGCAAGCCGAGTGGGTGGCATTAGAGGAAGGCGAGCTCGGGCCACAAGAAAACTTAGCTACTTTACTATGGAGCAAAGGGGTATTGTGGGGAAAGAAATGGGAGAACCCCTTTCTACGCTGTACTCTACAGCACTGGCGGAAGGGCAAACAAGGTGGTATGGTGGACAGGGGTTCTCTAAATTTATGCCCTTGGTGGGTAATCCTGAGTTCCCGCCAGGGCTACAGGATCCTACCTTTGTCAGGTGGGCGGAGCGAAGGTTGCGGTATGTCGGGCAATTTAAGGAAGGGGGCGAGTGGGTGGACTTTGAGGATTTGAGGATGGAATTTGGGCTGCCCCATGAAGATCGATATCGCTACATGCAAGCGATCCACTACTGTCAAACGATGGAGAAGAGAGGGAGGGGAGTAAGGGGGGAAGCAGTGGATGAACTATTTGCCGGTAGGAGTGTTAAAGGGCTAATCTCTAAACTGTATAAGTTGATGGAGACAGCAAAGTGTGGGGAGTGGGCTAGGTTGGCCTGGGGGAAAGATTTGAACAGATGCTGGGAAGAGGACCAGTGGAGGAGAGTCTGTAAAGGGTTGTTTAAGGGAGTTGTGGCCAGTAATATTTTGGAGCACAACTACAAGATGCTGTATAGGTGTTACCTGACCCCGCTGCGACTACTGAAATGGACAGGAGGGCAGGCATTATATTGGAGGGAATGCGGGGAGATGGGCTCCTTAGTTCACATTTGGTGGGGATGTCCAAAAAACAGGGTACTTTGGAATGAAGTGGAAGTGTGGGTGCAGGAGATAGTGGGGAAGGATTTCTCTCTTGATCCCTGTCTGGCCCTTTTAAATGTAGGGAGTATGTCGGGTGCAGGGGAGGCATCAGGATGATGTGGAATAGTTTGTGTGGTGACGCGGCAGGAGATTGCTAGGCATTGGAGGAAGGTGGAGCCGCCCCCGTTGAGTATTCAAATGAAGGTGGAACAGTTATATTTGATGTATCGCCTTACGGCCATGAGATTAAAGAGACCCCTGGGATTTTTCAAAATATGGGATAAGTATCATGAGTGGTGGAAGGAGAGTAATGGTTAAGGACGTGGGAGGAAGGAGGTGGGGGGGGGGATGTGGGGAGCTATGGCCTCTGGCAAGGTTTTTTTTTTTTTTAAGGTTTTTTGAATGCATTATGATTATTTCTTTTTTGATATACCCCCCCCCCCTTGGTTAATGTGGATTAAAGTATGTATACCATGGGGGAGGCAGCTAGTATCCGACTGTTATGGGCTATTGGGTGGAAATTGAAAAAGGGGGGGAGCGGGGGAGCTGGGGCTACTGAATTGTGGTTTGTGTAACTGTATGTTATTGTGTTTCTTTTTGATAAACAATAAAAGGAAAAAAAAGTTTGATAGAAATATCCATTTTTAGCTGCTATACATATAGCTTACATATCTCATTCTGCTACACAAAAGCCAGCTTTAAATCAGTGGATGGGCCTCATATTCCCAAAAAAGCTCTAAATTTAGGCCTTCAGATTTGTGCCCCTATTTCATCCAAACTTAGGATCCTAAGGACTCGATATTCGGCGGCAGTGGCTAGTGCTGCTAAAAATCTAGCCACCACTGCTGAACTTTAGAGCTGAATATTCAGTGCTGGGGCCATGTCCAGGTTGCCTGGATTGCTGTGAAGCTGCAATAACCAAGCAGCGGTTCAATATCATCGCTGCCCAGTTATCGCTGGGTGCTGCCTCCACAATGCCTGATGCTAACTGGTTATCACTGGGGTGTGCAGTGGCGTCACCCATGGATATTCGGCGGCACTAACTGTGTTGCCATGTAAGTGCTGTTAACTCCAAGCCACTGTTTCATTCGTGCATGCTGATACTTGCCGTAACTCTTTATCTTTCTTTATTTACTGCCTTATCAAAAAATCAAAGTGGTTTACAATGGAACAGAACAGCATAACATATAACATTCTTCGGGAATAAGCAGGAAGTCAGTCCTCACATATGGGTGACGTCGGTCCCGACAGAGCCCTCGCAGAAGCATCCCCCCCATCTTTCAAAGAAAGCCTTTGGGAGATGCCACCATGCATATGTGATCCCCTTCCCACCCAAGGGTGCCATCTTGCTCAGTCAGCGTAGTTACTCACCTATAACAGGTTCTCCAGGGACAGCAGGAATCAGTCCTCACTTATGGGTGACGGCACCGATGGAGCCCGCGTGGAGCAATTCCCCAGCTTTCAAAGAAAGCCTTTGGGATTGCTGCCACGCATGTGTAGTCCTCTTCCTTCCCAAAGGTGCCATCTTGCTCAGTCCGGTCCCATAGCTAGAGCCCTACTAAGCAGATGGCAAAGGAAGGATAAAAAAATGCAACTCTTCAGGGGAGCTGGGAGGGTAGTGAAGACTGATTCCTGCTGTCCCTGGAGAACATCTGTTACAGGTGAGTAACTATGCTTTCTCCAGGAACAATCAGGAAGTCAGTCCTCACTTATGGGACTCCCCAGCTACAGGCTACCAAACCTGTAAGCCAAAAACGCCTCCACGTGGCTGTGAGCAGAAGCCAATTTCCGAAGGAAGCCCGAGTCCTCGGGCCCTCGGGGCAAGCTCAGTAGCCGCAGAAGAAGGGTCAGAGGGCAGGAGTTGCTTATACCCTGAACAGACTACGGAGTACAGCCTGGCCGAAGGTGCTGACCTGGTGGGACTCCCTCTCCAGGCAATAGTGCAAGGCAAAGGTATTTGCTGAAGACCAGGTCACAGCCCGGCAGATGTCCATCAGAGGCACTGAGCACAGCAAAGCCTCTGACACTGCCTTGGCGCGGACGCCATGCGCGGTGACCCGACAATCCAGCGGGGGTATGCAATCCAACACCCAGATGGAGGGGATGCGCTTGGTGACTGTCAGCCCCAGATAGTTGGGATCATAGGCGATGAAGAGCCGGTCGAACTTGTGATGCCTATGGGTGCGCTGCAGATTGAAGGTGAGAACCCTCCTGCAATCGAGTGTATGCAGAACATCCGATGCCCAATTGGCATGAGGTCTTGGGAAGAAGGTCGGCAGAACCATCTCCTGATTGAGGTGGAAATCCGAGACGACCTTCGGTAGGAACTTTGGGTCGGTGCGAAGGACCACCCTGTACCTGTAAAACTTGGTGTAGGGGGCCTCGTCCATGAAGGCTTGAAGTTCGCTGACTCGCCGCACCGAGGTTAGTGACACCAGGAACAGCACTTTCCAGGAGAGGTGCTGGAGCAAGCACATCGCCATCGACTCGAAGGGTGGCCGCGTCAGCTGCATGAGCACGATATTTGGGTCCCATTCCGCCGGGGGAGGCCGGATGGGAGGTTTGGACAGTAGGAGGCCCCCGCATGAAGTGGGAGACCAGAGGCTGGCTTGAGAGGGGTTTACCCTCGATGGGCAAGTGGTTGGCTGAAATGGCACTCAGGTGAACCCTGACCGAGTTGGACTTCAGTCCAACCTGGGAGAGGTGGAGAAGGTACTGGAGGACCCAATGGGTGGAGCAGGAGAAAGGGTCTATCTGGAACTCTGAGCACCAGATCGAAAAACGCTTCTACTTCAGGGCGTAAGCCCACCTCGTCGAGTCCTTCCTCGATCTCTACTGGGAGGTACAGCGAGGCTAGAGAGACCCATTCAGCCGTCAGGGATAGTGAGACCAAGTTCAGGTGAAGCACCCATCCTTCCTCCTGCATCAGCAGACCGGGGGCACTGCCCAGGGAAACTGGAGGCTCCGACGAGAGCTGGAGCAGAAGCAGGAACCAAGGTGTCGAGGCCATGAAGACCCACAAGAATCACCGAGGCTCAGTCGCGCTGGATCTTGTGGATGGACCTCGCAATGAGAAGAGTGGGGGGGAAAGCATACAGAAGCCCGGAAGTCCCTTCAGGAGGAACGCATCCAGGGCCACGCTGCTCGGCTGTGGTATCGGCCTGCAGAAGCGGGGGAGCTGCGTGTTCGGGCTGGCGAACAGGTCCATGGACGGAGTTCCTCAGAGGTGGAACAGGTGGAGAGTCTCCTCTGGACTCAAACGTCACTCGTGTGGGTGGAGAAGCCTGCTGAGCCTGTCCGCAAGGACATTGATTTGGCCCGGGGGGTAGACAGCTTGTAGGGTCATGCTCCAACGCAATGTGAAGGAGCAGAGGAGGACCGCCTCCCGACAGAGGAGGCGGGAGCCCATGCCCCTCCTTGTTTATGTAGAACACCGCGACTCAATTGTCGGTCTGCACCAGCACCGACCTGCCCTTCAGGTGGTACTCGAAGACCTTCAAGGCCAATCGGACCGCTTGAATCTCGAGCAGGTTGATCTGATGTCGAGATTCCTTAGGCGACCACCGCCCCTGTGTGCAGAGATGGTCGCAGTGGGCTCCCCAGCCCAACAGCGAGGCATCCATTGTCAAGATGAGTTTGTGTGGACGAGTCTGGAAGGGCATGCCCCAAAGAAGGCTCTGGAGATCCTGCGACTAGGCTGCGAGACACCTGGACGGGGTCCCGGAGGCGGCCTGAGGCTTAGGTCCATTGCACTCTGAGGCACCACTGGGCCGCTCGCATGTGCATGTGAGCGTGGAGAACAACATAGACAGTTGAGGCCATGTGCCCCAGGAGGTGCAGCATGGTCCGTGCTGAGACCCTGGGCCAGCCTTGGACCTCGGCAGCCAGAGAATGGAGCCGATCCATGCGAGCTCCAGGTAGAAAGGCAGTCGCACGTTCTGTGTCGAGAAGAGCACCAATGAACTCCAGGATCCACACCGGTGAGAGGTGGGATTTGAAGTAGTTGATCAGGAAACCGAGGAGCTCGAGGAGGAGGACCGTGCACGACTCAGAGATGAGCCTCCTCTGCCGAGGCACCTGAGACGAGCCAATCATCTAGGTAAGAGTAGACGGATATGCCCTGCAGCCAGAGGTGCACCACAGCTGCTGACAGGCACATCGTGAAGACTCACGGGGCAGACGCGAGCCCGAAGGAGAGCACTTTGTACTGGAAGTGCTCTCCCTGCACCCTGAAACGCAGGTACTTCCTGTGCTTGGAGTGGACCGGAAAGTGGGCGTAAGCGTCTCTGAGATCCAAGGAGCATAGCCAATCGCCCTGCCGGAGGTAGGACAGCAGGACACCAAGGGATAGTATTTTGAACTTCTCCCGCACCAGAAACTTGTTCAGATTCCTGAGGTTGAGGATGGGGCACAGCCCCCCCCCCCATCCTCTTCGGAATGAGGAAGCACCGTGAATAAAATTCCTGACCCCGGAGGTGCGGCGGAACTCTTTTGACTGCTTGCTGACCAAGGAGGTTTTTCAGCTCTTGTGTAAGCAAGCCTTGTGCGATGGAAGCCGGGTAGGTTCCACCGGGGAGGAGGGAGTTTGTCTAGACAAAGATGATACCTGTCCCGGATCACCTGCAAGACTCAGGTGTGCGATGTCATAGCCAACCATTCGGGGGCAAAGAGGGACAGGCGTCCTCCCACGGGTGGAAGCGTCCCTCGGGGGTGGGAGGCTTTGCTTTCGGCGTCAGAACCACGGGGCTGGCTGGGGTGGCGCCAGCGGCTGGGTCTTGGGCCCCTTGGGTTTCCAGTGACCCTGGGCACCTCCTTTACCCTGAGCGCTGGTCATCGGCGCAGGTGTAGGTGGGTATGGTGGGTATCTCCGGTAGGGAAACCCTTTCCTTTGGAAGAAAGGCTTTTTGGTGTGCTGCTTCTGTGGAAGCGAGAAGGCTTTGAGAGACAGACGGGTGCGAGTCACAAATTCCATCTCGATTTCGTCTGCCTTGTCCTCCATGGGCTTGTCAAACAGCTGTTTGCCAAGGCAGGGGGCATCTAGGAGTGTCTCCTGGACCTACTGCTCCAGGTCTGAAGACTGGAGCCATGCCTGACGTCGGGCTCCAATTGCCAGCCACTGCTACATGGGTGGAAGACTCGAACCCGTCATATGTGGTGTGGGAAAGGTATTTTGAGCAGTCTGCGACCAACCTCAGGAGTGTCTGGAACCTGAGAAGGTGCTCCCCACCAAGGTCCACAGGGACCCCGTCAAGCTCTTTGGTGAGGTTACAAAGGAACATACCCATATATAGTTGCTATGCCTGGATGCGGCACACCAGCATGGATCCCTGGTAAACCTTGCGCCCAAGGGCATTGAGGACACGGGACTCCCTACTGGGCGGGACCCAGGAGTGTGACTTCGGGCTCTTCTGTTTCCGCATCGCAGACTCTACTACCATGAAGATGTTTGAGGAAGCTGGGTCTTCCGAAACCCTGGGCCGCGCTGGACCCTATACATGGCATTGAGTCTTTTACTGACAATAGGGACTGAGGCGGGTATTTCCCACATGCGGAGAAGCAGCCAGGAAAGGATGGACGGTACCGGAACCGTAAGAGACTCCCTGGGTGGAGACTCGTACTGTAAAATGTCAAGTTCCTCTACCCTTGGCTCTTCCTCGGTCTGCATCGGCAGATTGAGGGCCCAAGCTGTTAGTGTAGCTGGGTTTAAAAAGGTTTGGACAAGTTCCTGGAGGAAAGGTCCATAAACCACTATTAAAATGGACCCAGATATCACTGCTTGACCTAATACAAGCATTGAGGAACCTGTGTTTTTTGGGGAGACTGCTGGGTACTTATGACCTAGATTGGCCACTGTTGGAAACAGGATACTGGGCTTGATGGCCACTGTTGGAAACAGGATACTTGGTCTGATCCAGTATGGCATATGGCATTTCTTGCACAAACACCAGGAAAGAGGTGTCCTCGGGAGGCGACCGCCTTTGCGAGGTGGGCGGGGATGGGTCAGAAGGAAGATCCCTATGGGCGCAGGTCTCTGGGGAAGTGTCCCCATCTGATTACTAGCCCGAGAGGTTCTAGAGGGACTCAGAGTCAGGCTGATCCCCGCGCCCCCTGGCCGAGGCCCGCTTAGAGCTGGAAGCACTGGCTCTGAAAGACCTTGCCCCCGAGGAACGGGACGGCGAGTGAAACCAGTGGCGAGGACCCTCACGAGGCCCGCGGCTCTCGGGGGTTTCCAAGGCAGTTTTCGGGACCCCGGTCAGGTGACCCTCTGTCTCGGGGCGTGAACCAACCATGTTGGGCAAAAGCGCCTGCTGGGCAGTGAGGAAGGCAGAAATGCTGTGCTCCAGTGCCAGCATATGGGACTCCCACTCAGGAGTGGGTCCCTGTAATGCCGATGCTGGGGTTACCGGATCTGGCATAGAGGAGGAGAGGGGGTCCTCGCCAGGACGACCTTCGGGAGACCGGGCGCCATCACCGGAGGCCTCTGTGTCCGTACTAGGTACTTTTCGAGGCTGCTTCTTGTCTGACTCTCGGGAACGCCGAGGGGGGGGGGCTAAGGGAGTGAGCGCAAGACCGTTCGTGCTTATGTGGAGCCCCCAACAGCAACTTTGAAGTCTTTTTCTTCCTCTTCTTCCATTCCACCTCGGGCAATCCCTGATTGGAGTGATTCCTGGGGCGCGGGGTCACTATGGGGGACCACACAAGCGGTGGATCGGTAGGGCGAGGTGCCACCGGGGATCCTGGGGCTGCCTTGCGGAAAATGTCATCAGATTTCTGCTTGCGGCTGAGCAGGGCCTTAGCGGACATTTTCTTACAAAGCGAGCAGAGCTCCAGATTGTGGTCAGCCCCCAGACACCATAGACAGCAGTTGTGAGTGTGTCTCACATTTCTTAAAGCCAGTGGCCATGGGGGCAAAAAGGGCCCCAGCGAGATCGAAAACTCTTGAGGCCAGTGGTTGGGAAAAAGAGGGCGCGAGAAGTGCCCGAAAGAGTAACACTAAATAGAGACAAAAAGCAGGGGCGAAGGGGGAAGGAAGAGGACCGGTGCTACCGGGAAAAACAGCCGAAAGGCAGGATCACAAAAAAACTTTTTCAAAAGGATGAGGACGTGCATCCGAAGGGCTCCGTGGAAAAAGGGAGACTGAGCAAGATGGCACCTTTTGAGCGGGAAGAGGACCACGCATGCGTGGCAGCAATCCCAAAGGCTTTCTTTGAAAGCTGGGGAATTGCTCCATGCGGATCCGGTGCCGACGTCTCCCATAAGTGAGGACTGAGTTCCTGGAGAATCCTTTTTTGCCGAGGAGACCTTCAGACGTTTGTCTGGCTTGTCTCCGGAAAAAGTTGATTTTTCTCTCTGAGTTTCATACTTGCCTCCAGTATCTCACCAGTACTCTTCCTGCCACCCGACCTCATTGTCTCGGCGTCGAGTTCGGTCTATTTTTGTAGTTTTCATTCTTTCTTTTCCTCGCATCTTAGCGCCTTTTTTTCCAAATGGCAGCATGGAGAGTCTTCAACTTTGCAGGGGTACTTTTTTCCCCATGGCTACCAGTGGCTTTAAGAAGTGTGATCAGTGCTCTAAAATTATGTCTTTGACCGAAACACACGACTGCTGTCTCTGCTGCCTCGGGTCAGACTACGACCCGGCAGCCTGCGGTCTCTGCAAAAGGATGTCCAGTAAGGCCCTCAAGAGCGCCAGCAGTAGCACAATAAGTTTTTCCCTGAGTCCCCAGTACCTCCAAAGGCCAGGGCCTCGTCTGAGGCCTCGACATCTTGGACGTAACCTCCCAAACCCGAGCCCTGTCATGGGTCCTCAGAAATGGGGTCTCCCTCGAGAGAACCCAGGAAGAAGAAGAAGCCCTTGAAGGTGGCGTCTTTGTACGATTCTGACCGGCCGGGTGCCCCCCAGGCCCGGTCCCAGTCCCGCAGACTGAGACGCTCGTCCAAGGCTTCGGAGAAGGAGTGGCCTGCAAATGTCCCCCAAAAGGATATGACCCCGGACTAGCCTCTGTCCCCAGACACCATCCTAGTCGAGGATTCCCCTTTGGGGGAGCCGGCGTCGGGCCCGAGTCCTTCATTGCCCATGCTGAAGGCTGCGGAGCCTTCTAGCCTGGAGTCCAGAATGGCGGACCTGGAGCGCAGTTTGTCTGCCTTCGCGGACCAGCAGCGGGTGCTGTTGTCCAGCACAACCGGTTCATCCGCCCCGACCACCGGGCCTTCGACATCCAAGACGTCCCTGGAGGCCGAGCTGACCCTCGGCCAAGGTCGCGATCCGAGTCCCACTTGGCGGGACAACGGTCATCCCCGGCAAGTATGCCGGACACCGGTCATGGAGCTTCGGGAGCCCCGAAGCCCACTGAGCAGCATCCCTATGAGTCCTCAACGGACTACTCCGAGTGGGAGATGGAGGATGAGGAGTCCCCCGATACCGGTTGCCGCCATGATGTCCCATCCGACTCTCCTGTCTCAGAGCTTGACTGTAGACCCCGCTGGAGGATATGGGCTTCCTTGATTTCATCAAGGATATGTGAAAGGTCCTGTCGTTCCCTACGGAGTCGGAGGAGGACCCTCGGGCGGATGAGCTGGAAATCCTCCAGTATGAGACTCCTCTGAGGGAATCGCTCACAGTGCCCATCCCTCCCATCCTGGAACGGTTGATGCTCTGAATGTGGGAGACGCTGGCTTCAGTACCGATGGTGAGCAAACAGCTCGACTCGATGTATCGAGTCCGCTGGAGCCCAGGCTTCCAAAAGTCACAGCTGCCGTATAACTCTAGTGGTGGAGTCGGCAATGCATCAGCTGAAAAACCAGAAGACGCACTCCTCGGTGACCCCCGGCAGGGAGACCCGCACCCTGGATGCCCTTGGCAGAAAGTGCTACCAGGGCTCAATGCTCATCGGCCGCATCCAGGCCTACCAGCTGTACATGGGCATGTACCTGAGAGACCTGGCGAAGGAACTGGCCGGGTTCTCAGCTGTTCTTTCCAAGGAACCCTTGCAGCGGTTCAAGAACCTGGCCAAGGCAGTCCATGAGTGCTCCAAATTCATCTCTTGAGCGGTATATGATGGGTTCGAGTCAGCGGCTTGAGTAGTGGTGGCGGGCATCGGTGCACAGCGCAAAGCTTGACTACAGTCGTCTGATCTCGAGCAGTGGGTTCAGGACAAATTGGTTGACGTCTCATGCCAAAGAGAGAACTTCTTTGGCAAACCCATGACCAACAAGGCTGCCGAGCTGGAGACAGAGTTCATGGCAAGGACCGGGCTCTCAAAAAAGACCACTGCCCTTCTCCGACAGAAGGGCTCGGGTTAAAAGTCCTTTTACCTGAGGAAGGGAGCTGCTTACAGAAACTACCCACCTTTTCAGGCCTCCCCAACTCCCCACAGGGTCAGCAGGCTAAGGGATATGGGCATGGCCCTCATAAGCAGAAGGCTCCAAAACACCAAGCACTGGCTCCGGCCCAGCCATGGGGGAGTTGTTGACTCCTTGAGCATAGCCTATCTACCCCAAGGAGATCAGCAGCCCACAGGGGGACGTCTGGCCCTCTATGCCCAGAGGTAGTTGACCATCACCACCGACTCCTGGGCACTTCGGGTAGTCAGTGAGGGTTACCTTCTCCACCTGACTGAGACACCTCCCCCTTATTTCCCGGGAGAGCCCCTCAGGTCTCTCCTCCACCGGGAGCTTCTACTGAAGGAGTTGGCAGGTCTTCTCAAGGACAAAGTGGTGGAATCAGTGCTCTACCATCTCAAGGGCAAGGAGTTCTACTCCAGGTACTTCCTCGTGCCAAAAAGGACAGGGGGCCTAAGGCCCATCCTCGACCTGTGCAACCTCAACAAATGCCTGGTGAGGGAGAAGTTCAAGATGCTCTCCCTTGGAACATTGCTGCCATACCTCCAGCAGGGAGACTGGCTATGCTTCTTAGACCTCACATCCTTATTCACCCCAACCACAGGCAGTACTGCAGTTCATAGTGGGGGGCAGGCATTTTCAGTACAGGGTGCTCCCTTTCTGCTTGGCCTCGGCCCCAATAGTCTTCACAAAATGCCTGACAGTCATGGCCACCTTCATCTGCATCCAGGGTGTCTTTGTCTTCCCCTACCTGTACTACTGGCTCATAAAGGGAGGCACGGCCTCAGAGGTGCAGCAGGCCACCACACGCACCATTCATGTCCTGCAACACTTGGGGTTTGTCATAAACTACCCCAAGTCTCACCTCCTCCTGGCACAGTGTCTGGAGTTCATCAGGGCAAAGCTCGACACTCTTCAGTCAAAGGTCGTCTTGTCCAGGGACTGAGCCAACTGTCTCAGGACTCTGGCACGGGACATATAGTACCATCCCTCAGTGCCCAGTCAGCTTCTTCTGCGCCTCCTCGGGCACATGACCTCCATGGTCCATGTCATCCCAGACGCTTGCCTCCACATGAGGGTGGCGCAGTGGTGTTTCTGGGACCAGTGGCCTCAGGCCACAGGTCACCTCCAAGACAGAGTCTCTGCCAACTAGCGGACTCTCTGGTCTGGTGGCAATGTCTCCAGCCTCTTGAGGCAGGCATGCCTTTTCAGGCCCCGAGCCCCTCAAGGGTCCTCACCACAGACGCCTCCCTGTTTGGCTGGGGAGCCCACTGCGGGGAGATCTGCACCCAGGGTAACTGGTCACCAGACGAGGGCATCAAGCAGATCAACCTCCTGGAGCTGCAAGCCATATACTTTACTTAGCCCTGCAAGTCTTTTGCCACCACCTGCATCACCAGGCGGTGCTGGTCCAGATGGACAACCAGGTGGCGATGTTCTACGTGAACAAACGGGGGCACGGGGTCTCATACCCTTTGTCAGGAGGCACTGGTCCTCTGCTTGTACGCAATCCAACAGGGTATCCTCCGGGCAGTGAATTCACCACGTCAGGACAACTTTCTAGCCGACAGGCTGAGCAGAGTCCAGCCTCACGAGTGGCAGCTTGACCCCAGGGTAACCAGTCGGCTTTTCCCGATCTGGGGAGAACCCATGATGGACCTGTTTGCCAACACGGACAACTTCCAGTTGCCCTGCTTCTGTTCCCGGCAGGCCCATCCCTGCAGGGTGGCAGCAGACGTGTTCTTTGTCTCATGGTTGGAAGGCTTCATGTGTACGCCTTCCCTCCCATGCCACTGATAACCAAGGCCTTGTTCAGGACCCTCTGTGACAGGACCTTGCTCATCCTGATAACCCCTCGGTCGTCCAGGCAACCGTGGTTCCCGCTGCTCCTCTGGTTGACTGTGGAGACCTCCATCCCCTTGGGGACCGCTCCAGGGGTCTCCACCGTCAACCAGAGGAGCAGCGGGAACCACGGTTGCCTGGACAACTGTGGGGCTCTCTTCTGCACCCCAATCTGGGATCCCCGTCGTACCCCAACCTGGGCTCTCTTCTGCACCCCAACCTGGGATCCCCGTCGCTGACAGCGTGGCTGCTGAGAGGGGTGACTCTGGCCCCTTTCAACCTTTCGGTTGAGGTGGAAGAGATTCTGCTGGCCTCTTGCAAGGCCTCTACTAGAAAGTCTTACGCCCTCAAATGGCACAGGTTCTCAGCTTGGTGCGCCAAGCACAGGGCTGACCCGTTCTCCTGCCCGGTGGGACTGGTGTTACAGTTTCTTCTCCACCTCTCTCAATCCAGGCTCAAGTCTAACTCCGTCCAAATGCACCTTAGTGCCCTTGTGGCGCACTGCCACCCGATGGATGGCAAGCCTCTCTTGGTCCAGCCTTTGGTGACCCATTTTCTTCGGGGCTTGCTCTTATTGAAGCCCCCGGTTTGCCCTCCGGCAACCAAATGGGACCTTAACATAATGTTGGGGCAGTTCACTTGCCCACCCTTCGAGCCTTTGGCTACCTGCCACCCTCGCTACCTCTCTTGGAAGGTGGTTTTCCTGGTTGCATTCACTTCCGCTCGCAGAGTTAGAGAGCTTCAGGTCTTAGTGGTGGAGGCGCCTTATACCAGGTTCTACAAGAACAGAGTGCTGCTCCACACACACCCTAAATATCTTCCAAAGGTAGTATCACCCTTCCATCTTAACCAGGAAGTGGTGCTTCCTACCTTTTTTCCAAGACCTCGCTCCAGTTGGGCAGAGACAGTCCTTCATACCTTGGACTGTAAGAGGGCTTTGTCTTTCTATATCCAACGCACTCAGGGCCACCACAAAGCTTCTCAGCTTTTCATCTCCTGCGACCCCAGTAGACTGAGGGAGGCGTTGACCAAGCGTACGCTGTCCACCTGGGTGCAGACTCTATTGCCCTTGACTATGAGCAGGTGGGGCTCCCGTTGGAAGGCCGCTTCACAGCGCACCGTATCAGGGCCATGGCGGCCTCGGTGGCAAACCTGTGTCTGTCCTGATGGTGGACATTTGCCGGGCTGCCACCTGATATTCAGTCCATACCTTCACAGCCCATTACTACTTGAAAGCGAGTTCCGATGGGACAGTGCCTTTGGCCAGGCTGTGCTCTGTAATCTTTTTGGGGTTTAGGCAACTCCTACCTTCCGACCCTTCTGTGTTCAGGATACCGGAGGGATGGTTTCATTGGACACAGGGGTCCTACTGTGGTCTGTGGACATGGACTCATTTGCTGCTGCTTGTGGCTTCCAACGAAGGAGCCCCTATTTTTGCTATGGGCTTTCAGTAGCCTATAGCTGGGGAGTCCCATATGTGAGGACTGACTTTCTGCTTGTTCCCGGAGAAAGTGTAGTTACTCACCTGTAACAGGTGTTCTCCGGGGACAGCAGGAATCAGTCCTCACAACCCTCCCTCCTCCCCTTGAAGTTGCTCCTTTACCGTCTTTTATTTTTGCCATCTTTTAGCAATGTCATCTGAGTGAGCAAGATGGCACCCTTGGGCAGGAAGGGGGCCATGTATGTGTGGTGGCATCTCCCAAAGGCTTTCTTTGAAAGCTGGAGGGATGCTTCTGCAAGGGCTCTGTTGGTGCCGACATCACCCATATGTGAGGACTGATTTCTGCTGTCCCCGGAGAACACCTGTTTACAGGTAAGTAACTACGCTTTAGGTGCAACTGAGAGAGGAACAATGAACTGGGGTGAAGAGGTTACATTAATATAGTACAGTCAAATATTATAATATAAAGATTCAAGCAACTATTTACAGAGGTATGCTAGGGTTACATATAGGAGTCTTGGTTTTCTAGCTTATTTCTTTTTGCAGGAAACATTGTTTGGCCTGTGACAAGCAAGGTGCCTCATTTCTGGCTTCTGGACTCTGCTTTTCTTGCATGGCAGCTTCTGAGTCATCCCTGGAGGGATTGCTCCCCCTGTCTATGCTGGGGGATGCGGTTAGTCTGGCCTTGCCTGCCTTAGAACAAACCAACCTGAGGCGTGAGTAGATGGAAAGACAGAGTCCTTTATTAAACCTTTGGCCGCCCAAATAAAGGACTCTGTCTTTCCATCTACTCACGCCTCAGGTTGGTTTGTTCTTAGTTCTGCTTGACTACTGCTTTCCAGTGTTGTATGCTTGCCTGCCTTAGGGCAGGAGGTGGCAGATGGCGCTGTGGTTTATGATAACCAGCCGGCCAGAAGTTCTGGAAACCATGCTGTGCGTCGCTCCCCGACCTTTAGCGAATTGATGGTGATTGGGGGTCATTTCTGTGAGGAGAGCTTCCGGAGTCTGGATTGTACTCCCCGGACTTCCTTTCCTTTTTACAGCAGGCCTGGTCATTCTGGTATGGAAATTCAGACCCTGCAGCCTCTGGATTCCCCAAGCACAGTCTTGTGAGGGGCAGACTGAGAATGGAAACCCTGTTCGATTGCCAAGATTTGGACTGTGGCTTGGATTCTCATGTCTGATGTGGATGAAGTAGTACTCTTGCCTTCAGAAGATTGTGAGGAGGTCAATGTTATCTGCCTGTTCTGTGAGGAGGAACTGGAGAATAATACCAAGGATATTATAATGCCTCTGTATCATTCTATGGTTCGACCGCACATTGAATATTGTGTGCAATTCTGGTCGCCATGTCTTAAAAACAATATAGCAAAATTAGAAAAGGTACAAATGATGAAAGGTTTAGGGCTCTTCAACTTAGAAAAGAAATGGCTGAGGGGAGATATGAGAGATCTATAAATCAATGAATGGAGTAGAACGGGTAATCATAAATAGGTTGTTTATCAAAAAGTAGAAAGACTAGGGGGACACACAAAGAAGCTACAATGTAACCCATTTAAGACTACTAAGAGAAAATATTTTTTCATGCAACACATAATCAAACTCTGGAATTTGATACCAGAGAATTTAGTAAAAGCTGTTAATGTAGCTGGGTTTAAAAAAAGGTTTGGACAAGTTCCCGGAGGAAAGGTTCACAAACCATTAAAGGGAACCTGGGAAATCCACTGCTTGTCCCAATACAAGTATTGTGGAACCTGTGTCTTCTGGGAAAGCCATTAGGTACTTGTGACCTAGATTGGCCACTGTTGGAAACAAGATACTGGGCTTGATGGACCTTGGTCTGACCCAGTATGGCATATCTTATGTTCTTATGTTAGGCATTGATTCCCAGAGTCTTATCCACCTTACGTTTGGCAGATGTAACAGGATTGGAGCAGGAACCAAAGATGCATCCAGTCCTACAGGGGGTATGGAAATTCACTACTGTCTTCCCATTCCTGGAGGTGCTCAAGGGCCTGTTCCAGTTGAAGTGGGATTCCCCCAACTCCCCACCTAAGGGTGTATAAGAAGATGCATGCTCTCCCAGAGAAAGTGTTCATTGTGTGGTTTAATATGTCTTAAGGTGGATGCGCAGGTCAGAGTGGTTACCAGACGGACCATCATTCCTGTGGAAAGCGGATCGGTCTTAAAGGATACTCTGGACTGAAAGGTAGATTCGTATTGAATATTCACTGCAGCGGCTGCTATTCTTCAGTTGGCAGTATGTGCAGGCCTGATGTCTGGAGTCCTGGTCCACTGGAATCAGTCTCTTACGCCGGATGATTCTATCCCTTTTTTTGGAGTCTGCTATAGCCTTCCTTTCTGATGCCACATAGGTCCTGGTATGTCTCTAGCAGCCAGGGATTCTGCCCTGTTGACAGTGACATGGCATTGGCTTGGCTCTGACACAGAGCAGTGGACTCGTCTTCCAAAGACCGATTGCCCATCCAGCCTTAGAGGGCCTCTTCTGTTAGTCACAAACTGGAGAAGCTGGTGAAGGACTTGAAATCTTTCTGCTTTCGGAGGACATATCCAAGGAGCCTGTGAAGCGGGCAGGAGCCCTTTTTCCATCAGCCTCTGCCCGCTCCTCGTGGGCATGCTGGTCGGACTCCTGGGAGTCTCAGGACTTCCATTGCTACAAGCCTAGAAAACCATTCTTCCCCTTTGCTTATGGACTTTGGGTTCATTCTCAGTCCTTTTGTGGAGCGCTTGGACTGAGGGACCTGGTCCCATCCAGAGGAGAACCCTTTCGGGCTGTGCAGTGAAGGATTGGGGGGCCCATTCCCTGGTTCCTCCAGATGGGGACAGGCTTCACCTCTTGGTTCAAGAATGGGCCCGGGTCACCAAGGATCGCTGCCTACTAGTCCCCATTCAATGCGGTTCTGTTCTGGAGTGCAAAGAGCCAATCACGGCCGCTTTTGTCTTCTCCCTTTGTGGGTCTGTGAACAGCAGGGCCACTATGCGGATCACCTTAGCTAAGTTGCCTCTCCTGACAGTCAGTTGGTGCCCGTTCCCCTGGATGATCGGGGCAAGGGTAGATATTCCATCTATTTCATGATGTTAACACGGAAGGCCCATTCTGGACCTCAAGCGTGTCAACAAGCGCTTGCATGTCATGCGCTTCTGGATGGAAGCTTTGCGATCCATGATTCAAGCGGTCCACCGAGAGGAGTTCTGGCATCTCTGGTTTTGGCTGCAACGTATTTTCATATCCTGATCCGGGGGATCAGCAAAGATCTGTGTTTTGCAATGCTTGGCTCTCACCTTCAGTTCACCGCCCTCCCATTCAGACTCTCCAATGCCCCAAGCACGTTCTTCAAGGTAGTGGCTGCTGTGCTATGGCGCCGGGGGATTTGCATATACCCTAATCTGGACTACTGGCTCATCTGAGCCCATTCTCTTTCAGAGGCATCGCAGGTAGCTCTCTGAGTAGTGTCCTTTCTGATAAGCCTCGGCTGGGTGGTCAATTGAGGGAAAGAGTGAGTTGTTGCTTTCCTAGTTCCTGGAGTTCCTAGGAGCATGTTTCAATACACGAGTGTGCAGAGCCATCTTGCCAGACAAGAAAGTTAAGGCTGTTGGATTGCTTAGCGCTGTTCTGTTCACAACAGGCTTCCAGAGTCTAGGTTAATCTTCAGCTCCTTAGATTGATAGCAGTAACAATTGAGATGGAGCCATGGGCATGTGATCATTTTCAGCCACTCCAGCGATCCTTACTGACTCTGTGGTCTCCGAGTTCTGAGCGATTCGAGCTCTAGCTCCTGTTCCCAGTGATGGTGGATGACCAGCCTGCGGTGGTGGCAGCAGTTCAGTCTTCTGAACAAGGATGTACTACTGGACAATTGCTCATGGATCCTTCTGACAATGGATGCCAGTATCTCAGGCTTGGGAGCCCATTGCCAAGGCCAAATGGCCCAGGGCCGTTGAAACAGCAGGGAAGCAGTGTAGTCCATCAGCTGCCTTGAGGTGAGAGCCATTAGGTTGGTTTTTCTGCATTTCTGGTCCCTGATCAAAGGCTGGGCAGTTTGTTCTCATACAACGCCACGGTGGTGGATTATGTCAGTTAGCAAGGCAGCACAAGGAGTGCTGGGATAGTCCTGGAGATGGCTCTATTGTTTGCCTGGGCAGCAAAGAACCTCCTACTTTGTCAGCTCTGCACATTGCATACTGTGCATATTTTCTCAGCCAGCACACTCTGCTCCCAGGAGAGTGGGAATTGAATCAAGAGGCGTTTCAGTTTTTTCTGCACTGTTGGGGTCACCCCAAGACAGATCTGATGGTGACCTGCTCCAAAGCCAAAGTATGCTGCTGCTTCAGTCGTCGCATGGAGATGGGTTCTGAGGGCATCCGTGTCCTGGCTCAACCTTGAGCAAGTCGACACCTGCTGTATATGTTTCCTCCATGGTACCTGGTAGGGCCTGTGATTCAGCATATGAAGCACCACCTGGGAAGGATTATTCTGGTGGTGCTGTGTTGGCCAAGGAGAGCGTGATTCGGAGATCTGATGCAGATACTGTAAGCACCACCTCTTCATTTGCCTCCTTCTCGGGGACTGTTATATCAGTGGCCGTTTGTCCTGGAAGATCCGACTCCCTTCTTGTTTATGGCTTGGCTCCTGAAAGGAGATGGTTAACGCATATGGGCTACTCTGGCAGTGGTTTTCCACTCTACTCAGAGCCTGGAGCAAGCTTACCAACCTGGTATAAGTGAGGGTCTAGTGCCTTGAGTGCTGGTGTGGCACAGGGCAGCTGGCTCCTGAGGTGGCCAAGGTGCTGACTCTATTGGCCTTTCTGCAGGATGGTCTGGAGAAGGGCCTTTCTCTTAGCTCCCTGAAGGTTCAGGTGGCAGCTTTGGCCTGTTTCAGAGGTCCGTTGGCTGATAAGTCTGAATGATATTTCTCACTTTCTTCAGGGGGTTTGGTGTCTGCTCTCCTCCAGTCTATAGTCACTTCCTAGGATCTATGTCTGGTACTCAGGGCCCTGATGTCAGAGCTCTTTGAGTCATTGAAGCATGCAACTCTGAAGGATTTGACGCTCAAGATGGTCTTCTTGGTTGCAATATGTTCCATAAGGAGGATTCTGAGCTGCCATCTCTGTCTTGCCAAGATCCTTACCTATCTTTTTCTGAGGAGGCCATTTCCATTCGGCCTGCCCTCCTCCTCCTGTAAGGAGCAGTGTCAGGGGAATGGTAAAGATCTTCGCCCTGTGGATGTCTGGGGGGTGCTTCTGTGGTTCTTGGAGGTTACAAATTCTTTTCATAAGTCAGACCATCTTTTTGTGGTGTTTGCTGGCCTGCGCAAGGTGACACGGTGGCTAATACCGCATTGAAACACTGGATTAAGGAGACAGATTGTGGCAGATCCGGCCAGTTCTATAGGGTTTGCATGCCCATTTTACCCGAGCACAAGCATCCTTGTGGGTGGGACAGACCTTGGTAGCTCCTGCAGATATTTGTAGGGCAGCAGCGTGGGCATCACTTTCATCAATATTTCTGCTTGTCTAGGTGGCGCGTGAGGTCTGCTACCTTCACACCAGGCAGGCATGTTACCAGACACCCAGCTGTCTACATGCCTAATGATCGAATCACCAACTATAACAGCTGTCCTAACCCTTCCCTCATGGGCACATGGCCCTGGAGAAACCTTCTCGGTGTGAGAGGGTTTTACATCACCTGGAGGACAGATCCTAGCTACAGGATCACTTCCTACCACACCAGGGTGGTGATCTCCTGTCATGTGTCCTCTCTCCATGGCAACAGGGATGCTTCCAGACCGGAGGTGGGACTTCAGTAGTATATCCCTGGAGGTGGGACTTCTGAGTATATCCCTCTCTCTCTTCCTTAAGTCCTCCAAGTCCACTACTCTAGCCTCTAGAGATCGGATTCGTTCCTGAGAGCAAAGAGCTCCTTGCACCTAGTGCACACGTAAGACCCCTCACCAACTGAGAGAAAATCATACATGTGACACTCTGCGCAAAATACTGGAAAACCTCCATCTTGCTGCTGGACTGCTGTCTGCTTTTAAGTTCTTTACCTACTAAGAGTTGGTGGGGATACTTATACTAATAAAACTACACCTAATACGTTTAATGTACTTTGTTCACATGAAGCTTAATTAATCTCAGGTCCTTAATGTATGCCTGATGAGGACAAACAGCTGCACCTGAGAGTGAATATGGCACCTCCTTTGAGTGGGTTATGCACCTATATAGCTACAATTATCCCAGGGGTGGGTGGGTGTTGGGGAGGGAGGGAGGGGAAAAGACTTATTAAAAGCTGGCTGCTACATGGTACCCTGTCCTGTGCTTCTAAGGTAATCTGTGTCCACTTTCCAGGGAAAGTCCCACAGCCCTTGCTTGGATAGAGGGAGTCTTGGGGTCTAAGTTTAACCAGAAAGCTCTCTGCTGGGATATGGTTGTTAGAATTGTGGAGGAGATTAGATCTTGGCATTTTTCCAGACACCAGCAATTTTTCTGCTCCACCAAAAGGTAGACACGATCCCCAGACAATATCAGGAAGTGGTGGCACACTGTATAGTGGCAGCGAGGTTTGAGATAGTGACACACTGGAATCAAGTGGCACTATCGGGAGTGGATAGCTATAGAAGCTGCCTAGCTAATTTATATCAGATGCATAGATTAATCGCCTTGAAGAAAGGATGAGAAGAATGGGTAACAAATCAATGGAACCATGTTTTGGCAGTGGTTAGAGGATTAAGGGGTCCAACTAATTTGAAGTTCTGGATGCTTAGAGGTGAACTGCAGTACAAACTATTATACTGCTTTTAAAATGGCTATGTCAGAGATGAAGAGGGGGGAGGAATAATAAGAGGGGGTAAGAGTGGGGGATAGGGAAGGGGGGGTTGGGGTAAGATGGTGATTGTTCTGGGTTTGTTGCTCTTTACAGGTCTTGATCTGGTGAGTTGATGTTTGTAATTTTCAATTTGTTTAAAAGAAATTTAATAAAAATGTTCAAATGAAAATAAAAAGGAATAAGACTAGGGGACATGCAATGAAGCTACAATGTAACTCATTTAAGACTAATAAGAGAAAATATATTTTCACTCAATGCATAATCAAACTGGAATTCGTTACCAGTGTAACTGGGTTTAAAGAAGGTTTGGACAAGTTCCTGGATGAAAGGTCCATAATCATAAACATTATTTGTTATTTACATACAAGGGTGAACTTGTATACATTAAACCTGTTTTGGGGAATTGATTGTAGGCTGTCCATGAGTGTTTGATTAACCTTCTACTGGGGAGGGGGGGGGTTACGTAGTGGGGCCAAAGTGTTCAACGAATAGGTGAGTTTTTTAGGGGTTTTAGAAAGGTTTGTAGGTCCGTGATGTTTCTTATCGAGTCCGGGACTGTGTAGGTCGCATATAATTCGAAGGAAAGTGCACATGCTTGTTGGGTGGACTTTGTTCTTGCATGGGTGATGATCAGGGTGTTCTTTGTAGATTGTCTTCTAGCTCTTGTGCTGCTGAGTTTGGAGCAAGGTATGCAGATGTGATGTAGGATGGCTGTTGATGGCTTTGTGGATAAGAAGGAGAGTCTTGTATTTGATCTGGATGGTCAGTGGTAGCCAGAGTAGTTGGTTAAAGGTGGGTGATATGTGGTCATATTTTGATGCTCCTTTCAGGGTGCATACTGCTATATGTAGGGCAGTGCGTAGAGGGAGCAGGGTGAATTGTGGGAGGCCTTGGTAAATGTATTTATTTATTTAAAAGGATTTATATCCTGCTTTATCCTTAAATCAAAGTGGTTTACACTGCAAACAAATCAATTGGGGTGGTGTGGGGGTGTCGGCATGCTGTGTTGGTGAAGGTAGTGTACTTGGGTGTGTTGGTAGGTACATCTTGGTTGGGGTGCAATATATACATGTTTGAGCTATCTACAGTGGGTTATATACAAGGAATGAGGGGGCTGTTGCAGGGCGGGGAGGGAGTACTGCGTAAATATTAGAGTCATGTAATGTCACCGTAATATTTACGCAGTACTCCCTCCCCGCCCTGCGACAGCCCCCCTCACTCCTTGTATTAGAGTCACCTAATGTCACCGTCTCTCACTTGGTTTGCAGCTTGTCGTGCTGTGAGGGCTTGCGTGCATCATTGATGCTGAGAGCTAAACTATCGGTAGTTTAACTACTGGCAGGGTCTCCCAAGATGGACAGGTCTCAGCTGAGGTGCCAGACTAAGAGAAACCACCCATCTAGGCAGCAGCAGAATAGGATAGTGTTGACGGCGGAGGATCACATTTTTGTGACAACAGCAACAACACCAAACTTAAACTGCGCGGAAGAAAGGCCCGGCAATCTACTTCTGTATCTTGACATGAAAACCCAATGGACAGTTACAACAAAACAAATTGTGCTATGGTGCTGGAAGATGAGACCCCCAGGTGAGAAGGCACTCAACTAGCTACTGGGGAAGAGCTGAAGACTTTTCAGAGTAAAGCCAGCATTTATGATGTGGTTGGATCAAAGCCCTCGGGAAGTCTGACTACTGATATAGCTGCGCATGAAATGAGTCAGAAGCTGTAAAGATGTCTTACGCATTGGAACATGGAACGTACGAAGCATGAACCAAGGGAAGTTGGAGGTGGTCAAGAATGAAATGGAACGTGTACAACTTGATCTGTTGGGTGTCAGCGAACTGAAATGGCCTGGCATCGGGCACTTTGCATCAGATGATCACATGGTCTACTATGCTGGAAATGAAAGACAAAGAAGAAATGGTGTTGTATTTATAATAAAGAAGAAACTTGCAAGAACTGTAATGAAATACAATGCAGTCAGCGAATGCTTAATCTCTATTCGTCTACGAGGATTGCCTATCAACATAACTATAATTCAAGTATATGCCCCAACAACAGCTGCAGAAGAGAATGAAATTGAAGAGTTCTATGAACAAATATAAGCTGAAATTGACAGAACATGCAAACAGGATATCCTGATAGTCATGGGTGACTGGAACACAAAAGTTGGCAACAAAGAAGAAGGCAAAGTAGTTGGAAAATATGGACTTGGCAACAGAAATGAAGCTGGAGAAAGACTGATAGAATTCTGCAAGACCAATGATCTATTCATCTCAAACACCTTCTTCCAGCAACACAAGCGGCGAATGTACACATGGACTTCACCCAATGGATTGTATAAAAATCAAATTGACTACATCTGTGGAAGTCAACGATGGAAAAGTTCTATAACATCAACAAAGACAAAACCTGGAGCTGACTGTGGTACAGATCATCAACTACTAGTATGCAAACTCAAGCTAAAGTTGAAAAAGAGCAAACCACTCATGAATGCAGCAAAATATGACCTTGAGAATATACCACTGGAATTTAAAGACTGCCTGCAAAATCGATTTGCTGCTTTAGATACAAATGACAGAGCTCCGGAAGAGTTATGGAATGACATCAAGAAGGTTGTGTTGGAAGAAAGCGAGAAGTCTCTACAAAAGGTGAAAAAGCAAAAGCGGCCAAAATGGATGACGGAAGAAAAACTCTGAAAATTGCCCAGAAACACAGAGAAGCTAAAGCCAGAGGAGAAAGAAAGACAATCGCAGAACTCAACAGAGATTTCCAACATGCAGCAAGACAGAACAAGGAAAAGTACTACAATGACACTTGCAAGGAAATAGAAGCAGAAACTATTAGAGGAAGAACAAGATTGGCTTTCCTAAAGCTACGAGAGTTAAAGAAAAAGTTCCAGCCTCGAATTGGAATGTTACAAGATGCTCAAGGTTCTATGTTGAATGATGCTGAGAAGATCAAGAAAAGGTGGAAGGAATATACAGAGTTTTTATATGATAAAGATCAAGTGGACCAACAGCAGTTTCAACCTGTACCTTATGATTGGGAACCATTGGTGATGAAATAAGAAGTTGAAGCAGCATTGAAAGCCTTATCAAAGAACAAAGCACCAGGCATTGATAGCATTCCCATAGAAGTATTACAACAATCTGATGCAGCTGTTACTGTACTTACAAGGCTCTGCCAAGAAATATGGAAGACAACAACATGGCCAACTGACTGGAAAAGATCTGTGTTTATACCAATACTAAAGAAAGGTGATCCAACTGACTGTGGAAATTATCGAACAATCGCTCTGATCCCATATGCCAGCAAGATTCTACTGAAGATTATTCAAAAGAGACTACAACCATACCTGGAACAAGAACTACCTGAAGTGCAAGCAGGGTTCAGGAAAGGGAGAGGAATGAGAGACATCATTGCGGATGTGAGATGGATCCTTGAAAAGACTAAAGAATACCAAAAGGATATCTATTTGTGCTTCATCGACTATAGCAAGGCTTTTGACTGTGTAAACCATGAGAAACTCTGGGCCACATTAAGAAGCATGGGTATACCAGAACACCTGATCGTTCTCTTGCGCAATCTGTACATTGATCAAGAAGCAACAGTTCGAACGGAACAAGGAGAAACAGAATGGTTTAAAATAAGCAAAGGTGTAAGACAAGGCTGCATACTTTCCCCCTACCTGTTTAATTTATATGCAGAACAAATCATCAGAGAAGCAGGATTGTATGAAGACAACAGAGGTGTGAAGATTGGTGGAAGACTCATCAACAACCTTCGCTATGCTGATGATACCACATTACTGGCGGAAAGTGAAGATGATCTGAAACATTTGCTTCTCACAATCAAAGAACATAGTCTCAAAATGGGCCTGCACCTTAATGTAAAGAAGACAAAGATCATGACAACTGGCATAATCAACAGGTTCATCTTTGAAGGAGAAGAAATTGAAATTGTGAACAACTTTAACCTACTTGGATCAGCTATCAATAAAGAAGCAACAAGCAGTCAAGAAATCAAACGACGCATTGCTCTTGGCAGAATGGCTATGAAAGACCTAGATAAGATTCTCAAGAGCAGAGATGTCTCTCTCCATACAAAGATTCGACTTGTTCAAGCCATGGTATTTTCAATAACATCATATGGATGTGAAAGCTGGACAGTGAAAAAGACAGACAGGAAGAAAATTGATACCTTTGAATTATGGTGCTGGCGGCGAATACTGTGTATACCATGGACTGCCCAAAGAACAAACCAGTCGGTACTAGAGATCATCAAACCTAAGCTTTCTTTAGCAGCTCAGATGACAAGACTTTGACTTTCATACTTTGGACACATCATGCGAAGAGAGAGATCATTAGAGAAAGACATCATGCTTGGCAAGATAGGTCAACGCAAAAGAGGAAGGCCAGCAATGAGATGGATCAATACAATAACAGCAGCTACGGGTACCAGTCTGTCAACAATGAGCCTGACTGAAGACCAAACACAATTTAGGATAGCTATCCAGAGGGTCGCCATGAGTCGACGCCGACTCGACGGCACTTAACAACAACAACGTCACTGTAATGCTCTGTGTAGAGAGTTGTTTTGAGCGATTTTTGGAAGTCCTTAATATCGATCATTGGTCTTAAGTTGGTGGGGAGTGAGTTCCAAATGGCGGGTGCTGCCAGGGATATAGCTCTCTTTGAAGTGGTTTGCCTCATTTTGGTGAATCCCTTGGGGGTTGTGATGGTGTTTGTGGTGTCTCTCCTTCTGGGTCTGAGGCTGGAGTCAAAGCTGATAATTGCCTGCAGACTGTCTGTTGAGATGTCCTGTTTGATTTTGAAAAGGTTCAGTATTGTTTTGTAGCGGATGCGAGTCTCTATTGGAAGCCAATATGAGTTGCAATAGTCAATACATGGGAGGATTATGGCTTGGAATGCAGAGCTGAAGTCCAGGCTTTGTGGTAGATTGCTCTGACCTTTTTGGGAACCTGCCAGGTACTTGTGATCTGGATTGGCCACTGTTGGAAACAGGATACTGGGCTTGGTGGACCTTAGCCTGACCCAATATAGCCTATCTTATGTTCTTATAATTAAGACAAATTTGTTATTGTTCACAAATGGGGGCCCCTTCTGAGTGTATGTCAAAGTTGTTGGAGGGGAGGCTGAATTCTTCGGTATGTTAGCCGAGGACATTGATAGTATATCCAGGCTTTCATATTTTCTAGATTAGACTATTGTGATACCTTTTTGTTAGGTCTTTCTCAGAAGACTCTGCAGAGGATCCAGTTGATTCAGAATATGGCTGCTAGGCTGGTAAAGGGTTTTACGTAAGTTCAACTGTATTAGCTCTGTTTTGCAACAACTCCATTGAATCCCTGTAAGTTTCAGGATTGAGTATAAAGTAGTGGTCCTGATTTTTGTGGTTTTAATGGTTTAGCCTTGAATTACCTGGCTGATTAATATTTCCTCCCAGTAGAGTATCATGCTTGCCAGGTAACAAGCTATTGTCTATTCCCTCAATGAAAAATTCGTCATCATAATTGGGCCTTTTCTGTTAAGGCCCTTCTCTTGTGGAATTCACTCCCTACTGAGTGACGCACACTTAATGACTTGAGATTATTTAGAAAACAATTCAAGGTGTATATTTTTAGACAGGCCTATGGGGATGTTTTAGGAAATTAGAGAGTGGTGACGCTGGAGTCATCATTGTGTTAAGTAAAAATAAAACTATAACTAGCTAAATTATTATATTTTACTGTTGTCTTTTGACATATTAACATAGTATATGACGGCAGATAAAGACCAATATGGTCCATCTAGTCTGCCCAGTAAGATGACTAGAGTAGGTGTACCAGCAGCTCTGTGCTGGTCACTCCCCTCTATTTTTTTTAGGTATAAGAAATAGCGTAGTTACTCACCTGTAACAGGTGTTCTCCAGGAGCAGCAGGAATCAGTCCTCACTTATGGGTGACGTCGGCGCCGACGGAGCCCTCGCGGAGCAATTTTCCCCAGCTTTCAAAGAAAGCCTTTGGGAATTGCAGCGCGCATGCGCGGTCGTCTTCCCGCCCGAGGATGCCATCTTAGCCAGTCAGATGACATAGCTAAAAAAGACAGCATAAAAATTTGCAAAAAGAACATAAGCAGACGATTGCAACTCCAAGGGGAGGAGGGAGGGTAGTGATGAATGATTCCTGCTGCTCCTGGAGAACACCTGTTACAGGTGAGTAACTACGCTTTCTCCAGGACCAAGCAGGAAGTCAGTCCTCACTTATGGGACTCCCAAGCTCAAGGCTACCGGAGACCCTAAGCACAAAAATGAGCTCCCTCTAGCTCAGCAGCACAGAAGGATAGAATCTTCGCTGAATTATCACCCACCGGTAGCCCACATCCGGGATGGAGGGTAGGAGTTGCTCAGACCTCAAAGAGATTACGGAGGACTGCCTGTCCGAAAGCACTGTCCCTACGGGACTCCCTCTCGAGACAGTAATGGACCGCAAAAGTCTGGCTCGAGGACCAAGTAGCGGCCCGGCAGATGTCTGCCAGCGGAACAGAGCGGAGGTAAGCCACTGACGTAGCCTTTGCCCGAACGCAATGAGCCGTGACTCGACTTTCTAAGGAGAGTCCGGCTGCCCCATAAGCCCAAGAGATACAGTCCGCAACCCAGATGGACAGAGTACGCTTGGAGACCGGGAGCCCCAATTTATTGGGGTCAAAAGACACAAAAAGCTGAGCAGCTTTACGGTGCTCCCGCGTACGGTCAAGGTAGAAGTTCAATGCCCTTCTACAGTCCAGGGTATGGAGGACCGTTTCAGCTCGGCTGGAGTGTGGTCTGGGAAAGAAGGTTGGAAGTACCACCTCCTGATTGATGTGAAAAGGGGAGACCACTTTAGGCAGAAATTTTGGGTGAGTCCGTAGGACTACCCTATTCTTGTAGAACCTAGTGTAGGGGGGATCAGACACGAGGGCCTGCAATTCACTTACGCGTCTAGCGGAAGTGAGGGCTATCAAGAACAGTGTTTTCCAAGACAGAAAACGTTGAGAACAGGTAGCCATAGGTTCAAAAGGCGGACAGGTGATCCGCTGCAAAACCACATTCAGGTCCCAGTCAGGCGCTGGCGGACGCAGAGGTGGTTTAAGTAGAAGGAGACCTCGGAGAAACCTCGCTATGAGAGGGTCGTTGGAGAGAGGTCTGCCGTCCACCGGCACATGATGTGCTGAGAGAGCACTGAGGTGAACTTTGACGGAGTTGGACTTAAGTCCCAGATTAGAGAGGTGCAGCAAGTACTGCAAGATCACCGACACCGGGCAGGAGAAGGGATCCTGAGACTGTTGGGTACACCAGACTGCAAAGCGACGCCATTTAAGGGCGTAGCATTTGCGGGTAGAAGGCCGTCGCGAAGCCAAGACGACTTCCTCCACCTCCGCCGGCAGGAGAAGGGGAGCAAGGACTACCCTCTCAGCAGCCAGGCCATGAGGTTGAGAGACCTGAGGTTGGGGTGCAGTAGGGACCCCTGATCCTGAGTGAGGAGATCCGGTTGTACCCCCAGAGGGATTGGATCCTCCACCGCCAGTTGCAGCAGGAGCGGAAACCACGGCTGCCTGGGCCAGCGAGGGGCCACCAGGATCATGAAGGCTTTGTCTCGGAGAACCTTGAAAAGAGTCCGAGAGACTAGCGGGATGGGAGGGAAAGCGTACAGAAGGCTCCCCGACCATGAGATTAGAAAGGCGTCCGCCGCAACCCGAAGGGGGTGTGGCTGACGAGAGCAGAAGCGAGGAAGCTGCCGGTTGTGAGGACTGGCAAAGAGATCCACCGTGGGGAGGCCCCACTTGAGGAAGAGCTTCTGAACTACCAAGGGATCCAGACGCCACTCGTGTGGCTGGAGGACCCTGCTGAGTTTGTCCGCAAGGCAATTTTCCGGGCCCGGGAGATAAACTGCCTTGAGGAGAATGCCGTGACTGACGGCCCAAGAGCAGAGCTTCTGTGCCTCCCGGCAGAGGAGGAAGGAGCCCGTGCCCCCCTGTTTGTTCACGTAGAACATGGCAACTTGATTGTCCGTCTGTACAAGGACGGACTGTTGGGAAGTCAGGTGGGAGAAGGCCTTGAGAGCTAGGCGGATCGCCCTGAGCTCCAGGAAGTTGATCTGCTGAGCAGACTCCCACGTGGTCCAGAGGCCCTGAGTACGTGCCTCTTGGCAATGTGCTCCCCAGCCCAGGAGGGATGCATCGGTGGTCAGCACCCGGGTCGGTTGAGGCGACTGGAAAGGCATTCCGAATATCAGGTTCGGCTGCCGGAGCCACCACCGGAGAGACGAGACCAGCGGCTCGGAGACGCGCACTAGGTCCGCTAGGCCGCCTGTGGCTTGTCGCCACTGCTGGCGGAGACACCATTGAGCAGACCGCATATTCAGGCGGGCATTGGGGGTCACATGGACGGTGGAAGCCATATGGCCGAGCAGTCTCAGGAAGCGCCTGGCGGAGACCAGGGGCTGGCTGCGAAAGCGGTCGGCTAGGTCCATGAGTCGTTGAGCCCTGTCGAGCGGCAGGTATGCTCGCGCCTGAGGAGTGTGCAGCCTCGCGCCGATGAACTCGAGATCCTGTGAGGGGAGCAAAGTGGACTTTGCGAAGTTTATAACAAAGCCCAAGTGCTGCAGAAGAGTCACCGTGCGGCACGTGGCGTTGGTGACCTCCTGAGCGGACGCTGCTCTGATGAGCCAGTCGTCGAGGTACGGAAAGACATAGAGGCCGTGAAGCCGGAGATGGGCCGCCACGACCGCGAGACATTTTGTGAAGACTCGCGGTGCGGAGGACAGGCCAAAGGGCAGTACTCTGTACTGGTAATGATTTCCTGCCACCACAAACCTTAGGTATTGGCGGTGGCTTGGGTGGATGAGGATGTGCGTGTAGGCATCCTTTAGATCCAAGGAGCATAGCCAATCTCCCTGCTGGAGGTAGGGCAGAAGGATTCCAAGGGTAAGCATTTTGAACTTCTCCCGCACAAGGAACTTGTTGAGGTTGCGCAAGTCCAGGATGGGTCTGAGGCCCCCTGTTCTCTTTGGTATCAGAAAATACCTGGAATAAAAGCCTTGACCTCTCAGGTGGTGGGGCACCGGTTCCACCGCCTGTTCCTGCAGAAGACCTGCTAACTCCTGAAGGAGTAATTCCTGTGCAGAGGGGGGTCGCGGAGGTTCTCCCGGAAAATAGGAGGGAGGGACCTGATGGAAGTGGAGAAGATAGCCTTCTCGCACGACTTGAAGCACCCAGGCATCTGCGGTGATGCTGGACCACCTGTGGGCGAAGTAAACCAGCCGGCCTCCGGTGCTGGGAGGAACCAGCGGGGGGGGGAGAGGCTATGCTTTGTGAGTCAAAAACCCCCACCCTGCTGAGCAGGGGCTGGTGGTGCAGGCTTGGGGGCTTGCTGCCTACGGGACCCGTTACCCCGTCCCTTGGCCTGCTGGCCCTGTTGGGGAGCTGCAGGGGCCTGATAATGGGGGTACTGTTTGTAGGCAGCCGCCTTCCTCGGGTAAAAGGACTTTTTCCCCGAGCCCTTCTTTTTCTGGGAAGGGGCGGAGGTCTTCCTAGAAAGCCTGGTCCTGGTGAGAGTCTCAGTCTCGATTTGTGCAGCCTTATCCGCCATGGGCTTGCCAAAGAGGTTTTCGCCTCGGCAGGGGACATCGACCAATTTGTCCTGCACCCAGGGCTCAAGGTCTGACGACTGAAGCCAAGCCTGTCGGCGGGCACCGATGCCGGCTGCGGCCACTCGAGCCGATGCTTCAAAGCCATCATAGGCTGCTCGGGACATGAAACTTTGAGCAGTCCCGAATGCCAGTGGACAAGGCCAGGAACCTCCGCAAGGGTTCCTCGGACAAACCAGCGGAGAATCCGGCTAGCTCTTTAGCCAGATCCCGGAGATACATGCCCATGTAGAGCTGGTAAGTCTGGACACGACATGCGAGCATAGAGCCTTGGAAACACTTCTTACCAAGGCCATCCAGGTTACGGGCCTCCCTGCCAGGAGGCACCGAGGAGTGCATCTTCTGGCTCTTAAGACGATGCATGGCCGATTCCACTACCATGGAATGGTGTGGTAGCTGTGCCTTTTGAAAGCCAGGGCTCTTACGGACTCGATAGATAGAATCGACCCGCTTGCTCAGGACCGGCGAGAGGAGGCTGGACTCTCTCCCACATGCGGAAGAGTAGTCGTTCCAGCATAGGAGGAACCGGTACAGTAAAGTGTTCCCTCGCGGGAGAGTCATACTGGAGGGCGTCGAGCTCTTCGGCTCGAGGCTCCTCCTCGGGATCCGCAGGGAAGGCCAAAGCCTTGGCCATATCCCTAACGAAGTCCGAGAACCGGGCATCCTCCGGGGGGACTGCTTCCGAGGCTCGGACTCCGGTGAGTCCGAGGGGACACACCGAGTCCGGAAAGAATCAGGCGACTCTTCCTCTTCAGACTCCCAGACCGACTCCGACGAGGACTCGGTGGGGTCGGCCCGGGCAGGGCGCGGCGCCTGCCGCCCCGACGCCGAGGGAGTCGGCGTCGGCGACCTCGGTCCCGAACGGGAGGCCGAGGGTGACCTCGACCGAGGATCGACTCGAGTTCTCATCGACTCGAGGATCGGCTCGGTCTCCGGGGTCGACTTGGACGTCGACGTCCCGGCGGTCGGGGCAGCGGCGCCAGCGAGCAGTGCCCGCTGCTGGTCCATGAAGGCAGACAGTCTGCTCTCCAAGGCCGTCAACCTGAGTCCGAGCTCAGGTGACCCAGCAGCCCCCGACTCGGGCCCCGACGGCGTCGGGCCCGACGTCGGCTGTCGCGGAGGCGAGTCCAGAAGGACTACAGGACTTACCCGAGCAGGCATCTCCGACTCCAGGCGAGGTCGCTTCTGGAGGTGTTCCTTCTCCAAGGACCCGGGGCGGCTATCGGGGCTATGCGACCTGGCCCTCGCGGAACCAGGAGCGTCCACCGACGCCGCCCTCGCGGGTTTCACCGTCCGACGATGGTCCCTGGAGGGAGAACCCCGGTCGGAGGAACTCCGGCGACGGTCCGAGCTGGAGCCTTTTGACGCGGAGGCCTCCGACGAGGTCCGGGTACGGCTGGGGTCAGCGAAGATTCGATCACGCTGATGCCGCCGACTTCTCAACGCTTTTGAGGACATTTTGCCACAGGGCCCACAGATCAGTTCCTCATGATCCGGGCCCAGGCAGCGGAGGCAAAAGTCGTGTGTGTCAGTTAGTGACATATTTCGGTCACACTGACCACACCGCTTAAAACCACTGGCAGCCATCAGGGGAAAAAGGGCCCCTGCGAGGTCAAAGGACCGGGCTGCCAGGGAAAAATCGAAAACGAAAGCTGACAAAGTCAGAAAAACCGAAAAAAGTAAGAGGACTCGTGACCGGCGTCGCGAGTCCGGGCGGGAAAACGATCGGCGTCGAACCGAAGGAAAAAAGGATAAAATAATGAATAAAATCGACTTTTTCGCGGGGACAAGACGGGGACGTCTGTAGGGCTCCGCGGAAAAAAGAAGACTGGCTAAGATGGCACCCTCGGGCGGGAAGAAGACGACCGCGCATGCGCGCTGCAATTCCCAAAGGCTTTCTTTGAAAGCTGGGGAAAATTGCTCCGCGAGGGCTCCGTCGGCGCCGACGTCACCCATAAGTGAGGACTGACTTCCTGCTTGGTCCTGGAGAAAAAGTTAATTCTGATGTTATCCTCTTGCTATAAAGGAATCCACAGTGTCCCATGCCATTTTGAATTCCGTCACTGTATTGTTTTGTTCCCGCACTGAATGGTTCATTGTGTGATATAAACATGTAAGTAAATAAATGAAATACTTTCACTGTGGGCATTTACAGGGGTAGAGTTTGGGCAAAGTGCAAATTTTGCAAGCATAAGTGCTCGTAGCCTTTCTGACCACTTACACCCCTATTTATAAAGCACGTGAGAAAAGAGGCCTAAAATACACACATGAAATCCTCATAGTGCTGATATTCAGTGTCACTAGATAGATAACTAAAGGTTGCCCTGTGGCTTTCCGGAGAGCGGCAGCACTGGCCACAGTATCTGGCTATTCAGCACCTGCCACTTTCCACAGACTGGTGCTGGCATTTAATACAATTGCTGACCACTATGAAAATATTGGCCCAGTAATTTACTGCTCACAATTGTTAGTAATCTAGATTTGTGAAAACAAGCACGTTGATGGAATTATGTTTTAAAGCAATTTGAGATGAAATTTGTATATTTATTTATTTTATTTATTTATTTAATTTTCTTATATACCGCGCTATTTGTCATCAGTGCGGTTTACATTGAAACAATACAACAATTGGTCAGATATAACAGACCTATTACAAGTAACAGGAAAATTAACATGGAAGTAAACAGGGAAATCAACATGGAAGTAAACAGGGAAATCATTTCTCAGAATGCTTTTATTTTTCTTAAAACTGCCAAAGAAACATGTTTTTTTTTTAGCCCTAAACATATTGGGCCTGATAATCAAAGGCATTTACATGGTTTGCAGACTTGCAAACCATGTAAATGCCGCTTAGTGGGATATCCGCGGGTGCTGTTGCTACATGCCCCAGTGCTATGCGGTTTGCATTGGGGTGTGTCGTGAGCATTCTGGGGTGGAACGGAGGCAGCGCCCATTGCTAACCAGGCAACGGCGATATTGAGCCACTGCCCAGTTAGCAACCAATGGGTAAAATTAGGTGCAGCAAAGGCTGGCATTTTACCCATAGGAGCTACCTGGGCAGCGGCTCAATATTGCCACTGCCCGGTTAGCTTCCAGATATTCAATGCCACTGGCCAGATGTGGCCCCAACATTGAATATCTGGGGTTAAACTTCAGCAGCGACGGCTATGTGCTTTACAGGCACTAGCCACTACTGCTGAATATCAGACCTATTCTAACTGCTTTCACAAGCTGTAAAAGTTATTTTCAATTGAGAATAATTAATGGCTGTAGGCTTAGTGTGCAGAAGAAAAGTCGGGCAATCCCAGTTGCACTAGGGGATAGTCACAGTCACCAGGAGTTGACATCAACTTGATGGCACTTCACCACCACCACATGGTTGCCATGGTAGTGACGTTCACTGCTGTAAAATTACTTACCAAACCACAAGATTGTACTCCTTAAGGTACTGTATTAAGGTTGTTTGGTTTATTATGAGAAGCAACATCGTGTTAAAATTTGTCTAAAGGGCAGCCTTGATTGAAATGTTAATATATTTTTCTCACTATGCCATTTGCAGTTGAAAGTCTTCCATCTTCTGCAGAGTCTTCAGCAGCAGCAGCGGGGGCAGCCTCCTCGACTCAGCCACAGCTCACAGAAGGATCACATTTCATGTGTGTATAGTACCAGAAGAACACAGGACTGGCTATGTGGGTATTAGTATGTTTCTCCTCTTAGTATTCAAGTTATTTTTTGTCAAATTCCTTGTTGGACAAACACCAGGCAGGCTAAATGGTGGCCTAGGGTGGCAGCTCGGAGGAGAGATGTGGGAGTGGCAGAAGTTTAGAAGTATGATGTCCAGTTCTATGTTTTATCAGGATCATTCAGAGAGAGGTGGTGTTGGGCTGATCATGATTTTATTAAAATTTCATGGGAGGCACTGAGAGCGTGAAGGTCGGAAAGTTAATTGAGAAAAGACTGAAGATTTGCCAAGGTTGCCCAACACCCTTGGCACTGACCTCTTAGAAACACTGAGAATGACATAAGCAAAGTATCTGCTGAGTAGTTTCACGTCGAGAATTTAATTTGAAAGAGGTTTTTGAAAATGAGATATAATTCCATGTTTGGTTAAATATGAGTTGAGTTTAGCATTGCATCTAGGATGAAAGAATAGTTTAACAGTGTGAAGCGTCTGGAAACCCCAAATCAAAACCCATGGCTGAGATCGTCTTTACAGATGGAGTTTCTCTGCTCTTGCACGTGGGATTCTTGCCAACCAGTGTTGCCTGTTTTATATAGAATACATACAAAATGATGGCAGATAAAGACCATAAAACGTATCCAAACTAAGCAGCTGTATAATCCCTTCCTTTCCCTCAGAGGTCCTTTGCAGTTGTCTCATGCTTTCTTGAATTATAAGCGGAAGTGAGGATAAGAACTACAGTCTGGTTTAGTCTGACCTCTGTGGTGAGTAAATTAATGGAAACACTGCTAAAACAGGGGACAGTGAGGTTTCTGGAGTCCAATGGATTGCAGGATCTGAGACAGCTGGGTTTACCAGAGGCAGGTCTTATTGGACAAATCTGATTGATTTCTTTGACTGGGTGACCACAGAGTTGGACCGAGGGAGAGCCCTAGAGGCTGTGTACTTAGATTTCAGTAAAGCTTTTGGACACCGTTCCGCATAGGTGACTTTTATAAATAAGCTGAGCACCCTAGGGATGGACCCTAAAGTGACTGACTGGGTTAGAAATCGATTGAGTGGGAGTTCACAAAGGGTACAGGTAAATGGAGCTCACTCTGAGTAGAAGGATGTTACCAGTGGTGTGCCACAGGGATCTGTCCTTGGTCCAATTCTTTTTAAAGATTTTTGTGGCAGGGCTGTTGGGTAAGGTTTGCCTCACTGCAGCTGATGCGAAAATCTGCAATAGAGAAGACACCCAGGAAGGAGTAGATAATAGGAGGGATCTAGCTAAGCTTGAAGAATGATTGAGAATTTGGCAGCTGAAATTTAACACTAGAATATGTGGGGTCATGCATTTGGGCTGCGAAAATCCAAGGGAGCGGTACAGTATAGGGGGTGAAGTACTTCTGTCCACAAAAGAAGTGTGCGACCTGAGCGTGATTGTTTCTGATGATCTTAAAGTGTCTAAACAGGTAGAAAAGGCAGTGGCAAAAGCCGAAAGGATGCATGGGTACATAGGGAGAGGAATGTCCAGCAGAAAAAAGGAGGTGATGGTGCCTCTATATAAGTCTTTGGTGAGACCTCATTTGGAGTATTGTGTGCAATTCTGGAGACCACATCTTCAAAAGAATATAAACAGGATAGAGTCCTTGCAGAGAGTAGCTACTAAAATGGTCAGTGGTCTTCGTTATAAATCATATGGGGACATGCATTGTGGAACCTGTGTGTCTTTTTGCGAACCTGCCAGGTACTTGTGACTTGGATTGGCCACTGTTGGAAACAAGATACTGGGATTGATGCATTTTGGTCTGACCCAGTATGGTATTTCTTAGTTCTTATGTTCTCAATATCTATATGTTAGTGGAAAGGCGGGATAGAGGAGATATGATAGAGATGTTTAAATACCTCCATGGCATAAATGCACAAGATGAGAGCCTCTTTCAATTGAAAGTAAGCTCTGCAACAAGGGGACACAGGATGAGAGTGAAAGGGGATAGACTCAGGAGTAATACACAAAAATATTTCTTTACGGAAACAGTGGGAGATGCATCTCCCAATGGTGGTAGTAGTGAAGAGGACAGTATCTGAATTCAAGAAAGCATGGGACAAACACAGAAGGTTTCTAAAGGAAAAAAGGGACTATAATAGTTAATATGGAAGGGCAGACTAGCTAGGTCATATGGTATTTTCTGCTGTCCTGTGTCTCTGTTTCTACAATATAGTAACATAGTATATGACGGCAGATAAACACCAGTATGGTCCATCTAGTCTGCCCAGCAAGGTGGCAAGAGTAGGTGCACCTACCGCTTCGTGCAGGTCATCCCTCCCTATGCCTTTATTTAGGGGTGTACACACTGCTCCGTGTAGGGCATCCCTATTTGTTGAGATATAAGAGATAGTTAAGTTTATTTTTTATTTTATTCTGTTGCTATAAAGGGATTCACATGTCCCATGCCATTTTGAATTCTGTCACTGTATTTGTCCCCACCACTTCTATCGGGAGGGCATTCCAAGCATCCACCACCCTTTCAGTGAAAAAATATTTCCTGAAATTGCCTTTCAGTTTACCCCCTTGCAGCTTCATGTTATGCCCTCTAGTTTTACAGCTTCCCTGTTTTTTGGAAGAGGTTTCTTTGTTCATAAATACTTAAAGGTCTGAATCATATCTCCCCTGTCCCTCCTCTCCTCCAGAGTGTACATATTTAGGTCTTATCAAGTCTCTTCTCATAAGTCTTCTGACGCAAGCTCTAAATCATTTTGGTCTCCTTCCTCTGAACCGTTTCCAGTCTTTTTATCCTTTGCGAGATATGGTCTCCAAAACTGAACACAGTATTCCAAGTGAGGCCTCATCAGTGACTTGTACAGTGGCATTAATACCTCTTCCTTTCTGCTGGTAATCCCTCTTTGTATGCAACCTAGCATCCTTCTGGCTTTTGCCACTGCCTTGTCGCACTGTTTTGCTACCTTGAGATCCTCAGAAATAATCACACTAAGGTCCTTCTGGTCCATGCACACCAACCTCTCACCCCATGCTGCGTACATTTCCCTTGGATTTCTGCTTCCTAAGTGCATGACCTGTACTTCTTCGCATTAAATCTTAACTGCCAAGCATTAGGCCATTCTTCCAGTTTTTGTAGATCTTACCTCATGTTCTCCACTCCCTCATGGGAGTCCACGCTGTTGCAAATTTTCATGTCATCTGCAAAAAGACTTTTCCATTCAGTCCTTCAGCAATATCACTTACAAATACATTGAAAAGTACCGATCCCAGGACCAAACCCTGGGGCGCGCCCCGCTAATCACCCTCCTTTCATCAGAGTGAGTTCCGTTTACCATCACCTTCTGTCATCTGTCAGTCAACCAATTTCTGATCCAGTTCATCACCTGGGGACCCAGCCCCAAGCTGTTGAGTTTATTGATAAGCCTCCTATGAGGAACAGTATCAAAGGCTTTGCTGAAATCCAGGTAGATGACATCCATCGCATGCCCCTGATCTAGTACTCTGGTCACCCAGTCAAAGAACTCAATCAGGTTTGTTTGGCAAGATTGTCCTTTGGTAAAACCTTGTTGCCTCGTATCATGCATCCTGTTGATTTTGAGAACGTCCACTATTTGCTCTTTCAAAGGATGCCTCTGTATCGTTCCATGGTGCGACCGCACCTTGAATATTGTGTGCAATTCCGGTCACTATATCATAAAAAGGATATAGCGTTATTAGAAAAGGTACAGAGAAGAGCCACCAAAATAGTAAAGGGAATGGAAGGATACCGTTATGAAGAGAGGCTAAAAAGGTTAGGGCTGTTCAACCTGGAAAAGAGATAGCTGAGGTGAGATATGATAGAGGTCTATAAATTAATGAATGGAGTGGAACGGGTAAACGTAGATTGAATGTTTACACCATCAAAATACAGAAAGACTAGGAGGCATGCAATGAAGCTACAGGGTAACCTATTTAAGACTAATAAGAGAAAATATTTTTTCACTCAACGTGTAATCAAACTCTGGAATTTGTTACCGGAGGATATAGTAAAAGCTGTTAGTGTAGCTGGGTTTAAAAAAGGTTTGGACAAGTTCCTGAAGGAAAGGTCCATAAACCATTATTAAAAGGGACCCAGGATATCACTGCTTGACCCAATACAAACATTGTGGAACCTGTGTCTTTTGGGGAAACTGCTAGGTACTTATGACCTAGATTGGCCACTGTTGGAAACAGGATACTGGGCTTGATGGACCTTGGTCTGACGCAGTAAGGCATATCTTATGTTTTTATGTTCCATTACTTTTCCTGCCACCAAGGTAAGACTTACCAGCCTGTAGTTTATCACTTCTTCCCTGTTACCACTTTTGTGAAGAGATACCACATCAGCCCTTCTCCAGCCCTGAGGAACTTCTGTCTCCAAGGATCTGTTAAAAACATCCTTTAACGGCCCTGCAAGAACCTCTGAGCTCTTTCAGGATCCCGGGATGTATCCCATCTGGTCCCATGGTCTTGTCCACTTTCAGTTTTGCAAGTTGTTCTAACGCATCTTCTGTGAATGGTGTGGTATCTACTCCATTCCCATTTTTATATTTGGGAGTCACAGGTGGTCATTCTCCAGGATTTTCTTTAGTTAAAACAGAGCAGAAGTATTTGTTTAGTAATTTTGCTTTTTCAATGTCACTTTCCACGAGTCCGTTCCCAGCACATCTGAGTCCTGCAGTTCCACCTCTGATTTTCCTCTTCTCCCGAATATACCTGAAAATGTTTTCTCACCATACTTCACATCTTTAGCCATCTTTTCCTTTGCCTTTGATTTTGCTTTCCTTATTTCTCTTTTTATCTTTTAGTTTGATCTTGTATTCTTTTCTGTGTTCCTCTATTTTTTAGCTTTTGAATTTTGTGAAAGCTGTGTTTTTTGCCTTTATTTGAACAGCCACTTCATTGGAGAACCAAACAGGTTTCCTTCTCCTCTTGTTTTTATTTACTTTCCTTACATATTTATCTGTTGCCCCTTTTATTGCCACCTTTAGTTTAGCTCATTGCAATTCCACTTCCCTTATCCCCTCCCACCCTGCCAACTCCTCCTTCAGGTACTTGGCCATTTTACTGAAGTCAGTGTTTTTGAAGTCTAGGACTTTGAGCTTGCTATGATTGGACTGCACCTTGACTTTTATCTCAAACCACACCATGTGATTATCACTGCTGCTCACGGGGGCCCCCACCCGAACAATCGACACACTATCTCCGTTGATGAGCACTAAATCCAGCATTGAGCTTTCCCTGGTCAGTTCCATCACCATTTGTCTAAATAACGCATCTTGGAATGAATCCACAATTTTTTTACTACTTTCCAGATTTGCAGAAGGAATACTCCAGTCCACATCGGGTAGATTAAAGTCACCCAATATGATCACTTCCCCCTTTGTGGCTATCTTTGCAATATCTATAATCAATACGTTATCTTATTTCTTCGGTTTGAGTCGGAGGCCTGTAGACCACAACAGTATGGATGACAGTGCCATCTCCTCTTTATTTATTTATTTTTCTTATATACCACGCTATTCAGCATCAGCGCGGTTTACATGTAACAGTAACTGTTCAGTGAAGACAATCTACACTGAACTTACAATATAACAGAAATGTACAATCTTTCCAATACAATCCATAGTGCTGCTTCTTTTCCCCACGTCTCCTGCATTTCAGTAGCTTTAATATTGCTTTTGACATACAGGGCTACTCCTCCTCCTTTTCCACTTTCTCTATCTCTTCTAAATAGATTATAGCCAGCTATGGCTATATCCCATTCATGCGATTCATTAAACCATGTTTCTGTAATGGCCACAATGTCCAAGCCCATTTCCATCATTAGAGTTTCCAGGTCAGGAACTCTGTTGGCTAAGCTTTGAGAATTTGTGCTCATTGCTTTCCAGCATTTGTTGACTGGCTTGCTTGTATTTTGCATTCATTTTTTTCTACACACCTCTTCCCACTTGTCGTTGATGTGTGGTTTAAAAGTGTGGCTGTTTCTAATGTTCTGCTTTTGCCAGGAGTGATGTCCTGAACTTGTCCTTCCCCATCTGTTACCCCCTTTCTCTAGCTTAAATACCTGTTCAGATACTGCCTGAATTTTTCACTTGGGATCCTTTTCCCTGCGACAGAGAGATGTAGTCCATTAGCACAGTATAGCCTCTTGTTGATCCATCTGTTTCCCCAGTTGCCTTTTTTTTTTTCAAAGATTTATTTATTAAGAACACACGATAAAATACAGAACTACATAAACAATATCAATTTTCCATTTTACAGGCATAATAAGCAGACATACCCCGGGCAGGGCTGTGTCTTGTCCACCGCCCGAGGGTTAACAATACAGCAAATAAAATTGTTTTAATTCCCTACCTGAACCCCTCCCCTCCTCCCCCCCCCCCTCCACCTCCCCACCCTCCACCTCCCCACCCTCCCGAGACCACAGGGACCAGATCTATCTACATGTCTTGTACCGCCTAGGGGCCCCTCAGCACCTTACTCCAAGCACAGAATAGCACTGCGAGATTTAGGCCGCAGTGTTTGAATGTAAGGTGTCCACACTAAAAGAAAGGAGGCCCAGCTCCGGGGGTGACGTTGCGCACTCCTCCTTTCCAAAAGCATAAATTGATGGAACCCGTTACGCCACTCCCAGAAGGAAGGGGCCGCCGACTCTAACCATCGCCGCAACACAGGACTCTTCCCCACCAGACATGCCTTCCGTACCAGTAATTGCTGCCATCGGCCCTTCGGGCGGAGTGGTCCCAAGTGGTCCAATGCCACTAATTGCCCTGTCCAGCAAAGCTGCTGCTGTAATAAACCACCTAAGTAATGTGCTATCCGAAGCCAGTAGCGACGTATGGGGGGACAACCCCACCACATGTGGCCCAGGTCCGCTAACCTACAAGCACATTTCGGGCACCCACCGTAAGTGGTAAGGTGACTACGCAATGCATTCCTCAGAGAGAAGTGGGCTCTCAAAATACATTTGAATTGAATTTCCCGCCAACGGGCACCTTCCGCTAATTGCGCAACACGGCCCAGCGCGGCTCGGACAGAGCTCAAAGCCACCTCACACCTCAATTCCCGCACCCAGGAAGCTTCCTCAGCCGAGTAATCTGTCTGCGTCATGAGAGGCTCCAATGCCTTTTTAAAAGTTGCTATATTAGGTGGAGTTTCCGCCCCAAGGGCAAAAAATTCTAGTATCCGCGTAGAATGGTCACCCTTCAGTTCTTGTCCCATCACTGAACCCACATAGTGAGACAGCTGCAAGTACGCGAACAGGGAAGCTCCGGGGCACAGGTCATACTCCCGGCATAACACCGCCAGGGACTTACACTGCCCCTCCAAGTCAATTACATGTCCCAACAACCGTATCCCCACCTGCGCCCATCGACGGAAGGGAATCGTATCCGATCCCGGAGGAAATTGGGCATTGCCCTGCAGTGGCAGCCAACTTGAAATCTCTGGCGAACATCCCCACGCTTTATTCAGCCATTGCCAGGTATGCCTTGTTGCCTGGACTAATACATTATTGGTCACACGAGCTGGCAAAAGCGCACGTCGCAAGTGTAAGGCCGCCAGCAAAGAGTGCGGCGTCATCAGGGCCTCCTCAAATGCCCTTGGGGTATACACCTCGGTGCTACCCAGCCAATCCCCCAAATGCCAGGCCTGGCAAGCCAAAGCATAGGTCCAGAGGTCCGGCACACCCACACCCCCGGATCGCCATCCCCCTCTCAAGTGGTTCATCGGTATGCGTGCTCTGGCCCCTCTCCAAAGAAACCTACGAAACTCACATTCCAAACGCAAAAGATCACGGCGTAGTAACCAAACTGGCAAGGTTTGTAGCCAGTAGAGGACCCGTGGCAATATCACCATCCCCAATGCTGCCGCCCTGCCCAATAGAGACAACGGAAGGGGGGACCACGCTTGAAGCTGCGAGCGAACCCTAGTCGGAATGCACTCAAAATTCCGCTTATATAATGCCGACAAGTCTTTAGTTAGCTCGATCCCTAAATACACAAAGGAGTCACCTGCCCATCTCAGGGGAAAGCTCCCTCCCCAACACCCCTGTAGCCGACCCCCAATGTCCAGGGCTTCCGATTTATCTCGGTTGATACGCAGCCCAGCGAAATCACCATAGCGGGAAAGTTCGGCCAACAAACACGGCAATGACTGCTGAGGGTCTCGTACATGAACAAGGATGTCATCCGCAAAGGCTGCGACTTTAAAGTCACAGGACCCGATATTAACACCACGAATATCGTTGGACTCCACTATACGCCGCAATAATGGGTCCAGTGTCAGCACAAACAGCAACGGAGAGAGCGGGCAACCTTGACGGGTCCCCCTCTCAAGGTCAAAGCTGTCCGACAGCACTCCATTGCATAAAATGCCAGCCGTGGGGTTTGCATACAGCAACTGCACCATCCTAATGAAGGAGTCGCCCAGCCCATACTGGGGCAAGAGAAATTTCATATAGTCCCAATTGACTTGGTCGAATGCCTTTTCCGCATCGAAGCTGATCAGTAATGACTGCTCTTCCTGCGCACTTACCCATTCTATGGAGGCTAGGATCTTTCGCAAGTTCCGCACTGCATGTCGCCCCTGGACAAAACCCACCTGCGACTCATGTTAACCATGATATCTCTTATCAGATAACCCACCATTGTATTAGTTTCCCCTGTTTCACCAAGTTATACTTCCTGTTAAATGTAATGACCAGACATATGTAAATTGTCGGATGTTTTCTGTTCAATGTAAACCGCGCTGATGTCTAATAGTGCGGTATATAAGAATTGTTAATAAATAAATAAATGTAACAGGCCCCCCAGCACGGAGGCCAACCGGTCGGCCAATACCTTCGCCAACACTTTCAAGTCAAAATTCAGTAACGAAATGGGCCGGTACGAAGCCGCCTGCGTAGGGTCTTTACCGGGCTTGGGTATTAAGGTAATAAATGCGTGGTTCACCCCCCAACCGAAGCTCCCCCGTTCTACCCTCTGGTGATACACCGCAGTCAACACAGGAGCCACTCGTTCACCCAAGAGCTTATAGAACTCCGCTCCAAACCCGTCGACTTATAGCAGCTGGCCCCCAGAATAACTTTATAGACTTCTTCCTCTGTTACTGGTGCATCCAGGGCTGACCGCTGTTCGGCAGTCAGCCTGGGCAGCCGCAGCTCCCGAAGATAGGCTTCCATTAATGTCATGGAGCTTGCAGTTCCCTTATAGAGCTTTTGAAAGAAAGAGCGAAATACTTGGGCTATCGCCTGGCTATGTTTATGTAGATGGCCCTGCTCATCCCGCAACGCCACTATGGAGCGAGATCCTTTGCTGCCCCTAAGACACCACGCTAAAAGCTTCCCCGGTTTGTCTCCAAAACGGTAGAGCTGATATCTATAATACATCAAAGACTTCTTTGCTCTTTGATGAAGCAGCTCATTAAGAGACGACTGCAGCTCCCCAGTATAGGCGTTTATTGGCCCCTGTGGGATTCCCCGTGCACCGTCGCCTGGCTTTCACAACCTGTTTTTCCAGTTGGACTATTCGTGACGCTACTAATTTTCGCTTCCGCGCACCATAGGCAATAATGTCACCGCGTAAGACCACTTTCACTGTTTCCCACAGTAATTCGGGCTCCTCCCTATGTCGTTCATGGATGGTAATAAACTCCCCCCATCGCTGCGCAAGGTAGGTATGAAATTCGGTATCTGTGTACAGTCCCAGGGGAAACCGCCAAATTCGCTGCGAGGCAGGAGGACCTCCCCACTGTAAGTCCACCCAAACCGGTGCGTGGTCTGATACCGCCGTTGGGCCAATCTCCACTTCCCCAACTTGTGCGAAGAGCCTCTCAGAAATCAAGACATAGTCAATTCGCGCACTGGAACCATGAGCTCGCGACTGATGGGTGAAATCTCGCTCCGAAGGATGGAGCAGGCACCATGGATCCACCAGTCCCAGCCGGCGCCGTAAATCCTGAAGTACCCTGGTAGTAGGGACCCGCCAACTCTCCCGCCCACCCCCGGAGGTGTCCAAATCAATATCCAGCACCCCATTATAGTCTCCTGTCAATATCAGAGGAACATCTGGCAATTGTTCGACCCTGGAAGCCAGGCGAGCACATAGTGATTTATCCAGGACATTCGGGGCATATAGGTTACCCAACACCACGGACCTCCCGTCCAAGTTGCCGTGTACCAGGAGGTAGCGACCGGTGGAATCTACATATTGCTGCACTAATTCGAAACGCAGCCTTTTATGAATCAGTAGGACCACTCCACCTTTTTTCCCAACCGCCGGGGCACCCCAGCTCTGCCCCACCCAACCTCTCTGCAATTTCGCATGTTCCTCAGCAGTCTGGTGGGTTTCCTGCAAGAAAGCAATATCGCACTGCAGCCGAGCCAGAGCCTGCAGTACCTTATGGCGTTTAACCGGGTTACCTATCCCGCAAACATTCCAAGAAACAAGCTTCAGGTGAAAACATAGTACATCTCAGCAAGTAATCTAATCTTCCAGTCCTTTCCTAGGCGAACCCCCCCAGCCTGGGGCCCACCCCTACACACTATAAAAATTCCCCAGTTGCCTTTAAATCTGAATCCTTCTTGTTTGCACCAGGTCTGGAGCCATGTATTAAAGTTGTTTATGTGATGCAGCCTTTCTGCCCCCTTACCAAGAACAGGTGAGAATGCTACAGTGTTAACAATGGGCTTGAGTTTCTCTCCTAGAGTCTGGAAGTCCCTTTGAACTGCAGAGGCACTGTTTCTAGCCAGGTCGTTTGTACCCAAGTGGATGACAACAACAATTTTGGAGTGCTCACTTTCTGCACTAACTATACCAACAATTTGGTTTGTATTCCTGCTGGCTGAAGAGCCTGGGAGGCATTTGACCATTATCTCTCCTTTCAACTGTGTTCCCAAGTTGGTGCCTCTGATGATGGAATCTCCAATTAGTAGTAGTTTTCTGTTTTGTGATTTTTTTTCTTCATATTTGGTGCATTATCAGTAGATTGGACATTGACTCTCATTTAAGGGCCCTCCAGTTTCCACGGATTGGGCATCCTCATTATCCAAGGCAGAGAAGGCATTATGCAGGGATATCTCTTGATGTATAGGGTGTCTCTGCATTATAGGTCGCAACCTAGCAGAGCCCACTGTGATCCATTTGTTCCTGGGATGTTTGATTCTTTGTGGGAGTGGTGGTGGATTTTGTATCCTAGAAGAGAGGTGTTTCATTGCAGCTAGTTCTTCCCTTAGTAGAGCCAATTATTTATGCATAGCAGCTAACTTTAGGCATATAGGGCAAGCTCTTAGGTTCAAAATGATTCTTCTCAGGATGAAAGCACCACAGTTATTGCACTGAATACACAACATGCTGATTAAGTGGCCCTAGGAGAAGGAGAAAAGGTGGGTGTAACACCTAATTAAAAAGGACAGATGTCAACATATATGATGACTATATAGGCAATGCAGCCCTGGGATGGGTGGGGTGAGGTGTAGGGTGGGCGGAAACCTAAGTGCCACTGGCCAGTAGTCCTTACATGAACTGAGGGCACACTCAGATATCTGATTTAAAGGCTATGCAAGGAATGTAGACAGTTAAAATATTCCTAAAAATGAACGTATATCCAACAGTTAAAATCTATATTAGGAAAAAAAACAGGCAATAGAAAAGCTGAAAGCTTAACTGTGTGGAGTCCTCTGGAAGTTGTGAATACTAAAGTTGATCAGGTACTTGTGGACAGGCTGTAAGGTAATTCAATTAGCTCCACCATCTCAACTGGGAGGCTATTCCAGATGTCTCCCACCCTTTACATAATGAAATATTTCCTTAGATTACTCCTTCACCTTCATACTCTAAATCCTCGTTCCAGAGTTTCCCTTTGATTGAAATAAGTACACTGCTTGTGCATTTATAGGTCAGAGATATTTAAATACCTCTGACCTATCTCCCCTGTCCTGTCTTTTCTCCAAAGTATACATATTGAAATCTTTAAGTCTGTCCTCGTATGCTTTATGATGAAGACCACTGACCATTTTAGTAGCCACCCTCTACATCAGGGGTTCTCAACCCTGTCCTCGGGACCCACCTAGCCAGTCGGGTTTTCAGGATAACCACAATGAATATGTATGAGAGAGATTTGCATACACTGCCTCCATTATATGCAAATCTCTCCCATGCATATTCATTGTGGTTATTCTGAAAACCCGACTGGCTAGGTGGGTCCCGAGGACTGGGTTGAGAACCCCTGCTCTACATGGACTTCATCCGGTTTCTGTCCTTTAGAAGGTGTGGTCTCCAGAAATGCACACAAAATGCTAAATGAGATCTCAGTTATCATTCGATTCCCAAATGGCTTCTGTTTTACGTTTCTCCTTATGCCAGATTCATTCCATTATGTCTTTTCTTAACTTCCAGGGTTTTCACACTCTAATCCACACACTTGTAATATCCTGGTTAGAGATTACTGCAACAAAATCTACTGTGGTGTCTGTACCTCTAACCTGAAAAAACTACAATTAATCCAAAATACCATCATTCGCTTATTAACCAATGCTACCCCTCTCTTCAAGCATCAAATTGTTAAAATGTAAACCGCGCTGATAACAAAAGTGCGGTATATAAAAGCTGTTAAATAAATAAATAAACTAAATAAATCACTAGCTCCCCTCTATTTTTATCGGTTTCATAGAGCATTCTTCACCCGACAACCGATCTGTCTTTCCACATTGCTCACCTCCTTTTGTCCTGTATGGTCTCTCTGCTCCCAAAATTCAAACTTACTTACTCTCCCTCCAATTTCTCTTGCCAGGATGGAGAGGCCTCTCATCATGCTGCTTTTTACTTTCTAGCACCAACCTTATGGGATTCCTTATCCACGTGCATATGCTCTGAATCTTCTTAGAAGAAACTCAAAGTCCTGAAAACATCATATTTCAGTCTAGCTTTTCTGGGCTGCCCAGGTGAGGTTTCATGCAGCTTCCAATCAACTGATTCTGCACACTAAATCTTAGCTCTTTACTTTTCTGTCCCTTTCCTTATGCGCTTTTAATTTTCACCTATGTATGTACACTGCCCAGATAACCCTTGGTTCTGGGGTGGTATAGAAAGTCTCAAATAAACATAGAGAGGCACTATCACCTCCTTTTTTTTCTGCTGGCTATTTCATTTCATATGCACCCAAGCATCCTGCTGGCTTTAGCCATCACTTTTTCTACTTAATAACATAAGATATGCCATACTGGGTCAGACCAAGGTCCATCAAGCCCAGTATCCTGTTTCCAACAGTGGCCAATCTAGGTCATACGCACCTAGCAGTATCCCCAAGAGAGACAGGTTCCACAATGCTTGTATTGGGTCAAGCATTGATAACCATAGTCCCTTTTTAATAATGGTTTATGGACCTTTCCTCCACGAACTTGTCCAAACCTTTATTAAACCCAGCTACACTAACAGCCCTTACTACATCCTCCGGTAACAAATTCCAGAGTTTGATTACATGTTGAGTGAAAAAATATTTTCTCTTATTTGTCTTAAATAGTTTACCCTGTAGCTTCATTACATGTCCCCTAGTCTTTCTATATTCTGATAGCGTAAACAATCGATCTACGTTTACCCATTCCACTCCATTCATTAATTTATAGACCTCTATCATATCTCACCTCAGCCATCTCTTTTCCAGGTTGAACAGCCCTAACCTTTTTAGCCTCTCTTCATAGGAGTATCCTTCCATTCCCTTTACCATTTTGGTGGCTCTTCTCTATACCTTTTCTAATAATGCTACATCCTTTTTAAGATACGGCGACCAGAATTGCACACAATATTCAAGGTGCGGTCGTACCATGGAACGATAGAGGCATTATAATATCCTTTGTTTTATTTTCCATTCCTTTCCTTATGATACCTAGCATTCTATTTGCTTTCTTGGCCGCCGCTGCACACTGGGCGGAGGGTTTTAACATGTTATCCACGATGACTCCTAAATCTCTTTCCTGGGTGGTGGTTCCCAATGTGGAACCTTGCATTGTGTAACCATAGTGTGGGTTGTTCTTTCCTAGGTGCATAACTTTGCACTTGTCCACATTAAATTTCATCTGCCATTTGGATGCCCAGTCTTCCAATTTATCCAGATTCTCCTGCAGTTTTCCACAATCCTCTTGGGTTTTAACAACTTTAAACAGTTTTGTGTTGTCTGCAAATCTGATAACCTTACTAGTTAGTCCCTTTTCCAGGTCATTTATGAATATATCAAAAAGTAGCTGACCCAGTACATATCCCTGGGGTACTCCACTATTCACCTTTTTCCATTGGGGAAAATTAGCCATTTAGCCCTACCCTCTGCTTTCTATCTTTTAACCAGTTCCCGATCCACAATAGTACACTGCCTCCTATCCCATGACTTTTTAGTTTTGCCAAAAGTCTCTGATGAGGGACCTTGTCAAAGGCAGGTTTCTGAAAGTCCAGATACACTATATCAACTGACTCATCTTTTTCTACCTGTTTATTCACACCTTCAAAAAAACATATCGGATTAGTAAGACAAGATCTTCCTTGTCTAAAGCCATGTTGGCTGTCTCCCATTAGGTCATGACTATCTACATGCTGAGTAATTTTATTCTTTATAATGGTTTCTACCATTTTCCCCGGTACTGACGTCAGGCTCACCGGTCTGTAGTTTCCCGGATCACCCCTGGAACCCTTTTTTAAAATTGGCGTTACATTGGCGATCCTCCAGTCTTCAGACAGCAGGCCAAAGGAATAGTATCCTGTACTTGTTTGGTCACCTTAAGATTATTAGATATGATCAACCCAGATGTCCCGTTATTCTTTTGGGCATTGATGTACTTCATCCCCTATACTGGACTGCTCTCTTGGGTTTTTGGGCCCAAAAGCATGACTTTGCATTTTTCATATTTAATCACAGCTGCCAAATTCTCAACCAGTCTTCAATATTTGCAAGATCCTGCCTCATGTTATCTGCCTTCCAGGGTGTCTATCCGATTGCAGAATTTGGTATCATCCGCAAAGAGACAAACCTTTTCCAACAGACCTTCCACAGTATTACTTACAAAATATTAAAAATGATTTATCTATTTTTTTGTACATGTGGTGCATGTATATATCTGTTTTGTAGCGGGGGGAGGTGTGTGTGTCTTGTATATACTGTATGCATAGGCATCAGAACAGTGGAGGGGTAGCCACATGGACTCTGCCCCCTGCAGAGTAGCGGGAGCTTGTTTTTTTGCTCTGCCATTCTGGCTGCCAGCAATGCCAAGAGCATGTGGCAAAAACTGGTGAAAAGCCATAGCGAGACTTGCACAGTACATAAATGCCACTCACCGGGGTATTCAGCGGCACTAAGCAGGACTTCTAAGTGCTTAGCTTCAGGACGTTCTGGGGAGAGAGTAGGGGACAGTACCATGGGTTAACCAGGCAGTGGTAATATTGAGCCGCTGCCCGGTTAATCCTAAGTGACTCAAGTTAGGACAACTGAATGGCTGTGCTAACTTTAGCCTGCTTTGTAATCCGGCTAGGGGCTGGATATCACCGTTGACCAGATATTCAATGCTGGTGCCTGGATATGGCCCGGACACTGATGAATTTAAGGCAGCGATGGCCGCTTTTGACCTGAGGGAAAGATTCTGGGCAGAACGCAGCAGAGTTGCTAAGTAGGCATCTATTTTATAAAATGTACGCACAACCAAAAAAATGCTTGAATAATATATGTATCTTGAAATAGCGTAGAACGACTTGAATTAATAGCTTAAAGGGAACTCAGGTTTACCCCCTCTCCTAAACAGGTGTATTTACCTAGGACTGATGCAGGTAATAGCCTCACAAAATAGACACCTACTTGAACTTCCTACCTAGGCAACCTTTTATTTACCAATTTCTCTGTTTCATTTTAGGTCACTGGAAGAATGGAAGCATCAGGATGTGGCATTTTGAGAAGATAATCTATGAAATTCATAGCACTGATGCTTTTGGCACTGGAGCACCTTCCAGATCTATTGGAGACTGTTTTAATGGCTCAGAGGTGCACATTAAAGCCAAAGCTGCTGCCATGATCCCCGGGCACACAGATAAAGGTGCTTTTCTAAGCCTGCTGTCTAGAGTCAGGATTGAGCTTCGTACATTGCATTTTCTAATGTTTTCTTACTTGCAAGATCACTGGTATCTTGTTTGCAGCTTTTTCTCTGTATTGGGAGGAGGGAATGGCTGCTTGCACATCTCCACTAAAAAAACATGTTTTACAATTTTTGGAACACTACAATATATTTGTCACTTGATTTGTAAAAACAAAAATGAAAAATCTCTCTATATATACAGAAACATATATATTTATATTTAAAATGTGCCACTTTATTACTGCTTGGTAAACTACGTCCCGTTTTCTGCTCTAATTATTTCTCTGTCAGTTTGCAGTGTCAGCAGATTTACTGCCACAGAGTTGCCGGCACACACACATTAATTTTTTTTTTAAGAATTTAAAAATAAAAAGAAAGAAATGCAAATGTAGTAGGTATTTTGAAGAACTGGGCTTAAACTTCATGGAATAGGAGTGTACAGCAATAAGCAGGCTTTCAATTCCAGTACATAGTGTACAAATGTAATTGTGTTAACTGTGTATATAAAATATATGCTGGGCCCTTCTGATGTAAGTATAAATAAATCTACTTACTAGAGTTCAGATGCAAATGTTGAGATCGCATTTCTTTTATAATGTTAAATAAATGTTGATGTTCTTAAACTGGTGCCTGTGCCCTCAAGTGATTCTGTGTGGTGTTGTAAAAGGACATTGCAAGTGAACAAAGATTAAGGAAAGCTGAGATGTTGCAGATCAGACAGCTAGAGGAGCAAAGCTCAGATTCAAGGCAGTCTCACATTTCAGTAGTTTTTACTTTGGCTGTCCTGCAGTCTGAATTAGTGTTGTGATGTGTTCCCCTTGTATTTACTTACTCTCACACTTCCTCAGAATTCTCTATTTCCATATTGTCCTGTTAGACCAGTTCAAATAAGTGGGTTTTCTTCTACCAGCAGATTGGTGGAGACAAAGAGCCAATAAAAACCCCAGGTTTCAGTGACATCATTCCTATGGCTCTATCCACCTCAGCCACCAGATGTCTTTTCAGTATTTCTTTGTCTCCAGCACACGGTAGATTCATTTTCGAAAATCTGAATAATTGATAGGAAGAGGTTGATTTAAATGCTTGTGAACAACCACCTCAAGGATGACACACTTACTTTAGCACGACATGCGAAGCTTCACTTGACTGCGGTCTTTTCAGTAGCCATAGGAGGAGGGAAAATTGGTTCAACTCCACACTCTTACCTCGGATAAGAGTGCTGCCTCCCTCCTCCTCTGCGCCCCCCCCCCCCCCCGCGCTCTCCCAAAGATTGCAGAAGAGTCTCAGAGGAATCTGTCTGCCAGACACTTTAAGCGCAGTGCATGCAAAGCCACAGTAACAGTTTCAGAGGAGTAGAGATGAACCTGGTATGGATTCTCTCCCTGGGGCTCTCAGGGTGTGAATACCAAGGCTTGACCTCATTCTGTCTGTCTGGGACGCAATTTGAGGTGGACCGCTGGCGACTGTTGGTACCATATGGGGGTTTTCTGCACACATTAGTAGCATTTTTACTATTGTGCGCATTAGGTATATACATTCTGGCTGAGCAGCTCCAACGCATGTTCCTACCCTAGCACCTGTAACACGCATCGCTGTAATAGTGCTGTTAATGTGCACCTTCTGGGCCACTTTGGCCTTGGCGCATGCTGTTGTGATACTTCCCTTAACTCTGTCTTCTTCCAGGAAACATTGTTTGGTCTGTGTCAAGCAAGGTGCCTCATCTCTGGCGTCTGGACTCTGCTTTTATTGCATGGCAGCTTTGGTGGCATCCCTGGAGGGATTGCACCCCTTCTCTATGCCAGGGGATGCGGTTAGTCCAGCCTTGCTTCTCTTAGGGCAAAGGTGGCAGATGATGCTATGGGTTCCAGCAACCGTGCTGTATGCCACTCCATGATATCTTCAGGAACAAGCAGGAATAAGTCCTCACATATGGGTACGTCGGTACCGACGGAGCCTGCGCGGGAAAGCTCCCCAGCTTCCCAGAAGGAAGCTTTTGGGGCCTCCCACTGCACATGCGCGCTGCCTTCCCGCCTTCCTGACCAGCTCTCCTCAGTTTCTCTTTTTCCGCGGAGCCAGCAGGTCGTGTTCCTGTCACCGCTGAAGAAATTATTGTTTTAGTTTGTTTCTTTAGACCACGTACCTGCCTTCCCCATACCGAAACCGGTACCGCCGGTCTCTCTTTTCTTTTCTTTAAAAAAAAAAAAAAAAAAAAATCTTTATTCTGCACAACTTGGTGACTTCGGTTAGGCCTCAGGCCTACACAAATTCTCCTCATGGAGAAACCAGCCCCTGGTTTTAAGAAGTGTACCAAGTGTAGTGCTGTTATTTCTGTCACAGACACCCATGAATGGTGTCTTAAGTGTTTGGGACCTGACCACTCCATTCCGGACTGCCCATCCTGCTCCCAGATGTCTAAACGTGGGTTGCAGAACCGGGCCAACAAATTCCATGTGCTGTTTGCTTCAGATAATCCAGCATCACAGTCATCCAGGTCTTCCTCTCCGGATGGATCTCAGGTAACCAAACCTTCTTCGGGCAGGTCCTCAAAGAGCAAATCTCCTTCAAAGCATCGAGAGGCTCTCACTTTTGAGTCTGAGGATCCTGCCCCAGCCAAACAACCCCGGCGGGAAGCTCTGGCTTCCAAAGCACCATCTATGGGGTTACAGGTTGACATCGATGGCACGGCCTCGACTGATCACCTGTTAGACTGCTCTGGGGTACCGGCCCATACCGGTACCGACATCCAGGCAGCAGTGGCGTCTATGAGCAATACTGTTCAGACCATGCAGCAGGCCATGCTGGCTTTTATTAATGCTGTGACGCCCTCGGTACCGGTACCGCGTTCAGCGGTACCGGGTCCGGTTCCGGTATCGTCTCCCATACCGGAACCGAGACCATCGACTTCCAAACGCAGATCGGTTCCGCATGTCGGATCCGGGTTTTCACCCGATACCGATCCCATACCCGGTATGCCCGATGTCGATACCGATCGGTATGCGTATCGTGCGTTGGAAGCAAATAGAGAATACTCTGATTCTTCTGAGGATTTTGACTCCTCTGAGGACTCTGATGAGCTGTCTCTAGTTCTTCATGAAGACCCCTCTTCCCCAAAGAGGAGAATGTCTCCACCAGAGGATTTGTCCTTTCAAGACTTCATTATTGAACTAGCTAAAGGACTTTCTATTACCACATCCTCTGAAAAAGAACCTAGATCAAAGAAATTGGATATTTTAGGATACCCTAAGGTTCCTAAAGAGGCAGTCACCCTGCCTATCCATGAAATCCTTCAAGAACACTTGATGGACTTATGGAAGAAAATTTTCCAGGCTACTATGCTTATAGCCAGGATTAATTCTTACAGTCTGTATATGGGCATGTTTCTCAGGGAACTTGCCCTAAAGATACGACATTTTGCCTCCTTTATCCCTGAGGATAGAAAAGAGGAGTTCATTTCTCTGGTGAAACAGCTTCTAGATGTTTCTAAGTTCTCCAACAGAGCAGCTTTTGATTCCTTTGAGGGTGCCGGTAGAGCTTCGGGCATTGCTATTGCAGCCCGACGACTTGCTTGGCTCCAGGCCTCTGACCTAGAACCCTGGGTCCTGGATGGCTTACGGAATCTGCCCTGTACAGGTGAGAACTTATTTGGTAAGGACTGGCAAATTAAAGCCACTCAAATGGACGCAGAAAATGCTACATTGGATAGACTTTCTAAGTCTACCTCTACTCCTGCCAAGAAAAAGTCTTTCAAGAGGCCTTACTACAAGAAGGCCAGATTTTCCACAAATACTGGCCAACAATCTTCTCAGCCTCGCTTTGCTGCTAAACGTCAGCAACCTAAACAGGCAAAGTCAAAGCCTGCAGCGTTTACCACTCCTCAGCAGGCTCAACCCCCTCAGGGGTTTTGACTTGCCCCTAGAGAACTTAACATTTCTGGCTCTAGAACAACCAGAGCCCCTCACCATTCCCGGAAGGTTAGCTCACTTTGCTCCCAGATGGGAGCAAATCACATCAGAGCAATGGACCCTCTCTATCATCAGAGAGGGCTACAAGCTTCATTTTTCCAACCTTCCTCCATATACCATGGTGAGGCACTTCAATTCTCCCCCATCTCTCCTGGGCCTGTTGGATCAGTAAGTCTCTTCTCTCCTTGCCCAAGGGGCAATAGAAGAGGTTCCTCTTCTTCAACAAGGGACAGGATTCTACTCCCCTTATTTTCTCATAACAAAGAAGACAGGGGGATTCAGAGCTATCCTAGATCTGAGAGAATTGAACAAATTTCTGTACAAGGAGAAATTCAAAATGCTTTCTCTAGGCATTCTCCTTCCATACCTTCAGAGTCAGGATTGGCTTTGTTCTCTAGATCTCAAGGATGCGTACACACATATACTCATCCACCCATCCCACAGAAAATATCTAAGATTTCTGTTTCAGGGAAAACATTTCCAGTACAGAGTACTTCCCTTCGGTCTAGCCTCTGCTCCAAGAGTGTTCACCAAATGCATGGCAGTTGTTGCCGCATTTCTAAGAGGTCTGGGAATTTTTGTATTCCCATATCTGGACGACTGGCTCATCCGAGCTCCATCTCAGTCAGAGGCCCAGATTTCCCTGGACCGCACAAGGCACCTTCTGCAGTATCTGGGACTGGTGGTAAACCTTCCCAAGTCTCAACTTACCCCTACTCAGTCTCTAGAATTCATAGGGGCCCAGTTGGACACCACCACTGCAAGGGCCTACCTAACTCAAGTCCGGGGCCAATGTCTGCTGTGCTTGGCCTCCCAAGCTCAGTCCAGCAGTCACTTGACAGCCAGAGAAATGCTGCGACTTCTGGGCCACATGGCCTCCACGGTACACGTGGTGCCCTACGCTCATCTTCATATGAGAGCAGCTCAATGGACCTTGGCCACCCAGTGGACTCAAGCATCAGGAGCGCTCTCCGACCAAATACTCACCTCAAAGCGTCTGTTTTGGTCCCTCCAATGGTGGATGTCCACCAAGAATCTGTTGTTGGGGGCCCCCTTCCAACCTTTGTTGCCCCAAGCAACCCTCACAACAGATGCCTCCCAAACAGGGTGGGGAGCCCATCTACAATCCCTCTCCACTCAGGGTACTTGGTCTCCGCAGGAGACCACCCTTCACATCAACCTCCTGGAACTGCGAGCAATCTTCTTTGCCCTCAAAGTCTTCCATACCCTCCTTGTCAACCTGACCGTCCTAGTTCAGACAGACAATCAGGTAGCCATGTTCTACGTAAACAAACAAGGAGGGACAGGCTCTCTGTCGCTTTGCAACGAAGCTCTCAGATTATGGGCCTTCGCCAGAGAGCATCAAATTCATCTTCTGGCAGTATATCTTCCAGGGGTTCAAAACTCTCGGGCAGACAGACTCAGTCGAGTTCTGCTTCCACACGAATGGTCCCTACATATGGACCAGATAGGCAGAATTTTTCAGGAATGGGGAACCCCGGACATAGACCTCTTTGCAAGTCCGTGGAATGCCAAACTTCCCCGGTTCTGTTCCAGGACTCCGTGTCAGGGAGCTCAGGCCAACGACGCCTTTCTCCTGCATTGGGGTCAGGAATTCCTATATGCCTTTCCACCCATTCCTTTGATTCCCAAGACTCTGTTCAAACTCCAGAGGGATCATGGATCGATGATCCTCATAGCTCCACGCTGGCCACGCCAAGTGTGGTTCCCTCTACTTCTGCATCTCTCCCAGGGACCCTCCCTGGACCTGGGAGCTGCGCCAGACCTTCTCTCTCAGGAGAAAGGGACTTTGTGGCACCCAAACCCCAAGTCCCTACACCTCAGAGCTTGGTTACTGAAGGCCTAAGCCTTCATGACTTCAATCTTTCTCAACCAGTGAAAGATATCTTTCATGCCTCTAGGAAACCCTCCACGAGGCGTTCCTATGCTTTCAAATGGAAACGTTTTTCCATTTGGTGTGCTCAACAGGGTCTTGACCCTCTAGCACTTCCTTTGAATTCTCTACTAGACTATCTCCTGCATCTTTCTAATGCAGGCCTTAAGACAAATTCAGTAAGAGTCCATTTGAGTGCTATTGCAGCATCCTTAAAACCTATAAATGGACAACCTGTCTCCTCTCATCCACTTGTTGCAAGGTTCATGAGAGGCCTGACTCTAACTAAGCCTCCCATCCGACCTCCTCCGGTAGCATGGGACTTGAACCTAGTTCTAGGTCAGCTTATGAAGCCACCTTTTGAACCGTTGGTTTCTACCTCCTTGAAATTTCTTTCCTGGAAGGTCCTTTTCCTTATTGCAGTCACTTCGGCTCGCCGCATCAGTGAACTACAGGCCTTAGTGGCTCATCCACCTTATACCAGGTTTCATCATGATAAGGTGGTCCTAAGGACGAATCCCCACTTTATGCCCAAAGTGGTCTCGCCTTTTCATCTTAATCAAGAGGTATATCTACCTGTCTTTTTTCCAGCTCCTCATGCATCCAGTGCAGAGAGGAACCTTCATACTTTAGATTGTAAAAGAGCTCTTGCCTTTTACCTCAACAGGACTCAGCCACATCGAAAGTCTTCCCAGCTTTTCGTGGCTTTTGATCCTTCTCATTTGGGACGTCCAGTCTCCAAACGTACACTTTCCAATTGGATTGCTCAGTGTATTTCCTTTACTTACCAGAGCAAAAATATTTCTCTGGAAGGCCATGTCACAGCTCACAATGTGAGAGCCATGGCCACTTCTATGGCTCATCTTCACTCTGTTTCCATAGATCAGATCTGTCGAGCCGCCACATGGGCCTCGGTTCATACCTTCACAGCCCATCACTGCTTGGACAAGGACTCCTGCCGGGATGCCTTGTTTGGTCAGGCTGTCCTCAAACACCTGTTCCATACTTGAACAACTCCTGCCCACCTTCCCAGGATGGATGCCTGAGATCCATACGAAGATGGCGAACCCTTGGAACGGGATCTCCCAGGCATCTTAGCTAGGGAGTCCCCATATGTGAGGACTTATTCCTGCTTGTTCCTAGAGATAGCACAGTTACTTACCTGTAACAGGTGATCTCTGGGAACAGCAGGAATTAGTCCTCACAACCCACCCACCTCCCCTAGGAGTTGTATCTTCTATCTATCTTCCTTTCCTCTCTCTATTGTCTCAGCTATAAACTCGAACTGAGGAGAGCTGGTCAGGAAGGCGGGAAGGCAGCGCGCATGTGCAGTGGGAGGCCCCAAAAGCTTCCTTCTGGGAAGCTGGGGAGCTTTCCCGCGCAGGCTCCGTCGGTACCGACGTACCCATATGTGAGGACTAATTCCTGCTGTTCCCAGAGATCACCTGTTACAGGTAAGTAACTGTGCTTTCTAGGGGATTGACAGTAATTCTGTCCCCTGGTGTTAGGGGGTGTCATTTCCATGAGGAGAGTTTCCAGTGTCTAGATTGTCGTCCCTGGGATTCTTTTCCTTTTTCAACAGGCCTGGTCGTTCTGGCATGGAAATTCAGACCCTGCAGCCTCGTGAGGGGAAGGCTGAGAGTGGAAGCCCTGTTCAGTTGCCTATGGCTAAGCGTCCCTGGCAAAGGGTACCCCCCTAGAGATGGGGGGGGGTCGGCTGGGATGTGTCTGAGATTTGGACTGTGGCTTGGATTCAGATGTCTGCTGTGAATAAAGAAGTACTCTCGCCTTCAGAGGATTGTGAGGAGGCTGATGTTATCCACCTGTTCCAGGAGGAGGAACTGGAGGCACTGATTCCACCATGAGCTTGGCAGATACTCCAGGCACATAGCAGGAACCAAAATGCATCTACTACTGTCTTCCTGTTCCCGGAGGTGCTCAAAGGTCTGTTCCGATCAGCATGGGATTCCCCACCTAAGGGGCTAAGAATGTATAAGAAGATGCATGCTCTCTGGGAGGAGTATGTTGTGAGGCTTGATATTTCCAAGGTGGATGCACAGGTCACAGCAGTAAACAGACGGACCATCATTCCTGTGGAAGGCGGTTCGGCCTTAAAGGATACTCCGGACCAAGAGATGGCTTCGTGTTAAAGAATCAGTTTGCTGCGGCGACTGCTATTCTTCAGTTGGCGGTATGTGTGGGTCTGATGTCTTGAGCCCTGCTCCATTGGATTCAGTCTCTTCTGACAGATGATTCTACCCTTCTTTTAGAGTCTTCTATGGTTTCCTTTCTGATGCCATGTACAGCCTGGTATGTCTACTGGCCAGGGATTGTGCCCTGTCGACAGTGACATGGCGTTGGCTTAGCTCTGACATGGGGCAGCGGACTCGTCTTCCAAAGGCTGGTTGCCCATCTGGCCTTAGAATGACGCTTCTTTTGTGTCCAATTTGGAGAAGCTGGTGAAGGATCTGGGCGAGACGAAATCTTTTCGCTTTCCAGAGGACAGGTCCAAGGGGCCTGTGAACTGGACAGGAGCCCCTTTTCAGCCTCCTTCCACTCCTCACTGGATGGAAACTTTACAATCCATTATTCAAGCACTGTGCCGAGGAGCATTCCTGGCATCTCTGGATATGGCTGAGACATATTTTCATATCACGATCTGGGAGATCAGCAAAGTATCTGTGTTTTGCCGTGCTTGGCTCACCCCTTCAGTTTGCCACCCTCCATTCCACCTCTCCACTGCCCCAGGGACATTCTCCAAGGTCATGGGGGTACTGGCTGCGGCACTACAGCACAAAGGAATTGTGTGCACCCATATCTGGACTACTAGCTCAGCCGAACCCATTCTCTTTTGGAGATGTCTCGGGTAGCTGTCCAAGTGATGATCTTTCTGATGAGACTTGCCTGGGTGATCAGTTGGAGAAAGAGCAGTTATTGCATTCCCAGTCCCTGGCGTTCCTGGGAGCATGTTTCAGTGCTTGTATGTACAGTCTTCCTGCCAGAGAAGAAAGTCAAAGGCTGTTGGATTGCCTAGTGCTGTTCTGTTTGCAGGAAGCTTCCAGAGTCCGGGTTGATTTTCAGCTCCTTGGATTGATAGCAGTAACAATCGAGAATGTGCCATGGGCACGTACTCGTATGCAGCCACTCCAGTGGTCCTTCCTGACTCGATGATCTCCGAGTCCTCAGCAATTCGAGCTCAGGGTCCTGCTTCTAATGATGGTGATGGCTAGTCTGTGGTGGTGGTGGCAGCATCCCAGTCTTCTGAGGAAGGGCGTGCTGCTGGACAATTGCTCATGGATCCATCTAACGACGGATGCCAGAATCTCGGGCTGAGGAGCCCATTGCCAAGACTGAATAGTCCAGAGCCATTTGAACTACAGGGAGGTGGTGTGGTCCATCAACTGCCTTGAGGCGAGGGCCATTAAGTTGGCTTTTCTGCATTTCCTGCCCCCCAATTGAGGGTTGGGTGGTTCGAGTATTCTCTGACAACGCAATGGTGGTGGCTTATGTCAATCAGCAGGGATGCACGAGGAGTGTTTGCTTTATTACAATTTATGTACCGCCATTCAACAAGTGGCAAGGAGGTGTACAATAAAAACAACTGAAGTAGGAAAAGGAAATGAGGTCTATAATATTAAATAGGAAAGAGAGGGTTGCATTCACACTATATAAGGAGGAAAGAGAGAAAAAGATAGCAGAGAACAGCTATCATCCACAGGAAACTGGCATGTCATGTAATAGGAATGTCAAAGGATTCTTGGAACAGAAGAGTTTTGAGCTGGGATTTGAACCTGATGTAAGAGGACTCAAATGAAGGTCAAGGGGAAGGTTGTTCCAGAAACCGGGACCTAAAAAATAGAATGCAGAGTGTCTAGTTGATTCACACCTGGCATGGGAAGCAGAGGGAAGATGATGGCAGTTGGAGTGGCATGAGTGGAGGTAGCAATACAGGGTATGAAGAATGATAAGGAAGGAAAGGTTGGCTGGAATACCCGTGTGTAGAACCTTGTGGACTTTGTGAGAATTTTGTAACAGATGCAGTAGCAGATTGGAAGCCAGTTGAAATTGAATCAATGGGGAGTAACATGGTCATAGCGAGAGGCATGAGCAAGAAGTCTGATGGTGGTATTTTGGATGAGTTGGAGTCTGTGAAGCTGATATTTAGGAAGTCCAGCGTAGAAGACATTGCAGTAGTCTAACCATGATATGATAAGAGAAAGTAGTAGGGTAGTCAAGGCTGAAGAAGAGAAACAAAGGCTGAATAGCCTGATCTGATGCAGTGTGAAAAAAGAATGGCAGATAACACAGGTGATACAATCATGAAAGGTCAAGGCTGAGTCTAGAATGACACCAAGATAGCGAAAATAGGAAATCAGTGGCATGGGAACACCAAAAAGAGGTGCAGAGAGGTGGAGAAGAAGCCCCCGTCAGCCAGGTGGCTGAAAGTTTGCTAGGATTGAGTATCTGCAGTCAAGGGGATAGGAGACAGATGTTGAAGACCTAGAGAGGAAGGAACTAAATCAATAGAGGTCAATGTCCCATAGCCTGAAGCCATGCAAGCGGGAGAGCAAGATGGAATGACTGACCAGATCGAAAACAGAAGAAATATCAAGAGAGACAACAAGAGAAATGTTACCTTTGTCAATAAATTTGCAGACTTCATTGAGAAGAGAGAGGAGAACGGTTTCTGTACTGTGGCTGGGTTGGAAACCAGATTGGCAGGAATGTGTAGTGTTAGAGCTGTCCAGGTGGGAAACAAGCTGAGAAAAAAAACAAGTTTTTCAAGGGTTTGGGATAGGAACAGCAGATTGGATACTGGTTTGTAACTAGTCGGGATAGTTGTGTCAAACGAAGATTTTTTGAAAATGGGGCAGATGAAAGCATGTTTCCAGACTTGGGGAAAGATACCATTAGACAGGCTATTGTTGATAATTGATAGAACGGGCGGGAGGAGAGGAAGAGAATTATTGAAAAGCCAGGAGGAGATAGGATTCAGAGAGCAGGTGGTCTTGCGAGGAGATGAGTTTAGAGAGAGTAATGGGTGAGACAGGGTTGAAGGAACAGCAAGTGTGATCCAGGGACTGGGAGAATGTAAGAACTAAGGACTCAGTCGTAGGGGATGGGAGAAGCAAAGTGTTAGGAAAGGCAGAGCGTAGTTTATTGGTTTTCTCAAGAAAAGACTGAGTGAATTGATCTGGCGATGGCACTGAAGTTGAAGAGGATGGGGTTTGTGGGGGGCAAGCTAGCTGAGCATAAACAGGGTATAATGTCTTAGAATGACTGGAGGAGAGGAGCTCATGAGGTTCAAATATTAATCTTTTTTAGCAGAGACGATCATAAACCTGTAAAGATGGTGTCAGTGTTGAAAAATGGATAGAGAATCTGTGGTACACTGCTTGTGCCAACGGCACTCGCTGTGACGCAAGTGGGACCACTGAATGTATAGTCCAGAGTGGCACCAAGAGTGACCATGCTTTCTCTGAGGGCGCTTAGGAAGGAGATGAGCCACGTGGTCAAGAGCTGACTGAAGCTGTGAATGCCAAGTCTATACTTAAGAATTGACAGGGAGAGAATGAAAGTCAGCTGGGAAGATTGTGTCAAATGAGGGAAAAGAAGCCAGTACATTGGAGTTAATTCTCTGGGTCCAGGCACCCAAAGGGGCCAAAGAGGGTGATGCAAGAGTGCGGACCAGAGTAAATGTAGGTTGAAAAGAGAAAAAGATGCAGAGATGATCCGTCCAAGGAAGTGGGAGACACAAGAGTGAAGAAGGGGGAAAAAAGATGGAATCAGAGGAGACCAGTTGGTCCGAAGTGTGTCAAGCAGCATGAATGGGAAAATGGACAGATGGAACAAAGCCAAGATCAAGAAGATGAGAGAGAAACAGTTTATCACAGAGCTTATGAGGGTTGTAGAAATGAATGTTAAAATCTCCTAGAATATAAAGATGAGGATGATAGAGGCTTCTGAGATAGGAGGAAAGAGTCCTACAGAGCATAGCTAAGAGTAGGTGAGGAGAAAGTGAATAGGGGGAGATGAATGAAGTTGAACCAAAGGAGATTCAGGGTAGTGAAGAATGGGGAGAGGATAACTTAGAAAGGGCAATGGAGGAGCGGTAGAGGAGAGCCGCGCCACCCCCAATCCTTCCACAATGGGCTGTGGAAAGGGCGATGAATTCCTGAGCCAAGTCTCAGTGAGAAAGAGAAAGTCAAGAGAGTATTGGGAGATAAGGTCAGCAGTTAGAGAAAAGTCTTGGTCCGAAGAGATCTACAATTCAGGAGGGCTGCATGGCAGATAGACTGGGTAACAGGGGAGAAGGGGAAGGAGCAGGGCTAGAGAGGCTTGGCAGCAGTTGATCAAAGAATCAGCCAAGCAACATCTGGGAGGAAGTGCAGGCCAGGGAGGCCACCAACTCCAGTGAACAAGGATTTAGCACATTGGGATATAGGCAAACAGGAGAAAAGCCCCAAAGAAGTAGCAGTATATAAAAGCTTACAAATAAAATAAGTAAGACACAGCTTACCTGGAAGTCTGCACAGCAATCAAGCCACATCGGATAGAAAGGGGAAAGAGAAAAGGAAGAAGTCACCCTCACCGCCACAGCTGCCCCAAAGAGGCAGGGCATGCTCCTCTGGTGCACTCCGCTGTGGCGCAAAATGCCACGATAATTCTGCCTTTATGGGAGAGCCCTTAGAATCACTTGGTGGGTCACGTGATTGGATCGCTGCTGCAGGAGCTGGTGGAGAGATAGTAGTTTGCAACAGGTAAGCCGGTAGATGACACAGAAAGCAAATCACACTCACAACTTTACAGACAGAGTGCTGGGGTAGCCCTGGATATGGTTCTCCTGTTTGCCTTGGCACATTGCCAGAGTGGATACTGTGTAAATGGATATTCTCAGCCGGCACTCTCTGGTTCCAGGAGAGTGGGAGTTGAGTCAGGAGGTGTTTCGGTTGTTTCTGCGTTGCTGGGGTCGCACCTAGAGGGATCTGATGGCAACCCGCTCCAATACCAAAGTATGCCACTTCCTAAGTCGCTGCACAGAGATGGGGTCTGAGGGTGTCGGTGCCCTTGCTCAGTCTTGACCAAGTCAACACCTGCTGTATGTATTTCCTCCGTGGACTCTGGTGGGGCTTGTGGTTCGGCATATGGAGCGCCATCCGAGGAGGATTATTCTGGCTGCACTGGATTGGCTGAGGAGAGCATGATTGTGAGATCTGATGTGGCTCCTGCAAGCGCCACCTCTTCATTTGTCTCCATCTTGGAGCCTATTGTGTCAGCAGCTACTTAAGAACATAAGATATGCCATACTGGGTCAGACCAAGGTCCATCAAGCCCAGTATCCTGTTTTCAACAGTGGCCAGTCTAGGTCATACGTACCTAGCAGTATCCCCAAGAGACACAGGTTCCACAATGCTTGTATTTATTTATTTATTTATTATTTATTTATTTGCATTTCTTATATACCGCACTATTTGCGATCAGCGCGGTTTACATAGAACAAACAGTATCTGACAATATACAAAAGTCAGGTCATTACATTGAACAGGAACAAGTAACTTGGACAACAGGGTAAACTATATACATCTGCGATACGTTGAGTATTGGGTCAAGCAGTGATATCCTGGGTCCCTTTTACTAATGGTTTATGGACCTTTCCACCAGGAACTTGTCCAAACCTTTTTTAAACCCAGCTACACTAACAGCTCTTACTACATCCTCCGGTAACAAATTCCAGAGTTTGATTACATGTTGAGTGAAAAAATATATTCTCTTATTTGTCTTAAATAGTTTACCCTGTAGCTTGTAAAAGGGGATGCTTGTTATGAAGGTACCACCATCTTGGCAAGTATGTAAATTAACTGCATTGCAAAGGATTGTGGTTACTGACGTCCATTCACACTAAGCTACCTTTTAAAATAAATGAAAACTCTTGTAGTTGGTCGAGTGTAAGGCAAAATTAGAGTTTATTTATGGGGTGAATATTCCACACACAGATATGCTTGGTAACACCATCCAGATAACTTCTCCAGGGTTTATTCAACATAAAATAAGGCAACTGAAAAACTTATGCAAATAAGTATCAAAGTCCTTTATGGAACAGAAAGGCTTTCTTACAGCCACTGCTAATAAACTCCTTAACAGTGCTGAGGTGAAAACAAATCAAAGAGGAAAACTTCTTTATACAAAAACATAGCTCACTTTCTCCATACAGAAAAGAACTTTTAAAAACCATGTGTGCATGGCTTGTGCTGGGCTCTCCTCCACCAACAGATGACAATTAACTGCAATTAGTAGCTTGATTTCAGCACACGTGCAAACTTTCCCAAAAGCTTTTTCTTTTCAACAAAACTTTATGGGAAGCCAATATTTAGAATGTTTCCTTTTGATGTTTTGCTCTCATATTTAGGATTTTCCTAAAATAACAACCTACTCAAAGAACAGTCCATATAACCATCCTCTGCATCAGATATTAAACCTTGCTCCTGATATTGCATAGACTCAGTTTCTTCGTCTAGTTCAGAGGGCTTTAGGAACTGACCTCTATACAGAGAGAAACTGTTTCCCTACTGGAACTGCTCAAAGCTAGAGAAACGTTCACAGTTCCTACCTGAATCCAGGCAAGCGTCAGGCTGCTTCTTCTGGTATTCTGGCCAGTATGCAATTGAGCTTCTGTATCCTGTCCTCCAGTTGGTATCTCTGGACCTCAGGATCTTTTCTCCAGACGTCCTCCAAGAGGTATTTGGGCTCCTTTTCTCCTTAGCTGCAACAGACCTCTTCCTAGGGGTTGCTTGAGGGTCCCTGGCTGTGGATCTCCAGACTTCTGGCTTTCTCCAGTCCTCTGAAGGTTCTTTCCCCCAGGTATCTCTCCAGGCATAGGTACTAATCTGAGCTCCTCTCTTGGACCGTCTGCTTCCTTGTCCTTGTTCCTTCAGGTTCCGGTTGTTCTTTCTTCTGTTCTCCTTCTGCTTCCCCTTCTCTGTCTCCCTTCCTGAAGACTCCCCTCTAGTTTTAAAGGGCTTAGATTGTAACTCCTCCCTTGCACTCTTCAGGTGTTTTGGATTAAGCTTTCTCCTAGAGGCTGTTTGATTAGGGATGACATAATGCTCTCTCTGATTAGACTCATGCTTTTCCACTCTAGCTCCCCTAGGGACTTTCTGCATACTAGTGCATTCTGGAACATGTAGTCTTTTAGGGAAACAAGCTGTCTTATTTCTATAACCTTCTAGCACAGGTCCCTTGATCAGAGTAAATTCTCCTCTATTGCCATTACTCCCTGAGCTTTGATAAGCTTCCTTATCACAAGCTTCATTACATGTCCCCTAGTCTTTCTATATTCTGATAGCGTAAACAATCGATCTAAGTTTACCCGTTCCACTCCATTCATTAATTTATAGACCTCTATCATATCTCCCCTCAGCCATCTCTTTTCCAGGTTGAAGAGCCCTAACCTTTGTAGCCTCTCTTCATAGGAGTAGCCTTCCATCCCGTTTACCATTTTGGTGGCTCTCCTCTGTACCTTTTCTAATAACGCTATATTCTTTTTAAGATATGGCGACCAGAATTGCACACAATATTCAAGGTGCGGTCGTACCATGGAACGATACAGAGGCATTATAATATCCTTTGTTTTATTTTCCATTCCTTTCCTTATGATACCTAGCATTCTATTTGCTTTCTTGGCCGCCGCTGCACACTGGGCGGAGGGTTTTAACATGTTATCCACGATGACTGCTAAATCTTTTTCCTGGGTGGTGGTTCCCAATGTGGAACCTTGCATTGTGTAACCATAGTGTGGGTTGTTCTTTCCTAGGTGCATAACTTTGCACTTGTCCACATTAAATTCCATCTGCCATTTGGATGCCCAGTCTACCAATTTATCCAGATCCTCCTGCAGTTTTCCACAGTCCTCTTGGGTTTTAACAACTTTAAACAGTTTTGTGTCGTCTGTAAATTTGATAACCTCACTAGTTATTCCCTTTTCCAGGTCATTTATGAATATGTCAAAAAGTAGCGGACTCAGTACAGATCCCTGGGGTACTCCACTATTCACCTTTTTCCATTGGGAAAATTGGCCATTTAGCCCTACCCTCTGCTTTCTATCTTTTAACCAGTTCCCGATCCACAATAGTACACTGCCTCCTATCCCATGACTTTTTAGTTTTGCCAAAAGTCTCTGATGAGGGACCTTGTCAAAGGCTTTCTGAAAGTCCAGGTACACTATATCAACTGACTCACCTTTGTCTACCTGTTTATTCATACCTTCGAAAAAACATATCAGATTAGTAAGACAAAATCTTCCTTGTCTAAAGCCATGTTGGCTGTCTCCCATTAGGCCATGACTATCTACATGCTGTGTAATTTTGTTCTTTATGATGGTTTCTGCCATTTTCCCCGGTACTGACGTCAGGCTCACCGATCTGTAATTTCCCGGATCACCCCTGGAACCCTTTTTAAAAATTGGCATTACATTAGCGATCCTCCAATCTTCAGGTATTACAGATGATTTTAGTGAAAGTTCACAGATTCCTAATAGCAGGTCTGCAATCTCATATTTCAGTTCTTTCAACACTCTTGGATGTACACCATCCGGTCCAAGTTATTTGCTACTATTCAGTTTATCAAATAGTTGTAATACATCTTCCCGGTGTAGCGATATTTCTCTCAATTCCTCTACAGTATCACCTTTAAATACCACTTCAGTCTTGGGTAACATCCCTACATCTTCCTCAGTAAAGACCGAAGCAAATAATTCATTCAGTCTCTCCGCTATAGCCTTGTCTCCTCCTCTTACTGCCCCTTTTACCCCTCTATCATCTAATGGTCCAACTGACTCTCTCACAGGCCTTTTGCTACGAATGTACTTGAAAAAGTCTTTATTTCGTGTTTTTGCTTCCGTAGCAAGTTCCTTCTCAAATTCTCGCTTTGCCTGCCTTATCAATGCTTTGCATTTAACTTGCCAGTGCTTGTACTGTTTCCAGTTTTCGTCGTTTGGCTCTTTTTTCCATTTCCTGAAAGATGCTTTTTTGGCAGCAACAGCCTCTCTGACCTCACCTTTAAACCATGCTGGCAGTTTTTTGGACTTTCTTCCACTTTTCTTAATGCGTGGAATACAACTGGTCTGGGCTTCCAGGATAGTATTTTTAAACACCACCCAAGCTTGATGTAAGTCTTTAACCTTTGCAACCACTCCTTTTAGTTTTTTCTTAACTATATTCCTCATTTTATCATAGTCTCCCTTTCAAAAGTTAAAAGGTAGTACTGTGGATTTCTTTACTATCCCTCCTCCACTAATTAAATCAAACACGATCATGCTATGATCACTATTGCCAAGTGGTCCCAACACCCTTATTTCTTGCACCAGATCTAGTGTTCCACTAAGGACTAGGTCCAGTATGGCTTTCCCTCTGGTCGGTTCATGAACCAGCTGCTCTAAGAAGCAGTCATTTATTTCATCTAGAAACTTTATCTCCCTAGCATGTCCTGACGTGACACTGACCCAGTCGATACCGGGGTAATTGAAATCACCCATTATTATTACTCTGCTGTGACTTTTGTTAGCTTCCTTGATTTCTTTGAGCATGTCATCATCCATTTGTTCATTCTGGCCAGGCGGTCGATAGTACACCCCCACTGCCATCACCTTCCCCTTCATACATGGAATTTCAATCCATATAGATTCTACATTAAATTTTGTTTCCTGCAAAACTTTAATCCTTTCTGACTCAATGCCCTCTCTAACATAGAGCGCAACCCCTCCACCAATTTGATCAGTTCTATCATTACGATATCGTTTGTATCCAGGTATCAGTGTCCCACTGGTTATCCTCCTTCCAACATGTCTCTGAGATTGCAATCATATCTAACCTCTCATTTAGTGCTATATATTCTAACTCTCCCATCTTATTGTTTAGACTTCTAGCATTTGCATACAAGCATTTTAGAGACTGTATTTTATTAATATTAATCTGGCTATTGGTAGGCATGGGTAATTTGGAATCTTTACGATCTGTCTGCACCATACTACTCAAGGACATTTGGGCTACTTTGCTATTTTTTGGAACCTCACTGCTTTTGGTAGTATCCTTCAAGGATACCTTCTTCCGAACCATGCGCTCTTGGGCGACTGTCAGCTTTCCTCTATTTTCTAGTTTAAAAGCTTCTCTGTCTCCTTTTTAAAGGTTAATGCCAGCAGTCTGGTTCCATCCTGGTTAAGGTGAAGCCCATCCCTTCGGAAGAGCCCCTACTTTCCCCAGAAAGTTCCCCAGTTCCTAACAAATCCAAAACTCTCATCCTTGCACCATCGTCTCATCCACGCATTGAGACTCCGGAGCTGTGCCTGCTTTTTGGGTCCTGCACGTGGAACGGGAAGCATTTCGGAGAAAGCTACCCTGGAAGTTCTGGATTTCAACTTCCTAACTAAAAGCTTAAATTTAGCCTCCAAAACCTCCCTACCACATTTTCCTATGTCATTGGTACCGACATGTACCAAGACAGCAGACTCCTCCCCAGCACTATCTAAGATCTTATCTAGGCGGTGCGTGAGGTCCACTACCTTCGCACCAGGCAGGCATGTTACCAGGCGATCCTCACATCCACCAGCCACCCAGCTATCTACACGCCTAATGATTGAATCACCAACTATAACAGCTGTCCTAACCCTTCCCTCATGGGCACATGGCCCTGGAGAAACGTCCTCAGTGTGAGAGGGTTTTACATTACCTGGAGGACAGGTCCTAGTTACAGGATCACATCATAGAAACATAGAAACATGACAACAGAAAAAGACCACATGGCCTATCTAGTCTGTCCTTCCATAACAACTACAACAGTCCACTTTTTACCTTTAGAGATCCTCTGTGTTGGTCCCATGCTTTTTTGAATTCAGTTACTGTCCTCATCTCTACCACCTCCACTGTGAGACTATTCCATGGATCCACTACTCTTTCTGTAACAAAATATTACCGCATATCACTCCTGAATCTATCTCCCTTCACACTCATCCCATGTCCCCTCGTAGCATTACTTGCTTTCAATTGAAAGAGGCTCTCTCCCTGAACATTTATGCCACGGAGGTATTTAAACATCTCAATCATATCACCTCTATCCCGCCTTTCCTCTAAGGTGTACATATTAAGATCCTTAAGTCTGTCCTCATATGCTTTATAACGAAGCCCGTTAATCATTTTAGTAGCAACCCTCTGCACCGACTCCATCCTGTTCACATCCTTTTGAAGGTGCGGTCTCCAGAATTGCACACCATACTCCAAATGAGGTCGCACCAAAGACTTATACAGAGGCATTATCACCTCCTTTTTTCTGCTAGCCATTCCTCTCCGTATGCACCCAAGCATCCTTCTAGCTTTTGCCGTCGCCTTTTCTACCTGTTTAGCTACTTTAAGATCATCAGACACAACCACGCCTAGGTCCCGCTCTTCTTTAGTGGACAAAAGTACTTCACCTCCTATACTGTATTGCTCCCTTGGATTGCTGCAGCCCAAATGCATGACCTTACATTTTTTAACATTAAATCCCAGCTGCCAAATTCTAGACCATTCTTCAAGCTTAGCTAGATCCCTCCTCATGTTATCTACACCTTCCTGGCAAAGAGGCAAACCTTACCCGACAGCCCTTCCGCTATATCACTAATAAAGATGTTAAAATCCTGCCACACCAGAGTGATGCTCTCCTGTCACGTGACCTCTCTCCTCCATGGCAACAGGGATGCTACCAGACTGGAGGTGGAACTTCATGACTATATCCCTGTAGGTCTCGTCCATGTACTTCTCTGTTTTTCTTATGTCTTTCAGGTCTGCTACTCTAGCCTCTAGAGAACAGACTTGTTCCCTGAGAGCAAAGAGCTCCTTGCACTTAGTGCATACGTAAGACCTCTCACCAACTGGGAGATAAACATACATGTGACACTCAATGCAAAAGACTGGAAAGCCCCCATCTCGCTGCTGGACTGTTGTCTGCATCTTAGTTTAAAGCTTGTGTTTAGGTCTTTAAATTCTGTACTTACTAAGGGTTGGTGTAGATGCTTATACTAATAAAAGTGTATCTAATGCCTCTAATATACCTTATTCACCTGAAGCTTAATTAATCTCAGGTCCTCAATGTATAACTGATTTGGATAAAGAGCTGCACCTGAGAACAGCCCCTTTCCTCTAAGACGAGTAAGTACCTATAAAGTTACAATTACCCCAGGAGCGGGTGCGTGTTGGGGAGGGAGGGAAATAAGACCTATTAAAAGAGGGCTGTTACAAGGTACCCTGTCCTGTACCCTCAGCAGGGGGGGAGAGGGTTAGTCCCTTAGGTAGGCTTAGAGCAGGAAAAAAAGTTTAAAACACAGCACGTTCTGGGGACAAAGCAGGGAGATAGAGAAGCTTTTAAACTAGATATTAGGGGAAAGCCGACAGTCGCCCAAGAGCGGATGGTTCGGAAGAATGTATCTTTGAAGGATACTACCAAAAGCAGAGAGGTTCCACAAAAGAGTAAAGTAGCCCAAATGCCCTTAAGTATGGAGCAGACAGAGCTTAAAGATCCCAAATTACCCATGTCTAACAATAGCCAAATTAATATAAATAAAATACATTCTCTAAAATGCTTGTATGCAAATGCTAGAAGTCTAAAAAATAAGATGGGAGAGTTAGAATATATAGCACTAAATGAAAGGTTAGATATGATTAGAATATCAGAGACATGGTGGAAGGAGGACAACCAGTGGGACACTGTGATACCTGGGTACAAACTATATCGAAATGATAGAGCTGATCAAATTGGTGGAGCGGTTGCTCTCTATGTTAGAGAGGATTAAAGTTTTGCAGGAAGCAAAATCTGCTGTAGAATCTATATGGATTGAAATTCCATGTAAAAGGGGGAAGGCAATGGCAGTGGGGGTGTACTATCGAGCGCCTGGCCAAAATGACCAAATGGATGATGAAATGCTCAAAGAAATCAAGGAAGCTAATAAAAGTCACAGCACAGTAATAATAATGGGTGATTTCAACTACCCCGGTATTGACTGGGTCAGTGTCACGTCAGGACATGCTAGGGAGATAAAGTTCCTAGATGAAATAAATGACTGCTTCTTGGAGCAGCTCGTTCATGAACCGACCAGAGGGGAAGCCATATTAGACCTAGTCCTTACTGGAACACCAGATCTAGTGCAAGAGATAAGGTTGTTGGGGCCACTTGGCAATAGTGATCATAGCATGATCGCCTTTGATTTAATTAGTGGAGGAGGGATAGTAAGGAAATCCACAGTACTACCTTTTAACTTTCGAAAGGGAGACTATGATAAAATGAGGAAAACAGTTAAGAAAAAACTAAAAGGAGCAGTTGCAAAGGTTAAAGACGTACATAAGGTTAAAGACCAACCATAAAAAAGAACAACCTGGACCCCACCTCCTACAGACCAGTTGCAAGCCTTCCCCTCGCCACTAAGATAATAGAATAGAATAGATAGTCCAACGCCAGCTTCAAGACCACCTGGACACCAATGACATACTTGACCCGCAGCAACACGGTTTCCGACCACTACATGGAGTCGAGACCCTCATGACCATTCTAATGAACACCCTCATCATTGGAACCCAAGAGAAGAAATCAGGATACATCCTGATCTTCCTAGATATATCAGCGGCATTTGACACCATCTCCCACGAAATCCTCATACGCAGACTACAAACAATTGGAATCAAAGACACTGTACTCCAATGGTTCAGATCCTATTTAACCAACAGACAGCAACGGATCCGCACCCTCTCCACAACATCGCCCCCCTACCAACAACTACAAGGAGTACCCCAAGGATCCACCCTATCAGCCATGTTGTTTAACATATATCTCCGTCCACTATGCTCAATCATATGCAACCACAACATCAACTTCCACATCTACGCAGACGACATAATGCTCTACGCACCAATTACGACCACCAACCCAAACAACGACCAGCTATCAGCCTGCTTCAACGACGTAGCCAACTGGCTACAGGAAAACAACCTGTCCATCACCCTCCATCAACATAAAGCTTCCATCAACATAAAGAAAACCGAAGCCCTAATAGTAACAAAAGATCCCGACTTCAAACCACCTTCCCCCCTCAACATGGGAACCACGCAAATCCAAATCCAGCCTCAAATAAGATATCTAGGCGTCATCATTGACCAAGCGCTCACCTTCAAACAACAAATCAACAAAACCGCTGGGACGATATTCCACAAAGCCAAAACTGTTCAACGCCTCCGACCCCTCCTAGAACCTCACGACTTCAGGACAGTAATGCAAGCTGTGACACTCCCTCATCTAGATTTCTGCAACATAATCTATCATGGACTTCCTGCCTCACACACCAACCCCCTCCGTACTGCCTTAAATACTACAGCGAGGATTATTCAGAATGCAAAAAAACGCGAGCACATCACCCCAATCCTAAGAGACCTTCACCTCCTTCCACTACAAGCAAGAATCACGTACAAATCTATCCTGCTCATCCACAAAACTATCCACCAAACACGGAACACCTCACTCCACTCCTTACTGCCTCGCCCATCCCATAACAGATCAACCAGACATTCCTCCAATAACTCTATCGTTGTCCCCCACAAAAGAATCAAATCCACACAACGGACCTGCAACAGAGCATTCGAACTCTATGCTCCATCCCTCTGGAACTCTCTACCAAACCACATCAGGAACAACGCTGACATCACATTATTTAAGAAACAGCTGAAGACAATCCTATTCCGTGAACATCTCTGAACAGAAGCACCACCATGGCCTAATACATAGATTCAGCAGAAATATACATGTCCATGTCTACCCAAATCGTTAATTGTTGCCCCCTGGTGATGGCCCCCACCCTAAAGAAAAATTACCCCCCTCCCCTATGTTATATGTTACACCGCTTTGACCCGGTGAAAAGCGGGATATAAATGCAGTTAAATAAATAAATAAATAAATCAGGCTTGGCTGTTGAAAAATACTATCTTGGAAGCCCAGACCAGCTGTATTCCACGCTTTAAGAAAAGTGGAAGGAAGTCCAAAAAACTGCCAGCATGGTTTAAAGGTGAGGTCAGAGAGGCTGTTGTTGCCAAAAAGCATCTCTCAGGAAATGGAAAAAAGAGCCAAATGACGAAACCTGGAAACAGCACAAGCACTGGCAAGTCAAATGCAAGGCATTGATAAGGCAGGCAAAGAGAGAATTTGAGAAGCAGCTTGCTGCGGAAGCAAAAACGCGAAATAAAGACCTTTTCAAGTACATTCGTAGCAAAAAACCTGTGAGAGAGTCAGTTGGTCCATTAGATGATAAAGAGGTTAAAGGAGCACTAAGAGGCGACAAGGCGATAGCGGAAAGACTGAATGAATTCTTTGCTTCAGTCTTTACTGAGGAAGATGTAGGGATGTTACCCATGACTGAAGTGGTATTTAAAGGTGCAAAAGAATTGAAGGAAATATCGATACATCAGGAAGATATATTACAACTATTAATAAACTGAAGAGTAGCAAATCACCTGGGCCGGATGGTATACATCCAAGGGTGTTGAAAGAACTGAAATATGAGATTGCAGACCTGCTATTAGTAATCTGTGAACTATCATTAAAATCATCTCTAATACCTGAAGATTGGAGGATCGCCAATGTAACACCAATTTTTAAAAAGGGTTCCAGGGGTGATCCGGGAAACTACAGACCGGTGAGCCTGACATCAGTACCAGGAAAAATGGTAGAAACCATCATAAAGAATAAAATTACTCAGCATGTAGATAGTCATGACCTAATGGGAGACAGCCAACATGGCTTTAGACAAGGAAGATCTTGTCTTACTAATCTGTTATGTTTTTTTGAAGGAGTGAATCAGGTGGACAAAGGTGAGTCGGTTGATATTGTGTATCTGGACTTTCAGAAAGCCTTTGACAAGGTCCCTCATCAGAGACTTTTGGCAAAACTAAAGAGTCATGGGATAGGAGGCAGTGTACTATTGTGGATCAGGAACTGGTTAAAAGATAGAAAGCAGAGGGTAGGGCTAAATGGCTAATTTTCCCAATGGAGAAAGGTGAATAGTGGTGTACCCCAGGGATCTCTGCTGGGTCCGCTGCTTTTTTGACATATTCATAAATGACCTGGAAAGTGGAATAACGAGTGAGGTTATCAAATTTGCAGATGACACAAAACTATTTAAAGTTGTTAAATCCCAAGAGGATTGTGGAAAACTGCAAGAGGATCCTGATAAATTGGAAGACTGGGTATCAAAATGGCAGATGAAATTTAATGTGGACAAGTGCAAGGTTATGCACCTAGGGAAGAACAACCCAAACTATGGTTACACGATGCAAGGTTCCACATTAGGAACCACCACCCAGGAAAAAGATTTAGGCGTCATTGTGGATACCATGTTAAAACCCTCGGCCCAGTGTGCAGCGTTGGCCAAGAGAGCAAATAGAATGCTAGGTATGATAAGGAAAGGAATGGAAAATAAAACAAAAGATATTATAATGCCTCTGTATCGTTCCAGAGGTTCAGAGAAGAGCCACCAAAATGGTAAAGGCGATGGAAGGATACTCCTATGAAGAAAGGCTAAAAAGGTTAGGGCTCTTTAACCTGGAAAAGAGACGGCTGAGGGGAGATATGATAGAAGTCTATAAATTAATGAACGGAGTGGAACGGGTAAACGTAGATTGATTGTTTACCTTATCAGAATATAGAAAGACTAGGGGACATGCAATGAAGCTACAGGGTAAACTATTTAAGACTAATAAAAGAAAATATTTTTTTACTCAACATGTAATCAAACTCTGGAATTTGTTACCAGAGGATGTAGTAAAGGCTGTTAGTGTAGCTGGGTTTAAAAAAGGTTTGGACAAGTTCCTGGAGGAAAGGTCCATAAACCATTATTAAGAAGGGACCCAGGATATCAATGCTTGAACCAATACAAGCACTGCGGAACCTGTGTCCCTTGGGGAAACTGCTAGGTACATATGACCTAGATTGGCCACTGCTGGAAACAGAATACTGGGCTTGATGGACCTTGTTCTTATGAGAGATTTAATTTAAAGTAACAGTTAACCTGGCTACCACACAAAGGCCAGTTAGTTGAGAGAGGCAAGGTAAGTTATATAGCTGAGAAAGCTGAAGTGCAAAACTAAAGGGAACAGGGAGGTGAAGTAGCACACCAATAAAGACAACAATAAATAATAAATAGACAGCTAGAACTCACAGCAAAGTTGTCACAGGAGTTCAATATCCACCTCTCTAGCAGAGCACTGTGAGGGCACTGCTCTTCCCAGAGCAGAGAGAGGCAACCAGCATCATAAGAACAAAAGAAATGCCATACTGGGTCAGACCAAGGTCCATCAAGCCCAGTATCCTGTTTCCAACAGTGGCCAATCCAGGTCACAAAAACCTGGCAGGTTCCCAAAAAGGTACACAGGTTCCACAGTGCTTGTCCCGGAGTAAGCAGTGGATTTCCTGGATCCTCTTTAATAATAGTTTATGGATCTTTCCTCCAGGAACTTCGCAAAACCTTTTTTACTACTACTACTAATCATTTTTTTAAACCCATCTACACTACCAGCTTTTACTACATCCTCTGGTAACGAATTCCAGAGTTTGATTATGCGTTGAGTGAAAAAATATTTTCTCTTATTAGTCTTAAATGGGTTAAATTGTAGCTTCATTGCACATCCCATAGTCTTTCTACTTTTTGATGGCATAAACAATCGATCTACATTTACCCATTCCACTTCATTCATTGATTTATAGACCTCTGTCATATCTCCCCTCAGCCGTCTCTTTTCTAAGTTGAAGAGCCATAATTTTTTAAACCTCTCCTCATAGGGGTATCCTTCCATCCCCTTTACCATTTTGGTGGCTCTTCTCTGTACCTTTTCTAATTCTGTTATATCCTTTTTAAGATACGGAGACCAGAATTGCATACAATATTCAAGGTGCAGTTGCACCATGAAACAATACGGAGGCATTATAATACCCTTGGTTTTATTCTCCATTCCTTTCCTTATGATTCCCAGCATTCTGTTTGCTTTTTGGGCTGCTGCTGCTGCTGCTGCACACTGGGACTCGACTTGCCTAGGATCCTGTAAGGAGATGGTTTGTGTGTATGGGCTACTCTGCTCAGAGCCCAGAGGAGGTCGTCTACCAACCTGGCATAAGTGCAGGTCTGCTGCCTTGAGTGCTAGTGCGGCACACGGCAGCTGGCTCCTAAGGTGGCCAAGGTGCCATCTCTGTTGGCCTTTTGGAGAAGGGCCTTTTTTCTTAAGTCCCTGAATGTTCAGGTGGCAGCTTTGACCTGTTTCAAAGGTCTGTTGGCTGGTAAATCTCTAGCCTTACACCCGGTTGTTTCGCACCTTCTTCAGGGGATTTGGCATCTGCGTCCTCCCCTCTGGTCAATGGTCCCTTCCTGGGATCTGTGTCTGGTGCTTGTGGCCCTGATGTTGGAGCCCTTTGAGCCACTGAAGCACGCTACTCTGAAGGATTTGATGCTCAAAGACAGTCTTCTTGGTTGTGATTTGTTCCGCAAGAAGGATTCTGAGCTGCCAGCTCTGTCTTGCCAAGATCCTTACCTATGATCTTCTGAGGAGGCCTGTCTGTGCCTTTCTTCTTCCCTGAAGTGATTTCTCCCTTTCATGTCCATTTCACAAAGGATATAAAATGACTTGAAACGGTTCAGAGGAATGTGACCAAAATGATTTGGAGCCTGCTCCAGAAGTATGAGAAGAGGCTTGACCTAAATATGTATACCTTAGAGGAAAGAAGGGGCAGGGGGAGATATGATACAGACATTTAAGTACTTAAAAGGGTATAAATGAACAAACCTTTTTCAAAGAAGGGGAAGCTGTAAAACTAGAGGGCATAAAATGAAGCTGCAAGAAGGTAAACCTAAAAGCAATAACACAAAATACCTTTTCACTGAAATGGTGGTGGATGATTGGAATGCTGTCCCTATGGAGGTGGTGGGGGAATAAAGTAACAGAATTCAAAATGACATGGAACAGATATAGTGGATCCCTTTATAGCATGAGGATAAAATCAAATAAACGTAAATATATTTTATACTTCAACAATTAGAGGAAGGTGACCTCTAATTGGGAGGGGGAGCAGCAGATGCAATCCTGAAAAAAAAAAAGCTATAGAGGGGAATGACCTGCACGGAGAGGCGGTACAACCCTAAACAAGGGCATAGAGGGGACGACCTGCACAGAGCTGCGGATACAACTACTCTAGCTAACTTAATGGACAGACTTGATGGACCATACTGGTTTTTATCTGCCATCATCTGCAATGTTTTACGTTACTATGTGAACCAGGCAGTTTGACTGCCCTCCTTGAAGTTACAGCATAACCCATTTAAGACTAACAAGAGAAAATATTTTTTTCACTCAATGCCTAATCAAACTCTGGAATTCGTTACAAGGATGTAGTAAAAGCTGCTAGTGTATCTGGGTTTTAAAATGTTAAGACAAGTTTCTTGAGGAAAGGTCCATAAACCATAATTAAAGAGGACCCGGGAAATCCACTGCTTACCGCAGGACGAGCATTGTGGAAGCTGTGGACTTTGGGTACCTGCCAGGTACTTGTGACCTGGATTGGCCACTGTTGGAAACAGGATACTGGGCTTGATGGACCTTGATCTGACCCAGTGTGGCATTGCTTATGTTCTTCTCTAAGGAGCAGTGAGTGGGAAATCATAGGATTTCACCTTGTGAATGTCCAGAGGGTGCCTCTCTTGTTCTTGGAGATTACGAATTCTAAGTCAGACCATCTTTTTGTGCGGTTTGCAGGACCCACACAAGGTGACGTCACTTGATCTGTATTGAGGCCCTGGGTTAAGGAGGCCATTGCCTTGGCGCATCTTTTGGGGAAAAAGCCAGTTCCAGAGGGTCTGCGTGCCCATTTTACCTGAGCGCAAGCATCCTCATAGGCAAAGCGGAGCTTGGTAGCCCCTGCAGATATTTGTCGGACGGCAACATGGGCATCATTTTTCACTTTTGTCAAGCATTTCCACTTGGATGTCCATGCTCGGGCGGAGACAGCCTTAACTCTAAGGTTTTACGAGCTGCTGTGTCTTCTTCCCGCCCAGTAGAGGCGTAGCTTTGGTACGTCCCACTTGTCTAGACTGGTCTAGCAGGACGATATGGAAGGTGACATTTTACTTACCGGATAATGTCCTTTCCCTGAATCTTGCTAGACTAGTCCAGAGCCTGCTCCCTGGAACTGTATAGAGTAGTTACTCATCTGTAACAGGTGTTCTCCAGGAGCAGCAGGAATCAGTCCTCACATATGGGTGACGTCAGCGCCGATGGAGCCCTCATGCGGAACATTTCCCCAGCTTTCAAAGAAAGCCTTTGGGAATTGCAGCACGCATGCGCGGTCCCCTTCCCGCCCAAGGGTGCCATCTTGCTCAGTCTGATGACATAGCTAAAAGACAGCAAAAAACAAAATGAAGTATATGACTGCAACTCCAGGGGAGGAGGGAGGGTCGTGAGGACTGATTCCTGCTGCTCCTGGAGAACACCTGTTACAGGTGAGTAACTACTCTTTCTCCAGGATGAAGCAGGAAGTCAGTCCTCACATATGGGACTCCCCAGCTCTAGGCTACCGGGAACCCTAAGCTGAAAAAATGGCTCCCTCTCAAGAGCCTCAGCATTCGTGATAAGAATAGTCTCTGAGAACACCCCCGTACGGTAGCCCAACACAAGGGCCGGAGAGTAGACGTTGCCTAAACCTCAAAGAGATTATGGAGTACCGCCTGTCCGAAAGCACTGTCCCTTTGGGACTCTCTCTTGAGGCAGTAATGGGCTGCAAAAGTCTGGCTTGAAGACCAAGTAGCGGCCCGGCAGATGTCTGCCAACGGAACAGAGCAGAGATGAGCTATTGACGCGGCTTTCGCCCTAACACGGTGGGCTGTGACTCGACCCTGCAAGGGGAGGTCGGCTGCCTTGTACGCCCAGGCGATACAATCTGCTACCCAAGTGCACAATGTACGTTTGGAGACAGGTAACCCCAATTTATTAGGGTGAAAGGGGACGAAGAGCTGAGTAGCCCTTCGATGCCCCCGCGTACGTTCTATGTAAAAAGACAACGCCCTCTTACATTCCAGGGTATGCAAGACTGTTTCAGCCCGGCTGGTATGCGGCCTGGGAAAGAAGGTCGGAAGAACCACCTCCTGGTTGAGGTGGAAAGAGGAGACCACTTTTGGAAGGAACTTCAGATGGGTCCGTAGGACCACCCTATTCCTATAGAACCATGTGTACAGTCTATCAGAAACCAGAGCTTGTGTTTCACTCACACGTCTGGCCGAGGTAAAAGCCACTAGGAAGAGCGCTTTCCAAGATAGGAAGCGCAAATGGCAAGTAGCCATCGGCTCAAACGGTGAGCGAGTAAGTTGCTGCAAGACCACATTCAAATCATTCAAATGGAGTGGAGGAGTGGCCTAGTGGTTGGGGCAAGGTACTTCAGGCTGGAAGGTCGGGGGTTCAAATCCCACTAGAGGACAGCAACCTTGGGCTGGAAGGATTGGGGTTTCTAGTCCCACAGGTGCTCCTTGTGGTCTTGGGCAAGCTACTTAACCCTCCATAGCCCATGTTCCCTGTAAAATGGTTATCTCCAAGTTATAATGCCCTGTTCAATGTAATTTCAGTTTGTTCAATGTAAACTGCACTGATGCAGAATAGCGCGGTATATAAGAGAATGTAAATAAATAAAATAAATAAATCACACTCAGTTGCCTGTGCATGAACCGGAGGCTTGATTAGAAGCAGACCTCTGAGAAATCTGGACACCAAGGGGTGAACCGACAGAGACTGTCCTTCCACCGGTGAGTGGTGCGCTGACAGAGCACTGAGGTGGACCCGAACAGAGTTAGACGTAAGGCCTAGGTCTGATAGGTGAAGTAGATACTGCAGTACTATTGGCACAAGGCAAGAGAAAGGATCTTCATTGAGCTGAGCACACCATACCGTAAACCTACGCCACTTGAGGGCATAGGACTTTCTGGTGGACTGTCCCCTAGAGGCAAAGACCACCTCCTCAGCCTCCTTAGGTAGAGGTAAGGGAGCTAGCACTATCCTTTCAGCAGCCAGGCTATCAGATTGAGGGACCTGAGATTGGGGTGCAAAAGAGAACCCTGATCTTGAGACAGGAGATCATGTTGCAACCCCAGAGGGAATGGAGTTTCCACCGCCAACTGCAGCAGAGGTGGAAACCACGGCTGCCTCGGCCATCTGGGGGGCTACCAGAATCACCGAGGCTTTGTCCCGGAGGATCTTGGACAGAGTTCAGGCCACCAGGGGCGTGGGAGGAAACGCATACAGGAGGCCCGTAGACCAAGAGAGCAGAAAAGCATCTGCCGCCATCCTCAGGGGATGCGGCTGTCTGGAACAAAACCTGGGCAGTTGACGGTTTTGTGGACTTGCAAAAAGATCAATGGACGAAAGTCCCCAGCGGAGGAAGATCTCCTGGACCACCCATGGATTCAACTGCCATTTGTGAGGCTGGAGAATCCTGCTTAGCTTGTAGGACCACCCTGTTCCTATAGAACCACGTGTACGGTCTATCAGAAACCAGAGCTTGTAGTTCACTCACACATCTGGCCGAGGTAAGAACCACCAGTAAGAGCGCTTTCCAAGATAGGAAGCGCAAATGGCAAGTAGCCATTGGCTCAAACGGTGGGCGAGTAAGTTGCTGCAACACCACATTCAAATCCCACTCAGTCGCCAGTGGACGAACCAGAGGCTTGAGTAGAAGCAGACCTCTGAGAAATCTGGACACCAAGGGGTGAACCGACAGAGACTGTCCTTCCACCGGTGAGTGGTGCGCTGACAAAGCACTGAGGTGGACCCAAATAGAGTTAGATTTAAGGCCTAGGTCTGAAAGGTGAAGTAAATGCTGCAGTACTACTGGCACAAGGCAAGAGAAAGGATCTTCATTGCGCTGAGAACACCACACGGTAAACCTACGCCACTTGAGGGCATAGGACTTTCTGTTGGACTGCCTCCTAGAGGCCAATACCACCACCTCAACCTCCTTAGGTAGAGGTAAGGGAGCTAGCACTATGCTTTCAGCAGCCAGGCCATCAGATTGAGGGACCTGAGATTGGGGTGCAGAAGGGAACCCTGTTCTTGAGACAGGAGATCGTGTTGCAGCCCTAGAGGGAACGGAGCTTCCACCGCCAACTGCAGAAGAAGTGGAAACCACGGCTGCCTCGGCCATCTGGGGGCTACCAGAATCATCGAGGCCTTGTCCCGGAGGATCTTGAACAGAGTTCGGGCCACCAGGGGCGTGGGAGGAAACGCATACAGGAGGCCCATAGACCAAGAGATCAGAAAAGCATCTGCTGTCATCCTCAGGGGATGCGGCTGTCTGGAGCAAAACCTTGGCAGCTGATGGTTTAGTGGACTTGCAAAGAGATCAATGGATGGAAGTCCCCAGCGGAGGAATATCCACTGGACCACCAAGGGATTCAACTACCATTCGTGAGGCTGGAGAATCCTGCTTAGCTTGTCTGCTAGGCAGTTTTCCTGACCAGGTAGATAAACTGCTTTGAGAAACGCACCTTGTCTGACCGCAAAGGAGAAAAGGGCCAGTGCCTCCTGACATAGGAGCCTGGATCCTGTGCCCCCTTGTTTATTCACATAGAACATTGCCACCTGATTGTCCGTCTGAACTAGGACAGACTGTTGAGAGAGGGCATGACAGAAGGTTTGCAGAGCTAAGCGGATTGCTCGTAGCTCTAAAAGGTTGATTTGCTGTGTGGCCTCCCGAGGGGACCACAGGCCTTGAGTGCACGTGCCATGGCAATGTGCACCCCAACCCTTTAAGGAAGCATCTGTCGTGAGCACCCTTGTGTGTGCTGGAGCCTGAAAAGGTACACCCCTGAGAAGTTTGGCAGATGTAGCCACCACTGTAAGGAGTTCAGAAGTTGTCTGGACACCTTTACTCTGTCTTGGAGGTCGCCGGTGGCTTGTGTCCACTGATCTCTGAGGCACCATTGAGCAGCCCGCATGTGCAGATGGGCATTCGGGGGTCACATGTACAGTGGATGCCATGTGGCCCAGGAGGCGCAGGTAGTGCCTGGCGGAAACATGAGAACTGCTTTGGAACTGTTTGGCCAAGTCCATCAGTCTGTGGGCCCTGTCCTCGGGCAAGTAAGCTCTTGCCTGAAGGGTGTCTAGTCTCGCCCCTATAAACTCTAGGTTCTGAGAGGGGAGCAAAGTGGACTTTGCATAGTTTATGACAAAGCCCAGATGCTGAAGAAGAGAGACAGTGCGAAGAGTGGCCTGTCGGGCCTCCTGGAGTGACTGGCCCCTGATTAGCCAGTCATCCAGGTATGGGAAGACAAAAATCCCCTGATTCCTGAGAAAAGCCACCACCACCGCCAGGCATTTGGTGAAAACTCTGGGGGCAGAGGTTAGGCCAAAGGGAAGTACCCTGTACTGAAAATAAGTTTCCTTCCACTACAAATCTGAGATATTGTCTGTGGTCTGGATGAATGAGGATGTGAGTATAAGCATCCTTTAGGTCTAAGGAGCATAGCCAGTCTCCCTGCTGGAGGTAGGGCCGCAGTATCCCAAGGGTAAGCATCTTTAACTTTTCCCTCTCCAGAAACTTGTTTAAAGTTTCACGTCTAGGATAGGCCGGAGGCCTCCTGTCCTTTTTGGTACCAGGAAGTACCTGGAGTAGAAGCCTTGCCCTTCCAGGTGGTGAGGCACCGGTTCCACCGCCTTCTCCTTTAGAAGACTTGCCAACTCCTGAAGGAGGAGGTTTCTATGTAGGGGGAGTCTTGGAGGCTCCCCTGGAAAGTAGGAGGGGGGTAGCTGGTGGAAGTGGAGCATGTAGCCCTTTTGGACTATACTGAGTACCCAGGTATCCCCTGTGATGGCTGGCCACCTGTAGGCATACAGGGTCAGCCGACTTCCTGTGCTGAGTGGAGCCAGCGGTGGAGAAGAGGCTATGCTGTGGGAGTCAAAACCCCGCTCCCTTCTGTGCAGGAGCCGGAGCTGGCGGCTTGGGGGTCTTCTGCCTACGGGGTCCATGCCCCAGCCCCTTGACCTGCTGGCCCTGTTGGGGAGCTGGAGAGGTCTGATATTGAGGGTAGGATTTGTAGGCAGCACCCTTCCTCGGGAAAAAGGGCTTCTTTCCCAAGCCCTTCTTTTTTTGAGACGGGGCAGAAGTCTTTCTGGACAGCCTTGTCCTGGTGAGAGTCTCAGTCTCGATTTCTGCAGCCTTCTCCGTCATGGGCTTACCGAATAGGTTGTCACCTTGGCAGGGGACATCGACCAACTTGTCCTGCACCCATGACTCCAGGTCCGATGACTGTAGCCAGGCCTGATGGCGTGCACCGATGCCGGCCGCAGCTACCCGGGCCAAAGCCTCGAAGCCATCATAGGCTGCTTGAGAGATAAACCGAGCACTCGGATACCTGTCGACAAGGCTTTGAATCTCTGCAAGGGTTCCTCGGAGAAGCCAGCTGAGAACCCGGTAAGCTCTTTTGCCAGGTCTCGTAGGTACATGCCCATGTACAACTGGTAAGTCTGGACACGGCAAGATAGCATAGAGCCCTGGAAGCACTTTCTACTGAGGGCATCTAGGTTCCGGGCCTCCCGTCCGGGGGGTACCGAGGAGTGCATCTTCTGACTCTTCAGGCGGTGCATGGCCGATTCCACAACCATGGAATTGTGCGGTAGCTGCGCCTTTTGGAACCCAGGGCTCTTACGGACTCGATAAATGGAATCGACCTGTTTGCTAAAAACCGGCGCCGAGGCCAGTGCCTCCCACATACGGAAGAGCAGCCGTTCCAGCATTGGAGGAACCGGAACAGTAAAGGCTTCCTTCGGAGGAAAGTCATACTGGAGGGCATCGAGCTCCTCGGCTTGAGGCTCCTCCTCGGCGTCCGCAGGGAATGCCAAAGCCTTGGCCATGTCCCTTACGAAGTACGAGAACCAGGTATCCTCTGGGGGGGACCTTTTCTGAGGCTCGGACTCCAGTGAGTCTGAAGGGACGCACTGGGTCCTGAAGGTGTCCGGAGACTCCTTGTCCTCCGTCTCCCACGCCGACTCCTCTGAGGAGGAGTTGAGCGGCTCTGGCCCTGTGCGCTTTGGTGCCACCCGCCCCAACACCTAGGGCACCGGTGTCGACGACCTCGGCCCCGCACGGGAGGTCGAGGGGGACCTTGACCGAGGATCGACTCAAGACTTGATGGACTCGAGGATCGGCTCGGTCTCCGGATTCGACTTAGACATCGAAGTCCCGGTGGTCGGGGCAGATGCACTGGTCAGACCGGCGATCAGCACCCGCTGCTGTTCCATGAAGGCAATACTACTTGGTCTGCTTCTGAACATTTAACAGTCAAACAATTAAAGTCCAATCGTTCCTTATAAAGCAAAATAGAGTGTATTCAAATATTCACTTAACAAACACACTGATACGCTACAAGTGAAGGTCTCAGTCTTATTCATGCACCACTGCACAGGCAAATTGCCTGAAGACAGTAAGTGTGCTCTAGAACATCAACGACCTTCACTTATGAAAAATACCGGAGCTATAATGAAAGCAGATGAAATGCTTTATCCTCAACCATTCCCAAGATACCAGAAAAATCTCTTGACTTTAAACTGTTAATACTCAGCTCCAGCATTTAACTCTCCACTTATTTGTGAATCCCAACACCTATCCCCGGTCACCGTCCATGTGTTTCACAGTCAGAGTTTCTTCAGGGGATCATCCTCAGCTTAGCGTAAAGTGCTGTATATAAACAAACATAAAATCACTCACCACTCCTAACCATATGCTACATTAATACCCCATAAAAACAGATAAAAACCAGATCAACTATAAATCTTACCGTATCTGCTGCCCACGTTCACTTAAACCTCAAGGAGCGGGACCCAATTTTTCAAACACATTTCTCTCACCTCCCCAGCTCAGAACGCCACGCATGCGGGAAGCCACTACCAGCGCCATTTTTAAAGAACCGCTGTAGCCAATCAAAACCGGCTAGCCGCGGTTCACCTACACTCCGCCCCTTAACTCTCTACTTACCAAAAACCCATAGAACCCAAAAGGGCCACTTAATTTGTAACAATAAAGGTGTTGGGTGTTGAACCTGCCGCTTCCTGGTCTTGTTTCTGCTCAATTTGAGTGGCTAGCGCTGTTCCCTTTGTTGGTCCCCTTTTCAGAAGAACCACGACGGTGCTTGGGTTCCGACTCCCGAGATGTCGAGGCCTCTGATGAAGTCCGGGCCCGGCCAGACGCAGACTCTGAGAAAATTCTCTCACTTTGATGCTGATTGCTCCAAAGTGCCTTTGATGACATTTTGGTGCACGGGCCACAGGCCAGTGGGTCATGGTCGGATCCGAGGCAGCAGTCATGACATAAGGCCTAGGCAGCCACCTAAGTATTCTGTTAACATTGCTTGTCTACCTTTTTTCTCCTTCCCTGTGTTTGCCCTGTTTCTGCCCTTCATATACTGTAAGACTCAGAGGCAGAGATGGTATTGCACCTGCGCTAGCGGCATCTTTGTACCTCCAGAGCACCACTAGTGTTGCCGCCCACTATCCACTCTAATTCTGCCTAACCACACACTGCTCTGGAAGCATGACAGTTTTTAGCATGGGCCTTTCAGTTGCACAATCGCAGCTACTGCGGAGCAAAAACACATCTTAGCCCCACACTAAACCCTGTGCTCCCGGCTACCGCATTTAGGAAACATACCCATTAGTGTGTAAGGCAGGCATTGACAAATTTTCCTGGAATCTAAGAGCCAGCCACCGTAACCTAGGTCACAGTGCATGACCCCAGCCCACCAAAAGGTGTATTGCAGTAACCTTTTTAGGTTTTAGGGCCCTTTTGCTAAGACTCTTTCTCATTTCCTATGGGAAAAAGCTTAATAAATCAAGCTCTTGATGGCCATTGCACAATGCCAACAGAAAGCAATGGCCCCACTTTTCCTCCTACCTCTCCCACCACCCCTACTGACCCTTTAAGCTACACCTGTGTGGTGCGGAAGTGGGGTGCCTGTGTGTGGTGGTGGGGTGCACCTTTAGCACATATGAATTGTGCCCTTTACTTCCCATGCATTCATATCTTCACCCTCCAACCCCTTGCACTCTTCGCTCCCCCCACTCCAACTCCTCTAATGCTGTCCCTCCCCCACCTCCAACTCTATTTCTCTCGTCTTCTCTCTCCTCCCTTGCATTCACACCCTGCCCTCCATTCCTCCCACCATTAATTATTTACTAAAACCTACTGTCCTTTTAAATGTCTTCAGCTGTTCGCTGCCCTCCCCGTCTCCTACCTTTTCTTGTAGGCTCAGCAGGCACTGGTCTTGGCTGTAATCACAGCCTTTGTCAGCACTTCTGCCTATCTTTATGGAGGGCCAGCCCAAGGGTTTCTGCTGCCCTAGGCATCCCCCCGTGCCGCCTACTGCGCTGCTGCCACCCCCTCCCTGACATCCATCTTCTCACTTGGAGGAGGAGGACGGCATGGCAATTCCTCCCTTCATTGCAGCAGCAGCAGCAGCTGCTTCAGGGCTGCCGCACACGTGCTCACAGTCTGCCATTCCTACCTCCTCGCAACTTCCTATCAGAGGGGGCAGGAGCAGCACCCTGGGAGCCCTACCAAGCACTGAAGCAGTGGCCATGCTGCCCACCACAATCTGCCAAGTTTGTCTAGTGGGTAAACTAGCCTTGGATCTATGCTGCTATACATGTGCTCTGGGCCCCAGGAGCCAGGTCCAATTTTTTTAGTTGCCATGGTGACCTGAAGTTTGTTGAGCCCTGGTGTAAGGCTTACAATTGCCATCACTGATACAGAAAAAAATTCCTTATATGCCAATTTATTATTAATTTACAAACATATTCAAACGTCCATCCAAAACTATCCCCAAAATACATAAACATTCTTTAAACAATTTATAATACATACTTCAGTTAATTTTCTTCTCCTTCTTTTTAATTTAATGCATTTAAAGGAGCAAAACAACCATCTCACCAAATTTTACTTAAGGCAATTTCCAACTGCTTAGAGCTTCCGATGTGCCTGACAAAAAACTTTGTTTCACAAGTATCTCTTGCTGCTTCAGGGGCTTGATAAAAGATTTGCTTCCTCTTGATCATAGCATCCAAGAAATAACATGCATCATTTATTTCATGAACATCTTTTCAGCAGCGTTTCCTCTCCTTTATATATGCCTCATTTATAGGTGTGTTTTAGAGTGGTGGTTTGAAGTTGCAGTGTATATTTTTTTCTAGTTCAATAAAAAAATCATTACATAGCAGTCTGCAGCTCCAAAGGGCAATATAAACAAGACCTACAATTGCACTAAAGTCCTTAAGAAAACAGAGTAGTAAAAAAAAATCCAATGATCTTGATGCCAGAAAACCAGTAGTTCAAGAATTCCAAAAATTTGCCAGTCCAAGCAAGATGGTCAAAAAGATATAATTCTGCTGAAGTCCTGAGATATTAACTATTAGCAGTGGAATAAACCATGTCAGGCTCCAAAGAAACATAGCTGTTCAGAAAGCGTAGTTACTCACCTGTAACAGGTGATCTCCGGGAACAGCAGGAATTTAGTCTTCACATATGGGTATCGTCGGTACCGACGGAGCCTGTGCGGGAACGCTCCTCAGCGTCCAATAGGAATGCTTTAGGGAGCATCCCTCAGCACATGCGCGCTGCCTTCCCGCCTTTCTAACTATCCCTCTTCAGTTAAGTTTGTAGCTGAGTGAAAGGATAGAGGGAGAGAGGAAAGAGACAGAGAGATAGAGACAACTTCCAGGGGAGGTGGGTGGGTTGTGAAGACTAAATTCCTGCTGTTCCTGGAGATCACCTGTTACAGGTGAGTAACTACGCTATCTCCAGGAACAAGCATGAATATAGTCTTTACATATGGGGACTCCCTAGCTGAAGATGCCGGGGAGATGGCCCCAAGAAGCTGCCACCTATAGTGAGGTGGGCCATGCTTCCTCCCATGGATCTCTGGCATCCTACCAGGGTTGGTGGGTAGGAGTTGAATTAAGTCTGAAAGAGATGTTGAAGAACAGACTAGCCAAAGCAGGCATCCCGACGGGAGGCTTTATCTAGGCAGTAGTGGACTGTGAAGGTGTGCACCGAAGCCCAGGTGGCTGCTTGACAGATGTCATTGATAGACACAGAGTGAAGGTTAGCCATAGAGGCTGCCATGGCTCTCACATTATGTGCTGTGACATGGCCTTGAAGAGGAAGATTCTTACTCTCATAAGTAAAGGATATGCATTGTGCAATCCATTTAGATAGAGTTCTTTTGGAGACTGAGGTCCCAAATGACTAGAATCAAAAGCAACAAAACATTAAGACGACTTTCTATGATGCTGTGTTCTTTGTAGGTAAAAAGCCAAGGCTCTTTTACAGTCCAAAGTATGAAGGTTCCTTTCTGCATTAGAGGCATGAGGCCTCGGAAAGAATACAGGAAGGTAAATCGATTGATTCAAATGAAAAGGCGAAACCTCCTTTGGCATAAAATGTGGATGAGTTCTGAGAACAACCTTATGGTGAAACCTTGTATAAGGGGGATCAGCCACTAAAGTTTGCAATTCACTAATGTGACGTGCGGAGGTGATTGCAATTAGGAAGATGACCTTCCAGGATAAAATCTTTAGGGTTGTAGTGGCTAAAGGTTCAAAGGGCGGTTTCATGAGCTGTCCGAGAACTAGATTTAAATCCCATGCCACCAGTGGTGGCTTGATGGGAGGCTTTGTTAATAGAAGACCTCTCATGAATCTTGCTATGAGTGGATGAGAGGAAATTGGCTGTGCATTTAGAGGCCTATAGGAAGCTGCAATTGCACTAAGATGGACTCTTACCGAATGTGTCTTTAGACCAGAATTTGATAAATGAAGTAGGTACTCTAGTACCGATTCCAAAGGTATCACAAGGGGGTTTAAGCCCTTTTGAGAACAACATATAGTAAAACGTTTCCACTTGAAGGCGTAAGAACGTCTTGTGGAAGGTTTTCTGGAAGCCTGAAGGACATCCTTTACCTATTGGGAAAGGTTAAGATCCTGCAGGTCTAGGCTTTCAGCAATCAGGCCCTGAGATGCAGGGACTGGGGATTCGGGTGCCATAGCATCCCGTTCTCTTGGGAGAGAAGGTCTGGAGCACACCCTAACTCCAGAGGTGCAGCTTGAGAGAGATGTAGAAGTAGGGGATACCACGTTTGTCATGGCCACCGTGGCACTATGAGGATCATACGATCTCTGTCTCTCTGAAGCTTGAAGAGTGTTTTGGAGATGAGGAGAATAGGTGGGAAGGCATAGAGGAAGTCCTGACCCCAGTGAAGGAGGAAGGCATCCCTTGCCTGGCAATTGTGAGCCGGAATTCTGGAACAGAACCGGGGAAGTTTGGCATTCAGTGGATTTGCAAAGAGGGTTATGTCTGGGGTTCCCCAGATTTGAAATATCCTTATCACCTGGTCTAGGTGGAGAGACCATTCGTGAGGCAGCAGTACTCGGCTGAATTTGTCTGCCCAAAGGTTTTGAATGCCTGGAAGATATACCACGAGAAGAGAATTTGATGCTCTCTGGCGAGGGCCCATAGTCGTAAAGCTTCGTTGTATAACGACAGAGAGCCTGTTCTGCCCTGCTTGTTCACGTAGAACATTGGCTACTTGACTGTCCGTTTGGACTAGGACTGTCTTGTAGCTGAGCTGGGCATGGAATATTCAAAGAGCTAGAGAGATTGCTCTGAGTTCTAGGAGGTTTATGTGAAGACAAGCCTCCTGTGGAGTCCAGGTACCCTGGGTGGAGAGATGATGCAGGTGTGCTCCCCATCCCACCTGTGATGCATCTGTTGTTAGGGTGGCCTGGAATGGGGGTTGTTGGAAAGGAGACCCCACTAAAAGATTCTCCAGTGATTGCCACCATTGCAGGGACAAGATCAGTCGTGAGTTTGATATCTTGTCCGACAGATGTCCTGTGGCCTGTGTCCACTGTGTGGATAGGGTCCACTGGGCTGCTCGCATGTGGAGGCGAGCATAGGGAAATACATGAACTGTGGATGCCATATGTCCCAGTAATTGCAACAGTTCTCGAGCAGTTAGGGAGGGCTTTCCCTCTGCTTGAGAAGCTAGTTGCACTATGCGAAGACAGTGGGGCTGTGTGGGAGGAAAGCCCTTGACTATCTGGTATCTAAACAAGCTCCTATGAACTCCAGGGTCTGAGAAGGAACAAGTTGGGATTTTGGGAAGTTTGACCAATCCCAAGTATTGGAGAACTTGCATTGTGCGAGACAGTGCAGAGCTGGCTTCTGGAATCGTGGGGGCTCGAATGAGCCAGTTGTCCAAGTAAGGGAAGATGAATATCCCTAGGGTTTGCAGGAATGCAGCTACTACTGCCATTCATTTCATGAATACTCTTGGTGCCGAAGCCAGACCAAAAGGAAGAACCCTGTATTGGAGGTGTTTTCCCTTGAAAAGGAATCGTAAGAATTTCTTGTGATCTGGATGGATTAGAATATGAGTATCTATGCATCCTTTAGATCTAGAGAGCAAAGCCAATCCTGACTTTGAAGGTATGGCAGAAGAGTTCCCAGAGAAATCATTTTGAACTTTTCTCGGAACAGATATTTATTCAATTCTCTGAGGTCTAGAATGGGTCTGTGTCCTGTTTTCTTTGGAATAAGAAAATAGGGGGAGTAGAACCCTGTACCCTGTTGGGGGATGGGTACTTCCTCTATTGCTTCCTGAGCAAGGAGTGTTGAGACCTCCTGATCCAGTAGATTGTCTGGAGAGGTTTGGGAATTGAACTGTCTTACGATTGTAGGAGGGGGCATGCTGTGAAAATGAAGCCTGTACCCCTCCCCTACAATGGACAGAGTCCTCTTGTCTGCTGTTATTTGGTGCCATATGTTGACAAAATGACACAACCTGCCTGGAATGTTTAGGGGTTTTGGACCCTTCAGAGGCAGGAAAGCTAAGCGCTCTAGGAAGGAGTCAAAGCCCTTGAGGGGGCTGAGCCTGTGGAGCTGGTTGAGCTCTCGGGCCTTTTGGCTTCTTTTGTTGTCTGGATTGTTGCTGTTGTCCCTTCTGGGCAACTTGACCCTGAGCTTGCCCTTGCTGGGTATAGGATGGATAAAACGTCCTCTTTTTGCTGAAAAAGGGTTTTTTATAGGGTTTCTTTTTGGCTGGAGTGGCTGTAGATTTTGACAATCTGTCTAAAGTGAGATTGTCAGTATCTATCTCATTAGCCTTTTCCTGCCAATTCTTGCCAAAGAGGTTTTCTCCTGTGCAAGGGATTATTTATTTTATTATTTTATTTTAGATTTTCTTTTATACCGCGCTATTCAACATCAGTGCGGTTTACATAAAACATACACGTTGCATATAATGAACTGTGCTTACAAAAACAGGATATAAAACTAGGATAACTTGGGGTAACTATTTACACCAGATTTTCATAGAATTAGTATCACATTAGCTATGCTCATGAGTGTCTTATAGGGTCAGATTTGGTTGTGCGAACTAGACTAGACTGTGGGTGGGACTACTGGATCTTCGTCTACCTGGTAGTATAAGAGGAATAGATAGTGTTTTACTGCCTTCCCTGGACCAGGTCAGGGATTGCACGTATGCTGGGTGGCAGAGAATTCCAGCATCTCGGTGCACATAGTTTGAAAGCTCTGTTTACTGTTGCCTGGGTGCATTGGGTTATTTCTTTTGGGACAGGGACAGGCCCCCGCACCAAGACGACCGCCACAGATCCAGCTCCACATCCACGGGACAGGCTCCCTCCACGGGACAGGCTCCCGCACCGCGACAGACCCAGCTCCACATCCACGGGACAGGCCCCCGCACCAAGGCGACCAACACAGATCCAGCTCCACACACACGGGACAGGCTCCCTCCACGGGACAGGCTCCCGCACCGCATCAGATCCAGCTCCACATCCAAGGGACAGGCTCCCTCCACGGGACAGGCTCCCACACCGCAACAGATACAGCTTTACATCCAAGGGACAGGCTCCCTCCACGGGACAGGCTCCCGCACCGCAACAGATACAACTTCACATCCCCAGGACAAGCCCCTGCAACAAGTACAGCTCTCCTCAAAAAAGCAAACAATAGACGAAAACCTAAGGACACAGGCGTCGCCCTATCAGAACATCACAAGCTATCAACATGCACACCACATACTTCCTCCCACTATACCTACTAGTCACACAACTCCTCCCACCAACTACACCCCCCCACTACCCCCAAACAAACACACCATGGTACCCACCAACTGCACTGCCATATCTCGGTCCACAACACACACACAAAGAGACGCTCGCAACCTCCCAAACAAAGAGACAAAACAGACACAAATCAAACCCCAACACCGGCCCTAAGGAAGCACACGCCGCAACAACCTCTTCCACAAAGAAAACATCAATTGAGCTCATAAACGCCAGATCCATCTGCAACAAGATACACACTCTGGTAGACCACATTGAAGAGCGACAGCCAGACATAATATGCATCACAGAGACATGGCTCAACCCTACCGACAGTGTACTACTCAACCAACTAGTACCGAACAACTACTCAGCATACAACTGCCCACGCATCCACAAGCGTGGAGGAGGAGTCCTAATAATAGCAAAAACAGAACTCAAGTTCAAGACACTGAATCTCACAGATACAAAGCAGTGTAACACAATTAGCATCAAGAACAAGAATATTGCAATCTGCCTAACCTACAGAGCACCCCGTGCTCCACCCGACGAACTAGCCTTCATACTCGAAGAAGCCTGTGCCATAACGTCAAACAACAAACCAGCACTACTAATCGGAGACTTCAACCTCAAGTCCGCCAATACAAAAGATGCAGAGGCCTTCCTTCAGGCAATGTCATCACTTCAATTCACACAGATAGTCAATGCACCAACTCACAGACTAGGATCATCCCCAGACCTCATCTTCGCATCAAACTACCTAACTTCAAGAGACCTAATCTCTACACCCACCATCACCCCAGTACCATGGTCTGACCATTACTTAATCGAGACAAATCTGCAATCACAAGAAGACTGGACAAGCGAAAGAGCGAACTTCCCACACACAAAGACGATTCAAGTCCTTTGACAAGGACGAATTCATCCAGGACACAATACAACACTTGAACATTGACTCAGAGGACCTGGAGGAACAAGTTTCCAACTGGAACAATGTCCTAGCTAACGCCGCCAAACCATCCGCTGACAGGACCAAGAAACAACACCACAACAAGAGACAAAACAAACCATGGTACTCAGCAAAAATACGACAGGAAAAGAGGGAGCTCAGGAAAATTGAACGGAGATGGAGAAAAAACAAAACTACTTCCGACCAACATCTTTACCTAACAAAGCAAAAACAATACAATGAACACATCAACCAATCAAAGAGAGAATTCCACACAAACCTGATAAATTCTTCCATCAACAAACCCAGAGAACTTTTCGAAATAGTAAAAACCCTGACAAAAGAGCAAGCAGCAGAAAGAGAAATACAAGTGGATCCACAGATATTCGCCGACCACATCAAAGACAAATTTCACTCCACAGAGCGCTCAACACCCAGTAGAACCAACAGAACGAACGTCCACCCCAAAACCTGGGGCACATTCCACTCACCCTCAAAAGAGCAGATATCAGACATCATCTCCACAATCAACACAAGCACTGCTCCTACAGACCCTTGCCCAGTGTCATGGGTCAAAGCCACCAAAGCAAGCCTCATACCAAACATTCATAAAATGGTACACAACTCACTCACTCAAGGACTCATGCCACAGCAATTAAAGCTTGCCTCAGTAAGACCAATCACAAAGAAAACTTCTCTCGACAAAAAGGACCCAGCAGCATACCGACCAATCTCCAGCATACCCTTCCTCGCAAAAATAATCGAAAAGACGGTTCAACTACAACTTCAGGAACACATTGACGAACACGGAACTCTCGACAACAACCAACACGGATTTCGTCCCAACCATGGAGTCGAAACTCTCCTGATCTACCTCTTCGACAGCATCATAAGAATAATTGACGACATCAGGAATGGAATTATAATGATCTTCATCGACATCTCCTCAGCGTTCGACACAGTTGATCACAATATACTCCTGGAGAGACTGAAGAACACTGGTATACACGGTACCACTCTAAAATGGTTCCACTCGTACCTAACAGAAAGACAGCTACAGGTCAAGGTGGGACAGGACACCTCCCGGCCCATAAACGTCCAACAAGGAGTACCACAAGGATCCGCACTCTCAGCACTCCTTTTTAACATCTACATCCAACCAATATGCAACATTATGAAAGAGAACAACATCCAATACACAATATACGCAGACGATATAATGGTATACTCCCCGATATCAATCGAAAACCCGGACTTCTCTAAGATAGCAGACTGCCTTACCCAAATGGCGAAGTGGTGCCAAAACAACAATCTAGCTATAAACTACAACAAGACTGAAGCTTTAATCATCACTCGAAACCAAAGCTTCACACACCCACCAAACATAAAGATACAAAGCACCACGATACCGATAAGATCGGAGGTGAGATACCTTGGGGTTACTCTGGACAGTAAACTCAACCTCAAACCACACATAGACAAAACAATCCAAAAAGCATATTACAGGATGCGAATCATCAGGAGACTGAAACCACTCCTCGCTCCAGAACACTTCCGTACAGTCTGTCAAGCACTGATAACCCCAATACTGGACTTCTGCAATCCGATATACCTCGGACTACCAAAACAAGCTCTCAAACCACTACAGCTGGCACAAAACACTGCAGCTCGAATCATATCCGGAGCCGCAAGGCAGGAGCACATCACACCTACACTAAAGGACTTACACTGGCTCCCAATCATTGCTCGCATCAGATACAAGACTATCATAAACCTATTTAAGATAAAAGAACACACATCAGCCAACAGCCTCCACCTGCTCATACAACCGGAATCCAGCGCACGTCCCAGAAGAAGTCAAACACGCAACCGAGTCAGCACCCCAAATGAGTACAAGCACACACGCAAGGACACAACAGACAGAGCTCTCTCCATGGCTGCTCCAACAATATGGAACAATCTACCGGACGATCTAAGGGCAACTCCAGACCTCAAAGACTTCAGAAAACAACTGAAAACCATGCTGTTCATAGAGCACTATGGTCACATCACATAACCTAAGAGAATGGATAACAGCACTCCAATCCTCCCAAACAACTGAATATATATAAAATATGATTCTAGCACCACTGTAAATAGCCCACCCTGTATATAGCTCAAACAAATCAAGCACCCAACACATCCCTCACACAACTAAGTTTTATCCTCACTGCATGTACAACACACACACTTTACCTGATTGCTTGCTGTGATACCACCTTGATTATTGAGATAAGGCGGTTTAGAAATACTGTTAAATAAATAAATAAATACTAATGTGTTGATCGCTGTCGATCTTCTGGACCTGTTGGCAGGCGTCATTTGGATAAGCTCTGCTATTGATGCGGAGGCTAGCCCGTTGATGGATTTGGAAGTAAGCAGCAGAATTTTGAATGTGAGTCTGGCCTGTATAGGAAGCCAGTGAAGGTGTTTCAGGATGGGTGTGATGTGGTCTTTCCCTGATGCTCCCATTAGAACTCTCGCTGCGGCGTTCATCGCGAGCTGTAGAGGGTTTAGAGTAGATTGAGGGAGACCATGCAGGATTGAATTGGCATAGTCAAAATGGGGTGTGATTAGCGCCTGATAGATTGTCCGGAAGTCGTCTGGTTCTAGTAGGAAACGGAGGTGCCTGAGGGTACGGATCTTGTGGTATATCGCTCTGACTACATTGCTTATGTGTACCTTCATGTCCAGGTGTTGGTCCATGGTGATTCCAAGGTACCGGATCGAGGATTTAGTTTGTAGTTCAGCTTCCTTGACTTTTATATGGGGTGGTGTGTTGAAATTTGGATTCCTCGTGATGAACAGAACCTCGGTTTTCTTGTGCTGATGTTTCCTAATTTCTTGTGCGGATGTTTCCTAATTTGTCCTGTACCCAAGTCTCCAAGTCTGATGCCTGAAGCCAGGCAATCTGACGTGCACCAATGGCAATAGCAGAAGTTCAGCTGATGCATTCAAAGCAGTCAAAGGCTGCACGATTTACAAACTTGGAAACGTCTTGAGCATGCTTGACAAGAGTAAGGAAGTCTTGTCAATTGTCATCAGGGAGAAGGGGGCTTATAAGCTCCAAGTCTCCTGTGACTTCTTTGAGGAACATTCCCATATTTAAAATATATGAGCTGATCCTAGCTGAAAGCATGGAAGCCTGAAATATTCAACGCCCAAAGGCATCAAGAGTCCTGCATTCACAACCTGGAGGATTGGATGCATGTCTTTTTGCACTTTTCATCCTACGCATGGCTGATTCCACTACCAGTGAATGGTGTGGCAGCTGAGTCTTTTGAAAACCAGGACATGGTGGAACTCGATACATGGTATCGAGTCTCCTAGAGTGAGGAGATGTGGTCAGAGGTGTTTCCCACATTCTGAGCATCAAATCATAAAGAATTTCATGAATGGGCAGTGTAGCTGCCTCTTTGGGAGCCTTAGGGTATTGGAGTATTTCCAATTCCTTTGCTCTAGGTTATTTTTCAGGAGCTACCGTGATTGATAGGCCTCGGGCCACATCACGAATAAAATCCTGAAAAGACATGTCCTCCAGAGGAGACATTCTGCGTTGAGGAGAATAGGAGTCTTCGGAATTGGACGATTCAAAGCATCTCTGATCCCGATGTTCATGCAAAGCACGGTATCGGTATCGATCGAAGTTGGTACCGAGTTGGTCTGGTACTGATCTGTCGATGCCCGAAAAAGTCGGCATGGGCATAATTCCCACCGGGGCCGGTACCGTCAGTGCTGGTACTGGCATCGGCATCGGTGCCCGTTGAACCGTCGGTAGCGGTGCCAACGGTACCGCAGCTGTAAGGAGAGCTGCAAGTCCGCGTTCGATAGCGAGGAATCTCTGGTCTATCGATGCTGCCGATGCCTGGGTGTTGGTGCTGGTAGAAGCGGCTGGAACCCTTGAGCAGGGCACCAGTAGTTCTGTCGAGGTCGAGGCCTCGAGAACATCCTGGAGCACCATTAGTGCTTTGGAGGCCGAAGCCTCCCACAGGGGCTGTTTTACTGGTATAGTTTCCTCAAGGGCAATGCCAATGGCTTCTCGATGCTTACAAGGAGATCTACCCTTTGAGGACCGGCTCTTATGTTTAGTTACCTGAGATCCATGGGAGGAAGACGAGGCTCTGGAAGACGTCGATGCAATGGACATCGCATCTGAAGAAAAGAGGGTACTAAGCTTTGCAGCCCAGTTCTGTCTTCCTCTTTTAGTCATCCCCATACAAGAGGAACACTCCGATGGAGAATGGTCAGGGCCTAAACATTTGAGACACCAGTCATGGGTGTCGGTGACGGAAATGGTACCACCACACTTAGTACATTTTTTAAAACTACTAGCTGGTTTTTCCATTTTTCAGGAAAATGGAGCCTAATACCCAAAATGGCGCCTAGCACAGTACCGGTAGGCGTCGAGCGGAGGCAGGCACGACCACAAGAAAAACAAGTTTAAAGAAGAAACTTTCTGCAGTGACAGCGTATATGACCTGTCGGCTCCGTGGAAAATGAAGAACTGAAGAGGAGACAGTTGGAAAGGCGGGAAGGCAGCGCGCATGTGCTGAGGGATGCTCCCAAAAGCGTTCCTATTGGACGCTGGGGAGCCTTCCCATGCAGACTCCGTCAGTACCGACGATACCCATATGTGAAGACTAAATTCCTGCTTGTTCCTGGAGATTGCCAGAATTCAAATACAAGATGTCATCAAAAAGTATACTAAGACTTGTACAATAAGACAAGAAGTATAACAGTGACAGTTATTGCACTCAATCTCCTTCAAAGCAGTCCCCTTCCAATAAATACACTTCTTCCAGCATTCCTGCCACATGGAAAACAATTTTGAAATGTCTCTTTCGTTATGCTGTGAAGCTGCTGTGTTGAATTTTGCTTAATGGTCAAGTCATCAAATCTCCTTCCTTTCAGTGGTAATTTCAGTTTTGGAAACAAGAAAAAGTCACAGGGTGCAAGGTTAGGTGAATATGGAAGCTGACGGACTTGCTTGATTTGGTGTTTGGCCAAGAACTGCTGGACAAGATGTGATGCATGAGCTGGGGCATTATCGTGATGAAGCAGCCATTCACCATTCCTATGCAACTCTGGCTTCTTACGACGAACTGCATCTCTCAAACAAGTCAGAATTTGGACGTAGTACCCCTTATTGATGGTTTGGCCTTTTGGAGCATACTCATGATGAACAATATTTTGGTAAGCAAAGAAAACCGTGAGCATGATCTTGACATTGCTCCTCATCTGACGGGCTTTCTTGGGTTTGGGAGAGTTTGGAGTCTTCCATTGTGAGGACTGAGCCTTAGTTTGAGTCATAACCATAAAGCCATGACTCATCACCAGTAATTATCTTTTTCATGAAATCTCAGTCATTGTCAAAGCATTCCAACAACGCCCTGGCTGCAAACAGTCGATTTTCTTTTTGGACAGGGAATTTTGGCATAAATTTTGCAGACACACGTCTCATCCCCAAACTGACAGTAAGAATGGACTGTACCGACCCGAAACTGATGTCCATGTCCTCAGAAAGCTCCCTGAAAGTCAATCGATGATTTGAGTATATTGCGGCACGCACTGATTCAACTTTGTCTTCGTTACTGCACATGGATGGCCTTCCAGAATATTCATCACTGTCAACATTTTGGCGGCCCTCTTGGAAACGTTTGTATCAGTCATAAAATCGAGCACGACTCATGCATTCATTGCCATACACTTGCTGTAACTTGTCATAAGTCTCTTTGCACGAATCTCCAAGTTTCCAGGAGAATTGAATGCAAATTCGCTGTTCAGTTTTTTCACTCATCATAAATCTGACGAACTGCTTTTACACGATACCAAACATCATATGATTAAAAAAAAGTACAGGTGTGTTGCAGCCATACTACAACTCTGCACATGTAGAGCACATAACTAGGTCATTACATGCTTAATAACATTGTGGTGCGATATATTCTTACATAGCTACACAACAAGTCTCAATACTTTTTGATCACACCTCGTATAATTTTCTTATTTCAAAACATAGCCAGTTTATGCGCATCTGATTCTAATTCCAATATGGATCAATTTTTTGATGACTTCATGGCTTCTTCAGTGGAATAGAGCAAATCCATCAAGCAAAAGGAACAATACCGAACATCTAGTTTTTTTTTTTTTCAATATTTTATTTTGAACCATCAAACAAAACATCAAATACAGAACAAAAGACAATCGCTCCCTGGGGTGGACTCTGATCCCCAAGGCTCGAAATACATAGATGGTTACATAGTTTTTAGGATAGTACCCCTACTTCCCCCCTCCCCCACCCAACCTCCCCCCCGATAAACTCTTCCCCCCCTCCCCCCCGCAAGCAATACCCACCCGGACCAGCATATATATAACATTACCGAACCTCAGTAGGTCTCCACCTACAAACAGGGCTATCAACAGCCTAATTGCAGGGTTACATTACGTATCCGAGGACTCAATTTTTGAATATAGGGCTCCCACAGTAACCAGAAAGCAGACCATCGCTTCACATGAACTCGCGCTGCCCGACACTCCAGGAGCATAAGTTGATGGAAGGAGTTCCGCCACTCCCAAAAAGAGGGAGGGTGGCTGTCCCTCCACCCACGTAGGATGGGGCCCTTACCCACCAGACATGCCTTCCGCACCAGCCAGTGACTCCATTTCCCCTTTGGAGAGGTGAGACCCAGGAGATCCAAAACGATCAAGGCCGCGTCCCAGTGAACAGGTTGTCCAAGGAGGTCGGCCATAAATAGGGCAATTCTATGCCAGTAGGGGCGTATGCGCCGGCAGCCCCACCACATATGATACAAGGTCGCCAGGGGCTCCGCACAGCGTGGACAGCTACCATCCGCAGTCAGATGGCAGCGAAGGGCTCGCCGCGGAGAGAAGTGAACCCTAGTTAAACACTTAATTTGAATTTCTCGCCAGCGAGCACCATCCGCCAGGCTCGCCACTCTCCGGAGGGCCACCAGAATAGTGCCACAGGGAATCTCCCGACCCAGTTCCGCCCCCCAGGCTCTTTCCACACCGCTGTAGTCTGGCTGTGGTCGAAACTGCTCCAACCGAAGATGAAAGGTCCGAATAGACGGCCGTTCGACTTCGCCAAACCCAAAAAAACGCTATTATCTGGGCCGAGCGGTCGCCACAGAGTTCCGACCCTGGAAGGGAAGCCACGTAGTGGGCCACTTGCATATATGCAAAGATATGTAGGGGCCCCAATTCATATTCGCGGGATAGCATGGGAAAGGGCTTAGGTTTGCCCGCCAGGTCCACCACATGGCCCAGAGTATGCACTCCTCTCTCCCCCCACAGACGAAACGTCGCGGTTTCAGTGCCTGGGGTAAAATTGGCATTGCCCCGAATAGGTAACCAGCTCGACACCTGCCACCGACGGCCCCAATAGGCATTCAATTTCCGCCAGGTTTTATAAACCGGGGCCAATAACACGCTGTCCGCCAAATGCGTAGGCCACCTACTTACCTCCAGGTGCAAAAGGGCCCGTAACGAATGGGGTGCCACGTATGCCTCCTCAAATGCCCTAGGGGTATAAAAATCGTTATCCCCGAGCCAGTCCCCCAAATGGCGGGCTTGACAGGCCAGTACATAAGCACCAAGATCTGGGAGCCCCCATCCCCCCCCGCGGATCCTCCCCATTAGTCTACGATAAGAGATACGAGCTCTCGACCCCCTCCATAAAAAGCCCCGAAATTCCGCCTCAAAGCGCCGGATATCCCGACGAAGGATCCAAACAGGGAGGGTCTGTAGCCAATATAAGATCCGCGGCAGGAGGACCAATTTGATCGCTGCAATTCTCCCCATAAGGGATAGAGGGAGGGGTAGCCACGCCTGCAGCTGAGTCCTCACCTTAGTCAACATCCGTTGCAAGTTAATCCTATATAGGTGATCTGAATGACAGGACAGTACAATCCCCAGGTATAGGAACTGGTGCTCAGCCCATCGAAGGGGAAATTCGCCCACCCAGCTGCCCCGAAGTCGTCCAGAGACATCAAGGGCTTCAGACTTATCCCTATTGATATTAAACCCTGCAAACTGCCCGAAGGCGCGGAACTCCTGTAAAAGAAGGGGTAGGGAGTCCCCGGGAGAAAGCAAGTGTACCAACAAGTCGTCGGCAAAGGCCGAAATCTTAAATACCTGAGGCCCAATACCTACTCCCTGGATTGTCCGCATACCCGCCACTCGGCGTAAAAGAGGGTCCAAAGAAAGAACAAAAAGGAGAGGAGAGAGGGGCAACCCTGACGGGTCCCCCTCTGCAACGAAAAAGGCTCTGATATGACCCCATTACAGAGTATCGCTGCGGTAGGATTGGCATACAGACTGTCGACCATGTTACAGAACGACGGCCCCAAACCATACTGAGGGAGAATGAATCGCAAGTATTGCCAATCCACCCTGTCAAAGGCTTTTTCTGCGTCAAAGCTAATCAAGAGAGAGGTCAAATGTCTATGCTGAACCCATTCTAAAGACGCGATGATCTTGCGTAAGTTACGGACCGCGTATCGCCCCTTAACAAAACCGACCTGGGACTCATGGACCAGCTGCCCCAAGAACTCCGCCAAGCGGTCCGCCAAGATCTTAGCCATTAATTTAAGGTCGAAATTAAGCAAGGAAATCGGACGATACGAGGCCGCAGAAAGAGGGTCTTTTGCCGGTTTGGGGATAAGAACAATATGAGCATGGTTAGCCCCCCACCGAAAAGAGCCCTGCTGCACTCTCCGATTATGTACGGCAGCCAGCGTTGGGGAGATCTGTTCATTGAGAATTTTATAGAATTCGGTGCCTAGTCCATCGGATCCTGGGGATTTGTAGCAACTGGCTTTGGAAATAGCCCCTTGCAGCTCAGCCACCGTAATGGGCTGATCTAACTGTGCTCTCTGCTCTATTGAGAGGCGAGGCAAGTCCAGTCCCCTCACATAATCCGCCATCTGCGTGGGAGAAGTCGCCTCCGCAGCGTAAAGATTCTGAAAGAAGGAGCGAAAGACACGCGCTATCGCCGGGCTTTCCCTGTGTAAGGTCCCAAGGTCATCTCGCAAAGCGGGCACCAATTTAGAGCCCCGGGGTCCACGAAGGCACCGAGCCAATAACTTCCCCGGCTTGTCCCCATAGCGGTACAATTGATAGCGATAATACAATACTGACTTCTTTGCTCTCTGGTGTAAAAGTTCGTTTAATTCCATTTGAGAGTCCCATAGCTGCTTTTTTAACCCCGCAGTAGGAGTGTGAGCCCAGCGGCGTCGCAATTTCGTCACCAAGCTCTCTAAGGCCATAATACGTTCGGCCCTTAATCGTCGTTTTCTGGCAAGAAATCCAATTATATCTCCCCTCAGTACGACCTTCGCTGTTTCCCAGAGCAATTCTGGGTCATCTTGATGACCCCTATGGTCGGCTTCGAATTCCTGCCACCGCCGCTGAATAAATGAGCGAAATTGGGCGTCTCTATACAATTCCAATGGAAAACGCCATTGGAAGGCCCGTGAAGTACTCCCACTCCAGAAGACTTCCATCCACACAAATGCATGGTCAGATATCTCTACAGGCCCTATCTGGGCGTCCCCCACCTTGGCAAACAGCCCAGCGGATAACAACAAGTAGTCTATGCGTGCACTGGTGCCATGGGCCCGGGATTGGTGTGTAGTCCCGCTCGACCGGATGTAGTAATCGCCAGGGATCCACTAACCCCAGCCTGGAACAGAAACGTCGCATTGCCCGAACCGTCGCCATTCTTTCTCTTTGCTCCCCCGCTTTAGAGGTATCGAGATCGACGTCCATGACCCCGTTGAAGTCCCCCCCCAAAATAACGGGGAGCTCCGGCCACGTCTCAAGTGTGGAGGCAATGCGCGCATACAGGGACAAATCCAGTACATTGGGACAGTACACGCTACCAAGAACTACCGGCCTCCCCTCAAGGACTCCCCGCACCAGTACATATCTGCCCGTCGGATCAACGAGGTCCTTCACCACCTCCATCCTTACACGTTTGTGTATCAAAAGCACTACCCCTCCCTTCTTACCAAGAGCTGGGGCCCCCCAGACCTGCCCCACCCACTCCCGGCAGAGTTTACGGTGTTCATCGGCAGTCTGGTGGGTTTCCTGAAGCATAGCGATGTCTGCTCCCTGCCTAGCCAGGGCCTGCAAAATTTTTGCCCGTTTGATCGGACTACCCAGGCCACAAACATTCCAGGAGATTATCTTAAGTGTCATGTATTATTAAACTGGGCACAGAAATGTCTGTTATATACCATACAAAATATAGGGAAGACACCCCCCCAGCCTGGGGTCCTCCCCCCTAGCCCTTCCAAGACAGTCCTCGGCGTCCCTACCTCAACTGGTCCCCAAAAGTACAGCATCCATCTCCCCCCCCCACCCCCTATCCCCCCTTCCCCCCTTTCCCCCCCCTTAACTACTCCCCCTCCCACCCTCCGCCCCCCTTCGATTCCTTATTTCTACTACCATCCTCTTCTCCTCTTCCGTGAATTCCTAGATGCGTGTGGTACCCCCCACTCCTCCAGCGCCCCGATTCCGCTACAGGCCACCCCTCCCCCCCGGCCCCCCAAAGACACAACCACCCCCCGGGCCTCTCCCCCCCACCCCCGCTCACCCCCCACACCCAGAGAAAACAACCAACATCTCTACTTAAAGGCAGTCAAGACAAACCCGGCAACCCTCCGCCCCCACCCCAATTACCATCACCATCACTTTACAGTCCAAAGCAGGATGCTCGAAACTTGTTCACCAAGACAATAGTCTTCTCCTCCGATCCTCAGGACTCGGCTGCCACTGCGGCCCTCCGCCGTATCTCTTCCACGTAGGGCGTTGCTGCTGTCGCGGAGTCAAAAGTCCGACGGATCCCTTCATGGGTGAAGACCAATCGGGCGGGATATTGCACCATGAATTTAATATTATTGTCTATCAGGGTCTGGCACAATTGTCCATAATCTCGTCGCCGCTGCCCCAGGGCTGCTGAGTAATCTTGAACAATACGTATCCGGGCAATGTCCTTCTGAATGGTCCCTTTCTTTCGCGCTGCACGCAAGACCGCTTCTTTCTGTGGGAATCTCAGGAACCGTGCTATGGTCACCCTGGGTCGGGTATCGTTGGTCCTCCTAGGTCCAACCCGGTGTGCCCTCTCTATTTGCACTGAGGCACCTTCCGGTTCATTCGCCAGGAGTTGTTTCACCAGATCTTCTAAGTAGGATTGTAGGTCCCGATCCTCGATGGTATCTGGGATCCCAAGAAATCTCAGGTTATTGCGGCGGGATCTATTTTCTAGGTCATCGAGTTTGGCTTCCTGCCCCTGAAGCAGTTTTTTCACCCGAGCCATCTCCCGCTGCAGCTCCAGCACGTGCTCCTCTGACTGCTCTATCCGGTGCTCCGCCTCTTGTAGTCGGCCGCCCAAGGCCTCCTCTGAGGTCTGGACAAGGTCCATACGGCCCCGCAGGTCCTCGAACTGAGCAGACAGCGCCCCCGCTACGGCTATGAAAATTTCGTCCACCATCTCTGCTGTAGTCTTAGCCTCCCCCTTCAGCGGTGAGGATTGCTCCCCCCCCCTGGGCGGCAGGGGGGTCTTCTCCCTCTCCACCCGGCGGCCTCCCTTCGCCGCCATCGCCTAGGCCTCTGCTGCGGTCCACTCAGGTGGAGGGGGGGTCTCTCTCCCGTCCCCGCTCCACACGCCGGGCGACGAGGGTCTCAGTCGTCGACCTCCTCGGTTCGCAGCACAGTCCCAGATCCGAGCCTCAGGTGTCGCCTGGGCTGCTCAGGCCTCTGTACACAGGAGATAAAGTGTGGGTTCAGGGCTCTGAGGCGCTAGATGAAAGGCAGGTGCCAAAGGTGGGGCAGTACGCCGAAGAAAGAACGCCAATCCCGGGCCCCTATGCGCAGGGGGGGATAAGCTTCAGTCTCGGGCTCTGGTGCACTGGAGGCCGGGTGCGGGGCACAGGTTGCAGGCTCTGCGATGGCGAAAGCAGGGCGCCGGTTAGAAACTCCAGGGTGCCGGAGGCAGGGGGGGGCAAGGCTCAGTCCTGCATGCCCCAGCGCAAAAGACAAGTCGCAGGCTCCAAGCTGGCAAAAGGAGGCACGGGTCACTGTCTCCTATGGAGGGGGGGAGGAGGGCCCCAGTCAATTCTTCTCGGTCCTTTTCGGATGGAAGCAGGCAAAACAAGGGGCAGCTCACAGCCGGGCCCGGTAGGGGATCTCAGCCTCCCCTGGTCTTTCCCGCATCAGGCAGCCACTCAAGGCACAAGCTGGAGACGAGCTGGAGGCAGGAAGGGGGGGACGTGCACCAGCCGCGGAGCCGCGGTCGCCGCAGGGATCCCCCTGCAATCCCTTGCAGGCTGTCCCGACTCGCCGACTGGCCACTCACCCCGCCACGTGGCACTCACCCCAGCGCGGCGCCTGCAGCGCGAGCCGCGTGGATCCAGGCCGCCTCCTCAGATCTTCGGGTGCAGGTGAGAGGGGAGCGCCGGATCATCCCACCGGGCTGCGATCTGGGCAAGGGAGCTCGGGGGGTGTGTGGGAGCCCCGCAATTAGCCCCGGTCAAACATTCAGCGGCGCCGGAGGAGCAAGGGGGCCCAGAGCTCGAGCGGCGTGCGTCCGCACGGGCTCACCGCATCACCGGAAGTCCCCGAACATCTAGTTTTTGAAACACATGGCTTTTGCCAAAAAATATGAACAATAAAATGCAAATGCAATAATGAACAACATCAAAATCAGAAAAAAATTACAATAAAGAAATTAGAACAAAGTAAATAATAAAGAAACATACTTCACAAAATGCTAGGGAGAGAATCACAGCATCCATAATATTTCCACAACCACATTTACAAGATTCACCCACCACACCATTTAAATTGAACCACTATGCAATACATTACTTCTAAACCTTATTTATTTTGTGGCACACATCTGAGTTTGTTCAGTCCTTGGTGCACACAAACCAAAGTTTGCATGCATAGCTGGTGCAAGGATATTAGGTGCCCTAGGCGAAACCTTAGTCTTGTGCTCCCTTGCAATTAGCTTTTGGACTCTAAGCATAACAATCCCAATCCCCCCCCCCCCCCCAAGATATGGATTATCAAAAAGAACTGTAATTGTCTCAATACTATCCCTCCCAGAGTGATCCTATAAAAATACATGACTGGACATCACACATTTAAATATTACATTTTGTTTTGTAAATATATGTATAATGAGGGACATTTCGAAAAGCCACTTACAAGGGTAAATGGACTATTTTCACAGCACCCATTCTTATGCACTGATGACTGTTTAGAAACATAGGCCATGTGGTCTTTTTCTGTCGTTATGTTTCTATCTCTGGGATCTCAAACACGGGGCCCGCGGGCCGAGAATCTTGTGCGGCCCGTGACGCATTTGGCCCGGCCTGTTAAGCAGCTGGCCGGTAGATTTTAAAAAACGCAAACTTGTTGCTGCTGTTGCCGCCGCTGCTGTGGCAGCGGCAGAATCAAGCGTCCCGCAGCGCCCCCCTGCCCAGCAGAGTCCTCCCTGCAGCATCAGCTCCAAAAGCAGTGGCTTTCAGAGCCACGAAGAGAGTTTCTCTCTCGCGGCTCTGGCTTCAAGAACCGCGAGAGGGAAACTCTCTCTCTTCGCAGCTCTGAAAGCCGCCGCTTTTGGAGCTGATGCTGCAGGGAGGACTCTGCCGGGCCCTGCGGGACGCTGGATGCGGCGGCGGCAGCAAGTTTGATTTTTTTTTAATCTACCTGGGCTGATTGGGGGAGGGGGGATAGGACTGGTAATGGGCTATGGGGGGGGGGGGTTAGGACTGGTAATGGCCTATGAGGGGGGAAAGACTGGGCTGATGGGGGGGTTAGGACTGGAAATGGACACGAAAAAAGTGGCTGGAACAATTGCAACTGAAAAAAATGCACAAAAGGTAGAGAAATATCTCTTTATTTTGAATTTATTAACTGGAATATGTCAGCTCTGGGAAAGCGCTCTGTTTAGTACAAAAGGAAATTAATTTATAGTTTTATTTCTATAGTGTTGTTGTACATTCCAAGTATGGCTTTTGGGGTTCCCAGTTTAATTATTGTCTTCCTGTTTCTAAATTGTGATTCCTTGTTTGGTGATGGTCTATGTTCTGCATGTGTAACTGAGCTGAGGTATTCTGTTTATATAATTCCTATTTGACATTGCCACTTGTTCTCTTTCCTCAGTAGGTCATGTATTGTTATTCTCTGAAATGTATAGGTTTAATATTTGCAGTGTTGCCTTTTGATAGGTAGAGTATGGTGCTTTGTGAGTCCTGGTAGTGCCGTTACGATACGGCGGGTTTGCTATGGGTTCTAAATGGGCAGTGTTTGTAGTAGTTCCTAATGTGCCTGGCGGTTGGCACTGGATTATAGTAATGTAGAAATCTTTTAGTCTTTCTTTATCCATACACTCATTAAGAGGCATGTTTACTAAAAGTTAGTGTATGGTAACATTATGCAAATATTTATGCAAATGAGGCCCCGCATCTTATGCGGCCCGCGGGTTACTTTACAAGTCCTCATTTGGTCCTCAAAGCAATTTGAGTTTGAGACCCCTGTTCTATCTAGTCTGCCCTTCCATATCACCCACTACAAGAGTCCCCTTTTTTCATTTAGAGAGTCTGTGTTTGTCCCACGCTTTTTTTAATTTACTGTCCTCATTTCTACCACCTCCACTGGGAGACTATTCCATGCATCTACCACTCTTTCCATAAAGAAATATTTCCGCATATTACTCCTATCCCCTTTCACCCTCATCTTATGTCTCTTCGTAGCAGAGCTTGCTTTCAATTGAAAGAGGCTCTCCTCCTGTGCATTTATGCCATGGAGGTATTTAAACATCTCAATCATATTACCTCTGTCGTGCCTTTCTTCTAAAGTATACATATTAAGCTTCTTAAGTCTGTCCTCGTATGCTTTATAACGAAGACCATTAACCATTTTAGTAGCCATCCTCTGCACTGACTTTAACCTATTTATATCCTTTTGAAGGTGCGGTCTACAGAACTGCACACTATACTCCAAATGAGGTTGTACCAAAGACTTATACAGAGGCAATATCACCTCCTTTCTTCTACTGGCCAGGCTGTCAGGACCCATTGCTTTGCTCTGACTGTAAATGCTCTTTGCTGCCCCTCCCTCAAGAAACTGCTGCCCTAGGCAACTGTGTAGCTTGCCTAGTGGTTCTGTCAGCCCTGTTTGCATGATCATCACAGCTCTATCCCTCCCCCAGCAGAAGGAGAGCAGTGTTTTTTTTCCTGTGAGTGCCTCATTCTGCCAAATTCAGTTTCACATCTGAACATATGAGGCCAGCAAGTCATGTGAGATGGCAGGGATCCATGCATTCAGACACCAGACTGAAGCCAGCAGAGGATGCACACAGTAAGACTCCTCTGCATATCCTGGCTTAGGAATTAGATTAGTTTTGCAAATACCATGATAGTAATGAACCTATTTGGAGAAAGTGCCCCTGTAAGAAAATTGCTTCCCTATCGAGGGGGCTGTGGGGGGAGTGCTAGTAGTAAGCAATCAGTTCAGCTTGGTGTGGAGAATGAGGGGAGTCCAGTGGATTATCTCCATTAAAAATCGTAATAATGTACAGACCATATTATGCTTTGCACCAAACTATCGCTTTGTACTGTTGTATTAGATTGTAAACTCGGATGAGCATGACTCTGATGGGCAGGGACTGTCTATTATATATATATATCTTCTATATGCATGTCATACCTGTACAGTGCTGCGTGCTCGGCGCTATATAAGTGCTAATTAGTAGTAGTAGTAGTACTCTCAAACTATACATAAATTCATATACTGTACTTTCAGTTTTGCTACTACAAAATATCTTGGGGTTCAATCTAAAAGCCCCAGCACTGATGGGTATGTCCTGCCTACAAGACAATTATGTACCGGAGAAAAATCAGATTAACTAACACAGCCAAACTATCCCCAACCTGTAAATTCTGTGTAAGAGAGGTTCAAGTCAAAGATTTTGCACTGGGTTCCAGAGCCATCCAGCTTACTCTTGGAAAGATATAGCTACAAGATCATACATTGCAATCATTAACCTAAAAATAAAAGTTGTTTTCCTAAATCTAGAATAGAGGAGAGAGAACTGGAGCAGGGAGAGTAGGAGCTATACTTTGATTTAGAGTGCGAGTTCCAGTTGGTCACACTCTTTTCCTGCTGTCCTGGAATAAAAGGAGGGGAAGGATAGATTAAGAGGTAAACTAGCTCTTCTTTGCTCTGTCTTCTCTAAGCTTACCCTGTTCTCTCCTGGTCTCTGTGTTCTGCTTGGGGCTGGGATTGGAGTTGGAAAAGGAAGCAGATGGCTATTTTTCATGGATCCTGTCCAACTGAGATGGGACAAGCGCCTTATGAGTCCCCATGTGTAGCAACATCTCTAGCTGTTCCCCACCAAGGTGTATCAGGGTGCCCCAGCCAACTGGTTGAAAATCACTGCAGTAATAAAACCTGATAACTAGACATTCATTGACTCATTTCCCAAAGTCCATTATCCAAAAGAAACATAAATAAGTAAAACTTCCCAGCCAGATCACTAAACACTCAAAAAGACTAATTCGTATTCAAGAAAGAATGTGATATGTCATTTTATTACAGCACTTTGCATTTCATGATCACATGGTTGTCTATGCTGGAACTGAAATACAAAGAAGAAATGGTGTTGCATTTATAATTAAGAAGAAACTTTCAAGAACTGTAATGAAATACAATGCAATCAGTGAACACTTAATTTCTATTCATCTACAAGGAATGCCCATCATCACAATTATAATTCAAATATATGCCCCAACAACAGCTACAGAAGAGCATGAAGTTGATGAGTTCTATGAACAAGTACAAGCTGAAATTGACAGAACATGGCAACAAAGAAGAAGGCAAAGTGGTTAGAAAATATGGACTTAGCAACAGAAATGAAGCTGGAGAAAGACTGATAGAATTCTGCAAGACCAACGATCTATTCATTTCAAACACTTTCTTCCAGCAACACATACAGCGATTGTACACATGGACATTACCCAATGAATTGTACAAAAATCAAATTAATTACATCTATGGAAGCCAGTGATGGAAAAGCTCTATAACATCAACAAAGACAAAGCCTGGAGCTGACTGTGGTACAGATCACCACCTACTAATATGCAAACTCAAGCTAAAGTTGAAAAAGAGCAAGCCACTCATGAATGCAGCAAAATATGACCTTAAAAATATACCACCGGAATTTAAAGACTGCCTGCAAAATCAATTTGCTGCTTTAGATACAAATGATAGAGCTCCAGAAGAGCTATGGGATGACTTCAAGAAGATTGTGTTGGAAGAAAGTGAGAAGTCTCTACAAAAGGTAAAAAAGCAAAAACAGCCAAAATGGATGACAGAAGAAACTCTGATAACTGCCCAGAAACGCAGAAAAGCTAAAGCCAGAGGAGAAAGAGAGGCAATCACAGATCTCAACAGAGATTTCCAATGTGCAGCAAGACGAGAGAAGGAGAAGTACTACAATGATGCATAAAAGGAAATAGAAATTAGATTTACCTGCTAATTGTCGTTCCTTGAGGAACTCCATTCCAGTCCCGCACCTCTGGGTAGTTTACCTCTTCCAGCAACTTGGAGACTGAGCATGTCATCTTTTTTGTTGACACTAGTATACTTAAGCAGCTGGCACCGCCTACCAGTCCCAGTACCTATTGACAAAGCAGACTCAGAGGAGCAACAAATAATTTTTTATTTATTTTTTATTTAACTGTATTTATATACCGCTTTTCACCGGGTCAGGCAAGGTGGCCTGGAGGTGGCCAGGCAAGGTGCAGGATGTATGCACATACATAGCAAGACAGGACATGGAGCCAGCATCACAGTGCAGTGACCCAGAGCCCTATAAAGGGGTGTGTGCACATGGGATATGTGTGCATTGGGGGCTGGCCTGGACACACGGCACTCATGGGACACATTAGTTAGACATGTGCATACAGCAGAGGTTGACCAACACACACATACCTGATGGGTCCATAGGTGGGTGCAGATGAGGCACCCTATGTCCTCAAGGCCCACACGGCCCTGTCTGCCATCCCACATTACAGCTAGGGATGTGAAAGGGACTGTTGGGTGGCTGGTGTTTCCAAAGAACCGGGGTCAGCATCATTGGTAAAGGCCTGTGCTACCAGGCACCTGCTGTCCAAACGTGGCCTCTATATGAATGATCTGGTGTCATTCAGATGTGTGTGTGATGTCAACCCTGGGAAGGGTGTGATGCCATACAGTACATATCTGCTGTGCCATCACCATCTCTGGGGTGTGCATTTGATGCATGACCACAACAGGTATGCACATGTGGCATGACCACATAGCTATGTGTGTGGTGGCCAACAGGTCCTTAAAATGAATCAGATAGGATGTCAGGCCCTGCATGTTACTGTGTGCCCCAATATGATCTACACAGTGCCCCATCCCCCCATTCCAGGTGTGCCAGCACAGACATGGATAACTTTGCAGATAATATCCTGTTTGGCGCACAGTGCTTGGTCATATGCCTACTGGTGCAGTGCAACAGGATCATTAGGCCACAGCCCCTACATCACACATGCTGTTATATGACACACATGCTGCATCACTCACCATCCTCTGGTGGCATCATCTCCTCCTGTAGTCTCTGGAGGAAATCAGGCCACCTCCAACCCATCTCCCGACCCTTTTTCCGCAGATCCTCCACCTGGGTGAACAGGGATAGATGCCATCTGTGATGTTCCAAACATACCTGTGGTAATTCTACAGCACACCACTCGTGGGTAGGTGCAGTGTCATGATACTCTTGTTGCACACTTCAGCTAGCCAGCCCCTTTATGCTTACACATTACCACCCCCTTTGCAGCCACACAACTGTGACTGCTGGACAGTCTCCACGTCATCACACAGGCATGTGATGGAGATGCCCATGTGGCCACATTTGTGCACCAGCTATGGGTCCTACCTTTGTACTGCATGCTGTCTTGTCACTGATCACTGTGAGGATGTTACATGGCACATGATGTGGGCCATGTGGCCACTCTGAGCTGTTACGTACCATGCATGACCCACACCAGTGCTCTCACACCTCAGCCATGTCCCACAGTACCTGTCCAACACATAGTGTGCACATGTGTGCGCTGTTTACACAGACTGACCTTACATGTTGTGACGGACATCCATGTCCACTACCTCTGTCAACCCTGTGTTTGTGTTCAGATGAGGGGTGGGACTTCTCTGGGATGAAGAACCAGGAGCAGGACCTCAGAAAACACCCACAAACAGGAACAGAAGCGAGGGACATCTTGAACAATTTTCAGAAGACTGTGTTTGTGAGAAACTAGCTCAACTTGAAGTAGACAAAGCGATGAGACCGGATGGGATACACCCTAGAATACTGAGGGAACTTGGGGACGTTCTAGCAGCTCCACTGACTGACCTTTTCAATGCCTTGTTGGAGTTGGGAGTGGTGCCAAAGGACTGGAGAGAGGCTCATGTGGTGCCTTTACACAAAAGCGGAAGTAAGGATGTGGTTGAAAACTACAGGCTGGTTAGTTTAACTTCGGTGGTGAGTAAATTATTGGAAACGCTGCTGAAAGAGAAAATAGTGAGGTTTCTGGAGTCCAGCGGATTACAAGATCCAAGGCAGCATGGATTCACTAGAAGCAGGTCCTGTCAGATAAATCTGATTGATTTCTTTGACTGGGTGACCAGGGAGTTGGATCGAGGGAGAGCCCTAGATGTGGTGTATTTAGATTTCAGTAAAGCCTTTGACACTGTTCCTCACAGGCGACTAATAAACAAACTGAGCACTCTAGGGATGGACCCTAAAGTTACTGCTTGGGTTAGAAATTAGTTGGGTGGGAGGCGACAGAGTAAGGTTTGCCTCTTTGCGGATGATACCAAAATCTGCAATAGAGTAGACACCCAGGAAGGTGTAGATAACATGAGGAGGGATCTAGCTAAGCTTGAAAAATGGTCTAGAATTTGCAAGCTGGGATTTAAGGTTAAAAAATGTAAGGTCATGCATTTGGGCTGCAGCATTCCAAGGGAGCAATATAGAATAGGGGGTGAAGTACTTCTGTCCACTAAAGAAGAGTGGGACCTAGGCGTGGTTGTGTCTGATGATATTAAAGTAGCTAAACAGGTAGAAAAGGCGACGGCAAAAGCTAGAAGGATGCTTGGGTGCATACGGAGAGGAACGGCTAGCAGAAAAAAGGAGGTGATAGTGCCTCTGTATAAGTCTTTGGTGTGACCTCATTTGGAGTATAGTGTGCAATTCTGGAGACCGCACCTGCAAAAGGATGTGAACAGGATGGAGTCGGTGCAGAGGGTGGCTACTAAAATGGTTAGTGGTCTTCATTATAAAGCATATGAGGACAGACTGAAGGATCTTAATATGTACACCTTAAAGAAAAAGCGGGATAGAAGTGATATGATTGAGATGCTTAAATACCTCTGTGGCATAAATGTTCAGGGGGAGAGCCTCTTTCAATTGAAAGCAAGTTCTGCTACGAGGGGCAACATGGGATGAGGATGAAGGGGGATAGATTCAGGACTGATATGCGGAAATATTTCTTTACGGAAAGAGTGGTGGATCCGTGGAATAGTCTCCCAGTGGAGGTGGTAGAGATGAGAACAGTAACTGAATTCAAAAAAGCATGGGACAAATACAGAGGATCTCTAAAGGAAAAAAGGGGACTGTTGTAGTTGTTGATATGGAAGGACAGACTAGATAGGCCATGTGGTCTTTTTCTGACATAAGAACATAAGATATGCCATACTGGGTCAGACCAAGGTCCATCAAGCCCAGTATTCTGTTTCCAACAGTGGCCAATCTAGGTCATATGTACCTAGCAGTTTCCCCAAGAGACACAAGTTCCACAATGCTTGTACTGGGTCAAGCATTGATATCTTCGGTCACTTCTTAATAATGGTTTATGGACCTTTCCTCCAGGAACTTGTCCAAACCTTTTTTAAACCCAGCTACACTAACAGCCTTTACTACATCCTCCGGTAACAAATTCCAGAGTTTGATTACACATTGAGTAAAACAATATTTTATTTTATTAGTCTTAAATAGTTTACCCTGTAGCTTCATTGCATGTCCCCTAGTCTTTCTATATTCTGATAAGGTAAACAATCGATCTACGTTTACCCGTTCCACTCCGTTCATTAATTTATAGACTTCTATCATATCTCCCCTCAGCCGTCTCTTTTCCAGGTTAAAGAGCCCTAACCTTTTTAGCCTTTCTTCATAGGAGTATCCTTTCATCCCCTTTACCATTTTGGTGGCTCTTCTCTGTACTTTTTCTAAAATCGCTATATCCTTTTTAAGATACGGTGACCAGAATTGCACACAATATTCAAGGTGCGGTCTCACCATGGAACGATATAGAGGCATTATAATATCTTTTGTTTTATTTTCCATTCCTTTCCTTATCATACCTAGCATTCTATTTGCTCTCTTGGCCGCCGCTGCACACTGGGCCGAGGATTTAACATGGTATCCACAATGACGCCTAAATCTTTTTCCTGGGTGGTGGTTCCTAATGTGGAACCTTGCATCGTGTAACCATAGTTTGGGTTGTTCTTCCCTAGGTGCATAACCTTGCACTTGTCCACATTAAATTTCATCTGCCATTTTGATGCCCAGTCTTTCAATTTATCAAGATCCTCTTGCAATTTTTCACAATCCTCTTGGGTTTTAACAACTTTAAATAGTTTTGTGTCATCTGCAAATTTGATAACCTCACTCGTTATTCCACTTTCCAGGTCATTTATGAATATGTCAAAAAGCAGCGGACCCAGCAGAGATCCCTGGGGTACACCACTATTCACCTTTCTCCATTGGGAAAATTGGCCATTTAGCCCTACCCTCTGCTTTCTATCTTTTAAAACCAGTTCCTGATCCACAATAGTACATTGCCTCCTATCCCATGACTCTTTAGTTTTGCCAAAAGTCTCTGATGAGGGACCTTGTCAAAGGCTTTCTGAAAGTCCAGATACACAATATCAACCGACTCACCTTTGTCCACCTGTTTATTCACTCCTTCAAAAAAACATACCAGATTAGTAAGACAAGATCTTCCTTGTCTAAAGCCATGTTGGCTGTCTCCCATTAGGTTGTGACTATCTACATGCTGAGTAATTTTATTCTTTATGATGGTTTCTACCATTTTTCCCGGTACTGACGTCAGGCTCACCGGTTTCCCGGATTACCCCTGGAACCCTTTTTAAAAATTGGTGTTACATTGGCGATTCTCCAATCTTCAGGTATTAGAGATGATTTTAATGATAGTTCACAGATTACTGATAGAAGTTCTGCAATCTCATATTTCAGTTCTTTCAACACCCTTGGATGTATACCATCCGGCCCAGGTGATTTGCTACTCTTCAGTTTATCTAATAGTTGTAAGACATCTTCCCGATGTATCGATATTTCCTTCAATTCTTCCGCACCTTTAAATACCACTTCAGTCATGGGTAACATCCCTACATTTTCCTCAGTAAAGACCGAAGCAAAGAATTCATTCAGTCTCTCCGCTATCGCCTTGTCACCTCTTAGTGCTCCTTTAACCCCTTTATCATCTAATGGACCAACTGACTCTCTCACAGGTTTTTTGCTACGAATGTACTTGAAAAGGTCTTTATTTCACGTTTTTGCTTCCGCAGCAAGCTGCTTCTCAAATTCTCTCTTTGCCTGACTTATCAATGCCTTGCATTTGACTTGCCAGTGCTTGTGCTGTTTCCAGGTTTCGTCATTTGGCTCTTTTTTCCATTTCCTGAGAGATGCTTTTTGGCAACAACAGCCTCTCTGACCTCACCTTTAAACCATGCTGGCAGTTTTTTGGACTTCCTTCCACTTTTCTTAAAGCGTGGAATACAGCTGGTCTGGGCTTCCAAGATAGTATTTTTCAACAACACCCAAGCTTGATGTACGTCTTTAACCTTCACAACTGCTCCTTTTAGTTTTTTCTTAACTGTTTTCCTCATTTTATCATAGTCTCCCTTTCGAAAGTTAAAAGGTAGTACTGTGGATTTCCTTACTATCCCTCCTCCACTAATTAAATCAAAGGTGATCATGCTATGATCACTATTGCCAAGTGGCCCCAACACCCTTATCTCGTGCACTAGATCTGGTGTTCCACTAAGGACTAGGTCTAATATGGCTTCCCCTCTGGTTGGTTCATGAACCAGCTGATCCAAGAAGCAGTCATTTATTTCATCTAGGAACTTTATCTCCCTAGCATGTCCTGACGTGACACTGACCCAGTCGATACCGGGGTAATTGAAATCACCCATTATTATTACTGCACTGTAACTTTTGTTAGCTTCCTTGGTTTCTTTGAGCATTTCATCATCCATTTGGTCATTCTGGCCAGGTGCTCGATAGTACACCCCCACTGCCATTGCCTTCCCCTTTTATATGGAATTTCAATCCATATAGATTCTACAGCAGATTTTGTTTCCTGCAAAACTTTAATCCTTTCTGAGTCAATGCCCTCTCTAACAGAGCGCAACCCCTCCACCAATTTGATCAGCTCTATCATTACGATATAGTTTGTACCCAGGTATCACAGTGTCCCCACTGGTTGTCCTCCTTCCACCATGTCTCTGATATTCCAATCATATCTAACATTTCATTTAGTGCTATATATTCTAACTCTCCCATCTTATTCTTTAGACTTCTAGCATTTGCTTACAAGCATTTTAAAGAATGTATTTTATTCATGTTAATTTGGCTATTGTTAGACATGGGTAAATTGGGATCTTTAAGCTCTGTCTGCTCCATACTTGAGGGCATTTGGGCTACTTTACTCTTTTGTGGAACCTCTCTACTTTTGGTAGTATCCTTCAAGGATACATTCTTCCGAACCATCTGCTCTTGGGCGACTGTCGGCTTTCCCCTAATATCTGTCGTCATATTTCTCTTTCTCTCCATGTGATAGGATTAGTTAGATGGATGGTTTGTGGTATTTCGCAGTGATGTGTGTCATTCTGGCAGAAAATACCACCAAATGTGAGTACATTGTGTGCACTGCCAGCATATGCATGTGGATACAGGCTGCCATTTCAGATATGATATGGCTGATAGCTACATTTGGCAGATGTCGGTGCCTTTGGGGACAGGGCTGGTGATCATAGGTGGTGACTTCCAGCCTGTAGCTACCCCTGGTCAGCGTTCTTGTACTGTGGTGTGGGTCACTATCTGCACATGCAGTCAGTCATCTGCTCATATTCCAGTTCTGTGGTGGTCTGACAGGGATGCCGGTACAGTGCCTTGTCATGCTTGTCCTCCTCCCTGGATTTGTCCTCTGGTGCTAGTGCACATCCAACCTGCGTTGTGATTGCAGGATCATTCTGATACCCCTGAGTGGGCCCAGTAGTACTGTGCAGATATCAGCCAGGCCTATGCTACAATACCTCATGGGGGGCATATAATGACGTACACATCCTGGGAATGGGTCCCAGGATGGTGGACAGAATCACGAATTGGTGGACTGACAGATGACAGAGGTGTAAATGGGGCACTAAGAAGGGACAAGGCCATTGTGGAGAGACCAAATGACTTCCTTGCTTTGGTCTTTACTGAGGAAGATGTAGGGATGTTACCCACAACTGATGTGGTATGAAAAGGTTAGATACTGCAGAAGACTGAAGGAAATATCAATACACCGGGAAGATGTATTACAACTATTTGATAAACTGAAGAGTAGCAAATCACCTGGACCGGATGGTATACATGCAAGGTTGTTGATGGAACAGAAATATGAGATTGCAGGCCTACTCTTGATAATCTGTGTACACCTTAGAGGAAAGGTGGGATAGAGGTGATATGATTGAAACGTTTAAATACCTCCGTGGCATAATTGCACAGGAGGAGAGCCTCTTTCAATTGAAAGCAAGCTCCGCTACGCGTGGACATGGGGTGAGGGTGAAAGGGGATAGATTCAGAAGTGATATGCGGAAATATTTCTTTATGAAAAGAGTGGTGGATCCATGGAATAGTCTCCCAGTGGAGGTGGTAGAGATGAGGACAGTATCTGAATTCAGAGAAGCATGAGACAAATACAGATGATCTCTAAAGGAAAAAAGGGGACTGTTGTAGTGGTTGATATGGAAGGACAGACTAGATGGGCCATGTGGTCTTTTTCTGTTGTCATGATTCTATGTACTCTCTAGTTCTCATGGCTGCTGATCCTAGAGCATGCTGAAGTTTTCAGATTTCACGGGTGTCTTTCCCTTACCATAGCACTTCTCCCCCCCCCCCCCCATCACCCCTACTCGAACCTAAGGCCGCATTCAGAAGCAGGATGGTGCGGAAGCTCAAATTTTGGCGTTTCATTCCCCTGTCGGCGTTGGCAGAACATAAGATATGCCATACTGGGTCAGACCAAGGTCCATCAAGCCCAGTATCCTGTTTCCAACAGTGGCCAATCTAGGTCATACGTACCTAGCCGTTTCCCCAAAAGACACAGGTTCCACAATGCTTGTACTGGGTCCCTTCTTAATAATGGTTTATGGACCTTTCCTCCAGGAACTTGTCCAAACCTTTTTTAAACCCAGCTACACTAACAGCCTTTACTACATCCTCCAGTAACAAATTCCAGAGTTTGATTACATGTTGAGTGAAAAAATATTTTATTTTATTAGTCTTAGGCAGGCCTCCGAGGAAATACATCTCAAGGTCTTGTATTTTACATTTCATTTTTTTGTAAAGAATTCTATTAGTTATATATCATACTTGCTATATTATTATAATAGGGATTTATTGCAATGATTCATAGAAACAGTAAGTCTCTGAGACAGCAGCTTGTTTTTATTTCAATAGCTGTGAAAGGAAGCATAAAATATTGCAATAAATCCCTATAATATAGCAAGTATGATATATAATATTAGAATAGTGAAGCTAATTGAATGGAATCATTAATCTAATATCCTGTAACAGGCCATGTAACAATGCAACACCTTGGGCTTTTAGTTTAAATTTTGTCTATTTTGTATTTTTCCTTTAGGTTATAGTCACATATTCTGTACTTGGTGAGGGTCTGTGTTCTGAGTGCATGACTGAGGCTAGGTGTTCTGCTTCTGTTAATTTGTACGTAAGGATCTATACTGTAATAATTTGACTTGTTCAGCTTTTCAAATAAGTGTATCAATGTTCTAGGGCCCGCTGCAGTATTTACAGCGCTGCTTTTTCTGGGTAGGCCGCTTGTATGAGTTTTGGAAATTTATGCTGGTATGTGGTACGATAGATTTGGCCTTGTAGATCTTTGGTGACTTTTGTAGGGCTTTATATTAATTTCCAATATGCCTGGTACTGGAGAATATTTATTGGTGAAATGACCAGAATCTGATTTTTTTTTTTTTAAATATATTGAGTTCTATGGGTGAATGTTCTACCTCTGCTCTACACCCATTGTTGAAGGGGTTCTGTGAATGCAAAATATATGTTCAAAAAGAAAAAACAAGCACCATAACGCAGTTTATAACAAAATACAAATGAATTATAATTTGAAGTTATCAACTGCTGTGGTTCTCGCTCTTTCTTTTAGTTTCTTGGGGTGCGAACATCCTGCATTTGCTCCATATTATCTAATCAGCTTTTTGGTTTGGTTCAGTCCCTGACTGGGTTTTTGAGAAAGATCCCCCATCCTGCTCGGGGGGGGGGGGGGGGGTGTTTCCATCTCATCCCTCGCCTCAGGCAGCAGATTGCCTTGAGCAGCCCCTAACTAATGGTCACATACCCCCAGGAGACATGCAGCTGAAATTGCAGCAACAGATGGTCCTACAATCCCCAGACATTGGTGTGCACATATATAAATAGTGTTAGTGTCACAATAAGGGATGTTTTGCACCTTCTGATTGGTAGGCATGTAGTGTGTATCACATGCTACAAATTCCCAGAACCCCATTTGATTTCAAAGGTTGTAAGGTGACACAATAGGACAGAGACAGCAGGGATGCATACATTTGCAATGTACTATATATGTCACTAACCTGTCTCACCCTGCCTGAGGCTTGGGAGTGGAATAGAGGTTCACCTTCCATTGGTACAGTGATCCTACACATACATTTCATACCACTTCAGTATGACATTGTACATAACCTCTGATGGCTTGGGCCAGGTCACAGCCGTCCTCCACATACAACACACTGCCATGGGCTGCAGATTTATGTGACCCACTGAAAGTTACATTCCCCAGAGTCAGTCTTAAAAACCCAGAGGCTGGATGTGGTGGGCTGATGGGGACATACACCATCAGAATTGCATGTGGCAGCACATCAGTAGTTGCTGCACCAACCTCATGACCCTGGATGGTATATACACATGCACACACCTTCTTTTTTTGGGCTAAGGTGCACATACATGCAACTAAGGTACTTACAAAGCTGTGGGAACCTTGCACTTCCCAGGTCATGGCAATGTGGGGTACTACACATGCAACTATCCTCTTTACTCTTGCAAGCCTGTGTAGATGTCACAATTACAGTGAAAGAATTCAAGATGGCATGGGACAGACACTTTACAGCAACAGGATAAAATCAAAATAAACTTAACTAATTTCTCAACATACAGGGGTGTCCTACATGGAGAGGTGGGTTTACCCCTAAAACAAAGACATGGGGAGGGGTGGCCTGCACGGAGCAGCAGGTGCACCTACTTTTGCTATCTTACTGGGCAGACTAGATGGACCATACTGGTCTTTATCTGCCGTCATTTACTATGTTACTCCTCACCTGAGGTCACACCACACAGTCATGCGCAGATGCTCACTTCACAGACCTAAGACTGGACCCTATGTGTCTATAGTATGCCCAGTACATGATGGTGTGTTGCCTACAACCTGCTATGTTGAGCTCCTTTGTCTGTGGTACCTGTCCCCATGTACTTACCTCTTGTGAGTAATCAGACTGCGCATTGAAGTGCCCCTGGACGCGGTGCCAGACACACTTGACCTAGAAAAGGTCTTGGCTGACCCTGGAGGAGGGAAAGAGGTGTCGTTGATGGCAGCAGATCAGCCTGCCCAACAGCTCCACGTCTGCCTCGTGAAGGGTGGCTTCCTGGAACGGACAGCCATTTTGTCTGGTGGTTTTCTTGAACGACGTCATGATATCCTGGTCGCGAGGTGGCGCCCTATGGCAAGTTCGCATCAGTGCACACTACTAGTTTTTGTGTGCGCATTACTTTGGCTCATGGTGCCTTGTGCAGTCCGCAAGGCGCCGTGTTGGGCCGTAGCACAAGGCATGGTAACATATGGCGCCTAATGCCCCGCGCGTGCTGCATCTGTGTAAGGCAGCATGTATAACACTAGGCACCGTGTGCACCACGTCCGCACTGGGCACTTTACGTTCCGCCTTACACGGATGCATCGTGCACAGCGCCTAACGCCCCACTCCGCATCAACGCTGGGCCGCTGTAGGTGCCGCCTTACGCAGATGCAGCACGCAAGGTGCGGGGTTTAGGCGCCATCGTGCGATGCATCCACGTAAGGCAGAACGTAAAGCGCCCAGCGCAGATGTGGCATGCAGACATGGCACACAATGCGCCTCACGCACGGCGCCACATGCCCCATCAGCGCTGGGCGCTATACGTGCTGCCTTACGTGCCGCCTTATGCCGCAGCAGCACGCACAGTGCCTTGCACGCCACAGGCCAAATTCACAGTAGAAAAAGATCTGCAGGCCTTTTCTCAGGGGACAATGGAGGAGAATGTGATGTGTCTTGAATCAGGTGGAGTGTCAGTGGGGATTGAACACTTGATGTGTTGGATGCGGGGTTGCTACCCCTAACCACTGGGCTACATACTCCATAGCATATGTAGCTGTATAGCTATACATATATATGCCTTCCTAGGTCCACACACACATCTATATGTATGTATCTATATAGGTGTGGGTGGGTGTGTACCTGTGCATACACATGGGGATATATCTCTGTAGAGATACATATGGTGAGGAGGGTTGGCCTAATGGTTAAAGCAACTACCTAGTACACAGAGGATCATGGTTTCAAATGCAATAACCGCATCACATTAAACTCCTTTGCCTTCTGTGACAGGCCTGTGTATATAGAATATGCTTTGTGTTTACTGCATGTCTGTTTATATCACAACATATCCATTTGTGCCAGGTAGTACCTCTGTGCCTTACCACATCGGTCTTCAGGGTTTGCCCCTCAAGACTGCCTCTGGGCAGCATATGTTCATTCACTGCCCACCCTGGACTTACATGGGGTACCATACACACATCTCCCATCATCCTAGCTAATGTTTCTTTTTTAGGGACAGGCCCCATAGTCCCCTCCTTCTAGTCTGCCACTGGTGCTGCTCTATGTTCTGTTATTCGTTCATTTCACTATACCCCATGATGCATTGCAGTCAAACATATTGTATGCATATCCTCCATGACCAGCAGAGGCTCTGTACTTTCACATGAGAGCAGGAGTTTGCAGGCCCTCATGGCTTTCATGACACATACAGCATCGATGACCATTAGCTAGCAGTTGGAGGTCATCATGAATGGGAAGTGGGTCACATGACATCTTGTCCACAAGTTCACTACTGTACTTCCTGTACAACTCTGCTTCAGCCACAGATCTACATCACAGCTATTGGGCTGCATGTGTGCAATTGGTACCGTGTTGGCATGTCCTGGCCTTTCTGGTAGGTGGCCCCCTTTTCCCCTGGTTTTTGGACAATGGCAGATATCCCATTATAGACAGCTGGGTTGCAGCAACAGGTTCAGATATGGTGTGGCTTGTCATAAGAGGATGGTTGGTAAAAGGGGTGGAGGCCCCATGATGGCTGACAGAAGTGGTCCAGCCACCAACAGCAGCAGCAGCAGCCATCACTGCTCATGTGGTGTATGCTTCTGTTGCACATTCAGTTCACACCCATTTCTATGGTTAGAGCTATCACCACCCCACGGGGCCAATCTGAGACCGCTGCAACTGTCACCCTGCATGCATCAACATACCCAGGGACATTAGGTGTGTGCACACCCCAGCTGTCACAAAGCTTCTGTTGCACACAGAGTATACGTGCTCAGTGCAGCCTATGTCTCTGAGACACTCTCACTGACCTGAGACAACAGGTGCAAGACGTGAACTATCAGACAGACAACTGCAGCTTTGATCAATGCATAACACAATGTGGCTGCGTAGCCAGTCCAGGGTCACACCACAATCAGGGTGATGGTGGCCTATCAACATTCTCTGCTGTTTGCACCCTAGTCAGGCTGATGTCTATCACATGTTCCACCATCTGTTCCATGTACATTCCCTCTTGTACATGTGCACCCTGTGGTAATGATGCAGTTTCATGTATTTTCCAGCATCCTCTCCCCTTCATTTGCATCAAATTCTACTGTGGTGCATAGTGGACTGGCTGATGTGCCTCATTCATGCTGCAGATGCATGTTTTTACTTTTTAGCTTTAAACCCCCATGAAGAAGCTCATTTAGAGTGAAACGCAAGAAAGGGTGCCAAGGGATGGCTTTGGGGAGTACCAAAAAGCTAAGCAGCATTTAATTTTCCCATTGTTTTGAGAACTTCACTTGTGGTATTTCATTTATATTCGTGTAAAAAAAAGTGCTAAAAGGTCGTTGATGCTATCAGGCACCATACTGGATATTTTCATAAACATGCTATAGTGCCGACGAGTCTGAGACCTAAACAGCATGCAATACATAATATAAGAAAATAATAATTTCCACAGGTTGGAGAATTAATGTCACGTTGACTGAGGTTGAAATGGAGTGATTGTTATCGTTTTTGCTGCGCATCAGAGCAAACTACATCTTCCACGTTCCCAGATGCTGTGTGCCTGCCTGTGGAGGTGAGCAAGACACCAGCAACTGAGCCTTAGTTCATCCATCCTGGTTTCTCCCTGCCACAAGACCGTGTTGCCATGGCATGAGAGGCAAATGCAACCAGTCCCACTGCGGTGTGGGAGCAGGTTGTGTGCTCTGATGTTGACAGCTGCTCACTGTACTGATGTAGAAGTGGATAGTGGAGCTTGTTTGTACCCTTGTTGGCCAATTCTTTGGTGGTTGCACATGCTGGTGTTATACCTGCACTGTGGTAGAAAATGTAGCTATGGGGACAAAATCCACTGCTAGGACACGAACCCGTGACCACCTCCTTCTCTATACAGCAACTGTATGGGGTGCACCACAGTCCTGCTACATTATTGCAAATGTCCATGCTGATTGCATGCTTCCCATCAGAAGGACCTTGGCAGATATTATATTGCACATGGTGCACTGGAAATGGCCAAAGCTTTGGTCAGTCGAACAGGTTGGTGTTGTACATGCACTGTGGGCTATTAGGTATGTTGCCACAGGAACATGGAAAAACAAAGTCCACTGCCAGGACACAAACCTGCGACCTTCTACTTCTCTATACAGCAACTGTACAGGGTGCACCACAGTGCTTCAAACATCCATTCTGATTGCATGCTTTCCATCAGAAGAAACTTGGCAGATATTGTATTGCACATGGCACACTGGAAATGGCCAAAGCTTTTGTCAGCTGCACACAGGTGACACTTCTTCCCGCCTTACCCCCCACAGCATGCTGACATGCCCATGTGCCATCAGTTTTGGTGGTGCATGGTCCCAAGCCTGCAAACATGCAGACAGGCGGGTAGCTAGGGCGTGAGCTCCATGTGGGCCAGAGGCATACGTGGTCAGGCACACATCACTACCCCCGCCAATCTGCCTCTCCAGGGTCTTCATCACCACATGGCAGTGTTATGTCTCCTTAACCTGGGGATGGGACAGCTGTGTGATGTTGGGTTTGAGGTATTGGGAATACTTTCTGCAGTGGCTGAGGTATTTGTTGTTCAATTGTCTATACCATCTGACTGTTGTGGGACTAGGGGACATGTACTGCAGCTGCCGAGTTGGCCATTCTGGACTACTATGTGAACATATGTTGTCCTTCTACCCATCATCACACCCTGCACTCCATTACCTGAGGATGTAGTACAGGCTGCCAGTGTCATGGTTTTCATGTATTTTTTGCCAGGTTCCTGGGGAGGCTCCCTGCTGAGGGCCACACCTTTGCAACGCGTGCCCCATTGCAGGCATTGTGTATCATATGTGTTTTTTGGGGTACCTACTAGGCACCTGTGCCACAGTTCGTACACTGTTGGTCACAGGATACAGGGCATGATGAACCTTGGTCAGACACAGTCTTGCATATTTACAGGTCTTCTGTTCATATGTACCACCTGGTCCACCCTGTGGGCCCCCCCCCCTGCATGTTCCACCTGCACCCTCCTATGCACCATCAACAAAGTGCCCTTTCATACCTTGGCACTACGCTGTTGCTGCAAATGGTGCACTACTATCATTTTCTTGGGCTCACCTGTCTGTGCAGCAAATTGCATACGTTTAAATAAGCTCTCTCTTCTCACTGTGCACCCTTACTGACAGTTTGTCACTGGCGGCAATGTTCCTGGTGTTAAGGTGCCAGTGATAATGTAGCAGGGCATGATTCCCGCCCCCACTCCTTGCCCATTGACCCCCTACCTACTCTCTGCCCATAGTGCGCTTAACGCTGTGTGTAACATCAGCATGCCTTGTAGTGCGCACTAACGTTACACTTGCTACCTTACTGCCGTTTAGCAAACATACCCCATAGTGTATCTGGATTTTCAAAACGTCTTTGACAAGGTCCCTCATGAGAGACTCTTGCAAAATTAAAAAGTCATGGGATAGGAGGCAGTGTACTTTTGTGGATCAAGAACTGGTTAAAAGATAGAAAGCAGAGGGTAGGGCTAAATGGCCAATTTTCCCAATGGAGAAAGTTGAATAGTAGAGTACCCAGGGATCTGTGGTGGGGCCGCTGCTTTTTAACAAATTCGTAAATGACCTGGAAATGGGAATAATGAATGAGGTGATCAAATTTGCAAATGACACAAAATTATTCAAATTAGTTAAAACTCAAGAGGATTGTGAAAAATTGCACAAGGACCTTGATGAATTGAAAGATTGGACATTGAAATGGCAAATTAAATTTAATGTGGACAAGTGCAAAGTTACGCACCTAGAAAATAACAACCCAAACTATGGTTCCACAATAGAAATCACCACCCAGGAAAAAGATTTAGGCGTCATTGTGAACAACATGTTGAAATCCTCCACCTAGTGTGCAGCAGTGGCCAAGAAGGCAAATAGAATGCTTGTAATTTAAATTTAAATCACTTCTAATCATTTTTAAAATAATTCATGCTCTGTCACCACCACTCCTACAGCTGGTGATCACTATGGTAAATAGTAATAGGCAAAGATGTGCTGTATGTAGGAATTTACTAACTATCCCAAGGAACTAGATAAGAGCAAAGGAAACAACATGCAACCGTACCATATCCTTATTTGCTCCATTGCTCTGGAACTCTTTGCTGGAATTTATAAGATCCACCTCTGACATTAAAGATTTCAGAAGTACTCTAAAGACGCATCTCTTCAGCGATTACTTTGGTATAGATAATTCAACATAGCCTCTCTTACTTAGTTATAGTACTTTATACCCTATTTTGTGCAAGTTAATATTCCTGGTTCGATGTATATTGCCTGTTTTTGAGTTTTATGTAACCTGCATTGAGGTTTTGATAACATTGTATAAAAAAAACCCATATTAAATAAGGAAAGGAATGGAAAATAAAACAAAGGATATTATAATGCTTCTGTATCGTTCCATGGTGCGACCACACCTTGAATATTGTGTGCAATTCGTATGTTAAAAAGGATATAGCGTTATTAGAAAAGGTTCAGAGAAGAGCCACCAAAATGGTACAGGGGATAGAAGGATTCCCCTATGAAGAAAGGCTAAAAAAGGTTAGGGTTCTTCAATCTGGAAAAGAGACGGCTGAAGGGAGATATGATAGAGGTCTATAAATTAATGAAGTGGAACAGATAAACGTAGATCGATGGTTTACACCAGGGGTCCTCAAACGTTTTAAACAGGGGGCCAGTTCACTGTCCCTCAGACCGTTTGAGGGCCGGACTATAGTTTAAAAAAACTATGAACAAATTCCAAAAGCCAAACTTGGAATGTACAACAACACTGTAGAAATAAAACTATAAATTAATTTCCTCTTGTACCAAACAAAGCGCAGACGTTAATGATGCACATTTCCCAGAGCTTTCATATTCCAGTTAATAATTTCAAAATAAAGAGATCTTTCTACGTTTTGTGCATTTTTTTCAGTTGCAATTGCTCCAGCCACTTTCTTCTGGTTTCTTCGTGTTTTCTGCTAACACTCCATCGTCTGCTGTCCATTTGTCCTTTCTTCTCTCTTCTAGTTTTTTTTCCATTCTCTCTCTCTCTACATCTGCTTTAACATACTAATCTTTCTCCTTTTGCTCTTTCCTCATTCCTATTTCATCCACTCAAATTTTACCCCTCCATCCTCAATCCCCACTTACTCTCCCAATACCCGGCCAATTGTAGATTTTTCATCCCTCCCACACAAAACATTTTACTCTCCCAGCCCCATCCCATTCTAATCCTCCCCCAACATCAGCTCCCTTCTAGTTCCAGCCTCACCCAGCATCCACTCCCTTCTAGTCCCTGCATCAGCCCATTTCCAGTCCGAGTCCCTTCATCAGCTCATTTCCAATCCTAGCCCATCAGCCCATTTCTAGTCATTTCCTAGCTCCACCATCAGCCCATGTCAAGTCCTAGCTCCCCTCCACTCAACCCAATTCCAGTCCAAGCCCCCCATGAGCCTACTTCCAGTTCTAGCCCCTCCATGAGTCCATTTCAATCCAAGCCCCCACCACAGCCCATTTCCAATCTTAGCTCCCCCCAACAGCCCATTTCCAGTCCTATCCTAGCTGCTCCATCAGCCCATTTCCAGTCTTAGCTCCCTTCCCTCACAGCCCATTTCCATTCCAAGCCCCCCTCCCCATCAGCTATTTGCAGTTCAAGCCCCCCTTCCACTCAGCCCATTTCCATTCCAAGTCCCTGTCCCCATCAGCTATTTGCAGTTCAAGCCTCCCCTTCCACTCAGCCCATTTCCATTCCAAGTCCCCGTCCCCATCAGCTATTTGCAGTTCAAGCCTCCCCTTCCACTCAGCCCATTTCCAGTCCTAGCAATCCCCAACCCATTACCAGTCCTAGCCCCCCCATCAACCCACTTCCAGTCCTAACCCCCATCACCCCATTTCCAGTCAGTCGCCCCATAGCCCACAGCCCATTACCAGTCCTAACCCCATCAGCCCACCTCAAGTCCTAACCCCTCCCCATAGCCCATTACCTGTCCTAACCCCCCCCATCACCCCATTTCCAGACAGCCCCCATCAGCCCACAGCCCATTACCAGTCTTAACCCCTCCAACAGCCCACAGCCCATTACCAGTCCTAACCCCATCAGCCCACCTCAAGTCCTAACCACTCCCCATCAGCCCATTTCCTGTCCTAGCCCCCCCATAGCCCATTACCAGTCCTAACCCCCCATAGCCCATTACCAGTCCTAACCCTCCCATCAACCCACAGCCTACCTCAAGTCCTAACCCCGTTCATAACCCATTACCAGTCCTAACCCCCCCCCACATCGGCCCAGGGAAAATTAAAAAAAAAAAAAAAAAAGTGGCCGCTGCGGCAGAATCGAGTGTCCCGTGGGGCCCCCTCTGCCCAGCTGAGCTCTCCCTGCGGGGCTGAGCTCTCCCTGCCGGGCTGAGCCCCTCTGCAACGGCTTTCAAAAATTCAGATCCGCGAAAGGAGAGTATCTCCCTCGCGTCTCTGTTAAGCCTGCAGGTGCAGATGGGAAATTTCCCATCAGCCCCTGCGGTCTTAACAGAGACACGAGGGAGACACTCTCCCTTCGCGGATCTGAAAGCCGTCGCAGAGGGGCTCAGCCGGGCAGAGGGGGCCCCGCGGGACACTCGATTCTGCTTTTAAGTTTAATTTTTAAAGCAGAATGTTCTTTGCACGGGGCCCCCTGAAACGCGGGGCCCTGTGCAAAAATCAATCTCCAGGAACAAGCAGGAATGAGTCTTCACATATGGGTATCGTTGGTACCGACGGAGCCTGCGCAGGAATGCTCCCCAGCGTCCAATCAGAACGCTTTTGGGAGCATCCCACCACGTCTGCGTGCTGCCTTCCCGCCTTTCCCAACTGCCTCTCCTCAGTTTTCTGCAGAGCCGGCAGGATGTATTCCTGTCACCGCAGAAAATTCTTCTTTTTATTGTTTTTACTTTTTTGTGGTCGTGTCTGCCTTCCCTCGATGCTACCAGTACCGCCGGTACTTTTCTTCTTTTTCCTGAAGAATTTCTTCTTTCCTTAAAACTTTTTTGCTGTTTAGTGCCTGACGGTTTCTAGGCCACTAGGCCTCTACCCTTCCATTATGGAAAAGCCAGCCACTATCCTTAAAAAATGCTCAAAGTATGGCGATACAGATATTTTTTCAGACACTCATACTTAGTATCTAAAATGTTTAGGTCCTGACCATTGTCCTCTGGACTGTCTCTCCTGCTGGAGCTCAAACAGAAGTCGTCTTCAGAATCGAGCAGAACTTGATACCCGGTTCACATCCCCTTTCATGTTACCAGCTGAAATATCTTCTTCACAGGATCAGGTAACCAAACAACAGTCTGTAAAGACTAGCCAGTCCTCGAGTGGTAGATCTTGGCAACAAAGCCCCGGTGGGAGTCTTCGGGCTCCAGAGCATCAACGGGGCTCCGGGTTGTTCCTGATGTTCTTACCTCGATGAACATACCAGGGCCATGCTCGGTGGTTGTGGCCGCTTCGGGTGGCACCGACACCCCGGCATCAGCTATGGTGATGGACGAAACACTCCTCACCGATGAACGTAGTCTAGCACTCTCGGCTACTTCGGTACCGTTAGAGTTGCTGCAGACCGTTCCTCGAGTATCGGTATCGCTTTTGGTACCGGTATCGACATCGGCATCGGTACCATCCATGCTTACTTTGACAGAATCGCTTCCCTCGCTGCCGAGCCTGGAATTGATCTCTAGCATGGAAGATTCGGTACCGACTCATCTCGGTACCGACCACGGGCGGTACCAAAGATATCGCTTTAAAGAAAATCCGATGCTTCATCCATTTCAGTCTTCCGATCCCGATGACTGGGATGAATCCATCGGTACCAAGGCTGATTTTTCCACAAGTCTAGCCTTTACCCCTCATTTCAAAGAGTCCTCTTCAGGGGAGGTTTCTTTTCAAGCTTTTCTGCTTGGTATGGCAAAGTTACTTGCCATTTCTATACCTGGTAAAGAATCCTTACCGGGGAATTCAGAGACACTGCATTTTCCCTGGATTCCAAATGAGGTGATCATGCTTCCAGTGCATCAGATCTTACTAGATCTACTGTTAAAAATGTGGGAAACTCCCTTAACGGTATCCCCACATTCCAAGACACTTGACACTATGTACAAGGTGCCACCTTCTCCAGGTTTTCAGAAGACTCAACTTCCTCATCATTCTATTGTTGTAGAATCAGCAATGAGGTGTATTAAGAGTGCAAAGAAGCACTCATCTTATCCGCCAGGTCGTGAGTCTAAGACTTTAGATGCCTTTGGACGTCGATGCTTCCAGGCATCCATGCTTTCAGCAAAAATTAGCTCATATTTTCTATATGGGATTATCTCTTGAAGTCACAAAGAACTTAAAGTTTTTGAACCCTTTTCTTCCAGAGCATAAAAGAGCAGACTATTCCTTATTAGTCAATCATGCTCAAAATATCTAAGTTTCTTAATCGTGCTTCCCTGGACTGTTTTGAGTCTATTAGCAGAACTTCTGCTATAGCCATAGGAGCACGACGCTTAGCCTGGCTCCAAGTTTCTGACTTGGATAGATGGGTTCAGGAAAGGCTGGAAAATACTCCTTGTACTGGTGAAAATCTCTTCAACAAGGAGGCTTTATTTCAAGCTAATCAGTTGAGCACTGATGCTCTTTCTTTCAGAGGATTGTCCAAACTCTCCTCTATCCCAGCTAATAAAAAATCTCATAAAAAGCTTTATTCCCCCAAGGGGAAAAAGTTTTATCCATCTTCTACCCATTCTACAGATGTTTCCAAAGATGGGCAACACCACACCAGACTAAGAAAGTCAAAACCTCAACAGGCTCAGCAAACCCAGCAATCGCAGGGTTTCTGATATTTTATTCACTTTTTCTGTGTGAGGTTTAGAACTTGAACCTCCTTCTTTTCAACAGAAGCATCTAAAGGTCAACTCATTCATGCTGAGATATCTGTCATATACTGATTCAGTCCTTGCCTCTGGGTATAGATCTCTTGCTACAAGAGTATCTATCATTCTAGCTAAAAGCTATTAGGGACTATCATACCCCAGAGATAACAGGTTTCTCTTTTTAAAACAAAAAAGAGAACTAACAATAGGGTGAACTATAACTTTCACCTTGTCAGTTTTCCTGTACGAGGATCTCTCATACTTTTAACTGCAGGGGTACCCTATCCTTTCAAAGACTTACTAATTGTAGGTCTTTTCAACTCTGTATTAATTTCTATCCCTCTTAGTCCAGACATTTAGTCTCTAAGAGTATTACTAATCAACTGGAGGGTTTATCCTCTAAGCCATAGGTTTTCTTCAGAACTACTCCAGTAACTAGTTTTCATACAGTTTTCCCCCTTTTTTTACAGTTCATCTCCTTCTCACATATCTTTTTAAGGCAGCTGTTCGCACAGAAAATGGGACCTAACTTTTATGCTGCCTTAATGACAGATAAGTCCAAAGGAGATCCAGAACTCATTTGGACTATATATTGTTGCAGGCATCAGGCCTGTTGACTATTCTTAGCCACATTCAATTCTTTGGGTTCCAACAGAATAGATACAGTTACACACTGGTAGTTCAATAGCCAGATCTAAGCAACCTACAACATGCTCTCTGCAATTCTACAACAAAGCTCTGCAACTGTGGGCCTTTGCCAGAGAGCTTCAGAGCTACTCCTATAGGTAGCTGGCCAGATACTCAATAAGGCCTTCAGCTGGTAGTCTCTACCAGTCATGGTTCCTTCATGACTGTTTTTTTCCTTTTACCATATTCCTTAAAATTTCCTTTTAAGGAAAGGTAACCAGGGTTTAGATCCCGTGAAAGTGTAAAAATTGCACAATTCCCTGGTTGTTCCACATCTCACTGGAACGTCCTCAACAGGGATGCATTTTTTCCACTGCAGTTGGTCCTTATTCACTACTCTCCTTCTAATTTCCTATACTTCATGGTAGCTTATGTTACACAGGAGAACGCATGATACTCATATTGCCCTCATAAAGGGTCAAACATGGTATCCCCTTATATTGCGTCTTTTTCTCCAGCTACTAATTGAAATTGTAGAAGGATCCAGACTTGCTGTCTTAAGACTAAGGAGCTCCCCTGCACTCATTCACTTACATCTCGAGACCTGGTTATTTAGGGGATAGATCTTTTCCAGAAGTCTAATCCTATCCCTGTAAGTGAAGAACATATTACCAGTTTCCATGAAACTTTTCTATAGTTCTTCCATATTTAACCAGAGATTCTCCATCAAGACTCTCAAGCAGGTCTTAATCCTTCTTGTTGTAGTGTCAATTTCTATGCATCATCTGACTTGAAAGATTTGTCTACTGTCCATATTAATGCTGCACCAACATACCATAAACTCAGTAGACAATCAATTTATATGGTTTTTTACCAAATACCTTCTTTACAGTTACCTTTTAGGTTACGTCATACTTGAAGCTCTACATGTAAAGTCTTCATCATAAGTGACATCACTTACAAGGACTTTAATGATCTTCAAAAAAATTGGAGGCTCAACGCCTAGTATAAATATCTTCTCTTTCATTGGAATAAAGGGGGTCTTAAAGACCTATTCCCTTTTTTCTGCAAAGGGTATTTTTACCTTTTCATCCAAACCAGTCAGATTATCTCCACTCTTCCTAGGACCTTATTCTGCTCCATGGACAAGAAGTTCAATTTCTTGGATTTTACAGAAACTTTACCTATTCTCAAAAGTCCAACCGCATTGAACTCCCCCGGTATTTCTTCTAGGGTTAGTTCTAGCCATGAGGACTTCTCATATCTTCCTGTATTGCAAATTATTTTTCCCTCTACTTCACATTGGGGGAATTTCTCTGAGGATAATGATCTGGCTCTCAACCACAGATCCTTATTACCCTCAACAAATATTTTGCAATATTTCCGAGTGAGATCCACATTAGATAATTAGGACTCAACTTTTTTTCTAATATTATCATTTACACAAGGGCCCCCCTTGGATACCTTGTTTACTTAAGCTGTTCACAGCATCTCTTTTTCTTTTCTAGTTCAACTCCTACCCTCCAGCCCCCGGATGCCTGAGGGTTTTAGGGATAAGCATGGCTCATCTTTAGATTGCAACATGCTGGGGCCTCCTTCAGGCATCTTAGCTTGGGAGTCCCCATATATGAAGACTCATTCCTGCTTGTTCCTGGAGATAGCACAGTTACTGGGACCAGCAGGAATAAGTCTTCACAACCCACCCACCTCCCCTAGGAGTTGTTCTCTTTATCTCTTTCCCTTCTCTCTCTCTCTCTCTCTCCCTCCCTCTCCCTTTGTCTCCGCTTTAAAACTCAACTGAGGAGAGGCAGTTGGGCAAGGTGGGAAGGCAGCACGCAGGTGTGGTGGGATGTTCCCAAAAGTGTTCTGATTGGATGCTGGGGAGCTTTCCCGCGCAGGCTCCGTTGGTACCGACGTACCCGTATGTGAAGACTTATTTCTGTTGTTCCCAGAGATCACCTGTTACAGGTAAGTAATTGTGCTTTCTTGCTCAATGGACGGGCTGGCCCTGGGTAGAGCTGCCCCTGAGGACAGGCAGCGGTGGCAAAAACACTTGGTGGGCTGCAGTTTGAGGACCCCCTGGTTTACACTGTCAAAAAGTAGAAAGACTAGCAAACATGCAATGATGCTATAATGTAACCCATTTAAGACTTGTAAGAGAAAATAGTTTTATTTTACTAGAAAACCCAGAGGTAGTGTAGCAGCGAAGTGCAAGCAATGAATTAAACCAGGAGTCAATTGCAGGTTCTAAGCCAATTTATTGTAGACAAGGCTCAGACAGGAAAGCATCCAAAAGTGACTGAGCAATGGAGAACAGAAAAATTCCTTATATACAATTTTCACAGTTTGATACAGACAAACTTTCTATTAGTTCCACTGCACCTGTCCAATCAGGGACTCTCTCTCTCTGAGCCTAGCACCCTGTTCCCCCTTTGCAGGCTGTTCTAACAAAAGCACAGTTTTTAGACATAGATACATTTCTACTGCAAGGTCATTTCTAGCTCAGAGAATGTGAGAAAGCAGAACACTGGAACATATCTATCATCAGCATGGAAGAATTTAATAAAGGATTCATACAAACTTATCAAAAGCAGTTTCTCAGACTTTCATTGACTTTGGTCTTTCTCAGCACTACTAGTCTCAGGTGGGGGTAGGGACTCAGGCCTAGCTTACAGGTCTCCCATATGTTCACAGGCTATTGTAGGCATTAGCCTGCCACAGTAGCACTGCCTTGCTGGCACACACACACACAAAAATATCAAACTCTGGAATTTGTTGTCAGAGGATGTAGTACAAGCTCCTGTGTAGCTGGGTTTGGACAAGTTCCTGGAGGAAAGGTCCATAAACCCTTATTAAAGAGAACCCGGGAACTGCACTGCTTATCCCGGAACCTGTGCCCTTCGGGTCACAAATAGCTAGCAGTTACCCCAGACTGAGCCCTGTTGGAAACTGGTACCGGGTTTGATGGACCTTAGTCGGAGCCAGCATGGCATTTCCCACGTTGGCAGAATGACCCTCTTTCTTACACCACCGCGCTTGAAAGGCTTTGCCAGCAGCTTGGCAGCGCCTGACTCGAGCCATTCAAGCCGCCTGCAGCTCACCTTGTCAACATGATCGTCCTTGAGCCGCCTCTTCTTTGACAACGGGACCCGAGTGCGGCCGCGCAGCTCTTTCGTCTTTGCTCTTTAACCGCGCTTATCTGACTGCGACTGCGCACATTTCATGCCAGGACGGGAGGGCGGCTCGGCCATTAGGTGCGCGCGCAGCGTTGCTTTACAGTGGTAGAATGAGCGGGGGGCGTGGTTTCTCGTAGCCCGCCAGGGTTTCCTAGGTAACGGCTCTGCTGCTGCGCGCGCGTCGTGTTTGTGCCCTCGTGGGGGCCCGTATCGCGTGTTGCAGCTGACACCGCCCCCTCCCTTCCTTTCTGGTAGCTTCCGCGGCCGTTTTTCTCGTCAGGAGGTAGCGGAGCGTCATGGCTGCCGTTGCGGAGGGCGCGGACCCCCAGCCGCCCGCTGAGCAGGACCCGGGAGAGCCGCCGGTGCCGCCCGAAGGGGAGGGGGAAGAGGCCGCCAAGGAGGGCGGCGCGGGGGCGATGGAGACGGACGAGGAGGAGGACGAGGAAGAGGAGAGCGAGAGCCGGAGCAGCAGCAGTAGCGGCGTCGGGGAGGAGGAGAGCGCCGAGAGCCAGGCCGGCAAGGACGGGGACGACGACGAGGAGGAAGAGGAGGAGGAGGTGGTGGTGGACGAAGAGGACGAGGAGGAGGCGGGCAGCGAGGCGAGCGAGGAGAGCAACAGCAGCGGCGTGGGCGAGAGCGCCGAGAGCCTAGCGAGCAGTAGCAGCAGCGAGCGCTCCGAGAGCCCGGCGGCCGGCAGCATGGAGCCCGAGGCCGGGAGCAGCGGCGGAGCGCAGAAGGGCCAGGCGGCGGGCTCGGCGGCGGCGGTGGCTGTAGCGGTGGCGGCGGCGGGGCCCGGCGGCGCTAAGCCCGGGAGGAGGGACAGCCTGGAGATGTGCGACGGGGAACCCCTGAGCCGTATGGACTCCGAGGACAGGTGAGCGACCCTCGGGCCACACAAAAGCCGGGAGCGCCGCTCCGCTCTCTTCACTTTGCTCATGCCCCGTTTTACTAAGTTTAGCTAAAAGCTCTTTTTATTTTGCTTTGTGCGAGAAATCAACCCAACTGTTTGTTTACTAAGTCCTTGTTGTTTTTTAAAGATTGTTATAATGAAATCATAATACAACTAGAATCAAGTACTGACCTAGTTTCATTACATCGGTTTAAATGCTACCTCTTCTCTTGTTCAGCATGCAACATCTGGTATAATTTGCTTGAATGCTAACTTCCTATTCAGCAAGTAATGCATACGTTAATTCAGAGTTTTAAATCGTGGGCAGCAAAGCACTTTTTTGGTTGGAGGCGCCCAACACTTCTATCTCCAACAGTGCTCCCAAGCTCTTGCCACTAATGCAGTGTTTGGTAAATATTGGTGTAACAATGACTCTGTGACCCATCCCATTCAATTGCTTATGGCTTAGATTTTGTTGTGTTTTTCATAATCTTTACTTCTCAGACTTTTTTTTTTATTCAGTTTTTCAAAATGTTTGTTATTCTCAACATACACTTAAACTTAAACCACTCGATATTCACAAATAAGTCTCTGTATCCTCTTAAACATGCTCTTTATTAATGTAAACTTGGTCAGTCCCTTCTGAACTTGGCCTCTTGTGCATTTATATGAATAAACCGAAGCTTCAGTTGAGTCTGTGGTTATGTAGATTTTGTACAATGATGGGGATATAATGATCAAGATTCATCTATGTTTGACAACTTTATTTTTTTTGGCAAATCAAATGTTCATTTCCTGAGCGGTCCTCCAGTTTAGTCCTCCACATCCCGGTAGTGCACCTCCTGCAGCATGGAGACTGGACCAATCAGAGTCTTGCCATCACAGGATGTATGCTGCTGGAGCTCCCATCAGCCCCTAGTGTGTCCAGTCTCCAGGCAGTAGGAGGACGTGTGAGCCTGGCATTGGGCTCACTTAGAGACTAAATAGGCAACACTAGTTAGATTTCTATTTTTCCCCCCTTTGGCTTCTTTTGGTTTGTTTGGATTTCTTTGTTTCAGGTTCCTACCCCTTTAAAAAAAAAAAAAAAAAAAAAAAAAAAAAGGAACTCATTGCTGAGGAGCTGAGCCCTTCACTGCCCTTCTGCTTCTTACCTAGCAGCGTGGGACTTGTGTGCAGGCAGCAAATTTGGATCTCTCCTCCTAGGTGGCATGGAGGAGAGATCTGGCAGGCACAGCTACACGCTCTGCTCTGGGAGATTCAGAGCAGTAGCTTCAGGGTCGGCGCGGGCTCCAGTGGGCATGGTTCACCAGCTCTGTTTGACAGCCTGGACAGTAGCGCACGTGTCGCTCAGGACTCGAGCGGCGTTGCAGCGCCGAGAGCCACTCCTGTTGGGGGTAAGTCTTTTCTAAGGCGTCTGACGGCCAGTATTCAAGGGGAAAGAGTGCAGGTTGGTTTGGGGAATTTTCGCGCCTTTTTCTTCTGGCGGCAGCAGCGCCCATTTTGTTTAGTTTCCTGCGTGCAGCATGCTGAGCAGAGGGCCGTGCTGCGGGGTGTGCTGGGCAGTGAGAGCAGACAGAGGGCTTGCTCTAATTTAGCGTTCGGTCCATCTCAGAACCCTTTCTTTATTGGGGGGTTTTGCTTTAGTGAGTAGTGGTTTTTCAATAAAAAAAAAAGAGAATTTTTCTGTTTTCTTTTGGTGAGACTTCAGGCAAGTTGAAGCTTTGCTCTTCTCGCTTTAGGGTTAGGTTTTTGGATCCTGCTTAATGTCTACTTGGCCACAGTGCGTGGTCTGCAGGTCACGCAGGGGAACCGTGTCTGATTTAGGGATTTGCAGGGGCTGCGCTACTGTTTCTTCCAACGTAGAGCTGCAAATGGAAGGCGGAGCGCTACTAGATCCCATAAACCCTGTGGTACCTGCTGGGGGAGAGCCGTCTCCGGGATCTCTGGCGGCTTCTCCTCCAGCTACGCCCGTGGGACAGTCGGGCGCGCAGCCGATAGGGGCGACAGAAATGTCCTTGGGGGATTTTTCTCCGGACTTTGTCCTCATTATGCATCAGGCCTTTCGGTTGGGACGTCTAGGAAAGTTGCTAGAGGCCTTGGCTACACTGGCACCTCTGCCATCACTCAAAGGAGAGGACACGAGAGGGGATGTCCCGAAGCCAGCAAAGCAGCTTCGGTCCACGGAGATGGAGCGCGTGGATATGGAATGGCAAGCTGCTGAGTTTGCTGAGATAGAGCCCGAGGACGGGATTGACGAGCTGGAAGAAGGGGAGATTCCGGAGCCCGAGGATCAGGCTCGGATCATTCGGGTATTTCATAAAGAGGAGCTGGTACCCCTGATTACGGAATCTCTCCAAACACTCAATCTCGCTACAGCGCGTCTGGTGGAGGAAGACGGACTGGAAGATCCCCTCATTCAGGCGGTGCGAGAGTCTCAAATGGTGTTCCCAGTGCACAGAGTTGTGGATCAGATGATTCAAATGGAGTGGGATCAACCTGAATCGGGCTTGAAGGGCATTCGAACAATGAACCGGCTCTATCCTTTAGCGGATAAAGACAGAGAAAAGTTTAGGTCACCACGTGTAGACGCAGCAGTGTCGGCAGTAACCAAGAGAATGACTATCCCAGTTGAAGGTAGTGCTGCCTTGAAGGACACGCAAAACAGAAAGGTGGATGGTTTGTTGAGGCAGACCTTTGAGACCAATGCTCTTTCTTTGCAGGCCTCTCTTTGTGGGGCCTGGGTGGCGAGAGCCTGCTTGCGGTGGGCTCAACACTTAAGGCAAGACCCTCATCTGGACCAGCAGGGGTTACTGGAGGTGACCCGGTTGGAATCCGGCGCAGCATATTTGGCGGATGTACACTATGACTTGATCAGAACTTTGGCGAATAGTATGGCTTCCCTGGTGGCGACTTAGAGGTCCATTTGGCTGTGAAATTGGGCGGCTGACGGGTCTTCTAAGTTGCGACTCAGCAAGCTCCCGTTTAAGGGCAGATTGCTTTTCGGAGATGATCTAGATAAGTTAGTGAAGGACTTGGGAGAGTCTAAAGGGGGCAGACTGCCAGAGGATAAGCCTAAGTAAAGTAGAAGCTTTGCAGCCGCTAGGGGTCAATTTCGAGACTTCCGAAGGTTTCGGTCTTCCCGCCTCGGTGGTTTCCAGCGCGGCAGGTTTAGTTCAAGATCCCGAGGTTTTCGAGGAGCAGGCAGAGGTTTCTCAGCTGCTTCCTCCTTCTCTTCCTTTAGCTGCAAGCCACAATGAAGCGAGGCGGACCCCGGAGGGAAGTCTAGTGATCGGAGGACGCCTTCGGAACTTTCTTCCTTCCTGGGTCCAAATAACGTCAGATCAGTGGGTTCTAGAAATTGTCCGCGAGGGCTATGCACTGGAGTTAGCTTGCCTGCTCAGGGATGCCTTTGTACTCTCGCCCAGCAAAGGGCAACAAAAAGCGCTGGCAATTCGGTTGACGTTAGACCGTCTGTTGGCCTTGGGGGCGGTAGGTCCCGTCCCGGTGTCTGAATGCGGCGTAGGTCATTACTCCATTTATTTCGTGGTGCCAAAGAAAGATGGTTCACTACGGCCTATCCTAGATCTCAAGGGGGTGAATCGTTGTCTGTGGGTGCCGCATTTCTGAATGGAGACCCTGAAATCCGTCATAGTGGCGGTACGCCAAGGGGAGTTTTTGACGTCGCTAGATCTCACGGAGGCCTACTTGCACATTCCGATCAGAGCAGCCCATCAAACGTTCCTGAGGTTCGCGTTTCCGTGGGGACATTATCAGTTTCAGGCGCTACCGTTCGGGTCGGGTCGGCTACGGCCCTGCGCACCTTCACCAAGGTCATGGTGGTGGTGGCGGCGGCGGCGTTGCCGAAAGAGGGTATTCTAGTTCACCCTTATCTCGACGACTGGTTAATTTGAGCAAAGTCCGAGGTAGAGAGCTTGCAGGTCACAGACAGGGTGGTACACCTGTTGCAGAGTCTCGGCTGGGTAGTCAACGCAAAGAAGAGTCACTTGGTGCCGACCCAGACCCTCGAATATCTCGGGGTTTGTTTCAACACTGCGAGAGGATTGGTGTTCTTGCCGGATCGCCGCACACAAGCCTTGCATCAGCTCGTCTGCAGGTTCTTAGGAATCCCAGCGCCGTCCGCATGGTGGTACCTTCAGCTGCTGGGGACAATGGCGGCGACTCTGGAGGTGGTCCCGTGGGCCAGGTTTCATATGCGACTGCTGCAAAAGGTGCTATTGCGTCGATGGTCGAACCAATCGGATTCGCTGAACAAGCACTTACCCTATCCAAAGCGAGTACGTCAATCGCTGCAGTGGTGTCTATCCCCGAAGTCGCTGCAGGCGGGTCTGCCCTTGGAACAACCGGTTTGGATCCTTCTGATGACGGCTGCGAGTCTGGCGGGCTGGGGAGCCCGTTGCGAGGGTTGGTTTGCGCAAGGGACATGGTCGGCCCAGGAGACCTCTTGGTCAATCAACCGTCTCAAGCTGCGGGCAGTGTTGCGGGCGCTGCAGGCATTCGAGTCTTCAGTGATGGGACGAGCGGTGCGAGTACTCTTGACAACTCGGCGACGGTGGCGTACCTCAACCGGCAAGGCAGAACGGGGAGTGTAGCCATGGAGGAAGAGTCAGAGGGGTTGTTCGAGTGGGTAGAGTCTCGTCTGTTGGCTATTTCAGCAGCGCACATCACGGGAAAGGACAACGTGATGGCAGATTTTCTCAGCAGGGTGCGAGTAGATGCCGGGGAGTGGGAGCTTCATCCGCAGTTGTACGCACAAATAGTTCGCAGATGGGGACCTCCGGTCGTGGATCTCATGGCGACCTTTCAGTCGGCAAAGACGGGTCGGTTCTTCAGCACCTCCATCCCACGCTGCTTCATACAAAAAGCCTTGTGCATGAGTAGGACAAATTTGGGTGAAAAAACCCCTGGGCGCGCATCCACGAACAGATCCTTCGATGTGGATGGTCTGGGAGACCTAGGCACCCTACCCCCTAAGTTCCAAAATGAGTGGGGCCGGGCTACCCTGCCAGAAGCAGGAGAAGATGGGCCCTCTAGCAGGGAAAGCCCCTCCGCTCCTTTAGGAGTTCGATCCATCCTCCCTTCTAAAAACACTTACTCGGCTGACCTGGATTCTGCCTCACAGCCGCGGCAGAGACCATTCCCCTATGAGGGCTGCAAGCCAAACAAGTGGGTCTAGAGGGCATAATACTTTCCAGGAAAGAAATGTGCTGTACTCCCCTGAAGCCAACCCTCAGGCCAGAAAGCCCCTTGGTCGGGGTATAGTTCCCTTAGGCTGGCACAAATATCAAACACACTCTGGGAGCAGGTATGAAAACACTTAACCTTACTCTAGCTGTCCAGATTCTCAATGATAGGCTGTTCAGGATGTAGAGAGGACAGAAGAAAACAATAAAATGCGATGGCAGGTTACTACAGTGTCTGGTCCTCCCCCAGAGTCCATCCCTCCATGTGGCCAGAGAAATGATGGCAGTTCCCATGCTAATCGGAACTCCCCTCACAGTCTGTCCGTGAGCTTTCTGGACAGCAACTCAGCTGACAGAAAAGCTTTGGTGCTGGACTTCCAGAGCGTGCTACTGTCAGCGGCTCCTCAACCGTGGCATGATTCGGTAGCCGCCGAGTCCTTCACCATTACTGCAGTGGGACCCAAATGTATCCCCGGAAGGGGTTCTTACTGCCTGTCAGCAATGAATGTTTTTTGTGTCTGTTTTTTTTTTTTAACCAGGCTTTATTCAAATTAACAAGCTCCCACAAAACAATTTAAGGGCCAGCTCTCTACCAAAACGCCCCCCCCCCCCACTTGCCCAACTTCTTAGATGTCCCTTCAGTGAGTCCTCTGTCTTTGGGATCGCATCTCTCCAGCTGCTTGGAGACCAAAATTCTGGGGGCTGGTGGGAGGTGCCAGCTGCCTATGGTGAGGTCACAGAATCTGACATGCTCAGTCTCCAAGCTTCTCGTGAGAGGCGACTACTTACAGGTCGGGGCTGGACTGGAGGAACTTGAGGAAAACTAATTTCTTATCTCTCCAGTCCAGTCCGAACATCTGGGTTGTCAGCTGTCACCAGCAGCTTGGAGACTGGGCATGTCATCTTAGACATTGATGTTAGGCAGCTGGCACCACCCACCAGCCCCAGTAAACTTGGTCTCCAAGCAGCTGGACAGAGCTGATTACAGAGTTGGGTTCACTGAAGGGGCAACTAAAGAGCATAGTTTGTTGTTTTGGCAAGAATTGAAGGGAAAGAAAAGGCTCTTTTAATAGTCTGCCTGATGGGCAAAGCCTTAATCAAGTCGGGGTCCAGAAAAAAAGGTGGAAACTGAAAGGCAGCACAGAGTCCCTTAAAGAAGAGGAAGGGAAATGTGCATTTGATTGTCAGCAGACTCAGCGGCTCCCGAGACCAACATCGGGTGAGCAGCCACTGGTAAAATACAGGGCAGAGAGAGTTGGGTCACAGAGCCTTGTCAGCAACTAGTAGCAAGAGCTGAGCACGGGAGCGGTAAGACACATCCATTACAGATCCGGTGCGCAAACACCAGTTTGTTGGCCCGGGTAAGGTAAGAGTGCATACTTTGGGGGGTTTTTGGGGCATGGACAGCAGGATCGGAAGACATCGGGCTGGCGTGGGACACCACGTGGCTGCATGTAGCCGTTTTAAACAGCACGGGAAATGGCACCATTTCATCAGGTGATTTGCATGGGCTGGATTGAAGGGGGGAAGCAGGTCCGGATGCTGGGAGACATTTCTTGCTTGTTTTGTTGGTCCTTTCTTCACCTCATGGAGCACTCTGGACTGGCGAGCTTAAAAAAAAAAAATCCTCAGAGGACTACTGCAGGCTGGCTAAGTGTGGGCCAGGTGGACGGGGGGAGCTCTGGAGCGATCACCATCCACTGGTTTGAATATGCCTTCAAAGGCCACATGTGTGGCATGCACTTCTAAGCACAGCTCTGTCTTGGCCACAAGCTTTTGCTGTGGTTGTGAGATGGAGTCGCGGTCAGCAGAAGGAGGCTTCCTGGGTGAGTCTCAAGCTAAGACTGGGCAAACAGGATCCATTGGAGGTTCTGAGGGGGGGGGGACTTGTGGGCCACGGGTTGGACCTTGTGGGACTGGGGGTCCCGGCTGTGGTCGAGGAGCCGAGCTGACTGGGTCTTATGGTTTTGGAACGGAAAGAAGAAGAGCTGATGATCCCATGACCCTCTACATCTCACGCATTGCTTAGGAGCAGTGATCAGACAGGTTTCTTTTCTCTTGGGTTTGTGCTGCTGATGCACTGGGACTCCTGGACTAACTCCATCAGGGCAGGTAGGGGCTCCCTCCACTTCCTATATGTGGCACAAGGCTCCATCCACTGGAAGCAAAGTCACTGACCTGATTCATTGCCCTAAAACTGATCAGCCCTTTCGGTGCACCCTCGCCAAAGGGCCCTGAGGCATGTATCTTAGCGGAAAACATCACTAGACCTCCAAAGCTATAACAGCTACTAACTTCCACCATATATAAAGATGGAACGTCATAAGATTGTGAGTGTTCTCTATTGCACTTATTGTATACTTTGAATCATATCCCATGCTTTCTCACTAACATTCTCTCATAACTACGTCCAAACTGTACCCATAATTCCTTACCATAATCATCTGAATACTTGCTTTATTTATCATAGAGACACAGAGACTTCAACACAACAGTCAATGGCTCATACACATCATTCCTACTAGACCTCGCAACCATGAAGCTCACACACACAATGAGATAGATGTCACCTTGAAATGTTCACTAATTAAATGCCAGATCAGTAAGAAACAACATATCAGTCATCATGTACCATATAGATGGGTGGTGGTGGTGTTAAGTGCCGTCGAGTCGGAGTCGACTCATGGCAACCCTCTGGATAGCTATCCTAAATTGTGTTCGGTCTTCAGTCAGACGGCTCATTGTTGACAGACTGGTACCCGTAGCTGCTGTTATTGTATCGATCCATCTCATTGCTGGCCTTCCTCTTTTGCGTTGACCTTCTATCTTGCCAAGCATAATGTCTTTCTCTAATCTCTCTCTTTGCATGATGTGTCCAAAGTATGAAAGTCGAAGTCTTGTCATCTGAGCTTCTAAAGAAAGCTTAGGTTTGATCTCCTCTAGTACCGACTGGTTTGTTCTTCGGGCAGTCCATGGTATACACAGTATTCGCCGCCAGCACCATAATTCAAAGGCATCATTTTTCTTCCTGTCTATCTTTTTCACTGTCCAGCTTTCACATCCATATGATGTTATTGAAAATACCATGGCTTGAACAAGTCGAATCTTTGTATGGAGAGAGACATCTCTGCTCTTGAGAATCTTATCTAGGTCTTTCATAGCCATTCTGCCAAGAGCAATGCGTCGTCTGATTTCTTGACTGCTTGTTGCTTCTTTATTGATAGTTGATCCAAGTAGGTTAAAGTTGTTCACAATTTCAATTTCTTCTCCTTCAACGATGAACCTGTTGATTATGCCAGTTGTCATGATCTTTGTCTTCTTTACATTAAGGTGCAGGCCCATTTTGAGACTATGTTCTTTGATTGTGAGAAGCAAATGTTTCAGATCATCTTCACTTTCAGCCAGTAATGTGGTATCATCAGCATAGCGAAGGTTGTTAAGTCTTCCACCAATCTTCACACCTCTGTTGTCTTCATACAATCCTGCTTCTCTGATGATTTGTTCTGCATATAAATTAAACAGGTAGGGGGAAAGTATGCAGCCTTGTCTTACACCTTTGTTTATTTTAAACCATTCTGTTTCTCCTTGTTCCGTTCGAACTGTTGCTTCTTGATCAATGTACAGATTGCGCAAGAGAACGATCAGGTGTTCTGGTATACCCATGCTTCTTAATGTGGCCCAGAGTTTCTCATGGTTTACACAGTCAAAAGCCTTGCTATAGTCGATAAAGCACAAATAGATATTCTTTTGGTATTCTTTAGTCTTTTCAAGGATCCATCTCACATCAGCAATGATGTGTCTCGTTCCTTGCCCTTTCCTGAACCCTGCTTGCACTTCAGGTAGTTCTTGTTCCAGGTATGGTTGTAGTCTCTCTTGAATAATCTTCAGTAGAATTTTGCTGGCATGTGGGATCAGAGCGATTGTGCGATAATTTCCACAGTCAGTTGGATCACCCTTCTTTAGTATTGGTATAAACACAGATCTTTTCCAGTCAGTTGGCCATGATGTTGTCTTCCATATTTCTTGGCAGAGCCTTGTGAGTACAGTAACAGCTGCATCAGATTGCTGCAATACTTCTATGGGAATGCTATCAATGCCTGGTGCTTTGTTCTTTGATAAGGCTTTCAATGCTGCTTCAACTTCTTCTTTCATCACCAATGGTTCCCGCTCATAAGGTACAGGTTGGTCCACTTGATCTTTATCATATAAAAACTCTGTATATTCCTTCCACCTTTTCTTGATCTTCTCAGCATCATTCAGCATAGAACCTTGAGCATCTTGTAACATTCCAATTCGAGGCTGGAACTTTTTCTTTAACTCTTGTAGCTTTAGGAAAGCCGATCTTGTTCTTCCTCTAATAGTTTCTGCTTCTATTTCCTTGCAAGTGTCATTGTAGTACTTTTCCTTGTCCTGTCTTGCTGCACGTTGGAAATCTCTGTTGAGTTCTGCGATTGTCTTTCTTTCTCCTCTGGCTTTAGCTTCTCTGCGTTTCTGGGCAATTTTCAGAGTTTCTTCCGTCATCCATTTTGGCCGTTTTTGCTTTTTCACCTTTTGTAGAGACTTCTCACTTTCTTCCAACACAACCTTCTTGATGTCATTCCATAACTCTTCCGGAGCTCTGTCATTTGTATCTAAAGCAGCAAATCGATTTTGCAGGCAGTCTTTAAATTCCAGTGGTATATTCTCAAGGTCATATTTTGCTGCATTCATGAGTGGTTTGCTCTTTTTCAACTTTAGCTTGAGCTTGCATACTAGTAGTTGATGATCTGTACCACAGTCAGCTCCAGGTTTTGTCTTTGTTGATGTTACAGAGCTTTTCCATCGTTTACTTCCACATATGTAGTCAATTTGATTTTTATATAATCCATTCGGTGAAGTCCATGTGTACAGTCGCCGCTTGTGTTGCTGGAAGAAGGTGTTTGAGATGAATAGATCATTGGTCTTGCAGAATTCTATCAGTCTTTCTCCAGCTTCATTTCTGTTGCCAAGTCCATATTTTCCAACTACTTTGCCTTCTTTGTTGCCAACTTTTGCATTCCAGTCACCCATGACTATCAGGATATCCTGTTTGCATGTTCTGTCAATTTCAGCTTGTACTTGTTCATAGAACTCTTCAATTTCATTTTCTTCTGCAGCTGTTGTTGGGGCATATACTTGAATTATAGTTCAGCACACAAGCAACTACCTTCCTTAATGCCATGGAAGATATGTCGTACCAGCAGATAATAAATGTCCCAACGCCCCCCAACAGGTCCAGAAGATCGGTAGTGGTCAATACACTGATAGTCCCGAAATTAATAACCCAATGCACCCAGGCAACAGCAAACAGGGCTTTCAAATTCTGTGCGCCCAGATGCTGGAACACCCTACCACCCAGCATCCGGGCAATCCCCAACCTAGCCCAGTTTAGGAAAGCCTTGAAGCACCACCTCTTCCTCCTGTACTACCCGGTAGACAGTGCTACAATAGCCCCCTCCACTATCTAGCCTGTGCAGGACATTTTGAATCTTACCACTCAAAGCACCCATGACTACAACTGGCGAGGTACGACTTGTCATGTCGCCTAGATGTAAATAGTTACCCCTGGTTATCCAAGTTTTAGTACCTGTTACTTGTAAGCACAGATCAGCCAACAAAATGTGTAAGTTTCTATGTTCCGTGTAAACAGCGCTGATGTTGAATAGCGTAGTATAAAAGAGACTGTAAGTAAATAAAAATAAATAAATAATAAAGGGAATACCTAAACTTAATATTCCTCCCTAACATAATATATGAACACCCTAGAATCACCAAATTTCAAATTCTGCCTATTCCATGGTCAGATACACCATCTAATTAATTTTTCTTTAACATACCAAACTCCTGACCACACATCCAACACCATAACCCGCTATTACACTAAATTTAAGTGTTTTGATAAAGACACATTCATAAACGAGACTCCCAAACATCAAGCCTGACATTGATGACTTAAATAAACTCATATCAACCTCGAACTCGGCCATCTCTAAGGCCACCACTAGGCCAACTTAACAACCTTGCAAAAATAAGAATAAATCAAAACAATGGTACTTCCTTATCGTTCCTCCAGTTTAGTCCTTCACCTCTGGGTTGTGCACCTCTTCCTGCAGCTTGGAAACTGGGCATGTCAAAGTCGTGACATCACTGGATATAGCCTTCTGGTATCTCCCATCAGCCTCCAGTGTGTCCAGTCTCCTTGCAGCAGGAGGACATAGTGAGCCTAGCTTCTGGGCTCACTTGGGGGGAACAGATAAGGAGCATTTAGTGTGACAAATTCTATTCTGATTTTACTTTTAATTTTTACCTTTAATTTACTTTTAATTTTACTTTTAATTCAGTTACCTTTGGTTAATTGGCAATCAGGGATTAGTTTCCTTTAGGAGCAAATGTCCTTATATTTACAGTTATTTTAAATTTGAGCCTGGCTGTTTAAATTAGTAGCAGCTCTCGCCTTCCCTCCTTGTCAGTTATTTTCACTTGCTACAGGCATTCGCCAGTGCAGATCTCTCTCCCTTGACGGTACGGGAGAGAGCTCCGGGACCCGTACAGCCACACTGAAGCTGTGTGAGATGGAGCCTCTCCGTTGCTGCGGGATTTTAATTTTACTCTGTGGAACCAGCTGAACGATCCTCGCCGTGGCTGCCAGGCGCATCAGCGCGGCTTGAGGATCGGATGAATTCAAGGTGGTAGGAGCAGGCTGTGTGGCTTTCTGCTCTGCAGGTAAGGCCTTCGGGCTCTGTTGGTCTGCTGAGGCCTCCTTTTTGAAGCGGCTGCTGTTCTTGGCGCCAAAATTCTTTGGCGAAGGGGCGGCCATTTTCTCTCTAGGTATTTGGACCGCATGGCGAGAGCTGCAGGGAGTTGCCTGTGTGAGGAAAACAGGCAGAATAGCTAGATTTTTGGGCCTAGTGTTTGTTTCTTTCTTTTGTTTGTAGGTTTGTTTGTTTTTTGAGGCTCGGGGGGTTCCTCAGCCTTAAGGGGGCTGTTGTCAGTCCTCTTTATTTTTAAGTTTATTCTTAGTTTTATAGGACAGCAGTTTTGGCATTGATCTCTGATACCTCATGTTCTTTCCCTCCTAATCATGTCTCTGAGGAGCATCTGTTAAGTCCCAGGATATTAGGCAAATTGCCAGTTTCTAGGTTCAAGAGCAGAGCCCTAACTTGTAGTTGGAAGGAAGGACAGCCTGGAAGTTTGCTTTTATGTATTCTATAGTGAAAGTTGCCCAAAATTCACAGGGACAGGTTTAGGAAACCTTAGGATATAAAAAAAATAGACTGACAGTTAAACTGTCAACCAAGAATCGCCTGTGCTACAGTCTATGGCCACCAGAGGGCAGCTGGTACACTCGATAGTGCTTTTCTATGACTGTGTCTATGCAGCCCTTATCAAATTGATCATTTTCTGCAAGTCAGGGAACAAATACCCACAGAGCCAGCTCTTGGGCTCTCAGGGGTTAGTGACTAAACAAGCAGCTGTAATGTACTGTGGGGTTTCTAGTCCCACAGGTGCTCCTTGTGGTCTTGGGCAAGCCACTGAACCCTCCATAGCCCATGTTCCCTGTAAAACAGTTATCTCCAAGTTATAATGCCCTGTTCAATGTAATTTCAGTTGGTTCAATGTAAACCGCACTGATGCAGAATAGCACGATATATAAGAGAATGTAAATAAATAAATAATGTTCTGCAAATCAAGATTATATGACCAAGATTTAAAGCTCTTAACTTCTGTATCGTTTGTCACCGGATGGTAGCGCTACTCATGAATCACATATAGTATTCAGTGCCCCATCCCTGGGGGGGGGGGGGGCGGCTGGTAAAATACAAAATCGTATTACTCATCAGGTTCAAGGCCGGGGGGGGGGGGGGGTGGTGCCTGTGTGTTTCATAGCTCCACTTCGCATGCCCTTCCCAGGAAATTCTCATCTATTTCTAGAGCGGGGTTTCATTTCATTTCTATGTTTGTGGTTAATGCACAGCGTTAGGGGCTGTGTTCGAAAGCTTGGGTCCCACGGACTTCGGTGGGATTTCAAAAAGAAAAAGAAACTCTCTTTAGTGAGAGAGAGCCTTGTTCATTTTTAGCTAACACTGTTGATTTATTCAGTGGCCTTTTGTGTCCTGAACCCCAAGGTCAGGACACTGTTTGCTTCCAGGGGTTCTGCTTTCTATTTTGCTCTTCAGCTCCCTGGCAGACGCAGCAGGCTGGCAGAGGGGGTGCGCAACACGTCCTGCAATGCTGAATCTCTCAGGATAAGGGGGGGGGGAAGGAAAACTGGTGCAGCGGGGGCCGGTAGCTTCTTGCAAAGTTATAGGAGCAGTTCGGGTAATTTTAGCTGATCTGCTTTGATTTCATTGGAGTCGGCGGAAACTTGGTTTTTGGAGTCCTATACTTTAAAAAAAAAAAAAAGATTTACAAGAATCTCCTTCCGCTATCCATAGAAGGTCCTATAACGCGTTAAAGTCGGTTTATATGGCAGGGTAATATTTTGGCTTAGCTGCTGTGATTATAGCACTATGATCCACTGTAAACATATTCAAGTTACAATGAATTATGGTGATAACTCTCTTGGACAGTTGTAACAGGTGCTTGGGTGAGCGCCATGGCCAGTTCACAGATGTGGAATGCTCTGCCATAAGCATTATGTCATGAGAGGGGTTTTATAGTTGTGTGGTTTCTTAATGGAAAATATTCCCGTTTAGTTTGGCTTTGCCCAAATTATACGATTTTATTATAGATTTGTAATGTCTTAATTTTGGCTATATGTGGTTTAATTTTACATATGGAAAAGGCAGCTCAGCGGAGAGAGGTTGAAAAATAGAACTCTAGCCTTTGAAGCTATCTATGCTCCCATTCCATTTATCAGAGGTTCTCCAGTACGGAGAGTCTCTGCTAGTGTTCAGCGAATGCCTTAATGGGGGCCAGAAGCACGCAGCCAGGCTAGTTCTCTAGCAGCAGTGGCAGCAGCTCAGATTCTAGTAGGCATACATCATATGCTGGGCTTACAAGATGGCTTCCGCGCTGATCGGCATCGGCCAAGATGGCTGCCGGTTTAGACTGTGAATGTGGAGTCAGCCTGGATGAGGGACCTTGCGTTCTCTGGAAAATGCCCTGCATACACTGAATCATTTCAATTTGATCAGCTACTGGCAGGGCACAAGGCACTCTCGCATGCTTTTTTGCTTCAGTGGTCTAAAAGTGGAGTCTTTACCAGGTGGTATAATGGGAACTTGTCTGCAGTTTCTCGGCTTCTTCATTGCTGATTCAATTGCCACTGCGGAATGAGGGAGCTGTATTTCCTAACACCAGGTGCTAGTTGAGCTTAAAATATAAAGTCCATCTTTGTGCAGTCAGACAGAATGGGGCGTTACTCTAGCAGGAAGGCTATGGATTAGTATGCCTGTGTTTGGGAGTTCTTTCTACTTCATATTGTTGGCACGGAAAGAGCGTCTCAACATATGCTGAAGGAATTTTTGGTTAAGAGATGTCTTTGTGGGGGGGGAAAAAAAAGTATTCAGCTGTCCTGAATTCGCCTGTTCTTGTTTGACATTTTGAGGCTAAGCAGGGGCAGGCCTGGGTACTACGTGGGTGGGTGCACACCTTGCACTACCAGGAGGTGTGGACTCACTGTATGGAAGAGAGCCCCAGCAATCTTCTTTAGCGCAAGATAGGAAAGTAGATGGTTCACTGAAGCGATCTTTGGGGGCAATGCTCTGTCCTTACAAGCTCCCATTTGTGGAGCCTGGGGAAGGCGAGAGCATGCTTCAAGTGGTCGCAATGTTTACGGCAGTCTACTCGCCTGGAACAGGAAAGGATCAGGGAGTTGAATCGACTAGAGTCTGATTTGCTTTATGTGGCAAATGTTCATTATGGCTTAATTCGAGCGCTAGCTAATATTGTTGGCTTCCTTGGGGTTCACCCGGAGATCTCTCTCATGGAGGAATGGGGCGGCTGATGGTTCGTCCAAGTCGAGGCTCAGTAAGCTCCCATTTAAGTCTGTCTTGTCCTTTCCCCGTGGGCTCTCATAGGGCAACTAGTTGGCGTATCAAGGCTTTCGGGGAAAGGTACTTTTGGTAGCGCCCGGTTGGACGAGACAGACGTACTAGGCTGATCTCATTCGCCTACTCGACAGGCTTTTCCTAGAAGTTGCCGGTAGCGGAAGTTCTGCTGCGGCTAGATCCACGACGAATGTCTCAGGTGGATCGGTGCCCGCCTACGGTTTGGCCTTTGAATGGGCGGGGCTGAAGAAGGCGGCTTATTCTGTGGCAGTCTTCGCCACCTTGTTGAGAGCAGGGAGGCAGGCTGCTTCTGGTACATAGGTCCGTGCTTAGCGCCTTTTTGAAGGCTGCTGTTCACGGCGGCAAGTCCGGGCGACAAAGGTGTCAGTATCCTTGGTCTGAGTTCTCTGCAGGACAGTGTCTGAAGGAACTAGCGGCCAGTTCCTTAGAGGGTCCAGCGGGTGACTGTTTCCGGCTGTAGAGTTTCTGTGGAGGGAATAGCGCTAGGTGTTCGGATCGATGTGTAGCGTTTCCTTAAGTTGGGACCCGACTGTGCTGCTCAAGGGGAGTTCGGGTGCTGCCGGGGGATCCCGATTGGGCCTTAGAGGCGTTAACTAAAGAGCCCTTTTGATTCTTTACTCCAGGCGTCGGTAAAGGATTTGCTGTTATAGACAGTGGCTTTGATAGCTCTTTGTTCGGTGCGACGAGTTTCGGAGTTTCAGGCATTATCATGTAATGAGCCGTTTTCACCCTTTCTGGATAGAGGGTGGTGTTTGTGAGCAGTCCCGTTGTCCTTCCAAAAGGTGGTATCTGATTTTTCTCCTGAGCCTATTGGTTTCTCTTCCAGTTCTCGGTTTTTCTGGAAGGGGAGGTTTTTATTCGTAGCTTACGCCGAAAGGAAACATAAAATGCAGGGTGCGGCATTCGTTTCTTTGTTTTTGTGTGTTGGTTGGAGGTCCCCGCAAAAGGGAAGCAGCAACGAAGGCGGCCATTTTGCACTGGGTTAAGGCGGTGGTTGCCTCAGCTTTCTGGTGGCGAGGTTGTATGATTCTGGGGGGCTTTCTGACTCTTGCTACCAGGGCGCAAGCAGCTTCATGGGTGAATCACTGTGTCATTACACCAGGGGGAATTGGTAGAGCAGCTTCCAGGTCGTCTCTTCATTTCCTCTAACCTCTACTGCCTAAATGTTTTGGTAGTAAAGGATGCCTGTTCCGGGTCGACGGTGTGGTGAGTTGGCTGGATAGGTCCCTCCCAATGATTACTGCTCTGTTACATCCCAGAGGTGGAGGACTAAACTGGAGGAACAGTAAGGAAATAGAAATTACACTTACCTGGTAATTGTCGTTCCTTGAGTGACGACAGTTTAGTCCTCATTCCCGCCCAGGGGTGTGATTTCTTCAGAGTTTATTTTCAGGCGGAGTGGAGCATCAATCTCAAGGAGTAGACAGATCCTTTCAGTTTCTAGATCGTAGTGAGTATCCCTCTGTTGTTTCTTCCTTCTCTCTTATTTAAACAAGGGGATGGTATAGGAAACGTGTTTGCATAGGGGGGAAGTGAATGTAAAGTTAAAAAAAAAAAAAAGAAAAAAAAGAAAATGTAAGACGGATATGGTTTAAAAAGGTTCCTCAGGTTGAGGAATGGGGAGTTATTTAAAGTTATGGTATAGTTACTTATTTGTTGTTCCTTTTGAGTTTGCTTTGTTAATAGTACACTGGAGGCTGATGGGAGATACCAGCAGGCTATATCCAGTGATGTCACGACTTTGACATGCCCAGTCTCCAAGCTGCAGGAAGAGGTGCACAACCCAGAGGTGGAGGACTAAACTGTCGTCACTCAAGGAATGACAATTACCAGGTAAGTGTAATTTCTATTTGCAGGAGATGAGACTTCAAAAGACAATTGAAAATAGAGTGCACGTGGAGAAATTCCAAATTGCTGGAAGATAAACTATTATATATGAACACACTTACATGTTACCCTGTTGCCATAAAAAAAAGGAATTCTACACAGATATCTTACTGAATTCTTTGATCTGACCAAAAGAGTTATTAGAAATTGTTAAATCCCTAACAAATACCCCGAATGAATGTACAAACAACCAATATATAAACCATCAAATTTTGGCAAATTACTACGAAAAGAAACTTAAACCATCAGATGAACACCTAATAATACCCCGACTTCCAAGTTTAACATATTCTAAGATCTGGTCGGAATGCCATCAAGTCTCCCTTGACTATTATATCAAACATCAATACTACCACGTCTAGCCTTGACCCATGCCTGGACAGCTGGATAAAAATAACCCGTGCTGAATTTGCCCCAATAATACTTAATATTGTAAATATGTCACTTTCTCAAGGTCACATGCCTAAAGACTTAAAACAAGCAATAATCTGCCCCATACTGCAACATAAGTCACTTGACAAATCATCCCCTACTTCATTCAGACCAAAATAATTGAGAAAATAGTCCATAGCAGACTTCAAGACCACATTGACTCATATGCACCTCTAGATGATCAGCAGTATGTGTTCAGGCCATACTATGGCATTAAGACTCTCTTGCTCGCCCTCCTTAGTAATTCAATAAAGGGTATAGATAACTCAAGAAAAGCATTCATCATTTTCCTGGATATTGTGTTTGCATTTGATTCCATTAATCATGGCATACTTCTAGAAAGACTCAAACAGATTGATATATATGACACAACGCTTTCTTGCTTGCCATCGTGTCTGACTGCTCACAAAAAATCTATATTAAACAACAAACATCCACTACATATAGATAGCAAAAAGGACTCTGCATTACTGTTTAACATGTACTTACAACCCCTATACATGTACTTACAACCTCTATGCCATATTATGCAAAAATACAAAGTTCCTTATCGTCCCTCCAGTCCAGTCCCGAACCTCTGGGTAGTGCATCTCCTCCAGCAGCTTGGAGACTGAGCATGTCACACTTTTGAAGGCACCAGTACTAATAGCGCTGGCCCCTCCTACGAGCTCCCAGTATGCTCAAGCAGCTGGAGGAGGTGGTGAGCCTGGGTTCGGGGCTCACCGAAGGAACAAATAAGGAGCTTCCTTAGTTAGGTGGTGGTTTTATTTATTTATTTACATTTCTTATATACCGCACTATTAAATATCAGTGCGGTTTACAGTGAACAGAATAATGCTACAATGCAACGAAGACACAATTCGCTTACAGAGAACAGGGTAATAGCTTAGGGGAGAACTTGGGAAAAACTATATACAGTGCATTTTACAGAGCTACAGGGTATTCATAGTTGGAACAGGTTTGATGGCATCGAAAAATCTGTACCAGGGGGTGGGCTGATTAACCATTCTCCCGTTGAGTTAGATTGTTGGAACAGTTAGGAAGGGGGGTCAGGGGGCACTTTCTATGTTTTCCAGGGCTAGATTCAGGATAGTGGATTTGGAATAGAAGATATTTTAGCGCTTTTCTGAATACGGTAAGATTCATGATGGCTCGGATTCCAGTGGGAAGGGCATTCCAGGCTATGGGTGCATAAATCGAAAAGGCCCTATTGGCGGTTGCCTTCGTGCATTTTACATTTATCTTAGGGACTTCTAAAGTGTTCAGCATAGCAGATCTTCTGGCTCTGTTGTCAGGGATGTTATTGATCAGTCTACCGATGGGTGTGGGAGACTGGTTTCTCAAGGCTTTGAAGATCAGGATAAGTGCCTTGTAATGGATTCGGGCCTGTAGTGGTAGCCAGTGGAGTTCCTTCAGCACAGGCGTTCCTTATCGTTCCTCCAGTTCAGTCCTCTACCTCTGGGTTGTCAGCCTCCTCCTGCAGCTTGGAGACTGGTATGTCAGAATGATGACATCACTGGATATAGCCTGCTGCACTCTGTCTTCCCTTCCAGTGTTACCAGTCTCCATGCAGCAGGAGGACTTTGAGCCCAAGAGGGGGCTCACTGGAGTGACAGATAAGGAGAGATTAGGTCTAGAGTAGTTGGTTTGATTTGGCTTTGGTTCTTTAAAAAAAAAACCCAAAAAACAGGATTAATAATACTATTAAAGACCAAAAGAGCTGACTAATTGATACTGCTTCAGCCTACTTTGCTTAGCACTCCTTGCTCCCTGCCTGTCACCAAAGTTCCCGTCAGAGACAGCACGGGTAGGACTTGAGGCTTGGCAGCCGGAGGATCTCTCCCCCTGGACTCTTCGGGGGAGAGCCCTCTCTGATTGCCCTGCAATCCACCGCACTGCCGAGGCTGCTCGTCGCAGTTTCGCACGGCACTATATCTGCCAGTGCGTTGCTCTACCCTTACCCAGAGTTCGGGGTTCCAGCGCAGATCCGGGACGCTAACGGGGGCAACGCAGACCTGCCCGGTAAGCTTTCCACCGGTGGCAGGCTGCGGTGGCAGCAGCGTCAGCCTGGGGAAGTGAAGGCACCAGGCCGGCTGTTTTTTGGCGCCCTTTTGAGCCTCGGTCTGCTGGCGGCCATTTTAGTCAGCGCGGCAAGCCGCGTGGTTGCTTCGTGTCACCACGATCTGAGCAGGTAAGCAGGCACCGGGTTCATTTTACCGCTTTGTTTCTTTCGTTTTTTGAGAGTGTTAATTTCACTCGTTTTTCTTTGGGGCATTTATACTTTTGTTTTCGATGGGGCTGTGGGCAGTTTGCTGAGGGGGGAGGGGCTTCGCCTCGGGGCTGCTTCAGCCTGGTCTTTTGGCCCGGTGTAGGGACAGGGGATGGCATACTTGTGGCTCTGTCCTCACGGATAGTAGTCATCACTCAGTTAAAAAATAAATAAATAAAACCTTAATAATAATCACACAGATTGAGCAAGAGAGAACTGCAGTGGAGATAAGATTTTCTTAGGAGAATATCAGTTCAGCTTGCCTCCTTTATGGCGGGGCGTCCACAGTGTGTCATCTGTGGTACCCGGAGAGGCACGGTGGCAAAGTCGGGGGGCTGTCGCGGCTGTGCCTCCCTTTCGTCCACAGTGGAGCAGCAGAGGGACCTTAAGGAAGCTGTGGAGGCGTTGGGGGGACAGGAGGGGGCGCTATCTGAGTCTCCTCAAACCCCAGTCCAGGAGGGTCTCGTGGAGGAACTGGCGGGTGTATCTACAGCGTTGCCAGGCGAGCAACCGGAGAATCCTGCGGAGTTTTGTCCGGAATTTATATTAATGCTTCACAAGGCGTTCTGTTTGAGGCGTTTAGGTAAGATGGCGGACGTTTCACCTCTAATCGGGCCGGCTGCTCCTTCAGCGGCCTCGGTCGACGTCGGTGAGGGTCCCTCGGCGCCTAAGAAGCCTAAGACCCGTGCCTCCTCGACGGTGGAGCAGGATTGGCCAGAGGTCGAGGAGTATGACTGCGAAAATGATGAGGAGCTGCAGGATCTGGAGGAAGGAGAGATTCTGGAGCCTGAGGAACAGTCTAAGATCATAAGGGTCTTTCGTAGGGAAGAGCTTCCGGCGTTGATTACGGAATCATTGCAGATGTTGAAGCTAGCGGCTCAGCCATCCCCGGAGGTCGAGGTAGAAGATCCCGTCATTCAGGCGGTCCGTCAGACCCAGGTTGTGATCCCCGTCCACAAGGTGGTAGATAAGATAATTCAGGATGAATGGGACCAGCCGGAAACAGGACTCAGAGGCGTGCGCACCATGAATAGGCTGTACCCGCTGGCCGACAAGTACAAGGAACGGTTCCGGATGCTGCGGGTGGACGCGGTGGTTTCGGCAGTCACCAAGAAGACTACCATTCCGGTGGAAGGCAGCGCAGCGCTCAAAGATGCCCAGGACCGTAGGGTTGACTGTCTCCGGAAACAGACCTTCGAGGCGGATTCCCTTTCGTTGCAGATATCTATTTGTGGGGCCTGGGTGACTCGGGCGTGTTTGCGCTGGGTACAACGGTTGCGCCACTCGCCTCATTTGGATCTCGAGGAGCTCAAGGAGCTGGGGTGCCTTGAGTCCGGCACAGCGTATTTGGCAGATGTGCTCTATGATTTGATCAGGACGCTTGCGAATAGTACAGCGTCCGTGGTGGCCGCCCGCAGATCAGTGTGGTTGTGTAATTGGGCGGTGGACAGTTCTTCTAAGTCTCGCCTTAGTAAACTTCCGTTCAAAGGGAGGTTGCTGTTCGGAGAAGATCTGGATAAGCTGGCGAAAGACCTCAGAGAGACAAAGCAGGGTAGGCTTCCAGAGGACAAACCGAAACAGGGAAAGTCCGGTCAAAGTTTTCAAGGTCAGTTTCAGGACTTTCGCAGATTTCAGTCGCCGCGCTTCGGGTCCTTTCAGAGGGGTAGGTTTGCTTCCCGAGCGCAGGGTTTTCGGGGGTTTCGAGGAGCTAGTAGAGGTTTCTCCTCCGGCTCCCCCTCAACAGCTCGTAAGCCACAATGAGATGAGGCGGGTTCCGGCAGAGGAAGCTTCCATAGGCGGGAGGCTCTGGGAGTTTCTGTCCGCCTGGACCCGTATCACGTCCGATCAGTGGGTTCTAGATTTTATTCGTCAGGGTTATGCTCTAGAGCTCGCTCGCCCCGTGCGCGATTCTTTCGTCATGTCCCCTTGCAGGGGCCAGAGGAAGACCCTGGCCGTTCGCAGCACTTTGGAGCGACTGCTACGCTTAGGTGCGGTCGTGGAAGTCTCGAAAGAAGAGTATGGTTTGGGTCGGTACTCCATTTATTTTGTGGTGCCAAAGAAAGATGGAGCGATGCGGCCTATCCTAGACCTCAAAGGCGTGAATCACTGTCTGAGGATGCCTCACTTCCGTATTGAGATATTGCGGTCGGTAATCGTAGCAGTGCGTCAGGGGGAGATCTCACGGAGGCCTACTTCCACATTCCCATCCGGGAGGCACATCAGCGGTGGTTAAGGTTTGCTTTGCACTGGGCTCATTATCAGTTCCAAGCATTGCCCTTCGGTCTAGCGACGGCGCCCCGCACATTTACCAAGGCCATGGTGGTCGTAGTGGCGGCGTTGCGCAGAGAAGGTATCTTGGTGCACCCTTACCTGGACGATTGGTTGATTCGGGCGAAGTCCAAGTCGGAAAGCCTCCAGGTGACCGACAAGGTAGTAGAGTTTTTGCAGAGCCTCGGTTGGGTAGTCAATCTGACCAAAAGCTGTCTCCAGCCTTCCCAGGTGCTAGAGTATCTAGGAGTGCAATTCGACACCCTCCGAGGACAAGTGTTTTTGCCGGTCAGGAGGGCGAGGGCTCTTCGCAGTCTGGTGCGCAGCTTCCAGTCTACTCCAGCGCCGTCGGCATGGATGTATCTCCGCGTACTTGGAACGATGGCAGTGACGCTGGAGGCGTTGCCTTGGGCCAAAGTGCATATGCGTCCCTTACAGAGAGCCTTGCTGCGCCACTGGTCCCATCAGCAGGATCCCTTGAGCAAGCGGCTTCCGTGCCCGATCCAGGTGAGGCAGTCACTCCGGTGGTGGTTGCTTCCGGGATCGTTAGCGGCCTGGATGCCACTGGAACAGCTGGAGTGGCTTCCCTTGATGACGGATGCCAGTCTTGCGTGCTGGGGAGCTCACTGCGGGGGCCGGTTCTCGCAGGGGCGTTGGTCCCCGCTGGAAACTGCGTGGTCAATCGATCGTCTGGAACTGCGGGCGGTAGTCAGAGCCCTGCAGGCCTTTGAGGACTTGGTGCTCGGGCGTCCTGTTTGAGTGCTATCCGACAATTCCGCCACGGTCGCCTACATCAATCGGCAAGGCGGCACGGGGAGTGCAGCAATGGGAGGAGGAGTCGGATCTGCTGTTCGCCTGGGTGGAAAGTCGGTTGACGGCGATCTCAGCGGCGCACATTGCAGGAAAAGACAATGTGATGGCGGACTTCCTCAGCAGAGTTCGAGTGGATGCCGGGGAGTGGGAATTACACCCCGAGGTATTTGTGCAGTTGCTGGTACGGTGGGAGGCGCCCGTCATGGACTTGATGGCGTCCTTTCAGTCGGCCAAGGTCTTTATCTTTATTTGCAAATTTTTAATATACCGCTCTTTACCGGTGGCGTCAGAGCGGTGTACAATAGAAAAATATACAGGCTGCTGAAACAGAAAGGAACGCCAAAAATTTAAAGAGCAGGATAGAAAAAGGAGAGAGAGCAGGCAGCAGATAATACAACAGGAGGATGAAACAGAGGTGGATACAGTCAGGGTCAACGGGGTGGGGGGGAGAGGGGAGCAGCTGGGGGGGGGGAAGGTTAAAAGCGGTGCAAAAAAGGTGGGTCTTTAATCTAGCCTTAAAAGTTTTATAAGAAGGTTCTAGGCGGAGGGCGAGTTCCAGAGTTTCGGGCCTAGAAAGAAAAAGGCTGAGGAACTGGGTGGACTCCAGATGAGCCTGTGAGGGAGAAGGAAGGGACATGCGGTTCAGGTGAACTGATCTGAGGGAACGATAAGAGGAGTGGAGATGTAGTAAATTGGCAAGGTAGAGAGGAACACCGGTGTGGATAGTCTTGTGGACATAGATAAGGTCCCGCGCTTCTTCAGCAGGCGTCGAGAAAGAATGTCGGAGGGCCTCGACGCGCTCTTACAACGGTGGCCGGCGTCGGGTCTCCTGTACGTTTTCCCGCCTTGGGCATTGATCGGTCGAGTGGTTCAAAGGATAGAGCGGCATCAGGGAAGGGTGCTTCTGATTGCGCCCGATTGGCTGAGGCGGCCGTGGTACGCGGATCTGGTGCGTCTCCTAGACGGACGCCCTTGGAGACTTCCAGTACGGCCAGATCTGTTGTTGCAAGGTCCTCTGTTCATGCCCCAAGTGGATCGATTCTCGCTTACGGCATGGCCATTGAAAGGGCGCGGTTGAAGAAAAAGGGCTATTCCGCATCGGTCATTTCTACGCTCCTCAGAGCGCGCAAGTCATCCACGTCATTAGCTTACATGCGGATCTGGCGTATTTTTGAGGATTGGTGCTCGCGCAAACAACTTTGGGCGGCAACGGTTTCCGTCTCTTCTGTCCTCAGTTTTCTACAGGAGGGATTTGAGAAGGGTTTGGCAGCTAGCTCTTTGCGGGTGCAACTAGCGGCGCTGTCATGTTATCGCGGCAAAGTTCAGGGCATAGCTCTGGGTGCGCATACGGATGTGTTGCGTTTTCTTAGAGCGGTGGCTAAGTTACGACCTTCCCGTCGAATAATGGTTCCTTCTTGGGATCTTAATTTGGTTTTGTCAGCTTTGGTCGAGCCGCCCTTTGAGCCCTTACATCGGTCGATGTTGAAGGATTTAACGTTGAAGGCGGTGTTTCTGGTAGCGATTTGTTCAGCGAGGCACATTTCGGAGTTACAGGCGTTGTCTTCTAGGGAGCCGTTTCTGGTCTTTTCAAAGGAGAAGGTGGTGTTGCGACCAGTTCCGTCATTGTTGCCCAAGGTGGTTTCTCCCTTTCACTTAAATCAGTCCGTGTGTTTGCTGGTTCTGGGGTCCTTGGAAGACAGCACGGGGGACCGCAGCTTACGGTGGCTAGATGTCAAGAGAACGTTGCGTCAGTATTTGCGGGCTACGGAATCCTTTCACAAGTCAGATCGTCTTTTTCTGTTCGGTGGTAGGCGCAAGGGAGAGGCGGCGTCTAAAGCTTCTATTGCACGATGGATTCGAGAGGCGATCTCTCCCGCCTATCTGCTTCGAGGTCGCGCAGCACCGGTTGGCTTGCGGGCTCATTCTACCAGAGCGCAGGCGGCTTCTTGGGCAGAACACGGCTTGGTTCCTCCAAGTGAGATTTTTAGAGCGGCCTCTTGGTCTTCTCTGCATACGTTCAGTAGGCATTACCATCTGGATGTTGCAGCAGCTCAAGATGCTTGTTTCGGGGCTGCGGTGTTACGTGCCGGCTGGAAGGGCCCTTCCCATTGATTACTGCTCTGAACTGGAGGAACGATAAGGAAATGATGATTACACTTACCTGGTAATTGTAGTTCCTGGAGTGACGACAGTTCAGTCCTCCATCCAGCCCAGAAATTTTTTCAGAAAGGGGGCAGCCGGGCGACGTGTGGACTGTCGTTACAGGTAAGTCAGTGTGCATTTTTGGTGCTGCGCAACGACGTGTCTCTGCTAAATTTGGTGGCAGCGCATGGCGTAGGAACGCTTTGTATGTTTTTTTACTACGATACTTAACAGTTCATTGGTTATATGAGTTATAGCTACTTATTTGTTGCTCCTTTGAGTCTGCTTTGTTAATAGTTTACACTGGAAGGGAAGACAGAGTGCAGCAGGCTATATCCAGTGATGTCATCATTCTGACATACCAGTCTTCAAGCTGCAGGAGGAGGTTGACAACCCAGAGGTAGAGGACTGAACTGTCGTCATTCAAGGAACTACAATTACCAGGTAAGTGTAATTATCATTTATGTGTTCTGATCTTGGTACACCTGCAAGTACTCTAGCAGCCGAGTTCATTGCAAGCCGGAGCGGATTTAGAGTTGCCTGTGGGAGCCCATGGAGAATGATGTTGGTGAAGTCCAGGTGTGGGATAACTAGGGCCTGGAAAATGGTCCGTAATCAGTGAAGTCGAGTAGTGGCCGAAGATGGCATAAAGTTCGTATCTTATGATATACTGCTCTTGTAACATTTTTCACATGTGTTACCATGTCAAGGCGCTGATCTAGGGTGATGCCTAGATAGCAAATTGTGGATTTTGTTTTGAGTTCGGCATTATTAACTTGGAGAGAGGGAGGTGGGATGAACTGGTTTCTTGTGACGAAAAGAACGTCAGTTTTGCTGTGATTGATACGCAGGTTTTGTGTGAGAAGCCAATCTGAAACTGCTTCAAAACATCTGATAATAGGAGAGAAATCAGGCTGGTTGATCGTGAATGGGAGGTATAGCAGGATGTCATCTGCATAGGCGAGGCATTGTACGTTTAAAGAACGAATCAGGGTGCAGATGGGCTGCATATAGATGTTAAATAACAATGCAGATAAGGATGATCCCTGGGGTACCCCTTGCTTCTGTAGGAACAGCTCGGAGGTAGTGGTACCTGTCTTGACCTGTTGCCATCTATTAGTCAGTTATGATTTGCACCACTGTAGAGCCGTGCCTTGAATTCCTTTTTCTTGGAGACGTTGTAGTAGTATCTCATGGTTAACTGAATCGAAGGCGGCAGCAATATCCATGAAGATGAGGATGAATCCTTGGTGTATGTTGTCGATTCCTGTGATTAGATTGTTGAGGAGGGTTGTTAGGATGGTGTCGACACCGTGTGCTTCCCTGAAGCCGTGTTGAGATGGATCAAGAGGTGCCTCGGCATCAACGTGCTGTTGGATCTGCCGCTGGATGACTTTTTTGATGATTTTGGCAAGCAGGGGGATACTTGAGATTGGTCTGTAGGAATCGACTTTGGCTGGGTCAAGCCTACTATTCTTTAGCAGTGGCCTGATTGATGTGTGTTTAAGGCTTTGTGGGAAAGAGCCCATTAATAATGATTGGTTCAGGATTTTGCACAGTGTGTTGCTTAGTTCATAAAGTAATTATTTTATCCAGCTAGCTGGACATGGGTCATTGGGTGCCTTAGTAAGGTTGATAGAGACGACAGTGTCTTTGATTTCTTTGCTGGATACTTCACAGAATTTGAGCAATAGCGTTGGCTGTGGCTTCATGTATATGCTGGTAAAATTGGCGGAGGCCGAGTTGGTCGGAGTAGTCCTGGGGTTGAGGCATGGGTGGATGTGCTAATGCTGGATCGCCTGTTAGTGATTTCACGATTCTGAACAGGTCATGTGATTTATTTAATGATCGCCTTAGAATATCTGTGTGGTGCTGCTTTCTTTTTTCCATTATTTTTGCTCTATGTAATAACAGGAATGAGTTGTATGCACAGTGAGCTTCTGTAGTATGGGTTCTACGCCACTGCCTTTCAAGCCTACGTAGGTGTAGGAGGGATGCTCGTATGTCTTTCGAGTACCATGGTGCATGTTCACGTTTCCTTGGCTCCTTGCTAGCGGAGGGGAGGTAGGCTATTGCACTGAGGCTGTTGTTCCAGTTAGCTACCAATTCATCTGGGTCAAGGGTTGTAACAGTGAGAAGGGGGAGGATCTTCTCAAGGACTTCCTCTTTAACGAAGGGGCGAAATCTTGTTGTTGGGGTTCTAGATGAAGGAGTGTTGGCTGTGTTATTGGTCTTGAAGCAGTAGCTGGTGGGTATGTGGAATCCGACCAGGTTATGATCCGACCAAGGTACTGGAGTTATGGACCTCAGCAGTTGCTGAGTGGTGTCAGCCACTGACTGAGGGGCGAATATGAGGTCTAGTGTACTCCCTTTCATATGTGTGGGAGAATCAATGAGTTGCTTGTAGCCCAGCTCATCCAGTGCCTCGAGGAGGGCTGTTGTATGTGTGTCCTGTAGAGAAGGGAGATTGAAGTCTCCGAGTAGCCAGTTCGGGGAGCGTGGGTTGTTCGAGTTGCAGGCGAGATTGATGATTGTGGGAAGGTCGTCTGGTGATGACGTTGGGGCTCGGTAAAGTAGATTGATTGTGCAGTGATCATTTGATATGGAGATCGTATCTAGATGGGATGTAGTGGAGGCATTATTTAGGCTAAATTGCAGTTCTTCTTTTGCAAGGACGAGTACTCCCCCTCCCCTCTGGTTAGCCCTGTGACAGGCAGAGAGCGAGAAACCATCAGGTGCCATTTGATTGATGATCGCATTGTCGCAATCAGATAGCCATGTTTCGGTGATCATTAAAATATCAAGGTCATGGATTGATATAAGATCGATGACTGCAGGCCATTTTGACCGTATTGACCTTGCATTTATGAGTGCACAATTCAATGGCTGTTTAGGTTGGTGTTTTTCGGATTGGTTCTTTTTGGTGTTCTGTAGAGGGATGTGAAGTAGGTGAAAGTGGGATGTGTTAGTGGTCTTTGTTGTGGTGTGGTAATGGTTTTCTGACCATCTCCTTCCGTTGCTGTGGAGAATCAGGATATAATTGGAACAGGTGTTAAAGGCATGTGATAAGCTGAGGAGCCCTGATGTGAAGAGAAAAGTGATCAATGGTAGGATTGGACACATCTTGAGGAGGCCTGAGGTGGTTTAGCTGAATGTGTGGGGCTGGGGACAGGTGTGTGAGTGTGAACCACAGGGTTCAGTGATTTGTGGCTTTTGTTGCAGTAGGCAGTTAGGCTCAGGGTAATAGGGTCACAAAACGGCTGAACAGTTTAAGCCATAAGGCTATGAGTTTCTTAGAGCAGTAAACAAATCAAGAGAAAATCTGACACTGGGTTGAGGAGAATGGTCAACATAAAGAGTGATCTACCTAGAGTCTCAGTGTTCAGTTAGTTACTTTGTTGCAGGGAATCTCAAATGTTAGTTCAGTTACTTTGTTTCAGGAAGGGCAGACCTCTGTATCTCAATGATTGCCTTGTGAAACCGTAGGGAATTCTTACTTAGCTTCTGCAACAAACAGCTGATGTGTGAGGAGGCTTACTTGGATTCTGTATCAGATATCTGGTGGTTGGGATCTTATTTAGAGTGCCGGTTAAGATGAGGTAGAACTTCGGTGTCCGATTAGGTTCCGTAGAGCACTGACCCCATCCTTAATTAGATCAGGCTTCAAACACATGTCCCGTAACCTAATGATACTTTGGTAGCGATAGCTCCGGTGGTGCACAGAGTCTGTCTAGATCAGGATATCTGTTATTTGCCCTGCTTTTCGTGCCCTGCTTTTCGGGCCACGCTTAAAGGGCCACGCCAAAGGGCCCTCAGGTGCGGGTGCGCCTCCTGGCGCTCTTCTTTTAAACGGCCCGAAACTGCCCCGATTGGGCAGGCAGCAGCTGGAGAAGGCTCGATCCCTCCTGGGAGAGCTTGCGACGCTGCAGTTAGTTCTATTTCACTGTTTTAAAGAAAAAGGAAAAAAAAAGGGGGGGGGGACAAGGCACCTTCAGTAGAGGAACCTCTCTTACCGCTCCTTTCCCTCTCCCTCCTCGAGAGTTGAGAGGAGGGTTGAGAGTTCTGCCGGAGTCCCGGGGCTTTGGTGGCTCCCGATCCCGTCAGCGGGTGAGGAGCCACCATCACTGCTGCAGCCGCCTGAGGTGAAGTGCTCCTGCCCCCTCCCATCGTGCCGAAGCCAAGTACTGGCTGAGCGCAGGGTTTTTGCAGCCCGTGCCAGCGGGAGGAGTTACAGGTACAGGACAGGAGGAAAAGCAGTTAGCAGTAACGGCGCAGAGGTAAGCCGGCCTGTATTTAATGTGATGGCTGGCGCCTCGTGGGGATCGCGGTGGCTTGGAGCGGGAAGGTGGTTTGTTCCCATGCATTTATTAGGCAGTTGGTTTTGTGCTGGATTAACCGCGGTCGGCGATCCCAGGTCTTGGGGAGACTTTTTCTTTCTTTTTTTTATTCACTTGTGTGGTTCTTCGGTGCTGTCTTCGTTGAGAAACAAACAAACAAAAAAAAAGCCTTTACCTCATTTCTGGAGAATTAACAATTAGCATTGAGGAAAAGTTAAAGGATCTGCTATTCCTACTTCTCCTGTGCTAGGTACAGGTTGGTGTCCGTGACCAGTGTTGTGATCCAGATACAGAAATTCACCCATGCCTGTGCGCCCGCAGTGTCTTGTTTGTGGTACCTGGCGAGGAGCCGTATCAGACGCAGGGGTGTGCCGTGGCCGCACTTCTGAGGCTGCCAACATGGAACAGGCGCTTCAGAACAAGGCTAGAGATCCCGTGCCTTCAGCAGTGCAAGGGGCTCTGGGTTCTGCAGATGCTTTCCCCCTTTTGGAGGCTCCTTCCTCTCCCCGGGAGCCGGCTCTAGCTATTCCAGGTCCCTCGACGTCCCACAGTTTGGGGGGAATGGCTCTGGGGGTTTTCTCTCCGGATTTTGTGCTTCTGCTGTACCAAGCCTTTTGCTTACACCAGCAGGGTGCTGGGGCTGATCCCTTGTTGGCAGGGGCTGGTGCGGGTCGGATCTCCTTGGAAAGGGGGGATGTCTCTGGTACCAGACCAGCCAAGAGGGCCTGACTTTTGGAAGACCAGCCATCCGTTTCCGAGTGGCTGGAAGTCGATGAGTTAGAGCTGGACCCAGAGTTGGACAGCGAGGTGCTCGAGGAAGGGGAAATTCAGGAGCCGGAAGTCCAAGCTCGGATTGTCCGGGTCTTTCGGCGGGAGGAGTTGCCTGCTTTAATTGCAGAGTCTCTTCAACCCCTAATTTGCCAGCTAGTCTCCCGATGGAGGAGATGCTGGAGGATCCTCATCCAGTCGGTGAGGAAGATGCAGGCAGTCTTCCCGGTTCACCGGGTGGTTAAGCAGAAGATCCAGGACAAGTGGCATCTGCCGGAGGCAGGTCTTAGAGAGGGGAGAACCATTTCTCATCTTTACCCGCTGTCGGTTCACGGTGTCTGTTCAGGGGTGTGAATTGTTTCGTTCCCCATGCATGGACGCAGCGGTTTCAGCAGTGACAAAGAAGACGACCATCCCGGTGGAGGGGAGCACAGCCCTGAAAGATGGGCAGGACAGAAAGTTGGACACTTTGTTGAAGCAGGCCTTTGATGTTAATACGCTATCTCTGCAGGCTTCTATTTGGTGAGAGCCTGTCTTTTGCTGGTCGCAACAGCTGCAGCAGCTGGGGAGTTCGACACTGGAGCAAGTGGCGGAGGTAGCTAAGCTAGTGTCAGGGGCAGCTTACCTTGTGGATGTCCACTATGATCTCACTCAAAGTTTGGCTGGGAGCATGACGTCAGTGGTAGCAGCTTGTCGTTACCTATGGTTGTGGAATTGGGCAGCGGACAGTTCCTCCAAGTCCTGGCTCAGCAAACGCCCCTTTAAGGGGAAGCTCCTGTTTGGGGAGGACCTCGAAGATGGTCAAGGACTTGGGAGAATCCAAAGGAGGATGCCTGCCGGAGGATGAGCCGAAGCAGGGGTGCAATAAGACAGCGCCTCAAGGCAGATGTGAGATTTCCAGCGTTTTCGTACCCCCCCCCCCCCGCCTTACTGGTTTCCAGAGAGGGAGATTCCCTACCCTTGGGTAGGGATTTAGAGAATTCCGAGGGGCAGGCAGAGGTTTTTCTGCCCCCTCAACCTCCGGTTTTAAAAAGTCACAATGAAGGGAGGAAGACCCAAGTAGGGGAGCAGCCCGTGGGAGGTCAGCTATGGGATTTTGCTTGGACCCAGATAATGTCGGACCAGTGGGTGCTGGAAATCATCCGCGAGGACTATGCCCTCAAGTTCACCCATCTGATCGCCGAGTCCTTTGTCTGGTCCCCTTGCAAGGTGCTGGGCAAGGCATTGGCAGTAAAGGAGATCCTAGCTCAGGAATGGGCAAACTACGGCCCGGCGGACCTTTTAATCCGGCCCGCTGTATCAGTTATCCTGGTGAACAAATGGACTGCTGCAGAGGGAGCCGGGGAAGCCCGCGCGAAGCCGCGGCTCCCTCTGCACAGCCCGCCAGCGTGAAGAGCCTTTACCTTCACGCTGGCGGCTGTTTCAATGAAGCCACGAATGCCGCGAGAGGTTAAAGGGCATTGCCTTTAACCTTTCCCGGCATTCGCGGCTTCATTGCAACAGCCGCCAGCGGGAAGGTAAAGGTTCTTCATGCTGGCGGGCTGTGCAGAGGGAGCCGGGGCCTCGCGCGGGCTTCCCCGGCTCCCTCTGCAGCCCCTTAGACAGCGCGGGGCTCTTCGGGGGGGCGGCTAGGACTGGATGGGCTGTGATGCGACATCTTCAGATCGATCAGAAGTGAGTGTCACGGAAATGTTTTCCACATAAACTTTAAAAAGGGACTTTCCTATGTTAACCTGATCTTTTGGAAGATGTCGCATGTTTTATAAATGCATTTCTGGTCTGGAATTCAGCTTGTGCTTTGCAAGAGATGGATGACTGAGAGCTCAAAGACACTTCAGAAGTGTATCAGATTCGAAAGTCTCATCACCATGGGTGAATGAAAGTTCAAAGGCGCTTGAGAAACAGGAGGTTAACCGGGATCTCGGGGCATCCTTTATATATCTCCTTGTAAATGCCTTTCAAAATGTAGTGGGGCAAATTATATTTTCTTTATGCCTGAACAAATGAGTATCTTCATCGTGGCTAAAGAAGCATCTGTATTTGCTTAAGGTTCGGGAGGTGAGGGTATTAGTAAATGATCAATTACATATTTACTGGGATATTAGTTTGATTTATTTTCTTTTCGTGTTTTAGTTCCTCATTGTCTCATTTGTTTGTTTCTCATTAGATTAACCAAAATTACCAACAATTTTGGTTAATCGAAGGGTTTTTTTTTTGTTTTTGATATTGTTTCCCTTAGGGCAGTGCAATTTTAGTTTTAATTATACCATGAGTGCCATGAAACTCCCTCCTAAACCAAGTTATGTGGAGTATGATCTCAGTCTATCAGATTTAATGCTAATGCTCAGTGTAGTATTTGCATTGCTCATTTTATAGAAACAAAGGAGACTTTGAGGAACCAAAATACGAAAAGAAAAAACATCAAGCTACTATCCCAGTAAATATGTAATGGATAATGTCAGATCTGAAGTGTTGGAGGCTACAGAGGATGGAACGAGGGTTGCAAAATCTTAATTTACAAACTCCATAATGCCCTACTGCTAATACATATAAGAGATGATTCCTTCTCCATAGAACATTCAGTCTATTCAGGACAGACAAACAGGACAATAAGAAAATTAGGGAATTAGGGCTCTTCGGGGGGTCGGCTAGGACTGGATGGGCTGTGATGGGGGGGGGAACGGACTGGAAATGGGCTGTGGGGGGGGGATAACGGACACGAAATGTGATGTGATGGGGGGCAAACAGACTGGAAATGGGCTGTGATGGTGGGGGGGGGGAGAACGGACTGGAAATGGGCTGTGATGGGGGGGAAACAGACTGGAAATGGGCTGTGATGGTGGGGGGGGGAGAACGGACTGGAAATGGGCTGTGATGGGGGGAGGACTGCAAATGGTCTGTGATGGTGGGGGGGATAGGACTGGAAATGGGCTGTGATGGGGGGAGGACTGCAAACGGTCTGTGATGGTGGGGGGGATAGGACTGGAAATGGGCTGTGATGGTGGGGACGGACGGACTGAAAATGGGCTGGGATAGGGGAAACAGACTGGAAATGGGCTGTGATGTGGGGGGGGGGAACAGACTGGAAATGGGCTGTGATGGGGGGGGACGGACAAATTGGGCTGGGATGGGGGGAAACAGACTGGAAATGGGCTGTGGTGGGGGGGGAGAACAGACTGGAAATGGGCTGTGGTGGGGGAACGGACTACAATTGGGCTGTGATGGGGGGAGGACTGCAAATGGGCTGTGATGGTGGGGGGAATGGACGAAATGGGCTGTGATGGGGGGGAACTTGGACTGGAAATGGGCTGATGAAGGGCTGGATTAGGACTGTGTAAATGTGTTTGAAATTGAGAATTGCAACAACAAAGCTATCTCCTGACTTTGATGCCTTAACAAAAAAGGGAGACCAACAACACTGTTCACACTAAAATTGAAGGTACTATTTTATGAAAGAAATACATTGCATAAAAGTTTTGTAAAATAACTCTTTTTATGCTTTTCTACCTTAAATTAATCTAAACATTTAATGTTACAAATTTAAATTTAATTTATATTAATTCACACATACACACCGTCCATCTACTCTTGGTCCGGCCCCCGGGTCCAATATATGAACCCATTGCGGCCCTCGAGTCAAAAAGTTTGCCCACCCCTGCCCTAGCTCATCTCATTCAGCTGAGGGCAGTGGTCCCGGTCCCAAGAGAGCAGTGCGGATGCAATCGGTACTCCATTTATTTTCTGGTCCCCAAAAAGGACAGGTCCTGGCACTCGATTCTGGACCTCAAAAGAGTAAACCGTTGTCTTTGTGTGCCGCATTTTCGCATGGAGACTTTAAGATCTCTGCTTGTGGCGGTGAGAGAGGGAGAGTTTTTAACGTCCCTAGATCTCACGGAAGCGTATGTACACATCTCTATCAGGCCAGACCATCAGTGATACCTGCGATTTGCGGTGCCCATGGGGCACTTCCAGTTTCAGGCGTTGCCGTTTGGCCTGGCTATGGCGCTGTGGACATTCACCAAGGTCATGGTGGTGGTAGCTGCGGCGCTCCGCAAAGAAGGGGTATTGGTGCAACCTTATCTCGACGACTGACTGATCAGGGCAAAGTCCAGGGACAAGAAGCTACTGCCCAGGTGGTTCAGCTTCTAGAAAGCCTGGGCTGGGTGGTTCGCCAGATGATTCAGGAGGAGTGGAATCAGCCTGAGTCCAGTTTAAGGGGAGTGCGGGCCGTGGCCCGTCTGTTTCCGTAATCAGAAAAGGAGTTGCTGAGATTGCCTAGGGTGGATGTGGCGGTGGCGGCAGTAACAAAGAAGACAACGATTCCGGTGGAGGACGGTGCGGCCCTTAAGGACTCCCAGGACAGGAAGTTGGATGCGCTGTTGAAGCAGGTATTTGATGTCAGTGCCATGGCGCTCCAGGCTTCGGTTTCGGGGGCCTGGGTGGCCAGGGCATGCTTACTTTGGGTGCAACAACTTAAAGGTGTTGGCGAACAGTCCGGGGAGGACCAGGGGGAGGCAGCCAGGATTGAATCAGGGGCTGCGTACCTGGCAGATAGTCAATATGATCTCATTAGGAGTTTGGCAAAGAACATGGCTTCAGTGGTTGCAGCCAGGCGATATCTGTGGCTCCGGAATTGGGCGGCGGATGCTTCGTCTAAGTCCCGCCTCAACAGGCTTCCATTTAAAGGGAACTTGCTGTTTGGGGAGGACTTGGATAAATTGGTGAAGGAGCTTGGTGAAACAAAGGGAGGCAGGCTTCCAGAGGACAGGCCAAAGCAGAATAAGACGCCCCCGGCAGCACAGAGTCGTCAGAGGGATTCTCGCAGATTTCGGACTTTCAGAACGACGTCCTTTCAGAGAGGCCGTTTTCCCGCCAGGGGTCAAGGCTTTTGGGGATTTAGGGGAGCAGGGAGGGGCTTTGGGGCCTCTTCTTTGTCTTCGGACCCCAGAAAGTCACAATGAAACAGCGGGGGCCCAGGAGGGAGTATTGCCGGTGGGGGGTTGGCTAAGGCAGTTTTTCCCCGCCTGTGCCCGGGTCACATCGGATCATTGGGTTCTGGAAGTGATTCAGAAGGGGTATGCCCTCGCGTTCGCAAGACCGGTGCGCCTGGCGTTTGTGCAGTCCCCTTGCAGATCCCCAGTAAAGGCCGCAGCCGTGAAAGAGACCCTAGAACAGCTGCTCGCACTAGAGGCGGTGATTCCGGTTCCTGCAGACCAGTACGGTTGCGGTCGATACTCAATTTATTTTGTAGTCCCCAAGAAGGAAGGCACCTTTTGGCCGATCCTCGATCTCAAGTGCCTCAATCTCTGTCTCAGGGTTCCGCATTTTCATATGGAGACTTTGCGGTCCTTTATTGTAGCTGTTCGACAGGGAGAGTTTTTGACGTCTCTAGATCTGGCGGAAGCGTATTTACATATTCCAGTACGCAAGTCTCACCAGCAGTTTCTGAGGTTTGCGGTACCGATGGGACATTTCCAATTTCAAGCGATGCCCTTTGGTCTGGCAACAGCTCCAAGGACATTCCCCAAGGTGATGGTAGTAGTGGCCGCGGCGCTTCACAAGGAGGGGATCTTAGTCCATCCCTACCTCGACGACTGGTTGATACGGGCGAAGTCCGAGGCGGAATCGCAGGAAGCTACGGCCAGAGTGGTAGTTATGCTAAGGGAACTGGGCTGGGTCATCAATCTGGCAAAGAGCAGGTTGGTACCGGTGCAGGAGTTGGAGTATTTGGGGGCAAGATTTGACACCATCAGAGGCAATGTGTTCTTGCCGGAACAAAGGGTGAAGAGTTTGAGAAGCCTGGTACAACAGTTTCTGGCTACGTCGGCATGGCATTATTTGCAGGTATTGGGTACCATGGCGGCGACGATTGAGCTAGTGCCGTGGGACAGAGCTCACATGAGGCCGCTTCAGCGGTCACTGCTGTGTCGGTGGTCCCATCAACGCCAGCCCTTGTCGGTAGCACTTCCCTGTCCACCGGGGGACCAAGAAAGCCTTGCGGTGGTGGCTCGTCCCGGGGAATCTGGAGCAGGGAATGCCCCTCGAACCCCCGGAGTGGTGTCAGTTGACCACGGATGCCAGTCTGACAGGATGGGGGGCTCACTGCGAAGGCAGGCTCGCCCAGGGCATCTGGAGCGCAGGGGAGTCCGGGTGGTCAATAAACAGGTTGGAGTTGAGAGCGGTGTCCCTGGCTCTCAAAGCATTCAGGCATCTGGTCCAAGGGAGAGCGATCCGAGTGTTGTCAAACAGTGTGACTACGGTGGCCTACATCAATCGCCAAGGCGGCACGAGCAGTCCACAGTTGGAGGAAGAAGCGGACGGCTTGCTGGAGTGGGCCGAGGTTCATCTGTTGGCCCTCTTGGCGCAGCATGTGGCCGGGATAGAAAACGTGACGATGGATTTTCTGAGCAGGCACATGGTAGACCACGGCGAGTGCGAACTTTGCCAGGAGGTGTTTGATCTGGTGGTAGGCTGTTGGGGGGGGTCCCGGTCATGTATCTGATGGCGCGTTGGGAGTCGGCCAAAGCGAGCCGGTTCTTCAGCCGCAGAAAGGAAAGAATGTCGGAGGGGCTCGATGCCCTGGTTCAGAAGTGGCCTTCCGAGGGTGGTCTTTACGTTTTTCCGCCGTGGGAGCTCATAGGAATGGTCCTGCAGCGGGTGGAGGTGCACCAGGGATTAGTGATCCTCATTGCTCCAGATTGGCCTCGAAAGCCGTGGTATGCCGATCTGGTGCGGCTGTTGGTTGATCGGCCGTGGAGGCTGCCTTGCAGGGACGATCTTCTGGTCCAGGGTCCTCTGTGGATGCCTCAGGTGGATCGGTTCTCGCTTTACGGCTTGGCTCTTGAGAGGGCGCGGCTCCAGAAATGGGGATATTCAGGAGCAGTGATTTCAACTTTGTTGGGTGCGCGCAAGCGCTCGACCTGCCTTTCCTATGTAAGAATCTGGAGGATATTTGAGGGCTGGTGCACAGGCAGGGGGAAGTCCCCCTCTTTCGGCGTCTGTGCCGGTAGTCTTGGAGTTTTTGCAGGATGGTTTCGAGAAAGGGCTAGCAGCCAGTTCCCTGCGGGTTCAGTTGGCAGCCTTTTCCTGTTATAGGGGAAAGGTTCAGGGGAAGCCCTTAGGAGAAAATGCAGACATTGGAAGGTTTCTGCGGGCAGTCCGCCGGCTGCATCCTCGGCTGAGGTCAACGGTTCCCACCTGGGACCTTAATTTGGTACTAAATTCAATGGCCGGGGAGCCTTAAGAACCTGTAGGGAAAGCGTCGTTGAAGGATTTAACTCTCATGATGGTTTTTCTTGTGGCGATTTGTTCAGCTAGGAGAATTTCGGAACTTCAGGCCCTGTCGTGCCAGCTCCCGTTTCTTGTTTTCTTCAAGGAGAAGGTGGTTTTGCGTACAGTACTTCCTTTGTACCGAAGGTGGTGTCCTCGTTTCATGTTAATCAGTCTGTTTCTCTTCCGGCCTTTCCAAGGGAGGGGCCGGGAGCAGTGGATGCTCGTTTGCACAGTTTGGATCTGCGCAGGGTGTTGAAGCATTACCTGAGTTGTACCGCGGTCTTTCGTAGGTCAGAACGTTTGTTTGTGTTCGAGGGGCCCCATAAGGGGGAGGCGACTTCTAAGGCTTCCATCTCTAGGTGGATTCGTGAAGCCATTTCGTCAGCCTACATCCTGAAGGGAAGAAGGGTTCCAGAAGGATTTCAGGCGCATTCAACGTGGGCCCAAGCAGCGTCTTGGGCGGAGTATGGTTTGCTGCTGCCGTTGGATATTTGTAAAGCGGCTGCGTGGTCGTCTTTGCACACCTTTGCAAAGCATTACAGGTTGGATGTTCAGGCATCGGCGAATGCGGCTTTTGGGGAAGCAGTGCTTCAGTCCGGTCTTAGGAACCCCTCCCAGTTGTGAACTGCTCTGTTACATCCCAGATTGAAGGGACTGGACTGGAGTTGCGATAAGAAAGAAGTAATTAGACCTTACATGCTAATTGGTGTTCCTGAAGAAACTCCAGTCCAGTCCCTGATCCCACCCAGTATTGTCATTTTAGGTTTATGAGGTAGTTGCTGGGCTGGAGTATCCGGTGAAGATAAGGTAGGGGCCGAGGCTCCTTGTTGCAAGCTGGGGTGTTTCGGGTCCAGCGGAAGGTAAGGTTTGTGGAGTAACCTGGGTCAGATGCGGGCTCAGGTAAGTCTCCTCCTCCTCCCATCCCTCCACCCCCAGGAAGGGACTTCTACCCCCGAAGAAGAAAAGCTTAGAGCTTCTTGTTGTTATACAAGTTGGAATGGATGGTTGGTTTTCTTTGTTGTCTCTCTGTTCAGTTGGCTTTTTCAATAGAATACTGGAAGCTGGTGGGTGGTGCCAGTGGTATATATACCAGAGGGTCAGCAAATCATTGGTGAGCTCAATCTCCAAAGCTGTTGGAAGGGGAGCACAATACCCAGATTGAAGAGACTGGACTGAAGTTCCTTCAGGAACACCAATTAGCAGGTAAGGTCTAATTACTTCTTGTTAGGCACGATGGCAGCCACTCTGGAGGTAGTGCCATGGGCAAGCGCATGCATCCACTGAAGATGGCCTTGCTTTGTTGGTGATCGCACCAGATGGGACACACTGGCCCAGTGGCTTCCCTGCCTGCAGAGTGTCGGGGAGGCTCTCTAGTGGTGGCTCAGTCGGGAAAATCTGTCCGCAGGCATGCCCCTTGAGCCTCCGCAGTGGGTACCGGTCCTCACCGACGCCAGTTTGGCGGGTTGGGGAGCTCTTTGCTCAGGGGACTTGGAGCGAGCAGGAGGCCGGATGGTCAATCAACAGGCTGAAGTTGCGGGCAGTGTCTCGAGTGCTCAGTGCCTTCAAGCCGGATCTGCTAGGACAGCCTGTCAGAGTCCTATTGGACAATGTGTTCAGGTAACTTATCTCAACCATCAGGGGGGCACAGGCAGTGCAGCCCTCGAGGAGGCGGAGAGTCTGTTTTGTCTGGGCAGAGTCTCGTCTCCAAGCATTTTCGGCAGCGCATATTATGGGAGTCGGCAACATGACAGCGGACTATCTCAGCCGGGTCCGTGTGGACCCAGGAGAGTCAGTTCTCTGCTTGGAGGTCTTTGCACAGGTGGTGCGCAGATGGGGAACACCCCTGATGGGTCTGATGGCGACATTCGAGTCCGCCAAGGCAAGCCGTTTCTTCAGAAGATGGGAAAGGATGTCCGAGGGGCTAGACGCTCTTACAACAATGGCCTATGGAGGGGATCCTGTACTACTTTTCTTCTTGGGCTGTCATAGGCCGTGTGGTGCAACGCATCGAAGCGCATCACGGGCATGTCATTTTGATAGCTCCAGACTGGCCATGGCGCCCTTAGTATGCAGACTTGGTGAATCTCCTGGTGGCTCGGCTGTGGCATCTTTCGATGTGGAACGAATTTTTGTTGCAGGGGCCACTGCGCATGCCTCAGGTGAGTCGATTCTCACTTACGGTTTGGCTCTTGAAAGGGCACAGTTGAGACAGAAGGGGGTATTCGGGACCTGTTATCTCAGCCTTTCTGAACGTGCGGAAGAGGTCTACATTCGCATCTGGCGTATTTTTGAGGCGTGGTGTGTGGATAGGCAGGTGCGGTCGTCTTTGGCCGCGGTCCCAGAAATTTTGGCTTTTTTGCAGGACTGTTTTGATAAGGGTTTGGCGGTCAGCTCATTGCGGGTGCAGCTGGCGGCAATTGCTTGTTTTCGTGGAAAAGTCCAAAAGGAGCCTTTGGGCTCTCACCCGGACGTGGTCCGCTTTCTATGGGCGGTAAACCGTTTGCGGCCACCTTGTAGGATCGTGGTTCCGCCATGGGATCTCAATTTGGTTCTGAGAGCATTGACTAAGGAACCTTTCGAGCCCTTGAGCCTCGCCTCATTGAAGGATTTAACGTTGAAGACAGTCTTCTTAGTAGCCATCTGTTCCGCACGAAGAATCTCCAAGTTACGGGCTTTGTCTTGCCGGGAGACGTTTCTTTCCTTTTCTCGGGGAAAAAGTGGTTCTCCGTCCAGTTCCCTCTTTCCTGCCAAAGGTGGTTTCGGCGTTTTCATGTGAATCAGCCAGTAATTCTGCCAGTATTGGATGGTAGTGTGCTCAGCCGCAGCCTTCATTTGCTGGATGTCAAGAGAGCCCTCAGGTGTTGTTTGAGGTGTTCAGAGAGCTTTCGCAAGTCAGATCATTTGTCCTCTTTGGGGGTCCGCGCAAGGGTGAGGTGGTGGCTAAAGCTACCATTTCTAGATGGATTCGAGAGACAATAGCTTCAGCTTACATTTTGCAGGGGTGTCGGGTGCCTTTAGGGCTGCGAGCTCATTCCACTAGAGCTCAGGCAGCTTCATGGGCTGAGTATAATTTGGTCCCGCCGATAGTAATATGTCGGGCGGCTACTTGGTCATCACTGCATACTTTCAGTAGGCATTATCGCCTGGATGTCCAGGCAGCGGGTGAGGTCTGTTTTGGATCGGCGGTTTTGCAAGCCGGTTTGGCAGGTCCCTCCCATTAAGTAACTGCTCTGTTACATCCCAGAGGTTCGGGACTGAACTGGAGGGATGATAAGGAAAGTGAAATTAGTCTTACCTGCTAGTTGTTGTTCCTTGAGGAACTCCAGTCCAGTCCCGGATCCACCTGGGATTTCTTAGGCTAGTTTTGTTTTGGTTAGATTTCAGCTCTGTTGTTTTGGCGGGGGCGGGGGGGGAGGGGGTCCAATCTAGGGAGAGTATCAAGAATTTTGTAGTTTGAAGGCGAACCAGGAGTCTGTTGCCTTTCAGGCGCAGTGTGCAGATCGGTTTTCTCCAGAGAGTCAGTCTCTCTCTCGCTCTCTCTCGCTCTATTGTGGTGGAGTGCCGCCTCCTAGGAAGGGGGGAGGCAGGAATTAGTAGTTAGTTCCTTTGTTTTTGTTACTGTTTCTGCTTATTTGTTGCTTCTGTGAGTTTGCTTTGTCAATAGATTACTGGGAGCTCGTAGGAGGGACCAGTGGTATTAGTACTGGTGCCTTCAAAAGTGTGACATGCTCAGTCTCCAAGCTGCTGGAGGAGGTACACTACCCAGAGGTTCGGGACTGGACTGGAGTTCAAGGAACAACAATTAGCAGGTAAGACTAATTTCACTTTGAGTATGCCATATACGTCAGTGATAAGTTTTATACATGCTTTTTAATATAATCAACCCTAAACGTTGAAATTATAATATCATGCTTCAATGATATTTCACAATGGCTAAAATTCCACAACTTAAAGATAAACTATAATAAAACAAAGGTCCTATTTATTACTAGACACCAAGGTTTCAATCCACCCCCTATTCTGGATGTCAGAAGCCATTCTAGAAGTAAAGAATGAAGTCTAGGCATCACAATTGTCCAGACCCTCAGCTTCACATCTCACATAAAATTAACTGCTAGAGCAATTTACAATAAATTGAGAATGTTACCACAGTTAAGTTCACTACTATCTCATTCTGACTTCAGAGCTGTAAGCGATGGTATCTCCCCCCCCCCCCCCCCCATAGATTATTGTAATAGCATATTTCAGGGACTTCCTAAACACTGCATACCCTACGGAAGGCTCAACACGCTACAACACGCATTATTCAGAAAGCACTTTCTGAACACATAACCCCAATACTATACAAGCTCCATTGGTTGCCTTTCCAGAGTAGAATCAAATATAAGCTGTTACTAATCATTTTCAAGCTCCTAAGAGACATAGCACCATTTTACCTATCAAAACTTCTAAACACAAACCCAAATGAAAGGCTTAGAAGGTGCACTCAAAATACACTGTGTTCCACTAGAGTATAGGAAAACAAACCTTAACACAAATGCTCCTGTCTTATGGAACTCTCTTAAAGATTGAGAGCCGTCACTGACTTAACTACATTAAAAAAACCTCAAGACACACTTGTTCATTGAGCATTTTGGTGATCCCCATACACTAGGAAAACTCTACCCTACCTAGCCTCAGCTAAATATTACAGCACTAACCCTGCATTGTAAAAGCTTTACTCTGAGTTATTGAGACATAGCCTTTAAAAAACAAAACAAAACAAAAACCTTTGTACATTGCATTGTATATAAGTTCTGATCCTAGTAATCATTGTAATTTCCTTGATTGCCATCGTTTCACTCTCCAATCATGTTCTGTAATCGATTCTAATGTTACAATGTAATGTTTTTTTTCTGTTCATTGTAAACAGCTTTGATTACATGAAAGGTGGTATAGAAAACTCTTAAATAAAATAAATCCTGCATGAAGCAGCAGGGAACCAGAGACAGCAGTGGATGAGGAGCCTGTAGTTTGTAGGTGGCGTTTGGAGGCAGACCCCTGGGAGGACATGGAGTCGCTCCATTCTGAAGAGCTGGTAGACCTGGAAGGCAACATGGGTCTCGGGGGTGAGCCAGCAGAGCTCGAGGAAGGGGAGATTCCGCAGGAGGAATCCCGCATTGTACGAGTGTTCCACCAGGAGGAGTTGGCTGCCCTAATTTCACAGTTACTGAAAATGCTGGCAGGCGTTTCCCAGGACGAGGATCCTTTGGAGGACCTGCTGTTTCAAACAATCCCAAAAATACAATAGTGTTTCCACAGCACAAGTGATTAAGCAAATGATACAGGATGAGTGGTAGGTCCTGGAGGCTGAGCTAAAAGGCACACAGACCATGGCCCGACTCTATCCTCTTCCTGAGCAAGAGAGAGGGATCCTACATTTCCCTAAAGTGGACATAGCAATGTCGGCGGTCACAAAGAAGACCACTATACCCGTTGAGGGTAGCACGCACTCAAAGATGTGCAGGACCGAAAGTTAGACACTTTGCTGAAATGAGCTTTTGACATAAATGTGCTGTCCTTACAGGCATCAGTTTGTGGGGCCTTTGTAGCCAGGGCCTGTTTGTTCTGGGCGCAGGGCACATTGGAAAATGCTGGAGAGGAGCAATCCCCAAATCCAGAGGCAGCTAAGCTGGAATCAGGGGAAGTCTATTTAGCAGATGCCTTTTACGATCTCATTAGAGGCCTAGCAAAGAGTATGGCTTTAGTTGTGCCGCTCGACTTTACCTGTGGCTGCGGAACTGGTCGGCAGATGTCTCCTTTTAAGTCACATTTGAGCAAGCTACCCTTTAAGGGTAAGCTTCTCTTTGGTGAGGCTTTGAATAAGTTGATTAAGGACTTAAAGGAGACCAAAGGAAGCAGATTCCCAGGGGATAAGCAGAAACCGGGGTGTCTAGGAATGCTAGTGAGAGGACAGCTGCAGGATTTCTGCTACTTCTGGGCGGTGCACTTTACGTCCTATCGTGGGGGTGCTTTCCGCCCCAAGGGCAGGCCTTTCATGGTTTAAGAGGGGAAGGATGAGGTTTTTTTTCCTCTGTCTCAATCGCACCCAAGAAGGCACAATGAAATGAGGGGAGGCCCAACTGGAAATAGTTCCTGTGGGAGGTCGGCTATGGTAATTCTACCCGGCCTGGGCCCGAATCACCTCCAGCCAATGGGTCTTGGAAATCATCAGAGAGGACTACGCACTAGAGTTCACCCGGCCCCTCTTTCGCCTTCATCATGTCACCTTGCAAGGCAGTAGAAAAAGTCAAGGCAGTACAGGACACCTTCAGTTGGCTTTGGCCATTTACAAGCCGTGGTGGAGGTACCCCGAAGCCAATGCGGCTATGGTTGATACTCCATTTATTTTGTAGTCCCCAAAAAAGGGGGAGGCATTTCGCCCAATCTTGAATCTCAAGCAAGTAAATTTGTGTCTGCGCATACCCCGGTTTTGCATGGAGACACTGAGGTTGGTGATTGTGGCAGTCAGGAAAGGTAAGTTTCTAACCTCTCTGGATCTCACAGAGGCCTACTTGCACATTCCAATTCACTCCAAACATCAAACAGTACCTCTGCTTCGCAGTTCCAGTGGGGCACTTACAGTTCTGGGCATTTCCCTTCAGCCTAGCGACCGCTCTGCATACATTCACAAAGATAATGGTAATGGTCGCAGCGACCCTGCAACAGGAGGGCATTCTGGTGCATCCTTACTTGAACGATTGGCTCATCAAAGCAAAGTCTGCAGAGCGAGCGAGCAAGAGTCCGAGTTTCTACAGGAGCTCAACTGTGTAGTCAACTTTGCGAAAAGCTGGTCGTCACCCCCCCCCCCCCCGACCTCATATATCTGGAGGCCCGTTTCCAAATGGGCAAGGGCAGAGTATCCCCTGCCCCTGGAGAGAATGCAAATGTTGCAGAGGCAGGTCAGACAGTTCCTTGGAATGAACGTTCCCAAGGCTTGCATTATCTGCAACTTTTAGTCCATGGCAGCATCCATCGAGTTGGTGCCATAGGCACAGGCACATATGGGGCCTTTGTAAAGAGCTGTGTTGCGGAGGTGGTCAGCACAGTGCCAGCTACTGACACATCCTTGCCATGTCCAAGGATGGTGAGGTTGGCGCTCCGATGGTGGATAAGGGCAGAGAAGTTGTTAGTCGGCATGCCTTGGGAGGCACCTGTCTGGATCCCATTGATGACTGATGCCAGCCTCTCGGGCTGGAAGTCCCATTGTCAGGATCAAATAGTGCAGGGGGGTGTGGACCACAGAGCAGAGAGGGTGGCTCATCAATTGTCTAGAAATGAAAATGGTGATCTCCAGGAACAAGCAGGAATGAGTCTTCACATATGGGTACGTCGGTACCGACGGAGCCTGCGCGGGAACGCTCCCCAGCGTCCCAAAAAAGGAAAGCTTTTGGGAGCATCCCACAGCGCCTGTGCGCTGCCTTCCCGCCTTTCCTAACCGCCTCTCTCCAGTTCTTCTTTTCCGCGGAGCCAGCAGGTCGTGTTCCTGTCACCGCTGAAGAAGTTCTTTATTTTATTTCTTTAGTCGCGCGTCTGCCTTCTTCGACGTCGGACCGGTACCGCCGGTCTTTTCTTTCTTTTCTTTAAAAAAAAAAAGAATACTCTGTTCCACTTCAGTGTATTTTTTCTTCTTTGGGCCTTGGGCCTAACAGAAAAATTCTTCATGGAAAAGCCCGCCTCCGGGTTTAAAAAATGCACTAAGTGCAGCGGTACCATCTCTGTTACCGACACCCATGACTGGTGTTTTAAGTGTTTGGGTCCTGACCATTCCATCGCGGATTGTGCGTCCTGCTCCATGATGTCTAAAAGAGGTTTACAGAAACCGAGCAGCCAAGCTCAGTACACTGTTTCCCTCTTCTGCAGCTTCGGTGGCATTGACGTCGTCCAGGGCTGCTTCTTCCTCCTATGGATCTCAGGTAACCAAACATAAGTCCAGCCGGTCCTCGAAGGGTATATCTCCCTCTAAGCATTGAGATGCCTCCGGGCTTGCCCTCGAGGATCCTGCACCGGCAAAAGTACCCCGGCGGGAAGCTCCGGCTTCCAAGGCTCCTCCTATGGGGTCACAGGTTGACATCGATGGCACGGCCTCGACCGATCACCTGTTGCAATGTTCTGGGGTACCGGTGGAATCTGCCGGTACCGACCTCTAGACATTCATGGCGTCGATGGATCAGAATGTTCTAACCATGCAGCGTGCCATCACGGCATTCATACAAGCTGCGAAGCCGCTGGTACTGCAACAAGCTTCGTTGTTGGTACCGGCTCCGACACAGATTCCGGTGCCGGTACCGGTTGCATCGACATTGGCTTCGGTGTCGACTGCAGCAGTACCCTGTCCGATGATGCCTATCGGTACCGATCCGGTACCGATGACTCCCGATGTCGATACCACAAGGTATGCGTATCGGGCTTTACGGGAGCATCCAGACAGGCGATACTTCGATTCCTCCGAAGACTCTGATGCATCGGAGGCCTCTGTCGAAGCATCGGTACTCCTTCCTCAGGAGCCGCCTTCTCCAAAAAGAAGAATGTCCCCTCCAGAAGACTTGTCTTTTCAAGACTTCATAAGGGAAGTGGCCAAGGGGCTTTCTATCTCAGTCGCCCCTGAGACAGAGCCTAGAGCCAAAAAATTTGATATTTTGCAATATCCCAAGGCTCCTAAAGAAGCAGCCACTTTGCCAATTCATGAGATCCTTTATGACCACATGATAGGCATATGGGAGACTCCTCTCACCATCTCTTCTCTTTCTCGTAGGTTGGACACCATGTATCGTGTCCCTCCTTGTCCTGGATTTCATAAAACTCAGCTTCCTCGCCATTCTATTGTGGTGGAGTCTGCTATGAAAAAGTTAGAGTGCAAAGAGGCACTCATCTGCTCCTCCAGGAAGAGAATGTAGAACCTTAGATGCTTTTGGCAGGAAAATCTTCCAGGCCAGTATGCTTGTTGCCAGAATCAACTCCTATAGTCTCTATATGGGGATGTTTCTGAAGGAAGTTACAGATCATCTGCAAACTTTCCTTCCTTTTCTTCCAGAAGATAAAAGGGAGGACTTTCTTACCTGGCTTAAGCATGCCCAGGATGTTTCCAAATTCTCTAACAGTGCAGCCTTTGACTCTTTTGAGGGGGCCAGCAGAGCCTTGGCCATTGCCATAGGTGCACGCAGAATTGCTTGGTTACAAGCTTCTGATTTGGAACCCTGGGTCCAAGATGGATTAGGAAATCATCCTTGTACAGGTGAAAACCTGTTTGGCAAAGATTGGCAAGCAAAGGCCACCCAGATGGATGCAGAAAACTCTGCTTTGGATAGGCTTTCAAAGTCTACCTCTAATCCTGTCCAGAAGAGGTTGTTCAAAAAGACATATTTTCCCAAGAAGGGAAGATATTATCCTGTTGATGGTCAGCAGACATCTTCTGCAGGTCGTTTTGCTGCAAAGCGTCAACAACCTAAACAGGCCAAGTCTAAGGCTGCAAGGCCTACTGTAGCCCAACAGCCTCAGCCTCCTCAGGGCCTTTGACTTGCAGCTAGAGAACTTAGCCTTTCTGGCTCTAAAAGAACCAGAGCCTCTCACCATTTCAGGAAGGTTAGCTCACTTTGCTCCCAGATGGGAGCAAATTACAGCAGAGCAGTGGACCCTTTCCATTATAAGGGAAGGGTACAAACTTCATTTCTTAAACTTTCCTCCTTACACCATGGTGAGACAGTTCAATTCTCCAACATCTCTCCTCGACCTGGGTCAAGAGATTTCTACCCTTCTTGCCCAAGGGGCAATAAAAGAAGTGCCTCTTCTTCAACAGGGCTCAGGGTTCTACTCCCCCTATTTCCTGATTCCAAAGAAAACAGGGGGTTACAGACCCATATTAGATCTCAGAGAATTGAACAAATTCCTATGCAAGGAGAAATTCAAGATGATTTCTCTAGGTACTCTCCTTCCATTCCTTCAGAGTCAGGATTGGCTTTGTTCTCTAGATCTCAAGGATGCGTATACCCATATACTCATCCATCCTACACACAGAAGGTTCCTTCGGTTCCTTTATCAGGGAAAGCACTATCAATACAAGGTGCTTCCCTTTGGTCTGACCTCTGCTCCAAGAGTGTTCACAAAATGCATGGCAGTAATAGCTGCATTTCTACGCACTCTAGGAATATTCGTATTCCCATATCTGGACGACTGGCTCATCCGAGCTCCATCCCAGTCAGAGGCCCAGACTTCCCTAGCCTGCACAATGCATGTCCTGCAGTATCTGGGACTGGTTATAAACATTCCAAAGTCCCAACTCACCCCTACTCAGTCTCTAGAGTTCATAGGGGCCTTGCTGGATACCACAACTGCAAGGGCCTATCTTCCCCAGGCCTGTTGCCTACGCTTAGTGCAGTTAGCCTCTCAGATTCAGTTAAAAACCCACCTAACTGCTCGAGAGATGTTACAACTGCTAGGCCACATGGCATCCACTGTGCATGTGGTCCCTTATGCTCGCCTTCACATGAGGGCAGCTCAATGGACTTTGTCCACCCAGTGGACCCAGGCATCTGGAAGTCTGTCAGACAAAATAGCAACCTCCAGGCACTCAAAATCTGTTGCTGGGGTCCCCCTTCCAACAGTTGTTACCCCAAGCAATCCTTACAACAGATGCTTCTCCAAAGGGTTGGGGAGCTCATCTTCAAGACCTCTCCACCCAGGGCATTTGGTCCCCACAGGAGACCTCCCTACATATCAACTTCTTAGAGCTCAGAGCAATCTTCTTGGCTCTCAGAGTCTTCCATACCCTGCTCAGCTACAAGACTGTCCTCATTCACACAGACAACCAAGTAGCCATGTTCTATGTGAACAAGCAGGGAGGAACTGGCTCTCTGTTGCTTTGCAGCGAAGCTCTGAGATTGTGGGCCTTCGCCAGAGAGCATCAAATTCATCTTCTGGCAGTATACCTTCCAGGAGTTCAAAACTCTTGGGCAGACAGACTCAGTCGAGTTCTGCTTCCACACAAATGGCCCCTTCATATGGATCAGATAGTCAGAATCTTTCGAATTTGGGGAACCCCGGACATAGACCTCTTCGCAAGTCCGTGGAATGACAAACTTCCCCGATTCTGTTCCAGAATTCCGTGCCAGGGAGTTCAGGCCAAGGATGCCTTCCGGAAACACAAGGAGCAAGAGTGGTGATGACACAGAGGCTTTATTGGTAATCCCCAACGCGTTTCGGCAGATTGCCTTCCTCAGGGGGTTAAAAGCACTCACAAACATATAATAAACCCAGTATGTTAAAATCATAATAAAAGCATTAAAAAAGGAAAAATAACATCAACCTAAATGAAGCTCACCGGGCATGGTATTAAACATTAACATATCTTAATCTCATGATACTCAAAGATAAATAAATAGTTAAAAAATAAATAAGAACATATGTACAAATTATTAATAAGCATATAAATGCCTTGAATTACATATATAATGTACCCAATAACAAATATAGTGCAGGCATGAGTTGAACCATAGTAGAAAGAACATGTACAAGAACATTTAAAACATTACACAATATTTAAAAAAACACACTGTAGGGCAGAAGGAAACTTAAAACCAATGAATAAATAGAAAAACATAAAATAAAGAAAAATATCCATAATTATGATTTTACTCACTCAAACACCATCAGCAGGTCGTCAGGTGGTAGGGTTAAGAGAGGCGAATAGCCAAAGTCTCAACTGTAAAAATGTCCTAATAAAAATCCAATAAGTAAAACACTGAATGAGGAGATGACTAATCTCTATACAGACTTAAAACTGTAGGGGGTGCAACGGGTGTTGGGCTCATATTATATGGGAGAAACAGTAAAATTGAACACTGTGTTGTCACCGCGATGTAAAAAACTCATGAAGTTAAAAACTATCACAGCCAAATTAAAAATAGTATATAAAAACTGTGTAACTGGGACAGACAGGATTATAAAACCGGGCTACTATTGTGCTAATACTGCACAATGAGGAACACCATAGGAATTAAAGGCTAATGTCAGTGGACTAAGGCGCTGTTGACTGTACCAGAATGAGTCTCTTAAACTGTAGACACGATCTTGTGCTAAGGATTGTAGCGCCGTCACAGCAATGTGTTAACCATCCAATTATCTGGAGAGAGGGTGATAATGGAAAGAAACGATTAGAGAACTTGCGTGGTTTTATCTAAAATTGATCAGTTATAGCAGAAAAGGAGTAGAATGTATTATAATTTCTCAAAGGAGGAGAAATCTGCAATGCAAGATCTTCGTGACAATAATTCTATAATAATTAAGCCAGCAGATAAGGGTGGAGCGTTAGTTATACAGAACCGTACATCATATGTCACTGAAGTTTTGCGTCAACTCAATGATACCCATTTCTATCAGAAGATCTACGATGATCCTGCACAATCTATACAACAACGGATAGACACTCTTCTGTATATAGGTCAGGAAGCAGGCTATCTAACATCCAAAGAAAAAGCTTTCCTGACGGTTTCTCATCCTATCATCCCTACAATATATATGATTCCTAAGATACATAAGTCTCTTTGTAATCCACCAGGACGTCCGATAGTTTCCGCCATTGGATCACTCCTCGAACCCATATCTAAATTCCTCGATGTCTTTCCTTTGTCATTAAGATAGATTCTTATGTTCAAGATTCTACACACATCAATATTTTGCAGGATTTTCCAAATTATCATAACCAATTATTGTTAGTAACTCTTAACATCAACTCTTTATATACTAATATCCCTCAAAAAGCGGCTCTGGAGATTCTAGCAGGTACCCTTATTCAGAGACCTAAACCCATTCGTACACCAACATTCTTTTTGACACAACAGGCATCCATAGCAATGACGGAGAACTATTTTGCATTTAAGGGGATTTTTTATAAACAAATCAAAGGGGTGGCCATGGGGTCCTCCATGGCCCCAGATGTAGCCAATTTATATGTGGCAGACTTTGAAAGAAAGTACCTGAAGTCTCATCCATTTCAATCCAATATTCGTCTTTGGAGGAGATACAATGACGATGTCTTGGTAATATGGGATGGTACTGAACATATGCTATTTGAGTTTTTTGAGTGGCTCAACACATTAGATTTAAACCTTCAATTTGAGGGTACATTTAGTAATGATCAAATAGCATACCTTGGATATCAAGATAAAGAAAGGAGAAACGGGATTTCTCACGGAATTATATCGCAAACCTACAGATAGAAATACACTATTGCAGTATGATAGTTTTCACAATACATCCTTAAAAAATAACTTACCGATGGGCCAGTTCCTTAGAGTCAGGAGGCTCTGTACCACGGATAAAGACTTTGAGAAACATGCTATTGACGTGCAACACAGATTCCAACAACGCGGTTACCCTAAGCGCTGCATTAAGGATGCCTATTATAGGGCCAGTACTATAGATAGAGGGTCTTTGTTACAGAAAAAAGAACGTCCAAAACAAGATAGAATTGTTTGTCCTTTGACCTTCACCAACTACACTAGAGAGATTACCAACATTTTAAAGCAGCAGTGGGATCTACTTACGCCTTTATTACCTTTTACGAATAAGAAGGTTATGGTAGCGCACAAACGCAATCCGAATCTCTTTGATATACTAGTACCATCTGCCCTTCCGTTTCGCAAACCAATTCCGAAATTAAAGGGCCATTTCAAGTGCGGTGGCTGTTCTGTCTGTGCCCATGTTATTACAACTAAGGAGGTGTTCACTCATCCTGTCTCACATCAAAAGGTATATATACAGTCTTTTTCTAATTGTAAAACAGAACATGTTATCTATTTAATAGTATGCCCATGTAATCTACTCTATGTAGGTAAGACCAAAAGACAGGTGCGTACGAGAATAATAGAACACAGGAGTTGTATACAGAGAGGAATACCAGACAAGCCATTGGTAGCTCACTGGAAAGATAAGAATCATACCATTAATGATCTGAAATATTTAGTTTTGAGAGTAGTTACACCAAATTGGAGAGGGGAAGACATTAATAAAACATTGTTAAAATTAGAACAACAATATATCTATGAATTAGACAGTTTGGAACCCAAGGGACTGAATCAAGAAATTGATTTATCAGTTTTTCTGTGATTACACTAGTCTTTGATACATCTAATTATGACCATTCGGTTTTGATTTCAAGAAAGATACAATTCATACACTGACGTCTAGGACAATATTTTTTACTACATAGATGCCTTGTCATCATTTTTAACTACTAGTCCAACCACATTCATAATAATTAGTTCTTATCTTCTATAGACATTGCCATAGGTTTGTTTCTCATACACACACATTGCCTTTGAAAGGTTCGTTCCTGCCGTGTAATCTGATCTTAGCCACACCCCCTTTTTTGGCACGTTTCTCAGCATTTACAAAAATGCAGTTTCACTATCAGCTGAGCTTTGCAATCTTTAACGGAGTTTGTTTTTTCCTGAAGCTTACTCTGTTAGGTAATATCGTTCCTGTTTTACTTTCTGGTGGTTTGCCTTGGTTTTACAGTATATTGAGTCATTATACATATTTATTCCTCGTGCAGAAAATGGGAGAAAACGAGCAGCAGCGAGGCTGGCAACTCAATGTTTTATTTTCTCCTAATTCTCCTCTTTCAATGATCTCGGGACACGCGGTTTGTTCTGTGGAGATTTACATATTAGTTTCTCAAGCACCTCTGTTTTTAGTTCCCTAGACATGTTTTTTAATAGGGAGGTTTTTATAATTATATATCTTATCTAACGAGTATTGCATGTGCTTGTTGACGTGTCATTTTCAACATCGGGAGTGCTAGGACTTGCACACCTTATGTTTAATTTATATTAAATGTTGATCCCCTGGATGTTTTCTCCTTTCAAGCATTGTCAGTGTCACTAGTAGTTCTCTAATCGTTTCTTTCCATTATCACCCTCTCTCCAGATAATTGGATGGTTAACACATTGCTGTGACGGCGCTACAATCCTTAGCACAAGATCGTGTCTACAGTTTAAGAGACTCATTCTGGTACAGTCAGCAGTGCCTTAGTCCACTGACATTAGCCTTTAATTCCTATGGTGTTCCTCATTGTGCAGTATTAGCACAATAGTAGCCCGGTTTTATAATCCTGTCTGTCCCAGTTACACATAGTTTTTATATACTATTTTTAATTTGGCTGTGATAGTTTTTAACTTCATGAGTTTTTTACATCGCGGTGACAACAGAGTGTTCAATTTTACTGTTTCTCCCATATAATATGAGCCCAACACCCGTTGCACCCCCTACAGTTTTAAGTCTGTATAGAGATTAGTCATCTCCTCATTCAGTGTTTTACTTATTGGATTTTTATTAGGACATTTTTACAGTTGAGACTTTGGCTATTCGCCTCTCTTAACCCTACCACCTGACGACCTGCTGATGGTGTTTGTTTGAGTGAGTAAAATCATAATTATGGATATTTTTCTTTATTTTATGTTTTTCTATTTATTCATTGGTTTTAAGTCTCCTTCTGCCCTACGGTGTGTTTTTTTTAAATATTGTGTAATTGTGTGTCTACTATGGTTCAACTCATGCCTGCACTATATTTGTTATTGGGTACATTATATATGTAATTCAAGGCATTTATATGCTGCTTAATAATTTGTACATATGTTCTTATTTATTTTTTAACTATGTATTTATTTATCTTTCAGTGTCATGAGATTAAGATATGTTAATGTTTAATACCATGCCCGGTGAGCTTCATTTAGGTTGATGTTATTTTTCCTTTTTTAATGCTTTTATTATGATTTTAACATATTGTGTTTATTATATGTTTGTGAGTGCTTTTAACCCCCTGAGGAAGGCAATCTGCCGAAACGCGTTGGGGATTACCAATAAAGCCTCTGTGTCATCACCACTCTTGCTCCTTGTGTTTCCTGTTGGTTCTGCAAGAGCTGCTGCTCTTTCTGTGCCTGACCCAAGGATGCCTTCCTCCTTCATTGGGGTCAAGACTTCCTGTACGCCTTTCCACCCATTCCCCTAATTCCCAAGACCCTGTTCAAGCTTCAGAGAGATCGAGGGACTATGATCCTCATAGCTCCACGTTGGCCACGCCAAGTGTGGTACCCTCTACTTCTGCATCTTTCCCAAGCTCCCTCCCTCCCTGGACTTAGGGTCTGCTCCAGATCTCCTGTCTCAGGAGGGGGGAACATTGTGGCACCCAAACCCCCAATCTCTCCATCTCAGGGCTTGGTTGCTGAAGGCTTAGACCTTCAAGATTGGCATCTTTCTCAGCAAGTAAGGGATATCCTTCATGCTTCCAGAAAGCCTTCTACCAGACGTTCCTATGTTTTTAAATGGAAAAGGTTTACCATTTGGTGTGCTGAGAAGGGTATTAACCTTCTAGCAATAGTTTTGAATTCCTTACTAGAGTATCTCCTGCATCTTTCCCATGCAGGCCTCAAGACGAATTCAGTAAGGGTCCATTTGAGTGCTATTGCAGCATCTCTCAAGCCTCTCAATGGACAACCTGTTTCCTCTCATCCTCTTATTGCAAGATTCATGAGAGGCCTTCTTTTAACTAAACCTCCCATTAGACCACCTCCAGTGGCATGGGACTTGAATCTGGTTCTTGGTCAGCTCATGAAGCCACCCTTTGAACCCTTAGCCACTACCTCCTTGAAATTTCTTTCCTGGAAGGTTATCTTTCTTATTGCAGTCACCTTAGCTCGCCGCATCAGTGAACTGCAAGCCTTAGTGGCTAATCCAACTTATACAAGGTTCCATCATGATAAGATAGTCCTTAGGACCAATCCACACTTTATGCCTAAAGTGGTCTCGCCCTTTCATCATCTTAACCAAGAGGTATATTTACCTGTCTTTTTTCCAGGTCCTCATGCATCAAGTGCAGAGAGGAATCTTCATACCCTGGATTGTAAGAGGGCTCTTGCCTTTTACTTGCAAAGGACACAGCAACATAGAAAGTCTTCCCAACTCTTTGTTGCCTTTGATCCCTCTCATTTGGGACTTCCAGTCTCCAAGAGGACACTGTCAGATTGGATTGCTCAGTGTATTTCTTTTGCCTACCACAGTAAGAACCTTTCTCTGGAGGGCCATGTCACAGCTCACAATGTGAAGGCCATGGCAACCTCTATGGCTCATCTAAATTCTGTGTCCATCGACCAGATCTATCGAGCGGCCACCTGGGCCTCGGTTCATACCTTCACAGCCCATTACTGCTTGGACAAGGACTCAAACACCTGTTCCATGCTTAATCAACTTCTACCCTCCATCCCTGGTTGGATGCCTGAGATCCATGGGAGGAGGTGGAGCCCTTCTCAGGGTCTCACAACCTTGGGGATCTCCCGGGCATCTCTAGCTGGGGAGTCCCCATGTGTGAAGACTCATTCCTGCTTGTTCCTGGAGATAGCATAGTTACTTACCTGTAACAGGTGATCTCTGGGAACAGCAGGAATAAGTCTTCACAACCCACCCACCTCCCCTAGGAGTTGTATCTCTCTATCTTTCCTTTCCTCTCTCTCTCTTTGTCTCAGCTGTAAAACTCGAACTGGAGAGAGGCGGTTAGGGAAGGCAGCGCGCAGGCGCTGTGGGATGCTCCCAAAAGCTTTCCTTTTTTGGGACGCTGGGGAGCGTTCCTGCGCAGGCTCCGTCGGTACCGACGTACCCATATGTGAAGACTTATTCCTGCTGTTCCCAGAGATCACCTGTTACAGGTAAGTAACTGTGCTTTCCTGGTGTTGCAGGAGTTTCACATCAGTTCGCAAGGAAAAGCAGTTCAGATGTTTTTGGATAACGCCACTACATTGGCTTACATCAGTTGGCAAGGAAGCATGAGCAGCATGCATCTCGAGAGCAAAATAGGCCCGCTGTTGGAATGGGCAGAGGAAAATCCTAAAGCGATCTCAGCAGCTCACGTGGCAGGAACAAACAACATAACGGCAGACTATCTCAGCCAGGTTCGCCTGGACTCTGGGGGGTGGTTGCTCAGCAAGACAGTCTTCGTGCAGATAGTGGGCAGATCATGAATCCGATGGCGACCTTCACCTCGGCCAAGACCAACCACTGCTTCAGCAGGAGAAGGGAGCAGATGTTGGAAGGTCTGGATGCCCTGTTTCAATGCTGGCCCATGAATGGGCTGTTGCACATGTTTCCTCCATGGGCGTCTGATTCAAAGGATAGAGGCACATCCATGTTTGGTCATTCTAATTGCTCCCGACTGGACATGCAGGCTGTGGTATGCAGATCTGCTCAGGCTGATGGTGGACCAGCTGTGGCGTCTGTCAGCTCAACCCGACCTGCTTTTGCAGGGGCCGGTCCTAATGCCACAAATGGAAAGAGTCTTGCTTACGGCTTGGCTCTTAAAGGGCACGATTGAGGAGAGGCTATTCTGCCCTGATGATTTTTACAATGTTGAAAACCTTTAAACTGTCCACCTCACTGTCAAATGTATGGGTCTGGAGAATATTTGAAACTTGATGCAAGGACAACAGCGACCAGGACATGAACACACTCATCTGCCTCATGAATTAATCAGTGGTTTGAGGCAGCTGTTAAACATGTGAATTTGCCAGACTCTTAGCACAGGTTGCTCTAGGAAGGGATCACAAAATTTTGGACACTCTCGGAGAAAGTTTATCAAAGTGCCATAATAACATTAAAAATTGTAGCGCATAAGCTCGAAATCCTACACTACCATCATGACCACCTAGATATCCAGCAAACGTCACGGGTTAATCTACAAGTATCTCTCATCTTCAGTGAATTTAGATGCCTCTGGTACCATATCTAGTGCAGAAGCTTCAGCCACAGCAAGTGGAACAACAGTCTGGCTTAAAGCTTAAGAACTGAGGGAGGATCTGTCATGACAAAATAGGTGATGGTGCCGTCTGGGAGACAGCATCTGGGTCCAAAATCAAAGATGACAGCTTAGCAATGTAGAAGCTTTCTGTAATACCAAAAACTCATCCAACTCTCCGTAAAAATTAACCTTGTTCTTGCTGCAGGCCTTTGCTGCCTTTCCAGATAAAATGTCAAAATTAGTGGCTGTGGTATCACTCTTACTGTAGACCCCCCTCCCCCCCCCCCCCCCCCAGTATGTTGAAGCCGAAACATAAACCCAGCATCAGCGCACAAGGAAGTGCAAACACCTTGTCCTCTGCAGGGAGGTCAAATTTTCAATTTTGATTACCTTTGCATATCAGTCATGACTACAAAAGAGATTTTCAAGTAGACCCACCCCTGCTGCATGTCTCGTCTTCAAACCAACTTCCCCAGGACCACGTGAGGATCCTGCATTAGGAGATCCAGACACTTCTCTATAACAAGAGCATCAAGCTGGTTCCTGTCAGGCAAAGATGTCAAGGATTCTATTCAAGATTCTTTCTTGTCCCCAACAAGACAGGCAGTCTCAGGCCAATACTCAGTCTTTGCAATTTAAACCTACATATAGAGAGAAATTCAAAATGAACTCCTTTTGAATGCAACAGTCCTCCCTCGTAATAGATTGCAGTTATTGACTAGCATCCCTGGACCCGAAGAATGCGTATTCATATACCTAGACACAAGTCACAGAAAGTATCTACAGTTTACATTCCACATTTCAAGTTACTTGCCTTCGGCCTTGTCATTGGCAGGATTAGGGTCCTTGAGAAAAGAGAGACCCTTTTTTGGCAGAATTCGTCATTGATTAGTAATATTTAACAAGTTTGTAATAGGATGCCAGATTAGTGGCTGAGGGTGTTTTTATGCCGGCATCTTTCAATTTGATGTATTTGTTTCAAGAAATCTCAGACTTTGGTACCAAGGGTGGTACTATCTCTTTTTTGTCTGAGAAAAATGGTTTCTATATTTTGCACTAAAGAATAGCCATTAAAAGAGGTAGGGCATCGATTAATTAAGAGGGGGAGGGAATGAGTCCTGGATGGAGCATGAAGGATTTTGTATCTTAATGCCAGACTTCTTGGTGTGCTGAATAGAGGATGGGGTATTCCATTGTGGAACCTATGTACCTTTTTGGGAACCTGCCAGGTACTTGTGACCTGGATTGGCCACTGTTGGAAACAAGATACTGGGCTTGATGGACCTTGGTCTGACCCAGTATGGCATTTCTTATGTTCTAAAGGTGTAGGCATTCTTAGTATCTTATTCAAAGCAGAATGGAGGGTATTATCCCAGATACAAATTTGTCCAAAAAGGGGACAGGTATCAACATTAGCAGGAAATGGGTCACACTGAAGCAAAAGTGTCATTGTCCAGATTTCCTAATTTCCAGATCTTATGAAAAAAAAAGTATTAAGTTGAATAGTAGCAGTAGATGTGAAAGTCCATATGAAAGAAGTCAAGAAATGGTCTGACCATGAGACTGGGTTTGTGGATAGATTTGATATAGGGAGAAACTTGGTCCTTAGCAATGACATGATCAAGAGGATGTTCTGATATGAGTTAAGGATGTTTCTTCAAATTGTTGGTATTACCTAGCATTTGACAAGTGTCCTGTACTAAGGCATTGATAGGATCTGATTTGTGAATATTAGTTATTTATTTATTTTATTTAATAATTCTTTTATACCGCGCTATTACAATCAGTGCGGTGTACAATGAACAAGAACATACTACAATGCATACAAGTAACATTGAGTTTTACATTAAACAGGGAACTTCAACAATAGGACAACCGGGGGAACTATGTACAGATTAACTTAATGTACTATGTACAGATTAACTTAATGTTATACCTAGAAGAATGAGAGTTGAGGATTCTAGCAAATTTTGAAGCAGTTAACTCATAGTTCTGAAGTGAGTAGATAGTGCCAGGCAATGGGTTGGTAAACAAGTAAATACTCCCCGGGAGAGGATCCATTAAATCTGAAGGCTATGATCTCTTAATAGAAACAGTAAAACTGAATGAATGATTTTATTTTACTTGATCAATATACATTTTGGGTGTTTTATTACACAGGCCTTGACAAATTTTCTGTTGATTTAGGAGCCAGGCCAAAATCTTGGGAGCCAGTGCTTGTGACCTCCTTGGATCCCCCCTCTCCCCCACCCCGGTTCTCTTGTGCTGGTCTTATTTTCTCTTGAGACCAGCGCAGAGTTCTATACCATGTGTCACCTTTAGATAACAATAGTAATATCATTAGCAAGGGTTTCTGTAGGTGTGTGGTGCAAAGGTTGGTGGGGGCAGTCTGTGTGTGGGATTTGGCGGTGGGTGCCTTTGTGTGGGTGGGGTGGGGTGCAGTGCTGTGGTTCATGCATGTGTGTGTCTGCTGCAGAACGGGTAGCCTTTCGGTGTGGCTCAGGGGTGGGGTGCATGTGTGTATGTGATGAGGTGAGGTGTGTGTGCAGTGCCTCTGTGTGTCTGTCATGCGAAGGTGGGGTGCGAGTGTGTATAGTGTGGAGGTGAGGTGCTTGTGTGTATGTTCTGGGGGGGGGGGGGTTCCACCCTTTTGGCATGTACAGCTTTTAATTTCTGTCCTCATGCATTCATCCCTTTAACCTCCATCTTGTACTCTTCCTTCCCCCACCAACCCCTCCCCACTCTGTTCTGAACTCTCTCACCACCTCTCCCCCCAGCACTCCCACCCTCCATTCCTCCTTACTCTTTCTTTAGTTTTATTAAAGGTACTGCCCCTTTAGATTTTTGCTCCCTCTCTCCTGTCTCTTTTTTTTTGAAGGCTCAAATCCTCAGTAGGAAGGATCTTTGCTACATCTAAGCCCCGTTTGTGGCACCAATCTCCCAGCAACAGAACATGGGTTTTCTGCCAGTGATGATGATGGGAGCAAATCCCAGGCATCATGTATAAATTTCTGGTCACCTTGCCGACCTGGTGCTGGGCTGCTTTGAGTCTTGTTATAACATACAGATGTAATAGACTGGTGGTTAGAGCACTCGTTTGGTAACCAAGAGACCAGGGTTTGATACCCATTAGCACTCCTTGTGGCCTTGCACAAGGTCACTTAACCCTCCATTGCCTCAGAAGAAAGCCTGGCAATCTACATCTCCAGGAACAAGCAGGAATGTAGTCTTCACATATGGGTACCGTCGACACCGACGGAGCCTGCGCAGGGATGCTCCCCAGCGTCCAAAAGGAAAGCTTTTGGGAGTATCCCACCATGCATGCGTGCTGCCTTCCCGCCCAACTACCTCTCTCACTTCAGTTCTTCGTTTTCCGCAGAGCCGACAGGACGTGTCCCCTGTCACCGCAGAAAATCTTCTCTTATTTTATATTTTTTGTGGTTGCGTCTGCCTTCCGTCGACGCCTACTGGTACCACCGGTGCTTTTCTTTCTTTTCTTCTAAAAATATTTCAATTTTAGTGCTTTTCTCAGGGATTTTTTCCCTGCTCTGGTGCTTGACGCCATTTTGGGTATTAGGCCCTCTTTTCCCTTACCATGGAAAAACCAGCCACTGGTTTTAAAAAATGTTCAAAATGTGGCGGTACAATTTCTATTACCGACACCCATGACTGGTGTCTTAAAAATGTTTTTAGGTCCTGACCATTGCCCTGTGGAGTGTTTCTCCTGCTGGAAATTGACTAAAAGAAGTCTTCAGAATCGAGCGAATCAACTCGGTGCCCTTTTTGCTTCAGACAAGATGTCTGTAGCATCGATGTCTTCCAGGGCTTCTACTTCTTCCCAGGGATCTCAGGTAACTAAACACAAGTCTTCTAAGACTAGCCAGTCCTCGAAGGGTAGATCTCCCTCTAAACATCGAGATGCCACTGGCGTTGCCAGCAAAACTTCACCAGCAAAACAGCCCCAGCGGGAGTCTTCGGGCTCCAAAGCTTTATCGGATCTCCAGGATGTTCCCGAGGCCGAGGCCTCGATGGAACTACTGGTGCCATGCTCGGGGGGTTGTGGCCACTACCACCGGTACCGACACCCCGGCATCGGCAATGGACAAGAGACTCCTCGCTATCGAACACGGTCTAGTGACTCTTTTAGCTACTTCGGTACCGCTAAAGTCGCTGCAGACGGTTCTGCAGGCACCTGTACCGGTGCCAGTGCCCTCTGTACCTGCTTCAACAGGCATGCTTCCCCCAATGCTGAGTTTGGAATCTCTCTCCAGCATAGGGGATCAGGTACCGACTCATTTCGGTACCGACGCCATCTGCTTTGGGAGAACCCGGTGCTTCCTCCTTTTGAGTCTTCCAATTCCAATGACTCGGATGATTCCACCGGTACCAGAGCTGAACTTTTACAAGATTCAACTCCTTCTCCTCAATGCAGAATGTCCCTTCCTGAGGATATGTCTTTTCATGATTTTGTACGTGATATGGCAAAGGGTCTTGCCATTACAGTAGTACCAGAAAAGGAGCCTAGGGCAGAAGAATTGCGAATTCTTCAATATCCTTTGGCTCCAAAGGAGGCAGCTATGCTTCCTATACACCAGATCTTACATGATCTAATGTTAAGAATGTGGGAAGCTCCTTTAACAGTATCTCCACACTCTAGACGTCTTGACACTATGTATCGAGTACCACCTTGTCCAGGGTTTCAGAAGACTCAGCACATCATTCTATGGTGGTAGAGTCCGCCATGAGACGGATTAAGAGTGCTAAAAGACACTTTCCAATCCACCAGGTCGTGAGTCTAGAACACTGGATGCCTTTGGTCATCGATGCTTTCAGTCCTCCATGCTATCAGCAAGAATCAGTTCCTATATATTATACATGGGAATGTTTCTTGGGCAGGTTACAAAAGACTTGGAACTTTTGAACCCTTTTCTTCAAGAGGATAAACGAACAGATCATTTGACTTTAGTCAAACATGCTCAAAATGTCTCTAAGTTTATGAATCATGCTACCTTTGACTGTTTTGAATGTATTAGCAGAACCTGAAGGACTAGAAGGTCTTGAAGGACTAGAAAGGGGGGCTGTTACTTCTGGAGAGAAATCTGAAATTGTGAGTATATACTTCTGGGAATTTTTCTGAAAGGAATTTTTTTTCTTTTAAAGCTAATTAATCTGTGAACCCACTATTTTTTGTTAAATCAGTCAGGGAACTAGTAGCAACAGTTTAAGATTCAATTTAAAACACAGAAGAGAACTTTCTGGTTACCTTTCATACCCAGTAGGGAGCTGTAGTTTAAATTTCATAGTCACTCAGGGCCTAGCATCAGCAAAGTACTTTTAGTTTCAAATTAAAACACAGAAGAGAGCTTTCTGGTTAAATTTAGAATCCAGCAGAGAGCTTGTAGTTTAAATTTCATAATAGGTTAGAGCCTAGCAGCAGCAAAGAGCTATAATTTAAATCAAATCAGAATATAGCTTACCTCAGCAGCACAGGACAGGGTACTGTGTAGCAGCCCTTTTTTTTAATAAGTGTTATATCCCTCCCTCCCCATACCCACCCTCCCCTGGGATAATCACAGCTTTATAGGTACTTGCACAACTTAAAAGACAGGTGGTGCTCTCAGGTGAAGCTCATTACCCAAATCAGTCATACACTAAGGACCTGAGATTAATTAAGCTTCAGGTGAACAAGGTATATTAAACTTCTTAGGTACAGTTTTAGTGGTATAAATATCCATAGCACCCTTTAGTACATAAAGAACTTAAAGATCTAAACACAAACTTAAAACTAAGATGCAGACAGCAGTCCAGCAGCGGGATGTGGGCTTTCCAGTCTTTGGCATTGAGTGTCACATGTATGATTTTCTCCCAGCTGGTGAGAGGTCTTACGTGTGCACTAGGTGCAAGGAGCTCTCTGCTCTCAGGGAACGAGTCCGTTCTCTAGAGGCTAGAGTAGCAGACTTGGAAAACATAAGACAGACAGAGAGGTACATAGACGAGACCTACAGGGATATAGTCACGAAGTCCCACCTCCAGTCTGGCAGCATCCCTGTTGCCATGGAGGAGAGAGGTCACGTGACAGGAGAGCATCACCCTGGTGTGGCAGGAAGTGATCCTGTAACTAGGACCTGTCCTCCAGGTGATGTAAACCCCTCTCGCACCGAGGAGGTTTCTCCAGGGCCAAGTGCCCATGAGGGAAGAGTTAGGACAGCAGTTATAGTTGGTGATTCGATCATTAGGCATGTAGATAGCTGGGTGGCTGGTGGACATGAGGATCGCCTGGTAACATGCCTGCCTGGTGCGAAGGTAGCGGACCTCACACGCCACCTAGATAAGGTCTTAGATAGTGCTGGGGAGGAGTCTGCTGTCTTGGTACATGTCGGTACCAATGACATAGGAAAATGTGGTAGGGAGGTTCTGGAAGCTAAATTTAGGCTTTTAGGTAGGAAGTTGAAATCCAGAACTTCCAGGGCAGCGTTCTCCGAAATGCTTCCCGTTCCACGCGCAGGACCCAAAAGGCAGGCAGAGCTCCGGAGTCTCAATGCGTGGATGAGACAATGGTGCAGAGATGAGGGGTTCGGATTTGTTAGGAACTGGGGAACATTCTGGGGAAAGGAGGGGCTCTTCCGAAGGGATGGGCTTCACCTTAACCGGGATGGAACCAGGCTGCTGGCATTAACCTTTAAAAAGGAGATAGAGCAGCTTTTAAACTAGATAATAGGGGAAAGCCGACAGTCGCCCAAGAGCGCATGGTTCGGAAGAATGTATCCTTGAAGGATACTACAAAAAGCAGAGAGGTTCCAAAAAAGAGTAAAGTAGCCCAAATGCCCTCGAGTATGGAACAGACAGAGCTTAAAGATCCCAAATTACCCATGTGTACCATTAGCCAAATTAATATGAATAAAATACATTCTCTAAAATGCTTGTATGCAAATGCTAGAAGTCTACAAAACAAGATGGGAGAGTTAGAATATATAGCACTAAACGAGAGGTTAGATATGATTGGAATATCAGAGACATGGTGGAAGGAGGACAACCAGTGGGACACTGTGATACCTGGGTACAAACTATATCGTAATGATAGAGCTGATCAAATTGGTGGAGGGGTTGCGCTGTATGTTAGAGAGGGCATTGAGTCAGAAAGGATTAAAGTTTTGCAAGAAACAAAATTTGCTGTAGAATCTCTATGGATTGAAATTCCATGTAAAAAGGGGAAGGCGATGGCAGTGGGGGTGTACTATCGTCCGCCTGGCCAGAATGAACATATGGATGATGAAATGCTCAAAGAAATCAAGGAAGCTAGCAAACGTTACAGTGCAGTAATAATAATGGGTGATTTCAATTACCCCGGCATCGACTGGGTCAGTGTCACAACAGGACATGCTAGGGAGATAAAGTTCCTAGATGGGTTGGGGCTCTTTAACCTGGAAAAGAGACGGCTGAGGGGAGATATGATAGAAGTCTATAAATTAATGAACGGAGTGGAACGGGTAAACGTAGATCGATTGTTTACCTTATCAGAATATAGAAAGACTAGGGGACATGCAATGAAGCTACAGGGTAAACTATTTAAGACTAATAAAAGAAAATATTTTTTCACTCAACGTGTAATCAAACTCTGGAATTTGTTACCGGAGGATGTAGTAAAGGCTGTTAGTGTAGCTGGGTTTAAAAAAGGGTTGGACAAGTTCCTGGAGGAAAGGTCCATAAACCATTATTAAGAAGGGACCCAGGATATCAATGCTTGAACCAATACAAGCATTGTGGAACCTGTGTCCCTTGGGGAAACTGCTAGGTACGTATGACCTAGATTGGCCACTGTTGGAAACAGAATACTGGGCTTGATGGACCTTGGTCTGACCCAGTATTGGGCATATCTTATGTTCTTATGTTCTTATCCATAGGAGCATTGCCTGGCTCCAAGCTTCAGACTTGGAGGAATGGGTGCAAGATAAGCTGGGAAACATTCCTTGCACAGGAGAAAATCTCTTTGGCAGGATTGGCAGCTCAAAGCTAATGAAATTGACACTGATAATACAACTTTAGACAGATTGTCAAAATCTACAGCTAACCCAGCCAAGGAAAAATTTTTCAAAAACCCCTTTTTCTCTAAAGAAATAAAGCTCTATCCATCTTCCACCCAGCAAACACATGTTCCCCAGAAGGGGCAACAACAAACTAGACAAAGACACAAGCTCAGAAGGCTCAGTAGACCCAGCCTCCCCAGGGTCTTTGACTTGTCTAGAGAACTTAGCCATTCTTCCTATTCTAAGCCCAGAACCTTTAAATATTCCAGGCCGAACCTGCCATTTTGCGAAAAGATGGCAACAAATCACATCAGAAGACTGGACTCTATCGTGAGTCTGGGATACAAGCTTCATTTCCTCAGCTTTCCCCCATCCACGCTAATAAAGCAGTTCAGATCTCAACCACCGGTCTCAGACCTGTTGTGACAAGAGGTCACCACTCTTCTAGCTCAAGGGGCTATAGAAGAAGTTCCAATGTCCCAGCAGGGCACAGGATTCTATTCCCCCTATTTTCTCATTCCAAAGAAGTCGGGGGGACTAAGACCAATCCTGGAACTCAGAGAACTGAACAATATTTACTCCGAGAAAGGTTCAAAATGATCTCTCTCGGCATACTTCTTCCATACCTTCACGAGCAAGATTGGCTATGTTCTCTAGATTTAAGGGATGCTTACATGCATATCCTTATTCATGCAGATCACAGAAAATTCCTTTGATTCCTAGTCAAGGGAAGACATTTTCAATACTGGGTCCTTCCTTTCGGGCTGGCCTCTGCTTCAAGGGTCTTCACAAAATGCATGGCAGTAGTAGCAGCATTTATGAGGACTCCAGGAATTTTTGTCTTCCCTTACTTAGACGATTGGCTCATCCGAGCACCGTCGGCTCTAGAGGCAAGTCATGCTCTTTCCCGAGCAATGCACATACTGCAGTACTTGGGATGGATCATAAACCTTCCAAAGTCCCAGCTCACCCCTTCTCAATCCCGTGAGTTTATAGGGGCTCGCTTGGACACACAGCAGTCAAAGGCTTTCCTGCCTCAGCCTCGCTGTCTGCGCATCATTGAACTAGCATCTCAGGCAGTGCTAAAAACCTTCTTCACTGCCCGACAGATGCTTTGACTTCTAGGACACATGGCATCTACAGTCCATGTGATTCCTTATGCACGCCTTCATATGCGGGTGGCCCAGTGGACCTTAGCTTCCCAATGGTCCCAGGCCTCAGAATGCCTGTCGGACAAGATCAGTGTTACCACACGCCTGATTGCGTCTCTGCATTGGTGGCAATCTCTGGAAAACCTTACAGTAGGTTCTCCTTTTCAGCAACCCCTATCAGGCTGTCCTGACGACGGATGCATCCAAGTTGGGTTGGGAAGCCCACTTGGGCGATCTGTCTACCCAGGGTCTCTGGACCCCACAGGAGGCTACTCTTCAAATAAACCTCCTAGAACTAAGGGCCATTTCCAATGCTATTCGAGTCTTTTGTTTCTATCTCGTAAACAAAACAGTTCTGGTGTAAACCGGCAATCAAGTGGCCGTGTTTTACCTAAACAAACAAGGCGGAACAGGCTCTCTGCAATTATGCAACAAAGCTTTGCAACTGTGGGCCTTTGCCAGAGAGCATCACATTCATTTATTGGCATTATACCTTCCAGGCATTCAAAACGTTTGGCTGATTCAGGCCAAATCACAGGACGAGAGCGAGGGGCCCACAGCCCGGGTTGTGCAGTTCCTTCAGAGCTTGGGTTGGGTGGTCAACTTTTCCAAGAGCAGGCTGTGACAGTCACAGTCCCTGGAGTATCTGGGGGCGCGTTTTGATATGGCGCAGGGCAAGGTCTTCCTTCCAGCTCTGCGAGTGCAGGGTCTGAAGCCACTCTTGCACAGCTTCTTGTCTCAAAGGGCTCCCACGGCTTGGCAGTATCTGCAGGTTCTGGGTACGATGGCGGCCACGCTCAAGGTGGTGCCGTGGGCCAGGGTGCACATGAGACCATTACAAAGGGCTCTGCTGCGGCGGTGGACTCACCAGACCGACCCTCTGTCTCAGAGGCTAGTTTGTCCTCCGGAGGTGGTTCAAGAGCTTCTTTGGTGGTTACGGCCAAAAAATTTGGAAAAGGGAATGCCCTTGGAGGCTCTGGCCTGGAGGCCGTTAACGACAGATGCAAGCCTAATGGGCTGGGGAGCGCATTTCGAGGGATGGTTCGCGCAGGGACAATAGTTGGTGCGGGAGAAGGAATGGTCCATCAACAGGTTGGAAATGAGGGCGGTGTATTTGGCCCTGCTAGAGTTCCGGCCATGGCTCAGCCAAGCGGCAGTGCGGGTGCTTTCCAATAATGCGACCACGGTAGCTTACATCAACCGGCAGGGCGGCACAGGCAGTGCGGCCTTGGAGACGGAGGCGAGTCAGCTGTTAGAATGGGCCATGTTAAATCTGCTGGCACTGTCTGCTCAGCATGTGGCAGGAGTGGACATTGTCGAGGCGGATTATCTAAGTCGTCGCGCGGTCGACCCATAGAGTGGATATTACACCTGGACGTGTTTGTCCTGATCACGAGGCATTGGGGAACGCCAATTATGGATCTGATGGTGACGTTCGAGTCGGCAAAGGCAACACGCTTTTTCAGCAGGGAGCGAGAACGCATGTCCGAAGGGCTCGATGCACTGATGCAGAGGTGGCCAGACGAGGGTCTGCTGTACGTCTTCCCTCTGTGGGCGCTCATCGGGCATGTAGTGCAGCTGATAGAGGCACCAGGGGCTGGTGATCTTGGTGGCTCCGGACTGGCCAAGGAGGCCGTGGTATGCAGATTTGGTTCATCTGCTGGTGGACAATCCATAGCGGCTCCCGATGCGGGAGGACTTGCTGCTACACTTTAACGCCTTGTTACATTTTTTATGTTTGATCTTATTCTTATTTATATAGTTTTACATACATATTATTTACTTATTTATATATTAAATTTGTATTTGCTTGGTTTGGAGGAATTAAACTGTACCCCCTTAGGAAGGCATAAGCTGCCAAAACACAGCTGGTGTTGGGTTTCAATAAAGTCTATTCTGAATTTGAGAACGTATGCTGGTTTTCCTTCTTATTCATGGAGGCATAATCTCTGGGACTGTCCTTGGCACAAGGTTGACTCGGGGGAGGGGCGAGAGGAGGGTGCAGATTCCAAGGATGCAGTGGTACCTTCCAACCCAATTAGATGTCTCTGCATATGGGCCAGTGCAGCTCCTGCCTTAGTAGTGCTTACAGAGAAGGAAAACCAGTGTTGGACAGAGGGGAGAGGGGCAGGGCTACCATGACAGTGGTTAGGCATCCTGAGGCTTTGATTTTTTTTTCTTTTTTCAATGACCGCCCTGCCCATGGGTTCTGGTAGGACCAGACTAAAACCCACTTAATGTTTTGCTATCCTTGGGTATTATAAGGACATAAAATACCCATGGAGAGGAGGAGTTGCCTGGTAGTTGGAGCACTGTCTTGGTAACCAAGAGACCAGGGTTCAGTTTCCACTAGCACTCATTGGGCAAGTCACTTAATCCTCCATTGCCTCGGATGAAAGGCTTGGAAATCAACTTCAGTCACACTGCCAAGAAAACGATCTTGAAGGCACACATTGCATCACAAAATATCCATACAAACTTCTCTGGAATCTCTATTTTTTGTGGGTTTCTTAATTTGATTTCTATAGATGTAACTTTAAAAAAAAAAAATTAGACAAATTTCTTGTAAAGCGTATTCCTAAGCATCCCTCCAGTCCAGTCCCTTTCCTCTGGGTTGTGCTCCCCTTCCTGCAGCTTTGGAGACTGAGCTCGTCATCATTCTGATGACCCTCTGGTATAAATACCACTGGCACCACCCACCAGCTCCAGTAAGCTCGGTCTCCAAGCAGCTGAAAGGAAGCACTAAGTCAGGGTTAGGCTTACTGGAGAGACACTAGGAAAGCTAGTGGGGTTAAGTTATTTAGTTTCTTAGCTGATGCTTTTATTTTTTGGATTAGTTTGAACAATTTCTAATTTTCTTTCTTTCTGTGTTTAGTTATGCTGTCTTTGGTGGGAGAGAGTTCCCTCCTCCCCCCTCTAATCAGCGTTTTCATGGCCCAGGAGGAGGCTTCCGTTGTCAGTTAAATTGAGAGAGGGCAAAGCAGAGCGTTCCCGAGCCTGCGGAGATGAGGACCTGCCAGGCAATCTATTTTCAGTTGAGCCTGTTGGCGCCTGTCCTGCCTCATTGCCGAAGCCCTGGTGGCGGCTGAGCATGAAGGTGGGAACCCACAGTTGTCGGAGCTGAGAGGAGCTGCACAGACCAGGTTCGGGGAGGACAACAGCAGGTCAGGATAGACTGAAACAAAGGGAGGAAGACTTTAAGGATTTCTGTAAGGCGGTGCAGGACTCTGCGGTGGAGGTAGGTGGCACAGTGTTTTCGCGTGTTTTTCTACCATGCCTGAGCTGGGCTGTACCTGGGAGCAGTTTAGCAGTATCGGAGCTCCAAGGCAGGTTAAAAAAAAAAAAAGCATAGAGAGAACGATTTGTATATATTGATATACTATTTTGGGACATATATATAGATTTATATATCTAGAGATGTAGAACAAAAAATATTTTTTATATATTATTGGGATTTACAGTTTTGATTTGTTCTGCCTGTCTCTCGGGTTGCCAAGTGGGATTGAGCACTCGAGGACTTTACCTCCATGGTGGCTAGACCGCAGTGCTTAGTATGCGTGACGCGGCGGGGAGTGGTGTCGGAGGCTGGCATCTGCAGGGATTGCGCAGTAGCAGGAAATCCAGGGCAGCTCATCTCTGGAGCGACCAGCTGGCGCCTCACAGGATTCAGGGGAGTCTCTGGGAGCGATGCTCTGTTTGGGGGTTCCTCTACCCTTAGCATCCGATCAATTGGTCCCCCCTCAGCCTGTTACAGGGGCAGGATTCTGAGGGTAAGCCCTTGGGTGAACCTGACGACGTGGGTCGGTTCTTGAGGGCAGTAAGGCGCCTCCGGCCTCAGCAGAGGTCGTCGGTCCCTCCCTGGAATCTCAATCTGTTGCTGAATTCTCTAGCGGGGGAACCGTACGAACCATTGGAACGAGCCTCTCTGAAGGACGTAACGCTGAAGACTGTATTTTTGGTGGCGATCTGTTCAGCCAGACGTATTTCGGAGCTTCAAGCTCTGTCTTGTCGCCTGCTGTTTCTCTTCTCCTTCAAGGAAAAGGTGGTTTTGCAGACGGTACCTTCTTTCTTACCCAAGGTAGTCTCGCCGTTTCATGTGAATCAGTCTCCCTTCCTTCCTTCCCCATGGCGGGATGTGGGTCAGCGGCTGCGCAGTTTCATCGTTTGGATGTGCGCAGGGTATTAAAGCGTTACCTAAAGCGCACAGCGACATTCTGCAAGTCGGAGCAGTGGTTTGTTTCATTTGGCGGGCCGTGGAAAGGAGAGGCCGCGGCTAAAGCTTCCATTTCCAGGTGGCTCAGAGGCCATTCTGGCGGCATACATTCAGAAGGCCAGTTCCAGTGGGATTCTGGACCCATTCTACGCGAAGCCTAGCAACGTCATGGGCGGAGTTTAGTTTGATACCGCCTCTGGAGATCTGTAGGGCAGCGACTTGGTCCTCTCTGCATACCTTTGCTAATTTTAACTGTTTGGATGTGCAGGCAACGGGAGATGCTGGATTTGGTCCAATCTGTCAGGTCCCAGGTTTGAACTGCTCTGTTACATCCCAGAGGAAAGGAACTGGACTGGAGGGATGTTTAGGAAAGAGTAATTAGGCCTTACCTGCTAATTAGCGTTCCTGAAGGAACTCCAGTCCAGTGTATCTGGACTTTCAGAAAGCCTTTGACAAGGTCCCTCATCAGAGACTTTTGGCAAAACTAAAGAGTCATGGGATAGGAGGCAGTGTACTACTGTGGATCAGGAACTGGTTAAAAGATAGAAAGCAGAGGGTTGGGCTAAATGGCCAGTTTTCCCAATGGAGAAAGGTGAATAGTGGTGTACCCCAGGGATCTGTGCTGGGTACGCTGCTTTTTGACATATTCATAAATGACCTGGAAAGTGGAATAACGAGTGAGGTTATCAAATTTGCAGATGACACAAAACTATTTAAAGTTGTTAAAACCCAAGAGGATTGTGGAAAATTGCAAGAGGATATTGATAAATTGGAAGACTGGGCATCAAAATGGCAGATCAAATTTAATGTGGACATGTGCAAAGTTATGCACCTAGGGAAGAACAATCCAAACTATGGTTACACGATGCAAGGTTCCACATTGGGAACCACCACCCAGGAAAAAGATTTAGGCGTCATTGTGAATAACATGTTAAAACCCTCGGCCCAGTGTGCAGCGGCAGCCAAGAGAGCAAATAGAATGCTAGGTATCATAAGGAAAGGAATGGAAAATAAAACAAAAGATATAATGCCTCTATATCATTCCATGGTGCGACCGCACCTTGAATATTGTGTGCAATTCTGGTCGCCGTATCTTAAAAAGGATATAGCGTTATTAGAAAAGGTTCAGAGAAGAGCCACCAAAATGGTAAAGGGGATGGAAGGATACTCCTATGAAGAAAGGCTAAAAAGGTTAGGGCTCTTTAACCTGGAAAAGAGACGGCTGAGGGGAGATATAATAGAAGTCTATAAATTAATGAACGGAGGGAACGGGTAAACTTAGATTGATTGTTTACGTTTTCAGAATATAGAAAGACTAGGGGAAATGCAATGAAGCTACAGGGTAAACTATTTAAGAATAATAAAAGAAAATATTTTTTCACTCAACGTGTAATCAAACTCTGGAATTTGTTACCTGAGGATGTAGTAAAGGCTGTTAGTGTAGCTGGGTTTAAAAAAGGTTTGGACAAGTTCCTGGAGGAAAGGTCCATAAACCATTATTAAGAAGGGACCCAGGATATCAATGCTTGATCCAGTACAAGCATTGCGGAACCTGTGTCTTTTGGGGAAACTGCTAGGTACGTATGACCTAGATTGGCCACTGTTGGAAACAGGATACTGGGCTTGATGGACCTTGGTCTGACCCAGTATGGCATATCTTATGTTCTTATGTCCCTGATCCTGCCCAGGTTCAGGTGCAGCCAGCAGCCTGAAGCTTCAGGTACTCAAGAATGGAGAAGCGGTTGGGGGTCGCTCTCTGAAGAATTCCGTGGACAGTGGGGACTGCCATCGGGTCCTGTCTTAACAGTATTAAGGGCAAGTATTTTTCAGGTAAACCTCCTCCTTTTTGGGGGGTGGGAAGTCTCTCCCTGGGGTGGTGGGAGGTGGTGGTCAACAGTTATAAGGTTCTTTGAGTTATTTGTTTATTAATTGTCTCTCCGTTAAGTCTGCTTTATCAATAGAATACTGGAGCTGGTGGGTGGTACCAGTGGTATTTATATCCAAGGGTCATCAGAATAATGATGAGCTCAGTCTCCAAAGCTGCTGGAAGGGGAGCACAACCCCGAGGAAAGGGACTGGACTGGAGTTCCTTCAGGAACACTAATTAGCAGATAAGGCCTAATTACTCTTTGTCCCTCACAATTAATTACAACAGTTTTCATGAATACCAGCCAGGTATTTGATGTGTGAAAGAGAAGAGAAAAGTTAATATGGTGGCACTAAGAAGCTTTTACTTAATATGTAAGAAACTAACTTGGAAGTGCAACTCTTCCATAAGTCCATAAATCTTTAAGCAATAGAACTGTGGCATTTTGGTTTTGTCTGACACTCTTTGTTTCTTTGGTAGCATAAGCAGCACTCTGATGGATGTGGACAGTACTATTTCCAGTGGTCGTTCAACACCAGCTATGATGAATGGCCAAGGAATCACAACTTCATCAACAAAAAGTATCTCTTACAGTTGTTGTTGGGACCAGTGCCAGATCTGCTTCAACTCCAGCCCTGATCTGGCAGATCACATTCGCTCCATACATGTAGATGGTCAGCGAGGAGGGGTATGCTACTTTAGGTCTTTTTTTCTTCCTATTTGTTTTGTCTGAAAGACACTTAAGTACTGGCACCACATTTAAGGTTTGAATGTTCTATGAGCTAAGTGTCAACCTGATGTTACCCTTTATACCAGTTTGATTTTCTTTGTTAGATTCTTTCCATACTAAAACTTTTGCTAAAAATGGATGAATTTAAGTTATCATTAAAAGCACCGTTATTGTTCTTATTACTATTTAATATTTCCCCATTGTACATGGTCTCTTTCTGTGCCATGGCACAATATAACAACCTTAAAAAGAGACTTGACAAAATTAAACAAGGGAAGAAATGAAGATCGTATGTATGTATGAATCTCCAGGAACAAGCAGGAATGAGTCTTCACATATGGGTACGTCGGTACCGACGGAGTCTGCGCGGGAACGCTTCCCAGCATCCAATCAGAAAGCCTTTGGAAGCATCCCACCATGCCTGCGTGCTGCCTTCCCGCCTTCCCCAACTGCCTCTCCTCAGTTTTCGTTTTTCCGCGGAGCCGGCAGGACGTCGTCCTGTCACTGCAGAAAATTCTTCTTTTCCTTATCGTTCCTCCAGTTCAGTCCTCTACTTCTGGGTTGTCAACCTCCTCCTGCAGCTCGGAGACTGTTCTGACAGAATGATGTCATCATTGGATATAGCCTGCTGCAGACACTCCTCCATCCCAGTGTGACCAGTCTCCGTGCAGCAGGAAGACGTGACGAGCCCTGGCGAGGGCTCTCTGGAGGAACTAATAAGGAGCTAGGTGTTAGTTAGGCTAGTGGTGCTTATTCTTTATTTCTTGTCTGATTGGCATTTAATACAAAAAAAAAATAAAATAAAATAAAATAAAGGAGAAGTGACAAACCGGCATTCTTGCTCTTGGTCACTGCACTTTCCCTTCTGGGGCCCTGTCAGAGGGGTGCATTTGCTGGTCCGTTGGTGCTCAGAGGTTCTCCCCCCCCGGACTATAAGGGGGAGAGTCCCTCTTCCTGGGCCTGTGCCTTCACTGCTGCCGTGACAGCGTTTGCCGGCTTCGGAGGCTACAGCGTGTTGCTATGCTCAGAGGCAGCGATCTCTCGTGTGGCCACGTTTTTCCCGCACCGGAGGGCCTGGGCTGTGATTGTTGGCACTGGAGCAGCAGACCTGGCCGGTAAGCTTTCCACCGGTTTCAGGCTGCGTGTCTCAGCGGCATACTTTCTTCTAGGAAGGTAAAGTTTTGGGACGGCGCGGCTTGTTTTTCGCGCCTTTTCCTGGGTCCGGTTTGCCTGCCGGCGGCCATTTTTAGTGCCGCGGGGCAGCCGCGTGTGGCTCAGACGGGTTTCCTTTCTCGGGACCTTTTTCCTTAGCAGGACCCTTTGCCTACTGGGCTTGCTTTTTGGTTTTCGCTTGTTTTAATTTGATTTATTTTACTTTGTTTTAATTCTTTATTTCGTTTGTTTTCTTTCGGGCCTCCCCTCACTCTTTTTCACCTCTATCAGGGGGGCTGTGGGAAGGTCGTTTTTCTTGGCGGATAGGAGTCTACCTTCAGTTTGTTCGGTTGCTGGCTCAGCTGCTGTGCTTCCCCTGGTAAAATAACTCGAAAAAAAAAAATCCTAATTAGAGAGTAGCGCATCTTTCCTCGGGGCTAGGCTGTCTGATGGCGGCTAGGCCTCAGTGTCTTGTTTGTGGCAGCAGAAGGGGCGCAGTAGCTGATACAGGGGTGTGCAGGGGCTGTGCCTCCCTCTCCTCTGCGGTAGAACAGCAGATGGAGTCTCAGGGATCGCCAGAAGCGCAGGGAGCGCCGGCGGAGACAAGGCCTTCTTCCCCGAGGCCTCCGGCACACGAGATGGCATTGGAGGACTTAGCAGGTCCCTCCAGCAATGATGGCACCTCCAGCAATGATGGCACCCCAGGCGTCAGTCATGACGGAATTCAGTCCTGAGTTTATTTTACTTATGCATCAGGCCTTTTGTTTGCGGAGCCGGGGCGGGGGGTCGGCCGCTAGGCCTCTCGTTTCGCCGGTTCCGCAGCTGGTGGCGTCCGCTGCTGTGGGCGAGGGGCAGCCGGCGCCCAAACGGGCTCGCTCCTCGGATCAGGCATGGGCAGAGGACGAGTGGCCCGCAGCCTCCGAGCCGGCATGGGACCCAGATCAGGACATGCCGGACCTGGAAGAGGGCGAGCTTCCGGAGCCCGAGGATCAGGCTAAAATTATTCGGGTCTTCCGTAGAGAGGAGTTGCCTGCCTTGATCACTGAATCTTTGCAGATGTTAAATTTGGCTTCGCAACCCGCGGTGGATGAGGAGGTCGAGGACCCCGTCATTCAAGCAGTACGTCAGACGCAGGTGGTGGTTCCAGTTCACAGAGTGGTTGATAAAATGATTCAGGACGAGTGGGATAAGCCTGAATCAGGTCTCCGGGGTATTCGGACTCTGAATAGGCTGTACCCACTGGCCGATAAGGACAAGGATCGCTTCCGGGCGCCGCGAGTGGACGCGGTGGTGTCTGCGGTTACTAAGAAGACCACCATCCCGGTTGAGGGTAGTGCAGCCTTGAAAGATGCCCAGGACCGTAAGGTGGATGGTTTGCTGAAGCAGACCTTTGAAGCGGATTCCCTTTCGCTGCAGGCCTCCATCTGTGGAGCTTGGGTAGCTAGGGCTTGTCTGCGATGGGCTCAGCGCCTCCGTCTGTCTTCGCGATTAGCTCTGGAGGAGTTGCTGGAGCTGGACCGGCTTGAGTCAGGAACGGCCTATCTGGCGGATGTCCATTATGACTTGATCAGGGCGCTGGCCAATAGCACGGCGTCGGTTGTGGCCGCCCGGCGTTCGCTATGGTTGCGGACCTGGGCGGCGGATGGTCCTTCTAAATCTCGCCTTAGCAAGTTGCCCTTTAAAGGTGGTTTGCTGTTTGGAGAGGATTTGGACAAGCTGGTGAAGGACCTTGGCGAGTCCAAGGCGGGGCGGCTCCCGGAGGATAAGCCCAGACCCGGGAAGTCTGGCCAAGGCTTTCGGGGCCAGTTTCGTGATTTCCGGCGACTTCGTTCGTCGCGGTTTAGCGCTTTTCAGCGGGGCCGCTTTCAATCTCGAGCCCAGCCCTTTCGGGGGTTTCGAGGGGCGAATAGAGGGTTTTCTTCTAGCCCTGCGTCCGCTTCTTGTAAGCCGCAATGAAACGAGGCGGGTCCAGGCGGAGGGGCCTCCGGTTGGTGGGCGGCTTCGGGGGTTCCTCTCCGCTTGGACCCACATCACCTCCGATCAGTGGGTGTTAGAGATCATCCAATACGGTTACGCATTGGAGTTCGCGCGGCCCGTGCGGGATTCCTTTGTCCTGTCTCCTTGCAGGGGGCCCAGAAAAGCGACTGACCTTCACACGACCTTAGACAGGCTGATTCAGTTGGGAGCGGTGGTGAAGGTGCCAGAAGCCGAATGCGGTTTGGGTCGGTACTCAATTTATTTTGTGGTGCCCAAAAAGGGTTGCTCTTTGCGGCCCATTCTTGACCTCAAGTCCGTGAACTGTTGCTTGCGAGTTCCGCATTTCCGGATGGAAACCTTGCGATCGGTTATTGTGGCGGTCCGTCGGGGCGAATTCCTGACTTCGCTGGATCTTACAGAGGCGTATTTGCACATTCCCATCAGGGAGGCTCATCAGCGCTTTTTGCGGTTCGCGCTTCCTTGGGGTCATTATCAATTCCAAGCCTTACCTTTCGGTCTGGCGACGGCGCCACGAACCTTCACCAAGGTCATGGTGGTGGTGGCGGCGGCGTTGCGCAAACAAGGGATTCTCGTTCACCCTTACATCGACGACTGGTTGATTTGGGCCAAGTCGAAGGAGGAGAGTGTTCGCGTGACCGGCAAAGTAGTGAACTTTTTGCAGGGCTTGGGTTGGGTAGTCAACCCGACAAAGAGTCATCTGACACCCACCCAGGTCATCGAATATCTAGGGGTGCGGTTCGACACGTTGAAGGGTCAGGTGTTCCTGCCGCACAAGCGGGCTGTAGCCTTGCGGATTCTGGTTTGGACGTTTTTGGCTGTGCTGGCGCCGTCGGCGTGGGACTATCTCCGGGTGCTGGGCACCATGGCGGCGACATTGGAAGCGGTGCCTTGGGCCAAGGTTCACATGCGGCCGCTTCAACGGGCGCTGCTTCGCCGTTGGTCCCATCAGTCAGATTCTCTGAGCAAGCGTCTCCCCTGTCCGTTCAAGGTCCGGCAGTCTCTTCGTTGGTGGCTTCGACGGTCATCCCTGGCGGCCTGCTTGCCGCTGGAGCAACCAGAATGGATTCCGTTATTGACAGATGCCAGCCTAGTGGGCTGGGGGGCTCACTGCGGGAGTAAGTTTGCGCAGGGACTTTGGACTCCCCTGGAGTCCACATGGTCGATAAATCGGTTGGAACTTCGAGCAGTGTTCCGAGCCCTTCGGGCGTTCGAGAACGTGGTAACAGGACGGTCCGTGAGGGTGCTCTCCGACAATTCGGCGACAGTTGCCTACATCAACCGGCAGGGCGGCACAGGGAGTGCCGCGATGGAGGAGGAAGCGGACGCCTTGTTCGCTTGGGTGGAACTGCGGTTGACGGCGATCTCGGCAGCGCATATTGCAGGGACAGACAACGTCACGGCGAACTTTCTCAGCAGAGTTCAGGTGGATGCGGGAGAGTGGGAGTTGCATCCCGTGGTTTTCGACCAGATTGTGACGCGCTGGGGCATTCCCGTGATGGATCTAATGGCGACCTTCCAGTCAGCGAAGGTCAGCCGATTCTTCAGCAGAAGAAGAGAAAGAATGTCAGAGGGCATAGACGCGCTGCTTCGTCAGTGGCCGACGGAGGGTCTCCTGTATGTGTTCCCGCCCTGGGCTCTGATAGGCCGGGTTGTTCAGAGAATCGGAGCCCACTCGGGAAGAGTCCTCTTGGTGGCGCCCGACTGGCCGAGACGTCCTTGGTATGCGGACCTGGTGCGTCTGCTGGACGGCGAACCCTGGAGGATCCCGGCGAGGGCAGATCTGTTGCTTCAAGGCCCGCTATTCATTCCCCAGGTGGATCGGTTCTCGCTTACGGTTTGGCCATTGAGAGGGCTCGGCTGAATAAGAAAGGCTATTCGTCGGCTGTGGTGACGATGTTGCTTAGGGCGCGGAAGCAGTCTACTTCTTTAGCATATGTGAGAATCTGGCGCATTTTCGAGGATTGGTGTTCGCAGCGTCAGGTTCGGGCGGCCACGGTTTCCATCCCGTTGGTCTTGGAGTTTCTACAATGTGGACTTGACAAAGGTCTTGCGGCCAGTTCCTTGCGCGTTCAATTGGCAGCTCTCTCTTGTTATCGAGGCCGGGTCAATGGTGTAAGTTTGGCGGCTCACCTGGATGTGGCTCGCTTTCTTAAGGCGGCTTCTAGAGTGCGGCCGGCGCGTAGGGTGTGCGTTCCGCCGTGGGATCTCAATCTTGTTCTCTCGGCGTTAGCCAAGTCTCCCTTTGAGCCCTTGCGGCGGGCTTCTCTGAAGGATTTGACATTGAAGACGGTGTTTCTAGTGGCGATTTGTTCGGCTAGGAGAATTTCGGAATTGCAAGCGTTGTCGTGTCGAGAGCCGTTCTTGTCTTTTTCCCGGGAGAAGGTGGTTTTGCGCCCGGTGCCGTCCTTTTTGCCTAAAATTGTGTCTCCCTTTCACTTGAATCAGCCGGTGTGTTTACCCGTGCTGGGTGCCATGGACGGTAGTGAGTCTGAGAGACACCTCCGTCGTCTTGACGCGAGGCGCGCGTTGCGGTTATATTTGCAGGTGACTGAGTCCTTCCGTAAGTCTGATCGCTTGTTCGTCTTGTTCAGCGGTGTGCGCAAGGGTGAGGCGGCGGCTAAGGCTTCCATCGCCAGGTGGATTCGCGAGGCGATTGCATCGGCTTATCTGCTTCACGGTCGGGTGGTACCTGTTGGTTTGCGGGCGCAGGCGTGTTCCTGGGCGGAGCACTGCTTAGTTCCGCCGGATGAGATTTGTCGGGCGGCAACTTGGTCGTCGCTCCATACTTTCAGCAAGCATTACCGGCTGGATGTAGCGCGGCTAGCGATGCTCGTTTCGGGTCGGCGGTCCTGTCTGCTGGCTGGAACGGTCCCTCCCGATGATACTGCTCTGGTACATCCCAGAAGTAGAGGACTGAACTGGAGGAACGATAAGGAAATGATAATTACACTTACCTGGTAATTGTAGTTCCTTGAGTGACGACAGTTCAGTCCTCCTTCCCACCCATTTGGTTTTCGCGAGTTAAAGGATGGCGAGCCAGTATTTCAGGTAGGTCTCTCTCTTGTCTATGTTTCGGGGGTTCACTTTCTCTGTGGCAGCTGATGGGGTAAGAATGCCTGGCCGGGGGGAGTGGACAGTTGTCTTTAGTATACACAATGTTTCGTGTTGAAGTTTGGCTACTTATTTGTTTCTCCTTCGAGTCTGCTTTGTTAGTAGTTCACACTGGGATGGAGGAGTGTCTGCAGCAGGCTATATCCAGTGATGACGACATTCTGTCAGACCAGTCTCCGAGCTGCAGGAGGAGGTTGACAACCCAGAAGTAGAGGACTGAACTGTCGTCACTCAAGGAACTACAATTACCAGGTAAGTGTAATTATCATTTATTTTTTAGTTTTCTTGTGGTCGCGGCTGCCTTCCCTGACGCCACCGGTACCGCCGGTGTTTTTTTCTTTTCTTGTAAAATGTTTTTCCTTTTTAAGGAATAATTTTCCTCCTTAGTGTCTCACGGTTTCTCAGGCCTTCTAGGCCTCTCCATTTTCCTCCATGGAACCGTCGGCCACTCTTCCCAAGAAATGTACAAACTGTGGCGGTACAACCTTATTTTTAGACACTCACAATTGGTGTTTATACTGCTTGGAGCCCTCGGGCAATAGTATTGTGAGAAGAAGTTCTCAACATCGAGTTCCCCTCGACATGCGGTCCCCATCCAACTTCAGGGCACTGACCATATCTTCTTCTACACAGGATCAGGTAACCCAAAAACAGTCTGTTAAGACTAGCCAGTCCTCGAGCGGCAATTCTCATGCACAGCATAGAGATGCCTACGGCCTTGTCCTCGAGAATCCACTGGCTTCAAAACCCCGGTGGGAGTCTTTGGCCTCCAAAGCCTGTGTGGGGTTTCAGGTTGTTCCTGAGGTTCACCCCTCACAGAACATACCTGAGCCATACCCTGTGGTGGCATCCGCTTCGAGCGGTACCGATACCCCGGCATTGGCAATGGTGTTGGATGAAACATTCCTCACCAAGGATCGTTGTCTGGTGTCCTCGGTACCTACGGGGCCGGTGGATATGCTCCAGACCGACCTTCCAGTATTGGTACCGGCACCGATACTAGTACTGATGTCGGTACCCTCCAGACGTGCATCGATAGACTCGCTTCCTTCGATGCCGAGTCTGGAATCGATCTCCAGTCTCAGTTCCGATAATTTGGATCCGCAACTCTCGGTTCCTCCGATACCGTTAGAGTTGCCACCGGCTGGCCTTCATCCACCGGTATCAGATACGGTACCGAAGTCGGTACCAATATCCACATTACCATTGCTGTCGGTGCCTTCCATGCTTCTCTCGTCAGGCTCGCTTCCCTCGATACCGAGTTTGGAATCGATCCCTAGCATGGACGATGTGCTACCGACTGTCACTGGTCCTGACCTGCAGTACCAGCGACCATCCTCTAAGGATCCCATACTGCACCATTCAGGATCTTCTATTCCTATATACTTGGATAGATCCCTCGGTGCCAACGCTAGTTCTTCATCAGATCTAGCCTATCCAAAGGAAGTTCCCTCTGGGGATCCTTCTTTTCAGGCTTTCCTCCTGGATATGGCAAAATCACTTGCCATTCCTATTCCTGGACAGGATCCTACACAAAGGAATACAGAATCCCTCTCTATTCCTAGCAAAGCAAAGGAGAACATAATGCTTCCTTTGCATCATTCCTTGCAGGATCTCCTTCTACGAATGTGGGAAGCTCCTTTAAAGGTACCCCCACCTTCCAGAGCAACTGATCTTTTATATCAGGTGCCCCCCTCTCCAGGGTTTCAAAAGACTCAACTTCCTCATCATTCCATTGTGGTAGAATCAGCAATGAGGCGGGTGAAGAGTACTAAAAAGAACTCTTCTTATCCGCCAGGTCGTGAGTCTAAGACACTAGATGCCTTTGGACGTCAAACCTTCCAGGCATCCATGCTTTCAGCAAGAATTCTCTCATATATTTTTTATATGGGTCTATCTCTTGAGGAGGTTACAAAGAAATTACATCTTTTGACTCCTTTTCTTCAAGAGCTCAAGAGTGCAGACTATTCCTCACACTGGTTAGTCATGCTCAAAATATCTCTAGGTTTCTTACTCGTGCTTCCCTAGACTCCTTTGAGTCTGTTAGCAGGACTTCTGCTATAGCCATAGGGGCACGACGTAAAGCCTGGCTCCAAGCTTCAGACTTGGACAAATGGGCACAAGTTAGACTGGAAAATACTCCTTGCACTGGAGAAAATCTCTTTAACAAGGAGTCTTTACGCCAGGTTGCTCAGTTAACAACTGACTGTCCTGTTTCTAGAGGCTGTCCTACGCCTTCTGCTTTCCCTGTAGGTAGGAAATGTCCTACCAAACTTTCTTCCCCTAGGGGGAGAAGGTTTTATCCATCTGCCCATCACACAGATGTTCCCAAACAGGGGAAACATTGCCCTGGTCTGAAGAATCCACAACCTCAACAGGGTCAACAAACCCAGCAGTCGCAGGGTTTCAAATAGATCGTTGTCCCTCTTGGTTGGTGGTTAGGGTGGCAGTCTGCTTCTTTTCACTTGAAGTATCTGCACTAATTTTTATCCTAACCTTCCTAGATATCTCTTCATGAGACATCTTTTCTCTAACTCTAAGAGTCTTTATGATGCTCATGCCCATACTTAACAGATTTTCCTCTTCCTCTTGGAGGAAAGAGAGGTAACAACTATCAATATACAGTTGTTTCCCTGTACTGGCATGTATCATCTCATCTGTCAGAGACTTCCTCCATAGTCGGTCTCTTACAACTCTGTCTTACCTCCCTCTTACTACAACATTGGTTTGTAAGAGGGGCTCTTTTAAATGGGTAAGCCCCTATGGTCCTCTACCTGTTCTACCGGGGGCTTCTCCCTTCTGGAGTTGTTCCCCCCCCCCCCCCTTGTTACCTTACGGCAGCTCATCAGACAATAGGAAGTTCTACCATGTCTTTTTTCTTTCTTTTTCCCAATCTAAAAAAGGAAGAGGGAAAACAAAATTTTCCACGCTGCCCTGGTAGTTTCTGCAGATACAGCAATTCCTACTGGTTAAGCCACTGGTTTTGTTCACCACACAACCAGGGCTTCCCCTCCACTAGCAATCCTCCTAGCCTCACTGCTAAGTCCCAAACAGGTTCGTAACCTCATTTGGGAAACCCTATTATCACAGTCTGGTTGGTTACCTTCTATTCTTTGCCCCCTTGTCTTTGGCCCCTTGTCTTTGGCAGACTAGCTGGTTGCCTGCTGGCTTTCCACAGCCATTTTTTCTTCTAACCAACCTGCAGCATGCTCTCTGCATCTCTACAGAGTAGCTTTGCACTATGGGCCCTTGCTAGAGAGCATTGGTATCTGGCCTAGCAGATAACCCCAGATGGTTAGGAGGGGTTCCCCCAGTCATGTTCCATGTCTGGCAGGTATTCCCTAACCTTACTATCTCATCTTAAATCTCTTTTGAGGCATAAGCCTCAGGCCTTTCATTACGTGAAAACCTCAAGGAGGGCCAATTCCCTGACTTGGCCCATATCTCCTTGAATCTTCTAGTCAGAGATAAACTTCTTCAATGGCAGCTAGAGGACGCCTAATACCCATCTTGCCCTCATAGGTGGCTCACTAGGGTATCTTCCTCCAGGGGCGTCCTCTATCCATTCTCCATACTGCAATTCTGGAGAGATCTGGACTTCCTGTCTGCAGACTGAAGTTATCCTCTGCAATTTTCACGTAGGCCATCCTGGTTATTCAAGAGCTCAAATTCTTCAAAGACTTCAGACTTCTTCTTGTCAGGGAAACCTTTCCTCTGACTCTGCCAGTCATAACCAGGAAAAGAGGATTCTCTATGTATCTATTCAAGCAGGTATCAACCTTCTTGCTGTCAGATAAATCTTCCTCTCTCCCTAGGAGGGATGAGGTTCTATGGACATCTCTCCATCCATACACCTGGAGACAAGTGTCTATATGCCTGCATATTCATATAGATATATATAGATACATATATATACTTATCTATATCTATCTCTGTGTCTTCTCCCCATACATATCTCTTTATACATATATGCATCTATACCCTATAGGTGTGTGTGTGTATATATATAGATATAGATATACACATATACATATATAGATATGAAATATATTTTTTGATAGATCCATCTACTTATCTATCTGTCTGTTAGGTTCAGATATCCTTACATTCCTATATGATCCTGACAGATGGGCACTACCCCTATCAATGCTGTGCCAGCATATTTAGGGGGCTACACTATAACCACTTCCTGTGGTAATTAACAATTTTTCCCCTACCATAACCTTTTAAGGTTTAGGTACTCCTGAAGCTCTCCATGTCCCTTTTTTTTTTCCTAATTGACCCCATTTAGGAAAGACATTGCGGAGCTTTAGGTACTCGAAAGCTTAACGCTCCTGAGTCTGTCCGTCCTTCTTATCAGATACAAGGGTCTCCATACCCTTTCTCCCCTACATGGACTGATTCCAACCCCAGTCCAGTTGGGTCAGACTCATTTTTTTCTCTTGGTCCAGGGTTTGTACTATTTTTGGACCAAAACAGCTTAAGCTTTCTTTAATAGTATCTTCTGCGTCTCCGCTGAAGCTCTACCTCTTATACTACCCCAGTTTTTTTCCCTGGGGTTATTCTCACCCTGAAGGGTTCTGACCTCCACTTGTTTTTTCTACTTTTATTACCTCTACTTCTCAGTGAGGTACCCCTTGAGCACAATCACTGGCTCTTCTAACAGATCCATATCTACCTCAGTGGACTTGTGCAGTGCCAACAAGGAAGGCCCAGATCACAATATTATACTACTATATGCCCTCTATACAGGGTCTTCCCCTTTTGAAGCCCTGTTCTAGCCAGCTGTTCCACAGCTCCTTTTCTGTATTCAACTCCTACCCTCCATCCCCAGGATGCCTGAGGTCCTGAGGAATAGCATGGCTCGTTCTAGACTTGCTACATGCTAGGACTCTCTCTGGGCATCTGAGCTTGGGAGTCCCCATATGTGAAGACTCATTCCTGCTTGTTTCTGGAGATAGCACAGTTACTTACCTGTAACAGGTGATCTCTGGGAACAGCAGGAATAAGTCTTCACAACCCACCCACCCCCCCTAGGAGTTGTTTTTTCTCTATCTCTATCTTTTCCTTCCTTGCTCTCTCTCTCTTTGTCTCAGCTTTAAAACTTAACTGAGGAGAGGCAGTTGGGAAGGCGGGAAGGCAGCACGCAGGCGTGGTGGGATGCTTCCAAAGGCTTTCTGATTGGACGCTGGGAAGCGTTCCCGCGCAGACTGTCGGTTCCGACGTACCCATATGTGAAGACTTATTCCTGCTGTTCCCAGAGATTACCTGTTACAGGTAAGTAACTGTGCTTTCTCTGGGAACAAGCGGGAAGTCAGTCCTCACATATTGGTGACATTGGCACTGACGGAGTCCTTGCAGAGGCATCTCCCCAAAGGCATCTCCCCAGCTTTCAAAGAAAGCCTTTGGGAGATGCACCACACATATATGGTCTCCTTCCAGATTCCTCCGTAAAGCATCTTGTTTTATCCAGTACACGTACCGGTTTCTTTCCCACCCCCAAACCAGCTCGCCTCGGCATTGCTTCTCAGATTAGTCCCTTTTGTTTTTCCCTTTTCTTTCTCGGTATTCCTTGACTGGCGTTTTGTGCCCTTTTTCGCTGCAGGCCTCTGACCCATCCCCGGATGGCAGGGCCCCCTTTTTCTCCGATGGCCTCCAGTAGTTTCAAGAAATGTGATCGATGCGGTAAGATGTCCCTCACCGATCCACATTACTGCTGCCTTGGGCTGGACCACGCCTACTCAGACTGCGAACTTTGCAAGGCAATGACCACAAAGGCCGTCAAGAGCAGTTAGCTGCAGCAGGAAAAGACCTTTCACAAGTCTGACTCTGTGCCAGGCTGCCTCAGAGTCCCGCAGCTGTGGGTCCTCGTAGGGAAAATCACCGGAGGTGGAACGCAAGAAATAAAAACCCTTGAAGACCACTGCCTCAGAGGACGGGTCTGGGAAATCCCATCCCAGCCGTGAGTCCAAGGGATCAGAGTGGGAGTGGCCTCGCAAGTTGCCCCGGAAGGATTTATCTGCAGCCAGGACTGGTCTCAGACACTGAAGACCATTCTTGTCAAGTACTCTCCCTCAACAGAGCCGACGCCAGGCCCAAAGCCTTCTGCGCCCACATCAGAGGCTGTGGAGCCAACTGACATGGAGACCAGGATAATAGTATCTCTGCCCTCATGGCCCAGCAGCGGGCGTTCATGTCTGGTTCATCCGCCCCAATGATCGGACTGAGGGCTTCCTCAGAAGTCGAGCTGATCCTCAACGCCACCGGCCTCAAGAGATCCCAGCTGCAGAAGACAAGATCCTGGTCTCGTTCCTCAGGGCACCGGTCCTCTCTGGCCAGTGCGCACGGCTTAGAGCCTAGGCTTTGACCATAGAAACCGCGGGTCCTCAGAGTCTTCCTCAGACTTAGTCAGATTGGGAGACTGAGGATGAGCAGTCCCTAGACACTCAATGACAAAGACATGCCCTTAGACCTGTCTCCCCCAGTGTCCAGGTGCTGTTCCCCCGCCTGAGGTCATCGCCTTCCTCGACTTTGTGAGACATGGCTAAGGTGCTTGCCTTTGAGACTGAAGCAGAGGAGGACCCCCGCACGGAGGAACTGGAGATTATCCAGTATGAGGCTACCCCAAAGGAGGCCCTCACAGTGCCCATACTTCCAGTCCTTGAATGCCGCCACCTCTATATGTTGGAAACGCTGGTGTTTGATGCCCATGGTAAGCAAATGGCTCGACGCCATGTACCAAATCCACCGAAACCCCAGGTTCCGGAAAACCCAAATTTCCCATAACTCGATGATCGTTGTGTCAGCCATGCGCAGACTCAAAAGCCAAAAGACCCATTTCTCGGTGCCCCCCGGCAGGGAGACCCGGACCCTTGGCCAAAAGGCCTTTCAGGGCTCGATGCTTGCTTATTTTATTTATTTAACAATTTTGTTATCCGTTTTTCTACAAGACAAAGCGGTTTACAAAGAACTGTTTAAACTATGAACAGCATTAGAACTTCTACAAAGCATGTGGAGAGTAATTCAGTGAACTCATAACAATTGTCATTTTTAAAGCTGAGAACAAACGAAACTATATACAAAGGGAAGAAGGGCTGGCGAGGGTGGGGGAGTGGTTTCATGAGGGTGGGGGGAGAGGGGCCATAGGGGTTTTATGAGGGTGGGACACGGGGAGGATGCACTTGTGGGCATGAGTTTCTGCTGATTCTACATTGTTAGTTGCTCATTTCCAAAATGCTTCTGGAAGAGATGTCTTGAGTTGTTTACGAAAGTCTATGGAAGACTTGATTTGAATTGCTAGGGGTAATGCATTCCAGAGGGTGGGGGCATATAGTGAGAAACATTTTGCTCTTGTTGCCTGCTTGCAATTGTGAGTCTGTGGTGGGATTCAGAGGAAGTTCTGGGTGCGTTTTCTCCTTGGACTGTTAAAGTTCAAGTTATGAATTAAGCACGTAGTTGCTCTGCTAATTTCCCCCTTCCACAGTTTTGTGGATGACGATTAGAACCTTATATTGGATTGTTGAGTTGATGGGGAGCCAGTGGAGGTGTTTGAGGATGGGAATGATGTGAGTGTGCTGTGGGCTTGGAGGATGTAATAGCAACAGTGTTTTGGGCAAGTTTCAATGGATGAATTGCGTACTTGGGTAGTCCTTGATAAATGGAATTATAGTAATCGAATAGAGGAGTGATGGTGGCCTGGCAGATTGTATGGAATGTATCGGTGGATAGGAGAGGACATAGGTTTTCGATGGTTTTTAGTTTGCAGTATACCGCTTTGGTGTTGCTGTGAATTTGTTGCTTGAAGATCAGTTGTTGATAGAGGATGATTCAGAAGTACTTTAAGTGGGAGCTGACTTGGATCTCAGTGTTGCCAAGTTTGACAGAAGTAGGGGGGATGAAGTTGGGATGCTTGCGTGCTGAGTCCAATCCTACCAATTATGTATTGACACATCTCTCAAGGAGCTTGCGAGGGAGCTTGGTGGGTTCTCGGCAGACCTTGACGGGGAACCTCTCCATCGGTTCAGTCGATGGCCTTGGTGGTCAAGGAGTGCTCGAAGTTCTTATCTCAAGCAGCATACGATGGCTTCAAGTCCTCAGCCAGAGTAGTCGCCGTAAACATTGGGGCCCAACACCAGGCCTGGCTGTAGTCATCTGACCTCAAGTAATAGGTTGAGGACAGACTCATCGATGTCCCCTGTATTGGAGAGAATCTCTTTGGGAAACCCATGGCAGACAAAGTGGCTGAAATAGAGAGACTAAGTTCCTGACAAAGACCAGACTCTCTAAAAAGACCTTGGTTTATCCCCGTAAGAAGGCCCCAGAGGAGAAGCCCTTCTTCCTGAGGAAAAAGGTTGGGGGGGGGGGGGGTTTGACAATGCCCCACAGTTCCAAGCCTTCTCTGCTCCGTAGCAAGGCCAACAGCACAAGGGGCAAGGGCACGGCCCCCGCAAGCAGAAGACCCTACAGCCCACAGGGGGACATCTGGCTCTGTTTCCGCACCATCAATTCCTGGGTACTGCAAGTTGTTAGGGGGGGTTACCTCCTCCATCTGCAACAGACACCACCCTCTTACTTTCCAGGACAGCCTGTCTGGCCTCTCCTTCACCAGGCTCTGCTCCTCACAGCTTGCAGGCCTCCAAGGGCAAGGCAGTAGAGCCCGTGCCCAAACACCTCTGGGGCAAAGACTGCTTCTCCAGATATTTCCTCATTCCCAGTAGACAGGGCCTCAGACCCATCCTAGACCTGTGGGACCTGAACAGATTCCTGGTGAGGAAGAAGTTCAAGATCCGCTCCCTTGAAACACTGCTGCCATACCTCCAGCAGGGAGACTGTCTATGCTCCCTAGACCTGAAAGATGCTTATACACACATCCTGATCCATTCCAGCCACTGCAAATACCCTACTGTTCCTGGTGGGAGGAGGTCACTACCAATACAGGGTACTACCCTTCGGGCTGGTTTCATTGCCAAGGGTCTTCACCTAGTGCCTAGCGATGGTTGCAGCCTATTTTCGTCTCCAAGGGGCCTTCGTCTTTCCCTACCTGGATGACTGGCTCATAATGGGAGGCACAGCTTCAGAGGTGCACCATGCCATGGAGCACATTATCCACGCTCTGAAGCACCTGGGGTTGGTCAACTACCCCAAGTCCCACCTCTCCCCGGCTCAGTGTCTGGAGTTCATAGGGGCTCTCTAGAGAGGTCAGAATGCCTCGGGGTGCTAGTCACAGAGGGTGCAGCACCACTGGTCAATGCCTGCATGCCTTCTCCGCCTGCTGGATCATATATCCTCCACGGTCCACGTGACCCCGTATGCTCTTCTACATGTGAGGGTGACTCAGTGGTGCCTCCGCTCCTAGTGGACACGAGCCACGGGCAGGCTTTGAGAGAGGATAAGAGTGACCTGCCACCTGGTGGACTCTCTTGACTGGTGGCAGCTCTCCTGCCACCTTCAGGCCAGGGTGCCCTTCCAGACACCCTCCCCCCCCCGAGGGCCCTAACCACGAATGCCTCCCTGCTGGGTTGGGGAGCTCACTGCAAGGATCTCTGCACAGAAGGCAGTTAGTCCCAGGAGGAAGACCAGTTGCAGATCAACCTTCTGAAGCTCCAGGTGATATTTCTGGCCCTCCGAGCCTTCCTCCACAGGCTCCAGCACTGTCCAGATGGACAACCAAGTCGCAGTGTTCTACGTGAATAAGCAGGGAGGCATGGGGTCGTACTCCCTCTGCCAGGAGAAGGTGGCCCTCTGCTCATATGCAACACGCCACAGGATTCTCTTGCAGGCAGTCTCTCTCCCGGGCCAGCAGAATGCCCTGGCGGACAAGCTGAGCAGAGTTCTCCACCCGCTTAGTGGTGTCTGGATCCCAGAGTGGCCTCCCGGTTTTTCTGCCTCTGGGGCATTCCCCTAGTGGACCTGTTTGCCAACCTGGACAACACACAATTGACCAGCTTCTGCTCCTGCCAGCCACACCCGTCCCAGGTGCTGGCGGATGCAATTCCTTATTCCATGGATGGAAGGTCTTCTATATGCCTTCCTGCCAACACCACTGGTAGCCAAGACCCTCTTCAAGGTCCAGAGAGACAGAGCGTGACTGGTATTGATAGCCCCCAGGTGGCCCAGGCAACCTTGGTTCCCGCAACGTCTCCACCTTTTGGTGGCATTTCTGATTCTCTTGGACCATGCCCCAAGACTTCTATCACAGGAGGTGGGCTTTCTACTGCACCCCATCCTGGGGTCCATATCACTCACAGCCTGGCTGCTGAAAGGGTAGCTCTCTCTCTCCCTTCGACCTCCCACAGGACGTGGAGAAGATCCTACTTGCTCCTGCAAGGCCTCCACAAGAAGGGCATGTGCCTTTAAGTGGTGCCATTTTTCAGTGTGGTGTGTCGAGAGACAGGCGAACCCATTTTCCTGCTGGATGCAGCTGGTACTCCAGTACCTACTCCACCTGTCCCAGGTGGAACTGAAGCTCAACTCTGTCGTGGCGCAGCACCACTCCATTGAGGGAAAGCCCCTCTCGGCTCAGTCCCTCATTTCTCATTTTCTGCAGGGCCTCATACTGTCTAAGCCCCCTGTCTTCCCACCACTGGTGGAGTGGGGATCTCAATGTGGTGCTCTCACAGCTCACTAAGTCACCGTTTGAGCCCTTTGCTACTGCCACTTATAGTACCTTTTCTGGAAGTTTGTATTTCTCGTGGCACTCAAGTCAGCTCGCAGGGACAGCAAGCTCCAGGCTCTGATGGCAGAGCCTCTCTACACGAGGTTCTACAAGAACAGGGTGGTGCACGAGACACACCCCAAGTTTCTGCCAAAGGTGGTATCCCCCTTCCGCCTCAATCAGGAGGTGATGCTCCCCACCTTCTTCCTGAGGCTTTATGCTGGCAAGGCACAGAGAGAGTTTTCCATACTCTGGATTGCAAGAGGGCCCTGCCCTTCTATCTGCAATAGATTCAGGGACACCACCAAGTTCTTCAGATTTTCGTCTCCTATAACCCCAGTCGTCTGTGGCTTTCAGTGACCAAGTGAACTCTGTCCATTTGGGTGGCAGACTTCAGTGCTCTTGCCTATGAGCAGGCTGGGATCTCACTGGACCACTGGGTCACGGTGCACTGCATCAAGGACATGGCTACCTTTGTAGAAAATCTGCATTCCGTTCCTGTTATAGAAATCTGCCTGGCCGCCACCTGGTCTTCAGTCCCTACCTTCGCAGCTCACTACTGCCTGGAGAGGGAGTCCTGATGGGATAGTACATTCAGCCAGGTCGTACTCCGGTAATCTATTCGGGGTGTAGGCAACTCTTGCCCTCTGACCCTTCTGTGTTCAGGCTACCAGAGTTCTGGTTCTCCGCCATACACTTGGGTCTTCGGTGAGTCTCTCAGGTGGGACTCAACTACATTAACTCGCAGCTCACTTTCTCTGGCCGCTGTGGTATTTTGTACAGGTTCTCAGTAGCCTTTGGCTGGGGAGTCCCATATGTGAGGACTGACTTCCTGCTTGTTCCCAGAGAAAGCGTAGTTATTCACCTGTAACAGGTGTTCTCTGGGGACAGCAGGAATCGGTCCTCAAAACCCTCCCTCCTCCTCTTGGAGTTGCTTCTTTACCATATGTTAATTTTTGCTGTCTTAGCTATGCCACTAGAGTGAGGCAAAATGGCATCCTTGGGTAGGAAGGGGACCACACATGCGTGGTGCATCTCCCAAAGGCTTTTTTGAAAGCTGGGGAGATGCTTTTGGGAGGGCACCATTGGCACCCATATATGAGGACTGATTCTTGCTGTCCCCGGAGAACACCTGTTAAAGGTGAGTATCAATGTGTTGGGGTTTTTTAGCATTTTTCAAATTTGACCTTACTGAAAATGACCTTCGGTAAGGGGCAGTTTATTTTCAATAGATAGGATGTCAGGAACATTGTACACCTTTATATGTACTTCCTGCCCTCTCTTTCAGACATATACTTGATGAATTTTTGTAGATATTACCATGTCCCTGATGGATGGATTACAGTAATTTGAGCTCTGCTTGAAAAGCACTTAAAAGCTAATATATTTCTATAACTATGTAGAACATTTAATTTACATGCCCAGCATTGATTGTCAGATTTTAACTTCGCTCTGTAGATTAAAACCAGAATCCAAACTGCATGTTGTACTTTAAGAAATGACTGCATAATCAGGCTGATAAAGAAACTTTGTGCTAGAGCCCAGCACTTAAAGCTCTAGTGCAGGGTTTCATAGCGAGACTTTAACGCTGACTCTTTGCACTGGATTGCAATATGCAAATTACCCAGTGTGCAAAAAGTCAGCAATTTAATTGAGAGAGCAAGCCTAACGCATGCTCACAGACGGCGCAAGTGTGGTATGTTCTCCCGGAAAAACAGGGTCATCTGATGTGAAGTTTGACACTTCACCTCAGATGATTCAGGCATTGAGGAAAGTCCTCGATGCCATCAATACTCTGTTAGGGGGCTGGTGTCCCCACCCTGGATGCAGATTCCCCCCAAAAAACAAAATCCCTGATGGCCCAGTGGCCCCATATTCTCCCCCCCCCTGCCCCCGACACAATTAAAAAAAAAAAAAAAAAAAAAGGCCCTGATTCCGCCCAGCCCCCGCCCCCCCCAAAAAAAATTCTCTAAAAAAAATCATTACTCCAGAGCGGAAGCATTGCCCACACTCCTGCCCCTGCGCCACTATCTTGAAAAATGGCACTGCCAGGCCCCGCGTGGTGCATCCTAGATTCCTGAAATATAAGGCAAAAAATGCCTTATATGGCAAAGTGACCCTCCTGTGTTGTATACTGGAATGCACGAGCTGTCCCAGGATGTTAAGAGGGTGGGGTCACTTTGCTATATAAGGCATTTTTTGGCCTTATATGGCAGTCTGACCCCTCTCAGTGCATCCCATGATGCACTGTTTAGTGTCAGACACTGCCATTTTTCAAGATGGTGATGTGGGAGCCTGTGAGCAATGCTTCCACCCCAAAGTAAAGGTATGGGGAAGGGGGATTGGTGGAGTTCGGGGCTACTGGGCCATTGGGGATTTTTAATGGATCAGTTGGGGGGATCTGGGCCACTGGACCACCGGGAATTTTTTTTAAAAAATTATTATTGGGTGGGTGGGGGATCAGGGCCATTGGGATTTTGTTTCAGTTGGGGACACTGGTCACCCCCCCCCCCCCCCAGACGGTGTGCTGGTGACATTGGGGGCTTTCCCCGATGCCTGGATCATCTGAGGTGAAGTGTCAAACCACCTCAGATGATATTTCATTTAATTTATTTATTTAATATGTTTTCTATACCGTGCTCTTTAAAATCAGTGCGGTTTACAGGCAAACAATAACCTGTACAGTGCAGTGGAAACCTGCACTGTACTTACAATGAACAAGTGGTGTAACTTGGGACTAACGTGGGTAACTATTTATAGGCTGGGCACTCAGGTCACAGATACAGTATTGACCAGAGTTGCTTAGCAACTATTTACAAGAATAGATGTTGCTATTTACAGGTTGTACAGTTGTGCTAGTGGCGTTGCATCAGTGTGATGTGGGTGTACAAGGGGCGCTGTCCTGTTGGTTGGGTATGTCTGATTGTGGTTTATCACTAGCCTGGGAGGAGTGTAGGAGGAAGAGATGGTGTTTCACTGCCTTCCTAAACCGGGTAAGGTCCGTAATGGACCGGATGGTGATTGGGAGGGCGTTCCAGCTTGTGGGTGCATAGAACACAAAGGCTCTGTTCCTTGTTGCTTGCGAGCATTTTGTGATTGCATTTGGGATTACCAGTGTGTTGGCAGTGAATGACCTGGATCTGTTGGGTGGAGTGGGGTGGACGAGGTCCGTGAGGGAGGCGGAGGAGCAATTGTTGATGGCTTTGAAGGTTAGTAATAGTATTTTGAAAGAGAGTCGACAGTGGACAGGCAGCCAGTGGAGGTGCTTAAAAATTGGGGTTATGTGATGCCTCCTTGAGGCTCCAGTATTCTGGCAGCAGCGGTCATTGCCAGCTGAAGTGGGTTCAGCGTGTTCTTCGGGAGTCCATGTAGAATTGAATTGGCGTGCTTGATAAATTGTCCTGAAGTCGTCCGGCTCCAGCAGGGGTCGTAGATGCCAGATTGTCCGTATCTTGTGGTAGACTGCCTTGACCATGTTATTTATATGGGCTTTCATGTCTAGATGTTGGTCTAATGTGACCCCTAGATATTGGACCATGGGTTTGCTTAGGAGCTCGGCGCCTCTTACTTTTAATGAGGTAGGAGGTGTATAAGTTTGGTTCCTGGTCATGAATAGGGCGTCCGTTTTGTTGAAGTTTATTCTGAGGTTTTGGGTGTGGAGCCAGTCAGTGACAGCATCGAAGCAGGTTGTTAGTGGTGAAAAGTCTGGCTGGTCGGTTGAAAACGGCATGTAGAGCAGTACATTGTCGGCATATACCAGGCAGGCGACATTGAAGGAGTGCATGAGTGAGCAGATGGGTTGCATATATATATTGAACAGCTCTTACCCCTCTCAACCCAGCTCCGGGCACATTCCATTCATCTTGGTTCGTTTGGTCCGTCTTTGCTCCCGACTGGATCTTTCCGCCTGTCCGAAGCTGGCGTGAAGATCCAGCGTTAAAAAATGTGCTAGGTTTTCAGCACAGTTTTTTACATTGAGCACAATTATGCAGCTATTTACATGTGATTTGGCTTCCAAATATGCTGCAGTTTAGCACGGTTGTCTTTATGGCTTTTTCCCATTAAGCCTAGCATGGGAAAAGTGCCAGAAAAATGCCGTGCTAAGCTTTTCTGCCTTGGCCCAAATACATGTACTGCATGAGACCAGAAATAATCCCACAGAATTGTTGTGTAATCACAACCTAATTTCTCTTCCCCAAATTCTCTGTAGTTTATCCATACTGTATTTCTAAATTCTATAATTTATTGTTGCAGTTCTATAATCAGTGTGCCCTAAATATAGTAAAAGGTTTTACAGTGCTGGATAATATTGGGTAGGTTAGAAAAATCCTTAATGGGATCAGATTTGACACTTAAACAATGTTCCTTATCGTTCCTCCAGTTCAGTCCTCCACCTCTTGGTAGTGTACCTCCTCCTGCAGCATGGAGACTGGGCATGTCAGAACATAATATGACACTGTGTACCCTCTAAAGGTAATGAAGAAAAAGATAACAAGCTGGAAATTACACAGCTACTTCCTATCACACACTTCTTTTTATTTACTCATTTTTCTGTGCACATATATATAAAAAGATGAATGCAGGTCTCAGACTAACACTGGCAATGCTCTGAATTTTCACAAAGCAAACTGCCTTAACGCATCAATGACCCGTTGAGCAATCATCATTCGACTGTGAGAAATGTAGTGTTATTTAATTTTTCCATAGGCTTTCCATTAAACAATTTCTTCAATTTTTATCATAATCAAATGATTTATCAAGAAAAGATTGTGCTTATCTTATCATACTGCTTGAAATTAGACTCCCCGACGCCACCAAAGTGAGTACCGCCAAATGCGTTTCGATTTCTTCCTCAGGGGGAATTTATTAAAACAGCACGATCTCTAGAAAAATCAAAGAAGTGATAAATGAAACAATGCTTAACTTGCAGGTTCAATCCAAAATAAAATACATTGCGACCAGATCATTTACCTTTCATCGCACCGCGGGATACTGTATACAAACTTCCAGAGCACTGAAAACTCGGAACTCAGTAGGTATACAGCAAAAAAACGCCGCGCATGCGGGCTAACATTTCCTGACGAATTTAAATGGTAATGACGTAACTGTCGACTCCCATTGGCTGATCAGCTACCAACCACACAGTTCATAGAGGTTGTTAAATCAAAAAGGTAAAATGGACTTTATTATTAAAGGCATACTCGCCAATCAATTGCACTGTTTAAGCCCGTTGCGCCTGTCGTTGCTAATCGAAAAAATCCACTTCTGTTCTTGTAGTAGTAATGTCTGAGCCCTCGACTTGCCATTCCTGCCCGTAGAAATCATTTCAATGGCAAAACAGCGGAGTTCCTCAAAATTGTGGTGATGGGCAACACAGTGAGCTACTATGGGAGCTTCTAGTGTTTTACACTTCAACTTGCTACGGTGCTCACTGATTCTGATTTTTAATTGACGCTCCGTTTTGCCAATGTATAAAAGATTGCACCGACATCTGATTGCATAAACTACATGGTCTGAAAGGCACGTCGTGGACTGTCTTAAAAAATAACATTTGTCATGATATGTAAAGCTAGCTAATTCATCTGTCACCATACAAATCGTGCAGCCACCGCAAGACTTGTGCCCAGCCACCTCTAGGTGGGATACCCTCTGATCCGGCCTTAATTTTGCTGGACTTAACTTTTCTTTGAGGTTGGAATGTCGTGTCCAGACACATCGTATAGACTTATTACATAGCCCAGATACAGTATTAAGAACATTGCGATGCCTTTTCAATATACGTTTAATTGCTCCACTAAGCGGAGAAAATTTAGTCACGAAATTGATGGTATCCTCATCCTCCACTAGGTTTCTTGGCTTGGATTGTAATAGTAAGGCCCTATTGTAATACAACGCCCTCTTATAGGCTGTCCGAATTACTGCACTGGGATAGCCCCTTTCCTGAAAGTCTCGTATTAGATTTTTCGCCTGGATCTTATATTCTGCTACATTGGAACAATTCCTCCTATATCTAATAAACTGTGATAGTGGCAAACTATCTCGCAACTGTTTCGGATGATTGCTCCTATAATGAAGAATAGTATTTCTATCAGTTGGTTTTTTGTAAACAGATGTGAGCCAACCCTCAGAGCTCTTTTGGACTAATACGTCCAAAAAAACAATTTTTTGAGTATGATAGGTATAGGTAAACTGTAAATTAGGGTCCACTTGATTCAACCAACTGGTGAACTGTTGAAATTCACAAACAGAGCCTCCCCATAACACAAAAATGTCATCTATGAACCTGCGCCACAAAATTAAATGATGTTGATACTCCGAGCTTGCGTTAAGGCAGTTTGCTTTGTGAAAATTCAGAGCATTGCCAGTGTTAGTCTGAGACCTGCATTCATCTTTATATATATGTGCACAGAAAAATGAGTAAATAAAAAGAAGTGTATGATAGGAAGTAGCTGTGTAGTTTCCAGCTTGTTATCTTTTTCTTCAATACCTTTAGAGGGTACACAGTGTCATATTGGGTCTTTAACCCTCTGGATTTTTGACCTATTAAATCGTGTAATCACGCAGAACATAAGATATGCCATACTGGGTCAGACCAAGGTCCATCAAGCCCAGTATCCTGTGGCCAATCTAGGTCATACATACCTAGCAGTTTCCCCAAAAGAGACAGGTTCCGCAATGCTTGTACTGGGTCAAGCATTGATATCCTGGGTCCCTTCTTAATAATGGTTTATGGACCTTTCCTCCAGGAACTTGTCCAAACCTTTTTTAAACCCAGCTACACTAACAGCCTTTACTACATCCTCTAGTAACAAATTCCAGAGTTTGATTACACGTTGAGTGAAAAAATATTTTCTTTTATTAGTCTTAAATAGTTTACCCTGTAGCTTCATTGCATGTCCCCTAGTCTTTCTATATTCTGATAACGTAAACAATCGATCTACGTTTACCCGTTTCACTCCGTTCATTAATTTATAGACTTCTATCATATCTCCCCTCAGCCGTCTCTCTTCCAGGTTAAAGAGCCCTAACCTTTTTAGCCTTTCTTCATAGGAGTATCCTTCCATCCCCTTTACCATTTTGGTGGCTCTTCTCTGAACCTTTTCTAATAACTCTATATCCTTTTTAAGATACGGCGACCAGAATTGCACACAATATTCAAGGTGCGGTCTCACCATGGAACGATATAGAGGCATTATAATATCTTTTGTTTTATTTTCCATTCCTTTCCTTATGATACCTAGCATTCTATTTGCTCTCTTGGCTGCCGCTGCACACTGGGCCGAGGGTTTTAACATGTTATCCACAATGACTCCTAAATCTTTTTACTGGGTGGTGGTTCCTAATGTGGAACCTTGCATCGTGTAACCATAGTTTGGGTTGTTCTTCCCTAGGTGCATAACTTTGCACTTGTCCACATTAAATTTCATCTGCCATTTTGATGCCCAGTCTTCTAATTTATCAAGATCCTCTTGCAATTTTCCACAATCCTCTTGGGTTTTAACAACTTTAAATAGTTCCTTATCGTTCCTCCAGCTTAGTAGAAGGTGATGGCAGTGGGAGTATACTATCGACCACCTGGCCAGAATGAACAAATGGATGATGAAATGCTCAAAGAAATCAAGGAAGCTAACAAAAGCCACAACAGAATAGTAATAATGGGTGATTTCAATTACCCCGGTATCGACTGGGACAGTGTCACAGCAGGACAAGCTAAAGAGATAAAGTTTCTAGATGAAATGAATGACTGCTTCTTGGAGCAGCTGGTTCATGAACCGACCAGAGGGGAAGCCATACTGGACCTAGTCCTTAGTGGAACGCCAGATCTGGTGCAAGAAATAAGGGTGTTGGGACCACTTGGCAATAGTGATCATAGTATGATCATGTTTGATTTAATCAGTGGAGGACAGATAGTAAAGGAATCCACAGTACTACCTTTTAACTTTCAAAAGGGTGACTATGATAGAATGAGGAATATAGTTCGGAAAAAACTAAAAGGAGCGGTTCCAAAGGTTAAAGACTTACAGCAAGCTTGGGTGTTATTTAAAAATACTATCCTCGAAGCCCAGACCAGCTGTATTCCACGCATTAAGAAAAGTGGAAGAAAGTCCAAAAAACTGCCAGCATGGTTTAAAGGTGAGGTCAGAGAGGCTGTTGCTGCCAAAAGAGCAACCTTCAGAAAATGGAAAAAAGAGCCAAATGATGAAAACTGGAAACAGCACAAGCACTGGCAAGTTAAATGCAAAGCATTGATAAGGCAGGCAAAGCGGGAATTTGAGAAGAAACTTGCTACGGAAGCAAAAACACGAAATAAAGACTTTTTCAAGTACATTCGTAGCAAAAGGCCTGTGAGAGAGTCAATTGGACCATTAGATGATAGAGGGGTAAAAGGTGCAATAAGAGGAGACAAGGCTATAGCAGAGAGACTGAATGAATTCTTTGCTTCGGTCTTTACTGAGGAAGATGTAGGGGTGTTACCCAAGACTGAAGTGGTATTTAAAGGTGATACTGCAGAGGAATTGAGAGAAATATCGCTACAACCGGGCAGATATATTACAACTATTTGATAAACTGAATAGTAGCAAATCACCTGGACCGGATGGTATACATCCCAGAGTGTTGAAAGAACTGAAATATGAGATTGCAGACCTGTTATTGGTAATCTGTGAACTTTCATTAAAATCATCTGTAATACCTGAAGATTGGAGGGTCGCCAACGTAACACCAATTTTTAAAAAGGGTTCCAGGGGTGACCCGGGAAATTACAGACCGGTGAGCCTGACGTCAGTACCAGGGAAAATGGTAGAAGCCATCATAAAGAACAAAATTACACAGCATGTAGATAGTCATGGCCTAATGGGAGACAGCCAACATGCCTTTCGACAAGGAAGATCTTGTCTTACTAATCTGATCTGTTTTTTTGAAGGTGTGCATAAACAGGTAGACAAAGGTGAGTCGGTTGATATAGTGTATCTGGACTTTCAGAAAGCTTTTGACAAGGTCCCCCATCAGAGACTTTTGGCGAAGCTAAAAAGTCATGGGATAGGAGGCAGTGTACTATTGTGGATCGGGAACTGGTTAAAAGATAGAAAGCAGAGGGTAGGGCTAAATGGCCAATATTCCCAATGGAAAAAGGTGAATAGTGGAGTACCCCAGGGATCTGTACTGGGTCCGCTACTTTTTGACATATTCATAAATGACCTGGAAAAGGGAATAACTAGTGAGGTAATCAAATTTGCAGATGACACAAAACTGTTTAAAGTTGTTAAAACCCAAGAGGATTGTGGAAAACTGCAGGAGGATCTGGATAAATTGGAAGACTGGGCATCCAAATGGCAGATGAAATTTAATGTGGACAAGTGCAAAGTTATGCACCTAGGAAAGAACAACCCACACTATAGTTACAAGATGCAAGGCTCCACATTAGAAACCACCACCCAGGAAAAAGATTTAGGAGTCATCGTGGATAACATGTTAAAACCCTCCGCCCAGTGTGCAGCGGCGGCCAAGAAAGCAAATAGAATGCTAGGTATCATAAGGAAAGGGATGGAGAATAAAACAAAGGATATTATAATGCCTCTGTATCGCTCCATGGTACGACCGCACCTTGAATATTGTGTGCAATTCTGGTCACCGTATCTTAAAAAGGACATAGAGTTATTAGAAAAAGTACAGAGAAGAGCCACCAAATTGGTGAAGGGGATGGAAGGCTACTCCTATGAAGAGAGGCTAAAAAGGTTAGGGCTCTTTAACCTAGAAAAGAGGCGGCTGAGGGGAGATATGATAGAGGTGTATAAATTAATGAATGGAGTGGAACGGATAAACGTGGATAAATTGTTTACGCTATCAGAATATAGAAGGACTAGGGGCATGTAATGAAGCTACAGGGTAAACTATTTAAGACAAATAGGAGAAAATATTTCTTCTCTCAACGTGTAATCAAACTCTGGAATCTGTTACCGGAGGATGTAGTAAGGGCTGTTAGTATAGCTGGGTTTAAAAAAGGTTTGGACAAGTTCCTGGAGGAAAGGTCCATAAACCACTATTAAAAAGGGACCCAGGATATCAATGCTTGGCCTAGTACAAGCACTGCAGAACCTGTGTCTTTTGGGGAAACTGCTAGGTACGTATGACCTAGATTGGCCACTGTTGGAAACAGGATACTGGGCTTGATGGACCTCGGTCTGACCCAGTATGGCATTTCTTATGTTCTTATGTTCTTATGTCCTCTATGTATGGGTAGTGCACCTCCTCTTGCAGCATGAAGACTGGACCAATCAAAATTCAGCATCACTGGATATCCAGCATCCTGGCTTTCCCTTGCCCCCCAGTGTGTCCAGTCTTCATGCAGCAGGAAGATGTTTGTGAGCCGGGCTGGGCTCACTAGTCAGTTAGTTTAGGTCTTAGTTATAGCTAACCTTTTATTTTTCCTTTCTTTGGTCCCTATTGGGGTTTCTATTTGTTTACTGCAGTACAGGAGTACCTGTCTCTTTAATTTTGGAGAAACCGGCACTCCGGAGGGGGGGGGGGGGGGGCTCAGCAGAGGTTCCTCTCCTGCTCAGCCAAAGCCGCTTGCAGTTACTTTTAATTAGCTTGGATCTCTGTGCCCAAGGCTGTTCGGGACAGAGCTCCGGCGGCGGCTGTCCAGTGCCACAGTTCCTGGAAGGTAGGATTCTGTGCGTGGCAAGTGCCGACGGGCGGCTCGGCAGCAGGCACAGTTTGTGCAACGGCCCCTGTCTTTGCCGCTATCGCGGTTTGTTCTTTACTTTTCTTTCACTTTCTTTTTTTTAGCGTTTTCTTTGGCACGAGTTTTTATTTTCAGACGGGAGCGGGCTATTTCGACGGGGCCTTGACTGGGCTGCTCTTTTCGGCGCCAAATTTTTCCCGCGCCTCAACTTGGTGGGTAACCGCAGCCATTTTGTTTCCTGCGGTCCTCTGCTTCGCGCGGTCCATGCGGCAGCAGTCGGCTGTCCTGGAGCCGCGGCGTCTCTCCGCTGACCCTCTTTTTGGTGCCTTTGTTGTTTTTTTCCCTTTTTTGCTTTATTTCTTTTGTATTTTTTTCGTTTTTTCTGGGCTCTCCCTGCGACGGGAGTGTTGTGGGCTGCTAGGAGTGATTTTCATGAGCTGAGCCGCTTTCTATTGCTATAAAAAAAAAAAAAAGAAACAAACACTCAACCAAGCAAAGAGTCAGCAGCAGAAGCTCTCCTTGCTGGCAGCCACCCAGTGTCTGGGTAAGGGCTTGATTTTGGCTGGGGGTTCTAATTTTTCTTTTCTGTATAGGCGCAAAGGGCCTCTTTTTTTCTTCCCTGGGGTACAGGGTGTCCTGGCTTCCATGCCCTCGGGATCCCTGTGTGTCATTTGTGGATCACGGAGGGGCGCTTCAGCGGAGACGGGCGTCTGTCAGCGCTGTGCCTCCGTGTCCCTCAGTATGGAGCAGCGGCTGGAGACATCGTTGGCGTGTTCCCCGCCCTCTGCCGCGCCTATGGTTATTGACTCGCCCTTAGAAGGGCCCTCGGGGGCGAGCCCCGCTCTTTCTGCAAGCACAGGGGCACCAGCTGATTTCGGAGAAGCTTCCCTCTTGGAAGACTTTTTTCCCGATTTTATTTTACTGATGCATCAAGCGTTTTGTCGGCGGCGTCAAGGGGTTGCGCTGGTTTCCCCTTCGGAGCAGGCACTACCGCGCAACCTTCGGCGAAGGACGGCGGGTTCTCAGGTGTGCGAGCGGCCAAGAGGCCGCGCCTACAGGAGCCCCTGTTGTCCGAGTCGGATTGGGTAGTAGGAGAAGATCATGAGTTGGACATGGAGGAGGAAGCCTTAGAAGAAGGCGAGCTCCCGGAGCCGGAAGACCAGGCGAAAATCATACGGGTTTTTCGCAGAGAGGAATTGCCTGCGCTCCTGTCTGAGGCACTTCAGACTCTTGGGCTGGTTCCAGCACCGCCGGCTGAGGAGGACGATGGTGTGGACCCCATCATTCAGGCTGTCCGTCAGCCGCAGGCGGTTTTTCCCCTGCACCGGGTCCTTGACCAAATGATACAAACAGAGTGGGATGCCCCAGAATCGGGTCTCAAGGGCATAAAGATCATGCGTAAACTGTATCCGTTGTCGGACAAGGATCTCGACCGGTTCCGTTTGCCTAAGGTGGATGCGGCAGTCTCGGCGGTTACTAAGAAGACCACGATCCCTGTTGAGGGTAGCGCGGCCTTAAAGGAGCCTCAGGACCGGAAGATGGACGGTTTGTTGAAACAATCGTTTGAGGCGGACGCTGTAGCGTTACAGGCCTCCATTTGTGGCGCTTGGGTTGCTCGCGCCTGCCTTCGCTGGGTTCAGCGTCTTCGACAGGCGGCGCCCGCGGAAGCCGAGGACCTTCCCGAGCTTCAGCGCTTGGAGTCTGGGTCGGCGTATCTAGCGGATGTCCATTATGACCTCATCCGGGCGCTGTCTAATAGTATGGGTTCTTTGGTAGCCACTCGCAGAGCCCGTTGGTTGAAGAGTTGGCGGCGGATGCTTCTTCTAAGTCTCGCCTGGGCAAGTTGCCCTTTAAAGGCAAGCTGCTCTTTGGTGTGGATCTTGATAAGTTGGTCAAGGAGTTGGGCGAATCCAAGGGCGGCCGTCTCCCGGAGGATCGCCCGAAGAGAGGGAGGTCCCTCCCTTCCCCTCGGGGTCAGTTTCGGGACTTTCGTCGATTTAGGTCTCCCCGTTTCGTGGGATCGCAGCGAGGCAGGTATCTCTCGATCTCCCAGTTTTCGGGGCTTCCGAGGAGCCTCTAGAGGATTCACTGCTGCGACTCCGTCCGCCGCTCGCAAGTCCCAATGAAGGGCTGCGGGTCCAGGCGGGGGTAACTGCGATTGGGGGTCGCCTTCGGCAGTTTCTCCCTGCTTGGACCCGTATCACATCCGATCGCTGGGTTTTGGAGATTATTCGGGACGGGTATGCCTTGGATCTTGCCAAACCTGTTCTCGATTCCTTCGTGGCATCTCCATGCCTGGGCCCGGTAAAGACTGCTCATGTTCGCCAAACCCTGGATCGCTTGCTCCGGTTAGGGGCCGTCGTCCCTGTTCCGCCGGCGGAGTATGGTCTCGGCAGGTACTCCATTTATTTCGTGGTGCCAAAGAAGGATGGTGCTCTTCGTCCCTTTTTAGATCTCAAAGGCGTGAATCGCTGTCTTCGAGTTCCACATTTTCGCATGGAAACCCTGCGGTCCGTAATTGTAGCGGTCCGCAAAGGCGAGTTTCTTTCCTCTCTCGACCTGTCTGAGGCCTATCTCCATATACCTATCCGGGAGTCCCATCAAAAGTATCTCCGGTTCGTGCTTCCGTGGGGTCACTTTCAGTTCCAGGCGTTACCCTTCGGGCTGGCCACCGCTCCTCGAGTGTTCACCAAAGTCATGGTGGTGGTGGCGGCAGCCTTGCGTCAGGAGGGGGTACTTGTTCATCCCTATCTGGACGATTGCTTGATACGCGGAAAAACTCGCTTGGAGAGCGAGACAGCAACGGCGAGGGTCGTCAGGCTTCTGCAGTCTCTCGGCTGGGTGGTCAACCCGGACAAGAGCCACTTGGTTCCGACTCAGTCGCTCGAGTACCTGGGAGTACGCTTCGATACTTGCAGGGGTGCCGTGTCTCTCCTGGAGCGGAGAGTGCTAGCTCTTCAGTCTCTTGTGCGCTGCTTTCGGAAGGCTGCGGCTCCGTCAGCCTGGCACTATCTGCAACTGTTGGGGACGATGGCGGCATCCTTGGAAGTGGTGCCTTGGGCTCGCTTCCACATGCGATCCCTGCAGAGGGCCTTGCTCCGTCGCTAGTCCAATCAGAACGATTCGTTGAACAAACGTCTTCCCTGCCTGCGGACAGTTTGCCAGGATCTGAAGTGGTGTTTGCGCCCATCCTCGCTCCAAGCAGGGATGCCCTTGGAACAGCCGGACTGGATTCCGCTGTTGACGGATGCCTGTCTCACGGGCTGGGGCGCGCACTGCGGGGACCTAGTGGCGCAGGGCCGTTGGTCCCAGCAGGAGAGCGGTTGGTCGATCAATTGTTTGGAGCTCAGGGCCGTTCGGTTAGCGTTGCAAAGCTTCGAACTACAGGTCACGAACCGGGCGGTTCGAGTTCTCTCAGACAATGCCGCGACCGTGGCTTACATCAATCGGCAGGGAGGTACCGGAAGCGTGGGCTTGGAAGCGGAAGCCCAGTTGCTATTCGCGTGGATAGAGCCCAGGTTGCAGACGATATCGGCGGCACACATTGCCGTAAAGGTCAATGTCACGGCGGATTTTCTCAGTCGAGTTCAAGTGGATGCCGGCGAATGGGAGCTGAATCCTGCGGTATTCCAACAGTTAGTGAGGCGTTGGGATCCGCCGGTAATGGACCTGATGGCCACCTTTCGCTCCACAAAGGCGTCTCGTTTTTACAGCCGTCGGCGGGAGCCCATGTCCGAGGGCATCGATGCTCTTTTGCAGACCTGGCCCTCCTCCGGCCTCCTTTGTGTTTCCCCCGTGGCCTCTACTGGGGTGGGTGATACAGCGGATCGAGTCTCACAAGGGACGGGTATTGTTGATAGCGCCGGATTGGCCCCGTCGTCCCTGGTATGCCGTCCTGATACGGTTGTTAAGCGATTCTCCGTGGCGGCTTCCGCTTGCTCTGGATCTGTTGTGTCAGGGTCCTCTTCGCATGCCGGAGGTGGAGAGATTCTCTCTTACGGCCTGGCTATTGAAAGGGCACGGCTGAGGAAGAAAGGTTATTCGAAGGCTGTTGTGACGACGTTGCTTCAAGCCCGAAAGCGCTCCACTTCGCTGGCTTATGTCCGAATTTGGCGTATATTTGAGGATTGGTGTTCCAGGCGACAGGTTCGGGTGGCTACGGCCCCTCTTCCGGTTGTATTGGATTTTTTGCAGGACGGGTTTGATAAAGGTTTGGCGGCTAGTTCTTTGCGGGTGCAGCTCGCGGCTCTCTCCTGTTACAGAGGTAAAATACAGGGGGTCGCGCTGGGTACCCATGCCGATGTGATCCGTTTCCTAAAGGCAGTTTCTCGACTGTGCCCTCCGCGCCGCGTTTCCGTCCCTCCGTGGGATCTCAACTTGGTTTTGCGGGCGCTCTCCGCCGTGCCGTTTGAGCCTCTCTCTCGAGTTTTGGTGAAGGATTTGACCCTTAAGATGGTGTTTCTTGTAGCGATTTGCTCGGCACGGCGTATCTCTGAGCTTCAAGCTCTTTCTTGCAGGGAACCTTTCCTGTCTTTCTCGGATCAGAAGGTAGTTGTACGGCCAGTACCTTCCTTTTTACCTAAAGTGTCTTCTCCTTTCCACTTAAATCAGGTGGTGTCGCTCCCAGTGTTGCATGCGTCGGGAGAGCGGGCCTCTGATCGCGGTCTTAGTCGTTTGGACCTTAAGAGAATTTTGCGTCGGTATTTAAAGGTCACCGAAGACTTCTGCAAGTCAGATCGTTTGTTTGTCTTGTTCGGCGGTTCTAGGAAAGGTGAGGCGGCAGTGAAAGCCTCTATTTCTAGATGGATTAAAGAGGCGATTGCCTCCGCTTATCTGTTGCAGGGGCGTGTTGCGCCGCTAGGCTTGCGGGCTCATTCTACCAGAGCTCAAGCGACGTCCTGGGCGGAATATAGTTTGGTGTCGCCGGCAGAGATTTGTAAAGCGGCGAAGTGGTCGTCCCTCCACACTTTCAGTAAGCACTATCGTCTTGATGTCTTGGCGGCACGTGATGCCTGTTTTGGTTCCGCGGTCTTGCGTGCCGGTTGGCGGAATCCCTCCCGTTAAGGCTGCTCTGTTACATCCCATACGTAGAGGACTAAGCTGGAGGAACGATAAGGAAATAGTAATTACACTTACCTGGTAATTGTAGTTCCTTGAGTGACGACAGCTTAGTTCTCCTTCCCTCCCTTGGGATGCTGTTTTGTCTCGGCACGCATTCAGTACGGGAGTCAGTATTTACAGGTGAGTTCTTCAGAGGTTTCTTCTTTGACCTTTTGCTCTCGCTGACTGCTTCTGGTGCGGCAGGCGCGGGACCATCGGTTGGCTGTTTTTGTTTTTTTCCTTCCCTTCTTGTGGGGTTGGATGCAGTCTAATACGATTTTTGTAGGTTTCACTTCACGCAAAAAAAAAACAACAACCTGGTTTTGCAATTTACGTGACATACTAAACTCTTAACGTTTTTTCTTAAAGGTTAGCTATCTCTTTCAGTTTGCTTTGACAGTAGTTCACTGGGGGGCAAGGGAAAGCCAGGATGCTGGATCCAGTGATGCTGAATTTTGATTGGTCCAGTCTTCATGCTGCAGGAGGAGGTGCACTACCCATATGTAGAGGACTAAGCTGTCGTCACTCAAGGAACTACAATTACCAGGTAAGTGTAATTACTATTTTTGTGTCATCTGCAAATTTGATAACCTCACTCGTTATTCCACTTTCCAGGTCATTTATGAATATGTCAAAAAGCAGTGGACCCAGCACAGAGCCCTGGGGTACACCACTATTCACCTTTCTCCATTGGGAAAATTGGCCATTTAGCCCAACCCTCTGCTTTCTATCTTTTAACCAGTTCTTGATCCACAGTAGCACACTGCCTCCTATCCCATGACTCTTTAGCTTTGCCAAAAGTCTCTCATGAGGGACCTTGTCAAAGGCTTTCTGAAAGTCCAGATACACTATATCAACCGACTCACCTTTGTCCACCTGTTTATTCACACTTTCAAAAAAACATAACAGATTAGGAAGACAAGATCATCCTTGTCTAAAGCCATGTTGGCTGTCTCCCATTAGGCCATGACTATCTACATGCTGAGTAATTTTATACTTTATGATGGTTTCTACCATTTTTCCCGGTACTGACGTGAGGCTCACTGGTCTGTAGTTTCCCGGATCACCCCTGGAACCCTTTTTAAAAATTGGTGATCCTCCAATCTTCAGGTATTAGAGATGATTTTAATGATAGTTCACAGATTACTAATAGCAGGTCTGCAATCTCATATTTCAGTTCTTTCGTGACATCACTGGATGTAGGCTGCTGGTCTCTCCCCCTTCATGTGCAGGACTTGAACCAGCTTCTTTGCTGCCCCCTCACCTCTTGAGCGTTTTCCAGCAATTTGAGCTGCTCTCCCCTCCTAGATGGGACGGAGGGAAGTTGTTCAGAAGGTCTGCCGGCCAGCTCCGGGGCTCTCAGTATCTCTCTGAACGGCACAGCTGGAACTGGGAAGCTCCTCGGATAGAAGGGCTGGCGATCGCACCGCCAATCGAGAGAACAGCTCGGGGGCAGAGTTAAAATGGAGCGCAGGTGAGTGCCTCGCTAAGCCCAGAGGGGCTGAACAACTTAGGAGCCCGCATTGGGGTCGAAGGCAGCAGACAGGCCCGTTGGTGTTCGCACCCGTTTCTCCCGTGCTTTTTTCTGGCCGCGAGGCAACCGCAGTTTTTCTAATACCTTAGTTTCCTGGTGAGACATGTTTAACAAGGATAAGTTCAGTTAAGTCTATTTTAATTTAAGTTAATTTGGTTTAGTTTATTTAATTTGGTCTTAATTAGGGATATTTTGGAGTTTTATTTTTTTGAGGCCTTGAATGAGGTTCTATATAAAAAAAAAAAAAGTTAGAGGGAGAATCTATTGTATTTTAGTTTGTGGCTTCATTTCTAAGAAGTTTTATTTAAGTTAGTTTTATTTCATTGCTACATGCCGTCATGCCCACAGGGCTTGCTGTGTGGCATGCGCAGGGGCAGAGTCTCGGGCACCAGAGTTTGCCGATGCTGCATTCTGGCATCATCCACAATGGAGCAGGAGTTGCAGGATAAAGCTGGAGAGGGGACTCAAAGCCCATCGGCAAAGGGAGAAGGTGAGTCCTCGCTGGAAGGTTCTCCAGGGTTCCTTACGGGAAGCCCAGTGGCGGCAGCTAGTGCCGTGGCACAGACAGGATCTGGGGCGGCTCTGGGAGTAGTTTTTCTCCAGATTTTGTGCTAAGTATGCATCAGGCGCATTGCTTGCATCAGCAGGGGGCGGTGACGGAGCCTTTGCCGCCACAGGGCAGCAAGCAAGCACGGAAAAGGCTGGCAGCAGTCTCGTGAGACCTCTTAAAAGGGCACGATAACTCGATGATCAGCTCTTGGATTCGGAGTGGCTGATATGGAAAACGTAGACGTAGAACCAGAATCAGGAATGGAAAAACTTGAGGAAGGAGAGATTCCTGAGCCCGAGGATCAGGCAAGGATCATAAGGGTGTTTTGGAAGGAAGAGCTTGCGGCGCTCATTACTGAGTCCCTTCAGGCGCTCAACCTTGCTTCAGTCCAACTGGCGGAGGAGGAGGCTCTGGAGGACCCTCTCATTCATGCGGTGCGTCAAACGCAGGCGGTGTTCCCTGTCCACCGAGTAGTAGACCGAATGATCCAAGATGAATGGAATGTGCCCGGAGCTGGGTTGAGAGGAGTAAGAGCTAGGAATAGACTTTATCCCCCTAGCCATCAAGGAGAAGAAGAGGTTTCATTCTCAGCGTATAGATGCAGCAGTGTCTGCGATCACGAAAAAGACGACTCTTCCGGTAGAAGGTAGGTCGGCATTGAAGGATGCACAAGACAGGAAGGTGGACGGCTTATTAAGACAAGCCTTTGAAGTTAATGCTCTATCATTGCAAGCTTCTATTTGCAGGGCTTGGGTGGCGAGAGCTTGCCTCAGATGGTTGCAACACTGTCAGCAGCCGTCTCAGCACGCACAAGAGCGTTTAATGGATGTGACACGGCTGGAGTTAGGTGCGGCATATCTAGCTGATGTGCACTATGATTTGATTAGGGCAGTGGAGAATAGTATGTCGTCCTTGGTGGCCGCGCGCTGTTATCTATGGTTTAGAAATTGGACGGCAGGTGTTTCTCCTAAGTCGCGTGTTAGTAAGCTTCCGTTTAAGGGGAAGTTGTTGTTTGGTGAAGATCTTGACAAGTTGGTTAAGGATTTGGGTGAGTCCAAAGGCAGAAGCCTGCCGGAGGATATGCCTAATCAAGGGAGACCCCTGCCATCTTCGCGCGGTCAGTTTAGAGACTTAAGGCGATTTCGTACCTCTCGACTGGGAGGTTTCCAAAGAGGAAGATTTGCTTGAAGAGCACAGGGGTTTCTTGGTTTTCAGAGAGCGGGTAGAGGGTTCGCAACTGCCTCTCCCTTGGCGGCACTGTTCCCTCTAAGCTGTGCGCGCGCACACACCTCGCCAAGCGAGCGCACATACTTTACAACAGAGCGCACAAAAATTACGGTTCTGATTCTAATAGAAAACAACACAGACGTCTTAAAATTTAAAAGTTGTGATTGTAATTACTAGAAATTTTCCGCTTCATTTAGTAATCGTCTATTTTCATTTAATTTGATTAAAATCAGTGTGGTGTACATACTGTATTCTGATGTGTAGTCAAATTTTAAAGTATATAACTCCGAGTGTCGTTATGTGGCACACAAAAATTTAACCTTCCTTCAAAAGCTGCACAGCTGATATTTTATGCGCACACAGCCTACAGAAAATTAGAGGGAACATTGCATTGCGGCCCGAAAAGCACAATGAAGCGAGGCGGGCCTGGGTAGGAATTCAACCGATAGGACGGCTGCTTCCTGCCTGGGTCCAGATAACGTCCAATCAATAGCGTTGGATGATACTGCGCGTCTGGTCCTAGATTCATTTGTCCTGTCTCCTTGCAAAAGGCAGCAGAGAACGATTGCAGTGCGACGGACATTAGATCGTCTCTTACAGTTAGGAGTGTGTGGGCCGGCTCCGCAGGAGCTCTTGTGGTGTCGGTCGTTACTCTATTTATTTCATAGTACCAAAGGAGGACGAGTCTCTCCATCCTATCCTGGACTTCTAGGGAGTGAATTGCGGTCTACGAGTGCTTCGCTCCCAAATGGAAACCTTACGATCGATAATAGTGGCGGTTCGACAGGGGGAATTACAGTCTTCCCTCGATCTTTCTGAGGCGTATTTGCACATCCCAACAGATCAGTTCATCAGAAGTTTCTAAGGTTCACACTTCCGTGGGGGCATTTTCAATTTCAAGCATTGCCCTTTGGTTTGGCGACGACTCTGCATACATTCACCAAGGTTATGGTGGTGGTAGCTGCGTCGTGGCGAAAAGAAGGAATCCTAGTTCACCCTTACCTTGATGATGGGTTGATTCGGGCAAAATCCAAGGCCGAGAGCATGCAAGTTACAAACATAGTGGTGAACTCTTTACAGAGTCTCAGCTGGGTATTCAATGCGTCCAAGAGCCGGCAAGTGCTGTCTCAGGCCTTAGAGTATTTATTTATTTATTTATTTATTTACCATTTCTTATATACCGCACTATTCAGCATCAGCGCGGTTTACATGGAACAGAACAATCAGACAGGGGTACATAAGTCTGAGTTTATAATTCACATGGGAACCAAACTTGGATAACAAAAGGTAACTATTTACTTAAGAGTACTTAAGTACTTAAGAGTACTTAAGAATAAGGTTCAACACGCGATTTGGAACTGTTTCTGCCGGATTGACAAGCTCAGGCTCTTCGGCAGTTGGGGCGTAAGTTTTTGTCAACTCCGGCTCCGTCAGCTTGGAGCTATCTTCGAGTTCTAGGGACAATGGCGGCGACCCTGGATTTAGTACCATGGGCCAGAGTGCACATGCATCCATTACAGAGGTCGTTTCTATGAGTTGGTCTCTCCAGAACGATTCTCTGAACAAGCGGTATCCCTGTCCGTTACAGGTCAGGTGGTCCCTTTAGTGGTGGCTGTGCCCAGGAAATCTGGCGGCCGGGATGCCACTAGAACTACCGCAATGGCTTCCGGAGTTGACAGATGCGAGTCGTGCTGGTTGGTGAGCTCTTGCGGGGAACTCTTCGCACTAGGAGCTTGGAACGACCAGGAGGCCCAGGGGTCGATCAACCATCTGGAACTGAAAGCAGTGGCTTTGGCACTTCAAGCGTTCAAGACTGCGGTACATGGTCGGGCGGTGAGAGTGCCGTCTGACAATTCCGCGACAGTGGCCTACCTCAACCGGCAGGATGGCACGGGATGCGCAGCCATGGTGGAGGAAGCAGAAGCTCTGTTCACCTGGGTGGAGCCTCAACTGCAGGCAATATCGACGGCTCACATTGCGGGAACGGACAATGTGATGGCAGATTTTCTCAGCAGAATTCGGGTGGATGCCGGGTAATGGGAGCTTCATCCGGACGTGTTTGCTCAGTTAGTTCTCAGGTGGGGTTCTCCGATTGCGAATCTCATGGCAACTTTTCAGTCAGCCAAGGCGAGTCGTCTTTACAGCAGAAGACGGAAAAGGATGTCGGAAGGTATCAATGCCCTGAGGCAACAATGGTCATCGACTGGTCTCCTCTATGGGTTTCCCCCGTGGGCGCTCATAGGTCGAGTGGTTCAGCGCATCGAAGCACATCGGGGGACAGTAGTCTTTGTGGCATTGGATTGGCCGAGACGTCCATGGTATGCCCATCTAGTTTACTCGATGGGGACCCGTGGCGATTGCTGGCAATGGCAAATCTTTTAATTCAGGGTCCGCTTCAAATGTCTCAGGTGGATCGGTTTTCGCTTACGGCTTGGCCATTGATAGGGCGAGGTTAAGGAAAAAAGAAAAAAAAAAGGCTATTCTAGAGTGGTGATTGCGACTTTACTTTGGGCCAGAAAGAAGTCCATATCCCTAGCGTATGGGCGCATATGGCGTATTTTTTGTGGACTGGTGCTCTCAGCGACAGATCCGTTCTTCCATGGCCCCGTACCTATAATATTGAGTTTCTTTCTGGATGGTTTGGATAAGGGGGCTGGCAGCCAGTTCCCTAAGGGTCCATCGGGCAGCTCTTTCTTGCTATAGAGCTGAAGTTCAAGGGGTGGTCTTGAGCTCTCACATCGCCGTGGTTCATTTTCTAAAAGCGGTGGCTCGGCTACAGCCTGCTCGCAGAATGGTGGTCCCTCCATGGGATCTCAACTTGGTGCTGGGGGCATTGACGAGAGAACCTTTCGAGCCAATGCATCAAGCTTTGGTTAAGAATTTGACCTTAAAGACAGTGTTTTTAGTGGCCATTTGTTCGACTTGACGAGTGTCTGTTTTGCAGGCTTTGTCCTGTCAGGAGCCATTTTTGTCTTTTCTAGGGAAAAGGTGGTGGTGCGACAAGTACCGTCCTTCTTGCCCAAGGTAGTTTCTCCTTTTCTCATGAATCAGTCTGTTTTGTTACCGGTATTAGGGTCCACGGAGGACATCACCGTGGACCATAGTTTGCGTCGCTTGGACATAAAGAGAATTCTGCGTCAGTACTTAAAGGTTTCAGAAACCTTTTGCAAGTCTGAATGCCTATTCGTTCTGTTTGGAGGTCCCCGTAAAGGGGAAGCAGCGGCCAAAGCTTCAATCTCCAGATGGCTCTGTGAAGCAATAGCGTCCGCATATATTATGCAAAGGCATCAGGGGCCCGTGGGGTTGTGAGTTCACTCTACTAGAGTGCAAGTGACTTTGTGGGCGGAGTACGGTTTGGTTCCGCCAGTGGAGATTTGTAGAGCAGCCACTTGGTCGTCGCTCCATACCTTCAGTAAGCACTACCGCCTGGATGTTCAGGCAGCCAGCGATGCCTGTTTCGGGTTGGTGGTGTTGCGATCTGGGTGGATAGGTCCCTCCCAATGATTACTGCTCTGTTACATCCCAGAGGTGGAGGACTGAACTGGAGGAATGATAAGGAAAGAGAAATTAGACTTGCCTGCTAATTGTAGTTCCTTGAGGAACTCCAGTTCAGTCCTCAATCCCACCCGGGGATAAGTTATTCAGAGATCAGTTCAGTCTGGGGGGGGAGTACCAGTCACAGAATGTGTAAAAAAACCAAACAAAAAACCACCTTGTAGTACTCTCGGGATCGCTGTGTTTCTTTTACTCTAGCGTTGCTTTTCTATCTTTTTCTTATGTGATTCATGGAGGAAAGAGAAAGTGAGGAAAGAAGTTTCCTCCTTAATTAAGGGGAATTTCGTTTCAGAAGCTGATTTTAATGCTATAGCTGCTTATTTGTTGCTCCTTTGAGCCTGCTTTGTCAATAGTTCACTGGGGTTGATGGGAGAGACCAGCAGGCTACATCCAGTGATATCACGATTCTGACATGCCCAGTCTCCATGCTGCAGGAGGAGGTGCACTACCTAGAGGTGGAGGACTGAACTGGAGTTCCTCAAGGGCCTCCAATTAGCAGGTAAGCCTAATTTCTCTATCTAGTGGCATCCATTTGAAAAACTGATTTGGGCTCGGTGACAATTCTAGGTATAGCTCAAGGAAAGGTTTAAGCTTCCCACTACTCAGTTGTTGATTCATAGATCAGATACCTTTTTTGTACCATTCCGGCCATACAAAAATCATCTGGGTTATTTTAAAGCAATTCTTGAGCCAAAGGGGGGCACTGTTTGGACCCACTTTGAAAGCATTAGTTAAATGAACCCCCCTGTAATGTTTTATCTCCAGGAACAAGCAGGAATGTAGTCTTCACATATGGGGTATCGTCGGTACCGACGGAGCCTGCGCGGGAACGCTCCCCAGCGTCCAATAGGAACGCTTTTGGGAGCATCCCTCAGCACATGCGTGCTGCCTTCCCACCTTTCCAACTGTCCCTCTTCAGTTCTTCATTTTCCGTGGAGCAGATAGGATCTAATCTCCAGGAACAAGCAGGAATGAGTCTTCACATATGGGTACGTCGGTACCGACGGAGCCTGTGCGGGAACGCTCCCCAGCTTCCCAAAAAGGAAAGCTTTTGGGAGCATCCCACAGCGCCTGCGCGCTGCCTTCCCGCCTTTCCTAACCGCCTCTCCCCAGTTCTTCTTTTCCGCGGAGCCAGCAGGTCGTGTTCCTGTCACCGCTGAAGAAGTTCTTTGTTTTATTTTATTTCTTTGGTCGTGCGTCTGCCTTCTCCGACGTCGGACCGGTACCGCCGGTCTTTCTTTCTTTTCTTAAAAAAAAACAACATATTTTTCCCTTACTTAGTGTGTTTTTCCTCTTTTGGGCCTTAGGCCTCACGAAAAATTTTCTTCATGGAAAAACCAGCCTCCGGGTTTAAAAAATGCACTAAGTGCAGCGGTACTATTTCTGTTACCGACAGCCATGAATGGTGTCTCAAATGTTTGGGTCCTGACCACTCCATTTTGGATTGTTCGTCCTGCTCCTTGATGCCCAAACGAGGTTTACAGAACCGGGCAGCCAAGCTCCATGTTCTGTTTCCCTCTGATGCAGCTTCAGTGGCATCGACGTCTTCCAGGGCTGCTTCTTCCTCCCATGGATCTCAGGTAACCAAACATAAATCCAGCCGGTCCTCGAAGGGTAGATCTCCTTCCAAGCATCGAGATGCCTCCGGGCTTGCCCTCGAGGATCCTGCACCGGCAAAACTACCCTGGCGGGAAGCTCCGGCTTCCAAAGCTCCACCTGTGGGGTTACAGGTTGACATCGATGGCACGGCCTCGACCGATCACCTGTTAGAATGCTCTGGAGTACCGGCACAACCTTCCGGTACCGAATTCCAGGCATTCATGGCGTCGATGGATCAGAATGTTCTTTCTCCAGGACCAAGCAGGAAGTCAGTCCTCACTTATGGGTGACGTCGGCGCCGACGGAGCCCTCGCGGAGCAATTTTCCCCAGCTTTCAAAGAAAGCCTTTGGGAATTGCAGCGCGCATGTGCGGTCCTCTTCCCGCCCAAGGGTGCCATCTTAGCCAGTCGTCTTTTTTCCGCGGAGCCCTACAGACGTACCCGTCGTGTCCCCGCGAAAAAGTTGATATTTCTTCATAATTTACTCTTTTTTCCTTCGGTTCGACGCCGGTCTTTTTCCCGCCAGGACTTGCGACGCCGGTCACGAGTCCTCTTCTTTCTTTTTCGGTTTTTCTGACTTAGTCAGTTTTCGTTTTCGGTTTTTCCCTGGCAGCCCGGTCCTTTGACCTCGCCGGGGCCCTTTTTCCCCCGATGGCTGCCAGTGGTTTCAAGCGGTGTGGTCAGTGTGACCGAAATATGTCACTGACTGACACACACGACCATTGCCTCCGCTGCCTGGGCCCGGATCATGAAGAAATGATCTGTGGGCCCTGCGGCAAACTGTCCTCCAAAGCGTTGAGAAGTCGGCGGCATCAGCGGGATAGGATCTTCGCTGACCCCAGCCGTACCCGGACCTCGTCGGAGGCCTCCGCGTCCAGGGGTTCCAGCTCGGACCGTCGCCGGAGTTCCTCCGACAGGGGTTCTCCCTCCGGGGACCATCGACGGAAGGTGAAACACGCGAGGGCGGCGTCGGTGGACGCTCCTGGCTCCGCGAGGGCCAGGTCGCATAGCCCCGATAGCCGTCCCGGGTCCTTGGAGAAGGAGCACCTCACGAAGCGACCTCGCCTGGAGTCGGAGCTGCCTGCTCGGGTAAGTCCCGTGGTCCTCCTGGACTCGCCTCCGCGACAGCTGACGTCGGGCCCGACGCCGTCGGGGCCCGAGTCGGAGGCTGCTGGGTCACCTGAGCTCGGACTCAGGTTGACGGCCTTGGAGAGCAGACTGTCTGCCTTCATGGACCAGCAGCGGGCACTGCTCGCTGGCTTCGCTGGCGCCGCTGCCCCGACCGCCGGGACGTCGACATCTAAGTCGACCCCGGAGACCGAGCCGATCCTCGAGTCAATGCGAACTCGAGTCGATCCTCGGTCGAGGTCACCCTCGGCCTCCCGTTCGGGACCGAGGTCGCCAACGCCGACTCCCTCGGCGTCGGGGCGGCAGGCGCCGCGCCCTTCCCGGGCCGACCCCACCGAGTCCTCGTCGGAGTCGGTCTGGGAGTCTGAAGAGGAAGAGTCGCCTGATTCTTTTCGGACTCTGTGTGTCCCCTCGGACTCAGCTGAGTCCGAACCTCGGAAGCAGTCCCCCCCGGAGGATGCCCGGTTCTCGGACTTCGTCAGGGATATGGCCAAGGCTTTGGCCTTCCCTGCGGACCCCGAGGAGGAGCCTCGAGCCGAAGAGCTCGACGCCCTCCAGTATGACTCTCCCGCCAGGGAACACTTTACTGTACCGGTTCCTCCCATGCTGGAACGACTACTCTTCCGCATGTGGGAGAGTCCGGCCACCTCGCCGGTCCTGAGCAAGCGGGTCGATTCTATCTATCGAGTCCGCAAGAGCCCTGGCTTCCAAAAAGCACAGCTACCACACCATTCCATGGTAGTGGAATCGGCCATGCATCGTCTTAAGAGCCAGAAGATGCACTCCTCGGTGCCTCCTGGCAGGGAGGCCCGTAACCTGGATGGCCTTGGTAAGAAGTGTTTCCAGGGCTCTATGCTAGCGTGTCGTGTCCAGACCTACCAGCTATACATGGGCATGTATCTCCGAGACCTGGCTAAAGAGCTAGCCGGATTCTCCGCTGGTTTGTCCGAGGAACCCTTGCGGAGGTTCCTGGCCTTGTCCACTGGCATTCGGGAATGCTCAAAATTCATATCCCGAGCAGCCTATGATGGCTTTGAAGCATCGGCTCGAGTGGCCGCAGCCGGCATCGGTGCCCGCCGAAAGGCTTGGCTTCAGTCGTCTGACCTTGAGCCCTGGGTGCAGGACAAGTTGGTCGATGTCCCCTGCCGAGGCGAAAACCTCTTTGGCAAGCCCATCGCTGAAAAGGCTGCACAAATTGAGACGGAGACTCTCACCAGGACTAGGCTTTCTAGGAAGACCTCCGCCCCTTCCCAGAAAAAGAAGGGCTCGGGAAAGAAGTCCTTTTACCCGAGGAAGGCGGCTGCCTACAAACAATACCCCCAATATCAGGCCCCTGCAGCTCCCCAACAGGGCCAGCAGGCCAAGGGACGGGGTAACGGGTCCCGTAGGCAGCAAGCCCCCAAGCCTGCACCACCAGCCCCTGCTCAGCAGGGTGGGGGTTTTTGACTCCTTAAGCATAGCCTCTCCCCCCCCCCTGCTGGTTCCTCCCAGCACCGGAGGCCGGCTGGTTCACTTCGCCCACAGGTGGTCCAGCATCACCTCAGATGCCTGGGTGCTTCAAGTCGTGCGAGAAGGCTATCTTCTCCACTTCCACCAGGTCCCTCCCTCCTATTTTCCGGGAGAACCTCCACGACCCCCTCTGCACAGGGAATTACTCCTTCAGGAGTTAGCAGGTCTTCTACAGGAACAGGCGGTGGAACCGGTGCCCCACCACCTGAAAGGTCAAGGCTTTTATTCCAGGTATTTTCTAGTACCAAAAAGGACAGGAGGCCTCAGACCCATCCTGGACTTGCGCAACCTCAACAGGTTCCTCGTGCGGGAGAAATTCAAGATGCTTACCCTTGGAATCCTTCTGCCCTACCTCCAGCAGGGAGATTGGCTATGCTCCTTGGATCTAAAGGATGCCTACACGCACATCCTCATCCACCCAAGCCACCGCCAATACCTAAGGTTTGTGGTGGCAGGAAATCATTACCAGTACAGAGTACTACCCTTTGGCCTGTCCTCCGCACCGCGAGTCTTCACAAAATGTCTCGCGGTGGTGGCGGCCCATCTCCGGCTTCACAGCCTCTATGTCTTTCCGTACCTCGACGACTGGCTCATCAGAGCAGCGTCCGCTCCGGAGGTCACCAACGCCACGCGCCGCACGGTGACTCTTCTGCAGTACTTGGGCTTTGTTATAAACTTCGCAAAGTACACTTTGCTCCCCTCACAGGATCTCGAGTTCATCGGCGCAAGGCTGCACACTCCTCAGGCACGAGCGTTCCTACCGCTCGACAGGGCTCAACGGCTCATGGACCTAGCCGACCGTTTTCGCAGCCAGCCCCTGGTCTCCACCAGGCGCTTCCTGAGACTACTCGGCCATATGGCTTCCACCGTCCATGTGACCCCCAATGCCCGCCTGAATATGCGGCCTGCTCAATGGTGTCTCCGCAAGCAGTGGCAACAGGCCACAGGCGGCCTAGCAGACCTAGTGCGCGTCTCCGAGCCGCTGGCCTCGTCTCTTCAGTGGTGGCTTCATCGGCCGAATCTGGTGCTCGGCATGCCTTTTCAGCCACCTCAGCCGGCCCGGGTGCTGACGACAGATGCATCCCTCCTGGGCTGGGGAGCACATTGCCAAGGGGCACGTACTCAGGGCCTTTGGACCACGTGGGAGTCTGCTCAGCAGATCAACTTCCTGGAGCTCAGAGCGATCCGCCTGGCTCTCAAGGCCTTCTCCCACCTGACCTCCCACCAGTCCGTCCTTGTCCAGACGGACAATCAAGTTGCCATGTTCTACGTGAACAAGCAGGGGGGCACGGGCTCCTTCCTTCTCTGCCGGGAAGCACAGAAGCTCTGCTCTTGGGCCGTCAGTCACGGCGTTCTCCTCAAGGCAGTTTATCTCCCAGGCCAAGAGAATTGCCTGGCGGACAAACTCAGTAGGATCCTCCAGCCGCACGAGTGGCGCCTGGATCCCTTGGTAGTTCAGAAGCTCTTTCTAAAGTGGGGCCTCCCCACGGTGGATCTCTTTGCCAGTCCTCACAACCGGCAACTCCCTCGCTTCTGCTCTCGTCAGCCACACCCCTTTCGAGTTGCGGCGGACGCTTTTCTACTCTCATGGTCGGGGAGCCTTTTGTACGCTTTCCCTCCCATTCCGCTAGTCTCTCGGACTCTTTTCAAGGTTCTGCGAGACAAAGCCTTCATGATCCTGGTGGCCCCTCGCTGGCCCAGACAGCCGTGGTTTCCACTCCTGCTGCAATTAGCGGTAGAGGATCCATTCCCTCTGGGGTTACAACCGGATCTCCTCACTCAGGATCAGGGGTCTCTGCTACACCCCAACCTCAGGTCTCTCAACCTAATGGCCTGGCTGCTGAGAGGGTAGTCATTGCTCCCCTTCTCCTGCCGGCCGAGGTGGAGGAGGTCGTCTTAGCTTCGCGACGACCTTCTACCCGCAAATGCTACGCCCTTAAATGGCGTCGTTTTTCCGTTTGGTGTACCCAACAGTCTCAGGATCCCTTCTCCTGCCCGGTGTCGGTGATCTTGCAGTACTTGCTATACCTCTCTAATCTGGGACTTAAGTCCAACTCCGTCAAAGTTCACCTCAGTGCTCTTTCAGCACATCATGTGCCGGTGGACGGCAGACCTCTCTCCAACGACCCTCTCGTAGCGAGGTTTCTCCGAGGTCTCCTTCTACTTAAACCACCTCTGCGCCCGCCAGCGCCTGACTGGGACCTGAATGTGGTTTTACAGCGGATCACCTGTCCGCCTTTTGAACCTATGGCTACCTGTTCTCTCCGTTTTCTTTCTTGGAAAACACTGTTCTTGATAGCCCTCACTTCCGCTAGACGCGTAAGTGAATTGCAGGCCCTCGTGTCTGATCCCCCTTACACTCGGTTCTACAAAAATAGGGTAGTCCTACGGACTCACCCAAAATTTCTTCCAAAAGTGGTCTCCCCTTTTCACATCAATCAGGAGGTGGTACTTCCAACCTTCTTTCCCAGACCACACTCCAGCCGAGCTGAAACGGTCCTCCATACCCTGGACTGTAGAAGGGCATTGAACTTCTACCTTGACCGTACGCGGGAGCACCGTAAAGCTGCTCAGCTTTTTGTGTCTTTTGACCCCAATAAATTGGGGCTCCCGGTCTCCAAGCGTACTCTGTCCATCTGGGTTGCGGACTGTATCTCTTGGGCTTATGGGGCAGCCGGACTCTCCTTGGAAGGTCGAGTCACGGCTCATTGCGTTCGGGCAAAGGCTACGTCAGTGGCTTACCTCCGCTCTGTTCCGCTGGCAGACATCTGCCGGGCCGCTACTTGGTCTTCGAGCCAGACTTTTGCGGTCCATTACTGTCTCGAGAGGGAGTCCCGCAGGGACAGTGCTTTCGGACAGGCAGTCCTCCGTAATCTCTTCGAGGTCTGAGCAACTACTACCCTCCATCCCGGATGTGGGCTACCGGTGGGTAATACTTCAGCGAAGATTCTTTCCTTCTGTGCTGCTGAGCTAGAGGGAGCTCATTTTTGTGCTTAGGGTCTCCGGTAGCCTTGAGCTTGGGAGTCCCATAAGTGAGGACTGACTTCCTGCTTGGTCCTGGAGAAAGCGTAGTTACTCACCTGTAACAGGTGTTCTCCAGGAGCAGCAGGAATCAGTCCTCACTACCCTCCCTCCTCCCCTTGGAGTTGCAATCATCTGCTTAAGTTCTTTTTTTGCAAATTTTTATGCTGTCTTTTTTTAGCTATGTCATCTGACTGGCTAAGATGGCACCCTTGGGCGGGAAGAGGACCGCGCATGCGCGCTGCAATTCCCAAAGGCTTTCTTTGAAAGCTGCGGAAAATTGCTCCGTGAGGGCTCCGTCTGCGCCGACGTCACCCATAAGTGAGGACTGATTCCTGCTGCTCTTGGAGAACACCTGTTACAGGTGAGTAACTACGCTATCCATGCAGCAGGCTATCACGGCCTTCATTCAAGCTGCGACGCCGCTGATACCACAACAAACTCCGTTGTCGGTATCGGCCCAGGTACCGGCACCAGTACCGGTACCGACTGCATCGACATCGGCCATGGTGTCGTCTGCAGCAGTTCCCTGCCTAGGGATGCCCATTCGTACCAAACCGGTACCGATAACGCCCGATGTCGATACGGCTCGGTACGCGTATCGAGCTTTGAAAGAGCACCCTGACAGTCGATACTTTGATTCCTGCGAAGATTCTGATGCATCGGAGGCATCTGCTGAAGTATCCATAGCCCTTCCTGAAGAGCCGCCTTCTCCAAAAAGAAGAATGTCTCCTCCAGAAGACTTGTCCTTTCAAGACTTCATAAGAGAAGTGGCTAAAGAGCTCTCTATTTCAGTAACCTCTGAATCAGAGCCTAGAGCTAAAAAAATTGGATATTTTAGGTTATTCTAAGGCTCCTAAGGAGGCAGTCACCTTGCCAATTAATGAGATTCTTTATGATCACATGATTGACTTATGGGAGACTCCTCTCACTATCTCTCCTCATTCTCTTAGGTTGGACACTATGTACCGTGTCCCTCCTTGTCCTGGTTTTCATAAAACACAGCTTCCTCACCATTCTATTGTGGTGGAGTCAGCTGTGAAAAAGATAAAGAGTGCAAAAAGACACTCCTCTGCTCCTCCAGGAAGAGAATGCAGGACCTTGGATGCTTTTGGTAGGAAAATCTTCCAAGCCAGTATGCTCATTGCCAGAATCAATTCCTATAGTCTTTATATGGGAATGTTTCTGAAAGAAGTTGCAGATAAGCTGCACACTTTCCTCCCTTTTCTTCCAGAGGATAAAAGGGAAGAATTTCTTATTTGGCTTAAGCATACTCAAGATATTTCAAAGTTTTCCAACCGTGCAGCTTTTGACTCCTTTGAGGGTGCCAGCAGAGCTTAGGCCATTGCCATAGCTGCACGCAGAATTCCTTGGCTCCAAGCTTCTGATCTAGAATCTTGGGTCCAAGATGGCTTGGGAAATCTTCCCTGTACAGGAGAAAACCTGTTTGGCAAAGATTGGCAAATAAAAGCCATTCAAATGGATGCAGAAAATTCTGCTTTGGATAGACTTTCAAAGTCGACCTTCATTCCTGCCAAGAAAAAACCTTTCAAGAAGTCTTTTTCTCAAGAAAGACAGATTTCATCCTGCTTCTGGCCAGCAATCATCTACAGGTCGTTTTGCTGCTAAGCGTCAGCAACCTAAACAGGCCAGGCCAAAGCCTACAGGGGCTGCTGCAACTCAGCAGACCCAGCCTCCTCAGGGCTTTTGACTTGGTGCTACTTAGCCTTTCTGGCTCTGAAACAGACAGAGCCTCTCACCATTCCAGGAAGGATAGCTCATTTTGCTCCCAGATGGGAGCAAATTACAGCAGAGCAGTGGACCCTCTCCATCATAAGGGAGGGCTACAAACTTCATTTCTCAAACCTTCCTCCTCACACCATGGTGAGACATTTCAGTTCTCCAACATCTCTCCTTGACCTTCTAGGTCAGGAGTTGGCTGCCCTTCTTGCCCAAGGGGCAATAGAAGAAGTACCTCTTCTTCAACAAGGGTCAGGGTTTTACTCCCCCCTACTTTCTGATCCCAAAGAAAACAGGGGGCTACAGACCCATATTAGATCTCAGAGAATTGAACAAATTTCTATGCGAGAAATTCAAGATGCTTTCTCTGGGCACTCTCCTTCCATACCTTCAGAGCCAGGATTGGCTTTGTTCTCCAGATCTCAAGGATGCGAACACACATGTCCTCATCCATCCATCTCACAGAAGGTTCCTCTGTTTTCTTTTCCAAGGAAAGCATTACCAATACAGGGTGCTTCCTTTCGGTCTGTCTTCTGCTCCAAGAGTGTTCACCAAATGCATGGCAGTAGTAGCTGCGTTTCTACGCACTCTGGGGATATTTGTATTCCCATACCTGGACGACTGGCTCATCCGAGCTCCATCTCAGTCAGAGGCCCAGACTTCCCTGGACTGCACAAGGCATTTTCTGCAGTATCTGGGACTTGTGGTAAACCTCCCAAAGTCCCAGTCAACCCCTACTCAGTCCCTAGAGTTCATAGGGGCCTGGCTAGATACTACCACTGCAAGGGCCTATCTTCCTCAGGCCCGTTGCCTACGCCTAGTGCTGTTAGCCTCCCAGATTCAGTCAAAGAGCCATTTAACAGCCCGGGAGATGCTTCAACTGCTAGGCCACATGGCATCCACAGTGCATGTGGTCCCCTATGCTCGCCTTCACATGAGAGCAGCTCAGTGGACTTTGTCCACCCAGTGGACTCAAGCATCAGGGGCTCTGTCAGACAAAATAGCAACCTGCAGGCGCCTCTTTTGGTCTCTCCAGTGGTGGAAGTCCACCCAAAATCTGTTGCTGGGGTCCCCCTTCCAACAGTTGTTGCCCCAGGCAACCCTCACAACAGATGCCTCCCAAACAGGTTGGGGAGCTCATCTACAAGACCTCTCCACTCAGGGCACTTGGTCTCCACAGGAGACCTCTCTAGATATCAGCCACTTGGAGCTCTGAGCAGTTTTTCTAGCTCTCAAGGTCTTCCATACCCTGCTCAGCTACAAGACAGTCCTCATTCATACGGACAATCAGTTAGCCATGTTTTATATAAACAAGCAAGGAGGTACTGGCTCTCTGTCGCTTTGCCTCAAAGCTTTAAGATTGTGGGCCTTCGCCAGAGAGCATCAAATCCATCTCCTGGCCGTATACCTTCCAGGAATCCAAAACTCTTGGGCAGACAGTCGAGTTCTGCTTCCACACGAATGGTCCCTGCACATGGACCAGGTACTCGGAATCTTTCAAGAGTGGGGAACCCCGGACATAGACCTCTTTGCAAGTCCGTGGAATGCCAAACTTCCCCGGTTCTGTTCCAGAATTCCGTGTCAGGGAGTTCAGGCCAAGGATGCCTTCCTCCTTCACTGGGGTCAAGACTTCCTGTATGCCTTTCCACCCATTCCCTTAATTTCCAAGACTCTGTTCAAGCTCCAGAGGGATCAAGGATCTATGATCCTCATAGCTCCACGCTGGCCACGCCAAGTGTGGTACCCTCTACTTCTGCATCTCTCTCAAGCTCCCTCCCTAGACTTGGGAGCTGCTCCAGACCTTCTGTCCCAGGAGGAGGGGACTTTATGGCACCCAAACCCAAAGTCCCTTCACCTCAGGGCTTGGTTGCTGAAGGCTTAGACCTTCAAGGTTGGAATCTTTCTCAGCAGGTGAAGGATATCCTCCATGCTTCCAGAAAGCCTTGAATCTTTCTCAGCAGGTGAAGGATATCCTCCATGCTTCCAGAAAGCCTTCTACTAGACATTCCTATGCTTTTAAATGGAGAAGGTTTTCCATTTGGTGTACTGAGAAGGGTCTTGACCCTCTAGCACTACCTTTGAATTCTCTATTGGAATATCTCCTGCATCTCTCCAATGCAGGCCTTAAGACGAATTCAGTAAGGGTCCATTTGAGTGCTATTGCAGCATCCCTTAAGCCTCTCAATGGACAGCCTATTTCCTCTCATCCTCTTATTGCAAGATTCATGAGAGGCCTAACTTTAACTAAACCTCCCATTAGGCCTCCTCCGGTGGCATGGGACTTAAATCTGATTCTTGGTCAGCTTATGAAGCCACCTTTTGAACCCTTAGCCACCACCTCCTTAAAATTTCTTTCCTGGAAGGTTATTTTAGTCATTGCAGTCACCTCAGCTCGCCGCATCAGTGAACTGCAGGCCTTAGTGGCTAATCCACCTTATACAAGGTTCCATCATGATAAGCTACTCCTTAGGACCAATCTACCCTTTATGCCTAAAGTGGTCTCACCTTTTCATCTTATTCAAGAGGTGTATTTACCTGTCTTTTTTCCAGGTCCTCATGCATCATGTGCAAAGAGGAATCTTCATACCCTGGATTGTAAGAGAGCTCTTGCCTTTTACTTACAAAGGACACAGCAACATAGAAAGTCTTCTCAACTCTTTGTTGCTTTTGATCCCTCTCATTTGGGACTTCCAGTCTCTAAGAGGACACTGCCCAATTGGATTGCTCAGTGTATTTCTTTTGCCTACCAGAGTAAGAACCTTTCTCTGGAGGACCATGTCACAGCTCATAATGTGAGGGCCATGGCCACCTCTATGGCTCATCTAAATTCTGTGTCCATCGACCAGATCTGTCGAGCAGCCACCTGGGCCTCGGTTCATACCTTCACAGCCCATAACTCTTTGGACAAGGACTCCCGCCGGGATGCCTTGTTTGGTCAGGCTGTTCTCAAACACCTGTTCCATGCTTAATCAACTCCTGCCCTCCTTCCCTGGATGGATGCCTGAGATCCATAGGAGGAGGTAGAGCCCTTCTCAGGGTCTCATAACCTTGGGGATCTCCCAGGCATCTCTAGCTAGGGAGTCCCCATATGTGAAGACTCATTCCTGCTTGTTTTTGGAGATAGCACAGTTACTTACCTGTATCAGGTGATCTCTGGGAACAGCAGGAATAAGTCTTCACAACCCACCCACCTCCCCTAGGAGTTGTATCTCTCTATCTATCTATCTTTCCTTTCCTCTCTCTCTTTGTCTCAGCTTTAAAACTCAAACTGGGGAGAGATGGTTAGGAAAGGCGGGAAGGCAGCGCGCAGGCGCTGTGGGATGCTCCCAAAAACTTTCCTTTTTGGGAAGCTGGGGAGCGTTCCCGCGCAGGCTCCGTCGGTACCGATGTACCCATATGTGAAGACTTATTCCTGCTGATCTCCAGGAACAAGCAGGAATAAGTCCTCACACATATGGGTACGTCGGTACCGACGGAGCCCGTGCGGGAAAGCTCCCCAGCTTCTTAGAATAGAAGCTTTTGGGACCTCCCACTGCACATGCGCACTGCCTTCCCGCCTTCCTGAACAGCTCTCCTCAGTTTCTCTTTTTCCGCGGAGCCAGCAGGTCGTGTTCCTGTCACCGCTGAAGAAATTGTTATTTTATTTGTTTCTTTAGACCGCGTACCTGCCTTCCCCATACCGATACCGGTATCGCCGGTCTTTTCTTTCTTTCTTTAAAAAATTATAATTCTTTTTTCTTATTTTTTAGCTTTTTGGTCACTTCAGAGAGGCCTCTCGGCCTACTCAATTTCTCCTCATGGAGAAGCCAGCCCCTGGATTTAAGAAGTGTACCAAATGTAATGCTGTTATTTCAGTCACAGACACCCATGAATGGTGTCTGAAATGTTTGGGGCCTGACCATTCCATACCGGACTGCCCATCTTGCTCCCACATGTCTAAACGTGGGCTGCAGAACCGGGCCAACAAATTCCATGTGCTGTTTGCTTCAGAGAATACAGCATCACAGTCATCCAGGTCTTCTTCTCCGGATGGATCTCAGGTAACCAAACCTTCTGTGGGCAAGTCCTCAAAGAGCAAATCTCCTTCAAAGCATCGAGAGGCTCTTAGCTTAGAACTTGAGGACCCTGCCCCAGCCAAACAACCCCGGCGGGAAGTCCAACTTCCAAAAACGCCAATTCAGGGGTCTCAGGTTGATATCGATGCTACGGCCTCGACAGATCACCTGTTAGCCTGCTCTGGGGTACCGGGTCACTCCGGTACCGACATCCAGGCAGCTATGGCGTCCATGGGCGATACTGTACAGTCCATGCAGCAGGCCGTCATGGCTTTCATTAAAGCTGCAACGCCATCGGTTCCGCTTTCAGCGGTTCCGGGCCCGATACCGGTATCGTCCGCCATGCCGGTATCGAGGCCGTCCACCTCTAAACGCAAGTCGGTACCGTATGGGCTTTCGCTCCATACCGGTTCCATACCCGATACGCCCGATATCGATACCGATCGGTACGCGTATCGTGCGTTAGAGGAAAGCACCGATTCCTCTGAGGATTTTCACTCCTCTGATGATTCTGCTGAGTTTTCACTCAACTTACCTGAGGAGCCCTCTTCTCCTAAAAGGAGAATGTCCCCTCCAGAGGATTTGTCCTTCCAGGACTTTGTTTTAGATATGGCTACAGCCCTTTCTATTACCACATCCTCTGAAAAGGAACCCAGATCCAAAAAACTGGATATTTTGGGATACTCAAAGGCCCCTAAGGAGGCAGTTACCCTGCCTATCCATGAAATCCTTCAAGAACAACTGATGGATTTCTGGGAAAATCCTTTGACTTTGTCTCCTTATTCCCGTAGGTTGGACACCATGTATAGGGTCCCTCCTTCTCCTGGTTTCCAAAAGACTCAATTGCCCCACCACTCTATTGTGGTGAAGTCTGCAATGAAGAAGATTAGGAGTACCAAAAGGCACTCTTCCACCCCTCCAGGACGGGAATGTAAGACTTTGGACTCTTTTGGTAGGAAAATTTTCCAGGCTAGTATGCTTATAGCCAGGATTAATTCCTACAGTCTCTATATGGGCATGTTCCTGGAGGAACTTGCCAAAAAGGTGCGGCATTTTGCCCCCTTTATCCCTGAGGATAAAAAGCAGGGATTCCTTTCCCTAGTGAAACAACTCTTAGAGGTTTCTAAGTTCTCTAATAGGGCAGCATATGATTCCTTTGAGGGAGCCAGTAGGGCTTCGGGCATTGCTATTGCAGCCCGACGTCTTGCTTGGCTCCAGGCCTCTGATCTGGAACCTTGGGTTCTAGATGGCTTACGGAATCTGCCCTGTACAGGTGAGAACTTATTTGGGGAAGAGTGGCAAATCAAAGCCACCCAGATGGATGCTGAAAATGCCACCTTGGAAAGACTTTCAAAGTCCACTTCAATTCCTACTAAGAAAAAGTCTTTTAAAAGGCCTTACTATAAGAAGGCCAGAGTTGCTTCAAATACTGGCCAGCAGTCTTCTCAACCTCGCTATACTGCTAAGCGTCAGCAATCCAAACAAGCACGAGCTAAGCCTGCAGCAGCTACTGTAGCTCAGCAGGCTCCAACCCCTCAGGGGTTTTGACTTGCTCCTAGGGAACTTGCCACTTCTGGTTCTAACACAACCAGAACCTCTCACCATACCCGGAAGGTTGGTTCACTTTGCTCCCAGATGGGAACAAATCACAACAGAACAATGGACCCTCTCTATCATTCGAGAGGGTTACAAACTTCATTTCTCCAGCCTTCCTCCCCATCATATGGTGAGACCATTCAATTCTCCCCCATCTCTCCTAACCCTGTTGGGTCAAGAGGTTTCCTCTCTTCTTGCCCAAGGGGCCATAGAAGAGGTTCCTCTTCCTCAACAAGGGTCCGGTTTCTACTCCCCTTATTTTCTCATTCCAAAGAAGACAGGGGGATTCAGACCAATCCTAGATCTGAGAGAATTGAACAAATTTCTCTTCAAGGAGAAATTCAAAATGCTGTCTCTCGGCATTCTCCTTCCTTACCTCCAGGGTCAGGACTGGCTTTGTTCTCTAGACCTACAGGATGCGTATACACATATACTCATCCATCCATCCCACAGAAAGTATCTTCGCTTTCTGTTTCAGGGAAAACATTTCCAATACAGAGTACTCCCCTTCGGTCTAGCCTCTGCTCCAAGAGTATTCACAAAATGCATGGCAGTCGTAGCCGCATTTCTAAGAGGCATGGGAATCTTTGTCTTCCCATATCTGGACGACTGGCTCATCCGAGCTCCAACTCAGTCACAGGCCCAGATTTCCCTGGACCACACAAGGAGCCTTTTGCAGTATCTGGGACTGGTAGTAAACCTTCCCAAGTCCCAACTCATCCCTACTCAATCTCTAGAATTCATAGGGGCCCAGTTGGACACCATCACTGCAAGGGCCTACCTTCCACATGTTCGAGGCCAGCGCCTCCTGAGTTTGGCCTCCCAAGCTCAGTCCAGCACTCACTTGACAGCCAGGGAAATGCTACGCCTACTGGGTCATATGGCCTCCACAGTGCATGTGGTGCCCTATGCTCGTCTTCATATGAGAGCAGCTCAATGGACCCTGGCCACTCAGTGGACTCAGGCGTCAGGAGCGCTCTCAGACCAAATACAAACCTCCGATCGTCTGTTTTGGTCCCTCCACTGGTGGACTTCCACCAAGAATCTGTTGTTGGGGGCTCCATTTCAACCATTGCTACCCCAAGCAACCCTCACAACAGATGCCTCCCAAACAGGGTGGGGAGCCCATCTGCAAACTCGCTCCACTCGGGGCACTTGGTCTCTACAGGAGACCACCCTTCATATCAATCTTCTGGAACTGCGAGCAATTTACCTTGCCCTCAAGGTCTTCCACTCCCTCCTAGCCAACCTCACTGTCCTAGTTCAGACGGACAATCAGGTGGCCATGTTTTACATAAACAAACAAGGAGGGACGGGCTCTCTGTCGCTTTGCAACGAAGCTCTAAGACTATGGGCCTTCGCCAGAGAGCATCAGATTCACCTGCTAGCAGTGTATCTCCCAGGAGTTCAAAACTCTCGGGCAGACAGGCTCAGTCGAGTTCTGCTGCCACACGAATGGTCCCTACATTTGGACCAAATAAACCGAATCTTTCAGGAATGGGGGACCCCGGACATAGACCTCTTTGCAAGTCCGTGGAATGCCAAACTTCCCCGGTTCTGTTCCAGAACTCCGTGTCAGGGAGCTCAGGCTACGGACGCCTTTCTCCTGAATTGGAGTCAGGCATTCCTATATGCCTTTCCACCCATTCCTTTGATTCCCAAGACTCTGTTCAAACTCCAGAGGGATCATGGAACTATGATCCTCATAGCTCCACGCTGGCCACGCCAAGTGTGGTTCCCTCTACTTCTACAGCTCTCCCAGGGATCCTACTTGGATCTGGGAGCTGCGCCAGACCTCCTGTCTCAGGAGGAGGGGACTTTGTGGCACCCAAACCCCAAATCCCTTCACCTCAGTGCTTGGTTACTGAAGGCTTAAGCCTTCAAGACTTTCATCTTTCCCAACCAGTGAAAGATATCCTTTCTGCCTCTAGGAAACCCTCTACCAGGCGTTCCTATGCTTTCAAATGGAAACGTTTTTCCATTTGGTGTGCTCAGCAGGGGTCTTGACCCTCTGGCACTTCCTTTGAATTCTCTTCTTGATTATCTCCTGCATCTATCCAATGCAGGCCTCAAGACGAATTCGGTAAGAGTCCATTTAAGTGCTATTGCAGCATCCTTGCAACATATAAATGGACAACCTATCTCCTCTCATCCTCTTGTTGCAAGATTCATGAGAGGCCTGACTCTCACTAAACCTCCCATCAGACCACCCCCGGTCGCATGGGATTTGAATCTAGTGCTCGGTCAACTTATGAAGCCACCTTTTGAGCCAATGTTTTCCACCTCCTTGAAATTTCTTTCCTGGAAGGTCATCTTCCTCATTGCAGTCACTTCGGCTCGCCGCATCAGTGAGCTGCAGGCTTTAGTGGCTAATCCACCTTACACAAGATTTCATCATGATAAGGTTGTCCTTAGGACGAATCCCCACTTTATGCCTAAAGTGGTCTCGCCTTTTCATCTTAATCAAGAGGTATATCTACCTGTCTTTTTTCCAGCTCCTCATGCATCCAATGCAGAGAGGAACCTTCATACTCTGGATTGTAAAAGAGCTCTCGCTTTTTACCTTAATAGGACTCAGCCACATCGAAAGTCTTCTCAACTTTTTGTGGCCTTTGATCCTTCCCATTTGGGACTTCCAGTCTCCAAGCGTACACTTTCCAATTGGATTGCTCAGTGTATTTCTTTTGCTTACCAGAGCAAAAACATTTCTCTGGAAGGCCATGTCACTGCTCACAATGTGAGGGCCATGGCAACTTCTATGGCTCATCTGCACTCTGTTTCCATAGATCAGATCTGTCGAGCCGCTACCTGGGCCTCGGTTCATACCTTCACAGCCCATTACTGTTTGGACAAGGACTCCCGCCGGGATGCCTTGTTTGGCCAGGCTGTCCTCAAGCACCTGTTCCATTCCTAAACAACTCCTGCCCACCTTCCCAGAATGGATGCCTGAGATCCATACGAAGATGGCGAACCTTACAGGGGATCCCATGCATCTAAGCTAGGGAGTCCCCATATGTGAGGACTTATTCCTGCTTGTTCCTGGAGATAGCACAGTTACTTACCTGTAACAGGTGATCTCTGGGAACAGCAGGAATTAGTCCTCACAACCCACCCACCTCCCCTAGGAGTTGTATCTTTTATCTATCTATCTTCCTGTCCTCTCTCTGTTGACTCAGCTATAAACTCGAAACTGAGGAGAGCTGTTCAGGAAGGCGGGAAGGCAGTGCGCATGTGCAGTGGGAGGTCCCAAAAGCTTCTATTCTAAGAAGCTGGGGAGCTTTCCCGCACGGGCTCCGTCGGTACCGACGTACCCATATGTGTGAGGACTAATTCCTGCTGTTCCCAGAGATCACCTGTTACAGGTAAGTAACTGTGCTTTCCCAGAGATCACCTGTTACAGGTAAGTATCTGTGCTTTCCCTGTCACCACAGAAAATTCCGTCTTTAAATTTCTTTTCTTGTGGTCGCGTTTGCCTACCGCATGACGCCTACCGGTACCACCGGTTCCTTTCTTTTCTTTTCATACAAAAAAAAAAAGAACTTAGGCTTTAGACTGTTTCTTTTCAGTAACCTTTCTCTTTGGTGCTAGGTGCCATTTTGGGCACTAGGCCCCATATTCCTAAATCATGGAAAAACCAACTAGTGGTTTTAAAAAAATGTATTAAGTGTCGCGGTACCATTTCCGTCAATGACACCCATGACTGGTGTCTGAAATGATTAGGACCTGAACATTCTCCAACTGAATGTCTCTCCTGCATGAGGATGACTAAAAGAGGAAGACAGAACCGGGCTGCAAAGCTCGGTACCCTCTTTTCTTCAGATGCCAGATCCATTGCATCGATATCGTCAAGGGCCTCTTTTTTCCTCCATGGATCTCAGGTAACTAAACATAAAAGCCGGTCCTCAAAGGGTAGCTCTCCTGCTAAGCATCGAGAGGCCATTGGCATTGCCCTTGAGGGAACCCCACCTGCAAAACAACCCCGGCGGGAGGCTTCGGCTTCCAAAGCATCAATGGGGCTTCAGGATGTTCTCGAGGCCTCAACCTCGCAAGAACTACATGTGCCATGTTCAGGGGTTCCGGCCGTCCTTACCGGTACCAACACCCAGGCATCGGCAGCGTCGATAGACCAGAGGTTCCTCGCTATCGAGCGCAGCATCGCAGCTCTTGTTTCAGCTGCGGTACCGGTGGTCCCACGGGCATCAGTACCGGTACCGGTGGTCCCATGGGCATCAGTACCGACATTGGTACCGACACTGACGATACCGGTACCAACGGTACCGGCACCGGTGGGAACCCTTCCCATGCCATTTCTGGCTGGAATTGACAAAGCGGTACCGGATCAGCTCGGTACCGACTTCGATCGGTACCGGGATCGTGCTTTGCAAGAGCATCGGGGTAAGGAATACTTCGATTCCTCAGATTCCGAAGACTCTTGACAATTCTGCTGGCACTAGAGGGTTTCTCCTAGAAGATCCCTCTTCTCCCCAACGCAGAATGTCACCTCCAGAGGACATGTCTTTTCAGGATTTCATCCGTGATATGGCCAAAGGTCTTTCAATCACAGTAGCTCCTGAAGACGAACCCAGAGCAAAGGAATTGGAAATTCTCCAATATCCTAAAGCTCCTATAGAAACATAGAAACATGACGACAGAAAAAGACCACATGGCCTATCTAGTCTGTCCTTCCATAACTACAACAGTCTACTTTTTACATTTAGAGATCCTCTGTGTTGGTCCCATGCTTTTTTGAATTCAGTTACTGTCGTCATCTCTACCACCTCCACTGGGAGACTATTCCACGGATCCACTACTCTTTCCGTAAATAAATATTTCCGCATATCACTCCTGAATCTATCTCCCTTCACCCTCACCCCATGTCCCCTCGTAGCAGAACTTGCTTTCAATTGAAAGAGGCTCTCTCCCTGAACATTTATGCCACGGAGGTATTTAAACATCTCAATCATATCACCTCTATCCCGCCTTTCCTCTAAGGTGTACATATTAAGATCCTTAACTCTGTCCTCATATGCTTTATAATGAAACCCACTAATCATTTTAGTAGCCACCCTCTGCACCGACTCCATCCTGTTCACATCCTTTTGAAGGTGCCGTCTCCAGAATTGCACACCATACTCCAAATGAGGTCGCACCAAAGACTTATACAGAGGCATTATCACCTCCTTTTTTCTGCTAGCCATTCCTCTCCGTATGCACCCAAGCATCCTTCTAGCTTTTGCCGTCGCCTTTTCTACCTGTTTAGCTACCTTAAGATCATCAGACACAACCACGCCTAGGTCCCGCTTTTCTTTAGTGGACAAAAGTACTTCACCTCCTATACTGTATTGCTCCCTTGGATTGCTGCAGCCCAAATGCATGACCTTACATTTTTTAACATTAAATCCCAGCTGCCAAATTCTAGACCATTCTTCAAACTTAGCTAGATCCCTCCTCATGTTATCTACACCTTCCTGGTTGTCTACTCTATTGCAGATTTTGGTATCATCTGCAAAGAGGCAAACCTTACCCGACAGCCCTTCTGCTATATCACTAACAAAGATGTTAAAAAGAATCGGACCAAGGACAGATCCCTGGGGCACACCACTGGTAACATCCTTCTCCTCAGAGTGAGCTCCATTTACTTGTACTCTTTGTCGCCTCCCACCCCACCGATTTCTAACCCAAGCAGTAACTTTAGGGTCCATCCCTAGGGTGCTCAGTTTGTTTATAAGTCGCCTGTGAGGAACAGTGTCAAAGGCTTTACTGAAATCTAAATACACCACATCTAGAGCTCTCCCTCGGTCCAACTCCCTGGTCACCCAGTCAAAGAAATCAATCAGATTTGTCTGACAAGATCTGCCTCTGGTGAATCCATGCTGCCTCGGATCCTATAAACCGCTGGACTCCAGAAACCTCACTATTTTCTCTTTCAGCAGCGTTTCCAATAATTTACTAACCACCGAAGTTAAACTAACCGGCCTGTAGTTTTCAACCACATCCTTACTTCTGCTTTTGTGTAAAGGCACCACATGAGCCTCTCTCCAGTCCTTTGGCACCACTCCCGACTCCAATGAGGCATTGAAAAGGTCAGTCAGTGGAGTTGCTAGAACGTCCCCAAGTTCCCTCAGTATTCTAGGGTGTATCCCATCCGGTCCCATCGCTTTGTCTACTTTAAGTTGAGCTAGTTTCTCACAAACACAGTCTTCTGAAAATTGTTAAAGATGTCCCTCGCTTCTGTTCTTATTTGTGGGTGTTTTCTGAGGTCCTGCTCCTGGTTCTTCATCTGTGAACACAGAACAAAAATATTTGTTAAGCAATTCCGCTTTATCCTTATCAGCTTCTACATATTCCCCCCCTGCACCCTTGAGTCAGACAATACCACTTTTGCCCTTCCTCTTTTCACTAATATATCTGAAAAATGTCTTATCCCCCATTTTATTGCATTGGCTATTTCCTCCTCCTTTTGAATCTTTGCCTTCTTGACTACTTTGCTAGCTTCTCTAAGTTTTTCCAAATACAGATGCCTGTCTTCCTCTCTCTGTGATCTCTTGTATTTCATGAAGGCCTCCCTCTTTTTCTTCACTTTTTCAGCTACTTCCTTCGAAAACCATAGCGGTCTCCTTTTCCTTTTGCCTTTATTTACCATTTTAACAAAAAGGTTGGTTGCCCTTAAAATACCCCCTTTCAGTTTTGCCCACTGTTTTTCTACATCCCCCAGCTGTTCCCATCCCACTAACGACTCCCTGAGGTATTGGCCCATCTTCGCAAAGCTAGTTTTCCTAAAGTCTAAGATCCTCACCTTGGAATGGATTCTAACATCCCTAGTCCTAATACTGAACCACACCATCTGGTGATCACTGGATACAAAATGATCTCCCACTACAACATCAGAAACACTTTCACCATTGGTAAGCACCAAGTCCAGTATGGCCCCTTCACGTGTGGGGTCTGTTACCAATTGCCTGAATAGTTCTCCCTGTAGAGAATCCAGGATCTCCTTACTTCTAGATGATACTGCAGCAGGAATGTGCCAATCAACATCTGGCATATTGAAATCTCCTATCAGTAGCACTTCCCCTTTCCTAGCAATGCTGCGTATGTCTTCAATTAACTCTCTGTCCACCTCTTCCTCTTGTGAGGGAGGTCTGTATATCACACCAATGCAAATAGATTTCTCTTTCCCTCTTTCTAGTTACCCCACAATGCCTCCTCTCTCCCTTTTAAGCTCTGTAATTCCAAAGCTTTAATAGTAGTTTTTACATATAGTGCCACTCCTCCTCCCCTTCTTCCTACCCTGTCCTTTCTGAATAAAGTATAGCCAGGTATAGTTACATCCCAGTCATGGTTTTCTGTGAACCATGTTTCTGTAACTGTCACTAAATCCAAGTCAGCCACTCCCACCAAAGCTTCAACTTCAGGTATCTTATTTCCCATGGAGGCAGCCACTCTGCCTATCCATGAAATTCTGCATAGCTTGATGTTCAGAATGTGGGAGACACCTCTGACTACTTCTCCTCACTCTAGGAGACTTGATACTATGTATCGAGTTCCGCCATGTCCTGGATTTTAGAAAACTCAGCTGCCACACTATTCAATGGTAGTGGAATCAGCCATGCGTAGGATGAAAAGTGCAAAGAGGCATGCATCCAATCCTCCAGGTCGTGAATGCAGGACTCTGGATGCTTTTGGACGCAGGACTTTTCAAGCTTCTATGCTTTCAGCTAGGATCAGTTCATATATCCTATATATGGGAATGTTCCTCAAGGAAGTTACAGGAGACTTGGAACTTATCAGCCCATTTCTCCCAGATAAGAGACAAGATTTTCTTGCTCTAGTTAAGCATGCTCAGGATGTCTCCAAGTTTGTCAATCATGCAGCCTTTGACTGCTTCGAATGCATCAGCAGAACTTCTGCTATTGCCATTGGCGCATGATGGATTGCCTGGCTACAGGCATCAGACTTGGGTAAAGGACAAGTTAGGCAACATTCCTTGCACGGGGGAGAATCTCTTCGGCAAGAACTGGCAAAGGCTAATGAGTTAGATGCTGACAATTCTACCTTAGATAGATTGTCAAAATCTATAGCCAATCCAGCCAAAATGAAGCCTTATAAAAACCCCTCTTTTAGCAAAAAGAGGAAGTTTTATCCTTCCTATACCCAGTAGAGTCAAACTCCAGGTCAGGTTGCCCAAAAGGGACAAACTAGACAGCAAAAGAAGCCAAAAGGCCCGAGAGCCCAACCAGCTCTCCAGGTTCAGCCCCCTCAAGGGCTTTGACTCCTTCCTAGAGAGCTTTGCCTTCTTCCTAGAGAGCTTTGCCTCCCTGCCTCTGAGGGGTCCCCAACCTCCCAATATTCCAGGCAGGTTATGCCACTTTGTCAACAGATGGCATCAGATAACAGCAGAAGATTGGACTTTGTCCATTGTAGGAGAGGGGGTACAAACTTCATTTTCACAGCATGCCCCCTCCTACAATTCTAAAGCAATTAAATTCACAAACCTCTGCAGACATTCTGCTAGATCATCAGGTCTCCACACTTATTGCCCAAGGGGCAATAGAGGAAGTACCCAGTCTTCAACAGGGTGCAGGGTTCTACTCCCCCTATTTTCTTATTCCAAAGAAAACAGGAGGACACAGACCCATTCTAGACCTCAGAGAATTGAACAAATATTTGTTTCGAGAGAAATTCAAAATGATTTCTCTAGGAAATCTTCTGCCATACCTTCAAAGCCAAGATTGACTTTGCTTTCCAGACTTAAAGGATGCATACACTCACATTCTCATCCATCCAGATCACAGGAAATTTTTACGTTTCCTTTTCAGGGGAAGATATTTCCAGTACAGGGTTCTTCCTTTTGGTCTGGCTTCAGCACCAAGGGTATTCACGAAATGCATGGCAGTAGTAGCTGCATTTCTATGAACCGTGCGGATTTTCTTCTTCCCCTACTTAAACGACTGGCTCATTCGAGTCCCAACAGTTGCAGAGGCCAGCACTGCACTGTCCCATACAATGCGAATCCTCCAATACTTGGGATTGGTAATAAACTTCCCAAAATCTCAACTAGTTCCTTCCCAATGCCTAGAATTCATAGGAGCCTGTCTGGATACCAGACAGGCAAGGGCTTTCCTTCCACTAGCCCGGTGTCTTTGCATAATGCAACTAGCTTCTCAAGCAGCAGGCAAATCCTCCCTCACTGCTCGGGAGCTACTACAGTTACTGGGACATATGGCATCCACGGTTCATGTAGTCCCATATGCTCGCCTCCAAATGCGAGCAGCTCAGTGGACCCTCTCCACACAGTGGACACAGGCCACGGGTCATTTGTCCGACAAAATAACAATCTCTCAATGACTAATTTTGTCCTTCCAATGGTGGCAATCACTAAAAAATCTGACACTGGGGTCTCCTTTCCATCAACCCCTCTTTCAGGCCACCCTAACAACAGATGCATCACAGGTGGGTTGGGGAGCACACCTGAATCATCTCTCTACCCAGGGCACCTGGACTCCACAGGAGGTTGGTTTACACATAAACCACCTGGAATTAAGAGCAATCTATTTAGCTCTTCAAGTGTTTCATGCCCAGCTCAGCTACAAGACAGTCCAGACGGACAATCAAGTAGCCATGTTCTATGTGAACAAGCAGGGCGGAACAGGCTCTCTGTCGTTATGCAACAAAGCTTTACGACTCTTGGCCCTCTCCAGAGAGCATCAAATTCACCTTCTAGTGATATATCTTCCAGGCATTGAAAACCTTTGGGCAGACAAACTCAGTCGAGTACTGCTGCCTCACGAGTGGTCCCTCCACCTAGACCAGATGGCAAAGATATTTCATCTCTGGGGCACTCCAGACATAGACCTCTTTGCAAGTCCACTGAATGCCAAATTTCCCCGCTTCTGTTCCAGGATTCCGGCTCACAACTGTCAGGCAAGGGATGCCTTCCTCCTTCACTCGGGTCAGGATTTCCTTTATGCCTTCCCACCCATTCCCCTCATCCCCAAAACACTCTTCAAGCTTCAGAGAGACAGGGGTCACATGATTCTCATAGCACCACAATGGCCACGCCAAACGTGGTATTCCCTGCTTCTACATCTCTCTCAAGCGGCACCTCTGGAGTTAGTGCACACTCCATATCTCCTTTCCCAGGAGAACGGGACGCTATGGCACTGGAATCCCCAGTCCCTGCACCTCACGGCCTGGTTGCTGAAGGCTTAGACCTCCAAGATTTCAACTTGTCCCAGCAGGTAAAAGGTATTCTTCAGACTTCTAAGAAACTTTCCACAAGAAGATCTTATGCCTTCAATTGGAAACGTTTTACTATATGGTGCTCCAGGAAGGGATTAAACCCCCTGGTCATACCCTTAGAATCAATACTAGAGTATCTCCTTCACTTATCGAATTCTGGTTTAAAGATCAATTCGGTAAGAGTCCTTCTTAGTGCAATTGCAGCTTCTTATAAGCCTCTAAATAGACAACCAATTTCCTCTCATCCACTCCTATCAAGATTTATGAGAGGCCTTTTATTAACTAAACCTCCCATCAAGCCACCACCGGTGGCATGGGATCTAAATCTAGTTCTCGGGCAGCTCATGAAGCCGCCTTTTGAACCTTTGGCCACTACAGCCCTTAAGTTTTTGACCTGGAAGGTCATCTTCCTAATTGCAATCACCTCTGCCCGTTGCATTAGTGAATTGCAAGCTTTAGTGGCTGATCCTCCTTATACTAGGTTTCATCATGATACGGTTGTTCTTCGAACTCACCCACACTTTATTCCAAAGGTGGTTTCGCCTTTTCATTTAAACCAGTGAATTTATCTTCCTGTGTTTTTTCCGAGGCCTCACGCCTCTAAAGCCGAAAGAAACCTTCATACTTTGGATTGTAAAAGGGCCTTAAGCTTTTACATACAAAGAACACAGCAACATAGAAAGTCCTCACAACTTTTTATAGCTTTTGACCCTAGTCATTTGGGACTTCCAGTCTCCAAAATAACTTTATCTAAATGGATTGCCCAATGCATATCCTTTGCTTATGAGAGTAAGGGTCTTCCTCTTCAGGACCATGTCACAGCTCATAACGTGAGAGCCATGGCAGCTTCTATAGCTAATCTTCACTCTGTGCCTATTGATTACATTTGTCGAGCAGCCACCTGGGCTTCGGTACACACCTTCACAGCCCACTACTGCCTGGATAAAGCCTCCCATCGGGATGCCCTCTTTGGCCAAGCTGTACTTCAAACTCTTTCAGACCTAATTCATCTCCTACCCACCAACCCTGGTGGAATGCCAGAGATCAATGGGAGGAAGGATGCCTACCTTTTTAGGGTGGCACCTTCCTGGGGCTATCTCCCTGGCATCTTCAGCTAGGGAGTCCCTATATGTGAAGACTACATTCCTGCTTGTTCCTGGAGATAGCGTAGTTACTCACCTGTAACAGGTGATCTCCGGGAACAGCAGGAATTTAGTCTTCATAACCCACTCACCAACCTCCCCTAGGAGTTGTCTCTCTCTCTCTTTGTCTCTTTCCTTTCTCCCTCTATCCTTTCACTCAGCTACAAACTTAACTGAAGAGGGACAGTTGGAAAGGCGGGAAGGCAGCGCGCATGTGCTGAGGGATGATCCCAAAAGCGTTCCTATTGGAAGCTGGGGAGCGTTCCCGCGCAGGCTCCATCGGTACCGAGGATACCCCATATGTTAAGACTAAATTCCTGCTGTTCCTGGAGATCAAGCCATGGTATTTTCAATAACATCATATGGATGTGAAAGCTGGACAGTGAAAAAGATAGGAAGAAAATTGATGCCTTTGAATTATGGTGCTGGCGGCGAATACTGTGTATGCCATGGACTGCCCGAAGAACAAACCAGTCTGTACTAGAGGAGATCAAACCTAAGCTTTCTTTATAAGCTCAGATGACAAGACTTCGACTTTCATACTTTGGACACATCATGCGGAGAGAGAGATCATTAGAGAAAGACATCATGCTTGGCAAGATAGAAGGTCAACGCAAAAGAGGAAGACCAGCAATGAGATGGATCGATACAATAACAGCAGCTACGGGTACCAGTCTGTCAACAATGAGCCGTCTGACTGAAGATCGAACACAATTTAGGATAGCTATCCAGAGGGTCGCCATGAGTCGACTCACTCAACGGCACTTAACAACAACAACATGTACATTATTACCATTTTTACAATTATTTGTTTATAATTGTTTATTAACAGACCTATGAATTTTGTATAGTATTAATGATATATTTTGGTTTTAAATGTTTTTAGTTATTGTAGAGGTCACTAACTCTTGAAGGTGTCCTGGCTGAAACACACGTCTGGTTGACCACCTAGTTTCTAAATAAACATCCATCTCCAGGAACAAGCAGGAATGAGTCTTCACATATGGGTACGTCGGTACCGACGGAGCCTGCACGGGAACGCTCCCCAGCTTTCCAAAAAAGGAAAGCTTTTGGGAGCATCCCACAGCGCCTGCGCGCTGCCTTCCCGCCTTTCCAACCGCCTCTCTCCAGTTCTTCTTTCCGCGGAGCCAGCAGGTCGTGTTCCTGTCACCGCTGAAGAAGTTCTTTGTTTTATTTTATTTCTTGGATCGCGCGTCTGCCTTCTCCGACATCAAACCGGTACCGCCGGTCTTTCTTTCTTTTCTTAAAAAAAAAGAAATTTTTCCCTCACTTAGTGTGTTTTTCCTTTTTGGGCCTTAGGCCTCACGAAACCTTTTCCTCATTGGAAAACCAGCCTCCGGGTTTAAAAAATGCACTAAGTGCAGCGGTACTATTTCTGTTACCGACACCCATGAATGGTGTCTCAAATGTTTAGGTCCTGACCACTCCATTTTGGATTGTTCGTCCTGCTCCTTGATGTCCAAACGAGGTTTACAGAACCGAGCAGCCACGCTCCATGTTCTGTTTCCCTCTGATGCAGCTTCAGTGGCATCGACGTCTTCCAGGGCTGCTTCCTCCCATGGATCTCAGGTAACCAAACATAAAACCAGCCGGTCCTCGAAGGGTAGATCTCCTTCCAAGCATCGAGATGCCTCCGGGCTTGCCCTCGAGGATCCTGCACCGGCAAAACTACCCCGGCGGGAAGCTCCGGCTTCCAAAGCTCCACCTATGGGGTTACAGGTTGACATCGATGGCACGGCCTCGACCGATCACCTGTTAGAATGCTCTGGGGTACCGGCACAATCTTCCAGTACCGAATTACAGGCATTCATGGCGTCGATGGATCAGAATGTTCTATCCATGCAGCAGGCTATCACGGCCTTCATTCAAGCTGCGACGCCGCTGATACCACAACAAACTTGGTTGTCGGTATCAGCCCAGGTACCGACTGCATCGACATCGGCCATGGTGTCGACTGCAACGGTTCCCTGCCCAGGGGTGCCCATCGGTACCGATAACGCCCGATGATGATACGGCTCGGTACGCATATCGAGCTTTGAAAGAGCACCCTGACAGTCGATAATTTGATTCCTCCGAAGATTCTGATGCATCGGAGGCGTCTGCTGAAGTATCCATAGCCCTTCCTGAAGAGCCGCCTTCTCCAAAAAGAAGAATGTCTCCTCCAGAAGACTTGTCCTTTCAAGACTTCATAAGAGAAGTGGCTAAAGGGCTTTCTATTTCGGTAACCTCTGAATCAGAGCCTAGAGCTAAAAAATTACATATTTTAGGTTATCCCAAGGCTCCTAAGGAGGCAGTCTTCTTGCCAATTCATGAGATTCTTTATGATCACATGATTGACTTATGGGAGACTCCTCTCACTATCTCTCCTCATTCTCATAGGTTGGACACTATGTACCGTATCCCTCCTTGTCCTGGTTTTCATAAAACACAGCTTCCTCAGCATTCTATCGTGGTGGAGTCGGCTATGAAAAAGATAAAGAGTGCAAAAAGACACTCCTCTGCTCCTCCAGGAAGAGAATGCAGGACCTTGGATGCTTTTGGTAGGAAAATCTTCCAAGCCAGTATGCTCATTGCCAGAATCAGCTCCTATAGTCTTTATATGGGGATGTTTCTGAAAGAAGTTGCAGATAAGCTACACACTTTCCTTCATTTTCTTCCAGAGGATAAAAGGGAAGAATTTCTTATTTGACTTAAGCATACTCAAGATATTTCAAAGTTTTCCAACCGTGCAGCTTTTGACTCCTTTGAGGGTGCCAGCAGAGTTTCGGCCATTGCCATAGCTGCACGCAGAATTGCTTGGCTCCAAGCTTCTGATCTAGAATCTTGGGTCCAGGATGGCTTGGGAAATCTTCCTTGTACAGGAGAAAACCTGATTGGCAAAGATTGACAAATAAAAGCCATTCAAATGGATGCAGAAAATTCTGCTTTGGATAGACTTTCAAAGTCAACCTCCATTCCTACCAAGAAAAAACCTTTCAAGAAGTCTTTTTTTTCAAGAAAGGCAGATTCCATCCTGCTTCTGGCCAGCAATCTTCTTCAGGTCGTTTTGCTGCTAAGCGTCAGCAACCTAAGCAAGCCAGGCCTAAGCCTACAGGGGCTGCTGCAACTCAGCAGACACAGCCTCCTCAGGGCTTTTGACTTGATGCTAGAGAACTTAGCCTTTCTGGCTCTGAAACAGCCAGAGCCTCTCACCATTCCAGGAAGGTTAGCTCACTTTGCTCCCAGATGGGAGCAAATTACAACAGAGCAGTGGACCCTCTCCATCATAAGGGAGGGGTTCAAACTTCATTTATCAAACCTTCCTCCTCACACCATGGTGAGACATTTCAGTTCTCCAACATCTCTCCTCGACCTTCTAGGTCAGGAGGTGGCTGCCCTTCTTGCCCAAGGGGCAATAGAAGAGGTACCTCTTCTTCAACAAGGGTCAGGGTTTTACTCCCCCCTACTTTCTGATCCCAAAGAAAACAGGGGGCTACAGACCCATATTAGATCTCAGAGAATTGAACAAATTTCTATGCAAGGAGAAATTCAAGATGCTTTCTCTGGGCACTCTCCTTCCATACCTTCAGAGTCAGGATTGACTTTGTTCTCTAGATCTCAAGGATGCGTACACCCATGTCCTCATCCATCCATCTCACAGAAGGTTCCTCCGTTTCCTTTTCCAAGGGAAGCATTACCAATACAGGGTGCTTCCTTTCGGTCTGGCCTCTGCTCCAAGAGTGTTCACCAAATGCATGGCAGTAGTAGCTGCATTTCTACGCACTCTGGGGATATTTGTATTCTCATACCTGGACGACTGGCTCATCCGAGCTCCATCTCAGTCAGAGACCCAGACTGCCCTGGACTGCACAAGGCGCATTCTGCAGTATCTGGGACTTGTGGTAAATCTCCCAAAGTCCCAGCTCACCCCTACTCAGTCCCTAGAGTTCATAGGTGCCTGGCTAGATACTACCACTGCAAGGGCCTATCTTCCTCAGGCCCGTTGCCTACGCCTAGTGCAGTTAGCCTCCCAGATTCAGACAAAGAGCCATTTAACTGCCCGGGAGATGCTACAACTGCTAGGCCACATGGCATCCACAGTGCATGTGGTCCCCTATGCTCGCCTTCACATGAGAGCAGCTCAATGGACTTTGTCCACCCAGTGGACTCAAGCTTCAGGGGGTTTGACAGACAAAATAGCAACCTGCAGGCGCCTCTTTTGGTCTCTACAGTGGTAGAAGTCCTCCCAAAATCTGTTGCTGGGGTCCGCCTTCCAACAGTTGTTGCCCCAAGCAACCCTCACAACAGATGCCTCCCCAACAGGTTGGGGAGCTCTTCTACAAGACCTCTCCACTCAGGGCACTTGGTCTCCACAGGAGACCTCTCTACATATCAACCACTTGGAGTTCCGAGCAGTTTTTCTAGCTCTCAAGGTCTTCCATACCCTGCTCAGCTACCAGACAGTCCTCATTCATACGGACAATCAGGTAGCCATGTTTTACATAAACAAGCAAGGAGGAACTGGCTCTCTGTCGCTTTGCAACGAAGCTTTAAGATTGTGGGCCTTCGCCAGAGAGCATCAAATCCATCTCCTGGCCGTATACCTTCCAGGAATCCAAAACTCTTGGGCAGACAGACTCAGTCGAGTTCTGCTTCCACACGAATGGTCCCTGCACATGGGCCAGGTACTCAGAATCTTTCAAGAGTGGGGAACCCCGGACATAGACCTCTTTGCAAGTCCGTGGAATGCCAAACTTCCCCGGTTCTGTTCCAGAATTCCGTGTCGGGGAGTTCAGGCCAAGGATTCCTTCCTCCTTCACTAGGGTCAAGACTTCCTGTATGCCTTTCCACCCATTCCCTTAATTCCCAAGACTCTATTCAAGCTCCAGATGGATCAAGGATCTATGATCCTCATAGCTCAACGCTGGCCACGCCAAGTGTGGTAGCCTCTACTTCTGCATCTCTCTCAAGCTCTCTCCCTAGACTTGGGAGCTGCTCCAGACCTCCTGTCCCAGGAGGAGGGAACTTTGTGGCACCCAAACCCCAAGTTCCTTCACCTCAGAGCTTGGTTGCTGAAGGCTTAGACCTTCAAGGTTGGAATCTTTCTCAGCAGGTGAAGGATATCCTCCATGCTTCCAGAAAGCCTTCTACTAGACGTTCCTATGCTTTTAAATGGAAAAGGTTTTCCATTTGGTGTGCTGAGAAGGGTCTTGACCCTCTAGCACTACCTTTTAATTCTCTATTGGAATATCTCCTGCATCTCTCCAATGCAGGCCTTAAGACAAATTCAGTAAGGGTCCATTTGAGTGCTATTGCAGCATCCCTTAAGCCTCTCAATGGATAGCCTATTTCCTCTCATCCTCTTATTGCAAGATTCATGAGAGGCCTAACTTTAAGGAAACCTCCCATTAGGCCTCCTCCGGTGGCATGGGACTTAAATCTGGTTCTTGGTCAGCTTATGAAGCCACCTTTTGAACCCTTAGCCACCACCTCCTTGAAATTTCTTTCCTGGAAGGTTATTTTCCTCATTGCAGTCACATCAGCTCGCTGCATCAGTGAGCTACAGGCCTTGGTGGATAATCCTCCTTATACAAGGTTTCATCATGATAAGGTAGTCCTCAGGACCAATCCACACTTTATGCCTAAAGTGGTCTCACCTTTTCATCTGAACCAATAGGTATATTTACCTGTCTTCTTTCCAGGTCCTCATGCATCAAGTGCAGAAAGGAATTTTCATACCCTGTATTGTAAAAGTGCTCTTGCCTTTTACTTACAAAGGACTCAGCAACATAGAAGGTCTTCCCAACTCTTTGTTGCTTTTGATCCTTCTCATTTAGGACTTCCAGTCTCTAAAAGGACACTGTCCACTTGGATTGCTCAGTGTATTTCTTTCGCCTACCAGAGTAAGAACCTTTCTCTGGAAGGCCATGTCACAGCTCACAATGTGAGGGCCATGGCAACAACTTTGGCTCATCTAAATTCTGTGTCCATCGACCAGATCTGTCGAGCAGCCACATGGGTCTCGGTTCATACCTTCACGGCCCATTATTGTTTGGACAAGTACTCCCGCCGGGATGCCTTGTTTGGTCAGGCTGTCCTTAAACACCTGTTCCATACTTGAGCAACTCCTACCCTCCATCCCTGTTTAGATGCCTGGGATCACTGTTCCCTCTAAGCTGTGCGCGTGTGCGCGCGCACACATCTCGCCGAGTGAGCGCACATACTTTACAACAGAGCGCACAAAAACTACGGTTCTGATTCTGATAGAAAACAGCACAGATGTCTTAAAATTTAAAAGTTGTTGTGTATTTACGGTTTTCACAAGTTCTACAATATTTTCTAGTGCAATCAGTGTGGTGTACATACTGTATTCTGACATGTAGTCAAATTTTAAAGTATTTAACTCCGAGTGTCGTTATGTGGCGCACCAAAATTTAACCTTCCTTCAAAAGCTGCACAGCTGATATTTTATGCGCACACAGCCTACAGAAAATTAGAGGGAACATTGCCTGGGATCCAAGGAAGAGGTAGGGCCCTTCTCAGGGTCTTCAACCCTGGGGATCTCCCCGGCATCTCTATCTGGGGAGTCCCCATATGTGAAGACTCATTCCTGCTTGTTCCTGGAGATAGCACAGTTACTTACCTGTAACAGGTGATCTCTAGGAACAGCAGGAATAAGTCTTCACAACCCACCCACCTCCCCAAGGAGTTGTATCTTCTATCTCTCTATCCTTTCCTCTCTCTCTCTCTTTGTCTCAGCTCTGAACTCGAACTGGAGAGAGGCGGTTGGAAAGGCGGGAAGGCAGCGCGTAGGCGCTGTGGGATGCTCCCAAAAGCTTTCATTTTTTGGAAAGCTGGGAGCGTTCCCGCGCAGGCTCCGTCGGTACCGACGTACCCATATGTGAAGACTTATTCCTGCTTTTCCCAGAGATCACCTGTTACAGGTAAGTAACTATGCCTTCCATGGCTGGTCCTTGTCCTGCCTCTTTTGTGCCATATTCACTCCCTGTTCCATTTTCACAATGTTGAAGGCGGGAGCTGCCTCAGACCATATGAAAAGCCATTATCAACAAAAATCAGCTTCAAACGGGTAGAAGGCCATCTCCAGAGCTTCAGATTCATAGGTCTGCAGTTGCAATGTTATGAAGTTTTCTGCTCATGGAACTGTCAAACTCCCAGGACACGGTGGGAAGAAGAAAATTAATCCAAGAAGTCTTCGAAGGTTAGTGCAAACTGTTGGAAAAACATCATGTACAACATCCAAAGAGTTAAAAGTTGACTTGGAGCAATCTGGAGTGGTGGTTTCAACCCGCACCATATGCCGTGCACTAAACAAAGAAGGACTTTAAGGACAAAGTCCAAGGAGGAGCCTACTGCTCAAAGACTGGCATAAAAAGGCATGCCTGATCTTTTCCCAAACGCACATTGAGAAACTATAATCCCTCTGGGAAAATGTTCTGCAGATAGATGAAACCAAACTTGAGCTCTTTGGCAATGCAGGCCAATGATATGTTTACAGGTGAAGAAATGAAGCTTATAAGGAAAAACACACCCTTCCTACAGTTAAATATGGAGTATATTTAATGGAAGCATGAAGTCAGAGAACTACCAAGGTATATTGGAGCGAAATGTGCTACCTAGTGTCAAAAAGCTATGCCTGGATTGATAGTCATGGGTTCTCTAGCTGGACAGTGACTCAAAACATAGATTCAAAAGTACAAAAGAATGGTTAAAAAGGAACAATCATATCACCGCAAGGAAAGGCGGGATAGAGGTGATATGATTGAGATGTTTAAATACCTCCGTGGCATAAATGTTCAGGGAGAGAGCCTCTTTCAATTGAAAGCAAGTTCTGTTACGAGGGGACATGGGATGAGGGTGAAGGGCACTGTTCCCTCTAAGCTGTGCGCGTGTGCGCGCGCACACATCTCGCCAAGTGAGCGCACATGCTTTACAACAGAGCGCACAAAAATTACGGTTCTGATTCTAATAGAAAACAACACAGACGTTCTTAAAATTGAAAAGTTGTTGTGTATTTATGGTTTTCACAAGTTCTACAATATTTTCTAGTGCAATCAATGTGGTGTACATACTGTATTCTGACGTGTAGTCAAATTTTAAAGTATATAAATCCGAGTGTCGTTATGTGACGCACAAAAATTTAACCTTCCTTCAAAAGCTGCACAGCTGATATTTTATGCGCACACAGCCTACAGAAAATTAGAGGGAACATTGGTGAAGGGAGATAGATTCAGGAGTGATATGCGGAAATATTTCTTTACGGAAAGAGTAGTGGATCTGTGGAATAGTCTCCCAGTGGAGGTGGTAGAGATGAGGACAGTAACTGAATTTAAAAAAGCATGGGACCAACACAGAGGATCTCTAAAGGTAAAAAGTGGACTGTTGTAGTTGTTGATATGGAAGGACAGACTAGATAGGCCATGTGGTCTTTCTGTCATCATGTTTCTATGTTTCTAACAAATGGACTTTTAAACTGGCCAGCAGTGAGTCCTAATCTCAATCCAATCGATACCCTTTGGAAAGAGCTGAAATCTGCCATTGGTAAAAGGAATCCTGTAAATGTTCATGAGCTGGAAGAAATCACAGTTGAAGAATGGGAGAAACTACCAGCAGACAGATATACAAAACTTACAGATGGCTACAAGAAATGTTTGGAGGCTGTCATCACTGCCAAGGGTTGTGCAACCAACTATTAGTGAAGGATGGCATTAATCTTGTCCAGGTCATATTTTGTGTGTTTCTCAGAAATTGCTACGTCTTAAGTTGCACAGACATCTTTTTTTTGTTGTATACCTTTAAACATACTATTAAAATATGATGATGACATATAGTTGGAATATTTCCAATTACTTCTCAAAATATTGTACACAACAGCTATGGCAAACATTATTGGCACCCTTGCAGTTTAAGTATATTGTGTACAATATCTTGAGTGTAAAATATCATATAAATGAGTACCACTGTAGGAAAAAGGTATGAACTGGGGTGTATGCATCTATATTTTTTGTTTTGTTTTATGTATGTGCAACAATAACAATCTAAGATGTATATATGAATCGATGACAGAATACCATGTTTTATGCCAGTACCGATACTGTAACAATTAACACGTTGTTATAGACTATAGGACTAATGTAAATAATGAGAAGACCCATTCCTAATCATGCAGTTTGTGTCCAGCATCTAATATGTAAATAACCACCCCGTTACTTCTCAGATGTCTATTGTGTAAATAGTTTACCCAGTTACTGCTCCAAGTTACTGACCCTGTTCAGTGTAAGCGCAATGCAGATTTGACTGAATTGAGCAAGAATTGTTAAATGTAAACCGCACTGATACTAAAGAGCGCGGTATATAAAAGCTGTTAAATAAATAAAATAAATAAATGTCACAAACTCGGATACAAAATTGCTGGCAGTGGGAGGTAGTTATTTTATCCAGCTGGAACTTTGCTCTGATCTGCTGAACTTTATCCCCTGGGGGCTGCCCCGTTACTCCTATCTTAGGAGTGGGGCTCTCTTCACCCCAACCTGGGGCCCTAGTCGCTGACAGCCTGGCTTCTGAGAGGGAGACTCTGGCCCCTTTCAACCTCCCAGTTGAGGTGGAAGACATTCTGTTGCCCTCTCGCAAGGCCTCTACTGGGAAGGCTTACACCCTCAAATGGCACAGGTTCTCAGTTTGGTGCACCAAACACGGGGCTGACCCTTTCTCCTGCCCGGTGGCTCTGGTGTTACAGTACCTGTTCCACCTCTCCCAGTCCGGGCTCAAGTCTACCTCTGTCCGAGTGCACCTTAGTGCCCTGGCAACGCACAACCATCCAGTAGATGGTAAGCCCCTCTCGACCCAACCGTTGGTGACCTGTTTCCTTCAGGGCCTGCTCTTATCAAAGCCCCCAGTTCACCCTCCGACAACCGAAAGGGACCTCAGCGTGGTTTTGGGGCAGCTCACTCGCCCACCCTTCGAACACCTTGCTACCTGCCACCTTCGCTACCTCTCTTGGAAGGTGGCTTTTCTGGTCGCACTTACCTCCGCTCGCAGTTAGCGAGCTTCAGGCCCTTGTGGCCGAGGTATCCTATACCAGTTTCTACAAGAACAGAGTGGTGCTTTGCACGCACCCCAAATTCCTGCTGAAGGTAGTGTCGCTCTTCCATCTCAACCAGGAAGTGGTGCTCCCTATCTTCTTTCCAAGACCTCATTCCAGTCGGGCAGAGACGGTCCTTCACACCTTGGACTGTAAGAGGGCTTTGTCCTTTTATATCCAACGCACACGGGACTACTGTAAAGCTGCTCAGCTTTTCATCTACGATTGCAGTAGACTGGGGGAGGCGGTGACCAATTGTATGCTGTCCACATGGGTGGCGGACTGTCACCCTCGCTTATGAGCAAGTGAGGCTTCCGCTGGAAGGCCACGTCATGGTGCACCGTGTCAGGGCCATGCAGCCTCTGTGGCAAACTTGTGCTCTGTCCTGATGGTGGACATTTGCTGGGCCGCAGCTGGTCTTCAGTCCATACTTTTGCAGCCCATTACTACCTGGAAAGAAAGTCCTGACGGAACAGCACCTTTGGCCAGGCAGCGCTCCTTAACTTTTTCAAGGTTTAGGCAACTCCTACCCTCCAACCCTTCTGTGTTCAGGCTACTGGAGTGCTGGTTTCATTGGACACAGGGGTCTTACTGTGGTCTGTGGACACAGATTAAATTGCTGCTTCTTGCGGCTCCTTATGAGGGAGCCCCTATTTTTGCTATGGCTTTTGGTAGCCTGTAACTGGGGAGCCCCATATGTGCTTGTTCCTGGAGAAAGCATAGTTACTCACCTGTAGCAGGTGTTCTCCGGGTCAGCAGGAATCAGTCCTCATAATCTTCCCTCCTCCCCTTGGAGTTGCTCCTTTACCATCTTTTATTTTTGCTATCTTTTAGCTATGTCATCTGACTGAACAAGATGGCACCCTTGGGCAGGAAGGGGACCACACATGCGTGGTGGTATCTCCCAAAGGCTTTCTTCGAAAGCTGGGGGGATTCTTCCATGAGGGCTCCATCGGTGCCGACGTCACCTATATGTGAGGACTGATTCCTGCTGTCCCTGGAGCACACCTGTTAAAGGTGAGTAACTATTTTGACTAGACTGCAGGCAACTTTCAGATTTCTTAAATACAGAAACTCCCAATTTAGTTAGTTGGAACATGCCCCTGTTTGTGTCCAACTCAGGATAGAATGGCCGGAGAAAGGATTGAGATACTGACACCTCAGAGAGTCTCTTGCTTGAGGTTCCTGAATTCTGTCAAAGATTAAAGATAATTGAGGGATATTTTGAACTAAATGAGGTTCCAGGCTATAAGGTGGTGATGATTGTAAGGGCTGCATATTTCAAAAAGCAGTGTGTAAAAGAGGAGCAGGAACTACAAGCCCAATTGAAAACTTTAGCAGAGAGGTATAAGCAGGGTGAGCCTGCTAAAGTAGCATGAGAAATGGAGTTGATACACTCCTAAGCATGAGAGCACCTTCAAGTTGGAACCAGGATGCAGCAATATAGGTGATGAAAATTAGGGATAATTCTAGAGTTTTAAAGTACTGGATCGATGAGGATAGGTAGGCATTTAGAGCTTTCTGAAAGCATCTCTTTTCATTGAAATGGCACAGTATTTAAGTGAATGCACAATGCCTAGCAGTGAGTACAAAGAAACTGCTATGTTAGAATAAAAAAAAATTACCAGGTTAGAGGTTTTGCAAACAAATTTCTTAAGGAGGGCAAATTACAAGGTTTAGATGGATACACGGCTATATTTTACAATAAATTTCAGGGATTATTGGTTGGACCCTACTTGTTTTAATGCTGTTGTTCAAGGGGAAGGGTACTGGTGTCTATAAACCCTGCTGATATTACTGCTATATTGAAACCTGGCAAAGACCAAAGTGTTTGTGGCTCCTATGGGCTCATTTCCTTGATTTATTTAATTTAGAACCTAAAGTGTTAATAGACTGAAGAATTAAGGAAGATCACTCTGACTTCATTCTTGGGAGGCAGACAGGTAACAACATCCGAAGCTCCTTGATTTAATTTGGATAGCTAGAGAGGGCAAAATTCATTTTTTTTATAATTGCAGTGGATGCTGAGAAGGCATTTGGTTAAATGGAATAGGAGTTTATCAAGTGTTTAAAGGGTATGGGTGTGGGGAGGGGTTTATTAAGTGGATTCAAGCATTGAAGGCTTGCATCATAGTGAAAGGGAGATACTCTGAAGGGTTTTTATTAGAGCGAGGCACCAGATAAAGCTGTCCCTTCATCCTTGCTCCTGTTTACTCTTGTTATTGAACCATTGACTGGAAGGATTAGAGAGAGGGCTGATGTTTGGGATGCTGTCGTCGGGGGGGCGGGGGGGTGTGACACATAAGATTGTGTTATTTCACATCTATTTTTTATAAACTAAGCCAGCCCCTGATCTCCTACAGTGCTGCTGTAGGAGATTCAAAGAGATAGCCAGCTCCTCAAGTTATAACATGAGTATGGTAAAACTGAAGTGTGAAGTGTATCTGGACTACCTAGCATCTAGACTGAGGGTCTCTTTTCCCTTTCATGGACCTTAGGTTGTATTAGATATCTGTGTGTTAAAATAGGTGGATTTGAGGATGCCCCTCATGAATTGATCTATAGACCCCATTTAAAGAGATTTTGAAGGATAAGGAGAAATGGGAGTAGCTGTCTGTTTTCCAGCTAGATAGGATGGCTACAATTAAAACAAATGTTTTGCCAAAATGATTGTCCCTACTTGTGGATATCCCATTAAAGACTCTCAGGGGCAGGCAAAGAAAGATATTTGGCTTTATTTGGAGAAAGCATCCTCCCAGAGTGGCTAGAGGTGTTCTGCATTTATTTAAAAGCAAGGTGGAGGGATGTTGGGTGTTCGTAACTTGAAGGTTCATTTTGAGGTATCTCAACTTCGAGCAGTAGTGGAATGGTGAGAGGTCTAATGGTAAGCAGTTTGTAAGAATGGACAGGCTGAGTTGGGGACGCTCATTTGGGGTTGGAGGCATGTCTGTGAGGGCTTTGGAGAGGGAAGGAAGTAGCAAGTTTTGTAAATGTAGCAAGTTTTGTAAATGTAGCAACTTATGTAGCAAGTTTTGTAAATAGTTTACCCCTGTTATCCAAGTTTTTTGCCCTGTTATCTGTAAACTCATACGTGTTAACTGTACTGAGCATTTTTGTTCCATGTAAACCGTGCTGATGCTGAATAGTGCGGTATATAAGAGACTGTAAATAAATAAATAAATAAGGAGTTAAAAATCCCTGTCTCTTTGCAATGTCAAATGTAGGACAAACGTGAGGGGCCAAAACTGTTTTCCGATGCATACCTATCAAATTTAACAAGGACTTTACACCCAGGCTGTTATAAAAGGTGTTTGTGGTCTGGCAGGTTAAGGGAACTAGCTGTTTTGGGACAAGGAGTGGAGGAGTAGCCTAGTGGTTGGGGCAAGGTACTTCAGGCCGGAAGGTCGGGGTTCAAATCCCACTAGAGGACAGCAACCTTGGGCCGGAAGGACTGGGGTTTCTAGTCCCACAGGTGCTCCTTGTGGTCTTGGGCAAGCCACTTAACCCTCCATAGCCCATGTTCCCTGTAAAATAGTTATCTCCAAGTTATAATGCCCTGTTCAATGTAATTTCAGTTTGTTCAATGTAAACCGCACTAATGCAGAATAGCGCGGTATATAAGAATGTAAATAAATAAATAAAATAAATAAAGTACTAAATACGCAAAGTGATACTCTGGATTAAAAAGATGACAGACCTAGGGTTGGCGCAAGACCCAAGAATATTTTTATTAACTAAACTTCCCACAAGGTATACAATTTTTGATGAGTGATGTGATAAGGAAGCTTATCATAGTTCAGGAAGGAATAATACAAGAGGTGAATTGGCTCTGAACAAGCAACCAGTGCTTGCTGGTAGAAACACTAAAACAGAGTGTTTGCATAAAAGACTACCAGACCCAGAATGCACCAGGTTACAGAAAGCCTCTAGGAGAGCTGAAGTGGGGAAACGTGTGCCTAATCAAGGAAGCTATGAGGTAATCCCTAATCACCCATCTCCTAGGGCAGGGCTTGATTCAGCACACCTGGACTGTGCTAGGGTGGTGTCCATCTAGGCACTTTAAAAGTAAAAGATATTCTTCACACAGGGAGAAGCAGAAGAAGCAGGAGAAAGAAGAGAGAGAACGGCAACAGCAGAGAGAACACAGAAGGAGGAACAGCAAGACGTCCAGGAGGTCTAAGGAAGGAGCCCAAAGCAGTACGTGTGTTGGGAGTGATTCCAGAGGCAAGCATTCTCCATTGGACTGGAAGAAACCAGAGGCTTGGAGATATAGAGCCAGGAACCCCCAGAGAGCACCTGTAAAGGAGACGGCTGCATCTACAGTAAGAAGGAGCTCTGATACCTATTCAAGAAGGTATGGGAAAAGAGACCTAAAGTCCAGAGTTTCTGACTGGAGAGCTGGGCATAGAAGCTGGACTACCTACTGGCCAGGATACCCAGAGAGGAAACCTAATAGCAACGTGATCTCAGGTATGAACTCTGATCTGTTCCCTAGCTTTTCACAAGGAAGACAGCAGGGAAACAAATGCTATCCTGAGAGTGATCAGTTAGAGAATTCCTCTGAGCCAGGGCATGATAATGATTCCATGATATTTCAGGAGCAAGGGGAAATATCAATTGAGCAAGTAGAATTTATGGATTGCTCTCTGTCTAAGCTGCTGTTTTAAAGTAATCCTCAGTAAAGCAACAATCACCAAAAGAAACTCTAATGTGTTTTTTTTTTTTAACTACCCAGAAAAGTTTCTTTAAGTGAAGGCTTTAGGGTAAGTTAGAGCCACGTAAAACTTCTTCATTGTGTGAATGGAAGAAAGTTGTGTTTTGGATAAAGAACATTTTTCCTTTTGGGTTTGTTTTTCTTTTTAAGCACTGCTAAGAAAGTTATTAGCAGGAGCTAGCAGAAAGACCTTTTCTGTTCCTTCAAGGTCTTTATTGAGTTATTGCCTCAGTATTTCAGTTGCCTTATACAGTTTTGTTTTTCCTGATTACAATTCCTGAAGAAAGTATCCTATTGATGTTACCAAGCATATCTGTGTGAGGGAATAATCCCCATAAATAAAATCTGTTTTCTGCTTACACTCGAGCAACTACAATTCATTATTTTGTTGAACGGCTGATTTTGGTGTGAATGAACTACAACACCCACAATCCTTTGCAAGTCATATAAAATTCTGCCTTTGCCAAGATTGTGGACTTTCACAACCAGCACCCCCGTTTACAGTGTTTAGGATGGCTTGGTTGGAGATGGCCATGCAATGGAAGAGTCTCAGACCACTAAGCACAGAGAATGTGCTTTGAAGACTTGACTGGATTTATCACACCTTTGAAATTATGGCATTTCTCTGGGAACAGCAGGACATTAGTCCTCGCATATGGGGGTGGCATAGATGGAGCCCGCGTGGATTCATTCCCCAGTTTTCAAAGAAAGCCTTTGGGAGTTAGATCACGCATGCGCAGTCACCTTCTTGCACAAGGATGCCATCTTACCTCAGTCTTACTTTTTCCATTGAGCCCTGCAGACATCCTGGGTGTCGTCCCCAATAAAAGTTGATTATTCTAACCCTTAGTGTTTTTTTTCTCCATTTGCTGGTGAGTTCCCGATCACCACCTTGCCACCCGATTCTGCCCTTGCCTCTGTGTTGCAATTTTCTCTGGTCCTTTTGCTTTTTCAGTGCACGGGTCTTTTCTCATGTTCTCCCTGATCAAGTTTGATCTCGCGAGTGCTGTCTTTCCCGCTGTGTTCAGGTCAGTGAATTTAAGCAATGTGATAAATGCCCTCATACCATGTCCATAAACAGACCCCCACAGTTGCTGTATCAAGTGCCTTGGTGCAGATCACGACGACTCCACTTGCCTGTTCTGCCTGCAGATGTCTGTCAAGAGCCGGAGGAATTATGAAAAGCAGCGGGGTGATCTGTTTGACTCTAAGGCCTCTCCTGTGGTACCGACATCGTCTAGAATCGCTGCCCTCTGAGATTGCATCTGATGACTCTGCATCGCGTGCACATGCTCATTTTGAGCCTCAAGGTCATGGAGCTTAGGACAGGAGGTCGTCCCCTGAGGACCTCCCCCGTGGGTCCAAAACATAGTCAAAGTCCAATCTCGGAACTGGGGGTAAGACCTCCGGTACCCAGCCTTGGCGTTGTCTACCCAATGCCGATGATTGCCAGGAGCAGTCCTTGAAGATGTCCCAGTGGGAGGAGACTCCCACTGCATCGGGGGACTCAGTCCTCTGATGCTATTACCATTGGGCCGGCTTCAGGCTCAATGCCTTTCGAGGCCCGAACGGGTCACTGCGGAGACTACTGGCATCAAAGCCAGGATAAGCAGCCTTGGAACGCAGCCTAGCTGTCTTCCTCAAGGCATAGTGGAGCCAGATGCCGGGAGCCTTTGGATTGTCAGTACTAACAACGGGACCCTCCACTGCAAGGACCTCCCCGGAAGACATCCAGCCTGTGCTGGAACGATTCAGTCACTCGGAGCCATGTTGGGCACCTCGCTCTTCTGCGGTACTGGCGGCTCAATGCTCCGATGACCGTCTGGCTCTGAGTCAGGCTGGGAGACGGACGACAACTTGCTCTACACCATGTTACAAAGGGATGTTCCCTCTGAACCGTCTCCCTCTCAAGAGCGCCAGAGGTCCCCTGCCTGAGGACCTCATGTTCCTCGACTTTGTTCGGGTGATATCGGTCTCTGGCCTTAATAGTGGAACCAGAGGACGAGTCCCGCGCCGAGGACTTGGAGGTCCTCCAGTATGAGACGCCTCCAAGGTGATTCCCCTCATCCTGGAGCACTTGCTGTTCAGGATGTGGGAGAGCTCGGTGGTGATGCCAATAATGAGCCTGCGACTCGATTCCCTGTATCGAGTTGGCAAGTGCCCCGGCTTTTAGAAGACACAGCTTGCCTCACAACTCCATTGTGGTGGAGTTGACCATGCATTGAATAAAGAGTCAGAAGATGCACCACTCTGTGCCCCCTGGTAGGGAGGCCCGCACCATGGACTGGTTTGGCAGAAAGTGCTTCCAGGGCTCGATGCTCACAGCCCGCATCTAGGCTTACCAACTGTACGTGGGTATGTACCTGAGTGACCTGGCGAAGGAGCTTGCCGGATTCTCAGCTGAGCTGGCAAGTGAATCTCTCGAGTGCTTCCAGACCCTTTCTCCTTTGTCAAGGAATGCTCCAAATTTTAGACTTGAGCGGCCTATGACTGCTTCGAGTCCGTGACTCCATGTGGCTGCCACCTAGCTTGGCTACTGTCCTCGGACTTGGAACAATGAGTACAAGATAAACTGGCCAATGTCCCCTGCTGATGAGAGAAATTCTTCAGCAAGCCCATAGACAGACAAAGCTGCTGAGTTGGAGTCAGAATTTGACCAGGACTAGGCTGTCCTGGAAAACTGTTGACCCTTCCTGCCAGAAGGCTTCAGGGAAAAAGCCCTTCCAGGCTGGAAATTGGAGATATTTTCTGAAAGCTGCCTTCGCCTATCAGGCTCAGCAAGCTAAGGGCCAGGGGCACAGCCCCCATAAGCAGAAAGCCCACAAACCCCAAACAGCACCCCAGCTGCAGCTTGGTGGGGGCTTTTGACTCCTTGGGCATAGTCCTCCCCCCCCCCCCCCCCGGGTCAGGACCTGAGAGGACATCTGGTTTATTTTGCTCATCTCTGGCCGGGCATCACCGCAGATGCCTGGATGCTATAGGTGGTGCCGGAAGGTTGCCTTCTGCACTTTGACCAGATGCCGCCTCCTTTCTTTCAAAGGGAGCTTCCCATGATCTCCCAGCACAGAGAGCTCCTGCAGAAGGAACTCAAATCCTAGCTCGAGGATTGGACGGTAGAGCCAGTCTCTCGGCCAGGGGCACGGGGTTCTTCTCGTGGTACTTTCTCGTCTCGAAAAAGACAGGAGGCTTTTGGTCAATCTTGGCTCTGCTGGACCGCAACCGCTTTCTGATCCACCTTGGAACATTGCTGCCCTACCTTGAGTGGGGAGATTGGCTGAGCTCCTTGGATATCAAAGATGTCTATACCCACATCCTGATCTACCCCTGGCACCGTCAGTACCTCTGCTTCATCATCAGAGGTTGCCACTACCAGTACAGGGTGCTCCCCTTCGGCCTCTCCTCAGCCCCCCTGGGTGTTCACCAAATGCCTGGCATAGTCGCCACTCACCTCCGCTTGCTGGGAGTCTGTCTTCCACTATCTGGCCGACTGACTCCTAAAGGCCAGCTCTCCAGAGGAAGTATGTCACACTGCTCACTGCACCATCAGGGTGCTGCAGCATCTGGGGTTCTTGATCAACTTCCCAAAGTCACATCTGCTACCAACCCAACGCCTGGAGTTCATAGGAGCCCTTATGGACTCCAATCAGGCCAGATCCTTCCTCCCTCTAGTCAGGGCGCAGTGTCTGGCGACCTTAGCAAAGGAAGTATAAGGTCACTCATTGGCATCTGTCTGTCTCCTACTGCGCCTTTTGGGGCACATGGCCTTGATGGTTCACATGACCCCACAGGCCTTTCTAAGGATGTGACAGGCCCAATGGACCTTCAGTTCCCAGTGGGCAGGCCATTTGCCAACTGGAAGATCAGGTCCAGATCACCCAGCCTCTGGCGACCTCTCTGGCTTGGTGGCAGAGCCGACAGAATCTCATGGCCTGCCTTCCCTTCCAGGTCCTGCCAGCTCAATGCTTTCTGACCACTGATGCCTCCAAGCTTGCTGGGGAGCCTACCGCAACAATCTCCAGTCGCAGGGTGCCTGGACATGGGAGGAAAGTGCTCTCCAGATCAACCTCCTGTGACAAATGCCCTTCGGGTGTTCCAGGCCTGCATGGCAGGCAAGGTTGTCCTCATTCAGACGGAAAACCAAGTAACGATGTTTTACATCAACAATGGGCTCATACCTCCTCTGTTGGAAGCTGGTTCATCTCTGGACCTTCACCGCAGAGAAGGGCATGACCCTCCAGGAGGTCTACCTTCTGGGCTAGGACAATCTGCTCGCAGATCGACTCAGCAAAGTCCTTCAATCCTATGAGTGTTACCTCAACCCAGCGGTTGCCACCTCCATCTTTCAACATTGGAGGCCCCCGATGTTGGACTTCTTTGACAGCCCTGTGAATGCGCAGTTGCCACGCTTCTGCTCCCAGAGACTGACCCCTGAACGGATGGCAGCAGATGTCTTTCTCCTTTCCTGGTCCAGGAGCCTGCTGAATGCATACCCGCCTACTCCCATTTCCCAAGACCTTGCTTAAGGTTCAGTCGGACTGGGCCTTGGTAATTCTCATTGCTCCTTGGTGGCTCCAGCAGTCATCGTTCCCTCTACTCCTGCAGCTGTCCTGAGCAGTCCCAATAAACCTGGGTCAGGCCCCGGACTTGCTCTCGCAGGAGGACAGGACCCTTCCCCATCCCATCCTCCATTCCCTCACCCTGACTGCATGAATGCTCAATGGCTAGCCATACCGCACACCACTGCTCCCTGGACGTGGAGGATGTCTTATTGGCATTGTGCAAGGACTCAACACGGCATGTGTATGCCTTCAAATGGTGTAGATTCTCTGTCTGGTGCGCAGACAAGAATCTCAACCCTTTCTCTTGCTCGGTGCAGGATATCTTGCAATATCTTTTGCACCTCTCCTGTGCTGGTCTAAAGTCCAACCCCGTTGGGGTGCACCTCAAAGCCCTGGCAGCACATCACCACCTCATCGATGGCCAGCCCGTCTCTGTGCACCCCCTTGTGGGCTGGTTTATGAAGGAGCTTCTCACACAGCCCCTATACTCCCACAGCCGGTGGCATGGGACCTGAACGTTGTCCTCAGGAAGCTGATGGCTCCCCCTTTTGAGCCTCTGGCTACATGCCATGGAAAGCAGTGTTTCTGGTAGCGCTTTTTTCAGCCAGGAGAGTTAGTGAGCTGCAGGCATTAGCGGCCCATGTCAACTACACCAGGTTCCACAGAAACAGGGTTGTTCTTCGGACTCGCCCGAAATTCCTGCCTAAGGTGGTGTCCGCTTTTCACATGAACCAGGAGGTGGTCCTTCCCACCTTCTTCCCCAGGCCTTACATATCCCGAGGGGAGTTCTCACTACATACCCTGGACTACAAGAGTGCACTATCCTTCTACCTCCAGAGGGGACAGGCCCATTGCCGCTCGTCACAACTGTTTGTCTTCTATGACGTCAACAGGCTCGGGGTTGCGGTCTCTAAGCGTACCCTGTCTATCTGTGTAGCAGACTGCATTTCTTTTGTCCATGTGCAGGCTGGACTCTCTGGAGCATCATGTTACTGTGCATATGCGCGCCATGGCGGCCTCAGTGGCTGACCTGTGCTCAGTCCCCCTGCAGGACATCTGCCAGGCCGCCACCTGGTCTTGTCTATACCTTTGCAGCGCATTACTGATTGGCTGAGAGCTTACCGTGCAATAGTGCCTTTGACCAGGCAGTACTTCATCACCTCTTTGGGGAATGGTGCAACTCCTTCTCTCCAGCCCTTTGTCCAGGTTACTGAAGAAGTGTTTCCAGCATCAATGTTGGGGATGCATCACTGGACTTCATGCCATTCAGTGCTCCTTGTTGCCCTTCTCCCATGATTCCTACAGGTTTTTTCTATAGCTATAGCTGGGGAGTCCCATATATGAGGACCCTTCTTCCTGCTTGTTTCCTGGAGAAAGCGTAGTTACTCACCTGTAACAGGTGTTCTCCGGGGACAGCAGGAATCGGTTCTCACAATCCTCCCACCTCCCCGTGGAGTTGTTTTCTTTTATTATGCTTGATTGAGCTATGTCATCATACTGAGGTAAGATGGCACCCTTTAGCAGGAAGGTGACCGCATGCATGGTCTAATTTCCAAAGACTTTCTTTGAAAGCTGGGGAGTGAATCTGCGGGCTCCGTCGATGCTAACAATCCTGATCATCTTCAAAATCATCCACCATCTCTCGGCAGATGCACTCCAAGATATCATAACAAGGGATATCAGTAAGAGACCAAGAAGGACCAATAATGACAACATGATCAGCATACCTGCTGGATACCACAAGACTAAACCAAATACTTCAAGAAGAGCTCCATCACTACTGGTATCCACAATATGGAACTCCCTCCCAACGAGCCTGAGGGCATTAAAAGACATCACAGACTTCCGCAAGGCCCTTAAAACCCTGCTCTTTACAGAAACCTATGAGCAGACAGACAACAGTCCCCACCCGAACGGTATTGCAACTATCCCCAACTCAATACCCAATCATCCAACTACACTTACGAGTTCATTGTATAATGTTAAGTACCCTCATGCTAAATGTAACCCTCCAATTGTGCTGTCTAAATGTTGTTAAATTTTGTAAAGTACCTACATGTTAAATGTAACCCTCCATTTGTGATGTAACCACTTTGTAGGATAAAGTGATATACAAATCTGTCTAAATAAATAAATGTCACCCAAATATGACGACTGATTCCTACTTGTTACATGTGAGTAACTACATTTTAGGGTCAGAAAATGGACATGTCCAAGAGATTTTGGTCTTCCTATGAGACATGGTTGCAAAAGCAGCATTTATTTTTAACGAAAGGAAATCCTGGTAGAGTTGTTGGGGAGGAGGAGATATACACCTATACCCTCTTAGCATGTTTTGTATTGAATTCTCTGTACAAGGTGGTGCAGTGATCTGTAATTTTTGTTTTGTTAAAAAAAATGACGAGGGTGTACTGTATGTGCAGACTTGAATAACTAAAAATAAAAGCATTTTCTTAATTTATTAAGAGATTTAATTTTGTGCTTAATATTTTTTGCCAGGTATTTGTTTGCTTGTGGAAAGGGTGCAAAGTGTATAATACACCATCAACTAGTCAAAGCTGGTTACAAAGGCACATGCTAACCCACAGTGGAGACAAACCTTTCAAGGTAAAGTGTTTTGATTTTATGAATGTGTTTAGGGCTTGATGTGCTAAATGTTTTCCCCTAGGCACAGAATGGAAAATCCCTTGATACATCAAACCCTTAGCATGTTTTAAAAACCTGTTATAGACCAAATAAGACTTGCTCAAGTTTAGTCTTCTGTAGCTGCAAAGCCAAGCTCTGAGAGACACAATTGAGTGTAACAGGAAAGTTCAATATTAGAATTTTTATAGGAAGTCCAGGAAAGGAAAGGGTAGAACCTTTCTGTTTTCTGTTGTACCCTGCCTAGAAACTTAGATAGTGGTGGGCTATAAATGATTTAAATAAATAAATTAAAATTTTGCAGTTACTTATTTGTTAAGTGCTACAGTGTATATGTGGGCCAGACCTATTAAAAGGTTTCTCTAATTTTGTTTCTGGAGTAAAACAAATCCTAATTACAGGTAGATTCTGTTTTCATATTGTTGCTCTTCAGTAAAACAAGGTATAGAAAGGACTTTGGTGTCCTAATATTTTGCAGCTACGCAAATAGGGTAATAAGCCAGACTGAGGAAGATGCGGTAGTGGCACATATCTGATTCCTCCTTCCTACATCAGGAATATTGGGCTTTTGCTTTGAACATGGACAATGCAATGCCCTGGGTAGTTGAAAGCAGTGATTGGCCCTGGTCATCAGAGGAGGAAGATGTAGCCCAAGAATCATCCCCATCTGGTCATGAAGTGTGTGGGATTTGGTTGAGGTGGGGGGGGGGGGGCATGAGTGGTTGTGATAGCAAGAATTGGGGAGTGTAAAAGGGGGGCTGGAGGGTTGGAGGAAGAGGAGGAGGATTGTATGGGCACCTGGGATGAGGGTCAGGAAGTGAGTGGGAGAATATGGATATAGTAGCAATTTTTCTCTGGGAACAAGCAGGAAGTCAGTCCTCACATATGGGTTATGCCAGCACCGACAGAGCCCTCACGGAAGCATCGCCCCAGCTTTCAAAGAAAGCCTTTGGGAGATTTCACCATGCATGCGTGGTCCCCTTCCTGCCCAAGGGTGCCATCTTGCTCAGTCTCCTATTCTTCCCGCCACCCGACCTCGTTGCCTCGGCGTCAAGTTTGAGTATTTTTGAAGTTCGTTCTTTTTCTGGCGTCTTCGCGCCTTTTTTCCATCTGGTGGCCCGGAGAGTCTTAGACCTTGCAGGGGTGCTTTCCCCCTCTATGGCTATCAGTGGCTTTAAGAAGTGTGATCGGTGCTCCAAATTTATGTCTTTGACCGACACACACGACTGCTATCTCCGCTGCCTCGGGCCAGACCACAACCCGGCAGCCTGTGGTCTCTGCAAAAGGATGTCCAGCAAGGCCCTCGAGCCACCAGCAGCAGCATAAATTTTTCCCCGAGTCCCTAGTGCCTCCGAAGACCAGGGCCTCATCTGAGGCCTTGACACCTTAGGTGGAACCTTCTGAACTCGAGCCCCGTTTTCGGTTCTCAAAAAAGGGGGTCTTCCTCGAGGGAACCCAGGAAGAAGAAGAAACCCTCGAAGACGCGGTGTCTTTGGATGGTTCCGACTGGCCAGGTGCTCCTGGTCCCGCAGTCTGAAATGCTCGTCCGAGGCTTCAGAGAAGCAGCCTGCAATGGTCCCCCGAAAGGACTCAACCTCAGACTGGCCTCGGTCCCCAGACACCATCCTCGTCAAGGATTCCCCTTCGGGGGAGCCGGCGTCTGGCCCAAGTCCCTCAGTACCCGTGCCAAAGACTGCAGAGCCTGTGTCCTGGAGTCCAGAATGGCAGCCCTGGAGCGCAGTATGTCTGCCTTCATGGACTAGCAGCAGGCACTGTTGTCCGACATGACCATTTCATCCATCCCGACCACTGGGCCCTCGATGACCAAGATGTCTCCAGAGGCCAAGCCGATCCTTGAGGTCGTCCTGTCTCCAGTTGGTCCTCGGCCGCGATCCGATTCCTGCTTGACAGGACTGTGATCATCCCTGGCAAGTATGCTGGGCACTGGTCTCAGAGCTTCGTGGGCCCCGAGGCCCGCAGAGCAGCCCTCCTACGAGTCCTCGATGGACTACTCCGAGTGGCAGACGGAGCATGAGGAGTCCCCTGACACCCGTCGCCATCGCAACATCCCATCTGACTCTCCCGTCTTGGAGCCTTAATGGCAGTCCACACCAGAGGATATGGGCTTCCTTGTTTTTGTCAAGGATATGTCAAAGGCCCTAGCGTTCCCTACGAAGTCTGAGGAGGACCCTTGGATGGATGAGTTGGAAATCCCTCCAGTATGAGGCTCCTCTGCAGGAATTGCTCATGGTGCCCATTCCTCACATTCTGGAACGGCTGATGCTCTGGATGTGGGGGACACCGGTGTCGGTACCGGTGGTGAGCAAACGGCTCTACTCAGTGTATCGAGTCTGCAGGAGCACGGGCATCCAAAAGTCACAGCTACCACATAACACCATGGTGGTGGAGACAGCTATGCGTTGGCTGAAAAACCAGAAGATGCACACCTTGGTGCGCCGCCCCCCCCCCCCCCCCCCCCCCCCCCCGGCAGGAAGGCCCGCACCCTGGACGCCCTCAGCAGAAAGTGCTACCAGGGCTCACTGCTCATCGGCTGCATCCAGGCCTACCAGCTGTACATGGGCATGTAGCTGAGAGACCTGGCAAAAGAACTCGCCTGGTTCTCAGCTGGCTCTCCAAGGAACCCTTGCAGCGGTTCAAGAACCTGGCCAAGCCAGTCCATGAGTGCTTCAAATTCATGTCTCGAGCGGCCTATGACTGGTTCGAGTCGGTGGCTCGAGTAGCGGCGGCAGGCATCGGTGCATGGCGCCCAGCTTGGTTACAGTCATCCGAACTCGAGCAGTGGGTTCAGGATAAATTGCTCAATGTCCCATGCCAAAGAGAGAACCTCTTTGGCAAACCCAAGACTGACAAGGCTGCTGAGCTGGAGACAGAGTTTATGACGAGGACCAAGCTATCGAAAAAGACCGTTGCCCCTCCCCGACAGAAGGGCTCGAGTAAAAAGTCCTTCTACCCAAGGGAAGGGGGCTGCTTACAGAAACTACCCACCTTTTCAGGCCTCCCCAGCTCCCCAACAGGGTCAGCAGGCCAAGGGACATGGGCATGGCCCATGTAAACAGAAGGCTCCAAAACCTCAGGCTCCGGCCCAGCCAGGGGGGAGTTTTTGACTGGCTTGAGCATAGCCTATCTACCCCAAGAAGATCAGCAGCACACAGGGGGATGTCTGGCCCACTATGCCCAGAGGTGGTTGACAATCACCACTGAATCCTGGGCACTTCGGGTGGTTAGGGAGGGTTACCTCCTCCACCTAACTCAGACGCTTCCCCCTTATTTCCTGGGAGAGGCCCTCAGGTCTCCCATCCACCGGGACCTTCTACTGAAGGAGTTGGCAGGTCTTCTTGAGGACAAAACGGTGGAATCGGTGCTCCACCATCTCAAGGGCAAGGGGTTCTACTCCAGGTACTTTCTTGTGTGAAAAAGAACAGGGGGCATAAGGCTCATCTTCGACCTGCGCAACCTCAACAAATTCCTGGTGAGGAGAAGTTCAAGATGCTCTCTTGGAACATTGCTGTCATACCGCCAGTAGGGAGATTGGCTGTGCTTCTTAGACCTCAAGGATGCCTTGGGTTTTGTCATAATCTACTGCAAGTCTCACCTCTTCCCGACACAGCACTTGGAGTTCATCGGGGCACTCAAGTCGAAGGCCGCCTTGCACAGGCACCGAGCCGACAATCTCAGGACTGGCATGGGATATACAGTACCGTCCCTTGGTGCCCATCCGACTGCTTCTGCGCCTCCTCAAGCATATGGCCTCCATGGTCCACGCCACCCTGGATGCTTGCTCCACATGAAGCGGGCGCAGTGGTGTCTCCGGGACCAGTGGTCTCAGGCCATGGGATGCCTGAGATAGTGTCTCTCTAATCTGCCAACTGGCAGACTCCCTGATCTGTTTGCAATCTCCAGCATCTTGAGGCGAGCATGCCTTTTCAGGCCCCGAGCCCCTCGGGTCCTCACCACGGACATCTCCCTGCTCGGCTGGGGATCTTACTGTGGGGAGCTTCGCACCCAGGGCAACTGGTCACCAGATGAGAGCACCCAGCAGATCATCCTTCTGGAGCTGCGGGCTATATACTTAGTCCTGCGAGTCTTCTGCCACCACCTGTGTCACTAGCTGGGGCTTGTCCAGATGGACAACCAGGTGACGATGATCTATGTGAACAAACAGGGGGGCACGAGGTCTCCTGCCTTCTGTCGGGAGACAGTGGTTCTCTGCTCGTATGCAATCCAACAGGGTATCCTCCTGCGGGCAGTGTACCTATCAGGCCAGGACAACCTTCTGGCCGACCACGAGCCGCACGAGTGGCAGCTGGACCTCAGAGTAGCCAATCAGCTTTTCCAGATCTGGGGGGGAACCCATGATGGACCTGTTCGCCAGCCTGGACGACTTCCAGTTGCCCCACTTCTGTTCCTGGCAGGCTCACCCCATTATAATTTGAACTCTGTAAACCGCTATGATGATATGTTTAGCGGTATATTAAGTTAATAAACCATAAACAGAGTGGCAGCAGACGCGTTCCTGGTCTCATGGTCGGATGACCTCATGTATGCCTTCCCTCCCATGCTGCTTATCGCCAAAACCTTGTTCAGGACCCTCCGTGACAGAGCCTCGCTTATCCTGATAGCCTCTCGGTGGCTCAGCTAACTGTTTTTCCCATTGCTCCTCTGGTTGACGGTGGTGACCTCTCTGGGACTTCTATCTCAGGAGGGGGCTCTCTTCTGCACCCCAACCTGGGATCCCTGACGCTGACAGTGTGGCTGCTGAGAAGGTGACTGGCCCCTTTCAACCTTTTCAGTTGAGGTGGAAGAGATTCTGCTGGCCTCTTGCAAGGCCTCTACTAGGAAGGCTTATGCCCTCAATTGGCACAGGTTTTCGGCATGGTGTGCCGAGCACAGGGCTGACCCGTTCTCCTGGTGTTACAGTACCTTCTCCACCTCTCACAATCCGGGCTCAAGTCTAACTTCATCCGGGTGCACCTTAATGCCCTGGCGGCGCACCACCGCCCAGTGGATGGCAAGCTCCTCTCTGTCCAGCCAAATGGGACCTCAGCGTAGTGTTGGAGCAGCTCACTCGCCCACCCTTCGAGCCTCTGGCTACCTTCGCTACCTCTCTTGGAAGGTGGCTTTCCTGGTTGCGCTCACTTCTGCTCGCAAAGTTAGCAAGCTTCAGGCTCTAGTGGCGGAGGCGCCTTATACCAGGTTCTAAACGAACAGAGTGGTACTTTGCACGCACTCCAAATTCCTTCCGAAGGTAGTATCGCCCTTCCATCTAAATCAGGAAGTAGTGCTCCCTATCTTCTTTCCAAGACCTCACTCCAGTCTGGCTGAGACAGTCTTTCACACCTTGGACTGTAAGAGGGCTCTGTCCTTCTATATTCAACGCACTCGGGGGCACCACAGGGCTTCTCAGCTTTTGATCTCCTATGACCCTAGTAGGTTGGGGGAGGCGGTGACCAAGCATAAGCTGTCCACCTGGGTGCAGACAATCGCTCTCGCCTATGTGCAGGTGGGGCTCCTGCTGGAAGGCCGTGTGACGGCGCACCGTGCCAGGGCCATGGCGGCCTCTGTGGCATATTTGTGCTCTGTCCCGATGGTGGACATCTGCAGGGCCGCCATCTTATCTTCAGTCCATACCTTCGCAGCCCATTACTGCCTGGAAAGAGATTCCCAATTGGACAGTGCTTTTGGCCAGACTTTGATCTGTAACCTTTTCGGGGTTTAGGCAGCTCCTATTCTCCGACCCTTCTGTGTTCAGGCTACTGGAGTGCTGGTTTCATCGGACACAGGGGACCTACTGCGGGCTGTGGACACAGAGTCAATTGCTGCTGCTTGCGGCTCCCCATGAGGGAGTCCATGTTTTTGCTATAGGCTTTCGGTAGCCTGTAGCTGAGGTGTCCCATATGTGGGGACTGACTTCCTGCTTGTTCCCGGAGAAAGCATAGTTACTCACCTGTAACAGGTGTTCTCCAAGGACAGCAGGAATCAGTCCTCACAACCCTCTCTCTTTCCCTTGGAGTTGCTCCTTTGCCATCTTTTATTTTTGCTGTCTTTTAGCTATGTCATCTGACTGAGCAAGATGGCACCCTTGGGCGGGAAGGGGACTATGCATGCATGGTGACAACTCCCAAGGCTTTCTTTGAAAGCTGGTGGGATGCTTCCGTGTGGGCTATGTCGGCGTAGAAGTCACCCATATGTGAGGACTGATTCCTCCTGTCCCCGGAGAATATCTGTTACAGGTGAGTAGCTACGCTTTACAGCACTCTAGGACGCTAGGAGCCAGCATTGACTCAATAACTCATACTTTGACTTGTCAGTGTGCTTATAATGCACTGTATAATAGTGCTAAGTCTTCATATACAATATGTCCCAGCCCTAAAGATCTCATAGTATAAGTGGGGTACCCATGACAGTGAGAGAGAGTGACTTGGAATGGTCATAAAATGTGACATTGTCAATGGCAGAAGCAGGAATTAAATAATGTCTTCTCTGTTTCTCGGCCCATTGCTTTAACCACTAGGTCAGTGCTTCTCAACACTCTCCTGAAGGCACATCCCACCAGGCAAGTTTTCAGCATCACTACAATGAATATGCATGACACATTTGCATATAGCAGAGACCCATTAAATGTAAATTGTCTCATTCATATTCATTTTAGTGATTCTGAAAAACCGGCTGGGTGCACTTCCAGGAGAGAGTTTAGAAACACTGCATTAGGCGAGAGGGCTGGAATCGGGTGAGGGACCCACCTGCCTTTCTTTTACTGACAAGCATGATGAAATCTGCTACGATTGTTTGATGATGTCTGTTGATGTGGACTTGGTCCCTATGTTCTGAGCAGCTAAAATTTGTTTTATGGTTACATGATAATTTATAATCAGGATGTAAAGGGTGAAGAGAGGGTGTGCAGGTGATGGCCCCGTCAGTCCCTGTCAAGGATGAAGGCCGAGACACACAAGTTGGCATCCTCAACTGCTTGAGAGTCAGGGTTTTCAGAGCTTTATAACAGCCTAGAGACCTCAAACATCTGGCATCCCAAGAGGAATTGATCTCAGAGATTTTTTGGGTTTCTTGATATCAAGTGTTCCTTATCGTATCTCCAGTCCAGTCCCTTAACTCTGGGTTGTGTGTTCCTTCCAGCAGCTTGGAGGCTGAGCTTGTCACTGATTTGACTGCCCTCTGGTATAAATACCACTGGCACCATCCACTAGCACCAGTAAAAGCTCAGCCTCCAAGCAGCTGGAGGGAAGTAGTAAGCCAGAGACAGGCCTTAGGTGAGTGGTTAGGCTCCTTTGCTGGGGTTATCCTTTAATTAGTTACTTAGTCCCTGAGAGATTTGTATTAAATTTATATTTAATTTGGATTGCATTTTTATTTGATTTAGTTAGTGCCCCCCCCCACCTCCCCCCCCCCACGCGGGGTAATGCAGAGGAGACTTGCCTGACCGCCGGAGGAAGAGAGAGGGAGAGCCTCCCTTCACCCTTCTGGGTAGGGACGGTTTGGGGCAGCCTTCTCCCTGGCCTTGCCGCCTCGCGCCGAAGCCCTGGCTGGAGACTGAACACGGACGTGTGTCGTGCCGGTTCCGCAGCAGAAGAGAGGTGCCTGAGCGGGAGCTGGAGCAGCGAAAGGAGGCAGGCGTCTTCGGCAGCTAGGCCGCAGAGCGAGCGGGAGCTCGCGGCTGCTAGCTGCTGGGCCGGAATGCCCGTTTTCCTGTACGTGGGGTATGGCAGCACAGAGAAGAGGAGGTAAGGGCCGGTGAGTTCCTTTTTTCGCACGCTTTGGTACATGCCGACAAGGAGCTACCGGGACAGTTTTCCCTTGCCGGTGGGGGACGGGGACGGGACGGGACAGTTCTTTGGTGTGCTGTTAGAGGGCATTTAAAAAAAAAAAGAATATAAAGACGTTTGAGTGGAGACTCTGAAACAGGGTATTTTTTACATGGTAGGGTTTTTTAGGGATAGAAGGATATCCTGGAATCCGTTCTTGTTTAGTTGTTTAAAAAAGGAAAAACAGGAGTTTCCAAGTCATACTGCTAGACCAGTCCAGACAAACGGGTTATGCACCCCTGCCAGCAGATCTTGGAGACAGAGAATTCTACCAGAGCTCTGATAGGCTGGAGCCTGGTGATATAATCCTACCCCTAGGGGTCTCCCTCAGTTTTTCTCTGTCTCCAGCAGATCTGGATGCTTTGTTTTTTTGCTCCTTCAAAAAAAATTAAAATGCTTTATTTCTTTGAGATTTCTTTCGGAGAGATTATCCCCTGTAGTTGCCAGTGTACTTATCTGAGCACCAGGGTGTTTCCAGCTGAGCTCCTGTGTCCTGTCACAGTAGAGATCGCTAATGTGAAGACTCCCCAGCACTAGTCAAGAGGACTATTTAGCTGAATGGTAAGCCTCCTAAAATCCAGTCCCTGGGGCTGATTTTAGTGGTGAGGCAGCTGGCAGTGGTCTGAGCAGCGGTCTGTGGCTTCTCTGCACTTTCGGTACTGTAAGTGCAGCACCTGTCTTTCTCCCACTGATGTCTGCAGCTCTGTGGTGACTCGATTTATTTTTATTGATTTTTCAGCGTTTTTAGGCATTTTTCTCCTGCCTGCAACCCTCCCACCTTGTCCTTAGACTTTTTAAGTTAATTCCTTAGCTTTTGGGGGTTTTAATTCACTCTTTTTTAGGTTTATTTTTGCTGGTGGCCATTTTGAATAGCTAATGAGCCCCGGTTTTTGGCGGTAAGCCAGATTCCTTCTCTACTTGCTTTCTAGCAGCTCTATTGCTGTTTGTTTTTCCACAGCACTTGATAGCTGTGAGTTGTGGAGGGATTCTTTTCTCTCTGCCTATGTATTAACATAATAAATAAAAAGTAGGGAAGGCAGGCATAGAGAACAGGATGCAATTCAGGGACAGAGTCTCTGGCTGTTCCTGCGGGGCAGAGTTATTTTTTTTTAGTTCTCACTATGCCTTATTCAGGTCTACGCTGCATAGGCTGTCAGAAGAAACACAAGGACCTCAAGAATCAGCTGTGCTTTTCCCCCAGCGACTTGATTCCCCAGATAAACTTGGGAACTCTTGAGCCTGGCTTCAGTGGAGCTCCCGATTGGCTTTACGCAGCGCTGAGTCTTTGCCACGGGGGCTTGGACATCCCCAGGAAGTTCAGGTATCATTTTCTGAAAGAAACCTGTAAGTAGATTGTTTTTCTTACTTGCCTCAGCTGCCCTGGGTTGATTTCAACTGCATCCGGACCGGCTGCCTCTGAGTTTTGAAGTTCCTACTTTAAATTTTTAATCCACAATCTGCAGCCGGGTTACTTTGTATGTCTTATTCAATATACCATTTGCTTGGAATTTTAAGTCAGTGTTTTGGATCCTGACTCTTTTGGGCTCGGCCTAAGAAAAGCTTACTCACTGTAATCTTCAGTACAGCTGGGTTTGAGCTTCTCCATCCCTCCCCAGAAACACCTTTCAGCCCCTGCCATGAAGGTCTGAGTGGCTGCAGAGGGATCAAACTCTAATTTCCCTACTTTCATTCGCTGTAATTGCCTTACCCTGACTTTGAAAGTTTCTCTGTACCAGCACAGTGAATGACTGACAGTTTCCTTCTCAGCTCAGTGAATACCTGACAGTTTTTCTGTGCCAGCGGCCGTTTTGTTTTTCTCTTCAGTGTTTCTTTTTGGAGGGAACAGCTCTGGACAGCCGTTTCCACACATTTAAACAGGCTGTGGAGGCACTGGGAGTTTCAAAATCCTTTTCTTTGAAGAGTCTTCTGTTTCCCTAAGCCTACCTTGATTTTTGTTTTAAACAATAAGAACAACAAAAAAAAAGGAGGAAAGGTGGTTTAAGTCTGCAATGCTTGTTTCTCTGGCTGTATTATATGTGATATGTAATAAGCAGAAGGGGGAATTAATAGATTGCTTGTGTTCCACCTTGCACGCTGCATCTGGGAGACTCTTCCCCCATTCCCACTGCGCTGCTAGCTGGGATCATCAGCACCTTATCTCCTCCCTCCTCAGAGCCCCTGCTGCAGGATCTTCCTACAGGCAGTACTCAGTCAGCTCCCATTTCGCTTCCACAGCCGCTGGAAGCCACAGCAGCCTTGACTGACAGTGCGTTCCTCACACTCTTCCATCAGGCATGACACCTGTGGCGTTTGGAGTCTTTTGGTATATCTCCTACACCCGCCCAGTAGCAGGCAAGGATATGGCGTGGTCTCGCAAGCGGTCCCATAAGTCCTCAGACCTTAGAGCAGTACGTCCTCCTAGGAGCGTTGCATGTGCCTTGCGGGGTACTATGGATATTCGAGAAGACTTTAAATCTTCGGAGGTCAGCCCTGACTCGTTGGAGTAAGGAGATGGGGAATATTCTCCGTCTGTTTCTTCGCTGACAGTTCTCAGCCTTTTTCGGAAAGAGGAGTTGCCGGCTCTAATCACACAGGTGATGGAGTCGCTACTCCTAGCCAACGCCTGATCCTCAGAGTTCTCAAATCCGGTTGCAGCCGGATCCCATTTTCCAGGGCATTCGTACGGCACGCAGTATTGGTCAGTTATACCCTTGGTCTCCCTCTGACTTGGACCGTTGGCTGACATACCCGACAGTTGATGCATTATGGCCAGGGTCACCAGGCATACCACACTTCTGGTGAGGGCGGAGCGGCACTCCGCGACCAGCAAGACCTAAAGAGTTGGGAGTCTGCTAAAGACGGGTTTTTTCTTCGCCCGCTATTTCCTTCATGCAGGGGTGTGCGGAGGTCTAGCAGCTCGGGCCTCCCTTCGATGGATTCAGCAGCTTCCAGGTGTTCCCGAGTTGGTTCGTTTAGAATCCATTGCTGCATTCCGGGCAGAGGCCTTCTGTGATCTCTTGCAGCTGTCAGCTCGCTTCCTAGCGCCGGTGTTGGTAGCTCGGAGATGGCTCTGCCTGCGTCAATGGGCAGCGGATGTTGCTTCGTTTAAAGGCTCCAGCGTTTAGATGCCATTCGTCCCGGTCCACCGTTGGAAGGACTGGGCCGTTACTCTGTCTATTTTGGGATGCTTCAGGTCCTGGATTTTCTAGGAGCTTGGTTTGACACTCGTCGGGACGGGTGTTTCTAACTCAGGAACGCTTTCAGAAGATCTCTCTTCAGCTCCGCCGCTGCTTGGATCAAGCGGTGCCTCGGACTTGGGGCTACCTTCAACTCTTGGGGTCCATGGCAGCAACAATAGCCCTCGTTCCGTGGGCAAGAGCGCACATGCGCAGCTTGCAGACGGCGCTTCTATCTCGTTGGTCGCCGGTATCGGAGAGTTATCGAATCCGGTTGCCTCTGCTTCCGCCGGTGCGCCGCAGCCTCCGCTGGTGGCTTCAGGCACACAATCTTCTACGGGGGGTCCCTTTGGAGCCTCTGCGCTGGATCTTGGAGACGCCAGACGCCAGCCTCTCCGGTTGGGGAGCGCATTGCTGCTTGGCCTCGGCGCAGGAGAGTTGGTCACCTCGCGAAGCCCAATGGTATATCAGTCGTCTCCAAACGCGGAAGGTGCGCTTAGCCCTTCTTCAGTTTCAGCCTCTTCTGCGGCGGCGTGCGGTTCGGATCCTGTCCGACGCCACGACAGTTGCTTACCTAAACCGCCTAGGCGGTGCAAAATGTCCAGGTGTCTCACAGGAAAGGCGTTTGCTCCTCCCATGGGCGGAGAAACATCTTCAGGCTATCGGCGCAGCACATCGCAGGCGTGGACAATGTGAAAGCCGATTTTCTCAGCCGGCGCTCTCTGGATCCCGGGGGCTGGGCTCTGCAGCCGGATGCGTTCCGGTCCATTGTTCACCTGTGGGGACTACCGATCATGGATCTAATGGCTACGGCGCAGACTGCCAAGGCTTCGCTGTACTTCAGCCATTGGAGGGACAAGGGAGCGCACGGCATAAATGCTCTCTCTGTCGTGGCCGACTCATCTTCTCCTGTATGTTTTCCCTCCCTGGTCCATGATATGCATGGTTCTCCAGCGACTCTGAGAGCATCGCGGCCCAGTGCTCCTGCTGACTCCGAATTGGCCTCGCGGACCATGGTATGCGGATCTCTTCCGTCTGTCTCGGGCGTCGCCGCTCCGCCTCGGGGCGTTTCTCGGCCTTCTGATTCAGGGACCAGTGGAGATGGAAGACCCGGCTCCTTACTCGCTTACGGCCTGGCTATTGAACGCCGCCGGTTAGCTCGCAAAGGCTATTCGCCTAGCGTGGTCGTGATGCTTCTCACGGCGCAGCGGTCTGCCACGTCGCTGGCTTACGCTCGGGTTTGGCGTCTCTTGATGGTTGGTGTTCGTGAAATAACCTCTCTCCCTGGCATTGCGGTGTCCCGGACATCCTGTCCTTTTTACAGGCCGGAGTGGATAAGGGATTAGCGCTCGGTTCCTTGCGAGTACAAGTGGCCGCTTTAACTTGTTTTCGGGGTTCTATAGCGGGGCAATCGATAGCTTCGCATTCGGACGTGTCTCGGTTCCTCCGCGGAGTTAGGTCCTTCCGGCCGCCTCTATGTTCGCCTGTACCGGCGTGGGCTCTCGCGCGTGTCCTCTGTGCCCTCGTTGCTCCTCCCTTTGAGCCTCTGAGGGCCTGTTCTCTTAAAGATTTGACTCTGAAGGCAGTCTTCTTGGTGGCCCTATCTTCGGCACGCCGTATTTCTGAGCTCCAGGCTCTCTCGTGTCGAGATCCCTATCTCTCGATTTCCTCAGAAGGCGTTTCTCTGTGAACTGTCCCTTCCTTTTTGCCCAAAGTGCTGACGCCGTTCCCTGTTAACCAGCCTCTTTTCTTTCCGTCTTTTCCAAAGGCGCAGTGTGACAGTGGTCGGTCTCCGTTGCGGGCGGTGGACCTTAAGAAGGTTCTTTTTCAGTATCTGAGGGTCACGAAACCCTTCCGTATGACTGATCCTCTTTTGTCTTGTTCGCGGGTCCTCGTCGGGGATCCGCAGCCTCCAAATCTACCATTTCTAGATGGGTTAGGGAGGCCATTGAGGCGGCGTACCTTCTTCTGGGAGAGCCAGCTCCACCAGGACTCTGTGCTCACGCCACTTGGGCGCAAGCAGCTTCGTGGGCCGGGAGGTCTCATGTGGCCCCTCTCGATATTTGCCGGGCGGCGAATTGGTCGTCGCTGTCCACCTTTGTCGGTCATTATAGGTTGGACGTTCATGCCCGTCAGGAGGTCCATTTTGGAGCTGCTGAGCTGTCGGCGGCCTTGCCCCCCCTTGAAAGCAGGTAGCTTGGGTACTGCCCGTTTGTCTGGACTGGTCTAGCAGTATGACTTGGAAGGAGAAATTTCACTTACCGTTAATTTCCTTTCCTGGAATACTGCTAGACCAGTCCAGGACCCGCCCTGCTGTCTGTTGGAGTGCCGCTGGTGCGGTGCAGCCGCCGACCGCGGTTCTTCTCTTTGCCAGTATGCCTCGCCATGGGCAGTCCATGGGTTCGTAGGTGGCTACTGTTTTCAGCTCTAGGGAGTTCTTCGGCTCCCCTTGTATATAGTTCACTTGAGACCCTCTGGGGTGATGTTACAGTTCATGTTGCATTAGCTTGTGGACGTTACTGAGGGAGACCCCTAGGGGTAGGATTATATCACCAGGCTCCAGCCTATCAGAGCTCTGGTAGAATTCTCTGTCTCCAAGATCTGCTGGCAGGGGTGCATAACCCGTTTGTCTGGACTGGTCTAGCAGTATTCCAGGAAAGGAAATTAACGGTAAGTGAAATTTCTCCTTCTTTAATTTTTATTTAATTAGATTGGTCAAGACCGCAGCACCATGCCGGGTAAGCAGCAGTGTCGCCTCTGTGGCAGTTGGAAAGGCGCGGTGTCAGATGCAGGCATCTGTAGGGGCTGTGCTGCCGAAGCTGCTTTGTTGGAGCGGGGGGATGCAGGAAGGCATGCCCCAGGAGTTGCGGACGTCTCACTCCCAGGCTTCAGGCGATCCTCTGAAAGTGGGGGGTGAGCAGGGCCCCCCTCTTCCCTTAACAGTAGACCTGCCAGGACCTGCTGTTCCGCAGCCTTCCCCGTTGATGTCCTCCGGGGAAGGGGGGGATTCTGGGGGGACTTCTCCCCTGAATTTGTTCTGCTGCTTTGTTTGCGGCAGCAAGGACCTGGGGGTCTCCCAGCTCCGCAGATGTGTGGATCTTCTAGGCAAGAGAGGCCCAAGGACCCCGAGGTGGGCTTCCCGCCTAAGAGGCCTAAGCTATTGAATGAAGTGCCTCATCTCCCCTCTGTCGGAGACTCTGGAAGGTGAAGTCTCGGAGGGTGAGATTCCAGAGGAGGAACAGACCCGAATAGTCTGAGTGTTTCGTCGAGAGGCGCTGCCGGCATTGATTAGTGAGTCACCGAGGGTACTCAGTATGGCGACGGACGCGCCAGGGGAGGAAGAGGCTTTGGAAGACTCATTGATCTAGGCGGTCCGGAGGTCTCAAAGTGTTTCCTGTCCACCGGGTGTTACGTCAGTTGATTCAAGAGGAATGAAATCAGCCAGAGTCCAATTTAAGGGGGGTGCGCTCTATGGCCCATTTGTATCCCTTACCGGAGTTGAACAAAGAATTACTGCGATCCCCCAGGGTGGATGCGTCAGTGTCGGCAGTCACAAAGAAGACGACTATTCCGGTCGAGGGCAGTGCGGCCCTGAAGGACGCCCAGGATAGGAAGTTGGATACGTTGCTGAAGCAAGCCTTTGATGTTAGTGCCCTGGCTTTACAGGCTTCAGTGTCTGGGGCATGGGTGGCACAAGCCTGCCTGAGGTGGTCGCGACAACTCCAGGGAGCTGGGGGCCTTGTGGAAAATGCGCAAGGTGAAGCGGCCAGGATGGAGTCCCTGGCGGCCTACCTGGCGGATAGTCAGTATGATCTAATCAGAAGTTTAGCAAAGAATATGGCTTCAGTGGTGGAAGCCCGGTGGTACCTGTGGCTGCTCAACTGGGCGGCTGATGCTTCCTCAAAGGCCTGTCTTAGTAGACTCCCATTTAAGGGGAAGTTGCTCTTTGTGGAAGACTTGGATAAGTTGGTGAAGGAGCTAGGCGAGACTAAAGGGGGAAGACTCCCTGAGGATAGGCCTAAGCAGGGCCATCGTCCTGTCCCCGTGCGTAGCTAGCCAAGGGACTTTCGGAGGTTTCAGCCGACTAGGTCGGCCCCGATGCAAAGGGGCTGTTTCGCCTCAAGGGGCCAAGTTTTTCGGGGGTTTCGAGGAGCAGGAAGAGGTTTTGGTGCTGCCGCCTCCTGCGTGGCTCCTAGGAAAACGCAATGAAACATTGGGGGCCCAGGAAGGGGTGCTGCCAGTGAGGTCGATTAAGGCAGCTTTTTCCCGCCTGGGCCCGGGTCACATCCGATCGATGGGTATTGGAGGTGGTCCGCAAAGGTTATGCTCTCGAGTTTGCGAGACCCGTTCGACCGGCCTTCATTCAGTCCCCTTGCAGGTCCCCATTGAAGAAGGCAGCGGTAGAGGAGACTCTTTCGTGGCTGCTGTTGCTGGAGGCGGTGGTGCCTGTGCCGTTAGACCAGTACGGTTGCAGTTGATACTCTATTTATTTTGTAGTTCCCAAAAAAGAAGGGACCTTTCGGCCTATCCTCGTTCTGAAGCATCTCAATCGGTGTCTCAGGGTTCCACACTTTCAGATGGAGACTCTGAAATCAGTACTGGTAGCGGTGAGGCAAGATGAGTTTTTGACATCACTAGACCTCACAGAAGCATGTTTACATATTCCCATTGGCAAGGCTCATCAGCAGTTTTTGAGATTTGCGGTACCTCGGGGACATTTTCAATTTCAGGCGCTTCCCTTCGGACTTGCGACGGCTCCTCTGACCTTTACCAAGGTGATGGTGGCGGTGGCTGCGGCGCTGCGTAAGGAGGGAGTCTTGGTCCACCCCTACCTCGACGACTGGCTGGTTCATGCAAAATCCGAGGAGGAAAGTATCACAGCGACAGCCAGAGTGGTGGCATTCCTGGAAGAGTTAGGGTGGGTGATCAGTCTGGCAAAGAGCAGGTTGGTCCCCACGCAGAAACTCGAGTACCTTGGGGCAAGGTTCGATACTGTCAGAGGCAGGGTATTCCTTCCGGCCCAGAGGGGGGAGGATCTAATGCGACTAGTGTTGAAGTTCCTGGCTATGCAGAAACCTACGGCATGGCATTATCTGCAGGTGCTCGGAACCATGGCGGCGACAATAGAGTTGGTGCCATGGGCCAGAGCACATATGAGGCCTCTCCAGCGGGCCTTACTACAGAGGTGGTCCCATCAGCGACAGCCATTGTCAATGGTGTTGCTTTGCCCCCAAGCGGTCAAGGAAGGCCCTACAGTGGTGGCTCTGCCCGGTGAATCTGGAACGGGGGATGCCCCTCGAGCCGCCTTAGTGGGTTCAGTTGACGACGGATGCCAGTCTAGCCGGTTGGGGAGCTCATTGCGAAGGCCGGTTTGCACAGGGGCTCTGAGATTCGGTGGAAGCCCAGTGGTCGATAAATCAACTGGAGTTGCGGATGGTAGCCCTTGCGCTCGGAGCCTTGAAGCCCCTGGTCTGTCCGACAACGTCACATCAGTGGCCTACATCAATCACCAGGGAGGGACGCACAGCCCTCCCTTGGAGGTGGAAGCAGAAAATCTGTTTCAGTGGGCCGAAGCTCACCTAGTGGCCCTATTGGCTCAGCACGTGGCCGGGGTAGAAAACATCACGGCGGATTACCTGAGCAGGCACAAGATAGACCACGGAGAATGGGGTCTCTGTCAAAAGGTTTTCGACCAGCTGGTGGCCCGTTGGGGGGCTCCGGTCATGGACCTCATGGCAAGCTGGGAGTCGGCAAAGGCAAGTCAGTTTTTCAGCCGCAGGAAAGAAAGGAAGTCAGGGCTTGGACACTCTTGTCCAGAGGTGGCCCTCGGAAGGTCTCCGTTTTCCCGCCTTGGGCTCTCATAGGGAGGGTCCTGCAGCGGGTAGAAGCCCACCGGAGACTGGTGATCCTCATAGCCCCGGATTAGCCGTGATGGCCATGGTATGCGGACTTGGTGAGGCTTCTGGCCGATCGGCCTTGGCGGCTTCCCTGCCAAGATGATCTTTTGGTGCAGGGACCGGTCCGGATGCCCCAGGTAGATCGGCTCTCGCTTATGGCCTGGCTCTTGAAAGGGCTTGGTTCCTTAAGCGGGGATATTCAGGGGCAGTGATTTCAACCTTGTTAAGCACGCATAAGCGCTCAACCTGCCTCTTATGTGAGGATATGGTGGATATTTGAAGCCTGGTGTGCGGATCAGGGCATAAGGCCCCTCGCAGCCTCGGTGCCGCAGGTTCTGGGATTTTTGCAGGTGGGCTTCGAGAAGGGCCTAGCAGCCAGCTCGTTTCGGATTCAGTTGGCAGCTATCTCCTGTTATAGAGGTAAAGTCCGTGGGAAGCCCTTAGGTGAGCACGCAGCAGATGTTAGTAGGTTTCTGCAAGCGGCTCGATGCCTGCAACCTCAGCAGAGGTCTTTGGTCCCGCCTTGGGATCTCAACCTTGTGTTGAATGCCTTAGCGGGAGAACCTTACGAGCCTGTGGGGAGAGCTTCGTTGAAGGATTTAACCCTCAAGGCAGTTTTTCTGGTGGCCATTTGTTCCGTTAGGTGTATTTCGGAGCTACAGGCTCTGTCTTTGCGTCCGCCCTTTCTTTTCTTCAATGAGAAGGTGGTGTTGCGGACGGTACCTTCCTTTTTGCCAAAGGTGATGTCGCCCTTTCATGTCAACCAGGTGGTTTCTCTCCCGTCCTTTCCAAGAGCAGAGTTGGAAGCGGAGGATTTTAGGCTTCACCGTCTGGACGTGCGAAGGGTGCTCAAGCATTATCTGAACCGCATGCCGCCGTTTTGGAAGGCTGAACGTTTGTTCATTCTGTTTGGGTGCCCGCGTAAGGGTGAGGCGGCGGCCAAGGCATCCATCTCCAGATGGATCAAAGAAGCGATTGCATCGGCTTACATCCTTAAGGGGAAGCAGGTTCCTGTTGGCTTCCGGGCCCATCCGACTCGGGCCCAGACGGCATCCTGGGCGGAGTATGGTCTGGTGCCGCCGCAGGACATCTGCAGAACGGCCACTTGGTCGTCCTTGCATACCTTTGCTAAGCATTTCCGGTTGGATGTTCAGGCAGCAGCGGATGCTGCTTTTGGGAGTGCGGTGCTTCGGTCCGGAATGGCAAACCCCTCCCAGGCTTGAACTGCTCTGTTACATCCCAGAGTTAAGGGACTGATCTGGAGAGACGATAAGGAAGAGGTAATTAAACCGTACCTGATCCTTCCCGAGTTAATTTTCAGGATGCAGTTTCCGAAGTTGGGTCGCTGGACCGAAGGTCTGTTCTGAGGTGAAGATGTCTGATAACTCCTCGCAGAGCTTCGGTGGTGAGGTGGTATGGACTGGCAGTGGCCCTTGGGAATGGTAGGTAGGGGCTGATGCGGTTTCAGGTAAGACTCCTCCTTTGCCTAGGGAGTGGAAGGTTCCGGTGGCAAATGGGAGGGGATAAGTTAGAATTTCAAAGTTGGCTGTTAGTGTTAGTTTACTGTTACTTAATTGTCTGTCCGTTAAGTCTGCTTTGTCAATAGATTACTGGTGCTAGTGGGTGGTGTCAGTGGTATTTATACCAGAGGGCCGTCAAATCAGTGACAAGCTCAGCCTCCAAGCTGCTGGAAGGGAACACAACCCAGAGTTAAGGGACTGGACTGGAGTTCCTTCAGGAACACTAATTAGCAGGTAAGGTCTAATCCACTTTTTTTTTAAGAAATAAGACAGAAGAGGTAATTTTATTATTATTGCTGTAGCATTTAAAAAAAGAACCACAAAAAAAGCTAACCAAGCAATGTAAGGTGTATGTTTGTTTGTTTTTTTGCTCTGTTTTTTTAACCTCTAGTTCAAAGGGGTGGAAAGCTGCTAACTCTCTCTGAAATCACAGCACTTCTGAGGTAATAGCTCTCTCCTGCCCGCCCCCATCAAACAAATCTTACTAGCTGGTTGAAGTGTTTGATAGGGAAAGGAAAATCTAGGAAGTAAATAAGTCCACTTTTGGTTATTTGTTAAAAGTGAATTATTTATTTCAGGAGGCTTTGATTAGACTATACATCTCAGATAATCAACATTTTAATAGTTTGAAGGGTTAAGATAAACCGTTGCATGCCCAAGAACAGATGAGCAAGCAAGACTACAAATAGTTAATCAGAATATAGGTGTTAGATCTTGCATAAAAGAGGTTAGCTGCTTTTTTGACTTCTAGAACAGCTGAAGAATGGCTGGGAAATAAGTCATCAGTGCTGCTGCCCCATTACAGTTTCTGCCTCCTTCCAGATGGACAGCCTGATACCAGGTAACAGACTGTTTCCATGTTCAAGATGCTTGCAAGTTGAATACCTCATGAAATAAGCGAGGAAACTGAGAGGAGATGGTATGGTGAGGAGCATCTGTGACATCAAGTGCTACATTGCTAGAATGCTGCTTGAGGCATTAAAGATCCCCAGCAGAGGGGAAGATGGTATGGTACTGAAAAGGACAGCTGGATACAGGTCATCAGAACCTACAGAACACTCCAATTCCACCTTCCCTTAAAAGGAAAAAACAGTATAGAGCCCTGCAAATGGAGGAAGCAATAACCTCGAGGAACAGAAGCTCAAAAACCCCAAAGTTGCTGGATCAGTGACTATTACGAAGCGAAGGGTAGCGGGGGTTGGTGATTCCAAACTAAATGTAAGAGGAAAGAAAGCTGCTATGATTCTTGAACATAGCTATAAAGGTAAGAAAAAGAGGTTTGTTTACATAAAGTACAAGAGACCACAGAAAGGAAGATGAGCAACAATATGTGGAAAAGCTGGGAAAGTAGTCAGGAAACAAAGATGTGCATTTTTAATTACAGGAAAAAGTGCAAAAGTGGTACTGAGAGACTCAAAGGGTGAAGGAAAATAATATGTAGAAGTTGATGAAAGATAAAACAGAGTTGCTTAACAAATACTTTTGTTCTGTGTTCATAGATGAGAGAAGGGCTGAGAGAGGGCTTCAGAAAGTGCAAATAGATATAAAAGTGAGGCAGATAAGAACATAAGATATGCCATACTGGGTCAGACTAAGGGTCCATCAAGCCCAGTATCATGTTTCAACAGCGGTCAATCCAGATCAAAAGTACCCAGCAGGTTCCTAAAAGAGTACACAGATTCCATACCGCTTATCCCCAGGGTTAAGCAGTGTTTCTCCGGGAACAAGTATGAAGTCAGCCCTCACAGATGGGTGATGTTGGTACCGATGGAGCCGGTGTGGTAACCTCAGTTATCAAAAAAAAACCTTTGGGAGGTCTGCCATGCATGCGTGATTGCCTTCCCGCCCAAGGGTGCCATCTTGCCTCGGTCTCCTTTTTTATGCAGAGCCCATCTGATGTTCATCTGCATCCTAGAAGAGACTGTTTTTCTATTTTGGTCTTTTTCAATTTTTTCTTCTCCGGTACACACACTGGTGTCGCCTTGCTCTCCTAGGCCCGCTCCTGCTTAAGCGCCTTATTTTTCTCTGGGGTTTTTTTTTTTGTTTGTGTTTTTTGCCCTTCAGGGTCTTTTTCTTGGTGCTTGGGAATTCCTTGTGCCCTCCTTGGCTGGGATGCTTGAGTTTGATCTCGCGGCTTCCATTTTCCCTGCTATGTCCTCGACCAGTAGTTAGTGTGTTCAAGCAGTACGACCGCTACGGGCGCACTATGTCCCTCACAGACCTGCACAATTACAATCTACGTTGCCTCAGTGCGGACCACGATGACTCCTCTGTCTGCAGATGACTAGCAAAGGATGGAAGAACTGTGAAATGCAATGAATGTCCATGTTCGGGAAGACCTCAATCTCTGCCCCAGTGGAGCATGGAGCTGGCGCCCTTCAGGGCTGCCACGAGGACCTCAGCCTTGTGTGATGGCCCTGTCGGTTCTGATCCCCGAGGTTGCGGGGCGTCTGAGAGGAGATCCTCCAAAAATGGCCCTGCCCCAAAGAGCTGGGCATTGTCGGGAGATGGAGCTTGTGGGTAAGTCCCACGGTCACCAGCATCTGGGCCCCCAGCCTAATGTCGATGGCTGGGAGCGGACCTCCAAGTTGTCACGACAGGAGAAAGTGCCATCAGCATCAGGAGATTGACCCCAGTCTCCCAAACCTATTTACCAACCCCTCCACCGCAAGGGCATCTCCAGAGGTCATGGAACTGATCCTGGAGCACCACCAGCCTCGAGGCAGTTCCAGGCTCCATTCTCTGTCCCACTCCTGGCAGAGGACTTCCTAACAGGGGCTCTACAGATCAACCAACAGTAAGGATTTGAGGGTTTATTTTATTATATTAAATTGCTAGCTCTCTGACTGGGGAGCTCTTAAAAGGGTTTTTTGTATATTTTTAAAGCAAGGTTACTTTCTTTTTGGTGCTTTAGTGGAATTTTCTTTGAGCAAAGTAGGTTGCTGAACTCTAACCTCAGTTTGGGAACTGCTAACATCTAATCAGGTGTTGGTTCCCTCCCTACCCACCCCGACTCCCACCCACCCCTAGTGAGCAGTCTTGCTTTATAGGGCACCTCCCCATTTAACAAATCACAGAGAATTGGACCAGCACATTTTGAATCTAAAGAGATTTAACTGCTTTTTCTCTGAAAGGACAGCTGGGAAACCGGCTGGTACTTGGTAGATCTCTCTCTTTTGCTTTAACAGATACCTAAGCTCCACGAACAGAACAATGGCTGGGAAAAAATCGTATCGTTGAAGCTGTTGCCCCCGTTACAGCTTCTGCCTCGGTCCAGACAGAGGTTCTAATGCCAGTTGAAGGACCGGTTCCATGTGCAGGGTGCCTGCATGCTGAAGCTCTGAGGAAACAAGTGGAGGAACTCAGAGAGGAGGTAGCGAGGCTGAGGAGCATTCAAGACAGTGAGAAGTACATTGATGAGATGCTTCTTGCAGCAACCAAGCTCTCCAGCAGAGGAGAAGATGGGTGCCAACAGAATGTTGATGGTTGGACACAAGTCACCAGGGCCTGCAAAATCACCAATGCAACTTCTCCAGCCCTTGAATTGAAGAACCACTATGCAGCCCTGGAAGTGGAGGATGTGAAGGCATCCCTGGAAAGGGAAGAACCAGAGCTCAAGTACCCCAAAGTTGCAGAATCAGTGACCAGAAGGAAACGAAGGGTAGTGGTGGTTGGAGACTCTCTTCTGAGGGGTACTGAGGCGTCCATCTGCCGACCAGACTTGATGTCCAGAGAGGTATGTTGTCTGCCTGGTGCCAAATATCCAAAATGTTACGGAGAGTTTGCCGAGACTCATCAAGCCCACTGACTATTACCCAATGTTGCTAATCCATGTTGGAACAAATGATACTGCCAGGTATACCTCGGAACGTATCAAAAGTGACTTCATGGCTCTGGGACAGAGGGTGAAGCAGTTAGGTGCACAGGTGGGCTTCTCTTCAATCCTCCCTGTTGAGGGTAAAGGCCAAGGCAGAGAGGCTCGCATCCTGGAGATGAATGCATGGCTGCGTGGATGGTGTCTTTGAGAGCGTTTTGGTTTCCTAGACCATGGTATGCTGTTCCAAGGGTTGCAGAGCAGAGATGGCATCCATCTGTCCAAGAAAGATCAATACGTCTTCGGTAGTAGACTGGCTAATCTACTGAAGAGGGCTTTAAACTAGATTTGTTGGGATTGGGTGAAGAGAAGCCCCCAGGTAGGTGATACATTAAATACCTTTATGGAAATGGGTAACAGGGGTAACATATGGAGAGCAGTGTGTATAAATGCCCATAGCATGGGAAATAAGATCCCTGGTGTTGAAGCTTTGGTGGGAGTGGCTGACTTGGATTTAGTGGCAGTTACAGAAACATGGTTCACAGAAAACCATGATTGGGATGTAACTATACCTGGCTATACTTTATTCAGAAAGGACAGGATAGGAAGAAGGGAAGGAGGAGTGGCACTATATGTAAAAACTACTATTAAAGCTTTGGAATTACAGAGCTTAAAGGGAGAGAGGAGGCATTGTGGGTTAAACTAGAAAGAGGGAAAGAGAAATCTATTTGCATTGGTGTGATATACAGACCTCCCTCACAAGAGGAAGAGGTGGACAGAGCGTTAATTGAAGACATACGCAGCATTGCTAGGAAAGGGGAAGTGCTACTGATAGGAGATTTCAATATGCCAGATGTTGATTGGCACATTCCTGCTGCAGTATCATCTAGAAGTAAGGAGATCCTGGATTCTCTACAGGGAGAACTATTCAGGCAATTGGCAACAGACCCCACACGTGAAGGGGCCATACTGGACTTGGTGCTTACCAATGGTGAAAGTGTTTCTGATGTTGTAGTGGGAGATCATTTTGCATCCAGTGATCACCAGATGGTGTGGTTCAGTATTAGGACTAGGGCTGTTAGAATCCATTCAAAGGTGAGGATCTTAGACTTTAGGAAGACTAACTTTGCGAAGATGGGCCAATACCTCAGGGAGTGGGATGGGAACAGCTGGGGGATGTAGAAAAACAGTGGGCAAAACTGAAAGGGGATATTTTAAGGGCAACCAACCTTTTTGTTAAAATGGTAAATAAAGGTAAAAGGAAAAGGAGACCGCTATGGTTTTCAAAAGAAGTAGCTGAAAAAGTGAAGAAAAAGAGGGAGGCCTTCATGAAATACAAGAGATCACAGAGAGAGGAAGACAGGCATCTGTATTTGGAAAAACTTAGAGAAGCTAGCAAAGTAGTCAAGAAGGCAAAGATTCAAAAGGAGGAGGAAATAGCCAATGCAATAAAATGGGGGAATAAGACATTTTTCAGATCTATTAGTGAGAAGAGGAAGGGCAAAGGTGGTATTGTCAGACTCAAGGGTGCAGGGGAGGAATATGTAGAAGCTGATAAGGATAAAGCGGAATTGCTTAACAAATGTTTTTGTTCTGTGTTCACAGATGAAGAACCAGGAGCAGGACCTTGGAAAGCACCCACAAATAGGAACAGAAGCGAGGGACATCTTGAGCAATTTTCAGAAGACTGTGTTCATGAGAAACTAGCTCAACTTAAAGTAGACAAAGCGATGGGACCAGATAGGATACACCCTAGAATACTGAGGGAACTTGGGGATGTTCTAGCAGCTCCACTGACTGACCTTTTCAATGCCTCATTGGAATCGGAAGTGGTGCCAAAGGACTGGAGAGAGGCTCATGTGGTGCCTTTACACAAAAGCGGAAGTAAGGATGTGGTTGAAAACTACAGGCAGGTTAGTTTAACTTCGGTGGTGAGTAAATTATTGGAAATGCTGCTGAAAGAGAAAATAGTGAGGTTTCTGGAGTCCAGCGGATTACAGGATCCGAGGCAGCATGGATTCACCAGAGGCAGGTCTTGTCAGACAAATCTGATTTCTTTTACTGGGTGACCAGGGATTTGGACCGAGGGAGAGCCCTAGATGTGGTGTATTTAGATTTCAGTAAAGCCTTTGACACTGTTCCTCACAGGCGACTTATAAACAAACTGAGCACCTAGGGATGGACCCTAAAGTTACTGCTTGGGTTAGAAATTGGTTGGGTGGGAGGCGACAAAGAGTACAAGTAAATGGAGCTCACTCTGAGGAGAAGGATGTTACCAGTGATGTGCCCCAGGGATCTGTCCTTGGTCCGATTCTTTTTAACATCTTTGTAAGTGATATAGCGGAAGGGCTGTCGGGTAAGGTTTGCCTCTTTGCGGATGATACCAAAATCTGCAATAGAGTAGACGCCCAGGAAAGTGTAGATAACATGAGGAGGGATCTAGCTAAGCTTGAAGAATGGTCTAGAATTTGGCAGCTGGGATTTAATGTTAAAAAATGTAAGGTCATGCATTTGGGCTGCAGCAATCCAAGGGAGCAATATAGTATAGGGGGTGAAGTACTTTTGTCCACTAAAGAAGAGCGGGACGTAGGCGTGGTTGTGTCTGATCTTAAAGTAGCTAAACAGGTGGAAAAGGCGACTGCAAAAGCTAGAAGGATGCTTGGGTGCATACGGAGAGGAATGGCTAGCAGAAAAAAGGAGGTGATAATGCCTCTGTGTAAGTCTTTGGTGCAACCTCATTTGGAGTATAGTGTGCAATTCTGGAGACGGCACCTTCAAAAGGATGTGAACAGGGTGGGGTCGGTGCAGAGGGTGGCTACTACAATGATTAGTGGTCTTCATTATAAAGCATATGAGGACAGACTGAAGGATCTTAATATGTACACCTTAGAGGAAAGGCGGGATAGAGGTGATATGATTGAGATGTTTAAATACCTCCGTGGCATAAATGTTCAGGGAGAGAGCCTCTTTCAATTGAAAGCAAGTTCTGCTATGGAGGGACATGGGATGAGGGTGAAGGGAGATAGATTCAAGAGTGATATGCGGTAATATTTCTTTACGGAAAGAGTAGTGGATCCGTGGAATAGTCTTCCAGTGGAGGTAATAGAGATGAGGACAGTAACTGAATTCAAAAAAGCATGGGACAAACACAGAGGATCTCTAAAGGTAAAAAGGGGACTGTTGTAGTTGTTGATATGGAAGGACAGACTAGATAGGCTATGTGGTCTTTTTCTGTCATGTTTCTATGTTTCCCCAGCTAGTGCCTCCGATTCCGACCGCAGGCACTCTGGGGGGGCCTTGTGGCACTGGTGACCTGGCACAGCCCTGAGGCCCGCAGGGCTCTCAATGTCTCCTCTGACTCTTTTAAGTCTGACTAGGAGTCTGATGACTAGCTTATCGATGACTAGTCCCCTGGCACCCACCTCCATTGGGATGTCCCCTCAGGGACTCCCCCCTCCTCCCAAGGACCTCTTCTTTCTGGAGTACTTCAGGACATAGCGAAGTCCTTGGCCTTTACCATGGGGGCAGAGGACCTCAAGATCCTCCAGTACGAGGTCCCTCTGAAGGAGGCATTCATGGTGTCATTTCCCCAATCCTGGAATGACTTCTCTTCCATATGTGGGAGATCCCGACCTCGGTGCTGATTGTGAGCAGGTGGCTCAATGCCACATAGTGTCTGCTGGAGCCCCAGGTTCCAAAAGGCACAGCTGCCCTATAACTCCATGGTGGTAGTTGGCCATGCTAGAATTAAAAGCAAAAAACACACTCTCTGTACCCCCAGGCAGGGAGGCTTGCTCCATGGATACCTTGGGCAGAAAGAGCTACCAGGGCTCGATGCTTGTCGGCCGGATCCAGGCCTCCGAGCTCTATATGAGCATGTACTTTTTAGACATAGCGAGGGAGCTCGCTGGGTTCTCGGCTGGGCTGGCAGAGGAGCCTCTTCAGTAGTTTCGGACCCTGACCTCAACAGTTAAGAAGTGCTCCAAATTCAGCACTCGTGCGGCCTATGATTGCTTTGAGTTGGTGACCAGAGTATTTGCAGTGGGCATTAGTGCCTGCCACCAGGCATGGCTACAGTCCTCTGACCTGGAGCAATGGGTGCAAGACAAGCTGGTTGATGTCCTATGCCAGGGGTTGAGAATCTCTTTGGCAAGCTCATGACTGATGAGGTCGCCAAGCGGGAGTCTTAGTTCCTGATCAAAAAATGCTGACCCTTACCGACGGAAGCCTTGGGGACGGGGGGGGGGGGGGGGAGCTCCTTTACCCGAAGAAAAGGAAGATTTATGGAAACTACCCCCAGTACTCTCTTCCCAGCTTCCCAACAGAGTCAGCAGGACAAGGGACAAGGGGCATGGTCTGCGTAAGTCTAAGGCCCCCAAGCCCCAGTTGCAACTTGGGTGGTTTGGGGGCTTTTGACTCCTTGGGCATAGCCTCTTCTCCCATGTGAGGTCTAGTCCCGCAGTACTTGGGGGGGGGGGGGGCATCTGGTATACTTTGCCAGCCAGTGGCCAAGCATCACCACAGACACCTGGGTCCTCTAGGAGGTGGAGGAGGGTTATTTATTTTTATTTAGGAGTTTTTTATACCGCCTTTTCAAGAAATCAAAGCGGTTTACCATGAACAAGATCAACCAATAACATTGAAAGGAAGGGTAACATAGTAACAAAGTAATTATAGCAAGGTGAAACATTACGTAGTTAAAAAGTAAGATATTAGCATAAACTATTTACATATAACTTGTATTAGGATGGACTAATTACATATAACATATTTACACAATGTGCATTGAGTGAGTCTACTCACATATGGAATTATTTACAAGGAGTGAATCAAATCAATCAATTGTAACAGTGTGTGGATTCAACGTGACTAGGAAAGTATGATGTAATAAATGGCGTATATTTAATCATCTGTGTCAGTTAAGTTGGATATGGGGGTGTCTGTAAGGTATGGATGGGTGTGTGGGGTTAGAGCTTAGGTTGGATATGGGGAGGTCTGTTACGGATGGGGGTGTGGGGGTAGAGCTTAGGTTGGGTATGTTTCTTTTTGGGTTGTGTCCCCAAAGTGTTCAATAAATAGGTGTTTAAGCTCCTTATGAAGTGTGGCTAGATCATTAATGCTTTTTAGGGTTTCTGGGAGGGAATTCCAGAGCACGAGTTCAGTGTAAGTAAAAGCTCTATTAGTGGTTGATTGTGTGGATTTATGAAAGTCTGAGGGTACAACCAGGGTGTTTGAGAGCATCCTCTTTGTGCTCGTTCGAGAGTGTGGAGACGTAGGACGGGACTATGTTTTTTAGGAGCTTGAAAGTGATCATTAATTTATATTTGATGCGGCTGTGGATCGGCAACCAGTGTAGGTTATATAATATGGGGGTAATGTGCTCAGAGGTATGTGCTCTTGCAATTATGCATGCAGATACATGTTGTGCCAACTGTAAGATGGCTTATCAGTTGTTTAGGGAGACCATGGAGGATACTGTTACAGTAATTTAAAGTGAGGTGTGATTATAGCTGGAACACTGATTTGAAGTCGTAGCTTAAAAATAGTGGTCTAAGGTGCTGGATCAGTCTCAGTTTAAAATATGTCTTACTCGTGATTGTTTTTATGTGAGAAACCATGCTTAGTGTTTTATCCAGAGTAATCCCAAGGTATTTGACTTCATTTTTTTTTTTTTTTTACTGTGAGGCTGGTTTCTTTAAGATGTAATATGGAGGGGGGAGGGGGTTAAAGGTATGATTCCTAGTGATGTATAACACATCTGTTTTTTCAAAGTTGATCTTTAGGTTGAGAATTCAGCCATTCTGAGGCTTCACTGAAGCATGTTGTAATCTGGTCAGTGACAGGGTTTGTGATGTCAACTGATACATCATGTCATCCACATAAATGTGGTATCCTATTTTGAAGATTTTACAGATAAGCCATAGGTAAATATTAAATAGGAGCGCTGATAGGGATTGAACCCTGCGGTAATCCTTGTTCTTGTCTATATGGTTTGGATGTTTGTTGGCCGATTTTAACCTGCTAGGTGCAGTCTGACAGGACTGAAACAATTGAATAATTGTACCATGTTTCTCCAGGAACAAGCAGGAAGTGAGCCCTCACATATGGGTGACGTCAGCACTGATGGAGCCCTTGTGCGGAACAAGTCCCCAGCTTTCAAAGAGAGCCTTTGGGATTGCATCACGCATGTGTGGTCCCCTTCCCGCCCAAGGGTGCCATCTTAATCAGTCTCCCTTTTTCCGCGGAGCCCAACGGACGGATGTCCAACTTCCTTCGTGGAAAAAGTGCGTCAAAACTACTGAAGATTCTCTTCGGCCCGGTTCGACGCCAGTTCCCTTTCCCGCCTCAGTTCGCTACACCGGTATCGAGTCCAGTCACTATTTTTCGGTTTTTGCCCTTAGTGGCTAGTGTTCACGCTTTTTTTTTTCTTTTTCACTGGCAGCCCAGTCGTTTGACCTCACAGGGGGCCTTTTTTCCCCCGATGGCTGCCAGCGGGTTTAAAAAGTGTGATCGGTGTAAAAGATTAATGTCTCTCACCGACACACACGACTGCTGTATCCGCTGCCCTTGGGCCCGACAATGACCCGAAGGTGTGTGGCAAGATGTCTTCCAAGGCACTTAGAAGTAGGCAGCAGCAGCGTGGAAGGATTTTCTCTGTCTACATCCACCCAGGTCCGGACCTTTTCAGAAGCCTCGACGTCTCGAGCAATCTGACTCCGAGCATCGTCGGGGGTCTTCGGAGCGGAGGTCTCCCTCGTGGGAACACCGGAGGAAGAAAAAACCTGCGAGGGCGTCATCGTTGGATGCCTCTGATCGGCCCGGATCCTCGCGAGCCAGGTCGCGGAGTCCTAACCGCTTCCCCGGGTCCTCGGAGTCCTAACCGCTTCCCCGGGTCCTCGGAGTCCTAACCGCTTCCCCGGGTCCTCGGAGTCCTAACCGCTTCCCCGGGTCCTCGGAGTCCTAACCGCTTCCCCGGGTCCTCGGAGAGTCCTAACCGCTTCCCCGGGTCCTCGGAGTCCTAACCGCTTCCCCGGGTCCTCGGAGTCCTAACCGCTTCCCCGGGTCCTCGGAGTCCTAACCGCTTCCCCGGGTCCTCGGAGTCCTAACCGCTTCCCCGGGTCCTCGGAGTCCTAACCGCTTCCCCGGGTCCTCGGAGTCCTAACCGCTTCCCCGGGTCCTCGGAGTCCTAACCGCTTCCCCGGGTCCTCGGAGTCCTAACCGCTTCCCCGGGTCCTCGGAGTCCTAACCGCTTCCCCGGGTCCTCGGAGTCCTAACCGCTTGCCCGGGTCCTCGGAGTCCTAACCGCTTCCCCGGGTCCTCGGAGTCCTAACCGCTTCCCCGGGTCCTCGGAGTCCTAACCGCTTCCCCGGGTCCTCGGAGTCCTAACCGCTTCCCCGGGTCCTCGGAGTCCTAACCGCTTCCCCGGGTCCTCGGAGTCCTAACCGCTTCCCCGGGTCCTCGGAGTCCTAACCGCTTCCCCGGGTCCTCGGAGTCCTAACCGCTTCCCCGGGTCCTCGGAGTCCTAACCGCTTCCCCGGGTCCTCGGAGTCCTAACCGCTTCCCCGGGTCCTCGGAGTCCTAACCGCTTCCCCGGGTCCTCGGAGTCCTAACCGCTTCCCCGGGTCCTCGGAGTCCTAACCGCTTCCCCGGGTCCTCGGAGTCCTAACCGCTTCCCCGGGTCCTCGGAGTCCTAACCGCTTCCCCGGGTCCTCGGAGCCAGAGACGCCTGCAAAGGTGCCTCGCACGGAGCCAGAGACGCCTGCAAAGGTGCCTCGCACGGAGCCAGAGACGCCTGCAAAGGTGCCTCGCACGGAGCCAGAGACGCCGAAGAAAGTAATGGCTGTTGTCATCGTTGACTCTCCTCCGGGAGAACCGGCGTCGGGACCCGAGCCAGAGGCTGCGGAGCCTTCTGAGCTCGGTCTCAAGTTGGCGGCCCTGGAGCACAGCATGTCTGCCTTCATGGAGCAGCAGTGGGCGCTGATGGCCAGTCTCACCGGTCCATCCGCCCCGACCACCAGGACCTCGATGTCCAAGTTGAACCCGGAGGCCGAGCTGATCCTCGAGACTCTTTGGACTCTGGTCGATCCTCGGCCGAGGTCTCCCTCGACCTCCCGTTCGGGACCGAGATTGTCGACGTTGGTGCCCTCGGTGTCTGAGCGATCGAGACCGAAGCTCTCACGTCCGGAGCCCATCGATTCCTCCTCTGAGGACTCAGCATGGGAAACGGAAGATGAGGAGTCCCCTGGACACCCACCGGACCCGGTATGTCCCATTGGACTCGCCGGTTTCTGAGCCTCGGAGAAGGCCCCCCCCCCTCCTCCCTTGGAGGATACCCGGTTCTCGGACTTCATCAGGGATATGGCCAAGGCTTTAGCATTCCTGGTGGACTCTGAGGAGGAGCCTCGAGCCAAGGAGCTCGAAGCCCTCCAGTATGACTTTCCCCCTCGGGAAGCCCTTACGGTACCAGTTCCTCCGATGTTGGAACGGCTGATGCTCCACATGTGGAAGTCACCGGTCTCGATGCCGGTTCTCAGCAAGCGGGTCGATTCCATCTATCGAGTCCACAAGAGCCCTGGACCTTGCTGTAAGGAATGAGGTCCTGATCATCTTCATACGCCAGATGGAGTGTGGTTTGCCACATTTTCATGATCAAGTTGATGTACCCAATCAGTTTGAGGCTTATTTTTACATTTCAAGGTGACTTATTATCCCCAAACGTGAGATGCTATCAAAAGCTTTCTTATTGTCATCCCATGCTACAGTGAGATTTCTGCTTTTAGCATTAGCCATGATGGCTTTATTCAGCATTAACTGGTTTTTAGTTCTGTATATTCCTTTCTTATTGCCATGATGATACTGGCATCAATATGTTGCCATCTTCTGTCAGCATCTATTGCAGTGACTTGCTTACAGACTGTAGGCAGACAAGTTATGGGCCTGAAACCTTTAGGGACATTACTTGGAGCTCCCTTTGGAAGGAGACGTGTGCTTCCTGTTAGCCATTGTGGTGATTAAATCTGACTGCTTGGCCATTTGGTTTTTGCAATTCACTAGGTGTTGGTGGAATAATATTAACTGAGACAAGCTCTCCGAGGAACCCTTGCAGAGCTTCAAGAAGTTCTCCACTGGGATTCGGCAGTGCTCGAAGTTTGTCTCGAGCAGCCTATGACGGCTTTGAGGCCTCAGCCCAAGTAGCCAGTTCGTCAGTGTTCCTTGCCGGGGTGACAACCTCTTTGGCAAACCCATGACTGAGAAGGCTGCTGAAATCGAGTCCGGGTACTTGACCCCGGACAAGACTATCCAAGAAGACTTCTGCCCCTTCTAAAAAGACAGGCTCGGGTAAAAAGCCCTTTTTCCCGAGGAAGGGTGCTGCTTACCGCATCTACCCCACTCAGCAGGCCTCCCCAGCTCGCCCACAGGGGCAGCAGGCTAAGGGACGGGCATGGCCCGTGTAAGCAGAAGACCCCCAAGCCTCTGGCCCCGGCTCCAACCCAGCCAGGAGGAGGGTTTTGACTGCCAAAGCATAGTCTCTCTCCAACCAGGGGTGAGGTCCTGCACAGGAGGAAGGCTGAGCCTGTACGCCCACAGGTGGCCAACATTCACCACAGATACCTGGGTCCTTCAAATAGTCCAAAGGGGCTATTTGCTCCACTTCAACCAGGTACCTCCCTCCCTCCTTTTCAGGAGAGCCTCTGACCCCTCTACACAGGGACCTCCTCTTGCAGGAGTTGGTTGGTCTTCTAGAGGATCAGGCTGTGGAACCGGTGCCCCACCACCTGCAGGGACAAGGCTTCTACTCCAGGTATTTTCTGATACCAAAGAGAACAGGGGGACTCAGACCCATCCTTGACCTGCGAAACTTAAACAAGTTCCTGTTGAGGGAAAAGTTCAAGATGCTTTCTCTTGGAATATTGCTGCCTTACCTCCACCAGGGAGATTGGCTATGCTCCTTAGACCTGAAGGATGATGCCTACACGCACATCCTCATACATCCGGATCACAGACAATATCTCGGGTTTGTAGTGGGAGGAAACCATTTTCAGTACAGAGTTACTATCATTTGGCCTAGCCTTTGCTCCCAGAGTGCTTACCAAATGCCTGGCGGTAGTGGCAGCCTTCCTCAGGAACCAAGGGATTTTTGTCTTCCCTTACCTGGACGACTGGCTTATCAGAGCCCAGTCGCCTCAGGAGGCCCAACAGGCCACAGCTCGCACTCTCAACATGCTACAGCATTTAAGCTTTGTCATAAATCAAACAAAGTCCACTTTGCTCCCCACTCAAAACAGAGTTCATAGGAGCAAGACTAGACACCCTTCGGGCAAGGGCTTACCTGCCGGAGGACAGGGCACAGAGTCTTCTGGTGCTGGTGCACCAAGTCAGCCATAAGTCTCAGATTTCAGTGAGATACTTGCTACGCCTCCAGGGCCACATGGCCTCCACAGTACATGTGACCCCAAAGTGGAGGAGTGGCCTAGTGGTTGGGGCAAGGTACTTCAGGCCGGAAGGTCAGGGGTTCAAATCCCACTAGAGGACAGCGACCTTGTGCCGGAAGGACTGGGGTTTCTAGTCCCACAGGTGCTCCTTGTGGTCTTGGGCAAGCCACTTAACCCTCCATAGCCCATGTTCCCTGTAAAATAGTTATCTCCAAGTTATAATGCCCTGTTCAATGTAATTTCAGTTTGTTCAATGTAAACCGCACTGATGCAGAATAGCGCGGTATATAAGAGAATGTAAATAAATAAAATAAATAAATAAACTCCCGTCTCCACATGAGGACAGCTCAGTGGTGCCTCAGATCAGTGGACACAAGCCACCGGACGACTCCGAGACCGGATCAGTGTGTCCAAACGACTGAGGAAGTCATTGGCGTGGTGGCTTCAGCCACCCAACCTGCTTGAGGGCGTGCCTTTTCAGCCTCCCTCGCACACGAGTGCTGACGACAGATGCCTCCTTGCTGGGCTAGGGAACCCATTGCCAAGAATCATGCACTCGGGGGTTGTGGTCTGCTCAGGAGAGTGCACACCAAATCAACCTCTTAGAGCTTTGGACGATTCGCCTAGCTCTTCAAACCTTCTGTCATGTTCTCTCACTTCAGTCTGTCTTGGTGCAGACCGACAATCAGGTAGCGATGTTCTACGTGAACAAGCACGGAGGTACAGGGTCCCGTCTCCTATGCCAGGAGACACTCGACCTCTGCTCCTTTGCAATCAGGCAGGATATGTCCCTCAAAGCAGTTTACCTGCCAGGTCAGGAGAACTTATTAGCAGACAAGCTAAGCAGGATTCTTCAACCTCACGAGTGGCAACTGAATCCAGAAGTGGCCCAGCAGATCTCCCACTGCTGAGGGCATCCGTTCATAGATCTCTTTGCTGGTCTGCAAAATCACCAGTTGCCCAGCTTTTGCTCCAGACAGCCACACCCTCAGAGAGTGGCTGCAGATGCTTTTCTGATCCCCCTGGTCAGGGGGCCTCATGTTTGCATTTCCTCCCACGCCTCTGGTGGCCCGGACTCTGTTCAAAATCCTTCGGGACAAGGCCTCTGTCATTCTGGTAGCCCCCAGATGGCCGAGGCAGTCTTGGTTTCCTCTTCTCTTTCAGCTGGCAATGGAAGCCCCACTCCCGCTGGGGATGCAGTCCAACCTCCCGTCCCAGGAGCAGGGCTCGCTCTTACATCCCAAACCTCAGGTCCCTCAACCTGATGGCATGGCTGCTGAAAGGGTAATGCTGGCACCTCTCCTCCTACCTAAGAATGTTGAAGTGTTACTGGCCTCAAGGAGACAGTCCATTAAGAAAACCTATGCCTTCAAGTGGCACAGGTTTGAGGTGTGTTTTACCCAGCACAATGAAAACCCTTTCGCTTGCCTTGTACCAGTGGTGCTGCAGTACCTGCTTCACCTCTCAGAATTAGGTCTTAAGTCTAACTCTGTCAGGATCCACCTGAGTGCTTTGTCAGCACACCACTCTCCAGTAGAGGGAAAACCTCTTTCGGCTCACCCCTTGGTGTCCAGATTCCTTAGAGGTCTACTTCTACTAAAACCCCCGGTTCGTCCCCCGGCAACTGAGTGGGATTTGAATGTGGTCTTGGAGCAGCTTACTCGCCCACCTTTTGAGCCAATGTCATCTTGCCATCTGCGCTTCCTCTCCTGGAAGGTGCTCTTCCTGGTGGCACTTACATCTGCCAGACGAGTGAGTGAGCTGCAAGCTCTTGTTTCGGATAGACCGTACACAAGGTTTTATAGGAACAGAGAGGTCCTTCGCAGCCACCCCACGTTCCTTCCGAAAGTGGTCTCTTCGTTCCACCTCAACCAAGAGGTGGTTCTTCCAACCTTCTTTCCCAGACCGCATGCCAGCTGGGCAGAGGCATTTCTGCATACCCTCAATTGTAAGAGGGTGTTAGCCTTCTACCTGGAGCGTACGCGGGGACATCGAAGGGCTACTCAGCTCTTCGTCTCTTATGACCCCAATAGGCTGGGGCTGCCTGTCTCCAAGCGTATGTTGTCCACCTGGGTGATAGACTGCATTGCCTGGGTGTACAAGGCGGCCGACCTCCCCTTGCAGGGTCGAATCACGGCCCACCGTGTCAGGGCTAAGGCTGCATCAGTGGTTCACTTCCGCTCTGTTCTGCTGGCAGACATCTGCCGGGCCGCCACCTGGTCTTCGGGCCAGACTTTTGCAGCCCATTACTGCTTGGATAGGGAGTCCCGACGGGACAGTGCTTTCGGCCAGGCGGTACTCCGTAACTTATTTGAGGTATAGGCAACTCCTACCCTCCAGCCCTTTGGTGTCATTCTACCGGAGGTGTTGAGTTCTCTGCTGAATTCCTATCACAGCTGCTGCGGCTCTTCTAGAGGGAGCCATTTTTCAGCTATGGGTTCTCGGTAGCCTATAGCTAGGGAGTCCCATATGTGAGGACTGACTTCCTGCTTGTTCCTGGAGAAAGTGTAGTTACTCAACTGTAGCAGGTGTTCTCCAGGGACAGCAGGAATCGGACCTCACGACCCTCCCTCCTCCCCTGGAGTTGGTGTCTTATTATATTTTGTTCTTTTTGCCCTCTCTTTAGCTATGTCATTTGACAGAGCAAGATGGCACCCTTGGGCGGGAAGGGGGCCACGCATGTGTGATGCAATCCCAAAGGCTTTCTTTGAAAGCTGGGGAATTGCTCCGCACGAGGGCTCCGTCGGCACCGACGTCACCCATATATGTGAGGACTGATTCCTGCTGTCCCTGGAGAAACACCTGTTACAGGTGAGTAACTACACTATCCTATTTGCCGGAGTCTATTTAGGAGTACGCTGTGATGTATGCTGTCAAAGGCTTAGGCTGTATCTAAGAATATCAGGATGAAAGCCTTTTTTTGAGTTTTTTATACTTCGAATGAGCTTGTCCATGAGGGCTAGTAGCAGTGTCTTTACGCTGTGATTTGGTCTGAACCCCATATTGATGATCATCAAGTGGTGAGTTTAGGTCTATATAGTTCTGGAGTTGAATTTGTACGTTTTTTTCAATGACTTGCCAGGAACTAGAGATTGGCCTATATGAATTAGGGCTTGTTTTGTCCATGGATTTGTGTTTAAGAATTGGGTGGATTACCGCTTGATTTAGGATTTGTGGCATTTGTCCATTTGTTAATGATGTTGACCATTTTAAGTATGATAGGGGAGAGTTCTCTGTGGGATGTTTTTACCCGGGTAAGGATCAAAGCTAGAAGTAGTTGTATTAATCTTGGGAATATTATTCAGGTAATCTTTATTGATGTGGTAAAATGTGAGCCATTGTGCATCACTTATGATAAACATTTCGGGGGGAGGGTGCAGGCCAATGGTGGTTAGCTTTAATTTGGTTAGCTTGTGGACTAATGATGGTGAGGTTTGAGTCAGGGCTTTCACAATCTCAAAGTTCTCTCGGACAGTTGAGGGAGTTTGCGAGGATTTTAGTGTGATATTCCTTCTTATTAATAGCTTGTCTGTAATATTGAAGTGTATTTATGTAAAGCTTTTTGTCTTGTGTGGATTTAGAGATTCTCCAGGAATTTTCAGTCTTTTGTAAATATCTTTGTTTCTAAGATCCTGGGTGTACCATTCTATGGTGCCTTTCTGTCTATCAGTTGGTTTTTTTTTGGGGGGGGGGGGTGACTATAATAAAGGAGGTCGAGATGGTAGCATTCCAGTTTGATATCAGCTCATCCAATTCACATGTTTCAGTTTCTAGATGAGGAAGGATATCAATTAGGAATGTATCCTTATTAAATCTTTTGAATTGTTTTCTTGGATTATCTTTGGCTTATTTATTTATTTATATTCTCTTATATACCGCGCTATTCTGCAGCAGTGCGGTTTACATTGAACAAACTGAAATTATATTGAACAGGGCATTATAACTTGGAGATAACTATTTTACAGGGAACATGGGCTATGGAGGGTTAAGTGGCTTGCCCAAGACCACAAGGAGCACCTGTGGGACTAGAAACCCCAGTCCTTCCGGCCCAAGGTTGCTGCCCTCTAGTGGGATTTGAACCCCCGACCTTCCGGACTGAAGTACCTTGCCCCAACCACTAGGCTACTTCTCCACTCCACTTCCTATTTGGGCAAGTAATTGAGATGGGATAGTAAAGTTAATTATATGGTGGTCTGACTATGGTATTTCCAAGGTTTTTGGTTTAGAGTAGTGGTAGTGTTGGTTGACTACATTGGGTAGGAATACTAAATCTAAAATATTACCTTTATTGTGTGTAGGTACATTCATTATTTGTTGATAGCCCATGTTGGTATAACATTGGGGAAGGTAGTGGCATGTGTATTATGTGCAAATGTTAGGTTAAAGTCACCTAGTAAGATTAGTGGTTTCTTTACTGACGTAATGCAAACTGTTTCGACAATGGTGGAGAGGTTCTTCGGGTCAGGTGTTGGTGGTCTGTATAGTACACAAAATGATAGGTGCATGTTTTCGATAATTAACATGTCCATGCTTTCTGTGTTCTTTGCTAGGAAGGGGGAGGCTCTTATCTTATTTTTTTATAATAATCAGGACTCCTCCATGCTTGTTGATTCTTGGGCAATGAAAGATGTTATATCCTGGTGCTTTAAGTTGATTAGGATGGTGTCCGTGTCTGAGTGCCATGTTTCTGTGACGAATATGATGTCAGGATTATTGTCATTGATGAGATCTAGGAATATTGGTATTCCTTAGATCTTGCATTAACCAAGTAGCACTAAATTGGTAATCAATTTGAGTTGGTTGAGAGTTGCTGGTGGAAGGGTGTGCTATGAATAGTGACATTGAGTCTGGAGGGTTGTGGGGGGAGGGTTACCTCCATTTCGACCATATGCTGCCACTGTTCTTTCCAGGGGAACTCCCAATGGCACCCCCTTCACAGAGACTTGCTCCAGAAATGGGTCCTGCCCTATCTCATGGGCAAGGGGTTTTACGCCCGGTACTACTTGGTTCCCAAGAGGACCGGTGGCTTTCACCTTATTCTGGATCTTTGAAGAAGTTCAAGATGCTTTACCTTGGAACATTGCTCCCTTACCTCTCTCCGCTAGGGATATTGGTTATGCTCCTTGGCTCTCAGACGTGTACACACACATTCCCATCCATCCATGACACCAGCAGTACCTTTGGTTTGTCTTTAGAGGAAGCCACTACCAATACAGGGTTCTGCCCTTCAGCCTGGACTTGGCCCTAAGGGTGTTCACCAAGTGCCCAGCGATGGTTGTCGTCCACCTGTGGCTGCATGAGGTGTTCATATTTCCCTACCTAGATGACTGGCTGGTCAGGAGCGGCACAGCTGTCGAGGTGCAGCCGGCAGCATGCTGCACCATTCTCACTCAGGAGCACCCGACCCAAAGCCTGGAGTTCATAGGGGTGTTGCTAGACATGGTCCAAATCCGAACCTTCCTCTCCCTTGACAATAGCTGCTCTTGCAAGGGAGGTTCAGGGCCAAACCTTGGCCTCCGCCCGGCTCATGACCTGCTGGGGCACATGGCCTTGACAGTGCATGTCACCGCCGATGCCCATCTCCACATGCTGTGGATCCAGTGGAACCAGGCGACCATGCGCCTGCAGGACAGGGTGGCCATAACCAGTCACCTTGCTGAGTTCCTCGACTGGTGGCAGCAGTCACCGAATCTTCGGGCAGGGATGCCTTTTCAGGTCCAGACTCTTCAGAGAGTCTCTTACCATGGTCACCTCCATGTTGGGTTGGAGAACCCATTGCGGTGACCTCTGCACTCAAGACCTTTGATCAGCGTCTGAAAGCCTCCAATAGATCAACTTCCTGGAGCTGCAAGCGATTATTTGCACCCTCCGGGCCTTTCAGCACCACCAGATGGACAATCAGGTGGCAGTGTTCTGCATCAACAAACAGGAGGGCACGGGATCATCCCTCCTATGCTCAGTGTGGTCTGTCTCTGCACATTCACCAGTGAGAGCTGGATGCTTCTCAGGGCGGTATACTTTCCCAGACAGGACAGTGTTCTGGTGGACCGCCTGAGCTGGGTTCTCCAGCCCCACGAGTGGTGCTTCGACCTGTGGGTTGCCAACCGACTGTTCCACTGTTGTGGCCTTCCTGTGCTGGACCTCTTTGCAGTCCGGCCATTGCTCAGCTGACCCGCTTCTGCTCCAGAATGCCACAATCCTTCCTGGGTAGAAGCCAATACGTTTCTCATTCCGTGGACAGGACGACTCCTTTATGCCTTCTCTCCCATGCCACTCATCGCCAAGACTCTCAAGGTCCAGCTCAGGTTAACTGCTCCTTGTGAGAAATATCAGGTGTACTGTCAAACGATATAGAATAATATTTAGCCTCTTTGATTTGTGATGCAGTTTTCTTTCTTCGCCTTTTCAGCTAGTAGCACTATTAACTCATTTTGTATTGAAAAGTATGTCATTGATGATTTTGCTGCTTTAGCAACTGCAATATATTCAGCCAACCATGAGTGGTAATGACTTATTAATTCAAAGATTTTCAGAAACAAACCACTGTTTGGTTTTCCAATAATCTCACTTAGTACCTCTCAAAGCAAGATTGTTTTGAGCACAGAACATTATAGCATCAATGATAACATTCATTCTTAAGCGTCCCTCCAGTCCAGTCCCTTTCCTCTGGGTTGTAACCCCCCCCCCCCCCCCAGCAGCTTGGAGACTGAGCACGTCATTCTCTTGCTGACACAGGGGTATAAATACTGCTGGCACCTCCCACCAGCTCCAGTATGCTCAGTCTCCAAACAGCTGGAGGGAGCAATAAGCCAAGGAGGGCTTACTGGAGAGACTCTTAGGAAAAAATTTGAATCTGGATTTCCTTATCGTCACTTCAGTCCAGTCCCTTAACTTCTGGGTTGCGCAACCCTTCCAGCAGCTTGGAGGCTGAGCCCATCATCGTTTTGATGATGGTGGGGTATAAATACCCCTGGCACCACCCACTGGCACCAGTAATCTCAGCCTCCAAGCAGCTGGAGGGTTCCTGTAAGCCAGAGTGCTTACGGGCTCTTTCCTAAAATTTAATTTTAATTTAATTTATTTTAATTGGATTTAATTTGTAGGCTATCCTTTGCTTTATTATTTTTTCTGTTTCTACAGTACCTTTGTGAGGGCTTGTACCTTTAAGGCTCCTGCTCGTCTCCTCTCCCCCCCCTCCCTCCCTGCCTGCCGTCTTCAGCTTCTGCTAGCTTGAGGCTCCGGAGGAGGGGGTTTTCCCGTGCTGCGGAGAGGTCCGGAGAACTCTCCTCCCGCGCACGCCGAGGCCGCGATCACCTGGCCCAGCCGCTACTGCCTCGCGCCGAAGCCCCTTAGGCGGCTGAGCGCTAGAGGCAGCACCGACTTCCTGCAGCGGCGTTTCCTTGTCTCGCGCTTCAGCCCCGAGGCGGCTAGGCGCTTGAGGCTGCGGCAGGAGTTAAACGCGGGTGTAGAGTGATTTCCTCTACCGCGCCCCGGTAGGAAAGCCGGTAGCGCGGCGGCGTGTTTCCTCAGCCCTCAGGCCCAGCCTCCACGTGGCTGCGGCCTACCGCGTGGGAGCCGGCAGAGGACGGCTGGTTCCCTTGTGGCAACAGCTACGCGCCAGAGCAGCGAACCGCAAGTATCAGGATGCAATCTTCTTCCACATGAACTTAATTTGATGTATTTTCAGAGTAAATTTGAATTTTTGTGTAGCTTTTTGGTGCGGCTGGAGGGGAGGGGAGTGCTGGGAGTCTCGGGCATCACTTATTTAATTTAATTGGTTTAGTTTATTTAGTTTATTTAATTTAATTTATTTATTTATTTTAGTTCAATTGGTTTTATTCTGTTTGCATTTGAAGTTTGAGAGGAATGACGGGCAAGCTACGGTGTCCTTCTTGCGGCACTCGTAGAGGGACGGCCTCTGAGGCAGGAGTTTGCAGGGGTTGTGCAGCAGAGGCCACTTCCGTGGAGCAGGAGATCCACCAGAGCATGTCTCTAGCCCTTCAGGGGTCAGGGGACCTTCCAGAAGGGGGAAGGGATTCCCACTCTCCTCCGCCTTCTTCCTCAGAGGGTCCAGGCCCTTCCCAGTCTCTTCCCTCTCTCCCCTTGGGGGCGGAGGGAGACTGGGGTCAATTTTCACCCGAGTTTGTCCTGCTTTTGCACAAAGCTTACTGCTTACGCAAGCAGGGCTCGGCAGACACAGCAGCAGCGAGGGACAGCATGGACGCTGGTGCAGGGAACACTAGATCCCTTGAACCGGGGCACCCCCCAAGCGAACTAGGCTGGTTGGCAAGGATCTTGTTGACTCTCCGCCCCGGGATCTCCCTGAAGAGGATCTTTCGGACAAGGAAGAGATGGAGGAAGGGGAGGAGCTTGAAGAGGGGGAGATCCCTGAGGAGGAGCAATCCCGCATAGTCAGAGTTTTTAGGCGGGAGGAGCTCCCGGCCTTAATAAGTGAATCTTTAAAAGTACTCAATATGGTGTCTGAGGCTCCAACAGAAGAAGAAGCTCTGGAGGATCCGCTGATCCAAGCCGTAAGGAAATCTCAGAAGGGGTTTCCAGTCCACAGAGTGGTCCGACAGATGATTCAGGAGGAATGGAATCAGCCTGAGTCTACCCTGAGAGGAGTACGTGCGATGTCTCGCCTATATCCTTTGCCGGAAGCGGACAAGGACCTCCTGAAATCGCCTACAGTCTCGGCGGTAACTAAGAAGACGACTATCCCGGTCGAGGGCGGCGCGGCCCTGAGATACAGTCAAGATAGAAGACTGGACACCCTGTTAAAACAGGCATTTGATGTTAGTGCCCTTGCCTTACAGGCCTCCGTTTCGGGAGCATGGGTGGCTAGAGCCTGTTTGAGATGGTCTCAACAGCTGCAACTGGCTGACAGCCCTTCAGGCGTCCCCCAAGAAGTGGCGGCCAAGTTAGAGTCCGGTTTGGCCTTTTTAGCGGATAGCCAGTATGACCTTATTAGAAGTCTGGCGAAGAATATGACCTCGGTTGTAGCAGCCAGAAGGTACTTGTGGTTACGTAACTGGGCGGCGGATGCTTCTTCTAAGATGTGCCTGAGCCAACTTCCCTTCAAGGGGAAGCTGTTTGGGGAAGACCTAGATAAGTTGGTAAAGGAGCTGGGAGAGTCGAAAGGAGGTAGGCTCCCCGAGGATAGACCAAGGCTGCGTCGTTCTTCGGCGCCGGTGCGGAGTCAGTCAAGGGACTTCCGTAGGTTCCGGAAGCCCAGACTGAATCCTTTCCCCAGGGGCCGTTTTCCTTCCAGGGGTCAGAACGTCCGTGGGTTTTGCAGAGCAGGTAGAGGTTTTGGAGCCGCCTCCTCCTCCTCGACGCCTAGAAAAGCACAATGAGAAAACGGGGGTCCAGGAGGGAGTGCTGCCGGTGGGAGGGCGCTTAAGGCAGTTCCTTCCCGCCTGGTCCCGAGTCACATCCGATCAGTGGGTATTAGAGGTGATCCGAGAAGGGTACGCTCTCGAGTTCACAAAGAGAGTATCCCCTGCATTTATTCTGTCCCCTTGCGGTCCACCAGAAAAGGAGGCAGTGGAAATCACCCTTTCGAGGCTCCTAGCGCTGGGAGCGGTGTTGCCGGTCCCACCAGACCAAAGAGGGTACGGTCGATACTCCATTTACTTTGTAGTTCCAAAGAAGGAAGGTTCCTTCCGTCCCATTCTGGATCTGAAGCAAATCAACCGCTGCCTCAGAGTTCCTCATTTTCGCATGGAACCGCTGAGGTCCGTGATTGCGGCCGTTCGGCAGGGAGAGTTCCTTACATCCCTAGACTTGACGGAGGCATATTTACACATCCCGGTCAGAGTCTGATCAGCAGTTCCTAAGATTTGCCGTGCCAAGCGGCCATTTCCAGTTCCAGGCCCTCCCGTTCGGGCTAGCGACAGCTCCCAGGACGTTCACCAAGGTAATGGTGGTAGTGGCCGCGGCTCTTCGAAAAGAAGGAATCCTGGTCCATCCTTACCTGGACGACTGGCTGATTCGAGCAAAGTCAGAAGAGGACAGTCACGTGGCGACAGCCAGGGTTGTGGACTTCCTCGTGGAACTGGGATGGGCCATCAATCGGGCGAAGAGCAGTCTAATACCCAGCCAGGAGAGGAAGGGTGTTCCTTTTGAAGCAAAGATCAATCGACTTGAGAAGTCTCGTGACCCGTTTTATGGTAACAAGATGCCCCTCGGCCTGGCATTACCTTCAACTGCTGGGCACCATGGCAGCGGCAATAGAAGTTGTCCCCTTGGGCCCGGGCTCATATGCGTCCTCTACAGCGTACCCTCTTGCGGCAGTGGTCTCATCAACATCACCCCTTATCCAGACGCATTTACTGTCCTCCCCGGATCAGGAAGTCTCTGCGGTGGTGGACAAGCCCAAGGAATCTGGGCTGCGGGATGCCACTCGAGACTCCTCAGTGGACACAGCTAACGACGGATGCGAGTCTAACAGGCTGGGGTGCTCACTGCGAGGGACAATTCGCCCAGGGCTGCTGGACTCCGAGAGAGTCGCAGTGGTTGATCAACAGGCTGGAATTGAGGGCGGTAACGTTAGCTCTCCGGGCTCTCGAGCTCTTGGTTCGTCAGAGGGCAATCCGGGTCCTATCCGACAACGCTACGGCGGTGGCATACATCAACCGTCAGGGAGGAACGAGCAGCCCGTCCTTGGAGAAGGAGGCAGATGTCCTCCTGCAGTGGGCAGAGAGCCATTTGCTAGCACTGTCGGCGCAGCACGTGGCCGGAACAGACAACGTGAAGGCCGATTACCTCAGCAGGTTCAAGATAGATCACGGAGAGTGGGAATTGGCGCAGGAGGTGTTCGATCTAGTGGTTGCCCGGTGGGGGACTCCAATCATGGATCTCATGGCTCGGTACACGTCGGCGAAGGTGAGCCAGTTTTTCAGTCGCAGGAAGGAAAGGATGTCCGAGGGCTTGGACGCCCTGGTCCAAAACTGGCCTTCAGAGGGCCTTCTCTATGTGTTCCCTCCTTGGGCGCTCATAGGGAGGGTTCTGCGGCGGATAGAAGCCCACCAGGGACTGGTTATTCTCATAGCCCCGGACTGGCCTCGGCGTCCGTGGTACGCAGACCTCGTGAGGTTGACGGCCGACCAGCCGTGGAGGCTCCCTGGCAAGGAGGACCTCTTGCGCCAAGGTCCGGTACGCATGCCCCACGTGCATCGGTTCTCGCTTACGGCCTGGCTATTGAAAGGGCGAGGTTCTAGAAGCGGGGGTACTCGGGCTCAGTAATCTCATCCTTGTTGAGCGCTCGTAAGCGATCCACCTGTCTTTCTTACGTGAGAGTGTGGCGTATCTTTGAAGCCTGGTGTGTAGAATGTCAAATCAGGCCCCTCTCAGCATCCGTCCCCGAGGTTCTGGAGTTCCTTCAGGCAGGTTTCGAGAAGGGTCTAGCGCCTAGCTCCTTGCGAGTCCAGCTGGCAGCTATCTCTTGCTATAGGGGGAAGGTCAGAGGCAAATGTCTGGGAGGCCACTCAGATGTGAGCAGGTTTTTGAGAGCGGTTAGGCGGTTACGTCCCCAGCGGAGATCTGTTATCCCCCCTTGGGACCTCAACGTAGTCTTGAATGCCCTAGCGGGAGAACCTTTTGAACCACTGAAGAAGTCCTCCCTAAAGGACTTGATGCTAAAAACAGTATTTTTAGTGGCAATTTGCTCGGCCAGACGTGTATCAGAGCTTCAAGCCTTGTCATCCAGACCTCCCTTTCTCACCTTTTTAGGGATAAGGTGGTCTTGCGTACAGTCCCGTCTTTCTTACCTAAGGTCATCTCTCCCTTTCATGTAAACCAGTCGGTCTCTCTGCCCTCATTCGCGGTAAGGGATCAATCGGGGGACGGAGAAAAGCTTAGGCGCCTTGATGTCCATAGAGTGCTGAAGAGGTACCTTGCCCGTACGGCACCTTTCCGGAAATCAGAACGCTTATTCGTTCAGTTTGGAGGGCCGCATAAGGGAGAAGCAGCGGCCAAGGCTTCCATTTCTAGGTGGATCAGAGAGGCGATTGCTTCGGCTTATCTCCTCAGAGGGAAGCAAGTTCCAGGAGGGCTTAGGGCGCACTCAACCAGAGCGCAGGCTACTTCCTGGGCGGAAAATAGTTTGGTGCCACCGCTAGACGTTTGCAGGGAGGCTACCTGGTCGTCTCTCCACACCTTTACCAAGCATTATAGGCTAGATGTCCAAGGGGCGGTGGATGCCAGATTTGGCAGCGCGGTACTTCGGTCCGGCATATCAAACCCCTCCCAGATTTAAACTGCTCTGTTACATCCCAGAAGTTAAGGGACTGGACTGAAGTGACGATAAGGAAGAAGTAATTAGTCCTTACCTGCTAATTAGTGTTCCTGAAGGAACTTCAGTCCAGTCCCTGATCCCGCCCGGGTTACATAGCAGGCGGCGAACCGAAGACAGGCTACGGAACAGGTTTGGGGGATCTCTGGCTTAGTTCCCGCTCCAAGTAGCAGTCCGTGTTAACAGGTTCAGCTGATAAGGGGGGGAAGGCCTTCGCTGGCCTCAGGAAAACCACCTCCTCCTTTCTCCTCTTTCCTTTATCTCCACCAAAAAAAAAAAAAAAAAAAATTAAAAAGGTAACTGGTTTACGAGGTGTTAGTTGTTGCAGTTTTTCAAATGGTTAAGAGTTATTTATTATCTTTCCTTTAAGTCTGTTTTTACAATAGATTACTGGTGCCAGTGGGTGGTGCCAGGGGTATTTATACCCCACCATCATCAAAACGATGATGGGCTCAGCCTCCAAGCTGCTGGAAGGGTTGCGCAACCCAGAAGTTAAGGGACTGGACTGAAGTTCCTTCAGGAACACTAATTAGCAGGTAAGGACTAATTACTTCTTATTTTATTTTCTTTAAGTCAATATTGGGTTAAGTTGGTCAGTAGTAATAGGCTGGCTGTCGGGAGGAGAGCAGGGACGGAACAGGAATCCCTACCCCCCCCCCCCCAGCCCACCACTGCTAGAGGAGTTGGAAGAGGCATCAGGGGAGAAGGCAGAGCGACTCTTGATCCCAGAGAGGGTGAGGGGTTGTCATCGTTACTCATTGCTGCCGCTTAGGACTGCCTATCTTGTCAGCCCGCCTTGTCGCCAAAGCCCCTGGGCAGCTGAGCGACAGGTCGGAGCAGCGCGGCACAGTGGACGGTGTGGAGCTGGGTGAATGGTGGAGGAAAGATTTCTTGCAAAGAGCAGGGCAGCAGCTCACAGCACCAGAGTTGACGTGGCAGCAGACCACGTGGTTGGGTGAGTGCACCGCGTGGCTGCCAACAGCGTGTCTCCGGAAGGCCTTAACCTCGCGGGCATGTGTTTGGATAGGAAGAAGCAGGCTCTTCATTTTGGCATGCATTTTGCATGCCTTTTAGGATTCGGGCCTGCTCTCTTCTCGCTGCAGGAAGGAGGAAGAGGCTGAGGCCTTCAGAAGAAATGGGCCATGAGGGGTAAGGCCATTGTTTTTCCTGGAAAGCAGGTAGTAGGTTTCAAAAAAAAAAAAATCACTGTTTGCAGTTACTCAGTGGGTGGAGGCATTAGAGCAGCAGGTGCTGAGGCCATGCAGTCTAAGCCTCAGTGTCTAGTTTGCGGGACTCGCAGAGGTGCGGTGTCGATGTAGACTGGCCTATGGAAGCTACCGCGTTGGAGCAGGGCATTCAGACGGATAATGTGCAAGATCCGCCTTTATCCAGCTCCCAGGAACCCGGGGGTCCATTCAAATGCTGAGGCTTTGCGGCTCCTGGTAGAGGAGTAGACTGCTCTGTTACAATCTCGGCCCAGGCCCTCCACGTCTTCTGGAGTGCAGGAGATTGTGGGCTCCAGGGGGTTTTCTCCAGAGTTTGTGCTTTTGTTGCATAGGGCTTTTTGCCTCCATCAGCAGGGGGCGGTAGCGCAGGAGCCAGCGCAGAAGCGTGCGGTGAAGCACACGGATGATCCCACAGAACCAGGGGTAGCAGAGCTGCCCATGAAGCGGGCCAGGTTGGCGAATGATGGAGCTCTCCACTCCCCCCTGTCAGAGGTTCTGGAAGGAGAATCCTCGGACCGGTAGATGGGGGAGGAGGAACAGGCAAGGATTGTTTGGGTCTTTCGTCGAGTGGAGTTACCAGCTTTGATCAGTGAGGCTATAAAGGTCCTCAACATCTCGCCGGGCGTCCCAGCAGAGGAGGAGTGGGACCCGTTGATTCAGGCGGTTAGGAAGTCTGAGTCTTTCTGTTCCACCGAGTGGTTCGTCAAATGATTCAGGAGGAGTGGGACCAACCACAGTCCGGCTTAAGTGGAGTGCGTTCCATGGCACGGTTGTACCCTTTGCCGGAACAGGAGAAAGATTTACTTCGGTGCCCAAAGGTGGATGCAGCTGTTTCGGCAGTATCCAAGAAGACACCCTTCTGGTGGAGGGCAGTGCAGCCCATAAAGATGCTCAGGACAGGAAGTTCAACTCAGTGTTAAAGCAGGCCTTTGACATCAGTGCCCTGGCTCTTCAGGCGTCCGTCTATGGCACTTGGGTGGCCAGGGTATGCATGCGATGGTCACAACAGCTGCAGTTGCCGGAGGGTCTTCCAGGGGAATCGGCGAAGGAGGCAGCGAGGATTGAATCAGGGGCAGCCTATTTGGCTGATAGACACTATGACCTCATCATGAGTCTAGCGAAGAGCATGGCCTCGGTGGTGGCGGCTCGTCATTATCTTTGGCTTCGTAATTGGACGGCGGATACTTCATCGAAGGCCCGCCTCAGCAGGCTCCCCGTTAAGGGAAAGCTGCTTTATGGGGAGGATCTGGATAAGTTGATGAAGGACTTGGAGTCCAAAGGGAGTAGGCTCCTTGAGGACAAGCCCAAACAGAGTCGCAATACCCATGCCTGCCCGGCCGCAGCCTCGGGAGTACCGTAGGTTTCGGCTGAATCGCTTGGCTCCTTTTCAGAGGGGACATTTTGCCTCGAAGGGACAGGGTTTCTGAGCTTTTCGGGGGTGCAGAAAAAGGTTTTGGGGCCTCTTCCTCTGTCTCAGGTCCTCGAAGTCGCATTGAAGTGAGGGGGACCCAGGTGGGGGTTCTGTCGGTGGGGGGCTATTTGTGACAGTTTCTCTCCGCATGGGTCCGAGTTACCTCTGATCAATGGTTTCTGGAGGCCATTCGAGAAGGGTATGCCCTTGAACTGGTGAGACCGATTTCTCCAGCATTCGTGCAGTCTCCTTGCAGGGCTCTGGCCAAGGCCGCAGCAGTGAAGGAAACCCTGTCTCACCTGCTGCTCCTGGGAGCGGTCGTGCTGGTTCCCAAGGACGAGTACGGATGCGGTCAGTACTCCATTTATTTTGTAGTACCCAAAAAGGAAGGCGCCTTTCGGCCGATTCTCGACTTGAATTGAGTCAATCGGTGACTCCAGGTACCGCGTTTTCACATGGAGACCCTGAAGTCAGTAATAGTGACGGTGCGACAAAGAGAGTTTCTAACGTTGCTCGACCTCAGCGAAGCATATCTCCACATGCCTGTCTGGGCATCAGCAGTTCTTGCGCTTTGCGGTGCACATGGGCCACTTCCAGTTTCAAGCTCTCCCATTCGGTCTGGCAACGGCTCCTTGCACCTTTACCAAGGGTCGTGGTGGCTGCAGCCTCACGAAAAGAGGGGGGTCTGGTCCACCCTTATCTCGACGACTGGTTGATTTGGGCAAAGTCCAAGGAGGCGAGTGTGGAGGCTACGTCCAAGGTGGTCGGCCTTCTGAGGAGCTTGGGATGGGTAATCAACCTGGCCAAGAGCAGGTTGGTTCCCTCTCAGGAGCTCGAGTACCTCGGAGCAAGGTTCGACACCCGGGGTGGCAGGGTGTTCTTGCCAGTTCAGAGAGTGAGAGAGTTACGGTGTCTGGTGCGGCAGTTCCTAGCCATGAGAATGCCCTCGGCGTGGCATTACCTCCAGATCCTGGGGACAGTGGCGGCGACAATAGAACTAGTGTGCTCTCGCCCAAGGTACATGAGGCCTCTCCAGGGGTCCCGTCTTTGGCGTTGGTCGCATCAGTGCCAGCCATTGTCCACAGCGCTTCCTTGTCTGATGGGGGTCAGAAGGGCTCTGAGGTGGTGGCTCCAACCAGGGAATCTGGAGTGGGGCATGCCTCTGGAGGCTCCTAAATGGGTTCAGGTGACGACGGACGCCAGTCTGGTCAGTTGGGGGGCCTTTGCGAGGGACATTTTGCCCAGGGACTCTGGTCGGCCCTGGAAGCCCAGTGGTCCATAAACAGATTGGAGATGCGAGCAGTGGCACTGGCACTCAAAACGTTTGAGCAATGGATCAGACAAAGGGCTGTCCGGGTGCTCTCGGACAACATGACCTCGGTAGCCTATATCAACAGGGCGGTATGAGCAGTCCTCACCTGAAGGAGAAGTTAGAAGGTCTCCTGGCTTCAGCCGAAGCCCATCTGATGGCCTTGGGGGCGATGCATGTGGCCGGGGTAGAGAACGTCACAGTGAATTACCTTAGCTGGGTCAAAGTGGACCACGGCGAATGGGAGCTCTGTCAGATGGTATTCGAACAGTTAGTAACTCTGGGGGGCTCTCCCATCATAGACCTCATGGCAAGATGGGAGTCGGCCAAAGCAAGCTGTTTCTTCAGCAGGAGAAAGGAAAGAATGTTGGAAGGTCTAGATGCTCTGGTTCAGAGGTGGCCTACAGAGGGACTCCTTTGTGTTTCCACCATGGGCTCTCATAAGCAGAGTTCTCCAGCAAGTGGAAGCCCACCAAGGGTTAGTAGTACTGATTGCCTCAGACTGGCCTCGCTGGCCGTGGTATAACAATCGTCCTTGGAGGCTTCCAGTGAGGGACGATCTCTTGGCGCAGGGTCCAGTGAGAATGCCGCAGGTGGCTTGATTCTCGCTTACAGCCTGGCTCTTGAAAGGGCGAGGTTGCGACAGTGCGGATATTCCGGAGCAGTGATTTCAACCTTGCTCATCGTTCAGAAGCGTTCAACCTGCCTTTCCTATGTTCGGGTTTGGTGTGTTTTTGAGAGCTGGTGCGCGGACCAAGGAAGCAGACCTCTGGCAGCTTTGGTGACGACTTACAGGCAGGATTTGGGAAGGGCCTCGCTGCCAGTTCGTTGCGGGTGCTGTTGGCGGCAATTTCCTATTGCAGGGGTAAGGTTCGAGGTAAGCCCTTAGGGGAACATCCGGATGTGGCTCGGTTCTTGAAAGCGGTCAGGTGTTTACATCCGCAGCATATGTCGGTGGTTCCCCCTTGGGACCTCAACCTCGCGTTGGACGCACTGGCTGGGGAACCTTTCGAGCCGGTAGGGCGAGCTTCCCTGAAAGAATGGACCCTCAAGACATTGTTTTTAGTGGCTATCTGTTCGGCTAGGCGTATTTTGGAGCTGCAGGCGCTTTCGTGTCTGCAGTTTCTGACCTTTTTTAAAGAAAAGGTGGTCTTGACACTGCCATCCTTGCCCAAGGTGGTCTCGGCGTTTCATGTGAATCAGTCTAATTCCTTTTCATCCTTTGCTAAGGCATGGCAGGAGATGTGCGGCTGCATCAGTTGGATGTTCATAGAGCATTGAAGCATTACCTAGCTTGCACGAAGGAGTTTCGCAAGTCGGAGCAGCTCTTTGTCCGGTTTGGACCTCGTAAGGGGGAGGCAGCAGCCAAGGCTTCAATTTCCAGATGGATTAGGGAAGCCATTGCTTTGGCATACGTTATGAGGGAGACCCGTGCCAAGGGTTTTCTTGGCTCATTCTGCGCGAGCTCAGGCGGCCTCATGGGCGGAGTTCAGTCTGGTCCCACCCCTGGGTATCTGTAGGGCGGCTGCGTGGTCCTCCCTACATACCTTCGCCAAGCATTTTCGGTTGGATGTTCAGGCAGAGGGAGATGCCAGATTTGGGGGAGCGGTACTTTGGTCTGGCCTTGCAAGTCCCTCACGTTCTTGAACTGCTCTGTTACATCCCAGAGGAAAGGAACTGGACTGGAGGGACGCTTAGGAAGGAGTAATTAGACCTTACCTGCTAATTAGCGTGCCTAAAGGAACTCCAGTCCAGTCCCTGATCCCGCCCAGGTTTTATGGTCAATAAGACGTTGCCAGCCCGAAGTGATGATTGGCGGCAATGGGGATACATTACAGAAGGCTTGTGTCCCAGCGGCTGCGGTGGCACGGCAAGGGGGCAGGATGGGCGTTCTTGGGCATGTGGCATGTCAGGTAAGCTTTCTCTTCACTTCCTCTTCTTCTTCCTTGGGGGAGTGGGAATCCCATTCCAGGGGGGAGGGGGATTCTGTTTGGTGTGTGTTTATAGTTTAGTTACAGTTAGTTGATTTATTAATCTACTTGGTTGTCGCTCCGTTAAGTCTGCTTTGTCAATAGGATACTGGAGCTGGTGGGAGGTGCCAGCGGTATTTATACCCCAGTGTCATCAAGAGAACAATGTGCTCAGTCTCCAAGCTGCTGGAGGTGGGGCACAACCCAGAGGAAAGGGACTGGAGTTCCTTCAGGAACGCTAATTAGCAGGTAAGGTATAATTACTCCATATGTTGGGCCATCTTTCTGTTTCTTTCCATGCTTTCTGTAAGTCATCAATAGATTTGTCTTTTTTCAAATACCTTTAAAGCTCTTTTCACTGATAGCATTTTCTCTGTTCTAAGCTGTTCTAAGCGCATGAAATGAGTCAGAAGCTGCAAAGATGTCTTACACATTGGAACATGGAACGTACGAAACATGAACCAAGGGAAGTTGGAGGTGGTCAAGAATGAAATGGAACGTGTACAACTTGATCTGTTGGGTGTCAGCGAACTGAAATGGACTGGCATCGGCACTTTGCATCAGATGATCACATGGTCTACTATGCTGGAAATGAAAGACAAAGAAGAAATGGTGTTGCATTTATAATAAAGAAGAAACTTGCAAGAACTGTAATGAAATACAATGCAATCAGCGAACGCTTAATCTCTATTCGTCTACGAGGAATGCCTATCAACACAACTATAATTCAAGTATATGCCCCAACAACAGCTGCAGAAGAGAATGAAATTGAGTTCTATGAACAAGTACAAGCTGAAATTGACAGAACATGCAAACAGGATATCCTGATAGTCATGGGTGACTGGAACGCAAAAGTTTTTTAACAAAGAAGAAGGCAAAGTAGTTGGAAAATATGGACTTGGCAATAGAAATGAAGCTGGAGAAAGACTGATAGAATTCTGCAAGGCCAACGATCTATTTATCTCAAACACCTTCTTCCAGCAACACAAGCGGCGACTGTACACATGGACTTCACCCAATGGATTGTACAAAAATCAAATTGACTACATCTGTGGACGTCAACAATGGAAAAGCTCTATAACATCAACAAAGACAAAACCTGCAGCTGACTGGTACAGATCACCAACTACTAGTAGGCAAACTCAAGCTAAAGTTGAAAAAGAGCAAACCACTCATGAATGCAGCAAAATATGACCTTGAGAATATACCACTGGAATTTAAAGACTGCCTGCAAAATTGATTAGTTGCTTTAGATACAAATGACAGAGCTCCAGAAGAGTTATGGAATGATATCAAGAAGGTTGTGTTGGAAGTAAGCGAGAAGTCTCTACAAAAGGTGAAAAAGCAAAAATGGCCAAAATGGATGACAGAAGAAACTCTGAAAATTGCCCAGAAACGCAGAGAAGCTAAAGCCAGAGGAGAAAGAGAGACAATCTCAGAACTCAACAGAAATTTCCAACGTGCAGCAAAACAGGACAAGGAAAAGTACTACAATGATGCATGCAAGGAAATAGAAGCAGAAACTATTAGAGGAAGAACAAGATCGGCTTTCCTAAAGCTACGAGAGTTAAAGAAAAAGTTCCAGCCTCGAATTGGAATGTTACAAGATGCTCAAGGTTCTATGTTGAATGATGCTGAGAAGATCAAGAAAAGGTGGAAGGAATATACAGAGTTTTTATATGATAAAGATCAAGTGGACCAACAGTTTTTTCAACCTGTACCTTATGATCGGGAACCATTGGTGATGAAAGAAGAAGTTGAAGCAGCATTGAAAGCCTTATCAAAGAACAAAGCACCAGGCATTGATAGCATTCCCATAGAAGTGAGTACTGTTCTTGCTGTCCCTGGAGTAACTGTGCTTTGCTCTGCCTCTTGATGTAGCTCCCAGTACCTCTAGGGAGTTCCCACAGGACGTCTGACCCAGGAGGAGGGCTCGCTTCTCGACCCCACCCTGGGGTCCCTCTCGCTAACCGCATGGCTGCTGAACAGGTCGCCCTAGTGCCCTTCAACCTCCCGAGAGAGGTTGAAGAAGTCGTCCTGGTCTCTCTTAAGAACTCCACGAGACGAGCCTACGCATCTAAACCTCCTCCAGGAGAAAATCTCCGCCCTTCTGGCCAATGTCTGTGGACAAGCAGGAATGAAGTCCTCACGTATGGGTTTCGTCACTGACGGAGCCCTTTGCAGGAATGCTCCCCTGCTTCTCTTGGAAGATTTTGGGAGGCTGCACTGCACCTGTGCGCCTGTCTTCCCGCCTGCTGCGGTGTCATCTTTCTCCAGTCTTCATTTTCTACTGAGCCCCTAGGATCAATGTTCCCTCTAATTTTCTGTAGGCTGTGTGCGCATAAAATATCAGCTGTGCAACTTTTGAAGGAAGGTTAAATTTTTGTGCGCCACATAACGACACTCGGAGTTATATACTTTAAAATTTGACTACACATCAGAATATAGTATGTACACCACATTGATTGCACTAGAAAATATTGTAGAACTTGTGAAAACCGTAAATACACAACAACTTTTAAATTTTAAGACGTCTGTGTTGTTTTCTATCAGAATCAGAACCGTAATTTTTGTGCGCTCTGTTATAAAGTATGTGCGCTTGCTCGGCGAGGTGTGTGCGCGCGCACACGCGCACAGCTTAGAGGGAACAGTGCCTAGGATGTGTTTGCAGTATCTGCTGATAAACATGTCTCCCCCCCCCCCCTTCCAGGGGGCGTGGTTTCACTTGATTTTCTTCCACTACTGTGGGTAGCGTCGGTCCCTTCATAGGATTCATCTGATTTCGATGCTGCTTTTTCTTTTTTTCCTTTGATATTTCTTTCTTTTGCTTTCCCATGTGGACTGGCACCATCAGACTGTTCGAGCTCCTCATTGCTGTTTTTTCTGGGCATGTCCCAGAAGCCGGCCAGCGGTTTTAAGTGTCAGGACCCTATCCACCAGCCCTGCTCTTGTCGTCTGTGTCTGCAGATGACAAGAAGGGGCCTGAAGGGTCCGGAGAAGCAGAGGGAGGTCCCTCTTTGGGCAGTGCTCTGAGTCTGCATCGTGGGCTCTGGCATCAGTCCTGATGGCCTCGCTAGGACACGCTGAGGCATGAACATTGAGGGGTGCTTGTGCTCACTCAGAGCTGAGGGGCTGTAGTGGCCTGGAATGGCAGTTTTCAATTGATCGAATGGAGCCTAGGAAGGCATCTATGTCGAAAGGGGGCTCGTCAGAGTACTGGGCTAATGCCCATGGGCACCTGCATCAGAGCTGTCCTGATGCTACACTGGTATCGATGGCTGGAAATGTCTCACCAAGGTGCCCTGGCGGAGCAATAGACTCTGAGCTCCAGAGCTGTTCATTCCCCGATGCCCATGGCCTCTGCCCCCAAGGGGATGCCAGAGACGGTGGCCGAAACCTTCCCAGCCCCTAAACCTTCAGATGTGGTGGCCCTAGAAGAACATCTCTGGGCTCTCAAGACCCATATGACAGCGGTGCTGGCGAAGCAGAAAGCTGGTCCTTCAGTGCCTATGGGATCATCACCGTGCACCATACAACTGATACTCAAGACCCATGCGCTGCCTGAGACTGCAGCAGTGTCGGCATAGGTCAGATTCCATGCTGGTTCCCACATCTATCTCCCTCTCAAATGTGTTTTGGTCGAATGTCCCAGTGAAACCCAGGAAACATTCAGTGCCACACTGATCCTGTAAATGCTCTCTCTCTCTCGCTCCACATAGTCTAAGGGAGCGCTGGGAAGAGTCCCAATGCTTTTTCGACTTTCTCTCGGAGTTGGACTCAAGACAGCTGGGTGACCGATGTGGAATTGGAAACCCTGTCAGATAGCAGGTATCCTGAACTTCCGTCGGACCCCTCACCTTTTTGTTTGATCATCTGCTCAGAGTCTACCTTGATGCCTTCTCCGTTTCCTGGAGCAGTGGTTTGCTGTACCCTTTCACACCCCTCCCTCTGATTTCCAAGGTTATACAGTTAGATCATTCAGGACAAGATGAAATTAATTCTCATATCCTATCTCATTGGCCTTGGCAAATTTGGTACCTTTACCTGCTTTCATTAGTACAAGTCACTTTTCCTAGGGACCAGTCCAGCTCTCCTGATGCATCAGCAAGGTTGTCACCTTCATCCCAATGTAAAGTCCCTATCATTGACAATTTGGATATTGAAATTCTCCTGACCTCTAAAATTCCTGCCCAGCGGGAAGTACAAGAGATTGTTGGCTTCCAGCAAGCCTTCAACTATACATTTTTACCATTCCAAATAGTCTCGTTTTACTACATGGTTTCTTTTGAATGGTGTCATCTACTTGTATGATAAGTGATATTTTATCCTCCTTACTTCACCTGTCTAATTCTGGTTTTAAAACACACTGCATGGATGCCTCTAGCAGCCATATCAGCATCATATAACCAAGTAGATGAAAATCCAGTGTCTCTGTATCCTTGGATTTTCCGATTCATGCCCAGCCTCATGAATTTAAAACTTCAAGTTAGGTGAATCCCTTCCATCATGGGGGTTTAAACGTTGTAGGTCAACTTTTAAGTAGTCCTAATGCACACAGAGTATGAGAGTTGCAGGGTCTAGTTTATAATCCCCTCCCCCCATACTTGTTTTTTCCCTAACTGAGTGGTGCTACGCACACACCCAAAGTTCTTGCTTAAGGTTCTATCCGGGTTTCATCTAATCAAAATATAGTGCTACCAGTTGTTTTACCAGAACCTCATAGCAAAAGCAGGGAAAAATTGTCATACTTTGGATTACAGAAGATCCATGTTGGCCATTTGCACCAGCTGGATTTCAGACCATATAACTTTGCTGTTCTACAGCAAATTTTCCATCTCCTGGTAATGTTGGAGGATATCAATGGAGTGGAGGAGTGGGCTAGTGGTTGGGGCAAGGTACTTCAGGCCGGAAGGTCGGGGGTTCAAATCCCACTAGAGGACGGCAACCTTGGGCCAGAAGGACTAGGGTTTCTAGTCCTACAGGTGCTCCTTGTGGTCTTGGGCAAGCCACTTAACCCTCCATAGCCCATGTTCCCTGTAAAATAGTTATAATGCCCCGTTCAATGTAATTTCAGTTTGTTCAATGTAAACCGCACTGATGCAGAATAGCGCGGTATATAAGAGAATGTAAATAAATAAAAAAAATAAAAATAAATCAATGTAGAACAAAAGCTGCTAATGTTACAAACCTACTCTTTAATATAGAATATTTGCAAGGGGGCTAGGTGATAGTACATGCTTCCAGAAGGCACTATTGACTAGATTTTTCCTCAAGATCTGATAGTGCTTTTGGACATTCTGTCCTGCGCAATCTCCATTTAGTCAGTCTTTCCAACCACCCAAATAACTGCTTCCAAGTGGGTTGTCTCCTACCAGCAGATATGGAAAGAGAGGAAGTTTCCAGACATTTCTTACGACGATGACCTGCCATATCAGAACTTCAATCTAGAGGGAGACTTCAGCTCTGAAAATCTGAAAGAATTCAAGGAAGATTTGAGAGAAAAGATTGAGTTCCTTGTTGGTGGATTTCTCACTAGGGTTACCCTTAAAATAGGTGTTCTTTTTGGGCGCCATTAGAAAAGGGAAATTGGTTCAGCTCCCTGCCTTTTTCTTGTTAAGATTGTGTTGAGCAACCCAAAGATTGGAAAAAGTTTTGGAAGGATTCTTCAAGTCTCACACAGCCTCAGTGCCCCTTCCCTCCTCTTTCCCCCTGCTCTCCCTGACACTTTGAAAAAGGCTGTACAGAGGCATGTGACGGTATGTCTGGCGACAAGGGAGTAGCACTGAGCCTGGCATGGCTTTTACCTTCCCAGGGCTCCCCAGGGATGAGTTCCAAAACTTAAACCTGTTTGTCTATCTTCTCTGTGGGAAATCCCGACTTTGTCCATTGCTGGGGGGGCTAAGTTGGGTTTGGGCAGCTCAGGGCATCTGTTGGTTCTGCACCAGTGTTTCCCACCTTGCCTATCTGCCATGCACATTGTTTGCACTTTCCATGCTTTTCTGTGCCTTCCCTGGTGCTCATGGTGACTTTGTGCAGCATTTGTATGTGCAGTCATCCACATAGTTTCTGCACATGTGGCTTTGTCCATGCAGCCCTGTCCCACACCTTCAGACTACTTTGCCTGATTGCTGTGGATGTTTTTATGATGCCTTCGAAGAACTGCTTCCTGGTCTGTAGAAAGCATAAAGTCTCATCATTGATGAAGGATGATCATCTGGTCTTCCTTCTCAGCGCTCCCTCCTCTAGATGCTCCCCTTTGTGGAAGGGGTTGTCATCTGTTGCTCCCCTCCCCACCACTTGGTGTTGGGGGCCATCTGGCCATTAGGGAGCTCCCAGGTTCTGAGTTGTTTTCCCTGGAGTGGTTCTCCTTTCTGCAGCAAGCTTGGTCTTTCTGGCATGGCAACATAGATCTTGGAGCCTCTAGGTTCTCTCGATCTCTTTCTACCCACTCGGAGGAGAAACAGTAGATGAGTCTGAGCCTGGCTTAGTTGCCATGTTCTAAGTGCTCTCGGTGATGGTTGGAGTCTGGAAATTTGGATCGACTTGTTCTTTGGCTGAGACCCAGAGTTCAGTCCTGATGTATCTGGCGCTGATTCTGACTTGGAGGACAAATAGCCCTCCCACTCAAGATCGCGACAAATCTGGTGGTGATTGCCTGTTCAGGAAGGATGAATTGGCAGCCCTGATTGCTCAGGTGTCATTCATCATAGATTTGGCTAACCCCCCTCCAGTTATCTCTGCAAAGCATTCAATAAGTTTTTGGGTTGATGAATTTGTGATGTTAAATGGGAGATATATAACATTATATCCGCGTATAAGTGGTAATTTATCTGGAATTTTTTAAAAATGGTGCAAATGGGTTGGATATAGGCTGAAAGCGCGGAACCTTGCGGTAAGCCTTGTTCTTGTTTATATTGTTTGGACATTTGATGTTCGATTCTTACTACTTGTGTTCTTTCGGACAGGTATGATGAGAATCATTGTAGAACTGTATCTTTTATACCTATTTGTTGGAGTCTGTGGAGCATTAATGTGATGGTTTATGCTGTCAAAGGCCGCGGTGATGTCAAGAAAGATGAGCAGGAACACTTTCTTGGTGTCATCAATTCCTTATATGAGTTGGTCGAATAGGATGGTGAGGAGTGTCTCCACTCCTTGGAATGGCCGAAAACCATATTGATGTTCGTCGAGTGGGGCAGAGGAGTCTATATGATCTTGGAGTTGTATTAGAACTTCTTTTTTCTATTAATTTGGCCATGAAGGGGAGACTTGAAATAGGTCTGTAGGATGTGAGGGAGTTTTTGTCCATTGTGGTGTTTTTTTAGGATTAGGCGAATTAGTGCATGTTTCAGTGAGGATGGTAGGTGACCATGCTGGAGGGAGAGGTTGACAATAGGGAGGATAAATGCAGAAAGTTCCAGTTTTAATGCTTTTATCCAATTAATTGGACAGGGGTCGAGGTATGAGGTAGTGGTGTTGATCTTGGAGATGATGATTTTGAGCGTGTCTTTTGTCATGGGGGTGAATGTTGACCAGGAGTTTTGTTTGGTGAGTAATGCTTAGGTCTGTTTTAGTTAGGTCTTGGTGTGATAGTTTCTCCTTGTAATAATTAGCTAATTTCTGTGGTGTAATGGAACTATCGGAAGAGGTCTTGTTGGCTGTGTTATTAGTAAAGGATTTAACTATTTCAAATAACTTTCTTGGTCGGTTCAGGGAGTTAGATAGTAGCTTGAAGTCGTAGCTTTTCTTAGCGGTGTTGGTTGTCTCTTTGTAGAGTTGCAGAGCATCCTGGTATTCAGTGGGTTTTGGATTTTGTATAGCGCCATTTGCGCTCACATTTGTATAGATTTGCTTTCATTTGTTTTAGTTCAGGACTGAACCATGGGGCATTTTGATTTTTTTGTGTGGTGGGAGTGTTGTACATGTAGTATGACTGCATCAGATATTGTCATGCCAACGAGTTACAGCGTCATCTAGGTCTGTTGGATCTAGAATGAGGTGCGGGATGGTTTGATCCAGAAATTCATCTTTGTTAAATTTCTTTAATTTTCTGAGTTGGGAGGTATGTGTATGTTTTAGTTGTGGGGTTAACATTTGTTCCAACACCAATGTATGATTCTTTTGAGATGCGACAGGCCCTGTAATGGAGTGTTTCGTAAATTACAAATTATAATTTTTTTTTTTGCTAAGGGATCTTCGGAGACTGTTAGGGATGATTCCATTAAATTTAAACCCTCTAAGTGGTGTCCATCGGGGGAAGTTGATCCGAATATTGTGACTTTTCAACGATTAGTACTACAGGACTTGACAGTTTTGGAGAAGAAGCAACCGAGGAAGTATTATAATTTAACATCACAGCAATGGCTGGCATTACAGGAGTTATGATCTAGGTCCGATGATATCCGCCGAGCGGATAAAGGGGGTTCAATTGTGATTCAGGATTTTGAATACTATCACAATACAGTATTGGCTCATCTTCAGGATACTCATTATTACAAGCAGTTACGACGGGACCCAATGGAAGATATTTTGAGGGAGATTAAACAACTTTTGGATGAAGCATTACAATTTGGCTGGATTATCAAAAAGGAGTTTGAATTTTTATATCAAAAGGATCCTTCAGTCCCTGTTTTTTATATGGACCCCCATAGTGTCGTGCCACAACTCAGTATTAGAGCCCCTTTTACAGTTTTGTGATCATTTTCTGCAGCCTGTCACTAAAACCATTCGATCTCCAGGAACAAGCAGGAATGAGTCTTCACATATGGGTCCGTCGGCGCCGACGGAGCCCGCACGGAAATGCTCCCCAGTATCCAATCAGAAAGCCTTTGGGAGCATCCCTCGCGCCTGCGCGGTGACTTCCCGCCTTTCCCACTGCCTCTCCCCAGTTTTTCGTTTTTCCGCGGAGCCAACAGGACATACCTCCTGTCACCGCAGAAACTTTTTTCTTTAAAATCCTTATTTTCTTGTGGTCGCGGCTGTCTTTCCCGCCGATACCGGCACCGCCGGTGCTTTATTCTTTTCTTTTCCAACTTAGAGAAATAACTTCTCCTCGGTTTTTTCTTTTTATCTCATCAAGGCCTAACAGGCCTTTCCAACATGGAGCCTTCTTCCCCTAAGAAGTGCCTTCACTGCGGAAACTTAGTTTTCTTTTTAGACTCCAGTGCCTGGTGTCTAACCTGTTTGGGTCCTGACCCCTTTTCCCCTGGTCCATCAGGCTTTAGTATCGGGAGAAGACCTTCTCTTTTTCGGGTATCCCTCGATGCCATTTTTCCTCCTGAGGTGAGGACACGGGTTTATTCTTCTCTCCAGGATCAGGTAACCCACAAACAGTCTGTTAAGACTAGCCAATTCTTGATGGGTAGGTCTCATGCCCAGCATGATGACGGCTCCGGCCTTGCTCTCAAGATCCCATTAGCAGTAAGACCCCGGCGGGAGTCTTCGGGCTCCAAAGCATTTACGGGGTTTCAGGTTGTTCCTGGGGTTCACTCCTCACAGAACATACCTGAGCCATGCTCGGGGGTGGTATCCGCTTCGAGCGGTACCGATCCCCCGGCATCGGCACCGGTGTCGAGTGCTCTACTCTTCACCGAGGATCGTCAGCTGGTGTCCTCGGTACCTTCGGGGCTGATCGACTCGACCCAGAGTGGCTTTCCTGCGTCCCCGCCATGCACAGGGTTGGTACGCCATGCTTGGGGGGGTACCGGCTTCGAGCGGTACCGATACCCCGACATTGACGCCGGTGTCGAGTGTTCCTCCCTTCACCGGGCGTCGTCCTCGGTGCCTTCGGTACCGATCGATACGATTCTGATTGACCTTCAGGTAGCGGCATCGCCGATTCCACCACCGACGCTCGGTTTGATGCCCAGTCTGGAATCCATATCCAGTCTAGATGACTTGGTCCCGACGCGTTTCGGAGCCGATCCATGTCGCCTACGACTACGCAGTACCGGGGATAATCACCAAAGCTCTCTGGTTACCTCGGTACCGATTCGGCAACCTCCAATACCTGCTACGATGGCATTACTGTCCCCGATGCCGGTACCGGTGTTGACGTCGTTTCCTGCAGTTCCATCGGTGCCATCGATCCTTTCTGTGCCTAGCCTTGGAATCGATACCGGGAACCGACGACGCAGTACTAACTGCCTCGAATCAGAATTGTCAGTATCGTTCTCCATCTAGCAGGATTCTTTTTATGCACCAGTCCAGTAGGTCTTCTGGTGTTCACGCTGCTCATTCAACCTCAGCCTACCCAGGAATGGTTCCGCTGGGAGATCCTTCTTTTCAGAAATTTCTCCTTGACATGGCAGCCTTTCTTGCCATTCCTATTCCTGGTCCTACTCTTGACCAAGATCCTGCAGAAAAGGAAACCATAATGCTTCCTTTGCATCAATCTTTGCAGGACCTCCTTCTGAGGATTTGGGAATCACCTTTAAAGGTTCCTGCGCCTTCTACAGCCATGAATGTTCTGTATCAGGTGCCTCCCTCTCCGGGGTTTCAGAAAAGCCAACTTCCGCATCATTCCATTGTGGTGGAATCAGCAATGAGGAAGGTCAGAAGCAAGAAGAAGCATTCTTCTTTCCCACCAGGTCGTGCATCTAAAGCACTTGATGCCTTTGGACCTCAAACCTTCCAAACTTCTATGTTGGCTTCAAGAATTATTTCATATATTTTTTATATGAGTCTCACACTTCAGGAGGTCACAGAGAAGTTATCTCTTTTGTCTCCTTTTTTGTCAGGACCCAAGGCCTCTGACTATTCCTTGCTTCTTAATCATAGCAGGAATATCTCTTGGTTCCTTTCTCATGCTTCTCTAGACTCTTGAGTCTGTTAGCAGATCCTCTACTATTGCCGTTGGAGCGCGTCGTACAGCGTGGCTGCAGGCTTCAGACTTGAGCAGATGGGCAAAACATACACTGGGTAATTCTCCTTGTACTGGAGACAATCTTTTCAATAGAGAAGCTTTACGTCAGGTTGCTCATTGCTCCACTGACTTTCCTAGTTCTGGAAACCATCCTAAGCCTTCTTTTTCCCCAGGACGTGGGAAATGTCCTACCAAACCTTCTTTCCTGAAGAAGAGAAAGTTTCATCCTTCTTCTGCCCATCCTCCCGGTGTACCCAAGCAAGGGACATCTCATCCTAGTCTGAAGTCTCCAGACTCTACCCAGTCTGCTCATAACTGGCAACCATAGGTTCCTGTGTATTGCAATCTACAGTTAACTTCCCCTTAGCAGAAGTTTATTCTTCAAACTCTACACTGGTTTCTTTTCCAGTATGCTATGCTCTCGGATACTTTTGTCCATGGGTTGCAGAATTCTCCCATTCTTACTACCACGAAGGGAGGTCACAACTATCCCATGATAGTTTCTGTCCCCATATGGACATCTTTTCCTTCAGCTGCCTTACCCTATGGTAAGTCACTTTCCAACCCCCTCTCTTCCAGGGTTTCCCCTGCTTGAGTTTGTGCCATACTGAAACACTTTTTTTCTTCCAGTGTAGCCTGTTTGTTTTTCCTTCACTGCGTGCTCTGAACAACTCATCGGACAGGGACGGAGATTCTCTCCGCTGCCTTTGTCTGTTTTCTCTCTGTTTTCTACAGGAGAATCCCCTCTGTTGTTTTGTTCAGTTGCTGTATATGCAGGAGTTCCAGTGATTACTTTAATGCTCATTGCAAGCTGCTTGCAACTATCTTGCATAATACTATTCACTGCAACTTATCTTCTTCTAGCCATATCCTTCCTCGGATGTGGCAACACGCCTGACTTCTGTCAGTTTTATCTTGTAATTCTCCTGCCCAATGCTCTCGGCAACCTTCAGAGAAGCTTCTACTCTGGGCCCTTACTACAGAGCATTGACCTTTGTCTCTGAGGGTCTTTCATATACAGCAGACAAGCTTTTCTGCGTGAATGTCCACGGAGTTCCCAATCTGACAAGAATATGCTCCTGTTCCTTACAGCTTGGCATTATGTTTTTCTACTCCACTTGGACAACGCATACTCCTTTATCGTACATGATACCCCTGAACCCCTTGGCTGGGTCACTCTGGTATCTTCGTCTATGCCTTCTTGTCCTTTGGACGTATCAGAGTCCTAAAGTACTGCTGACGTACTCTTGCCAGACTGCTGTTATCCTCTGTTTTTCACGCAACCATACTGGTTCTTCCACTGACCTACATTCCTGCTCCACAGAAATCGATTCTCTATATTTCTTCAGGTGGGTTTCACCCCCTATTATTGGGTGAATTTTTTCCCATCACATTCCCCATGTGAATGTTTTTTTCTGTGGCTCGGTTGCAGGCATGTATTCTGAAAAATTATTTTTATGTATGTGGGCATACATGTTTTTGTACCCTGGGTGGGCGTCAGCCATCCCACCTCTATCTATACATATATCTATCTACGTGTCCATATGTAGATATATATATATATAAAAAACTATTTGTCTACATACATATATTCTCATAGATATAGATATGTATGTCTTCCAGATATATATATAGATATATATATATAGATATATATATATATATATATATAGGCATACGCATATTGGGAGATGTCCATAGCACCCTATGTCTACCTATCTCCCTGACTGTCTGTGCTCAGGTTTTTATTTTCTTATGGGGTCCGGACAGTCAACTTGCCTATTATCATACGGCTCAGTGACTGGGACGGGTTATACTAACCATTGCTGCTGTGATGTCAACGGCTTCTATTTTTGTTATACATCTCCCTATCTGTGCAGTCTCAAACTTCTATGTCTTCCTATCGTTTAACAGCTAGGAAGGACAGTGTACATCTTCAGTGTTCCTGAGTACACTTCTGTTCTCCTTGGGAATAGGGGCTTTTTTACATACCCTCTCTTCCCTTCCGGACTGGGCTAATTTTCCAGATCGGTCAGTCTTCTTCTTTTAGTCCTCAATGTTTATGACTGTACCTAAATGAGATCTCCAGGAACAAGCAGGAATAAGTCCTCACATATGGGTACGTCGGAACCGACGGAGCCTGCGCGGGAAAGCTCCCCAGCTTCCTAGAATGGAAGCTTTTGGGACCTCCCACTGCACATGCGCGCTGCCTTCCCGCCTTCCTGAACAACTCTCCTCAGTTTCTCTTTTTCCGCGGAGCCAGCAGGTCGTGTATCCTGTCACCGCTGAAGAAATTGTAGTTTTTTGTTTTGTTTCTTTAGACCGCGTACCTGCCTTCCCATACCGATACCGGTATCGCCGGTCTTCCTTTTTTCTTTCTTGAAAAATTATTTTCTTTTCTTTTATTATTTTTCAGCACTTGGTCACTTCAGTTAGGCCTTCAGGCCTACTTGAATTCTCCACATGGAGAAGCCAGCCCCTGGATTTAAGAAGTGTACCAAGTGTACTGCTGTAATATCAGTCACAGACACCCATGAATGGTGTCTTAAATGTTTGGGGCCTGACCACTCCATTCCGGACTGCCCTTCCTGCTCCCAAATGTCTAAGCGTGGGCTGCAGAACCGGGCCAACAAATTCCATGTGCTGTTTGCTTCAGAGAATCCAACATCACAGTCATCCAGGTCATCATCTCCGGATGGATCTCAGGTAACCAAACCTTCTGTGGGCAAGTCCTCAAAGGGCAAATCTCCTTCAAAGCATCGAGAGGCTCTTAGTTTTGAGGACCCTGCCCCAGCCAAACAGCCCCGGCGGGAAGCCCTACCTTCCAAAACGCCAATACAAGGGCTACAGGTTGACATCGATGGCACGGCCTCGACAGATCACCTGTTGGACTGCTCTGGGGTACCGGCCCATACCGGTACCGACATCCAGGCAGCCGTGGCGTCTATGGGCAATACTGTCCAATCCATGCAGCAGGCCGTCATGGCTTTCATTAAAGCTGCAACGCCATCGGTACCGCTTCCAGCGGTTCCGGGCCCGGTTCCGGTATCGTCCGCCATGCCGGAACCCAGGCCTTCCTCTTCTAAACGCAAATCGGTACCGTATGGGCTTTCGCTCCATACCGCTTCCATACCCAGTACGCCCGATGTCGATACCGATCGGTATGCGTATCGTGCGTTGGAGGAAACTAGAGAATACACCGATTCCTCTGAGGATTTTGGCTCCTCTGATGAGTCTGCAGAGCTCTCCCTTGACCTTCCTGAGGAACCTTCTTCTCCAAAAAGGAGAATGTCTCCTCCAGAGGATTTGTCCTTTCAGGACTTTATTTTAGAAATGGCTAAAGGCCTTTCTATCACTACCTCCTCTGAAAGGGAACCAAGGTCAAAAAGATTGGATATTTTAGGATACTCTAAGTCTCCTAAAGAAGCAGTTACCCTGCCTATCCATGAAATCCTTCAGGAACAATTGATGGATTTCTGGGAGAACCCTTTAACTCTGTCTCCTTATTCCCGTAGGTTGGACACCATGTATCGGGTCCCTCCTTCTCCTGGTTTTCAGAAAACTCAATTGCCTCACCACTCCATTGTGGTAAAGTCTGCAATGAAAAAGATCAAGAGTACTAAAAGGCACTCTTCTACACCTCCAGGAAGGGAATGTAAGACACTGGACTCTTTTGGTAGGAAAATCTTCCAGGCTAGTATGCTTATAGCCAGGATTAATTCCTACAGCCTCTATATGGGCATGTTCCTAGGGGAACTTGCCAAGAAAGTACGGCATTTTGCCCCCTTTATCCCTGAGGATAAACAGGAGGACTTCCTTTCTGTTGTGAAACAACTTTTAGATGTTTCTAAGTTCTCCAACAGAGCTGCCTTTGATTCCTTCGAGGGAGCCAGCAGAGCTTCTGGCATTGCTATTTCAGCCAGACGTCTGGCTTGGCTCCAGGCTTCTGATCTGGAACCCTGGGTTCTAGATGGCTTACGGAATCTGCCCTGTACAGGTGAGAACTTATTCGGTGCAGAGTGGCAAGTTAAGGCCACTCAAATGGACGCTGAAAATGCCACCTTAGAGAGACTTTCTAAGTCCACTTCTACTCCCACTAAGAAGAAGTCTTTCAAGAGGCCTTATTATAAGAAGGCCAGATATGCTTCCAATACTGGCCAGCAATCTTCTCAACCTCGTTTTGCGGCTAAACGTCAGCAAACGAAACAAGCAAGAGCAAAGCCTGCAGCAGCTACTGCAGCTCAACAGGCTCCACCCCCTCAGGGGTTTTGACTTGCCCCTAGAGAACTTGCCATTCCTGGTTCTGGACCAACCAGAACCTCTCACCATACCTGGAAGGTTAGCTCACTTTGCTCCCAGATGGGAACAAATCACAACAGAGCAATGGACCCTCTCTATCATCCGAGAGGGTTACAAACTTCATTTCTCCAACCTTCCTCCTCATCACATGGTGAGACCCTTCAATTCTCCATCTCCTCTCCTAGCCCTGTTGGATCGGGAGATCTCTTCTCTGCTTGCCCAAGGGGCCATAGAAGAGGTTCCTCTTCATCAACAAGGGTCAGGTTTCTACTCCCCCTATTTTCTCATTCCAAAGAAGACAGGGGGATTCAGACCAATCCTAGATCTGAGAGAATTGAACAAATTTCTGTACAAGGAGAAATTCAAAATGCTCTCTTTGGGCATTCTCCTTCCATACCTTCAGAGTCAGGACTGGCTTTGTTCTCTAGACCTCCAGGATGCGTATACACATCTACTCATCCATCCATCCCACAGAAAATATCTTCGCTTTCTGTTCAGGGGAAGTCATTACCAATACAGAGTACTTCCCTTCGGTCTCGCCTCTGCCCCAAGAGTCTTTACCAAATGCATGGCAGTCGTAGCCGCATTTCTCAGAAGCATGGGGATTTTCGTATTCCCATATCTGGACGACTGGCTCATTCGAGCTCCAACTCAGTCGCAGGCGCAGATTTCCCTAGACCGCACAAGGAGCCTTCTGCAGTATCTGGGACTGGTGGTAAACCTTCCCAAGTCTCAACTCAGCCCTACTCAGTCTCTAGAATTCATAGGGGCCCAGTTGGACACCACCACTGCAAGAGCCTACCTTCCACTGGTTCGGGGTCAGCGTCTGCTGAGCTTGGCCTCCCAAGCCTAGTCCAGTACTCACTTGACAGCCAGGGAAATGCTACGCCTCCTGGGCCATATGGCCTCCACAGTACATGTGGTGCCCTATGCTTGTCTTCATATGAGAGCAGCTCAATGGACCCTGGCCACCCAGTGGACTCAGGCGTCGGGAGCACTCTCAGACCAAATACAAACCTCAAACCGTCTGTCTTGGTCCCTCCATTGGTGGATATCCACCAAGAATCTGTTGTTGGGGGCTCCCTTTCAGCCCTTGCTACCCCAAGCAACCCTCACAACAGATGCCTCCCAATTGGGGTGGGGAGCCCATCTGCTAACTCTCTCCACTCAGGGCACTTGGTCTCCACAGGAGGCCACCCTTCATATCAACCTCCTGGAACTGCGAGCAATTTACCTTGCCCTCAAGGTCTTCTATACCCTCCTTGCCAACCTGACTGTCCTGGTTCAGACAGACAATCAGGTGGCCATGTTTTACATAAACAAACAAGGAGGGACGGGCTCTCTGTCGCTTTGCAACGAAGCTCTCAGATTATGGGCCTTCGCCAGAGAGCACCAAATTCATCTGCTAGCAGTGTATCTTCCAGGAGTTCAAAACTCTCGAGCAGACAGGCTCAGTCGAGTTCTGCTGCCACACGAGTGGTCCCTACACGTGGACCAGATAACCAGAATCTTTCAGGAATGGGGGACCCCGGACATAGACCTCTTTGCAAGTCCGTGGAATGCCAAACTTCCCCGGTTCTGTTCCAGGACTCCGTGTCAGGAAGCTCAGGCCACGGACGCCTTTCTCCTCCATTGGGGTCAGGCGTTCCTATATGCCTTTCCACCCATTCCGCTGATTCCCAAGACTCTGTTCAAACTCCAGAGAGATCACGGCTCTATGATCCTCATAGCTCCACGCTGGCCACGCCAAGTGTGGTTCCCTCTGCTTCTACAGCTCTCCCAGGGATCCTCCCTGGACTTAGGAGCTGCACCAGACCTTCTGTCTCAGGAAGAGGGGACTTTGTGGCACCCAAACCCCAAATCCCTACATCTCCGAGCTTGGTTACTGAAGGCTTAAGTCTTCAAGACTTTAATCTTTCTCAACCTGTGAAAGATATCCTTCATGCCTCTAGGAAACCTTCCACGAGGCGGTCTTATGCTTTCAAATGGAAACGTTTTTCCATTTGGTGTGCTCAGCAGGGCCTTGACCCTCTAGCACTTCCTTTGAATTCTCTACTAGACTATCTCCTGCATCTTTCCAATGCAGGCCTTAAGACGAATTCTGTAAGAGTCCATTTAAGTGCTATTTCAGCATCCCTGAAACCTGTAAATGGACAACCTATCTCCTCTCATCCTCTTGTTGCAAGATTCATGAGAGGCCTGACTCTCACTAAACCTCCCATCAGACCCCCCCGGTCGCATGGGATTTGAATCTAGTGCTTGGTCAGCTTATGAAGCCACCTTTTGAGCCATTATTTTCTACCTCCTTGAAATTTCTTTCCTGGAAGGTACTATTCCTAATTGCAGACACTTCAGCTCGCCGCATCAGCGAACTGCAGGCTCTAGTGGCTAATCCACCTTATACAAGATTTCATCATGACAAGGTGGTCCTTAGGACGAATCCCCACTTTATGCCCAAAGTGGTCTCGCCTTTTCATCTTAATCAAGAGGTATATCTACCTGTCTTTTTCCGGCTCCTCATGCATCCAGTGCAGAGAGGAACCTTCATACTCTGGATTGTAAAAGAGCTCTAGCCTTTTACCTTAATAGGACTCAGCCACATCGAAAGTCTTCTCAACTTTTCGTGGCTTTTGATCCTTCACATTTGGGACTTCCAGTCTCCAAGCGTACACTTTCCAATTGGATTGCTCAGTGTATTTCCTTTGCTTACCAGAGTAAAAACATTTCTCTGGAAGGCCATGTCACAGCTCACAATGTGAGAGCCATGGCAACTTCTATGGCTCATCTGCACTCTGTTTCCATTGATCAGATCTGTCGAGCCGCTACCTGGGCCTCGGTTCATACCTTTACAGCCCATTACTGTTTAGAGAAGGACTCCCGCCGGGATGCCTTGTTTGGCCAGGCTGTCCTCAAACACCTGTTCCATTCTTAGACAACTCCTGCCCACCTTCCCAGGATGGATGCCTGAGATCCATACGAAGATGGCGAACCCTTGGAGGGGGATCTCCCAGGCATCTCAGCTAGGGAGTCCCCATATGTGAGGACTTATTCCTGCTTGTTCCTGGAGATAGCACAGTTACTTACCTGTAACAGGTGATCTCTGGGAACAGCAGGAATTAGTCCTCACAACCCACCCACCTCCCCTAGGAGTTGTATCTTCTATCTATCTGTCTTCCTGTCCTCTCTCTATTGTCTCAGCTATAAACTCGAAACTGAGGAGAGTTGTTCAGGAAGGCGGGAAGGCAGCGCGCATGTGCAGTGGGAGGTCCCAAAAGCTTCCATTCTAGGAAGCTGGGGAGCTTTCCCGCGCAGGCTCCGTCGGTTCCGACGTACCCATATGTGAGGACTAATTCCTGCTGTTCCCAGAGATCACCTGTTACAGGTAAGTAACTGTGCTTTCTCAGCTTTTCCCATAAAGCTTTTCATTGGAGACCTGCCGATCTTCTCCTGCCCCGGTTGACACCTGGGTCACCTGCCCATTCCAGATTGGAACTTCTTCCTCACTGCTGTGGAGTCTCCTTGAAGATTCCGCTACTGCATCTACAGTCTACTTCCTACAATCCAGTAGGTAAGCGCTATATTGTGCTAGTTCATTAAATATTTTGATGATACTTGACATACCTTCTAAAGACTTTTTTCCCTGTAGTCTTTAGATTCGCTGTTCCTCTACAGCTCTGCTCTATTCAACTCCTACCCTCCATCCCCCAGGGGATGCCGGAGATCCAGGTTTGGGAAATGCCATCCTGTTCCAGGGATACGCATTTTATGGGATCTCCCCTGGCACCCACAGCTAGGGAGTTCCCCATATGTGAAGACTCATTCCTGCTTGTTCCTGGAGATAGCACAGTTACTTACCTGTAACAGGTGATCTCCGGAACAGCAGGAATTAGTCTTCACAACCCACCCACCTCCCCTAGGAGTTGTCTATCTATTTCCTTTCCTCTTTCTCTCCTTCTGTCTCAGCTATGAAACTCAACTGGGGAGAGGCAGTGGGAAAGGCGGGAAGTCACCGCGCAGGCGCGAGGGATGCTCCCAAAGGCTTTCTGATTGGATGCTGGGGAGCATTTCCGTGCGGGCTCCGTCGACGCCGACGTACCCATATGTGAAGACTAATTTCTGCTGTTCCGGAGATCACCTGTTACAGGTAAGTAACTGTGCTTTCTTTTATACGTGATTCTTTTCATTTTATATCATTGTTGAAGGATAAGTCTTCAGTATTGGAGCATACGCTTTTGGTAATTATGGATGTCACAGCTTTATACACAAATATCAATCAGCAGGAGGCTTTGGAAATAATATCGTCTTTTCCTATAAATTTGCCTGTTCATTTACCACAATCTTTTTTTGTTTTCATTATTAAAGCTGTTGGAACATAGTTACTTTCAATATGACTCTCAGTATTTACAAATTTTTGGGGTACCAGTGGGGGCAACAGTGGCCCCCTCAGTAGCCACATTATATATGGCACATTATGAAGAACAATATATTTATCCCTCACATTGGTTTTCTTATATTTCCACATGGCTGCGATTTTTGGATGATGTATTTTTCATTTGGTCGGGGACAGAAGCTCAATTGAAAGATTTTTTTTTTGTTTGGATCAATTCTTTAAAATCAGATGTTCAGTTTGTACCGTCTTACCATCAATGGCAGATAAAGATTTTGAATATGTTGATATACAAGCAGGATAGTCAACAGCACACCTCCTTATACAGGAAATCTGTACAGCGTAACATTTTTCTTCAGTATACCAGTTTCCATCCTGGTCCCCTACGTAGGGGCTTACCACTGGGTCAGTTTTTAAGAATACGTAGATTATGTACCACTCTGCCAGAATTTCATAGACATGCAAAGGATTTGTCTTGGCGTTTAGCAGAAAGGGGGTTACCCAGCAGATCTGATTCATGATGCCTATCGAAGAGCACAGTTTAATCACCCTGAGTGGTGGAATGATGCGGTAAAATCTGATGGACAGTCTGAGGATACCCCTATAGTGGGGGTTCCTGAGCGGTCCTCCACATCCGGGTAGTGCACCTCCTCCTGCAGCACGGAGACTGGACCAATCAGAATCTTGTTCTCATACTGTATCCTGCTGGAGCTCCCATCAGCCCCCCAGTGTGTCCAGTCTCCGTGCAGCAGGAGAACTTGTGAGCCTAGGGCTGGGCTCACTTAGTGACTTTCAGACAACATTAGCTATTTTTCCTTAGGATTTTTTCATTTACCTTTGTTTTACTACTGTGTTTCCAAAAACAAAAACGAAGAGATTTTTTTTTTCTCTCTATCAGGTCTTCTTTGCCTTTGACATTGCGCATCCTGGTCTCCATGTCCACCAGGCCGCAGTGTTTAGTTTGCGGATCCCGCAAGGGGGCTCTGTCAGACTCAGGGGTGTGTAAGGTCTGCCTATCGATCTCCCCTGACCTGGAGCCACGCATGGAGGGTGAAACGCCTTTGGGGGCTGTTAGTCCTGCCCGGCAGCTGGGCAGTGAGTCAGTTCCAGGCCCTCCGGTCCCCCCTTCCCCTGTGGCGTCTAAGGGACCAGGGGTGCCCATTGCCGAGGGTGTCTCAGCTTGCTCTTCTTCCTCGTTAGATTTTTCCCCAGATTTTGTACTGTTGATGCATCAGGCGTTCCGCTTGGGACATCTGGGCAAACTGCCAGAGGTCGACCCTTCGCTGTTGTCCCTTCCCTCCCGTTTGACTGAGGAGGGTCAGCGGTCAATTCCGAAGTCTGCAAAACGTCCTCGTCTCTCAATTGAGAGTGAGGACGTCGACTGGCAAAACCCTGACCTAGCGGAGGACGCAGAGACCTTCGGCGAGGAATTGGAAGAGGGGGAAATTCCCTATCCCGAAGATCAGGCCCGGATCATTCGTGTTTTCAGGAGGGAGGAGTTGGTTCCCTTAATTACGGAGTCTCTTCAGGCTCTTCATCTTGCTTCGCCTCCCTCGGCGGAGGAGGAGGGCTTGGAGGATCCTCTCATTCAGGCCGTCCGGGATTCTCAAGTGGTTTTCCCGGTGCATCGTGTGGTCGCTCAGATGATTCAGACTGAATGGGATCAGCCTGAATCAGGTCTGAAGGGCATTCGCACGATGAACATATTGTATCCGCTAGCGGACAAGGATAAAGACCGCTTTAGATCACCGTGTGTTGATGCTCTTGTATCCGCAGTCACCAAGAAGACTACGATTCCCGTTGAAGGCAGTGCTGCCTTGAAGGATACGCAGGATAGGAAGGTGGACGGGTTGTTGAAGCCGGCCTTTGAAACTAATGCCTTGTCTCTGCAGGCGTCTATTTGTGGAGCCTGGGTGGCTCGGGCGTGTTTACGTTGGGCTCAGCGTTTGGGTCAGGATTTCGGTTTAGACCAGGAAAAGTTGTTAGAGGTGACCCGATTGGAATCTGGGTCGGCGTACTTGGCTGATGTTCATTATGATTTGATTAGGACGTTAGCTAATAGCATGGCCTCCATGGTTGCGGCACGCCGGTCCATCTGGTTGAGAAATTGGGCGGCGAACGCTTCCTCTAAATCCCACCTCAGTAAACTGCCCTTTAAAGGGAAGTTATTGTTTGGCGAGGACCTGGATAAGTTGGTGAAAGATCTAGGGGACTCAAAAAGAGGCCGTCTTCCGGAAGATAAGCCTAAGCTTGGTAGATCTTCGTCGGTCCCTCGAGGTCCGGTTCGGGATTTTCGGAGGTTTCGGTCGTCCGGTTGTGGAGTTCCCAGCGTGGTCGGTTTGGATACCGTTCTCAGGGGTTTCGCGGTTTCCGTGGAGCGGGCAGAGGATTTACTTCCGCATCCTCCGCGCCTTCCTCCTCCTTTTCCCGCAAGCCCCAATGACGCCAGACGGATGCCGGGGGACGATCCGGTTTTCGGGGGTCGTCCGGCATTTTCTGCCTGCCTGGGCTCGGCTGACTTCGGATCAGTGGGTGCTGGAGATAGTCCGAGAAGGCTACGCTCTCGAGTTTGCCCGTCCCCTTCGAGATTCCTTTGTGCTGTCTCACAGCAAAGGCCAGCTCAGGGAGCAAGCTATTCGGTTAACCTTAGATCGTCTAATCGCCTTGGGAGCGGTGGTTCCCGTTCCGGCGGCCGAACGCAGACTGGTGCGCTACTCCATTTATTTCGTGGTGCCAAAGAAAGACGGATCGCTCCGTCCTATTCTCGATCTCAAGGGCGTCAATCGTTGTCTTCGCGTACCCCATTTCCGCATGGAAACCCTGCGTTCGGTCATTGTAGCGGTACGCCAAGGGGAATTCCTTACTTCTCTGGATCTGTCCGAGGCTTATTTGCACATTCCTATCCGCTTGGTGCATCAGCGTTTCCTCCGGTTCGCGTTTCCGTGGGGACACTTTCAATTTCAGGCTCTTCCCTTTGGGTTGGTGACAGCTCCGCGGGTTTTCACCAAGATAATGGTAGTGGTGGCTGCGGCCTTGCGGCGGGACGGCGTCCTGGTTCACCCTTACCTAGACGATTGGTTAATTCGAGCGAAGTCCAAGGAGGAGAGTTTGCAGGCCACATCGAAAGTGGTCACTTTGCTGCAATCTCTCGGCTGGGTGGTCAATGCGAAGAAAAGTCAGTTAGTGCCGACGCAATGTCTCGAATATCTCGGGGTTCAGTTCGACATGGCGCGAGGGTTGGTGTGCTTACCACTCCGGCGTGTTCAGGCCTTGTTAGGTCTCGTACGCTCCTTTCTCAGAATGACCGCTCCTTCGGCTTGGTGGTACCTGCACTTGTTGGGAACGATGGCAGCTACGCTAGAGGTTGTTCCCTGGGACAGGTTTCACATGCGCCCCCTTCAGCGAGCCCTACTGCGTCGTTGGTCGAATCAAACGGACTCGCTCAACAAGCGGTTGCCTTGTCCAACCCGGGTTCGGCGAGCGCTACAGTGGTGGAGGTGTCCCCGAATGTTGCAAGCGGGTCTGCCCCTGGAACAGCCTTGGTGGGTTCCCCTGATAACGGATGCCAGTCTTCTCGGCTGGGGTGCCCACTGCGAGGGGTGTTTTGCGCAGGGGACGTGGTCAGCCCAGGAAGCCTCATGGTCCATCAATCGGCTCGAGCTGTTCGGAGAGCACTAGAGGTCTTTCAGTCAACTTTAGCGGGTCGAGCAGTCCGGGTACTCTCGGACAATTCGGCGACGGTGGCGTACATCAACCGGCAGGGAGGCACAGGAAGCGTGGCCTTGGAAGGCGAGGCAGAGGCGTTGTTCCAGTGGGTCGAGCTTCGTCTGTCGGCGATTTCTGCGGCGCATATCGCGGGAAAAGACAATGTCATGGCAGATCTTCTCAGCAGGGTGCAGGTCGATCCCGGGGAATGGGAACTGCACCCGCAGGTCTTCGCACAGATAGTGGGCCAGTGGGGTCCGCCACTAATGGACCTCATGGCAACGTTTCACTCGGCCAAGACAGGACGGTTCTTCAGCAGGCGGAGAGAGCGCATGTCCGAGGGAATAGACGCCCTCATTCAGCCTTGGCCGACGGACGGTCTCCTCTGTCTTTCCGCCTTGGGCGTTGATCGGCAGGGTGGTCCAGCGCATCGAAGCACATTGCGGACGGGTGCTACTTGTGGCTCCGGATTGGCCCAGCCATCCCTGGTATGCGGACCTAGTTCGCTTGGTCGACGGGCTTCCCTGGAGGCTTCCAGTCCTACTGGATTTGCTGGTTCAGGGACCCCTGCGGATGTCCCATGTGACTTGGTTCTTGCTTACGGTTTGGCCATTGAGAGGGCTCGGTTGAGTAAGAAGGGCTATTCTCCAGCGGTTGTCTCTACCCTGCTACGAGCTTGCAAGTCGTCCACTTCTCTCGCGTACGTGCGTGTGTGGCGCATTTTTGAAGACTGGTGTTCGCGCCAGAGGATTCGGGCCGCAACGGCTTCTATTTCTATGATTCTCAGTTTTTTGCAAGATGGTTTTGAGAAAGGGCTGGCCGCCAGTTCTTTGAAGGTCCAGCTGGCGGCTATCGCATGCTACCGAGGCAAGGTTCTTGGACTTTCTCTGGGACTGCACGCGGACGTTCGATTTCTGAAGGCAGTTTTCCGTCTTCGGCCATCGCGTCGGATCATTGTTCCTCCTTGGCATTTGAGTCTGGTACTTACAAGCCTTGGCTCGTCTGTCTTTTGAGCCGCTCCGCAAGGCGTCAGTCAAAGATCTCACCCTGAAGACGGTCTTTCTAGTGGCTATTTGTTCAGCGCGGCGCATTTCGGAGTTGCAGGCCTTGTCCTGTAGGGAGCCGTTTTTTATCCTTTTCTCGGGATCGAGTGGTGTTGAGGCCCGTTCCGTCCTTTCTTCCAAAGGTGGTGTCTCCTTTTCATATCAATCAATCTGTCTTTCTTCCAGTGTTTCACTCTGACTCGGCGCAAGATTCCGAGGCAGGATTGCATCGCTTGGATGTTCGGCGGGTTCTTCGTCGTTATTTGAAGGTTTCGGAACCCTTCCGCCGATCGGATCGCTTGTTTATCCTCTTTGGCGGAGTCCGGAAAGGCGAAGCGGCGGCAAAGTCTACTATCTCTCGCTGGATTAAGGAGGCGATTTCCTCTGCTTATCTACTGCAAAAACGTGAGGTTCCAGTGGGCTTACGGTCTCACTCTACTAGAGCACAGGCGACGTCGTGGGCGGAACATTGTCTGGTTCCGCCGGTTGATATTTGCAAGGCGGCTACTTGGTCGTCTCTTCATGCTTTCAGCAAGCACTACCGGTTGGACGTGTTGGCCGCTCGGGATTCTTGTTTTGGGTCGGCGGTTCTGCGCGCCGGTTTTCAGGGTCCCGCCCGTTCCTAACTGCTCTGTTACATCCTGGATGTGGAGGACTAAACTGGAGGACCGCTCAGGAAATGAAAATTACACTTACCTGGTAATTGTAGTTCCTGGAGGGTCCAGTTTAGTCCTCCTTCCCTCCCTTCTGTTGTTGCTTCATTTTCAGACGGCGCGCTCTCGTTCGGCCGACGGGGAATGCTATGAGTCCTATGAGTCGTTTTCCGAACCCTTCCCGATGGGGTCTGGAGTTTTTTTTTTTCTAGCTTGCTAAGTGTCGACGGTGTCTTCCTTTTCGTCGGTTGCTTACTGCGGTATTGGGTGGCCGACAGAAGTACTGTGCAGGGTCTTGGCTTCCTCGTTTGGGGAGGGAGTCATTATAACTGTAAGGGTGTTTCGCAATATTAAGTTTTACTATGTTTCCTTGTTTCATGTGTTGTTTCTTTAAGTCTGCTCTGTTACTAGTTCACTGGGGGGCTGATGGGAGCTCCAGCAGGATACAGTATGAGAAGATTCTGATTGGTAAGTAATTTTCATTTTTACCTTATACGCACTGCTCTGCCCAGATTAGTGCTATCTTGAAAAGACACTGGCACATTCTGGGGGTGCATGTTTGTTTTCAGCGGAGACATGATTGCCTATCGTTGGGGCCGTAATATTGCTGATTGTGGTACATCATGGTAATTCTGCAGTTCAAGCTCCCTACTTAAGGCAACCAATGGTGGGTCGTGTATCTTGTGGGGGCTGTGAGTTTTGTGCCTCAACGATAGCAGGCTTAGAATGGACTAGGTCTACAGTTCAAAAAACTTACTGCGCGTGCTTTAACACCACTTGTTTGTCTACCCATGTGGTTTACATGTTGATCTGCCCTTGTTCATTGAAGTATATAGGAAGGACCACAAGATCAATAAAAACACGTCTACAGGAACATAGATCTCGCATAAATACGCGAATGACAGCACCATTCCTCACAGTATTGCACAGGGTCATGCCTTTCAAAATTATACTTGGCGGATAATCAATAGGTCCCTCATTCCTTTTGAGGTGGTAATAAGGTGGCACGATTACAACAATTGGAACAACGTTGGATATTTAATCTACAGACCGTTACACCCCGGGGGTTAAATTTAGATCTTGATTGGTGGAGTGTGATGTGATTGACTGGGGAGAAGGACCTGGGATTTGAGATGTCATTCAGAATTTTCCTATTTAAATGGAAGAGCATTTCGGGCACGTCATTCAGTTGGGGAAATGCCTGATGAAGGGCCAGAAGATTGTAGAGGCCTGAAACATGGCGCTATGTAGCAATGTGTATCTACTGTGATTGGATGGGCTCGGAAACAGAAGTGTCTTTGAGCAGCCTAACCGCTTAACCGATGGTGGTGAAACTTTCAGTTGTGGAGGCTGAAGACCCTAACTGTGCTGAACAGAAGTTCAATCGTTGCCTTGGTTTTGAGCAGCTGATACTTGTTGGGATGAGAGGGGCTTGCTTAAGCACTTCCCTTGCTTTAATTTGAATGTATTTTGAGCTGGTAGTTTCGGTTCGTAAAAACGAGTAAAAAGGAACGGTTACTTCGAGAGGGTTTCCTCATGGTAATAGTTCCGACAAAAACATTTGTATGTTGGGAATAGGGTTTTGGATCAAAGGGTTTCAGTTGTGTGTTGATTATATGCCCTTTGAGTGGTTGGTTTGTTAGTGTGTTAGTTGTGTGGCAGTGTAGTGGGGTAGTTGGAATTTTATCAGGTGGCGGTCAGACCAGGGGATGGACTGTACATCTAATGTTGTTGGGTCACAGTCTTTGAAGATGGGCGGTGGTAGGAACGCTAGATCTAGCATATTGCCTTTAATATGTGTTTAATTTGGTGGTGATCAAAGTCATTGATGGAAGTTAGGAAGTCAGACATGTGTTTATGTGATAGTGATGGGAGATTGAGGTCACCTAGTAGGATTAGAGGGTTGTTTTCCGTTGAGTATATTAGTTCTGATAGGATGTCAGGTTTTGGGTCTGGAGGTCTGTAAGCTAGACAGATGTGGAGGTGTTTGATTTTTATGGTGAGTATGTTAATGTTTTCTGCGGCGTTAGCGGTGATTAGGGAGGCTTTTAGGGTTTTTTTTTAAGATTATTAAGACTTCTCTCTTCTTATGGATCTGTGGGAGTGGAATATTACATATCCTGGAGCTTTTAATTGGTTAATACAGTGTCTGTGTCGGTGAGTCACGTTTCTGTGATACAGATAAGGTCTCGTGAGTTGTTGGTGAGTAAGTCTTGAAAAATGGGTATCTTGTTTCTTATTGGTTTGGTATTGATGAGGTAGCATTTTAGGTCTGTATGCTGTGGGGTAAGGATGGAGCTGAGGAGGAGGTTGGTTTTATGGTGATTAGCCTGTTGTGGTTAGGTTTGGGGTTGTACCTCTCTCCATAGAGGGTGGGTGTATGTGTGTATCTAGTGGTGTTGTAAATTATTGGTATAGAGTGGGAGCAAGATGGAGTGAGTGCATGGGTTCTTGTGGTGTCACTAATTAAGCTGAAGCATATGCAGAGTATCCAGAAGGCTGATATGTATTTGGCAGCCATGGTATTTAGTAGGTGTAGGGGGATTCAGCACAACAGTGGGATATTTCAGCTTATATGTGTCTGAATTGCTGTGTGTCAGTACAGGTAAGAATGTGTGGTCTGAGTACATAGGCAGAATAGACAGACAGTAATAGTTGTAAGTTGACGACGTTGATATATCTCAGAGTATGGTAAGGCTTGGTTGTAGTCAAGCGTATAGTCAAGCTTGTTGGCTGTGCGGAGGGTGCTTGTACATATGCTTGTTGTCGGTGGATCTCTTCAGCCACAGTGTTCCTGTATGCTGGCTTGGTGTTTTCTGGGTGCTGTGAAGATGACGGCGAGTCGTAGAAACTCTGTTGGACTGTGCTGTGAGGCAGGGCAAAGTATGCTGGAGTGGTGTTCCCGCCTTGAGACCCTGCCTAAGAACCACACCAAAGGGCCCTCAAGGTAATCTGTTCCTAGTCTTAGCTCTTTTGGTAGTGTACTCCCTTGCTGTGATGCTATACCCAGTGGTGGGATTCGGCCAGTTTAGCCCAGTTCGCACAAACCGGTTCCTGCCACAGGCCACAACCGGTTGGCACACCATAGGCCACGTTGGCCAAACCAGGCCAAAAACGGCATCCTGATGCTGGAGCTGCACTGACAGGAATTGCCCCACCAGCCATTGGTTTGACGGCATCAAGGGAAATCCCCAATGCAGTCAAACCACTGGCAGGTAGGGGGACTGGGCCGCTGGGCCACAGGGAAATTGTCCTGTGGTGGTTGCCGGTGGCCTGAGCGTGTGGTGTTGGCAGCACAAATATGTGCCGTGTTGCCACATGCTCTGCTCCTTCAGTGGCGGGATCCATCCGAACCAGTTCCTGGTCTGATCGAATTCTGCCACTGGCTATAACCTCTTGGTACTGTCCAACCCTAAAGCACAAATCCACGTGCAAACACACCCAGTCCAAAAAACATGGATAGCAGAGGAAGGTAACCTTTATTGAACACCTATTAGCCAAGGCCTTGGCTAACAGGTATTCAATAAAGGTTACCTTCCTCTGCTATCCATGTTTTTTGGACTGGATGTATATAACCTCTTGGTATTCACTCCCTGTCCTGGAGGTCTGCCATTGAGTAGGCTTTCAGAATATTCCCCATGAATATGTAGGAGAGATTTGCATACCCAACACCTCTATTGTAAGCAAATCTCTTGTGAATATTCATTAGGATTATCCTGAAAGCCTGACCTGTTGCCAGCCGTTGAGAGTTGAGTCTATACCAAGGCTATAACTAAAGAGCTTTCTCGTGTGATCGTTAGGCTTGCCTATGCTGCTGTTGGGAATGGAAAGTAAAGCCTCTTGGGATGATCTCAACAAACTGCATGGGTCCTAAGGGACCAATTAGATCCTGAGATACTCCTGAGATATAGCCAATCTCCAGGAACAAGCAGGAATGTAGTCTTCACATATGGGTACCGTCGGCACAGACGGAGCCTGTGCGGGAACGCTCCCCAGCGTCCCAAAAGGAAAGCTTTTGGGAGCATCCCGCCATGCATGCGTGCTTCCTTCCTGCCCAACTACCTCTCACTTCAGTTCTTCGTTTTCCGTGGAGCCGACAGAATGTGTATGCTGTCACTGCAGAAAATCTTCTCTTAAATTTAAATTTTTTTGTGGTTGCATCTGTCTTCTGTCGCCGCCTACCGCTACCACTGGTGCTTTTCTTTCTTTTCTTCTAAAATAACTTAATTTTAGTGCTTTCCCAGGGGGTTTTTTCCCCTGCTCTGGTGCTTGGTGCCATTTTGGACTTTAGGCCCTCTGTTCTCTTATCATGGAAAAACCAGCCACTGGTTTTAAAAAGTGTTCAAAATGTGGCGTTACAATTTCTATTACCGGCACCCATGACTGGTGTCTTAAATGTTTAGGTCCTGACCATTGCCCTACGGAGTGTCTCTCCTGCAGGAAGTAGACTAAAAGAAGTCTTCAGAATCGAGCAAATCTATTTGCTTCAGACACGATGTCTGTTGCATCGATGTCTTCCAGGGCTTCTACTTCTTCCCCGGGATCTCAGGTAACTAAACACAAGTCTTCCAAGACTAGCCGGTCCTCGAAGGGTAGATCTCCCTCTAAATATTGAGATGCCACTGGCGTTGCCCTCGAGGACACTTCACAGGCTAAACAGCCCTGGCGGGAGTCTTCGGGCTCCAAAGTTTATCGGGGCTCCAGGATGTTCCCGAGGCCTCGACCTCGATGGAACTACTGGTGCCATGCTCGGGGTTTGTGGCCGCTTCCACTGGTACCGATGCCCCGGCATCGGCAGTAGAGATGGATAAAAGACTTCTCGCTATCGAACACAGTCTAGCGACTCTTTTAGCTACTTCAGTACCGCTAAAGTTGCTGCAGACGGTTCCGCAAGCACCGATACCGGTGCCAGTGCCCTCGGTACCTGTTTCAACAGGCATGCTTCCCCTGATGCCGAGCCTGGAATCTCTCTCCAGCATGGGGGATCAGGTACTGACGCCATCTGCTTTGGGAGAACCCAGCACTTCCTCCTTTTGAGTCTTCCGATTCCGATGACGCGGATGATTCCACTGGTACCAGAGCTGAACTTTTGCAAGATTCATCTCTTTCTCCTCAACGCAGAATGTCCCCTCCTGAGAATGTCTCTTCATGATTTTGTACGTGATATGGCAAAGGGTCTTGCCATTATAGTAGTACCAGAAAAGGAGCCTAGAGCAGAAGAATTGAGAATTCTTCAATATCCTTTGGCTCCAAAGGAGGTAGCTATGCTTCCTATACACCATATCTTACATGATCTAATGTTAAGAATGTGGGAAGCTCCTTTAACAGTATCTCCACATTCTAAATGTCTTGATATTATGTATCGAGTACCATCTTGCCCAGGGTTTCAGAAGACTCAGTTACCACATCATTCTATGGTGGTAGAGTCCGCCATGAGGCAGATTAAGAGTGCTAAACACTCTTCCAATCCACCAGGTCGTGAGTCTAGAACACTGGATGCCTTTGGTCGTCGATGCTTTCAGTCCTCCATGCTATCAGCAAGAATCAGTTCCTATATATTATACATGGGAATGTTTCTTGAGCAAGTTACAAAAGACTTGGAGCTTTTGAACCCTTTTCTTCAAGAGGATAAACGGACAGATTATTTGACTTTGGTCAAACATGCTCAAAATGTCTCTAAGTTTATGAATCGGGCTACCTTTGACTGTTTTGAATGTATTAGCAGAATCTCTGCTATATCCATAGGAGCTTGTCATATTGCCTGGCTCCAAGCTTCAGACTTGGAGGAATGGGTGCCAGATAAGCTGGGAAACATTCCTTGCACAGGAGAAAATCTCTTTGGCAAGGATCGGCAGCTTAAAGCTAATGAAATTGACACTGATAATACAACTTTAGACAGGTTGTCAAAATCTACAGCTAACCCAGCCAAGAAAACGTTTTTCAAAAAACTTTTTTTTCTTTAAGAAAAAGAAATTCTATCCATCTTCCACCCAGCAAACGCATGTTCCCCAGAAGGGGCAACAACAAACTAGACAAAGACACAAGCTCAGAAGGCTCAGCAGACCCAGCCTCCTCAGGGTCTTTGACTGTTGTCTAGAGAACTTAGCCATTCTTCCTGTTCTAAGCCCAGAACCTTTAAATATTACAGGCCGTATTTGCCATTTTGCCAAAAGATGGCAACAAGTCACTTCAGAAAATTGGACTCTATCTATAGCGAGTCTGGGATACAAGCTCCATTTCCTCAGCTTGCCCCCATCCACGCTAATAAAACAGTTCAAATCTCAAGCACTGGTCTCAGACCTGTTGTGGCAAGAGGTCACCACTCTTCTGGCTCAAGGGGCTATAGAAGAGGTTCCAATGTCCCAGCAGGGCACAGGATTCTATTCCCCCTATTTTCTCATTCCAAAGAAGTCAGGTGGCCTAAGACCAATCCTGGACCTCAGAGAACTGAACAAATATTTAGTCCGAGAGAGGTTCAAGATGATCTCCCTTGGCACTCTTCTTCCATACCTTCACGAGCAAGATTGGCTTTGTTCTCTGGATTTAAGGGATGCTTACAATGCATATCCTTATTCATGCAGATCACAGAAAATTACTTTGATTCCTAGTCAAGGGAAGACATTTTCAATACAGGGTCCTTCCTTTCGGACTGGCCTCTGCTCCAAGGGTCTTCACAAAATGCATGGCAATAGTAGCAGCATTTATGAGGACTCTAGGAAATTTTGTCTTCCCTTACTTAGACGATTGGCTCATTTGAGCACCGTCAGCTCCAGAGGCAAGTCATGCTCTTTCCCGAGCAATGCAAATACTGCACTACTTAGGATGGATCATAAACCTTCCAAAGTCCCAGCTCACCCCATCTCAATCCCTCGAGTTTATAGGGGCTCGCTTGGACACACAGCAGTCAAAAGCTTTCCTTCCTCAGCCTCGCTGTCTGCGCATCATCGAACTAGCATCTCAAGCAGTGCTACAAACCTTTCTCACTGCTCGACAGATGCTTTGACTTCTAGGACACATGGCATCTACAGTCCATGTGATTCCTTATGCATGCCTTCATATGCGAGCGGCCCAGTGGACCTTAGCTTTCCAATGGTCCCAGGCCTCAGGATGCCTATCAGACAAGATCAGTGTTACCACACGCCTGATTGCATCTCTGCATTGGTGGCAATCTCTGGAAAACCTTACAGTAGGCTCTCCTTTTCAGCAACCCCCCTACCTCAGGCTGTCCTGACGACAGATGCATCAAAGTTGGGTTGGGGAGCCCACTTGGGCGATCTGTCTACCCAGGGTCTCTGGACCCCACAGGAGGCTTCAAATAAACCACCTAGAACTAAGGGCCATTTCCAATGCTATTCGAGTATTTTGCTTTCATCTCGTAAACAAAACAGTTCTGGTGCAAACCGACAATCAAGTGGCCATGTTTTACCTAAACAAACAAGGCGGAACAGGCTCTCTGCAATTATGCAACGAAGCTTTGCAACTGTGGGCCTTTGCCAGAGAGCATCACATTCATCTGTTGGCAGTATACCTTCCAGGCATTCAAAATGTTTGGGCGGACAGGCTCAGTCGAGTCCTGTTGCCACACAAGTGGTCTCTCCACTCATATTAACTTGCCCAAGTGTTGCAAGTCTGGGGAACACCAGACATAGACCTGTTTGCAAGTCCACAGAATGCCAAACTTCCCCGGTACTGTTCCAGACTGCCAGCTCAAAATTGTCAGGCGAGGGATGCATTCCTGCTCCATTGGGGCCAGGATTTTCTCTATGCCTTCCCACCAATTCCCCTAATTCCCAAAACCTTATTCAGACTCCAGAGAGACAGAGGTCGCATGATACTCATAGCTCCCTGTTGGCCAAGGCAAACATGGTATCCTCTTCTCTTAGGTCTCTCTCGAGCCACTCCTCTGGAGTTGGGGAGTGCTCCGGATCTTCTGTCCCAGAACAACGGATCCCTACTACACCCCAATCCCCATCCCTTTATCTCAAGGCCTGGCTACTCAAGGCATAGAACTTCAAGATCTAGGCCTTTCACAACAAGTGAAGGATATTCTTCTGGCTTCCAGAAAACCTTCCAAAAGGCGTTCTTACGCTTTTAAATTGAAGAGGTTCTCAATCTGGTGTTCCCAGAGGGGACTTAATCCCCTCTTGGTACTGGTAGCGTCCCTTCTGGACTATCTCTTTCACTTATCAGCTTCTGGTCTCAAGACCAATTCTTTTAGGGTCCATCTTAGTGCTATTTTTGCATCTCATACACCCTTTGATGGACAACCAATTTCCTCTCATCCTCTTGTTTCAAGATTTATGAGGGGTCTCCTTTTAACTAAACCTCCCATCAAACCACCTCCGGTGGCATGGGATCTTAATCTTGTTCTGGGTCAACTCATGAAGCCTCCCTTTGAACCTTTAGCGACTTTGGAGCTAAAGTTTCTTTCATGGAAAGTCATTTTCCTAATTGCTATCACTTCTGCCAGGCGCATTAGTGAACTGCAAGCTTTAGTCACGGAACTCAGCCATTTAGAAAGTCTTCGCAGCTTTTTCTGGCTTTTGACTCTAGTCATTTAGGACTTCCAGTCACTAAGAGAACTCTAAGTGGATTGCAGACTGTATTTACTTTACCTATCAGAGTAAAGGAATCCCTCTTGAAGGCCATATCACAGCTCATAATGTTAGAGCCATGGCAGCCTCAACAGCTAATCTTCGTTCAGTTGCTATGGATGAGATCTGCAAAGCAGCAACTTGGGCTTCTGTGCATACTTTCACTGCCCACTATTGTTTAGACAAGGACTCCCGTCGGGATGCCTTGTTCGGTCAAGCTGTTCTACAGCATCTCTTCCATTCCTAGATCAACTCCTTCCCACCATCCACTCTTGGATGCCTGAGGTCCCTGGGAGGAAGCATGGCCCATCTTACTTAGATCCGCAACATGCTGGGGTCATCCCTAGTCATTTTTAGCTGGGGAGTCCCCATATGTGAAGACTACTTTCCTGCTTGTTCCTGGAGATAGCGTAGTTACTCACCTGTAACAGGTGATCTCCGGGAACAGCAGGAATAAGTCTTCACAACCCACCCATCCCCCCTAGGAGTTGTATTTCTCTTTCTTTCTATTTTTCTTCTACTTCTCTCCTTTGGTCTCAGCTTTCAACTCAACTGAAGTGAGAGAGGTAGTTGGGCAGGAAGACAGCACGCATGCGTGGTGGGATGCTCCCAAAAGCTTTCCTTTTGGGACGCTGGAGAGCGTTCCTGCGCAGGCTCCGTCGGTGCCGACGATACCCATATGTGAAGACTTATTCCTGCTGTTCCCGGAGATCACCTGTTACAGGTGAGTAAGTACGCTTTCTTTGCTTTAAAACTAACATAAATATTTTAGCCAGTTTAAACTACTTAACTGCTAGCTTGGGCAATATTTTGTAAAACAAAACAAAAAAAATCCATATGGTCTCTAATTTAATGAGGAACCTTGCTGATTTTTTTTGCTTTTGTGATTGCATAGCATAAACTGCTTTAATAGTCATCTCTAAGCTTATAAATAGTGCTTGCATCAGTATGGAAAGATCCAGTAGGTTAAAGAAAATGATTTCTACATGTAAAAACAATATACTAAATATATGTAGTTTTATTTCTGGTAAATCGATCACAGATTAAGAAATTTATAAACATTTGATGTAACCTCTATTTTAAATAAGAGGAGTACTCTTCAGCCACTTTATAATGCTTTCCATGTCTCATTTGCTCTCTTCAGTGTGTTGTCGGTGGCTGCAATGCCAGTTTTGCTTCTCAAGGAGGATTGGCTCGTCACGTACCCACACATTTCAGCCAGCAAAATTCTTCAAAGGTTTCTAGCCAACCTAAGACCAAAGAAGAATCTCCTTCTAAAGCTGGACTGAATAAAAGACGGAAGTTAAAGAATAAAAGAAAACGTTCTTTGCGTAAGTATTGTCATTTACTAATTGAAAGTTTCCTTTGTCTTTCTTTTTGCTTGAGAGCAAAGCACACCAGATTGTGAAGAGTTGTTCCATTGCTGTGTGCTCTACTCATTTCTTTATGAGATTAATTTGGAAGGTTAAATATAGTAGAGCACTTAAGATAATAGGATAGTCTGTGGAAAAATCTGGTGTAGTCTTTAGTGCAACCCATATGTTCTTGAATGGCATGGTTTTATATGGTAAAATACAGTATAGGCCAGGAGAGATATAGAACAGCGATCCCCAAACTCTGGTCTATGAACCAGTTTCACCTGCTCCCTGCCACTGTGGCCAAGATCGAACTGCAAATGGCTGGTGCCACTGCTTTCTCTTCCCGGTCCCCAGCATCTCTTTCTTCCCCTGAAGTCCTTCCATTTGCCTTTATTTCCAGGCCATTGCTAACAGTGGCAGAAATTTCAAAGCGCCTCTAGACAGGAGCCTCTCCTTTGCTATATTCTGCACCCTCTGACTCAAGGAGACTTCCAGCTGGCAGGAGGTGTCGTTTGCAAATTGCAGACACTGCCAGAATTGCTCCTGGAAATAAGGGCAAGTAGGAGGACTGTGGAGGGAGAAGAGATTCTGGACTGCAGGGGTTGGGGCCTAGGGAGATGGCTCTATGGAGGCAAAGAGGAAAGGAGAGATGAGACTGCAGGGTTGGGAGGCAAGATGCAGACTGCTGCAATGGAAGGGAATTGCTGGCCCTATGGGGGAGGGTGGGGAGAGATGGCAACATGCTGGATCTATGAGAGGGGAGCAAGAGCAAATGTCCAAACTAGCCCTGGAGGTGCTACTTTTTTTTTATTCAGGGGGACCACCCCCCCTCCCCCCAATCTTCAAACACCCTGGCCCTTCTAGTGCTCAGGTTCCCTTGTGGCCCTCGGCCCAAAATGTTTGGAGACCACTGATTTACATATTTGAACTACTAGTTCACAGCAAAGTGATAACTACAAGTTCGCTCTTCTCTCTTTCTGGTATCAGCGGCAGCACTAGGAACATCTCCTTATTCTTCTGCTACAGTGCAACTCAAAGGTAGATAACATTTCTATCTTACTGCTTGTAAGACAAAGTTTCAATTAAATTGCTTCTAAAAGATTGCTTTCTGTAGAAGTATAGCAAGGTTCGTATTTGGAAGCAGGTGTGAAGCTTTTAGATCTTTATATGGTGGTCTTCCATTCTTGTGCTTGGTTAATTATAGATAATTAGTAACAATTGGGGATGAAAAAAAATGTTAAAACCTGGGACTAGCACAATTTTTAGAAGCGAAGGGCAAAGCATTTTATTAACCACATCACCCTTGGATTTCTTGGTCTGGTTTCTCTTTGTTTTGCTTCGTGGACTGATGTTTTCTCCAAGTCTAGCTTTTCTTCTGTGCTGGCGATAGCTCTTTCAGAACAAGGGGCTGACCACAGCAATGGCATCTCATTGATTTGGTCCAGCCATGGCACAGAAATATCTCCACAGGCCTGCCACAATGTTTGCAACTGCTCTGGTTCACACACAGTGCCAGGCTTTAGGTATCTGGGAATGTTCCTTCCCTGTGCATCACATATATCAGTATCCAATGCATTTCAGATTAAGAAAATGCAGGCTTGATGTGGCTGTTCTATCTCCTTTTATATTAGTCCTTATAAATACCACCCTAGACCATATTGAGAATGTTGGACCTCATAGCCTCCATTGATCAGGTTATTCCCGTAGCTTGCCTCATTATGAAGCATGCACAATGAGCATTAAAGCTCCAGTAAACTTGAGCCATTAAAGGACTCAAAGAACACATCTATTTGCTGGAGTAGCTCACATGCTCCCTGTTTTGATAGCTTTCCCATTCCATTCAGGCCATGGTATGGCCTTAAAATTTTGCCTCAGTTGTCATTATTATGGTTGCTTCAAAGAATCATAGTGGTGCCTGTCTACCCTTATCACCAGGATTATGCCTAAGAAAAAAAGGGAAGTATGAGCTATAAGGACTAGATCCATTCCTTGGAATGTTGCTAGAATGCCTTTGACCTGGATTGCCTGCTGTCGAAGATAGGATGCTAAGATTGGAAAACCCTCGGCCTGACTTAGTATGGCACATCTTATCTTATGAATACTAGTTTTTGTTTCCAGATGATAAAGGAATCAAGTGACCCAAGTTTACAGCACCAGTGTGGAAAAGTAGATTAATGGTTAGAGCACTGGGCTGAGAGCCAGGGAAGTCGAGGCTCAAATCATTTCTCCCACTATAACACTCCTTGTGAGCTTGAGTAAGTAAATTCACCCTCCGTTGTTGGGTACAACTTAGATCACGAACCCTGTTGGACAGGGAATTAACTTGTGTACCTGAATTGTAACTCATGTTCCTTAGCGTCCCTCCAGTCCATTCCCTCACCTCTGGGTTGTGCTCCCCTTCCAGCAGCTTTGGAGACTGAGCATGTCATCTTCTTGATGACTCCTGAGTATACTGCTGGCACCACCCACCAGCTCCAGTATGCTCAAGCAGCTGGAGGGAGCAGTAAGCCAGGGGTTAAACTCCCTGGAGAGAAGCTAAGGAGAGGGCAGAAATTTTCCCTTTCTCTTTATTTTCTTTAGCGTCTGAGTGCCTGGAGTTCCTACTCCTCTGTTCCTTCCAGCTGGCCTCTCAGCGTAGAAGCGAGGTAGCTGGAAGTGCTTATGGTAGGGAAAGGCCCACCCCAGCCACCTACCTTATCTTCTGTTGGGCTGAGAAGAGGAGAAGGCTTCAGGAGAAGAGCATTGGTTTGCAGCTTTGCCTTTCAGTGGTTCCCGATCCTGTTAACGGGTGAGGAACTGCAAACTGTTGACAGCCGCACAGGAGGATAGTACAGCAAGGCCTTTACCCCCTCACTGCTGAAGCTCCTTGAGCAGCTGAGTGCGGGGGTGGGATGGCAGACTGGCATTAGAAACCCTGCAGAATTTGGCTCAGAGTGCCACTGGCGTGTGCACAGGTTGGCAGACCGCATGGTGAGGTAAGCAAAGCCATGCTGCTGCCGACTGCGTGGTTCGGGAGGCCCTGTGCAGCTCCGAGTCTGTGGAGGAGCTTAGGCCCACTCATTTCACGCGCTTTTCAGCGTGGTTTGCAAGTGGTTTTTTTCCTTGGGAAGTGCTTCCCACTGGGCGTGTTAGTGGGCCTTTGGGGCAGTTTTCAAGCAGTTGAATGATTAAGGAAACTCTTGGGGTTAGCGGTTTCCATTTAGTTATATCTATTTTTGTGTGGTGAGCTGGTACTCAATTTAAAAAAAAAAAAAAAAAAAGTTCCTTTTGAATCTCCCTTGTTTCATCGGGATCTCTGTTCAGGGGTCAGTGAAACCTTCTGCAACATGCCAGCGAGACCGCAATGTTTAGTGTGCGGAACCCGGTGTGGAGCCGTGTCGGACACGGGAGTATGCATAGAAACATAGAAACATGATGACAGAAAAAGACCACAAGGCCCATCTAGTCTGTCCTTCCATAACTACAACAGTTCACTTTTTACCTTTAGAGATCCTCTGTGTTGGTCCCATGCTTTTTTGAATTCAGTTACTGTCCTCATCTCTACCACCTCCACTGGGAGACTATTCCACGGATCCACTACTCTTTCCGTAAAGAAATATTTCCGCATATCACTCCTGAATCTATCTCCCTTCACCCTCATCCCATGTCCCCTCGTAGCAGAACTTGCTTTCAATTGAAAGAGGCTCTCTCCCTGAACATTTATGCCACGGAGGTATTTAAACATCTCAATCATATCACCTCTATCCCGCCTTTCCTCTAAGGTGTACATATTAAGATCCTTAAGTCTGTCCTCATATGCTTTATAATGAAGCCCATTAATCATTTTAGTAGCAACCCTCTGCAAAGACTCCATCCTGTTCACATCCTTTTGAAGGTGCGGTCTCCAGAATTGCACACCATACTCCAAATGAGGTCACACCAAAGACTTATACAGAGGCATTATCACCTCCTTTTTTCTGCTAGCCATTCCTCTCCGTATGCACCCAAGCATCCTTCTAGCTTTTGCCGTCGCCTTTTCTACCTGTTTAGCTACTTTAAGATCATCAGACACAACCACGCCTAGGTCCCGCTCTTCTTTAGTGGACAAAAGTACTTCACCTCCTATACTGTATTGCTCCCTTGGATTGCTGCAGCCCAAATGCATGACCTTACATTTTTTAACATTAAATCCCAGCTTCCAAATTCTAGACCATTCTTCAAGCTTAGCTAGATCCCTCCTCATGTTATCTACACCTTCCTGGGTGTCTACTCTATTGCAGATTTTGGTATCATCCGCAAAGAGGCAAACCTTACCCGACAGCCCTTCCGCTATATCACTAACAAAGATGTTAAAAAGAATCGGACCAAGGACAGATCCCTGGGGCACACCACTGGTAACATCCTTCTCCTCAGAGTGAGCTCCATTTACTTGTACTCTTTGTCGCCTCCCACCCAACCAATTTCTAACCCAAGCAGTAACTTTAGGGTCCATCCCTAGGGTGCTCAGTTTGTTTATAAGTCGCCTGTGAGGAACAGTGTCAAAGGCTTTACTGAAATCTAAATACACCACATCTAGAGCTCTCCCTCGTTCCAACTCCCTGGTCACCCAGTCAAAGAAATCAATCAGATTTGTCTGACAAGACCTGCCTCTGGTGAATCCATGCTGCCTCGGATCCTGTAATCCGCCGGACTCCAGAAACCTCACTATTTTCTCTTTCAGCAGCGTTTCCAATAATTTACTCACCACTGAAGTTAAACTAACCGGCCTGTAGTTTTCAACCACATCCTTGCTTCCACTTTTGTGTAAAGGCACCACATGAGCCTCTCTCCAGTCCTTTGGCACCACTCCCGACTCCGAGGCATTGAAAAGGTCAGTCAGTGGAGTTGCTAGAACGTCCCCAAGTTCCCTCAGTATTCTAGGGTGTATCCCATCCGGTCCCATCGCTTTGTCTACTTTAAGTTGAGCTAGTTTCTCACGAACACAGTCTTCTGAAAATTGTTCAAGATGTCCCTCGCTTCTGTTCTTATTTGTGGGTGTTTTCTGAGGTCCTGCTCCTGGTTCTTCATCTGTGAACACAGAACAAAAATATTTGTTAAGCAATTCCGCTTTATTCTTATCAGCTTCTACATATTTCCCCCCTGCACCCTTGAGTCTGACAATACCACTTTTGCCCTTCCTCTTCTCACTAATATATCTGAAAAATGTCTTATCCCCCCATTTTATTGCATTGGCTATTTCCTCCTCCTTTTGAATCTTTGCCTTCTTGACTACTTTGCTAGCTTCTCTAAGTTTTTCCAAATACAGATGCCTGTCTTCCTCTCTCTGTGATCTTTTGTATTTCGTGAAGGCCTCCCTCTTTTTCTTCACTTTTTCAGCTACTTCCTTCGAAAACCATAGCGGTCTCCTGTTCCTTTTGCCTTTATTTACCATTTTAACAAAAAGGTTGGTTGCCTTTAAAATACCCCCTTTCAGTTTTGCCCACTGTTTTTCTACATCCCCCAGCTGTTCCCATCCCACTAACGACTCCCTGAGGTATTGGCCCATCTTCGCAAAGTTAGTCTTCGTAAAGTCTAAGATCTTCACCTTGGAATGGATTCTAACAGCCCTAGTCCTAATACTGAACCACACCATCTGGTGATCACTGGATGCAAAATGATCTCCCACTACAACATCAGAAACACTTTCACCATTGGTAAGCACCAAGTCCAGTATGGCCCCTTCACGTGTGGGGTCTGTTACCAATTGCCTGAATAGTTCTCCCTGTAGAGAATCCAGGATCTCCTTACTTCTAGATGATACTGCAGCAGGAATGTGCCTCCCTGTTGAGGGTAAAGGCAGGGGGTGCACATTGGAGGCCGCGTCGCTGGAACAGCGCATCCAAGCGCGCTTTAGTCAGGAGTGATTGATGCCCTTATCATAGGAGCAGAGGGAATCCGCTTGAGGGGAAAGTGCAGCAGGGAGCTCTGCTTCCCCGGCGCTGGAGCTGTCTTTGGGTCCCCAGACCCAGCCTAGACCCTTCACGTCTCAGGGGTAGGAGGAGGGGACAGGCTGGGGAGGCACGCTGGGCTCTCCGGAGTTTGTTTTGCTGCTACACAAGCCGTTTTGCCTGCGCCAGCAGGGGGCTAAGGGGCCGGTGCAGGAGCAGGCACTGAAGCGGGCTGCTGACTTGAAAGGGGGGCCTTCTTTAGAGTCTGAGAAGTGCCCCAGGCTCAGGGGCGATGGAGGGCAGTTGCCCTCTCCGGTGGAAGCGTAGGAAGGGGATCTGTGGGATCTGGAGATGGAAGAGGAAGATGAGTTAGAAGAAGGCGAGATTCCTGACCAGGAGGAGCAGGCGCAGATTGTTTGGGTCTTCTGCAGGGAGAAGGTGCTGGCTCTCATCTGAGTCTTTAAAGGCGCTTAATATATCTGCAGGTCCTGCGGCTGATGAGGATGCCTTGGAGGATCTGCTGATTCAGGCAGTGTGGAAGACACAGGAGGTTTTCCTGGTTTGTTGGGTGGTCAAGCAGATGATCCAGGTTGAGTGGAAACTACCAGAGGCCAATCTGCAAGGTATGCGAACCATGTCATGGTTGTATCCTTTGCCGGAGGAAGAGATCTGCTGCCCCGAAGGTGGACGTGGCCGTGGCCGTATCGGCAGTGACTAAGAAGACAACGATCCCAGTTGAGGGCAGCATGGCTCTCAAGGACGCCCAGGATAGGAGATTGGATACTTGTTGAAGCACAGGCCTTTGATGTTAATGCCATCGCCCTTCAGGCATCGGGGTGTGGGGCCTGGGTGGCCAGGGCTTCTCTCCGCCGGTCGCAACAGATGCAGCAATCCAGTGACCTGGCGGGGTGTTCCGCAAGTGAGGCGGCGAGAATATAGTCGGAGTGACTTACCTCGCAGACACACTCACTATGATCTTATCAGGGGCCTTGCGAAGAGTATGGTCTCTGTGGTGGCGGTTCGCCGTTACCAGTGGCTGCGGAACTGGGCGGCTGATGGTTCTTTGAAGGCCCGCCTCAGCAGGCTTCCTTTCAAAGGGAAGTTGCTGTTTGGGGAGGACTTGGATAAATTGGTGAAGGAATTGGGGGATTCAAAGGGAGGAAGGCCCCCAGAGGATAAACCTTAGCAAGGCTCTCAGTCCTGTTCCCGTGCAAACCCAGCCAAGGGATTTCCGGCGGTTTCGGACAACCCATTTGGCATCCTATCAGAGGGGGTGTTTTCCCTCGAAAGGGCAGGGGATTTCAGGGAGCAGGTACGGGTTTTGCTTCCTCCTCCTCAGGACCAAGAAAGACACAATGAAACCGTGGGTGGGGGCGGGGGTGCTGCCTGTGAGGGGTCGGCAGAGGCAGTTTTACTCCGCCTGGGTCCGGGTCACATCTGACCAGTGGGTCTTGGAGGTCATTCGAGAGTGGTACGCCTTCGAATTGACACGACCGATTCCCCCAGCGTTCATCCAATCTCCCTGCAGGGCTCCATCCAAGGCCACAGCAGTGATGGAGATGTTATCGTGGCTGCTGCTTCTAGGAGCGGTGGTGCCAGTGCCCAAAGACCAGTGCGGATACTGTTGATACTCCATTTATTTCGTGGTACCAAAAAAAGGAGGGTTCCTTTCGACCCATTCTCGACCTCAAGCGGGTCAATAGGTGCCCGAGGGTTCCTCATTTCCACATGGAGGCGCTAAGATCAGTAATAGTGGCGGTTCGCAGGGGAGAGTTTTTGACGTGTCTCGACCTCACCGAGGCCTACCTGCATATTCCCATCCGTCCAGCCCATCAGCAGTTTCTGCGTTTCGCAGTGCCAGTGGGGCCGTTCCAGTTACTGTTTGGCCTGACCAGCTTCCTGTACCTTCACCAAGGTCATGGTAGCAGTGGCACTTCGCAAGGAAGGTATTTTGGTTCATCCCTACCTCGACGATTGGTTGATTCGGGCCAGGTCCAGGGAAGAGAGCATAAAGGCGACTGGCAAGAGTGGTGGTTCTCCTGAAGAGTCTAGGTTGGGTGATCAATCTAGCTAAGAGCAGGCTGAGTCCCACTCATGAGCTCGAATACCTCAGAGCGAAGTTAGACACCCGCAGGGGCCAGTTGTTTCTACCGGCTCACTGGGTTCAGGAGCTTCAGCTGGTTGAAAGGTTCCTGGCTATGAGGGAGCCCTCATCTTGGCACTATCTGCAGGTGCTGGGTACCATGGCGGCAACGCTCGAGCTCGTCCCATGGGCGAGGGGCCACATGAGGCCATTGCAGCAGTCTCTAATCTGGCGCTGATCCCACCAGCATCAGCCATTGTTGGAAAGCCTTCCCTGTTTGCCAGTGACCAGGAGAGCATTCAAATGGTAGTTCCAGCCAGGGAGTCTGGAGCAGAGCATGCCTCTCGAGTCACCCCAGTGGATTCAGCTAATGACGGATGCAAGCTTGTCCAGTTGGGGAGCTCACTGCGAAGGACATATTGCGCAAGGTCGCTGGAGTGCGCAAGAAGCCCACTGGTCGATAAACAGTTTGGAGATGCGGGCGGTGGCACCGGTGCTCAAGTCGTTTGAGTGCTGGGTACTCGGAAAGGCGGTCTGAGTGTTCTTGGACAATGCGACCATGATGGCCTATATCAACCACCAGGGAGGCACAAGCTGCACCTCCCTAGTGGAGGAGGCAGACACATTGCTGGAATGGGCGGAAGTACGCCTTCAGGCATTGTCGGTGGCGCATGTGGCAGAGATTGAAAACATCACTGCAGATGTCCAGGTGGTTCACGGCAAATGGGAGCTATGTCCGGAGGTGTTCGCACAGGTGGTGAACCGTTGGGGCCCTCCTATCATGGACCTTATGGCACGGTGGACTTCAGCCAAGGCAAGTCACTACTTCAGCAGAAGAAGGGGAAGGATGTCAGAGGGCCTGGACGCTCTGGTCCAGAAGTGGCCCATGGAGGGGTTACTGTATGTGTACCCACCGTGGGTCATCCAGCGCATAGAGGCTCATCAAGGCTTGGTCATTCTGATAGCCCCGGACTGGCCAAGATGTCCGTAGTATGCCGACTTAGTGAGGTTGTTAGCAGATCGGTCGTGGAGGCTCCCAGGGTGAGAGGATCTCTTGACCCAGGGACCGGTCCAAATGCCGCAGGTGGATCGGTTCTTACTTATGGCATGGCTCTCGAAAGGGCAAGGTTTCTGAAGCGTGGATACTCTGGCCTGGTGATTCCTACCTTGCTGAAGGCTCTGAAGAGGTCCTATGTTCGGGTCTGGCGCTTCTTTGATGGGTGGTGTGCAGACAGGGGGAGGTGTCCTACTGCAGCCTCCGTGCCAGACATCCTAGACTTCTTGCAGGCAGGCTTCGAGAAGGGCCTGGCTGCCAGCTCTTTGAGAGTGCAATTGGCAGCGATTTCCTGTTACCGGGGAAAGGTCCAAGGGAAGTTGCTGGGGGAGCACCCGGACGTGGGACGGTTCCTCAGGGCGGTAAGCCGCATTCGTCCACCCCAAAGGTTGGCGGTTCCACCCTGGGATCTTAATCTGGTGCTGCAGTCCCTGATGGGGGAACCCTATGAGCCGGTAGGGCGGGCTTCCTTGAAAGACTTGACCCTTAAGGCGGTGTTTCTGGTGGCGATCTGCTCAGCCAGGCGGATTTCGGAGCTACAGCCCCATTCTTGTCAACCGCCGTTTTTTTGCTTCTCCAAGGAGAAAGTAGTCCTGCGGACGGTTGGTTCCTTCCTGTTCAAAGTGGTGTCGGTGTTTCATATGAATCAACCAGTCTCCCTCCCTTTTTGGTTAGCAAGGGTGACGGGGTGGCGGATGCACAACTGCATCGTTTGGACGTTTGCCGCTTGCTGAAGCGCTGTCTTAAGAGAACTGCAGTGTTTCGCAAATTGGATCAGCTGTTTGTCCTCTTTGGGGGGACCTCGCAAAGGAGAGGCAGCGGCCAAGGCCTCCATTTCTAGATGGATTAGGGAGGCTATTGCATTGGCGTACATTTTGAAGGACAAGCCCGTTCCTGTGGGGCTACAGGCGCATTCTACATGGGGCCAGGCGTCCTCGTGGGCGGGGTACAGTCTGGTGCCACCTCTAGATATTTGTAGGGCAGCAGCGTGGATCTCCTTACATACCTTTTCTAGATACTATTGGTTGGATGTACAGGCGGCGGGGGCGGTTCTTTGGGCCGGTCTCGCAAGTCCCTTCCGTGGTTCAAACTGCTCTGCTACATCCCAGAGGTAAGGGACTGGACTAGAGGGATGCTAAGGAAAGAGTAATTAGGCCTTACCTGCTAATTAGCATTCCTGAAGGAACTCCAGTCTAGTCCCTGATCCCGCCCAGTGTTTCCATATGAAAGTCTGGCCTAGCGAATCCAGCCCGAAGATGAAAGTCTAGTGATTCAGGTTTGGGTAGCAGTTCAGCACTGGAGGGGCAGATGTGGTGTGGCAGAATGGCTGAGCTGTCTGGCCTTGTTCTGTGGAATCTGAGTGAGTCGATTCACAGGTAAGCCGCCACCTCTTCGGGGGGGGGGGGGGGAGGCTGGGGATCCCTGCCCGGAGGGGGAGGAGGGAGAAGAGCGTAGGTTGTTTTCAATTAGCAGTTCTACTTAATTGTCTCTGGTTAAGTCTGCTTTGTCAATAGGATACTGGAGCCGGTGGATGGTGCCAGCAGTATATATACTCAAGAGTCATCAAGAAGATGACATGCTCAGTCTCCAAGCTGCTGGAAGGGGAGCACAACCCAGAGATGAGGGACTGGACTGGACTGGAGTTTCTTCAGGAACGCTAATTAGCAGGTAAGGCCTAATTACTCTTTGAGTTTGAATATGAAAAAGGCAAGTAATTTAAACCCTCAATCCAAATAATTCACCTTGAAACTTGCTGCAAACTTCATTGTCCTTAGGCATGAATCTCAGGCCATTGACTGTTTTGGGATAGAATATTTCCAGAAAGTTTTATTGCGAGGTCATATAGAATCTTATCGGACATACATGGTCCTTCACTGGTACACAGTGGGAACAGAAATTCACTGATCTTTTAGAGAATGGAAATCTCTTCATTAATGATTTACGGCAGGGCTAGCCCCAGAGTTGGATCAAGGTGATTGCCACCCTAGGCAAACCTTAAGCCTTATGCTCTCCTTGGCTATCAGAATTTGTTTTAGCTTTAAATGCCCTGCTTTTTTCCACCACACACAAGTTGCTGCCATAGGCAACTGCCTAATTTGCTTAACGGTTGATCTGGCCCTGATTTAAGGCTGCCTACACTACTTGACCTTCAAGAGGATGTAGAAGAGAAATTGACCAGTGTGCCCTCTGACTCCCCTTCACCAGGGCCTGCTTCTCAGGAACTTGCAAGTCTTCTGGCCGGTAGGGCAGTGGAGCCCAACCCTCCCATCTAAGGGACAAGTGGGTTCTACTCTCGCTACTTTCTGGTGCCCAAAAGGACCAGAGTGTTTTGGCCCATCCTAAACCTGTGGGACCTCAACCAGTTCCTGGTAAGGGAGAAGTTCAAGATGCTCTCCCTTGAAACATTGCTGCCCTACCTCCAGCAGGGAGACTGGCTATACTCCTAGGATTTAAAGGATGCGTATGCGCACATCTTTATCCATTCTCTTCACAGGCAGTACCTCCACTTTATGGTAGGAGGCTGCCACTACCAGTATAGAGTTCTGCCTTTCGGTTTGGCCTCTGCTATGAGGGTATTCACAAAGTGTCTGGTGGTGGTCACCGCCTTCCTGCATCTACAGGGGGTGTTTGTCTATCTCTAGGAACAAGCAGGAATGAGTCTTCACATATGGGTACGTCGGTACCGACGGAGCCTGCACGGGAACGCTGCCCAGCTTCCAATCAGAAAGCTTTTGGCAGCATCCCTCGCGCCTGCGCGCTGACTTCCCGCCCTCTCCAGAGCCTCTCTTCAGTTTTCGTTTTTCCGCGGAGCCGGCAGGACGTCCTCCTGTCACCGCAGAAACTTTTCTTTTTACTTACTTTAATTACTTTAGTTTGTGTTTTCTTGTGGTCGCGGCTGTATTCCCCGGTGGATTTTTGACTAAATTCTGAGAAACTTTTTCTTCAGTTTTTTGCCTTAACTTGTTGGGCCTACTAGGCCTCTTCATTATGGAGCCTTCTTTTCCTAAGAAGTGCTTTCAATGTGGAAACACCTGTTTCTTTTTAGACACCAATAGTTTGTGTCTCAACTGTGTGGGTCCTGACCCTTTTTCCCCTGACTTGTCAGGGGATAATTTTGTGAGGAAATCTTCAGTTTTTAGAGTTTCCCTCGATACCGTTTTTTCCTCGGCAGTGAGGGTACCCGGTTTCTCCACTTCACAGGATCAGGTAATCCACAAACAGTCTGTTAAGACTAGTCAATGCTTGAGTGGTATGTCCCATGCCCAGCATGGTGACGGCTCCGGCCTTACCCTCAAGAATCCATTGGCATTACCCCTGCGGGAGTCTTCGGGCTCCAAAGCGTTAAAGGGGTTTCAGGTTGTTCCTGGGGCTCACCCCTCACAGAACATACCTGAGCCATGCTCGGGGGTGGTATCCGCTTCGAGCGGTACCGAGCCTCCGACATCGTCACCGGTGTCGAGTGTTCCACTCTTCACCAGGGATCGTCATCAGGCATCCTCGGTACCTTCGGGACCGATCGATACGCACCGGATTGACTTCCCTCGATCCCAGTCGTGTACGGTGCGGGTATCCGCTTCGAGCGGTACCGATACCCCGGCATCGGCTTCGGTGTCGAGTGTTCCACTCTTCACCAGGAATCGTCCTCTACCATCTTCGGCGCCCTTGGGGCCGGTCGATACGATACCGATGGACATTTCCATATCTCAACCATGCTCCGGGATGGTACCGGCGTCGATCGGTTCCGATACCCTGGCATCGGCATCGAGGTGAACCGCCTTACCCTTTGCAAGGGGTGGTCATCGGGTATCCTCGGTACCGTCGGTACCGATCGATGTAACCCAGGCTGCCATAGTGGTATCGGCATCGCCGATACTGCCACCGGCGTCGGAACCCTCGCGACATGCATCAATAGCCTCGCTTTCTTCGATGCCGAGTCTTGAACCGATATCTAGTCTCGAGGACTGGGTACCGACGGGTCCCGGAACCGACTCCTGTCGTTTCCAGATAGGCAGTTCCGAAGATCCTAGCCATAACTCTCTCATGCTCTCGGTACCACTGCAGCAGTCCCCGATGGCAACTTCAACTGCTGGTCCTGTATCAGTATCGATGTCGATGCCTGTTCTTGCACCGATTCCACCGATGCCTAGTTTGGAACCGATACCTGGCATTGATGCAGTACCCACTGCCTCTAAGTTAACATGCCAGTATCCCTGTCCATCTACTAGGTTTCTTTCTTCACACCACTGTACGTCCTCTGGTGCTCAGTCTCTTTCTTTAGCCTTACCAGGGATGGTTCCCATAGGAGATCAGGCTTTTCAGGCTTTTCTCCTAGATATGGCAACCTTTCTTAATATCTCTATCCCTGGTTGTGATGCTACTCATGGCTCACCGGCACAAATGGAAAATATGATGCTTCCTTTACATCCTGCTCTGCAGGATCTCCTTCTGAGGGTCTGGAAATCGCCCTTACGACTTCCTCTAGTTTCTACAACCACTGAGGTTCGGTACCGGGTGCCACCCTCTCCAGGGTTTCAAAAGCCTCAACTTTCTCATCGTTCCCTTGTAGTGGAATCAGCACTAAGGAAAGTTAAGAGCAAGAAGAAGCATTCTTCTTATCCGCCAGGTCGTTCTTCAAGAACACTCGATGCTTTTGGTCGTCAGGCCTTCCAAACCTCTATGCTGGCCTCCAGAATTCTTTCATATATTTTTCACATGAGTCTAACACTCCAGGAAGTCACAGAGAAATTGTCTCTTTTGACCCCTTTTTTACCAGAACCCAAGGCTACTGATTATTCCTTGCTCGTCAATCACAGCCGGAATATATCCTGGTTCCTGTCTCGTGCTTCTATAGACTCTTTTGAGTCCGTTAGCAGATCCTCTGCTATTGCCATTGCAGCACGTCGCAGAGCCTGGCTTGAAGCTTCAGACTTGAGCAGATGGGCACAAACTATACTGGCTCATTCTCCTTGTACAGGAGAAGGTCTCTTCAATAAGGAGGCTTTACGTCAGGTTGCTCAATGCTCCACTGACTCTCCTTCCACTAAAGACCAATCTAAGCCACCTCCTTCTTCAAGGGGTAGGAAATGTCCTACCAAACCTTCTTTCCCTAAGAAAAGAAAGTTTCATTCATCTCCTGCCCATCATTCGGCTGTACCTAAACAAGGGACGCCTCAGCCTAGCCTGAAGTCCTCCAGCTCTGGTCAGTCTCAGCATTCCCAGCAACCATAGGGGCCGGGAATTGTAATCTACAGTTCACTTCTACCCATTAGAAGTTTATTCACTGTACTCCTCTTTTTCAGTGTACTAACCTATCGGAAAATTTTTGTTCAGGGACTACAGACTTCTCCTCTTCTTACTCTCTAGAAGAGCAGTTGCAACTATCCCCTGATAGTTCTATCCCAACTGAACATTTTTTCCTTCAGTTGACTTACCCTATGGGTATGTCACCCTCCAATTACTTACTCTACCCTCTCAACCGGGTTTTTTCCCTGACTGAGGGGTACCATGCTGAAAAGCTTCTCTAGCAAGCTCGTTCCTCAGACAAGGAGAGGGGATATCTCCTCTCTTTTCTTGTCTGTTTTTCTTTACTGGACACAGGACAATCTCTCCACTGTTTGTCAGCAGCTGTGCCTGCAGGAGTTACAGTAATTGTATTACTGGTACTTTTTCCAAGTTCCAGTCCCTTGTTCAAAATTTTGTCTAGCCTCAGTAGTGATTCCAAGCTATTCGTCATCTATCTTGGATCCTCCTACTCCTTTAGGCTTTCTCACATTATTCTAACCATCTCCTCTCCTAGGATATGGCAACACACCTGACTTCAGTCAGTTTATCTCATATCTCTCCTGCACAATGCGCTCTGCAGTCTTCAGAGAAGCTTTCTACTATGAGGGCCTTGCTATAGAGCATTGACCTTGTCTCTGAAGCTTCTCTATGAGTAGGGAAAAGCTTATAAACCCTTCCCATGCCTGTGAGGGATCTCTAGGAACAAGCAGGAATAAGTCATCACATATGGGTACGTCGGTACCGACGGAGCCTGCGCGGGAAAGCTCCCCAGCTTTTCAGATGAAAAGCTTTTGGGGCCTCCCACTGCACATGCGCGCTGCCTTCCCGCCTTCCTGACCAGCTCTCCTCAGTTCTTCTTTTTCCGCGGAGCCAGCAGGTCGTGTTCCTGTCACCGCTGAAGAATTTGTTACTTTTGTTTGTTTCTTTAGACCGCGTACCTGCCTTCCCCATACCGAAACCGGTATCGCCGGTCTTTCTTTCTATATAAAAATAAAAAAAAAAAGACTTTTTAATTTTCTTCAGCACAGCTTGGTACCCGTTGTTAGGCCTTAAGGCCTACACATATTCTCCTCATGGAGAAGCCAGTCCCTGGTTTTAAAAAATGTACCAAATGCAGTGCTGTCATTTCTGTCACAGACACCCATGAATGGTGTCTCAAATGTTTGGGACCTGAACACTCCATACCGGACTGCCCATCCTGCACCCAGATGTCTAAACGCGGTTTGCAGAACCGGGCTAACAAGCTCCATGTGCTGTTTCCTTCAGAAGCATCACAGTCATCCAGGTCTTCCTCTCCGGATGGATCTCAGGTAACCAAAACTTCTGTGGGCAAATCCTCTAAAAGCAAATCTCTTTCTAAGGATCGAGAGGCTCTCAATTCTGAGTTCGAGGATTCTGCCCAGGCCAAAAAACCCCGGCGGGAGGTTCCGGCCTCCAAAGCAATCATGGGGTCACAGGTTGACATCGATGGCACGGCCTCGACCGATCACCTGTTGGACTGCTCTGGGGTACCGGCCCATACCGGTACCGACATCCAGGCAGTAGTGGCGTCTATGGGCAGCACTGTCCAGACCATGCAGCAAGCCGTTCTGGCATTCATTAAGGCTGCGACGCCCTCGGAACCGAGACCATCGACTTCTAAACGTCGATCGGTTCCGCATGCCGGATTCCGGCTTTCGCCCGGTACCGATCCCATGCCTGATACGCCCGATGTCGATACCGATCGGTATGCGTATCGTACATTGGCAGTACAGAGGGAAGACTCAGATACTTCTGATGAATTCAATTCCTCTGATGACTCTGCTGAGCTTACTCTTCCTGAGGAGCCCTCTTCTCCCAAGAGGAGGATGTCTCCTCCAGAGGATTTATCCTTTCAGGATTTCATTGTTGATGTAGCTAAAGCACTTTCTATTGCTACATCTTCTGAAAGAGAACCCAGATCAAAAAAATTGGACATTTTAGGATACTCAAAAGCTCCTAAAGAGGCAGTCACTCTGCCTGTCCATGAAATCCTTCAAGAACACTTGATGGATTTGTGGGAGACTCCTTTAACACTGTCTCCCCATTCCCGCAGGTTGGACACCATGTATCGGGTCCCTCCTTCGCCTGGGTTCCAGAAAACTCAGCTGCCTCACCACTCCATTGTGGTGAAGTCTGCCATGAAGAAAATAAAGAGTCCTAAAAGGCATTCTTCTACCCCTCCAGGGCGAGAATGTAAGAACCTAGACTCTTTTGGAAGAAAGATGTTCCAGGCTAGTATGCTTATAGCCAGGATCAACTCTTATAGCCTTTATATGGGCATGTATCTTGGGCAACTTGCCCTAAAAATACAGAATTTTGCCCCCTTTATCCCTGATGATCAAAGGGCGGACTTCTTTTCTATGGTGACACAACTTTCAGAGGTCTCCAAGTTCTCCAACAGGGCAGCCTTTGATTCCTTTGAAGTTGCAGGCAGAGCTTCGGGAATTGCTATTGCAGCCCGACGTCTCGCTTGGCTCCAGGCTTCTAACCTAGAACCCTGGGTTGTAGATGGCCTCAGGAATCTGCCCTGTACCGGTGAGAACTTATTTGGGGAAGACTGGCAGATTAAAGCTGCTCAAATGGATGCAGAAAATGCCACTCTAGATAGACTTTCCAAGTCTACTTCTACCCCTACCAAAAAGAAGCCTTTTAAAAGGCCTTACTATAAAAAGACCAGATTTCCCACAAATACTGGCCAGCAATCTGCTCAGCCTCGCCTTGCGGCTAAGCGTCAACAATCTAAGCAGGTAAAGTCAAAGCCTGCAGTGTCTGCTACACCCCAGCAGGCTCAACCCCCTCAGGGGTTTTGACTTGCCCCTAGAGAACTTACCATTTCTGGCTCTGGAACAACCAGAGCCCCTCACCATTCCTGGAAGGCTAGCTCATTTTGCTCCCAGATGGGAACAAATCACATCAGAGCAATGGACCCTCTCTATTATCCGAGAGGGCTACAAACTTCATTTCTCCAGCCTTCCTCCCCATACCATGGTGAGGCAATTCAGTTCTCCCCCATCTCTTCTGACCCTGTTGGGTCAGGAAGTCTCTTCTCTTCTTGCCCAAGGGGCAATAGAGGAGGTTCTTCCTCCACAACAGGGGTTAGGTTTCTACTCCCCTTACTTTCTCATAACAAAGAAGACAGGGGGCTTCAGACCTATCCTAGATCTGAGAGAATTGAACAGGTTTCTATTCAAGGAGAAATTCAAAATGCTCTCTCTGGGCCTTCTCCTTCCATACCTTCAGAGTCAGGATTGGCTTTGTTCTCTAGATCTCAAGGATGCGTACACTCATATACTCATCCATCCATCCCACAGAAAATATCTAAGATTTCTGTTCCAGGGAAAACATTTCCAGTACAGAGTACTACCCTTCGGTCTGGCCTCTGCTCCAAGAGTCTTCACAAAATGCATGGCAGTCGTAGCCGCATTTCTCAGAGGCATGGGAATCTTTGTCTTCCCATATCTGGACGACTGGCTCATCCGAGCTCCATCTCAATCAGAAGCCCAGATTTCTCTGGACCGCACAAGGCGTATTCTTCAATATCTGGGACTTGTGGTAAACATTCCCAAGTCCCAACTCATCCCTACTCAGTCCCTGGAATTCATAGGGGCCCAATTGGACTCCACCACTGCAAGGGCCTACCTCCCTCTGGTCCGAGGCCAAAGGCTAATAAGCTTGGCCTCCCAGGCTCAGTCCAGAAGTCACTTGTCAGCCAGAGAAATGCTGCAACTTCTGGGCCACATGGCCTCCACGGTTCATGTGGTGCCCTATGCTCGTCTCCATATGAGAGCAGCTCAATGGACATTGGCCACCCAGTGGTCTCAAGCATCGGGACTGCTGTCAGACCAGGTACTCACCTCAAAACGTCTGTTTTGGTCTCTCCAGTGGTGGACATCCTCCAAAAATCTGTTGTTGGGGACCCCCTTCCAACCTTCGTTGCCCCAAGCAACCCTCACAACAGATGCCTCCCAAACAGGGTGGGGAGCTCATCTTCAACATCTCTCCACTCAGGGAATCTGGTCTCCCCAAGAGACCACCCTTCATATCAACCTTCTGGAACTGCGAGCAATCTTCCTTGCCCTCACAGTCTTCCATACCCTCCTTGCCAACCTGACTGTCCTAGTTCAGACAGACAATCAGGTGGCCATGTTTTATGTAAACAAACAAGGAGGGACGGGCTCTCTGTCGCTTTGCAACGAAGCTCTCAGATTATGGGCCTTCGCCAGAGAGCACCAAATTCATCTTCTGGCAGTATATCTTCCAGGAGTTCAAAACTCTCGGGCAGACAGACTCAGTCGAGTTCTGCTCCCACACGAATGGTCCCTACATATGGACCAGATACGCAGAATCTTTCAAGAATGGGGGACCCCGGACATAGACCTCTTTGCAAGTCCGTGGAATGCCAAACTTCCCCGGTTCTGTTCCAGGACTCCGTGTCAGGGAGCTCAGGCCAACGATGCCTTTCTCCTGCATTGGGATCAGGAATTCCTGTACGCTTTTCCACCCATTCCTTTGATTCCCAAGACTCTGTTCAAACTTCAGAGGGATCACGGATCCATGATCCTCATTGCTCCACGCTGGCCACGCCAAGTGTGGTTCCCTCTCCTTCTACAGCTCTCCCAGGGCTCCTTCCTGGACCTGGGAGCTGCACCAGACCTTCTGTCTCAGGAGCAGGGGACTTTGTGGCATCCAAACCCCAAGTCCCTACATCTCCGAGCTTGGTTACTGAAGGCTTAAGCCTTCAAGAGTTTAATCTTTCTCAACCAGTGAAAGATATCCTTTATGCCTCTAGGAAACCCTCTACCAGGCGTTCCTATGCTTTCAAATGGAAACATTTTTCCATTTGGTGTGCTCAACAGGGTCTTGACCCTCTGGCACTTCCTTTGAATTCTCTACTAGACTATCTCCTGCATCTTTCCAATGCAGGCCTCAAGACGAATTCAGTACGAGTCCATTTAAGTGCTATTACAGCATCCTTAAAACCTATAAATGGACAATCTGTTTCCTCTCATCCTCTTATTACAAGATTCATGAGAGGCCTAACCCTCACTAAACCTCCCATCCGGCCTCCTCCGGTAGCATGGGACTTGAATTTAGTTCTGGGTCAACTTATGAAGCCACCTTTTGAACCGTTGGTATCTACCTCCCTGAAATTTCTTTCCTGGAAGGTCCTTTTCCTTATTGCAGTCACTTCGGCTCGCCGCATCAGTGAACTGCAGGCTTTGGTGGCAAATTCACCTTATACCAGATTTCATCGTGATAAGGTGGTCCTTAGAACGAATCCCCACTTTATGCCTAAAGTGGTCTCGCCTTTTCATCTTAATCAAGAGGTATATTTACCTGTCTTTTTTCCGGCTCCTCATGCATCCAGTGCAGAGAGGAACCTTCATACTCTTGACTGTAAAAGGGCTCTCGCCTTTTACCTCAATAGAACTCAGCCACATCGAAAGTCTTCTCAACTTTTCGTGGCTTTTGATCCTTCTCATTTGGGACTTCCAGTCACCAAACGCACACTTTCCAACTGGATTGCTCAGTGTATTTCCTTTGCTTACCAGAGTAAGAACATTTCTCTGGAAGGCCATGTCACAGCTCACAATGTGAGAGCCATGGCCACTTCTATGGCTCATCTTCACTCTGTATCCATAGATCAGATCTGTCGAGCAGCCACTTGGGCCTCGGTTCATACCTTCACAGCCCATTACTGCTTGGACAAGGACTCCCGCCGGGATGCCTTGTTTGGTCAGGCTGTCCTCAAACACCTGTTCCATACTTAAACAACTCCTGCCCACCTTCCCAGAATGGATGCCTGAGATCCATACGAAGATGGTTACCCTTGGAGGGGGATCTCCCAGGCATCTCAGCTAGGGAGTCCCCATATGTGATGACTTATTCCTGCTTGTTCCTAGAGATAGCACAGTTACTTACCTGTAACAGGTGATCTCTGGGAACAGCAGGAATTAGTCATCACAACCCACCCACCTCCCCTAGGAGTTGTCTCTCTATTCCTCTATCTTCCTGTCCTCTCTCTCTATTGTCTCAGCTTTAAACGCGAACTGAGGAGAGCTGGTCAGGAAGGCGGGAAGGCAGCGCGCATGTGCAGTGGGAGGCCCCAAAAGCTTTTCATCTGAAAAGCTGGGGAGCTTTCCCGCGCAGGCTCCGTCGGTACCGACGTACCCATATGTGATGACTAATTCCTGCTGTTCCCAGAGATCACCTGTTACAGGTAAGTAACTGTGCTTTCTCCACACCCTCTAGCCTGGGGTGTTAACACGAGATATCAGTTCTTCTGCGTGAAAATCCAAGGCTGATGTTTAAGCATGCTACCTCTGGGTCCCTCCAGTAGGTCCCTCTGGTATCTTCTCTGCGTTTCTGCACATCTGCCATGTCAGTGTTCTGTGGAACTCCTGCCTTGTTCCTTACAGATTCATATGATCATCTGTTCTCACGCGAACATCACGGTTATCTGGTTGGATTGCCTTCCTGCATCCCTCAATCCACGGAAATAGATTCTCTATACATATCCCAAGTGGGTTCACCCTCTTGTAGAGCGCAGAATCTTTTTCTTTTATATTCCCCATGTACAATTATGGGGCTGGGTGGTAGACATGTATCTTCAACCTGTTGTCTTGTATGTAGCATCTCCATATATGTCTAAATACCTATATCATTACTCTGGTGGTGCAAAACCATGCCCCACAAATGTATCTATATTTACGTATATTATATTATATATATATATATATTTTGATACATTTCTCCACCCATATCCTAATATACACATCTGGACATATGTATGTATATATATATATATATATATATATATATATATATATATATATATATATTAAATCAAAATATATATATCTGTATATATATGTGTCTGTTGGGGGGCTTCTTAAGGGTTGATATGTCTTACACACTATCACCCTTACTGTCTATACTAAATGTTTTACCTCCTAGAGGTTTTAGACAGTCTATTGCCCTACTTCGCATACCATATTACGATGCAGAAACTGTTAGCCACCAATAACCACTATGGTGCTAACATCTTCCATTTTTTCTTTAAGTCCTTGAAGCATCAAGCTTCAATATTTTTCCTATCTCTCGCCAGCTAGGAAAAACAGTGTACATCTTTATCTTTGAGTACACAGCTGTTCTCCTTGGGAATAGGGGTTTTCCAGTCCCCCTCTTCCCGTCAGGACTGGGCTAGTTCTCCAACTCCGTCAGTCTTCTTCCTTTAGTCCTCAATGTTAATGACCTTATGCCTAAAGGAGTTTTCAGCTTTTTCCCATAAAGCTTTCTATTGAAGACCTGACGTCTAATCCTACGCAGTTGATACCTGGATCGTCTACTACCTCCAGGTCTGCACCTTCATCCTCGCTGCTGGGAGGTCACCTTGAAGATTCCGCCACTGCTTATCCAGTAGACTCCATCATGCTTTCTACTTCCTACAATACAGTAGGTAAGCTGCATATTTTGAGTGTACATTAAATGTGTTTTAATGCTACTCATCATATATGCCAAGGACGTCTGTAGGACCCTCTAGTCCTTGGCTATGCTGTTTCTTTCCTCATAGCTCCTTTATTGTCAACTCCTACCCTCCATCCCACATCGGATGCCGGGGATTCCTGGAAACAAAATGCACCCCTGCTCCAGGCTCCTGCATTTTTATGGGATCTCCCCCTGGCATCTCCAGCTAGGGAGTCCCCATATGTGAAGACTCATTCCTGCTTGTTCCTAGAGATAGCACAGTTACTTACCTGTAACAGGTGATCTCTGGGAACAGCAGGAATTAGTCTTCACAACCCTCCCCCCTCCCCTAGGAGTTGCATCTCTTTATCTTCTTCTTCCTTTTCTCTTTCGCCTTTGTCTCAGCTTTGAAACTCAACTGAAGAGAGGCTCTGGAGAGGGCGGGAAGTCAGCGCGCAGGCGCGAGGGATGCTGCCAAAAGCTTTCTGATTGGAAGCTGGGCAGCGTTCCCGTGCAGGCTCCGTCGGTACCGACGTACCCATATGTGAAGACTAATTCCTGCTGTTCCCAGAGATCACCTGTTACAGGTAAGTAACTGTGCTTTCTCTACCTAAACGACTGGCTTATCAAGGGCATCACCGCTGCCGAATCTAATCAGGCAACGGCCCACACCATCCTCATTCTGGAGCACTTGGGATTCGTCATAAACTGCCCAACGTCTCATCTCCATCCATCGCAGTGCCTGCAATTCATAGGGGCACTGCTGGACACTGTCTAGGCCAAGGCCTTCCTCCCATTGGACTGGGCTCAGTGTCTCATAGCTCTTGCGGGGAATGTCCAGAGTCGCCCCTTGGTGTCAATCCATCTTCTGCTTCGCCTGCTGGGCCACATGGCCTCCACGGTGCATGTCACCCCAGACACCCGCCTATACATGCGGCCAGCTCATTGGTCCCTCTGCTCCCAGTGGTCTCAAGTGACAGACCGCCTGCGGGACAATGGTCATGACCCATCCTCTTGCCTACTCCCTTGGCTGGTGGCAGTAGCCCCAGCCCCTACAGACTGGGATGTCTTTCCAGACACCCATCCTCCAGAGGTTCCTCACCACTGATGCCTCCAAGCTGGTCTTGGGGGGCCCATTTCAACGACCTCCGCACTCAGGCCGTTGGTCTCAGGGGGAGAGCCTCCAGCAGATCAACTTCCTGGAGCTTCGAGCTATAGCAATGGCCCTCGTGGCCTTTCACCAATACCTACAGCACCAAGTAGTACTGGTCTAGACCGACAACCAGGTGGCGATGTTTTATATCAACAAGCAGGGAGGCATGAGGTTGTCCCTCCTGTGCCAAGAAGTGGCGAGCCTCTGCTCCTTTGCCAACAGCAGCAGGATGCTCCTTCTGTCAGTCTGTCTCCCGGACCAGGACAACACCCTAGTGGACCAGCTCAGCTGGATCCTTCAACCGCACAAGTAGCGGGTGGCCTGCCGACTGTTCTGCCTCTGGGGGCTCCCACGGGTGGACCTCTTCGTCAGCGCAGCAAATGCTCAGCTGCCCCACTTTTGCTCAGCTGCCCCGCTTTTGCTCTAGGTAACCACATGCATCTTGGGTGGCAGCAGATGCGTTCCTCATCCCGTGGATGGGGGGGCCTCTTTTATGCCTTCCTGCCAACACCACTAATTGCCAAGACCCTGTTCAAGGTCGAGTTCAGCAGAGCCACCTTGATACTGGTGGCTCCCCAGTGTGCCTGGAAGCCGTGGTTCCCCCCCCCCCCCCTGCTTCTCCGCCTGTCTCAAGTGTCCCCGGTCCCTCTGGGGTGCGCCCTGGGCCTGTTGTCGTAGGAGGATGGCTCTCTTCTGCACCGCAACCTGGGGTCCCTTACTCTGACAGCCTGGCTGAAGAAAGGACAGCCTTGATCCACGTCAGTCTGACAAACTAGGTAGAGGAGGTCCTCTTGGCCTTCCACAAGGCTTCCATCCACCGAGCCTATGCCTTCAAGTGGCGGAGATTCTCTGTTGCACGGAGAAGTGGATCAATCCCTTCTCATGTTCTGTCCAGCTGGTGCTGTAGTACCTTCTTCACCTGTCTCAGGAGTGGCTGAAGTCCAGCTTCGTTAGAGTACACCTTAGCGCATTATATGCGCACTACCATCTGAGCAAGGGTAAGCCCCTCTCCGCTCAGCCTTTCGTGATAGCTTCCTCAGGGACCTACTGCTTTCACAGCCACCCGTCTGCCCCCTGGCGGTGAAGTGGGATCTTAATGTGGTTCTCTCAAAGCTTATGGCACCTCCTTTCAAGTCTTTTGGCTCTTGCCACCTCAAAGATCTCTCCTGGAAGGTGGTCTTCCTCGTGGCGCTCATCTCTGCTCACAGGGTTAGCGAGCTCCAGGCTCCGGCCTTCTATGAGGTCCACAAGAACAGGGTCGTGTGCCACATGCATTCCAAATTTCTACCCAAGGTGGTGTCCCGATTCCACCTCAACCAAAAGGTGGTGCTCCGCACCTTCTTCCTGGTCTCATGCGAACAGGGCGGAGACCGCTCTCCACACTCTGGACTGTAAATGGGCCCTGGCCTAGTACCTAGAGCGTACCAAGGCTTCTCGCATCTTTTCATCTTCTATGACCCAAATCAGCTGGGTGTAGCGCTCTTCAAGCATACCCTGTCCATTTGGGTGGCGGACTGCTTCACCCTCTCCTGTGAGCAGGCCGGTCTTGCTGGAGTACCATGTCACGGTGCCTATTGTCAGGACCATGACGGTGTCTGGTGAACCTGCACTCTGTCCCCTCGCCAGAGATCTGCTGGGCCATCACCAGGTTTTCAATCCATACTTTCACAGCTCATTACTGCCTGGAGAAGGAGTCCTGTCAGGACAATGCCTTCGGACATGCAGTACTCAGTCATCTGTTTGGGGTGTAAGGTAACTCCTGCCCTCCGGCTCTTTGATGTGCTCGGGCTACCAGAGAACGGCTTCCTTGTTTGACACTAAGGGCCGCTCATAGGTTTTGCTGTTCCTTGACTCCGTTGCTGCTTCTCACGGTTCACCTTTTTTGGTCACCCGTGGCTTTTACAGGTTTTTTTCGGTAGACTGTAGCTGGGGAATCCCATATGCGAGGACTGACTTCCTGCTTGTTCCCGGAGAAAGCTTAGTTTCTCACCTCTAACAGTTGTTCTCCAAGGACAGCAAGGAAGTAGTTCTTACAACCCTCCTTCCTCCCTGTCGAGTTACATTTTTTTGTCATTTTGCCTTTTGAGCTATGCCATCATACTGAGGCAAGATGGCACCCTTAGGTGGGAAGGGGACCATGCATGCGTGGTACATCTCCCAAAAGCTTTCTGGGGAGAGTTCACTGCGCAGGTTCCATTGGTGCTGACGTCACCCCATATGTGAGGACTGATTCCTGCTGTCCCCAGAGAAAACCTGTTACATTTGAGTAACTACACTTTTTTTCTTTCCTGAGGTCTCTCCAGTCCAGTCCAGGACCTATCAGGGATATGGCTTCTGTGGGCAAATGTCTCACATGTTTGTTTTTGCAGACTTCGATTGGAGCAGACGCGAGGGTTCGGTTCAGGATCTCAGCCCTGTCGTTATTGGTGTCCAGGTCTTTGCACTTTCTGTTCTTGCTTTTGGCTAGCTTAAAAAATTAATAAATTAAGAGGAAGTTTGGGCCTGAGACATTTGGGGTCTTCCTCCAGTGGAAGCTGACTCTATGGTTCCCCTCTTGGTCGAGTGATAGGGACACATGACTGTCGGAGAACTGGGTTTTGGGGTCCTTTTCTCTGTTTTGTGATGTTCATGCTGTCTTATTGGCTAGCATGAGCTGCTAATAGCACACTTTAATTTGTGTTCTTAGTCTCCAACTGCTGGTAGAGGAAAATAATCTACTTGACTCCAGGAAAGAAAATTAGCAGGTAAAGTCTAATTTGATCATATGCTTCCTTTAAATCCAAAGAAAGTATCTAATTTGTCACAGGGACAATACCACCTCCACCTTTTGGCCTAGCATCAGCTACACGAGTGACAAAACATTTAGGAAGCTTTTACACAATTTGGGAGATTAATGTGTTTTTTTCCTGAGGGTACCTTGCCCTCTAGGTGCTTAGGCACCTTCTTCCTTTCAAGGTGGATAAACCAGCTAGTGTTTTCTAAAAGTGTTCCAAATGTAGCAGTACCATCTCTGCTACTGACACCCATGACTGGTGTCTCAAATGTTTGGGACCAGACCATCTGCCGTCGGAATGCCTTGTCTGCAGGAATATGACAAAGAGGGGCCTGCAAAATAGAGCTGCGAAACTCGGCACCCTCTTTGCCACCGATGCAATATCGGTTGCATCGACAATGTCAAGAGCTTCATCTTCCTCCCATGGATCTCAGGTATCGAAACCCAAGTCTTCCTCGAAGGCTGGCTGGTCTTCCAGGGGTAGATCTCCTAAGCATTGAGATGCCTTAGGCTTTGCCCTGGAGGGGAATACACCTGCCAAACAACCCCAATGGTTGGTCCTTGCCTCCAAAGCATTAACGGGGTCCCAAGATGCTCCCGAGGCCTCCACCTCAGGAGAGCTCTTGGTGCCATGCTCTGGGGTCGTGGCCTGCTGTTCAGGTACCGATACCCAGGCATCAGCTGGCTCTATGGATCAATGTATCCTGGCCATTGAGCAGAGTTTAGTAGCCTTGCTAGCAGCTTCAGTACTGCTAAAATCTCTGCAATCGGTTCCACAGCCATTGGTACCGACACCGGTACTGAATGTATCTGCATCGACCATTGCGCCACTCTCCATGCTACCACCCATGACAGCCCTAGAATCTGTGTCCGACATTGAGGGTCCGGTACCGAGGCATTCCGTTGCTGATTTTTGATCTGTACCGTCAACGGGCTGGGCCAGAGCTCCCGGCCTGCCGATACTTCAAGTCCTCCGATTCTGACTTTTCCGATGAATTGATCGGTACTGGGAAATGGAGGCTCTTCCGGAAGATTCTTCTCCTTCCTCACAATGCCATATGTCTCCTCAGGAGGACATGTCTTTTCAAGACTTTATACGGGATGTGGCTTGGGGCCTCTCCATTACGGTGACCTCTGAGAAAGAACTGAAAGCTGAAGAACTTGAAATTCTTCAGTATCCAGCAGCCCCAAAGGAGGCGGCTACTCTGCCTATTCACCGGATATTGCACGACCTCATGCTTAGGATGTAGGAGACACCTTTAACTGTCTCTCCACATTCTGGGAGGCTCGATACCATGTGTGGAGTACCGCAGTGTCCCGGTTTCCAGAAGATGTAGTTACCACACCACTCTATGTAGTGGAATAGGCAGTGTGTCTAATCAAAAATGCCAAGACACATTCCTCAAATTCTCCAGGCCTGTAGGCGAGAACTCTCGATGCCTTCGGTCGTCGATGTTTTCAGGCCTCCATGTTATCGACCAGAATAAGCTCTTAGATACTCTACATGGGTATGTTCCTTCAGGAGGTTGCTAAGGATTTAGAACTAATGGCTCCTCTTCTCCCTGATGACAAGAGGGCTGATTACCTGACACTTGTAAAAGATGCCCAGAATGTTTCTAAATTTATGAATAAGGCAGCCTTTGACTGTTTTGTGTATTAGCAGAACTTCTGCTATTTGCATCGGTCCACGTTGGATTGCTTGGTTACAAGCATCCGATCTTGAACAGTGGGTGCAGGATAAGCTGGGGAACATTCCTTGCACAGGGGAAAACCTTTTTGGCAAGGATTGGCAGGACAAGGCTTCTCAGCTGGAATCCGAGAATACCACTCTCAATAGGCTTTCTAGAACCACTGCCAACCCAGCTAAGAGACTGTAGCCTTTTTTCAACAAGAAAAGTTTCTCTTCTTATACCCATGCTGTGCACTGTCCGGTCCATGCTTCCCAGAAGGGACAGCAACAACCAAAGCAATAAAGGAAGGCTCAGACCCCCAGGGCTCAGCCAACTCAACAGACCCAGCCTCCTCAAGGTCTTTGACTTCTTTCTAGGGAACATAGCTGTCCTACCTCTGGAGGTTCCAGAGCCAGTCAGCATTCCAGGCAGACTGGTACTTTGCCCAAAGGTGGCATCAGGTAACATCAGAACATTTGTACCCCTCTGCTCCGTAGTAGCAGAGGGGTACAAACTTCACTTCCAAAGTATGCCCCCTCCTCCTACTCCAAGGGAGTTCAGCTCTCGTCCTCCTCTTACCACTCTCTTGTCCCAAGAGATTACCACCCTTCTCACTCAGGGTGCAATAGAGGAGGTGCTACTCTCTCAGCAAGGCCTGGGCTTCTACTCCCCCTACTTCGTTATCCCAAAGAAGACAGGAGGATATACAGGCCCATTCTGGACCTCAGAGAATTGAACAAGTATCTGCTCCGAGGAAATGCAAGATGATCTCTCTCAGAATTCTTCTCCCTTACCTCCAGAGTCAGGACTGGCTTTGTTCTCTAGATCTAAAGGATGCATATACCCATATCGGTTTCTACGGTTCCTCTTTCAAGGAAGACATTACCAATACAGGGTTCTACCCTTCGGCCTGGCCTCTGCCCCAAGAGTCTTTACAAAATGCATAGCAGTTGTGGCAGCATTCCTAAGATATCTAGGGATATTTGTCTTCCCTTACTTAGACTGGCTCATCCGAGCAGCAACAGCTCTAGAGGCCAGCTCTGCTCTCTCCCGCACAATGCAGGTTCTTCAACACTTGGTATTTCTAATAAATCTTCCAAAATCCCAACTCACCCCTTCTCAAACCTTCGAATTAATAGGGGCTCTCCTAGACACGCAGCAGGCAAGGGCTTTTCTACCACAGGCCTGCTGCACCCAAATTGTTCATCTAGCTTTGCAGGCAGGTATGAAAACTTTCCCAACTGCTCGAGAAATGCTTCAGTAGTTGGGCCATATGGCTTCCACTGTACAAGTGGTTCCCTATACTCGTCTGCATATGCATGCAGCTTAATGGACTCTGGCTTTGCAGTGGACTCAAGCATCAGGTTGTCTGGGGGACAGAATTATGATCTCTGCATGTCTAATTTCGTCTCTCCAATGGTAGCAATCAACCGAAAACCGTCTCGTAGGATCACCTTTTCAGATGCCACCACACCAATCTACCCTGACGATGGATGCATCCAAATTGGGTTGGGGAGCTCATCTGGACAATTTCTCCAGGGTCTTTGGACTCAGCAATAGGCACAACTTCACATAAATCTGTTGGAATTCAGAGCCATCCACAATACTCTGTTCCAAGACCACCTTTGCTCCCAAACAGTTTTAGTCCAGATGGACAATCAGGTGGCCATGTTCTGTGTGAACAAGCAAGGTGGAACAGGTTCTCGGGCGTTATGCAACGAAGTCCTACATCTATGGTCTTTTGCCAAATGCCATCAGATTCACCTACAAGCGATATATCTCTCTGGCAAACGCAATCTCCTGGCAGACAAACTCAGTCGAGTACTACTGCCACACGAGTGGTCTCTCCATGCGGATCAGATTGCTCGAATTTTTCAAATCTGGGGAACCACAGATATAGATCTGTTTGCAAGTCCTCAGAATGCCAAACTTCCCTGCTTCTGTTCCAGAACACCTGCTCATAAGAACATAAGAAATGCCATACTGGGTCAGACCACGGTCAGTCAAGCCCAGTATCCTGTTTCCAACGGTGGCCAATCTAGGTCATACGTACCTAGCAGTTTCCCCAAAAGATACAGGTTCCATAGTGCTTGTATTGGGTCAAGCATTGATATCCTGGGTCCCTTCTTTTTAATAATGGTTTATGGACCTTTCCTCCAGGAACTTGTCCAAACCTTTTTTAAACCCAGCTACACTAACAGCCTTTACTACTTCCTCCGGTAAAAAAAATTCCAGAGTTTGATTACACGTTGAGTGAAAAAATATTTTCTCTTATTTGTCGTAAATAGTTTACCCTGTAGCTTCATTACATGTCCCCTAGTCTATCTATATTCTGATAACGTAAACAATCGATCTACGTTTATGCGTTCCACTCCATTAATTTATAGACCTCTATCATATCTCCCCTCAGCCGTCTCTTTTCCAGGTTGAAGAGCCCTAACCTTTGTAGCCTCTCCTCATAGGAGTAGCCTTCCATCCCCTTTACCATTTTGGTAGCTCTTCTCTGTACCTTTTCTAATAACGCTATATCCTTTTTAAGATACAGCGACCAGAATTGCACACACTATTCAAGGTGCGGTTGCACCATGGAACGATAGAGGCATTATAATATCCTTTGTTTTATTTTCCATTCCTTTCCTTATGATACCTAGCATTTTTTGCTCTCTTGGCCGCCGCTACACACTGGGTGGAGTGTTTTAACATGTTATCCACGATTATGCCTAAATCTTTTTCCTGGGTGGTGGTTCCCAATGTGGAACCTTGCATCGTGTAACCATAGTTTGGGTTGTTCTTTCCTAGGAGCATAACTTTGCACTTGTCCACATTAAATTTCATCTGCCATTTGGATGCCCAGTCTTCCAATTTATCAAGAGCCTCCTGCATTTTTCCACAATCCTCTTGGGTTTTAACAACTTTAGTTTTGTGTCATCTGCAAATTTGATAACCTCACTAGTTATTCCCTTTTCCAGGTCTTTTATGAATATGTCAAAAAGCAGCGGACCCAGTACACAGATCCCTGGGGTACTCCTCTATTCACCTTTTTCCATTGGGAAAATTGTCTATTTAGCTCTGCCCTGTGCTTTCTATCTTTTAACCAGTTCCCGATCCACAATAGTACACTGCCTCCTATCCCATGACTCTTTAGTTTTGCCAAAAGTCTCTGATAAGAGACCTTGTCAAAGGCTTTCTGAAAGTCCAGTTATACTATATCAACCGACTCACCTTTATCTACCTGTTTATTCACACCTTCAAAAAAACATTAGTAAGACAAGATCTTCCAGATCCTGCTCCTTGGACGAGCTCCTTGGGGCGAGTCCGGGGGTGAGTCTCCAGAGTCCTCTCAACTCACCATCCACGCCTGCTCCACACACCCGTGGGCCTGCTGCCACCCTCCTGGTATACGGTCTTTCTATCTCCTCCTCACAATTTCACGGTAAGTTCTAGTCCCCTTCTCTCCTAGGCCTCATCCTAATGTGCTTTGTCGCTCTCGCCATGTCTGCCATCCCAGTTCAGTGGAGCTGGCGACCCACATCCTCTTCTCCTGCCCCTTCCGGCTCCTTTGCTCGAACCCCTTCCAATCTGATCTACTGTTCTTCTCAGCACCTGGTAGCCCCCCCCCCCCCCAACACTCCTACTACTTCAATTTTCTCTCCATAACTGCCTGTCTCTTCGTTCTAAGACTACTTTGATTCATGATCTTATCTCCCAACATGCTCCTGATCTTTTCTTCTTAACAGAGACGTGGCTAAAGAACGGCGAGGAACCTTTGCTTAACCGTTGCCTACCCCCAGGTTATTCTGCTCTATCTACTTCCTGTCGGGGTAGGAGTGGTGGTGGAATTGCTGTTCTTTACCTCTCCTCCCTTTCCCTTCAAGAACAAATGTCCTCTGCTCTTCGTTACCCGGAATATTTGCTCCTCTGTCTTGCCACTTCTCCCCCACTTCATTTTCTCCTTATCTACGCCCCTCCATCTCTACCAGCCCCTGTGTGGGATTCCCTTCTCTCTACCATATCTGAAGTCTCCCTCCTGTTTCCTTAGCTCCTGATCCTCGGAGATTTCAATGTCCACGTCAATTCTCCCTCTACCTCCCGTGACCATTCCTTCCTCTCTCTCCTGACTGATCTTTCCCTCCATCAACTCGTTCCTTTTCCTACCCACTCTGCTGGACACACCCTTGATCTTCTTATTTCTCCCCTGGCCTTCCCCCTCGATCTCTCCTCCTCCTCTTCTTTACCTCTCCCCTGGTCCGATCATTTCTGTCTTTTCTCTTCCCTTTCATTTCCTCTTTCCACTCTCTCTTCCACCCTATTCTGCTACCCCTTCCAATTCTGCCCCCCTCATCTCTCTCGTCGCATTACCGCAAATACTCTTCTTCAATTCCCCGCTTCTAATACCCTCTTCCCTCCACTGTCTTCCAGTAAATACCCAGGTATGCACCCTCTCAACCGCCCTCGATAACCTAGCCCCCCTTCAGCCCCGTCCCAACCCCCACCATCCTCACCATCACCCTTGGTTCCACCCTGGCTTCTCCTTTCATCGTAGACATCTTCGCCATGCCGAAAGGCTCTGGCGTAAGCACTCCTCTCCCCTCCTGGATCGCTTCCACACCTGCCATCACCATTGCCATCTCCTCCTTCATGCTGCTTAAAAGGACTATTTTTCCTCCCTCATCTCCACATCCGCTAATTCCTCCCGTCAGTTGTACTCTGTCCTACGCTCTCTGTCCGCTCCCCATTCCCTTTCTACTACCTCTCCCCCTTCGGTCACTCCTGACCCTGCTCTATTGGCAACATACTTCTCTTCAAAAGTACTCTCTCTTTGTCTCTCTTTCCCCTCCTGTCCTTCCCCCCTCTCCCCTCATCCCCCCCTCATCCCCCCCCTCAACCCCATACCTATTCCTCCCCCCTCAACCCCATACCTATTCCTCCCCCCTCTCCCCCGTGTGTTCCCTCTCTTTCTCATCGCTTGTCCTCCTTTGAGCCCTTTTCTATTTCTGTCCTCTCTAAGACCTTCAACTCTGTTCGCAAAACCTTCTATTCCTCTGATCCCATTCCCTCTCACTGGCTTCTAGATCCCTCTTTGGCTCTCCCCCCTCACATCCTCTCTATTATCAACACCAGTCTTTCCACTGGTGTCTTTCCCACCTCCTGGAAGCACGCTGCTATTCACCCCATTCTAAAAAAAAAGGGCTCCCTAGATCACTCCTCAACCTCCAGCTGGTGTCCCATCTCCAAAATCCCTTTCCTTTCTAAGCTTCTAGAAAAACTCATCTTCTCCCAGCTGTCCTCCCACCTCGAAGTCTCCCTTACTTTCCACCCACAGCAATCTGGATTTCGTCCCAGTTATAGCACGGAGTCTGTCCTTCTCTCTCTTCTAAATGAATTACACACTGCCCACGACCATGGCCTTTTCACCCTTGCTGTCTCTCTTGATCTTTCTGCCGCATTTGATCTCGTCGACCATCGCACCCTTCTCTCACGTCTACGCGATGCTGGCCTTGCCGGCACCGTGCTTCACTGGTTTCAGTCTTTTCTCTCCGGCCGATCTTTCAGTCTCTTCTGGCTCCCTCTCTTCCCCTTCCACCCCCCCTTCCTTGCGGTGTCTCCCAAGAGTCTGTCCTTGCACCCCTTCTGTTCAACATCTTTCTAGCTCCTCTCACTCTTTTGGTGCAGCAGTATGGTATCTCCGCCCGCTACTATGCCAATGACATGTTTCTCCTCTTCCACACCGATTCAGCTTCCCCCGACATCACCCCTCTTAATGACTGTCTCCTCTGTGGCATCCTGGCTCTCCTCCAATTTCTTGCATATCAACCTCTCCAAGACCTCGGCTATTTGGTTTACCGCCGGTAGTCCTGCCCCCCTCTCATTCCTCTGCTCTCTTCCTCTCCAGTCCCCATTGTACCATCACTGCGCTATCTTGGCATGATTCTTGACTCCTCATTGTCCTTCAAAGCCCACATCTCTTCTGTCGTCCAACACTGTTTCTCCACCCTAAGACAACTTTGTTCCATTCGCCCCTTCCTTTCTTTTTTATCTATGACTACCCTTCCCCTTTCCCTTGTTGTCTCCCGCCTTGACTACTGCGATGTTTCCCTAGCCGGCCTCCCCCAATCCCAGCTACAATGTCTACAGAGTCCACAATACTTCCGCCCGTATCCTTACCTGTTCTTCCCGCTTCGATCATATTACCCCCCTCCTCATTCGTCTGCACTGGCTTCCAATCCCCTTTTGTATACAATATAAATTTCTCATCTTCATTCACAAGTCTATCCACACTGGTACTCCCGTTTTCCTTGCTGATCTGGTCCACCTCCACACTTCCCACCGCTCTCTCCACACTATCCATGCCAACCGCATGACCCTGCCTTCCCCTTCTCAAGCTGTAGGGGTTAAGGACTAATTTGGCTTACTTAATTTGGCTTACTTTGATAATGATGTTGAAAGTTATGATCCTATCCCAAAGAGCTGACTAACTTCTAAATGGCACAGAAGAACTGCATGTGGGCTGTGATTGACAACATGTATAATCCCTGCTGAAACATGTAGGATACCAGACTCTGGACAGGAGTGTGCAGAGAATGGACTTACAGAATGGAGCAGATGCCAGCCTAATATAAGGTTGATGAAAAAGTTTGCAGAACTGAGCCTTGAAGATTCTAACTTGTGCTTGAAGCGAAAATCACCCAAGCGAAACTACAGTGAAACAAAGAAGAAGATGCAGGCAGCCCAGCAGGGAACGGCCTACCTGATAAGAAGCACAGCACATTTAGTTATATGATACTGAGTGAAGGGCCTCAAGACAGAAACCTGATAATGGGGAGGGTCCCAGGGTAGAGCCTGCAAATATATGCAGAATGTTCTGGAACTATTTGCTGCAGAGGAGTATATAACAGAGGTAACGGCCGAGTGTGGGCGGGACAGCCTTCTCTTTCACTATTATTCAGAGCCAGAGAACTCTGTCCGCATCAGGCAGACTGTTTATAGCTTTGCTTGTAACTTCCTTACTTTTGTTTTTGCCCAAATAAATTATTTTATTATGGAATAAGCAGAGTGTCGCCTGATTGATTATTGTATCCACCCCAGGGGAGATTTGTCCGAGCACCCTGGCGGACAAAGCTCACCTTGAATCCACACGCTCATTTGCCGTTTATTTCCTCGGCCCCCGTCTCTGGAACTCGCTCCCCTCGGACCTCCGCCTAGAGCCCTCTTTTAAAACCTTTAAAGCTAACCTGAAAACACACCTCTTTTGTAAAGCCTTTGACCTTCCCCTCCCTCCTCCTCCCCCTTTCTCCACCCCCCCCCCCTTCCCCGGTGATACTCTTTAATCTGTCTAACTCTTGCTCTCCCCCTACAGTCTCTATCCTTTTCTCTTCTGTCCTATAGTACAAATGGCATTCCTTTTCCTTTCTAAGCAGCCCCCTATGTATTTGTAAACCACTCAGACGCTGTTGCAATGAGCGGTATATTAAGCATCCCAATAAATATAAAGCCATGTTAGCTGTCTCCCATTAGGCCATGACTATCTACATGCTGAGTAATTTTGTTCTTTATTATGGTTTCTACCATTTTTCCTGGTACTGACGTCAAGCTCACCGGTCTGTAGTTTCCCGGATCACCCCTGGAACCCTTTTTAAAAATTGGCGTTGCATTGGTAACGAGCAGGAAAAAGTTTAAAACTCAGCACGCTCTGGGGACAGAGCAGGGATAGATTTCTAATTCAAAGTAACAGTTAACCTGGCCCACACACAAAGGCCAAATAGTTGAAAGAGGCAGACGATGGATGCTTTCCACCCCAACTGGGGTCAGGACTTCCTATATGCCTACCTTCCCATTCCCCTTATCCCCATGACTCTTTTCAAACTCTGGAGAGACAGGGGCTACATGAACCTCATAGCCCTGCGTTGGCCATGGCAAACATGGTATCCACTGCTTCTACATCTATCTCAAGCGAAACCTCTGGAGTCGGGATGTGCTCTGGATCTCCTATCTCAGGAGAACGGTAAGTTTTTGCATCCAAACCCGCAATCCTTACATCTTGACAGCATGGCTGCTGAGAGCTTAGAACTCCGGGACATCAACCTCTCCCAGTAGGTTAGAGATATCCTATTGGCTTCAAGGAAACCTTCCACAAGGCGTTCTTACGCCTTCAAGTGGCGAAGGTTTTCAATCTGGTGTTCAAAAAAGAATCTTAATTATTTTTTCGTTCCCGTGGAAGTGTTACTTGAGTATCTCCTCCACCTCTCGTCCTCTGGACTCAAAACTAATTCGGTAAGGGTCCGCCTAAGTGTCATTGCGGCATCTCACATGCCCTTAGATGGACAACCTGTCTCCTCTCAGCCACTTGTAGTGCGCTTCATGAGGGGCCTACTTTTAACTTAGCCTCCCATTAGGCCACCACCATTGGCATGGGACCTCAATATTGTCCTCGGACAGCTTATGAAGCCACCCTTCGAACCCCTAGCACCAACGTCTCTGAAGTTTCTTTTTTGGAAAGTCACCTTCCTAATTGCCCTCACTTCTGTAAGACGCATCAATGAACTCCAGGCTTTAGTGGCTGACCCTCCAATATACACGGTTTCACCATGATAAAGTAGTCCTTAGGACTCATCCTCACTTCATGCCAAAGGTAGTTTCGCCTTTTCATTTAAACCAGTTGGTTTACCTTCCTGTTTTCTTCCCTAGACCGCATGCCTCTAGTGCAGAAAAAAGTCTACATACTCTGGATTGCAAACGTGCCTTGGCCTTTTATCTACAGAGAACTAGGCAGCACAGGAAAGCTTCACAGCTTTTTGTTGCTTTTGATTCCAGTCACCTAGGTCTTCCAGTTTCTAAGAGAACACTCCAAATGGATTGTAGACTGTGTATCTTGCATATGAGACTGTGGGACATTCCCTTGAAAATCATGTCACAAAACACAGTGTGCGAGCAATGGTTGCCTCCATGGCAAACCTACATTCAGTGGTGATTGATGAAATATGTAAAGCAGCAACCTTGTCCTCTGTCCACTCCTTTGCAGCCCATTATTTCTTGGACAAGGACTCCCGCCGGGATGCTTCGTTTGGCCAGGCTGTTCTCCAGCATCTCTTTCAGACTTATATCAACTCCTACCCCCATCCCGGGTTTCGATACCAATCATCCTTGGAGGATACATGACCCACTTAGGCCTGTGTTTCACGGCTCTCTCTGTGGTCATCTCCCTGGTATCTCCAAGCTATGGAGTCCCATATGTGAAGGCTACATTCCTGCTTATTCCTTGAGATAACATAGTTACTCACCTGTAACAGGTGATCTCCAGGAACAGCAGGAATTGAGTCTTCACAACCCACCCTCCTCCCCTAGGAGTTGTATTTCTCTCTCTTTCTTTCTCTCCCCCCTTTTATCTCAGCTGCAAACCCAACTGAGGAGGGAAGTGGGAAAGGTGGGAAGGCAACTATGCAGGCGCAGTGGGATGCTCCCAAAAGCTTTCCTATAGGACACTGGGGAGCGTTCCTGTGGCGCAGGCTCCGTCGTTGCCGACATCAACCATATGTGAAGACTCAATTCCTGCTGTTCCCAGAGATAACCTGTTACAGGTGAGGAACTACACTTTTTCTGTTCATGATTCCTGCCAGCAGCTTAAAAAAAATAAAAAGGGAGATAGTGTTCAGTGTCTTTCCCTTGTTAGGAGTAGACTGTTTAGTTACACTTATTGCTTAGCGAGAGCATGACTGTTAGAGAAGTGGGGTTTGGGCTCTCTCTCTGCTTAGTGAAGTTCATACCGGCTGTTAGCGGGCACAGGTTACTTATAGCATATTTTGAATTTGTGTTCTCAGGCTCCACCTGCTGTTAGAGGAATATAACCCACTTGTCTGTACTGGAGGGATTCCTTGAAAGAAAATTAGCAGTTAACATCTAATTTCACCTTTTGCTACCTTCATGAGTACTGCTCTTTTTCAGCATTCAGTTTGGATACTAATAGCTGGTGATTTGTTCCTGTGTCAACTCCAGATTTTGTCTTGATAACAGTTGAGGTTTAGACAAATTCCTGGAGGAAAATTCCATAATCCGTTATTAAAAAGGGCCAGGGAAATCCATGACTTACCCTGGGATAAGTATTATGGAATCTGTGTACCTTTTTGGGAACTGACAGGTGCTTGTGATATAGATTGACCACTGTTGGAGACAGGATACTGGGCTTGATGGACCTTGGTGATCCAGTATGGCATTTCTTATGTTCTCCTTGGTTGCCTAGAAAATGAGCAAGGCATGAAGACTGCTGACCTCCTATTGGAAGAAGTACTTGCCATTATTCTAGCCTTCAGAAAACCAGAGACCCAATGCTTATATCAGCAATTTAAAACACAGAAGAGAACTTTCTGGTTATATTTCATACCCAGTAGAGAGCTTGTAGTTTAGATTTAATAGTCACTCAGGGCCTAGTATCAGCAAAGTACTTTTAGTTGAAATTTAAAACACAGAAGAGAGCTTTCTGGTTAAATTTGGAACCCAGCATAGAGCTATAGTTTAAATTTCATTATAAGTTAGAGCCTAGCAGCAGCAAAGAGCTATAATTTAAATCAAATCAGAATATAGCTTACCTCACCAGCACAGGACAGGGTACTGTGTAGCAGCCCTCTTTTAATGAGTCTTATTTCCCACCCACCCCTGGGACAATCATAGCTATATAGGTAGTTAAACATCTTAAAAGACAGGAGGTGCTCTCAGGTGAAGCTTGTTACCCAAATCAGTCATACACCAAGGACCTGAGATTAATTAAGCTTCAGGTGAACAAGGTATATTAAACATATTAGGTACAGTTTTATTGGTATAAATATCCATAGCAACCCTTAGTAAGTAAAGAACTTAAAGATCTAAACACAAACTTAAAACTAAGATGCAGACAGCAGTCCAGCAGCAAGATGGGGGCTTTCCAGTCTTTTGCATTGAGTGTCACATGTATGATTTTCTCCCAGTTGGGGAGAGGTCTTACGTGTGCACTAGGTGCAAGGAGCTCTTTGCTCTCAGGGAACGAATCCGTTTTCTAGAGACTAGAGTAGCAGACTTGGAAAACATAAGAAAGACAGAGGTACATAGACGAGACCTTCAGGGATATAGTCCTGAAGTCCCACCTCCAGTCTGGCAGCATCCCTGTTGCCATAGAGGAGAGAGGTCACGTATTAGGAGAGCATCACTCTGGTGTGGCAGGAAGTGATCCTGTAACTAGGACCTGTCCTCCAGGCGATGTAAAACCCTCTCACACTGAGGACGTTTCTCCAGGGCCATGTGCCCATGAGGGGAAGGGTTAGGACAGCCGTTATAGTTGGTGATTCGATCATTAGGCATGTAGATAGCTGGGTGGCTGGTGGATGTGAGGATCGCCTGGTAACATGCCTGCCTGGTGCGAAGGTAGCGGCCCTCACGCGCCACCTAGATAAGGTCTTAGATAGTGCTGGGGAGGAGTCTGCTGTCTTGGTACATGTTGGTACCAATGACATAGGAAAATGTGGTAGGGAGGTTCTGGAGGCTAAATTTAGGCTTTTAGGTAGGAAGTTGAAATCCAGAACTTCCAGGGTAGTCTTCTCCGAAACCCTTCTCCTTCCACGCGCAGGACCCAAAAGGCAGGCAGAGCTCCGGAGTCTCAATGAGTGGATGAGACCATGGTACAGAGATGAGGGTTTTGGATTTGTTGGGAACTGGAGAACATTCTGGGGAAAGGAGGGGATCTTCTGAAGGGATGGGCTTCACCTTAACCGGGATGGAACCAGGCTGCTGGCATTAACCTCTAAAAAGGAGATAGAGCAGCTTTTAAACTAGATAACAGGGGAAAGCCGACAGTCGCCCAAGAGCGGATGGTTCGGAAGAATGTATCCTTGAAGGATACTACCAAAAACAGAGAGGTTCCAAAAAAGAGTAAAGTAGCCCAAATGCCATCGAGTTTGGAGCAGACAGAGCTTAAAGATCCCAAATTACCCATGTCTACCATTAGCCAAATTAATATGAATAAAATACAGTCTCTAAAATGCTTGTATGCAAATGCTAGAAGTCTAAAAAATAAGATGGGAGAGTTAGAATATATAGCACTAAATGAGAGGTTAGATATGATTGGGATATCAGAGACATAGTGGAAGGAGGACAACCAGTGGGACACTGATACCTGGGTACAAACTATATCATAATGATAGAGTTGATCGAATTGGTGGAGGGGTTGCACTCTGTTAGAGAGGGCATTGAGTCAGAAAGGATTAAAGTTTTGCAGGAAACAAAATTTGCTATAGAATCTCTATGGATTGAAATTCCATGTAAAAAGGGGAAGGCGATGGCAGTGAGGGTGTGCTATCGACCACCTGGCCAGAATGAACAAATGGATGATGAAATGCTCAAAGAAATCAAGGCAGCTAGCAAAAGTAACAGCGCAGTAATAATAATGGGTGATTTCAATTACCCTGGTATCGACTGGGTTAGTGTCACAGCAGGACATGCTAGGGAGATAAAGTTCCTAGATGAAATAAATGACTGCTTCTTGGAGCAGCTGGTTCATGAACCGACCAGAGGGGAAGCAATATTAGACCTAGTCCTTAGTGGAACACCAGATCTAGTGCAAGAGATAAGGTGTTGGGGATCACTTGGCAATAGTGATCATAGCATGATCGCCTTTGATTTAATTAGTGGAGGAGGGGATAGTAAGGAAATCCACAGTACTACCTTTTAACTTTCGAAAGGGAGACTATGATAAAATGAGGAAAATAGTTAAGAAAAAACTAAAAGGAGCAGTTGCAAAGGTTAAAGACTTGCATCAAGCTTGGGTGTTGTTGAAAAATACTATCTTGGAAACCCAAACCAGCTTTATTCCACGCTTTAAGAAAAGTGGAAGGAAGTCCAAAAAACTGCAAGCATGATTTAAAGGTGAGGTCAGAGAGGCTGTTGCCAAAAAAGCAACTTTCTCCAGGACCAAGCAGGAAGTCAGTCCTCACTTATGGGTGACGTCGGCGCCGACGGAGCCCTCGCGGAGCAATTTTCCCCAGCTTTCGCAGAAAGCTTTTGGGAATTGCAGCGCGCATGCGCGGTCCCCTTCCCGCCCAAGGGTGCCATCTTGCTCAGTCTCCTTTTTTCCACGGAGCCCTACAGACGTAGTTTGTTGTCGCCGCTGAAAAAGTTGATTTCTTTTATTTTGTTCCTTGTTATTTTTTCTCTGTTCGTGTGTCCTCTTCCCCGCCGGGCCTCAATATTCCGTATCAGGCCCGTTCACATATTTTTTCTCTCTTTTTCTCTCCAACTGGCGTTCCCGCCACTTTTTCTTTCTTCCCTGGCAGCACGGTCTTTCGACCTTGCAGGGGCCCTTTTTCCCCCGATGGCTGCCAGTGGGTTTAAAAAGTGTGATCGTTGTGTCAAACCTATGTCTCTTACCGACATGCATGACCGCTGCCTCCGCTGCCTCGGACCCGAACATGACTCAATGAGTTGCGGTCCGTGCAGCAAGATGTCCTCGAAGGCGTTGAGGAGTCGGCAGTCGCAAAAGGAACGAATCTTCTCTGACCCCGCGTCCGGTCGGGCCCGGACCTCGTCAGAGGCCTCGACGTCTCGTGGCTCCGGCTCCGAGCACCGTCGGAGTTCCTCTGAACAGGGGTCCCCCGGCCGGGAACACCGTCGGAAGAAGAAGCCTGTGAGGGTGGCGTCGGAGGACGCTCCTGGTCCCTCGAGGGCCAGGTCGCATAGCCCCGTCGGACGCCCCGGGTCCTCGGAGGGGGAGAGGCCTTCGAAGCTTCCTCGTCTCGAGGTGGAGTCGCCTGGACACGTGAGTGCTATAGTCCTCCTGGACTCTCCTCCGGGAGAGCCACCGTCGGGGCCCGAGTCGGGGGCTGCTGGGTCTTCTGAGTTTGGTCTCAGATTGACGACCTTGGAGAGCAGTATCGCTGCCTTCATGGACCAGCAGTGTGCATTGATCACCGGCTTCGCCAATGCATCTGCCCCAACCACCAGGACGTCGACGCCCAAGTCGACCCCGGAGGCCGAGTCGATCCTCGAGTCCATACGAGCTCGAGTCGATCCTCGACCTAGGTCTCCCTTGGCCTCCCGTTCGGGACTGAGGTCCTCGACGCCGGCCTCGGCGTCGGGGCGGAGGTCCCCGGCTCCCGCCCGCACGGAGCCGCTCGATTCCTCCTCGGAGGAGTCGGGCTGGGACACAGAGGAGGACGAGTCACCCGGTTCTTTTCAGACTCGGTGCGTCCCCTCCGACTCGCCCGAGTCGGAGCCTCGGAGCCGGTCCCCCCAGGAGGATACCCGGTTCTCCGATTTCGTGAGGGATATGGCCAAGGCTTTGGCCTTCCCCGCGGATCCAGAGGAGGAGCCTATAGCCGAAGAGCGGTTCCCCCGATGCTGGAGCGGCTACTCTTCCACATGTGGGAGAGCCCGGCCTCGACGCCGGTGCTGAGCAAGCGGGTCGATTCCATGTATCGAGTCCGCAAGAGCCCCGGGTTCCAGAAGGCACAACTGCCACACCATTCCATGGTGGTGGAATCGGCCATGCATCGACTGAAGAGTCCAGAAGATGCACTCCTCGGTGCCTCCGGGTAAGGAGGCCCGGAACCTGGATGCTCTCGGTAGAAAGTACTTCCAGGGCTCTATGCTTGCTTGTCGAGTCCAGACATATCAGCTATATATGGGCATGTATCTTTGAGACCTGGCAAAAGAGATAGCGGGGTTCTCTGCTGGTCTCTCCGAGGAACCTTTGCAGCGGTTCCAGGCCTTGTCCACAGGGATTCGAGTGTTCGAAGTTCATTTCTCGAGCGGCCTACGATGGCTTCGAGGCATCGGCTCGAGTAGCCGGAGCCGGCATCGGGGCTCGCCGTCAGGCTTGGCTTCAGTCATCCGACCTCGAGCCATGGGTGCAGGACAAGTTGGTCGATGTCCCTTGCAGAGGTGAAAACCTCTTTGGCAAACCCATGGCCGAAAAGGCGGCGGAGCTTGAGTTCGAGACTCTCACCAGGACTCGCCTATCCAGAAAGACCTCTGCCCCTTCACAGAAGAAGAAGGGCTCGGGGAAAAAGCCTTTTTACCCGAGGAAGGTGTTGGCTTATAAACAACACCACCCACAATATCAGACCTCAGCGACCCCCCCCCCCCATCAGGGGCAGCAGCCTAAGGGGCAGGGTAACGGATCCCGTAGACAGAGGGCCCCCAAGCCCGCTACGCAGGTCCCGGCCCAGCAAGGTGGGGGTTTTTGACTATGCCAGCATAGCCTCTCCCCCTCAGGGGCCTTCACCCAGCACGGGTGGCCGGCTGACCCACTTTGCCCACCGGTGGTCTGCCATAACATCCGATTCCTGGGTGCTGCAGGTGGTTCAGAAGGGATACCTCTTGCATTTTCACCAGGTCCCCCCCCCCCTTCTTTCCAGGTGAGCCTCCAAGACCCCCCCTGCACAGGGACTTACTCCTTCAGGAGCTGCAAAGTCTTTTTCACGAACAGGCTGTGGAACCAGTGCCCCAACATCTGTGGGGTCATGGGTTTTACTCGAGGTACTTCCTGGTTCCAAAGAGAACAGGAGGCCTCAGACCCATTCTGGACTTACGCAACCTCAACAAGTTCCTGCAGCAGGAAAAGTTCAAGATGCTTACCCTTGGAATCCTACTGCCCTACCTCCGGCAGGGAGATTATCTATGCTCCTTGGATCTAAAGGATGCTTATACCCACATCCTTATTCATCCGGACCACCGGCAATATCTACGATTTGTGGTGGCAGGCAATCATTATCAGTATCGAGTACTGCCCTTTGGCCTCTCCTCCGCTCCCAGGGTGTTCACGAAATGCCTGACAGTGGTAGCAGCCTTCCTGAGGCTTCAAGGCCTTTTCGTCTTCCCCTACCTGAACGACTGGCTCATCCGGGCACCGTCTGCCCCAGAGGTCACTCAGGCCGCTCAACGCACGGTGGCTCTGCTGCAGCACTTGGGGTTCGTCATAAACCTCGAAAAGTCCACTTTGCTCCCCTCTCAGGATCTCGAGTTCATAGGAGCACGGCTGGACACTCTGCAGGCTCGTGCCTTCTTGCCTCTGGAACGGGCCAACAGGCTCATAGCTCTGGCCGGCAGGTTCAACAGCACGTCACCGGTCTCTGCCAGACAGTTCCTGCAGCTGCTCGGGCACATGGCCTCCACGGTCCATGTCACTCCGAATGCCCATCTACATATGAGACCTGCTCAGTGGAGCCTTCGCACTCAATGGCATCAGGCCACAGGGCGGCTGTCGGACCTAATACAGATTTCCGACCGCCTGGTCTCCTCTCTGCAATGGTGGCTTCACCTGCCCAACCTGGTACTCGGCATGACCTTTCAGGCTCCTCCACCGTCCCAGGTGCTCACGACAGATGCCTCTCTCCTGGGATGGGGAGCGCATTGTCAAGGGACATGCACTCAAGGCCTTTGGACACCTTGGGAAGCCGCCCAGCAGATAAACTTCCTGGAGCTATGGGCGATCCGCCTAGCTCTGCGGGCCTTCTCTCACCTCACATCTTGTCAGTCTGTACTGGTGCAGACGGACAATCAGGTTGCCATGTTCTACGTGAACAAACAGGGGGGCAAGGGCTCCCTCCTTCTATGTCAGGAGGCTCGGAGACTGTGCTCTTGGGCAGTCGGTCACGACATCCTCCTCAAGGCTGTTTACCTGCCCGGGCAGGACAGGTGCCTGGCGGACAAACTGAGCCGGATTCTGCAGCCGCATGAATGGAGGTTGAACCCCGCAGTGGCCCAGCAGATCTTCCGCCGGTGGGGCTCTCCCACCGTGGATCTCTTTGCCAGTCCCCTGAACCGGCAGCTTCCCAGGTTCTGCTCCCGGCACCCGCATCCTCTCAGAGTAGCGCCGGATGCTTTCCTCATCTCGTGGTCCACGGGTCTTCTGTATGCCTTCCCTCCCACACCACTTGTGTCCCGGACATTGTTCAAAGTTGTCCAGGACAGGGCCTCCGTGATCCTGGTAGCGCCCAGGTGGCCGAGACAACCGTGGTTCCCTCTACTTCTACAGCTAGTGGTGGACACCCCTCTTCCTCTGGGGTTTCAGCCCGATCTCCTGACACAGAATCAGGGTACTCTTCGGCACCCCAACCTCCGGGCCCTGCATCTGATGGCCTGGCTGCTGAAAGGGTAGTCCTAGCTCCGCTTCTGCTTCTTCCGGAGGTGGAAGCCGTCGTCCTAGCGTCTCGGCGACCTTCCACCCGGAAATCTTACGCTCTTAAATGGCGTCGCTTCTCGGTCTGGTGTTCTCAGCGCTCTGAGGACCCCTTCGCCTGTTTAGTATCGGTGGTACTGCAATATTTGCTTCACCTCTCCGATCTAGGTCTCAAATCCAACTCTGTCACAGTCCACCTCAGTGCTCTCTCGGCACATCATTCACCGGTGGAGGGCCAGCCTCTTTCCTCGCACCCCTTGGTGGCGCGTTTTCTCAGAGGCCTCCTTCTACTTAAGCCTCCGTTGCGTGCTCCAGCTCCTGACTGGGACCTCAATGTGGTTCTGCAAAGGCTTACCTGTCCGCCTTTTGAACCCATGGCTACCTGCCCTCTTCGTTTCCTCTCCTGGAAAATGCTCTTCTTGGTAGCCCTTACTTCCGCTAGGCGCGTAAGTGAACTACAGGCCCTAGTGTCGGAGCCCCCATACACTAGGTTCTACAGGAATAGGGTTGTCCTACGGACTCACCCTAAGTTTTTTCCAAAGGTGGTCTCCCACTTTCACATCAACCAGGAGGTGGTTCTTCCGACCTTCTTTCCCAGGCCGCATACCAGCCAGGCTGAGACTGTTCTGCATACTCTGGACTGTAGAAGAGCCTTGTCCTTCTACCTTGACCGTACACGGGAGCATAGAAAGGCTGTCCAGCTTTTCGTATCTTTTGACCCCAATCGGTTGGGGGTACCTGTCTCTAAGCATACTTTGTCCATCTGGGTAGCTGACTGTATCGCCTGGGCTTATGGGGCAGCCGGCCTCTCCTTAGGGAGTCGAGTCACGGCTCACCGTGTCAGGGCGAAGGCTGCGTCCGTTGCTCATCTTCGCTCTGTTCCATTGGCAGACATCTGCCGGGCCGCTACTTGGTCTTCAAGCCAGACCTTTGCGGCTCATTACTGCCTGGAGAGGGAGTCCCGCAGGGACAGTGCTTTCGGACAGGCAGTCCTCCACAATCTCTTTGAAGTTTAGGCAACTCCTACCCTCTGGCCCTGGTGTTGGGCTACCGGCCGGATTCGTATTCAGAGAAGATTCCTTCCCTCTGTACTGTTGAGCTTGAGGGAGCTCTCTTCGGCTTGAGGTCTCCGGTAGCCTTAAGCTTGGGAGTCCCATAAATGAGGACTGACTTCCTGCTTGGTCCTGGAAAAAGAGTAGTTACTCACCTGTAACAGGTGTTCTCCAGGAGCAGCAGAAATCAGTCCTCACTACCCTCCCTCCTCTCCTTGGAGTTGCAGTCATTCTTATTGCATATTTTTGCTAACCTTTTGCTGTCTTTCCGCTATGTCATCAGACTGAGCAAGATGGCACCCTTGGGCGGGAAGGGGACCGCGCATGCGCGCTGCAATTCCCAAAAGCTTTCTGCGAAAGCTGGGGAAAATTGCTCCGCGAGGGCTCCGTCGGCGCTGACGTCACCCATAAGTGAGGACTGATTCCTGCTGCTCCTGGAGAACACCTGTTACAGGTGAGTAACTACTCTTTCAGGAAATGGAAAAAAGAGCCAAACGACGAAACCTGGAAACAGCACAAGCACTGGCAAGTCAAATGCAAGGCATTGATAAAGCAGGCAATGGGAGAATTTGAGAAGAAGCTTGCTGCGGAAGCAAAAACAAGAAATAAAGATTTTTTCAAGTACATTCGTAGCAAAAAAACTGAGAGAGTCAGTTGGTCCATTAGATGATAGAGGAGTTAAAGGGGCACTAAAAGATGACAAGGTGATAGCGGAGAGACTGAATGAATTGTTTGCTTCGGTCTTTACTGAGGAAGATGTAGGGATATTTAAAGGTGCGAAAGAATTGAAGGAAATATCTATACATCGGAAAGATGTATTACAACTATTAGATAAACTAAAGAATAGCAGATCACCTGGGCCGGATGGTATACATCCTAGGGTGTTTAAAGAACTGAAATATGAGATTGCAGACCTGCTATTAGTAATCTGTGAACTATCATTAAAATCATCTCTAATACTTGAAGATTGGAGGATCGCCAATGTAACACCAATTTTTAAAAAGGGTTCCAGGGGTGATCGGGAAACTACAGACCGTTGAGCCTCACGTCAGTACCGGGAAAAATGGTAGAAACCATCATAAAGAACAAAATTACTCAGCATGTAGATAGTCATGGCCTAATGGGAGACAGCCAACATGGCTTTAGACAAGGAAGATCTTGTCTTACTAATCTGTTATGATGTTTTTGAAGGTGTGAATAAACAGGTAGACAAAGGTGAGTCGGTTGATATAGTGTATCTGGACTTTCAGAAAGCCTTTGACAAGATCCCTCATCAGAGACTTTTTGGCAAAACTAAAGAGTCATGGGATAGGAGGCAGTATACTACTGTGGATCAAGAACTGGTTAAAAGATAGAAAGCAGAGGGTTGGGCTAAATGGCCAATTTTCCCAATGGAGAAAGGTGAATAGTGGTGTACCCCAGGGATCTGTGCTGGGTCCGCTGCTTTTTGACATTCATAAATGACCTGGAAAGTGGAATAACGAGTGAGGTTATCAAATTTGCAGATGACACAAAACTATTTAAAGTTGTTAAAACCCAAGAGGATTGTGGAAAATTGCAAGAGAATCTTGATAAATTGGAAGACTGGGCATCCAAATGGCAGATGAAATTTAATGTGGACAAGTGCAAAGTTATGCACCTAGGAAAGAACAACTCAAACTATGGTTACACAATGCAAGGTTCCACATTGGGAACCACCACCCAGGAAAAATATTTAGGCATCATCGTGGATAACATGTTAAAACCCTTGGCCCAGTGTGCAGCGGCAGCCAAGAGAGCAAATAGAATGCTAGGTATCATAAGGAAAGGAATGGAAAATAAAACAAAAGATATTATAATGCCTCTATATCGTTCCATGGTGAGACCGCACCTTGAATATTGTGTGCATTTCTGGTCGCCGTATCTTAAAAAGGATATAGCGTTATTAGGAAAGGTTCAGAGAAGAGCCACCAAAATGGTAAAGGCGATGGAAGGGATACTCATATGAAGAAAGGCTAAAAAGGTTAGGGCTCTTTAACCTGAAAAAGAGATGGCTGAGGGGAGATATGATAGAAGTCTATAAATTAATGAATGGAGTGGAACGGTTAAACGTAGATCGATTGTTCACGTTATCAGAATATAGAAAGACTAGGGGACATGCAATGAAGCTACAGGGTAAACTATTTAAGACTAATAAAAGAAAATATTTTTTCACTCAAAGTGTAATCAAACTCTGGAACTTGTTACGGGAGGATGTAGTAAAGACTGTTAGTGTAGCTGGGTTTAAAAAAGGTTTGGACAAGTTCCTGGAGGAAAGGTCCATAAACCATTATTAAGAAGGGACCCAGGATATCAATGCTTGACCCAGTACAAGCATTGTGGAACCTGTGTCTTTTGGGGAAATTGCTAGGTACGTATGACCTAGATTGGCCACTGTTGGAAACAGGACACTGGGCTTGATGGACCATGGTCTGACCCACTATGGCATATTCTTATGCAACTGCTCCTTTTAGTTTTTTCTTAACTGTTTTTCTCATTTTATGATAGTCTCCCTTTCGAAAGTTAAAAGGTAGTACTGTGGATTTCCTTACTATCTCTCCTCCACTAATTTATTTATTTCATTTATTTTTATTTATATTCTCTTATATACTGCGCTATTCTGCATCAGTGCGGTTTACATTGAACAAACTGAAATTACATTGAACAGGGCATTATAACTTGGAGATAACTATTTTACAGGGAACATGGGCTATGGAGCGTTAAGTGGCTTGCCCAAGACCACAAGGAGCACCTGTGGGACTAGAAACCCCAGTCATTCCGGCCCAAGGTTGCTGTCCTCTAGTGGGACTTAAACACCCTACCTTCCGGCCTAAGTACCTTGCCCCAACCACTAGGCCACTCCTCCACTCCATAATTAAAACAAAGGCAGTCAGGCTATGATCGTTGTAAATAGTTGAATCTGATTGTTCAATGTAAATGTATACATCTGTGTACAATTGTTAAAATGTTCCTTGTAAACCGCCCTTGATCGCTGGAAGGGGCGGTATAGAAAAATATAGATAAATAAATAAATAAATAAATAAATAAAAGTGGCCCCAACACCCTTATCTCTTGCACTAGATCTGGTGTTCCACTAAGGACTAGGTCTAATATGGCTTCCCCTCTGGTCGGCTAAATGAGCTAGCTGCTCCAAGAAGCAGTCATTTATTTCATCTAGGATCTTTATCTCCCAAGTATGTCCTGCCGTGACACTGACCCAGTCGATACCGGGATAATTGAAATCACCCATTATTATTACTGTGCTGTAACTTTTGTTAGCTTCCTTGATTTCTTTGAGCATTTCATCATCCATTTGTTCATTCTGGCCAGACGGTCAATAGTACACCCCACTGCCATCGCCTTCCCCTTTTTACATGGAATTTCAATCCATAGAGATTCTACAGCAAATTTTGTTTCCTGCAAAACTTTAATCCTTTCTGACTCAATGCCCTCTCTAACAGAGCGCAACCCCTCCACCAATTTGATCAGCTCTATCATTACGATTTAGTTTGTACCCAGGTATCACAGTGTCCCACTGGTTGTCCTCCTTCCTCCATGTCTCTGATATTCCAATCATATCTAACCTCTCATTTAGTGCTATATATTCTAACTCTCCCATCTTATTTTTTTTAGATTTCTAGCATTTACATACAAGCATTTTAGAGACTGTATTTTATTCATATTAATTTGGCTATTGGTAGACATGGGTAATTTGGATCTTTAAGATCTATCTCCTCCATACTCAAGGGCATTTGGGCTGCTTTACTCTTTTTTGGAACCTCTCTACTTTCGGTAGTATCCTTCAAGGATACATTCTTCCGAACCATGCGCTCTTGGGCGACTGTTGGCTTTCCCCTATTATCTAGTTTAAAAGCTGCTCTATTTCCTTTTTAAAGGTTAATGCCAGCAGCCTGGTTCCATCCCGGTTAAGGTGAAGCCCATCCCTTTGGAAGAGCCCCGCCTTTCCCCAGAATGTTCCCCAGTTCCTAACAAATCCAAAACACTCATCTCTGCACCATTGTCTCATCCACGCATTGAGACTCTGGAGCTCTGCCTGCTTTTTGGGTCCTGCGCATGGAACAGGAAGCATTTCGGAGAACGCTACCCTGGAAGTTCTGGATTTCAACTTCCTACCTAAAAGCCTAAATTTAGCCTCCAGAACCTCCCTACCACATTTTCCTATGTCATTGGTACCGACATGTACCAAAACAGCAGACTCCTCCCCAGCACTATCTAAGACCTTATCTAGGTGGCGAGTGAGGTCCGCTACCTTCGCACCAGGCAGGCATGTTACCAGGCGATCCTCACATCCACCAGCCACCCAGCTATCTACATGCCTAATGATCGAATCACCAACTATAACGGCTGTCCTAACCCTTCCCCTCATGGGCACATGGCCATGGAGAAACGTCCTCAGTGCGAGAGCGTTTTACATCACCTGGAGGACAGTTCCTAGTTACAGGATCACGTCCTGCCATACCAGGATGATGCTCTCCTTTCACATGACCTCTCTCCTCCATGGCAACAGGGATACTGCCAGATTGGAGGTGGGACTTCAGGACTTTTATCCCTGTATGTCTCGTCTATGTACCTCTCTGTCTGTCTTATGCTTTCCAAGTCTGCTACTCTAGCCCCTAGAGAACGGACTCGTTCCCTGAGAGCAAAGAGCTCTTTGCACCTAGTGCACACGTAAGACCTCTCCCCAACTGGGAGAAAATCATACATGTGACACTCAATGCAAAAGACTGGAAAGCCCCCATCTCGCTGCTGGACTGCTGCCTGCATCTTAGTTTTAAGTTTGTATTTAGATCTTTAAGTTCTTTAGTTACTAAGGGTTGCTATGGATATTTATACTAATAAAACTATACCTAATACGTTTAATATACCTTGTTCGCCTGAAGCTTAATTAATTAATCTCAGGTGCTTAGTGTATGACTTGGGTAACGAGCTTCACCTGGGAGCACCTCCTGTCTTTTAAGATGTGTAAGTATCTATAAAGCTACGATTATCCCCGGGGGGGGGGGGGGGGGGTTGGGGAGGGAAGGAGGAAAATAACACTTATTAAGAGGGCTGCTACACAGTACCCTGTCTTGTGCTGCTGAGATAAGCTATATTCTGATTTGATTTAAATTATAGCTCTTTGCTGCTGCTAGGCTCTTAACTTATTATGAAATTTAAACTACAAGCTCCTCTGCTAGGTTCCAAATTTAACCAGAAATCTCTCTTCTGTGTTTTAAATTTAAACTAAAAGTATTTTGCTGATACTAGACCCTGAGTGACTATTAAATTTAAACTACAAGCTCTCTACTGAGTATGAAATGTAACCAGAAAGTTTTCTTCTGTGTTTTAAATTTAAACTTAAACTGCTGCTACTAGGCCCTGACTGATTTAACAAAAAATAAGTGGGTTCACAGATTAATTTGCTTTAATACAAAGAATTCCTTTCAGAAAATTCCCAGAAGTATAAACTCACAATTGCAGATCTCTCTCCAGAAGTAACAGTCCCCTTTTCTAGTCCTTCAAGACTGAGGATCACAGAGCTCTGGTTGAGCTATTTATGCCTGTGCTGCTGAGGTAAGCTGTGACCAACTTCCTGGGTGATTAACAGTCCTTGCCTGAATAGAAGGAGTCTTTCAAAATGGCCTTTTGACCTGCCACCTGGTGTTAACACCTATTGAAAATGTTTCACAGGTCTCTTGCCCCCTAGGTAGAAGGCCTCTTTGTAAAGGTCTCTAGAAGACTTTATTTGTTGCTCAAAGAGTTCTGACCCTCTTTTGCCTTTTGTGCTAAGCTATATTCTCATTTGATTTAAATTATAGCTCTTTGATGCTGCTAGGCTCTAACTTATTATGACATTTAAACTACAAGCTCTCTGCTAGGTTCCATATTTAACCAGAAAGCTCTCTTCTGTGTTTTAAATTTTAAACGAAAAGTACTTTGCTGATGCTAGGCCCTGAGTGACTATTAAATTTAAACTACAAGTTCTCTGCTAGGTTCCAGATTTAACCAGAAAGCTCTCTTCTGTGTTTTAAATTTTAAACGAAAAGTACTTTGCTGATGCTAGGCCCTGAGTGACTATTAAATTTAAACTACAAGTTCTCTGCTAGGTTCCAGATTTAACCAGAAAGCTCTCTTCTGTGTTTTAAATTTTAAACGAAAAGTACTTTGCTGATGCTAGGCCCTGACTGATTTAACAAAAAATAGTGGGTTCACAGATTAATTAGCTGTAATACAAAGAATTCCTTTCAGAAAGTTCCCAGAAGTATATACTCACAATTGCAGATCTCTCTGCAGAAGTAACAGTCCCCTTTTCTAGTCCTTCAAGACTAGATAGAAACATAGAAACACAGAAATATGATGACAGAAAAAGACCACATGGCCTATCTAGTCTGTCCTTCCATATGAACAACTACAACAGTCCCCTTTTTACCTTTAGAGATCCTCTGTGTTTGTCCCATGCTTTTTTGTATTCAGTTACTGTCCTCATCTCTACCACCTCCACTGGGAGACTATTCCATGGATCCACTACTCTTTCCGTAAAGAAATTTTTCCGCATATCACTCCTGAATCTATCTCCCTTCACCCTCATCCCATGTCCCCTCATAGCAGAACTTGCTTTCAATTGAAAGAGGCTTTCTCCCTGAACATTTATGCCACGGAGGTATTTAAACATCTCTATCATATCACCTCTATCCCGCCTTTCCTCTAAGGTGTACATATTAAGATCCTTCAGTCTGTCCTCATATGCTTTATAATGAAGACCACTAATCATTTTAGTAGCCACCCTCTGCACCGACTCCATCCTGATCACATCCTTTTGAAGGTGCGGTCTCCAGAATTGCACACTATACTCCAAATGAGGTCGCACCAAAGACTTATAGAGGCACTATCACCTCCTTTTTTCTGCTAGCCATTCCTCTCCGTATGCACCCAAGCATCCTTCTAGTTTTTGCCGTCGCCTTTTCTACCTGTTTAGCTACTTTAAGATCATCAGACACAACCACGCCTAGGTCCCGCTCTTCTTTAGTGGACAAAAGTACTTCACCCCCTGTACTATATTGCTCCCTTGGATTGCTGCAGCCCAAATGCATGACCTTACATTTTTTAACATTAAATCCCAGCTGCAAAATTCTAGACCATTCTTCAAGCTTAGCTAGATCCCTCCTCATGTTATCTACACCTTCTTGGGTATCTACTCTATTGCAGATTTTGGTATCATCCGCAAAGAGGCAACCTTATCCAACAGCCCTTCCGCTATATCACTAACAAAGATGTTAAAAAGAATCGGACCAAGGACAGATCCCTGGGGCACACCACTGGTAACATCCTTCTCCTCAGAGTGAGCTCCATTTACTTGTACTCTTTGTCGCCTCCCAGCCAACCAATTTCTAACCCAATCAGTAACTTTAGGGTCCATCCCTAGGGTGCTCAGTTTGTTTATAAGTCGCCTGTGAGGAACAGTGTCAAAGGCTTTACTGAAATCTAAATACACCACATCTAGAACTGTCTCTCGGTCCAACTCCCTGGTCACCCAGTCAAATCAATCAGATTTGTCTGACAAGACCTGAATCTGGTGAATCCATGCTGCCTCTGATCCTGTAATCCGCTGGACTCCAGAAACCTCACTATTTTCTCTTTCAGCAGCGTTTCCAATAATTTACTCACCACCGAAGTTAAACTAACCGGCCTGTAGTTTTCAACCACATCCTTACTTCCACTTTTGTGTAAAGGCACCACAAGAGCCTCTCTCCAGTCCTTTGGCACCACTCCCGACTCCAACGAGGCATTGAAAAGGTCAGTCATTGGAGTTACTAGAACGTCCCCAAGTTCCCTCAGTATTCTAGGGTGTATCCCATCCGGTCCCATCGCTTTGTCTACTTTAAGTGGAGGAGTGTCCTAGTGGTTGGGGCAAGGTACTTCAGGCCGGAAGGTCGGAGGTTCAAATCCCACTAGAGGACAGCAACCTTGGGCCGGAAGGACTGGGGTTTCTAATCCCACAGGTGCTCCTTGTGGTCTTGGGCAAGCCACTTAACCCTCCATAGCCCATGTTCCCTGTAAAATAGTTATCTTCAAGTTATAATGCCCTGTTCAATGTAATTTCAGTTTGTTCAATGTAAACCGCACTGATGCAGAATAGTGCGGTATATAAGAGAATGTAAATAAGTTGAGCTAGTTTCTCATGAGCACAGTCTTCTGAAAATTGTTCAAGATGTCCCTCGCTTCTGTTCCTATTTGTGGGTGTTTTCTGAGGTCCTGCTCCTGGTTCGTCATCTGTGAACACAGAACAAAAATATTATTTAAACAATTCCCCTTTATCCTTATCAGCTTCTACATATTCCTCCCCTGCACCCTTGAGTCTGACAATACCACTTTTGCCCTTCCTCTTCTCACTAATATATCTGAAATATGTCTTATCCCCCATTTTATTACATTGGCTATTTCCTCCTCCTTTTGAATCTTTGCCTTCTTGACTACTTGGCTAGCTTCTCTAAGTTTTTCCAAATACAAATGCCTGTCTTCCTCTCTCTGTGATCTCTTGTATTTCATGAAGGCCGCCTTCTTTTTCTTCACTTTTTCAGCTACCTCTTTCGAAAACCATAGCGGTCTCCTTTTCCTTTTACCTTTATTTACCATTTTAACAAAAAGGTTGGTTGCCTTTAAAATATCCCCTTTCAGTTTTGCCCACTGTTTTTCTACATCCCCCAGCTGTTCCCATCCCACTAACGACTCCCTGAGGTATTGGCCCATCTTCACAAAGTTAGTTTTCCTAAAGTCTAAGACCCTCACTTTTGAATGGATTTTAACAGCCCTAGTCCTAATACTGAACCACACCATCTGGTGATCACTGCATGCAAAATTATCTCCCACTACAACATCAGAAACACTTTCACCATTGGTAAGCACCAAGTCCAGTATGGCCCCTTCACGTGTGGGGTCTGTTACCAATTGCCTGAATAGTTCTCCCTGTAGAGAATCCAGGATCTCCTTACTTCTAGATACTACTGCAGCAGGAATGTGCCTATCAACATCTGGCATATTGAAATCTTCTATCAGTAGCACTTCCCCAGCCCAGGTGATTTGCTACTCTTCAGTTTATCGAATAGTTGTAATATATCTTCCCAATGTATCGATATTTCCTTCAATTCTTCCGCACCTTTAAATACCACTTCAGTCATGGGTAACATCCCTATATCTTCCTCAGTAAAGACCGAAGCAAACCATTCAGTCTCTCCGCTATCGCCTTGTCGCCTCTTAGTGCCATTTTAACCCCTCTATCATCTAATGGACCAACTGACTCTCTCACTTCTTTGGAGAACCAAATAGGTTTCTTTCTCTTTTTTTTTTTATTTACTTTCCTTACATATTTATCTGTTGCCCTTTTATTGCGACCTTTAGTTTAGCCCATTGTAATTCCACTTCCCTTATCCCCTCCCACCCTGTCAACTCCTCCTTCAGGTACTTGACCATTTTACTGAAGTCAGTGTTTTTGGAGTTTAGGACTTTGAGCTTGCTATGATTGGACTGCACCTTGGCTTTTATCTCAGACCACACCGTGTGATGATCGCTACTGCTCGCAGGGGCACCCACGCGGACATTCGACACGCTATCACCGTTGGTGAGCACTAAATCCAGCCTTGAGCTTTCCCTGGTTGGTTCCATCACCATTGTTTAAGTGACGCATCTTGTAAAGCATCCACAATTTTTTTTACTTCTTTCCAAGCAGGAATGTAGTCTTCACATATGGGTGATGTCGGTACCGACGGACCCTGCGTGGAACGCTCCCCAGTGTCCCATAGGAAAGCTTTTGGGAGCATCCCACTGCGCCTGTGTAGCTGCCTTCCTGCCTTTCTAGCTGTCCCTCCTCAGTTCTTCGTTTTCCGCGGTGCCAAGTAGAAGCAATTCTTGTCGGCACAGAAAATTCGTCCTTTCTTATTTTTTGTGGTCGTGTCTACCTGTCGAAGCTGGTACCGATCCCCATTGGAGATTTCTTCCTTTCTTTCATTCTTCAAAAGAAAAAAAAATCTGAGTAAAAGAAATATTCCTTTCCTTCAGTTGCATTGATGCCATCTTAGGCTTAGGCCTCCCCTTTTGTCACAGTCAAAATGGAAAAACCAACCAGTGGTTTTAAGAAGTGTTCCAAATGTGGCAGTATCATTTCGGCCACAGACACCCATGACTGGTGTCTAAAATGCTTAGAACTGGATCATCAACCGTTAGAAGTGTCCTCTTTGTAGGAAGATGACAAAGAGAGACCTACAGAATCGAGCTGCAAAGCTTGGCACCCTCTTTGCCTCCGATGCGGTATCTTTAGCATCAACGTCATCGAGAGCTTCCTCTTCCTCCCAAGGATCTCTGGTATCGAAGACTGGCTGGCCCTCCAAGGGTAGATCTCCTAAGCATCAAGATGCCTTGGGAGTTGCCCTGGAAGGGGGGGACACACTGGCCAAACAACCCCTGCGGGGAGGACCTTTCCTCCAAAGTCTTAGTGGGGTCCCAGGATGCTCCCAAGTCCTCCACCTCTGGAGAGCTCCTGGTGCCATGCTCATGGATCGTGGCCCACAATTCTGGTACCGATACCCAAGCATCGCCAAGCTCCATGGATCAACATCCTGGCCATCGAGTGGAGCTTAGCAGCCTTACTGGCGGCCTTGGTACCAATAAAACCTTTACAGTCTATTCCGCAGGCATCGGTGCCAGCTCCGGTACAGACCCAACCTGCATCGACTTTTTTGCTGCTTACCACGCTGGCTCTCTAATCTGTTTCCTGTACCAAGGTTCTGGCACCGCTAGCCTCAGTTACTGGTTTTGATTGGTACCGAGTACGTGCAGAACGGGAACACCCTGCCCATCGTTACTTTGAGTCATCGGATTCCGATTCATCGGATGATGAATCAGCCAATAACCAGGACATGAGAACTATCCCGGAAGACCCATCTCTGTCTCCACAACATCACAAGTCCCCTTCAGAGGACATGTCTTTTCAAGACTTTATTCACGATGTTGCTCGGGGTCTGTCCATAACAGTGACATCAGAGAAAGAGCCTAGGGCCGAAGAAAATTCTTCAATACCCTACAGCCCCGAAGGAAGCTGCTACTCTCTCTATCCATCGCATACTTCACGACCTTATGCTTCTTATGTGGGAGACACCCCTTACTATCTCTCCACATACCCGAGGACTCGATACCGGGTACCAGAGTGTCCCGGTTTTCAAAAGACACAATTGCCGCACCATTCCATGGTGGTGTATTCGGCAATGCTTCAAATAAAGCGTGCTAAGACACATTCCTCGAACCCTCCAGGTAGGGTATCGAGAACTCTAGATGCCTTTGGTCGACGACGTTTTCAGGCCTCTGTTATCAGCCAGGATCAGTTCTTCCATACTCTATATGGGTATGCTCCTTAGAGAGGTGCTAAGGATTTGCAGTTAATGTCTCCTCCCTGATGATAGCAGATTACCTCACCCTTTTAAGAATGCTTAGAATGTTTCAAAGTTTAACAAGGCAACCTTTGACTGTTTTGAGTACATCAGCAGAACTTCATCCATCTGCATCGGTGCACACAGTATTGCTTGGCTCTGATCAAGATAAGCTGGGTAATATCCCATGCACTGGTGAAAACCTTTTTGGCAAGGATTAGCAGGACAATCACACTAGAGGACAGCAACCTTGGGCCGGAAGGACTGGGGTGTCTAGTCCCACAGGTGCTCCTTGTGGTCTTGGGCAAGCCACTTAACGCTCCATAGCCCATGTTCCCTGTAAAATAGTTATCTCCAAGTTATAATGCCCTGTTCAATGTAATTTCAGTTTGTTCAATGTAAACCGCACTGATGCAGAATAGCGCGGTATACAAGAGAATGTAAATAAATATATAAGAGAATGTAAATAAATAAAGGCCTCCCAGTTAGAATCCGAGAACACCACTCTTAATAGACTATCTAGATCTACTGCCAACCCAGCTAGGAAAAAAGCAGCAAAGGGCTTCTTTTCAATAAAATGTACTACTATCCTTCTTACACCCATGCTGTACAGTGTCAATGACATGGTCCTCAGAAGGGGCAGCAGCAGCCAGCAAAGCAGCTAAAGAAGGCTGAGACTCCTAAGTCACAGCCACCTCAGCAGACCCAGACCCCTCAGGGTCTTTGACTCCTTTCTGGGGAACATAGCCGTTCTGCTTCTGGAGATTTCCAGATCCCGTCCACATCCCTGTCAGACTCTGTCAATTTGCTCACAGGTAGCATCTTATCACATCAGAGCAATGGACTCTGTCCACACTTTTGCTGCTCACTATTGCCTGGACAAGGACTCCTGCCGGGTTGCCTTGTTTGGCCAAGCTGTTCTCCAGCATCTCTTTCAGACTTAGATCATCTCCTACCCTCTGTCCTGGGTTTCGATACCAGACATCATTGGAGGATACATGACCTCCATAGTTATACCTGTGATTCCACTACCAATTCTGAGGTCATCTCTCTGGCATATCCAAGCGAGGGAGTCCCATATGTTAAGACTACATTCCTGCTTGATCTTAGAGATAGCATAGTTACTTGTAACAGGTGATCTCCGGGAACAGCAGGAATTTAGTTTTCACAAACCACCCTCCTCCCCTAGGAGTTGTAGGTCGACTTCTCCTTTCCTTTTATCTCAGCTACAAACTTAACTGAGGAGAAAGTGCTGGAAAGGCGGGAAGGCAGCTACGCATGCACAGTAGGATGCTCCCAAAAGCTTTTCTATTGGGCGCTTCTTGCGTGGGCTCCGTTGGTACCAATGTCATCCATATGTGAAGACTAAATTCCTGCTGTTCCTGAATCACCTGTTACAGATGAGTAACTACGCTGTCTGTGCCCGTCCCTTCTACTGCCAACTCCAGACTTCGATCCTTCCACCTTGCTGCTCGTTATGGCTTGTAACAAACTACCTGAGTCTTGCTACTCATGCAAGTACTTAACAGGGTAAGGTGTATGGATTTTAACCTTTAAAGAAGGGTAACTATGCTACCCTTAGCCGACAGCAAAAGAAAATAGTTCCTGCTTGCTTAGAGTGCAACGCTACCTTTTAAATGCTTACTTTCCTGGCATCATTTATTTATTTATTTGACGTCTTTCTGCAATTCAAGACGGTTTACATGGAACTCAAAAACTACAGTGTGGGCACATCTGTTTTACATGGAACATGAACTTAGAGAACACAAGGTAACAATTGGTTATAATGCCGGAAAAGGCAACTATGTACATTATAGGGGAAGAATGGGGGGTGGGAGAGGATATAGGGGAGAGGGGGATATTGAGTGGAAGGTAGAGGGTTAGGTGGCATTTAGTTGGATGTTGCTTTGTGAGTTGGTATTATAGTAATCCTGGAAAAGTAGTGTGTTAATTTTTTTGCGGAATTCTGCGTGATCAGGGCAATTTCGAAGGTCAGGAGGGAGGGCATTACATTCTGTAGGGGCGTAGAGCGAGAAAATACGATTGCAAGTAGCTTGTGAGCTTTTTAGTTTCTGGACTGGGATGTGTAGTAGGTTTGCAGAGTTAGGCCTGCGAGATCCAGGGTATGAGCTTCATCTGTCCAAGCTGTCAGTGTTGCCCAATGAGGTTTCATTTGAAAATTAAAAATCTTTAAAACTGAGTCCCCTTCACAAAAAACTGCATAAATATCCAGAATATTTTGTGTTGCATGAAATGATCTACTTGATAGGCTCCTATCAGTAGGCTGAATATAACATTCCATATTACTGTGGACAAGAACAATTATTATGACATGGTTCTCATGATGGACTTCCGAAATGCAAAATTTATTGGAAGGCTTTTGGGGATTCTGGCAGCTAGTATTTGTCAGGATGTCAAAAAGGTAACACTGAGTTTCCACGTTAAATTATTTTAAAAAAAACGAATATATGCTTCAAGCCATGATAAAAACATCCTCCTTTTTAGAAGCTTGCTTTAGAAAGTCTTTTAAATTCTTAATGGGTGCAGCATATTCTGTATCTAACATTTTATTTTGTATGTGTATTTCTTTTCTCAGCGAGACCGCATGATTTTTTTGATGCACAAACTCTGGATGCTATACGACATCGAGCCATCTGCTTCAACCTCTCAGCACAGATAGAAAGTTTAGGAAATGGTCACAGTGTTGTATTCCATAGCACCGTAAGTATTATGATGCTTTCAGAAGTATCATTGAGAAGAGTGCATTTCTCAGATATAATTAAAAACAGGAAGCATAAATTTAAAAATATATTAAAATGCTTAAAAGGAAAAGTAGATACCTATGGAGCAATAATCTGTCAAACTAATAGCAGCACAGCTTTTCAACAGCATGCAGCAAAAAGCTGGGTGTAAATGCTCTACAAATTACACGGGACAAAATCTCTGAAACCTTATTACTGCTAACAATGGTTGAATTAGGACAGGCATGCAGCTTGTAATCAGTAGCATCAGTGGTCAAGGCTTTATTCCCTTGCTTGTATTTGCAATGTTTTTTCATCTTGATAAGATTGTAAGCTCTGATGAGCAGGGGCTATGTCTTACATCTGGTGGAAACTGATTTGGAATATTGTGTGCAATTCTTGAGACCACCTTTCAATAGGATGTCAACAGGTGGGAGTCTGTGCAGAGTGGCTACTAAAATGGTTAGTGGTCCTCGTTATAAACCATATAGGGACAGACTTAAAGATCTTAATGTGAATATTTTAAAGGCAGTCTAGAGGAGATATGATAGACGTTTAAATAACTCTGTGGCATAAATGCACAAGAGGGAGAGCCTCTTAAAGCGTGCTATAAGCAGCCTGGGCTAGCCAACAAAGCCAGTATTCTCAGTCTCCAGCAGGTAGTAAAGGAACATAGCCTGAGTTTGTAGGGCTTACTTTGGCCGACTTTGGTGCTGCAGGTCCAGGGTGCAGAAACTGGTAGTGCCGGGTCTTCCCCCCCCCCCCCCCTTCTCTTCCAGCTGCTTCCTACCATTAGGCTCCTCCTGTCCTCCTCCCCAATTCTTTGAAGGGGGCCAGGGGTGGAGTGGACTCCTGCTCTTAAAGTTCAGAAGGGGAGCAACTATGTTATGAGACTATCACAGCCTGCCTTGCCATTTCAGATACTCAAATGTGCAGTGACGGCCAGTGATCCTCTGCTGCCAACACCATCCCATTCTCCTGCTGCCCAAATGGGTGGTTTGTCTTGGTCTGGCGTGGGAGACCCTGCCAGTAGTTAAGCTACAGATAGCTTAGCTCTCAGCTTCACTGATGCACACACCCTCACAGCACGACAAGCTACAAACCAAGTGAGGGCCTTGTTGTATACCTCTCCATAATTTGAAAGGTATTGATATCATCCTATCTCCAGGAACAAGCAGGAATGAGTCTTCACATATGGGTACGTCGGTACCGACGGAGCCTGCGCGGGAACACTCCCCAGCTTCCCCCGATATCAATCGACAACCCGGACTTCTCTAAGATAACAGACTGCCTTACACAAATGACCAGTTGGTGTCAAAACAACAACCTCGCCATAAACTACAACAAGACTGAAGCTCTAATCATCACTCGGAACCAAAGCTTCATACACCCACCAAATATAAAGATACAAAACATTACTATACCAATAAGGTCAGAAGTAAGATACCTCGGGGTTACGCTGGACAATAAACTCAATCTCAAGCCACACATAGACAAAACAATACAAAAAGCCTACTACAAGATGCGAATCATCAGGAGACTGAAACCACTCCTCGCCCCAGAACACTTCCGTACCGTCTGTCAAGCACTGATAAACCCCTCTACTGGACTTCTGCAATCCGATATACCTTGGACTACCGAAGCAAGCCATCAAACCACTCCAACTGGCACAAAACACCGCAGCACGAATCATATCCGGAACTGCGAGACAGGAGCACATCACACCCACCTTAAAGGATTTACACTGGCTTCCAATCGATGCACGCATCAGATACAAAACAATCATAAACATATTTAAGATAAAACAGCAAACATCAGCCAACAGCCTGCACACCCTCATACAACCAGACACCAGCACACGTCCTAGAAGAAAACAAACACACAACCGAGTCAGCACCCCAAGTGAATACAAACACACGCAAGGACACAACAGACAGAGCACTCTCCATGGCTGCCCCAACAATATGGAACAAACTACCGGACGATTTGAGGACAACTACAGACCTCAAGGACTTCAGAAAACAGCTGAAAACCATGCTGTTCATAGAACACTATGGACACATCACATAAACTAAGTAACTGTATAGCAGCACACGTTACCGCCTAACACTATATGTATATAAAATGTTTTTAGCACCACTGTATATAGCCCACATTGTACATAGCTCAAACCAATCTAGCACACAACACACTCCCAACGAAATCTCCACCCTCACTGCATGTATAACCCACTCACACTACCAGATTGTTTGCTGTGATACCACCTTGATTATTATGATAAGGCGGTTTAGAAATCCCGTTAAATAAAATAAATAAATAAATAAATTTAAAAAAAGGAAAGCTTTTGGGAGTATCCCACAGCGCCTGCGCACTGCCTTCCTGCCTTTCCCAACCGCCTCTCTCCAGTTCTTCTTTTCCGTGGAGCCAGCAGGTCGTGTTCCTGTCACCGCAGAAGAATTCTTTATTTTTTTCTTTATTTTTCTGTGTCGCGTCTGCCTTCTTCAACGTCAGACCGGTACCGCCGGTCTTTTCTTACAAAAAAAACCCAAAAATCTTTTCTTCAACTAGTGCATTTTCGGTTTGGGCCTTAGGCCTGAACATTTTTTCTCCTCATGGAGAAGCCCGCTTCCGGGTTTAAAAAGTGCACGAAGTGTGGCGGTACTATTTCTGTCACCGACACCCATGACTGGTGTCTAAAATGTTTGGGTCCTGACCATTCCATCACGGATTGTGTATCCTGTACCGTGATGTCTAAAAGAGGTCGGCAGAACCGAGCAGCCAAGCTCAGTACCCTGTTTCCCTCTGATGCAGCCTCGGTGGCATCGACGTCTTCCAGGGCTGTTTCTTCCTCCCATGGATCTCAGGTAACCAAACATAAATCTAGCCGGTCCTCGAAGGGCAAATTTCCCTCTAAGCATCAAGATGCCTCCGGGCTTGTCCTCGAGGATTCCGCACCGGCAAAATTACCCCGGTGGGAAGTTCGGCTTCCAAAGCATTATCTATGGGGTCACAGGTTGACATCGATGGCTCGGCCTCGACCGATCACCTGTTGCCGTGTTCTGGGGTATCGGTGGCCTCCACTGGTACCGACATCCAGACTCTGGTGGCGTCGATGGATCAGAAGATTCTGTCCATGCAGCGCACCCTAACGGCGTTTATGCAGGCTTCGACGCCTCAGGTACCGCAACAGTCTCCGTTGCCGGTACCGACTCCGGCACCGGCATCGTTCCCGGTACCGATTGCATCGACATCAGCTTCGGTGTCGACTGCAGCGATACCCTGTCCGATGATGCCCATCGGTACCCTGTCCGATGATGCCCATCGGTACCGAACCGGTACCGCTTACTCCTGATGTCGATCCCACTCCGTACGCGTATCTGACTTTACAGGAGCATCCGGACAGGCGATACTTCGATTCCTCCAAAGACTCTGAGTCGGAGGCTTCTGTCGAGGCACCGGTACTTCTTCCTCAGGAGTCTGATTCTCCAAAACGAAGAATGTCTCCTCCAGAAGACTTGTCTTTTCAGGACTTCATTAGGGAAGTGGCTAGGGGCCTCTCCATTACAGTGGCCCCTGAGTCAGAGCCTAGAGCCAAGCAACTAGATATTTTGCAATATCCTAAGGCTCCTAAAGAAGCAGCTACTTTACCTATTCATGAGATTCTCTATGATCTCATGTTGAGCATGTGGGAGACTCCTCTTACCACCTCTCCTCATGCTCGTAGATTAGACACCATGTACAGTGTCCCTCCTTGTCCTGGCTTTCATAAGTCTCAGCTTCCTCACCACTCTATTGTGCTAGAGTCTGCCATGAGGAAAATAAAGAGTGCAAAGAGACACTCATCTAATCCTCCAGGACGTGAATGCAGGACCCTTGATGCTTTTGGCCGAAGGGTTTTCCAAGCCAATATGCTTGCTGCCAGAATCAACTCCTATAGTCTCTATATGGGGATGTTTCTAAAAGAAGTCACAGATCATCTGCAGACTTTAGCCCCTTTTATTTCAGAAGATAAAAGGCAGGAATATCTCACTTGGCTTAAACATGCCCTAGATGTTTCCAAATTTTCCAACCGTGCAGCCTTTGACTCTTTTGAGTGTGTAAGCAGAGCCTCGGCTATTGCCATAGGTGCACGCAGAATTGCTTGGTTACAAGCCTCTGATTTGGAACTTTGGGTCCAAGATGAACTGGGAAATCTTCCTTGTACAGGTGAAAACCTTTTTGGCAGGGATTGGAAAGTAAAGGCCACTCGGATGCTGAGAACTCTGCTTTGGATCGACTTTCAACGTCTACCTCTGCTCCTGCTAAGAAAAGATTGTTCAAAAAGACAACTTTTTCTAAAAAGGGAAGATACTATCCTGCTTATGGTCAGCAGGCATCTTCTGCAGGTCGTTTTGCTGCAAAGCGTCAGCAACCACCTAAACAGGCCAAGTCAAAGGCTGCCAGGCCTCCCACGGCCCAGCAGCCTCAGCCTCCTCAGGGCCTTTCACTTGCAACTAGAGAACTTAGCCTTTCTAGCTCTGGAAGAACCAGAGCCCCTCACCATTCCAGGAAGGTTGGCTTACTTTGCTCCCAGATGGGAGCAAATCACAGCAGAGCAATGGACCCTCTCCATTATAAGGGAAGGGTACAAGCTTCATTTCTTAAACCTTCCTCCCCACACCATTTTGAAACAGTTCAATTCTCCAACATCTCTCCTCAACCTTTTGGGTCAGGAGATTGCTACCCTTCTTGCCCAAGGGGCAATAGAAGAAGTACCCCTTCTTCAACAGGGCTCAGGGTTCTACTCCCCTTATTTTATTATTCCAAAGAAAACACGGGGCTACAGACCCATATTAGATCTCAGAGAATTGAACAAGTTTCTATTCAAAGAGAAATTCAAGATGATTTCTCTCGGTACTCTGCTGCCATACCTTCAGAGTCAGGACTGGCTTTGTTCTCTAGATCTCAAGGATGCGTACACCCATGTCCTCATCCATCCAACACACAGAAGGTTCCTTTTTCAAGGAAAGCACTACCAGTACAGGGTGTTTCCTTTCGGTCTGGCCTCTGCACCAAGGGTTTTCACGAAATGCATGGCAGTAGTAGCTGCATTTCTACGCACTCTAGGAATATTCGTTTTCCCATATCTGGACGACTGGCTCATTCGAGCTCCATCCCAGTCAGAGGCCCAGATTTCTCTAACCTGCACAATGCGTGTCCTTCAGTATTTGGGACTGGTAATAAACATCCCCAAATCCCATCTCACCCCTACTCAGTCTCTGGAGTTTATAGGGGCCTTGCTGGATACCACAACTGCAAGGGCCTATCTTCCTCAGGCCCGTTGCCTACTTTTGATGCAGTTAGCCTCCCAGATGCAGTTAAAGTCCCATTTAACTGCTCGAGAGATGTTACAACTATTAGGCCACATGGCATCCACCGTGCATGTGGTTCCATATGCTCACCTTCACATGAGGGCAGCTCAATGGACTTTGTCCACCCAATGGACTCAGGCATCAGGTTGCCTGTCAGACAAAATAGCAAACTCCAGTCGCCTATTTTGGTCTCTCCAGTGGTGGAAGTCCCCTCCAAATCTGTTGCTGGGGTCCCCTTTTCAGCAGTCGCTAACCCCAAGCAACTCTGACAACAGATGCTTCTCCAATGGGTTGGGGAGCTCATTTGCAGGATCTCTCCACCCAGGGCATCTGGTCTCCACAGGAGACTTCTCTGCATATCAGTCTCTTGGAACTCAGAGCAATATTCTAAGCTCTCAGAGTGTTCCATTCCCTGCTCAGCTACAGGACAGTCCTCATCCATACGGATAATCAAGTAGCCATGTTCTATGTAAACAAGCAGGGAGGGACTGGCTCTCTGTCGCTTTGCAATGAAGCTTTGCGACTGTGGGCCTTCGCCAGAGAGCATCACATCCATCTTCTGGCAGTATATCTTCCAGGCGTTCAAAACTCTTGGGCAGACAGACTCAGTCGAGTTCTGCTTCCACACGAGTGGTCCCTCCACATGGACCAGGTAGCCAGGATCTTTCGAATTTGGGGAACCCCAGACATAGACCTCTTTGCAAGTCCGTGGAATGCCAAACTTCCCCGGTTCTGTTCCAGAATTCCGTGTCAGGGAGTTCAGGCCAAGGATGCCTTCCTCCTTCACTGTGGTCAAGACTTCCTTTATGTCTTTCCACCAATTCCCCTAATTCCCAAGACACTGTTCAAGCTTCAGAGAGATCAAGGGACCATGATCCTCATAGCACCACATTGGCCACGCCAAGTGTGGTACCCTCTACTTCTTCATCTCTCTCAAACTCCTTCCCTGGACTTGGGCTCTGCACCAGACCTTCTATCCCAGGAAGAGGGAACTTTGTGGCACCCAAACCCCCAGTCGCTCCATCTCAGGGCTTGGTTGCTGAGGGCCTAGACCTTCAAGATTTTCATCTCTCTCAGCAAGTCAGAGATGTTATTCATGCCTCTAGAAAGCCTTCTACTAGACGTTCCTATGCTTTCAAATGGAAAGGATTTACCGTTTGGTGTTCAGGGAAAGGTCTAAACCCTCTTGCAATACCTCTGAATTCTCTACTAGAGTATCTCCTGCATCTATCTCATGCAGGTCTGAAAACAAATTCAGTAAGAGTCCATTTGAGTGCTATTGCAGCGTCCCTCAAGCCTTTCAATGGACAACCTATTTCCTCTCATCCTCTTATAGCAAGATTCATGAGAGGCCTTCTTTTAACTAAACCTCCCATTAGGCCACCTCCAGTGGCATGGGACTTAAACCTAGTTCTTGGCCAGCTTATGAAGCCACCCTTCGAACCTTTAGTCACCACCTCCTTGAAATTCCTTTCTTGGAAAGTTATTTTTCTCATTGCAGTCACCTCAGCACGCCGCATCAGTGAGTTGCAAGCTTTGGTGGCTAATCCACCTTATACGAGGTTCCATCATGATAAGGTAGTCCTCAGGACCAATCCACACTTTATGCCTAAAGTGGTCTCACCTTTTCATCTGAACCAAGAGGTATATTTACCTGTCTTTTTTTTTTTTTATATAAATTTATTTATAAGCCACCAATCAACAACAATAACAAAATAATATATCTCCGGGGGGGGGGGGGGGGGGGTTGTACTCTGATCCCCCCCACCGGAGCACAATACAAACAAAAACAAAAGAGGTGGATTTTAACATGTTAGCCCTACTACCCTCCCCCCCACCCATCCCTCGCCCTCCTCCTCCACCCCCCCACCCTGCACTCTGGAAGCAGTGTTATCCCCCTTATATCCCATCTACTCCAGACATCCTCCATTATGGGCTGCTTCAACTTCCGACCTGTAAAATCTCATTACGACATCGAGCCCCCAACTGCTGAATATAGGGCTCCCAGACCGCCATGAAGGCTGTCCATCGTTTGACACTGCCCCGCGCCCCCCACCTCTCCGTCAACATCAGCTGGTGAAAACAGTTCCGCCACTCCCCAAAAGTGGGAGCCGAGGAATCTCTCCACAACCTGAGAATAGGCGCTTTCCCCACCAGACAAGCCCTGCGCATTAGCAGACGTTCCCCTGGTTTAGCTGGGCAAGGAGAAGGTATGCAATCCAACACCACAAGGGAACCGGACCAACGCAATCTCCGCTGCAGCAGGCCCCCTATAAAGGAACAAATCCTCGCCCAATAAGACTCCAATACTGTGCAGGCCCACCACATGTGCAGCAGGGTCGCCATGGGCTCTAAGCAGCGGGGGCAGCGACCATCAGTCGTCAATCGACTGCGCAGCGCTCGCCTCGGCGAGAAGTGAGCTCTAGTGAGGCATTTAAATTGTATCTCCCTCCACCTCATCCCCTGTACCAGTCTTACTATTCGTCGTAGGGCCGCTCGGATCGTACCCGGGGCCACTTCACCGTCTAGCTCGGCCGCCCAGTCCTCCTCCACCTTTCGGTAATCCGGCAAGGCCTGGAACCGTGCCAATCGGGACGTGTATGCGGAAATCGACAACGGTATCTCCCCCCCAACCCAAAGAATTCGAGGATCTGCGCGGAACGTTCAATCTGCAAGGCGTCTCGTGTTAAAGAAGAGACATAATGAGTCACCTGAATATACGCGAAGCAATGTCGGGGGTCAGATCATATTCCCGACTTAGCGTCAAAAAGGATTTACATTTCCCTGTCGATTCCACTAAGTGTCCTACGCTCCTCAATCCCCGCTCATGCCACTCACGGAAAAGCATATAGTCAGAACCCGGGGGAAAGGATGTATTTCCCTGTATTGGCAGCCAGCTAGAGGTGTGCCAGGGCGTGCCCCAGGCCCCATTAAGAAATTGCCAAGTCCGCCTAGCCGAGCTAATGAGCACACTATGCACAAGGTAACTAGGGAGATTGCGATTCTCTCCATGAAGAGCCCCCAGCAATGTTAGCGGGGCCACAAAGCATTCTTCCAGGGCCTTAGGTGTATAGAACTCTGTCCCGCCCAGCCAATCCCCAACATGTCGTGCTTGACAAGCCAAAGCATAAGCCTTTAAATCTGGGAATCCCATCCCTCCCTCTTTCCATTTCCCCAATAACCGAATCCACGGTATGCGGGCTTTGCCGCCTTTCCAAAGAAAACTACGAAAGCAGGCCTCGAGGCGACGCAGATCGCGACGTAATAACCACACCGGTAGTGACTGTAACCAATATAATAATCGGGGTAGTACCACCATCTGTACTGCTGCCACTCTCCCAGACAAAGACAGCAGGAGAGAACTCCAAGCCTTCAACTGTATCTGAAGGCGTCGTAGAGTACGGTCAAAGTTGCGTCTATACAGCAACGTAGGCTGGCGAGACAACACAATCCCCAAGTATATAAACTCATCTGTCGCCCACTGCAACGGGAACTCCCCATCCCATGCAGCTCGCAGCTTTCCCAGAACATCTAAGGCTTCAGATTTCTCCTGGTTAATGCGCATCCCTGCAACCTTCCCAAATCTCCCAAATTCTGCCAGCAGCTTCCGCAGGGAGTGTCCAGGATTAAGCAGATGGACTAATATATCGTCCGCGAAAGCGGATATTTTAAATCCCTGTTCTCCTATGCTGACCCCTTGTATCTCCCTCGAGTCCTCAACTGTCCTTATCAAGGGATCAAGCGAGAGGACAAACAGAAGTGGGGAAAGCGGGCAGCCCTGCCGTGTACCACGGCCCAGAGCAAAGTCATCCGAAAGGAGCCCATTGCATAAAACCGCGGCCGTCGGCTGAGTGTACAAGCTCATCACCATCAGACAAAAGATTGGTCCCAATCCATATTTCGGTAGAAGGCACCATAAATAGTGCCAGTTTACCCTATCGAAAGCCTTTTCAGCGTCGAAACTCACCAGCAAGGACGGCAGCCGGTGGTGGTGTACCCATTCAAAGGAGGCCACGATTTTCCGTAAATTCCAGACCGCATATCGGCCTTTTACAAAGCCAACCTGCGAGTCATTTACCAGGTGCTCCAAGACCTCCGCCAGCCTGACTGCTAAAATTTTTGCAAAGATTTTTAGATCAAAGTTGAGTAGTGAAATGTGTCGGTAGGAGGCCACCGATAGTGGGTCCTTCCCCGGTTTGGGGATCAGTACAATGTGAGCGTGATTCCGCCCCCATCGGAATGTCCCGCGCTCCGTACGGCTACCAAAGACCTCTCGTAATAGTGGACAGACAGCCTCCCCAAGGATCCTGTAAAGCTCCGCACCAAATCCATCGGGACCTGGCGATTTGTAGCAACTCGCCGCAGATATGACCGATTGCACTTCCTGAGTAGTCAAGGGCTGTTCCAGCTTCGCTTGCTGTTCTACGGTCAGTCGTGGGAGGTCTAATCCCTCCAAGTAATCGCTTATATCCCCCGATGGCAGTTCCGCCTCATATACTGACTGAAAGAAATTCCGAAATGCCCGGGCTATCTCCCTACTTTCCCTTTGTAATTTGCCCCCGTCGTCGCGGAGAGCCGCTATCAAGGAGGAGCCCCGCCGCTCCCTCAAACACCGGGCCAACATCTTCCCCAGTTTATCCCCGTGGCAATGCAATTGGTATCGATAATAAAGATGAGATTTCTTTGCCCGTTGATGGAGCAATTCATTTAGATCAACTTGGGCTTCCCACAGGCATTTTTTGTTCGCGGCTAATGGGGCGCGGGCGCATAGCCGACGGAGGCCTACAACCCGCCTTTCAAGACGGATGATACGTTCAGCGATCATCCGGCGTTTCCATGTCGCAAAACCAATAATATCGCCCCGTAACACCACCTTCGCCGTTTCCCAGATCAGTTCCGGATCCTCTCTATGGCATTCATGGTCGCTCATAAACTCCTGCCAGCGTTGTCGAATAAAGAGATGAAACTGGGCGTCCTGGTACAAATCTAAGGGAAATCGCCAAAGTCGCGTCCGAACAGAGAGATATCCCCCCCAATGTAACTCTATCCATACCAGTGCATGGTCTGAGATTTCCAGGGGGCCAATCCGAGCCTCCCCTGTCTGGGCGAACAGACCCCCCGAAAGAAGAATATAATCTATACGAGCGCTGGTACCATGTGCTCGGGATTGGTGAGTGAAGTCACGCTCCATGGGATGGAGCAGACTCCAAGGGTCTACCAGGTCTAACCGCTTTCGAAATCTTTGTAATAACCGGGTTACAGGGACTCTGTCCCGCCCGTCTCCTCCTCTCGAAGTGTCTAAATCGACATCAAGGACCCCATTGAAGTCTCCCCCTAATATTAAAGGGTAGTCTGGTAGGATTTCTATCTTAGAGGCCAGCCCATTATAAACATTGGGGTCCAGCATGTTGGGCCCATAAAGGTTGCCTATTATTATTGGTTTCCCCTCCAAGTGACCTGAAAGCAAAAGATATCTTCCCTCATCATCGGCTATGACAGAATCTGCTGTAAACCGGACCTTTTTATGGACCAGTGTAACGACCCCCCCTTTTTTCCCTTTGGCAGGGGAGCCCCATACCTGTCCCACCCAAGACTTACAGAGTTTATTATGCTCTTCGGTTGTCTGGTGGGTTTCTTGTAACAGGGCGATATCACACTGTTGTCTGGCTAAAGCCTGCAAAATTTTATATCGCTTGATCGGATTCCCCAGCCCACATACATTCCAGGTGATGATCTTCAGAGGCACGAGGCAGTGTCAAGGCTCCACCAAATAACAAATTCCTCTTGTCGGAGAAAGGTCCCCCCAGCCTGGAACCCCTCCCACTTAATGATTGGGAGAATACAACCCTGCAACCAAACCTTTAAGGAAATGCAGCCCCCCTCCCCCCTTCTCCCTCCTTCCTTCTCCCCCCCATCCCTCCCCTGCCTCCCCACAACCCCCATTAGTCCACCCATCTGGTCGGACAGTCTTCCACTGGCACTCGGGACTACCCCTTCCCAAGCTTCGCTTATTAACCTCTAGGCCAAATCCTAATCTATTCTACCCTCCCCCACGGTGCCCAACCCATCTCCACCAATGCACTACACTTTAATTAGGGGAAGGGGGAAGGACTGTATGCCACGCTACCCCCCCAACCATCAGGATTCTCATTGGGGTTACAGCTGTTGGTGCCATGCAATCTGCTGTGAGTTCTCATCTCCGCCCCCCACCCACAGCCCGTCAGAATCCTACCCGGGGTGCCCTCGTGGTGGTCTCCCGCCAGTCCCTCTCCCCCCCCACCAAAGAGCTCTCTCTAAACGCGGCAGTTGCACCCTATATATAGCTTAACATCAATTACAGAGGCCCCCGGTTGATCTTTTCTCAGTCACACATAGGGGTCTGGGAGATCAATCTCTCCCCCTCCCCCTTTCCCTCCGTTATCTTAACTCCCTCTCCCCATCCCCACCCCATAAGTAGAGACCTAGGACCTGGGTTGCACAGCCCACGAGCTACATCGGCTGTGAGAAGGAGGTGCTGGCGCAACGCCCGGCAGCAAGGGTCAAAGTCAAAATGGCGATTAGCTCACCATGCATCAGCGGCCCTGTGCCCCACACGCCACAGCAGACCCACCCTCAACCCACCTCAGACACTCTCTGCCTACATCCAATCCCAGCTAAATTACCTTAAAATTACCTTAAATTACAGCTCAGCGGTCCGTGCCTCTTCTCAGGCCTCATCCACGTGCTATACCCCCGCTCCCCCCAGCCGGCGCTCCAGCCTTTGGGGTGGGCCAACTAGACCGCTGATACAAACCCCGCCCCCACGGGGGCCCCAGTTCCCCCGCCCCACTACCACACCATGAACTATCTACCATATGCATTGCAGGCCCCCAATCCGACCTCTCCCCCTTACCCGAGCCATCAAATCCCCCTAACCTTCCAACTCCATTCACCACACATTCAAATGCCCCCCCCCCCCCTATCCAAAACCTAAATGCTTCTTGCAGTCTCCAATCCCAGATACAGTATCTCTAGGGCTGGAGTTATAATAAAGAGGTTTGCAACAAAATATAAATGGTAACATTTGTAACCAACCAGTCCTGCTACAATCAAAAGAAGTAGCAATCTTTCACCGCTCTGGTCGGTCAGCTACACAGCTCAGTTTCTCGGAGGAATGATTAGTCAGCCATTCAAGTGGAGCATGTCATGCCATGCGGTGTCCCCATTTTGTCTGGCACAGTACTTAATCTCGCCTTTCAGGGCACACAGGTCTCCAGTCTTTCACACCGGCTTTCAAGTAGCCTCTTCTGTTGAAGTGTTCAAAGAGTCCAAAAAAGAGACGGCCGCTGCTGGCGTTGTCAGAAATTTTGAGCGGCCTTGATGGTCCACACGTAGACGGGCGGGGTAAAGCAGAGAGAAACGGATCCCCTTAGAAATCAGCTGGGCACAGATTGGAGAGAAAGCTCGGCGCTGCTGGCTAACCAGGGCCGAGTAGTCTTGGAATACTAAAATACGCTCGACATCCTGGTTTGTCATTGTGCGGCTCCGGCCAGCTCGAAGTACCTCCTCCTTATGCCGATAGTCCAGAAAGCGGACTATAACTGCTCGGGGTCATCCTGTCATTCTTTTGTGCGACATTACCGTTTGGATTTGCAGGCCTGGCAGGATGCAGCTTTTGGGGCCAGTGTGTTAAAGGTGGAGTTTCTGCTCTCACCTGTCATTGTATAGCTTTTCTATGTCCCACTCATCTGTTCTAGACTGGAGGGACATACTGGAAGTTGAAATTAGACTTTAAGTGCTAATTTTTCTCTCTCCAAGAACAAGCAGGAATGCAGTCTTCGCATATGGGTACCGTCAGCACCAACTGAGCCCACATGGAAACGCTGCTCAGCGTCCAGTAGGAAAGCCTTTGGGAGCACTCCACTGCGCCTGCGTGTCTGCCTTCCTGCCTTCCCTACTCCTTTCCTCAGTTCCTCATTTTCCACAGAGCCAGCAGGAAGACCCTTTCCTGTCACTGCCAAAAAAACGTTTATTTTCTTTTTCAGTATCCATGCTCTGCCTTTCCATCGATGCTGATACCTGCCCCAATATTAACTTTTCTTTTTCTTATTATTCAGTTGTTTTCTGTCAGGCAGTTCATCGCCCCTTTAGGCCTTGGCCTAAATTTTTTCCGTTTATCATAATGGACAACACATCAATGGCTTTAAAAAAAATATTCCAAGTGCTCCGGCACTGTTAGTCATTGATTCTCATGACTGGTGTCTAAAATGTTTGGGTCCAGACCATATACCAAAGAATTGTTTGTGTGAAGAAATGACTAAGTGTGGCCTAAAGATCAGGGCCAAACAGTATGACTCATTGTTTGCCCTAGACTCAATTTGAGTGGCTTTTGGCATCGTCGAGGACATCTGCATCTTCAGCTGGGTTCCCAGGTCTCCAAAAAGCCCAAACATAAACTAAAAACTAAGTCCTCGGCATCAAAATCAGATATCGAGGTAAGTCTCTTCATTCATGAGATGCTCCAAAAGGGTCATCCGATGCTGACTGGCCTGCTAGCCAAATAGCCCCAGTGGGAGGAGCAATCCTCCAAAGTCACACAGGCTCCAGGATGCTCCTGAGGCATCTACTTCCATAGAACTACTGGTACTGTGCTCTGGGACGGTGGCACACAGCTCCATACTCAAATCCACCCAGACATCGGTATCCTCCATCGATCAGCATTTCTTGGCTACTGAGAGGACTTTGGCAGCACTCTTGGCTCCTGCGGTACCAAGGGAATTGACAGCAACAGCCAGTGAGGTACCGGCTTCCAACTCGGCGCCGGAGCCTCTGCCTCTGATACCAGCCCTGGAACAGGTATCGGTGGTTCCACTCCCCCCGATTTCTCCACTGGAATCTGTATTGGTTGGGCCCGTACCTCCAATTCCTCCCCTGGAACTAGTAACTGCTGTCGATACCCAGCTGGTTCCCGGTTCAAGTACTGCATGACCTGGACATCAACATTGAGTATCGCTGTTGGCTCAACATTGGTGATACTTTGATTTCCCCTCTGATCCCTCTCTTCCTCATGCGAGGTGTTGTTCCCCGCCCGAGGACATGTCCATTCAGGACTTCATTAGGAACATGGCAGCAGATTTCCAGATCACTATAGCATCGGAAACATAATTGTGAGGGTTGTGAAGTTAGAAATCCTCCAATACCCCTCGACCCCCAAAGAGGCAGCAACATTAGCAGTGCATCGGATCCTACAGGATCTAATGCTGCATAAGTGAGAGGCCCCGCTAATGGTTCTGCCTATTAATAAACGCTTCGATACTATGTACTGAGACCTGCCATGCCCAGGGTTTCAAAAGCCTTAATTACTGCACCACTCAATGGTAGTGGAATCGGCAGTGTGACGCATCAAGAGTTCTAAAACTCATACATTGGTGCCGCCTGGTGTATGCTTGCTTCTAGGTTACATCCTATACCCTCTACAGGGCATGTACCTCGAGGATGTCTAAAGGGATCTAGGAAATTTTGCTCCTATTCTCCCATATGACAAACACAATGCTTACATGAGTATAGTCAAGCAAGCTCAAAATACTTTGAAGTTCCTGACCACATCAGCCTTCCATACCTTTGAATTGATTAGCAGAGTTGCTGCAGTCTGCATAGGAGCCCATAGGATGGACCTCAAGCAGTGGGTTCAAGATAAATTAGCCATTCTCCGGGAACAAGCAGGAAGTCATTCCTCACATATGGGTGACGTTGATGCTGACGGAAGCCGCGCAGAGCATATCCCGAGCTTTCAAAGAAAGCTTTTGGGAGTTGCTACCACACATAAGAACATAAGATATGCCATACTGGGTCAGACCAAGGTCCATCAAGCCCAGTATTCTGTTTCCAACAGTGGCCAATCTAGGTCATAAGGTCCCCTTCCCGCTCAAAGGAGCCATCTTGCTCAGTCTCCTTTTTTCCACGGAGCCCATCAGACGTAGTCTGTCCCTGTCCCGGAAAAAGTAGAATTTTCTTCTTACCTTTTGACTGTTTTTTTTCTTTTTTCTGTCTGGTTTAGCACCGGTATCTTTTCCCGTCCGTTCCTGGTACCCCGGTATCGGGTCGGCCATCCTCTTTTCGATTTTTCCTTTTGGGTGTCTCCGCCCTTGTTTTTCCCTCGCTGGCAGCCTGAAGGGTCTTCGACCTCGCTGGGCTCCTTTTTCCCCCCATGGCTGCCAGTGAGTTCAAAAGGTGCGATAGGTGCGGGAAGATTATGTCCCTAACTGATACGCACGACTGCTGCCTCCGGTGCCTCGGCATGGACCACGACTCAGCGGTTTGTGGCCTCTGCAAAAAGATGTCCTTGACAGCCTTGAGAAACTGCCAGCAGCAGCATGGAAACATTTTTCCTGAGTCTCCCATGCCTCCGAGAGCCAGGACCTCGTCTGAGGCCTCCACGCCTCGGGAGGAGCGCTCCGAACCCTTGTGTCGTCGAGGGACCTCAGAGAGGGGGTCCCCCTCGAGGGAACCAAAAAGAAGGAAAAAATCCTTAACGGCTGTGTCTCTGAATGGTTCAGAACAGCCAGGTCCCTCGCGGGGCTGGTCGCAGAACCCCGAGCGCCGGCCCGTGGCATCGGAGAAGGAGCACCCAGTCAAGCTTCCCTGGAAAGACCCGATCACGGACCAGCCCTGGCAAGTGCATCCTATCCTAGTCGAGGACTCCCCTCCAGGGGAACCGGCTTCGGGCCAGAGTAAATCAGTTCCCGAGCCAGATGCTGCGTAGCCTCCGGAACTGATGTCCAAGATGGCGTCCTTGGAACGCAGGATCACTGCAGCGGGCTCTAGTATCCGGCACGTCCGGTTTCTCCGCCTAGACCACTGGGCGCTCAACGTCGAAATCAACCCTGGAGGCCAAATCGATCCTCGAAGCCCTGCGGGCCCGAGTAGATCCTCGGCCACGGTCCCGCTCGGTCTCCCATTCCTCGGGACTGAGGTCATTGCCAGCAAGCGCCAGAGCAGATGGTGCAGGACCCCTTGGGGCCTGAGAAATGCTACCCATCTTCCTTGGAGGCCTCCGCTTGGGGGAGTCTGAAGACAAGGAATCACCAGATACTCGCCTTCACCGAGATGTTCCATCCGATTTCCCAGTATCGGAGCCTCGGAGAAGATTTCCTCTGGAGGACATGGGCTTTTGAGACTTCATTTGAGGCCTGTCCAAAGCCTTAGCTTTCCCAATGGAGTCTGAGGAGGATCCTCGAGCAGATGAACTCAAGATCCTCCAATACGAGGCCTCCCTCAGGAGACCCTCACAGTGCCCATCCCTCCTATCCTGGAATGCCTTATGGCTCCGCATATGGGATACACTGGCGTCGACGCCAGTGATCAGCAAGCGGCTGGACTCAATGTATCGGGTCCACCGGAGCCCTGGGTTTCAAAAGTCACAACTGCCGCACAATTCCATAGTGGTGGAATTGGCCATGCATCAACTAAAAAGTCAGAAGATGCACTCCTTGGTGCCACCCGGCAGGGAGACCCGCACCTTGGATGCCTTCGGCAGGAAATGTAACCAGGGCTCAATGCTGAATTGTCAGATCCAGGTCTACCAGCTGTACATGGGCATGTACCTGAGGGACCTGGCAAAGGAGATCGCCGGGTTCTCGGCTGGTCTCTCCGGGGAGGCTTTGCAGTGCTTCATGGGCCTATCCAGAGCCATCGTTGAATGCTCCAAGTTCATGTCTCCGGCGGCCTATGACAGGTTTGAGTCGACAGCAAGGGTAGCCACGGCGGCATCAGTGCATGCAGCCAAGCCCAGCTACAGTCGTCATACCTCAAGTAAGTAGGTACAAGACAAGTTGGTCGATGTCCAGTGCCAAGGGGAGAGCATCTTCGGCAAACCCATGACCGACAAAGCCGCCGACCTGGAGACTGTATTCATCACGAGGACTAGAATCTCTAAGGAGACCTCTGCCCCTTCCTGAAAGGAGGACTTGGGTAAAAAGCCCTTCTACCCAAGGAAGTCCACTGCTTACCAAAACTACCCCTCTTATCAGGCCCTCTCCAGCTCCCCAGCAGGGTCAGCAGGCCAAGGGACAAGGGCATGGCCCTTGTAAGCAGAAGGCTTCCAAACCCCAGGCTTCAGCCCAGCCCGGGGGGAGCTTTTGACTCCTGCAGCATAGCCCCTCTCCCGTTTGAGGCCTGGCAGCCCACAGGAGGTCAGCTCACCCTGTATGCCCATAGGTAGGGAGCTATTATCGATGCATGGGTATTACAGGTGATCAAGGAGAGTTACCTCCTCTGCCTAGCTGAAGTGCCTCTGCATTATTTCCCCGGAGAGCCCCTCCAGCCTCCCCTTCACCAGGACCTTCTTTTGAAGGAGTTGGCAGGTCTTCTTGAGGACCGAGTGGTGGAACCGGTGCCCCACCATCTCAAGGGCAAGGGGTTCTACTCCAGGTACTTCCTCATGCCAAAGAGGACTGGGGGGCCTAAGGCCCATTCTTGACCTGCGCAACCTCAATAGATTCCTGGTGAGGGAGAAGTTCAAGATGCTCTCCCTTGGAACATTGCTGCCTTACCTCCGCCATGGAGACTGGCTATGCTCCTTAGACCTAATGGATGCTTATACACACATCCTAATCCACCTGAACCACAGGCAGTACCTACATTTTGCGGTGGGGGCCATCATTTTCAATACGGGGTGCTTCCCTTCAGCCTCCCCTTGGCCCCCAGGGTACTCACAAAGTGCCTAGTGGTGGTTGCCACCTTTCTCAGGCTTCAGGGGATCTTTGTCATCCCCTGTCTCGACGACTGGCTCATCTGGGGTATCACGGCCCACCGAGGCGTAGCAGGCCACAGCGCGCACTATCCAGGTTCTTCGGCACTTGGGTTTCGTTATCAACTATCCCATGTCCAGCCTTTGCCCGACTCAAGAGCTGGAATTTATTGGGGCAAGGATCCGATACCCTTCACTCCAATGCTTTCCTATCTGCAGACAGGGTAGGCAGGTTCATGGTACTGGCCAGAGACCTACACCGCTGTTCCTCGGTGCCAGCAAGACACCTGTTGCGCCTCCTCGGGCACATGGCCTCCATGGTCCATGTCATGCCAGATGCCCGCCTCCACATGCGAACTGCAGAGTGGTGCCTCAGGGACCAGTGGTCCCAGGCCACTGGGCATCTTCAGGACAGTCACAAGGCACATGGCGCAGTCCCTGACCTCGCCTCGCCGCGTGCAAGCGGGTATGCCTTTTCAGGCCCCTCATCACTCGAGAGTCCTCATCACAGATGCCTCCCTGTTGGGTTGGGGAGCCCACTGCCATGGGTACTGCACCCAGGGCGTTCGGTCCCCAGACAAGAGTGCCCAACAGATCAACATGTTGGAATTGCGTGCAGTCCATCTCGCCCTAAAGGCGTTCCGGCGGTCCCTGAGCCACAGGTCCGTCCTGGTCCAGATGGACATCCAGGTCGCCACGTTCTATGTGAACAAGCAAGGGTGGGGCACGGGATTCTGGCCCTCTGTTGGGAAGCCCTGGACTTGTGCTCGTTCACAGTCCGACAGGGCATTCTGCCCAGGGCAGTGTACCAGCTGGGTCAGGACAACTGGCTGGCCGACAGACTCAGCAGGCTGCTCCAGCCACACGAGTGGCAGATGGGCCCAGAAGTGGTCTGCGAGCTTTTCCAGATCTGGGGGGAACCGGTGATGGACCTTTTTGCCAGCCCGGACAACCACCAGTTACCCTGCTTGTGTTCAAAGCAACCACACCATGCCAGGCTGGCTGCCAATGCTTTCCTAATTTCATGGTCGGTGGGTCTTCTGTATGCATTTCCCCTGACACCTCTGATAGCCAAGATCCTTTTCAAAATTCTTCGCGACAGAGCTTCAGTCATTCTGATAGCCCCTCCGTGGCCTCTGCAACCATGGTTCCCACTCTTCCTGCAGCTAGCGGTGGAGACCCCCATCCCCCTGGGGACAGCTTCGCAGCTCCTTTTCCAGGAGGGGAGTTCTCGCCTGCACCCCAACCCCAGCTCCCTTTCGCTGACAGCGTGGCTGCTGAGATGGTGTCACTAGCTCCGCTCCTACTTCCGAAGGATGTGGAGGATGTTCTGGCTTCACGCAGAACGTCTACCAGACGGGCTTATGCCTTTAAGTGGTGCAGGTTTGTGCTTTGGTGTGCGGCATGGGGAGTCAAACCCTTTTCTTGCTCGGTGGTTATGGTGTTGCAATACCTTCTCCACCTCTCTAGCACAGGACTCAAGTCCACCTCCATCAGGGTGCATCTCAGTGCCTTAGCGGTGAACCACCATCAGGTGGATGGGAAGCCCCTCTTGGCTCACCCAACGGATTCCCCGTTCCTTAAGGGCCTACTCCTGTCAAAGCTCCCAGTCGGCCCCCCTCCCCTCCCCCGGCGACCAAATGGGATCTCAATGTAGTGCTGGGGTGGCTCACCCTGCCACCTTTCGAACCGATGGCTACGTGTTATCTCCGCTATCTTTCCTAGAAGGGGGATTTCCTTGTCGCACTCACTTCCGCCCGAAGAGTGAGCAAACTTCAGGCCCTCGTGGTGGCCTTATACCAGGTTCTACAAGAATAGGGTGGTGCTTCGCACACACCACAAGTTCCTTCCGAAGTTGGTGTCCTCGTTCCACCTCAGTCAAGAGGTGGTCGTCCCTACCTTCTTTCCCAGACCGCGTGTCGGTTGGGCTGAGGCAGCCCTCCATATCCTGGATTGTAAGGGCCTTATCCTACATTCAACGTACTCAAGACCACCGGAAAGCATCTCAGCTTTTCGTTTCTTGCGACCCCCAGTAAGCTGGGGCAGGCGGTGACCAAGCATACGCTAACCCCAGAATGTTCCCCATTTCCTAACAAATGCAAAGCCCTCTTCCTTACACCAACGTCTGATCCACGCATTGATACTCTGGAGTTCTGCCTGCCTTTTGGGTCCTGCATGTGGAGCGGGAAGCATTTTGGAGAACGGTACCCTGGAAGTTCTGGATTTCAACTTGATACCTAAAAGCCTAAATTTAGCCTCCACAACCTCCCTAACACACTTTCCTATGTCATTGGTGCCGACATGTATCAAGACAGCAGACTCCTCCCCAGCACTATCTAAGACTTTGTCTAGGTGGTGTGTGAGTTCCGCCACCTTTGCACCAGGCAGGCATGTTACAAGGCGATCCTCACGTCCACCAACTACCCATCTATCTACGTGCCTAATGATTGATTCACCAACTATAACGGCTCTCCTAACCCTTCCCTCCTGGGCACGTGACCCTGGGAAACCACCTCGGTGCTAGAGGGTTTTACATCACCTGGAGGACAGGTCCTAGCTACAGGATTACTACTTGCCACACCAGGGTGATGCTGTCCTGTCACGTGACCTCTCCTCCATGGCAACATGGATGCTGCCAGACTGGAGGTGGGACTTCAGTACTATATCACTGTAGGTCTCGTTTATGTACCTCTGTCTTCCTTATGTCCTCCAAGTCTTTTACTCTTGCCTTGAGAGATCGGACTCATTCCCTATGAGCAAAATGCTCCTTGCACCTAGTGCACATGTTGTACCCCTCACCAACTGGGTGAAAATCATACATGTGACACTCAATGCAAAAGACTTGAAAGCCCCGATTTCGCTGCTGGACTGTTGTCTGCATCTTAGTTATCTCCAGGAACAAGCAGGAATGAGTCTTCACATATGGGTACGTCGGTACCGACGGAGCCTGCGCGGGAACGCTCCCCAGCTTCCCAAAAAGGAAAGCTTTTGGGAGCATCCCACAGCGCCTGCGCGCTGCCTTCCTGCCTCTCCTAACCGCCTCTCCCCAGTTCTTCTTTTCCGCGGAGCCAGCAGGTCATGTTCCTGTCACCGCTGAAGAAGTTCTTTGTTTTATTTTATTTCTTTGGTCGCGCGTCTGCCTTCCCCGACGTCGGACCGGTACCGCCGGTCTTTCTTTTCTTCTAAAAAAACAAAACAAAACATATTTTCCCTCACTTAGTGTGTTTTTCCTCTTTTGGGCCTTAGGCCTCACGAAAAATTTTCCTCATGGAAAAACCAGCCTCCGGGTTTAAAAAATGCACTAAGTGCAGCGGTACTATTTCTGTTACCGACACCCATGAATGGTGTCTCAAATGTTTGGGTCCTGACCACTCCATTTTGGATTGTTCGTCCTGCTCCTTGATGTCTAAACGAGGTTTACAGAAACCGAGCAGCCAAGCTCCATGTGCTGTTTCCCTCTGATGCAGCTTCAGTGGCATCGACGTCTTCCAGGGCTGCTGCTTCCTCTCATGGATCTCAGGTAACCAAACATAAATCCAGCCGGTCCTCGAAGGGTAGATCTCCTTCCAAGCATCGAGATGCCTCCGGGCTTGCCCTCGAGGATCCCGCACCGGCAAAACAACCCCGGCGGGAAGCTCCGGCTTCCAAAGCTCCACCTATGGGGTTACAGGTTGACATCGATGGCACGGCCTCAACCGATCACCTGTTAGAATGCTCTGGGGTACCAGCACAACCTTCCGGTACCGAATTCAAGGCATTCATGGCGTCGATGGATCAGAATGTCCTATCCATGCAGCAGGCTATCACGACCTTCATTCAAGCTGCGACGCCGCTGATACCACAGCAAACTCCGTTGTCTGTATCAGCTCCGGTACCGGCACCAGTGTCGGTACCAGTACCGACTGCATCGACATTGACCAGGATGCCGACTGCAGCGGTTCCCTGTCCAGGGATGCCAATCGGTACTGAACCGGTACCGATGACGCCCGATGTCGATACTGCTCAATACACGTATCGAGCTTTGGAAGAGCACCCTGACCGTCGATACTTTAATTCCTCCGAAGATTCTGATGCATCGGAGGAGTCTGCTGAAGTATCCATAGCCCTTCCTGAAGAGCCGCCTTCTCCAAAAAGAAGAATGTCTCCTCCAGAGGACTTGTCCTTTCAAGACTTCATAAGAGAAGTGGCTAAAGGGCTTTCTATTTCAGTAACCTCTGAATCAGAGCCTAGAGCTAAGAAATTGGATATTTTAGGTTATTCTAAGGCTCCTAAGGAGGCAGTCACCTTGCCAATTCATGAGATTCTTTATGATCACATGATTGACTTATGGGAGACTCCTCTCACTATCTCTCCTCATTCTCTTAGGTTGGACACTATGTACCGTGTCCCTCCTTGTCCTGGTTTTCATAAAACACAGCTTCCTCACCATTCTATTGTGGTGGAGTCAGCTATGAAAAAGATAGAGTGCAAAAAGACACTCCTCTGCTCCTCCAGGAAGAGAATGCAGGACCTTGGATGCTTTTGGTAGGAAAATCTTCCAAGCCAGTATGCTCATTGCCAGAATCAACTCCTATAGTCTTTATATGGATATGTTTCTGAAAGAAGTTGCAGATAAGCTGCACACTTTCCTCCCTTTTCTTCCAGAGGATAAAAGGGAAGAATTTCTTATTTTGCTTAAGCATACTCAAGATATTTCAAAGTTTTCCAACCGTGCAGCTTTTGACTCCTTTGAGGGTGCCAGCAGAGCTTCGGCCATTGCCATAGCTGCTCGCAGAATTGCTTGGCTCCAGGCTTCTGATCTAGAATCTTTGGTCCAGGATGGCTTGGGAAATCTTCCCTGTACAGGTGAAAACCTGTTTGGCAAAGATTGGCAAATAAAAGCCAATCAAATGGATGCAGAAAATTCTGCTTTGGATAGACTTTCAAAGTCAACTTCCATTCCTGCCAAGAAAAAACCTTTCAAGAAGTCTTTTTTTCAAGAAAGGCAGATTCCATCCTGCTTCTGGCCAACAATCATCTACAGGTCGTTTTGCTGCTAAACGTCAGCAACCTAAACAGGCCAGGCCTAAACCTACAGGGGCTGCTGCAACTCAGCAGACCCAGCCTCCTCAGGGTTTTTGACTTGATGCTAGAGAACTTAGCCTTTCTGGCTCTGAAACAGCCAGAGCCTCTCAACATTCCAGGAAGGTTAGCTCATTTTGCTCCCAGATGGGAGCAAATTACAGCAGAGCAGTGGACCCTCTCCATCATAAGAGAGGGCTACAAACTTCATTTCTCAAACCTTCCTCCCCACACCATGGTGAGACATTTCAATTCTCCAACATTTCTCCTCGACCTTCTAGGTCAGGAGGTGGCTACCCTTCTTGCCCAAGGGGCAATAGAAGAAGTACCTCTTCTTCAACAGGGGTCAGGGTTTTACTCCCCCTACTTTCTGATCCCAAAGAAAACAGGGGGCTACAGACCAATATTAGATCTCGGAGAATTGAACAAATTTCTATGCAAGGAGAAATTCAAGATGCTTTCTCTGGGCACTCTCCTTCCATACCTTCAGAGTCAGGATTGGCTTTGTTCTCTAGATCTCAAGGATGCGTACACACATGTCGTCCTCCATCCATCTCACAGAAGGTTTCTCCGTTTTCTTTTCCAAGGAAAGCATTACCAATACAGGGTGCTTCCTTTCGGTCTGGCCTCTGCTCCAAGAGTGTTCACCAAATGCATGGCAGTAGTAGCTGCATTTCTACGCACTCTGGGAATATTTGTATTCCCATACCTGGACGACTGGCTCATTTGAGCTCCATCTCAGTCAGAGGCCCAGACTTCCCTGGACTGCACAAGGCGCATTCTGCAGTATCTGGGACTTGTGGTAAACCTCCCAAAGTCCCAGCTCACCCCTACTCAGTCCCTAGAGTTCATAGGGGCCTGGCTAGATACTACCACTGCAAGTGCCTATCTTCCTCAGGCCTGTTGCCTACGCCTAGTGCAGTTAGCCTCCCAGATTCAGTCAAAGAGCCATTTAACTGCCCGGGAGATGCTACAACTGCTAGGCCACATGGCATCTACAGTGCATGTGGTCCCCTATGCTCGCCTTCACATGAGAGCAGCTCAATGGACTTTGTCCACCCAGTGGACTCAAGCATCAGGGACTCTGTCAGACAAAATAGCAACCTCCAGGCGCCTCTTTTGGTCTCTCCAGTGGTGGAAGTCCACCCAAAATCTGTTGCTGGGGTCCCCCTTCCAACAGTTGTTGCCCCAGGCAACCCTCACAACAGATGCCTCCCAAACAGGTTGGGGAGCTCATCTGCAAGACCTCTCCACTCAGGGCACTTGGTCTCCACAGGAGACCTCTCTACATATCAACCACTTGGAGCTCCGAGCAGTTTTTCTAGCTCTCAAGGTCTTCCATACCCTGCTCAGCTACAAGACAGTCCTCATTCATACGGACAATCAGGTAGCCATGTTTTACATAAACAAGCAAGGAGGAACTGGCTCTCTGTCGCTTTGCAACAAAGCTTTAAGATTGTGGGCCTTCGCCAGTGAGCATCAAATCCATCTCCTGGCCGTATACCTTCCAGGAATCCAAAACTCTTGGGCAGACAGACTCAGTCGAGTTCTGCTTCCACACGAATGGTCCCTGCACATGGACCAGGTTCTGAGAATCTTTCAAAAGTGGGGAACCCCGGACATAGACTTCCTGGCAAGTCCGTGGAATGTCAAACTTCCCCGGTTCTGTTCCAGAATTCCGTGTCAGGGAGTTCAGGCCAAGGATGCCTTCCTCCTTCACTGGGGTCAAGACTTCCTGTATGCCTTTCCACCCATTCCCTTAATTCCCAAGACTCTGTTCAAGCTCCAGAGGGATCAGGGATCTGTGATCCTCATAGCTCCACGCTGGCCACGCCAAGTGTGGTACCCTCTACTTCTGCATCTCTCTCAAGCTCCCTCCCTAGACTTGGGAGCTGCTCCAGACCTTCTGTCCCAGGAGGAGGGGACTTTGTGGCACCCAAACCCCAAGTCCCTTCACCTCAGAGCTTGGTTGCTGAAGGCCTAGACCTTCAAGGTTGGAATCTTTCCCAGCAGGTGAAGGATATCCTCCATGCTTCCAGAAAACCTTCTACTAGACGTTCCTATGCTTTTAAATGGAAAAGGTTTTCCATTTGGTGTACTGAGAAGGGTCTTGACCCTCTAGCACTACCTTTGAATTCTCTATTGGAATATCTCCTGCATCTCTCCAATGCAGGCCTTAAGACGAATTCAGTAAGGGTCCATTTGAGTGCTATTGCAGCATCCCTTAAGCCTGTCAATGGACAGCCTATTTCCTCTCATCCTCTTATTGCAAGATTCATGAGAGGCCTAACTTTAACTAAACCTCCCATTAGGCCTCCTCCGGTGGCATGGGACTTAAATCTGGTTCTTGGTCAGCTTATGAAGCCACCTTTTGAACCCTTAGCCACCACCTCCTTGAAATTTCTTTCCTGGAAGGTTATTTTCCTCATTGCAGTCACCTCAGCTCGCCGCATCAGTGAACTGCAGGCCTTAGTGGCTAATCCACCTTATACAAGGTTCCATCATGATAAGGTAGTCCTTAGGACCAATCCACACTTTATGCCTAAAGTGGTCTCACCTTTTCATCTTAATCAAGAGGTGTATTTACCTGTCTTTTTTCCAGGTCCTCATGCATCAAGTGCAGAGAGGAATCTTCATACCCTGGATTGTAAGAGAGCTCTTGCCTTTTACTTACAAAGGACACAGCAACATAGAAAGTCTTCTCAACTCTTTGTTGCCTTTGATCCCTCTCATTTGGGACTTCCAGTCTCTAAGAGGACACTGTCCAATTGGATTGCTCAGTGTATTTCTTTCGCCTACCAGAGTAAGAACCTTTCTCTGGAGGGCCATGTCACAGCTCATAATGTGAGGGCCATGGCCACCTCTATGGCTCATCTAAATTCTGTGTCCATCGACCAGATCTGTCGAGCGGCCACCTGGGCCTCGGTTCATACCTTCACAGCCCATTACTGTTTGGACAAGGACTCCCGCCGGGATGCTTTGTTTGGTCAGGCTGTTCTCAAACAACTTTTCCATTCTTAATCAACTCCTACCCTCCTTCCCTGGATGGATGCCTGAGATCCATAAGAGGAGGTAGAGCCCTTCTCAGGGTCTCATAACCTTGGGGATCTCCCAGGAATCTCTAGCTAGGGAGTCCCCATATGTGAAGACGCATTCCTGCTTGTTCCTGGAGATAGCACAGTTACTTACCTGTAACAGGTGATCTCTGGGAACAGCAGGAATAAGTCTTCACAACCCACCCACCTCCCCTAGGAGTTGTATCTCTCTATCTTTCCTTTCCTCTCTCTCTTTGTCTCAGCTTTAAAACTCGAACTCGGCGGTTAGGAAAGGCGGGAAGACAGTGCGCAGGCGCTGTGGGATGCTCCCAAAAGCTTTCCTTTTTGGGAAGCGGGGGAGCGTTCCCGCGCAGGCTCCGTCGGTACCGACGTACCCATATGTGAAGACTTATTCCTGCTATTCCCAGAGATCACCTGTTACAGATAAGTAACTGTGCTTTAAGGTTGTGTTTAGGTATTTAACTTGTTTACTTACTAAGGTTTGCTGGGGTTACTTATACTATTAAAACTATACCTAGTACTTTTAATGGACTTTGATCACATCAGGCTTAAATTAATCTCAGGTTCGTATTGTATGTCTGATGAGGATAAACAGCTGCACCTGAGTGAATATGGCATCTCCTTCCCTTTAAGAGGTTTAAGCATCTATAAAGCTATGGTTATCCCAGAGTTGGGTGGGAGGGAGGGAGGGAAGGAAGGAAAGAAGACTTATTAAAACTGGCTGCTACACAGTGCCCTGTCCTGTGCTGAGGTAATCTGTGACCAATGTCCTGAGTGATTCACACAGCCTTTGCTTGGATAGAGGGAGCAGCTGGTTGAGGAACCAAGAAGGGTGGAGGGAACCATTTTAGACCTACTCCGTTGTGGAATACAGGATTTGGTGCAATAGGGTAATGGTGTTGGGGGTCACTTGGCAATAGTGCTCATAATATGATGAAATTTGACTTATCTAAAGGGAAGATGCTAAGGAAATGTTGTTTTTCTTTTGTTTAACTATTTTCCTTATCGTCCCTCCATTTCAGTCCCTTACCTCTGGGTAGTGAACCACCTCCTGCAGCATGGAGACTGGGCATGTCAAAACCGTGACTTCACTGGATGTATCCTGTTGGCCTCTCCCACCAGCCCCCAGTGTGCCCAGTCTCCATGCAGCAGGAAGACGTAGTGAGCTTAAGTGCTGGACTCACTAGAGGGACACACAAGGAGCATTTTCAGTGGATAGTTTTAGGTTTTAATTTCTGGCTATTTAATTTAATTTAACTTAATTTTCCTTTGGGACAGATTTAGATGTAGATTTAAAGTTGGTTGATAAAAAAAAAAAAGGGGGTGGGACTTAATTAAGGGAGCAGTCCTGTAGCAGGAGGATAGCTTCTTTCCTTCTCCCTTGTCTGTTCTCCTGATCCGGTCGATCCTTCCCTCCTGGTCTGTACGGGGGGTAGTTGAGCAGTGGTGATTTGAGGTCTCCTTTCTGTTTGCTGTGGAGTGAGCGATCCTCTTAGGAGCCGGCACTCAATTCCTCTCAGCCGCAGCTGCTCGAGATAATTTCGTCGCAGCTGCGCTGATTGAAGGACTCTCCGTTGAGGCAGCGAAGGATACTTGAAACGGAGGCTTTTCAGACGGCCGGACACTGAGGTGAGAGCTCCGGGAGGATAATTTTCTTGCTTCAGGGCAGGTTTAGGCCTAAATGGACGTCGGCAACGTTAATTAATTTATTTATTTAACTGCATTTATATACCGCTTTTCACCGGGTCAAAGCGGTGCAACATATAACATAAGGGGGGGGGCAATTTTTCAGGGTGGGACCATCACCAAGGGGCAACAATTAATGATTTGGGTAGACATAGACATGTATACTTCTGCTGAATCTAAGTATTAGATCATGCGGATAGGGTGGTATTTCTGTTCAGAGATGTTCACGGAATAGGATTGTCTTCAGCTGTTTTTTAAATGATGTGATGTCAGCGTTCCTGATGTGGTTCGGTAGAGAGTTCCAGAGGGATGGAGCATAAAGTTCGAAGGCTCTGTTGCAGGTCCGTTGTGTGGATTTGGTTCTTTTGTGGGGGACGGCGATGGAGATCTCCAGGAACAAGCAGGAATAAGTCCTCACATATGGGTACGTCGGTACCGACGGAGCCCGTGCGGGAAAGCTCCCCAGCTTCTTAGAATAGAAGCTTTTGGGACCTCCCACTGCACATGCGCACTGCCTTCCCGCCTTCCTGAACAGCTCTCCTCAGTTTCTCTTTTTCCGCGGAGCCAGCAGGTCGTGTTCCTGTCACCGCTGAAGAAATTGTTATTTTATTTGTTTCTTTAGACCGCGTACCTGCCTTCCCCATACCGATACCGGTATCGCCGGTCTTTTCTTTCTTTCTTTAAAAATTATAATTCTTTTTTCTTATTTTTTAGCTTTTTGGTCACTTCTGAGAGGCCTCTCGGCCTACTCAATTTCTCCTCATGGAGAAGCCAGCCCCTGGATTTAAGAAGTGTACCAAATGTAATGCTGTTATTTCAGTCACAGACACCCATGAATGGTGTCTGAAATGTTTGGGGCCTGACCATTCCATACCGGACTGCCCATCTTGCTCCCACATGTCCAAACGTGGGCTGCAGAACCGGGCCAACAAATTCCATGTGCTGTTTGCTTCAGAGAATACAGCATCACAGTCATCCAGGTCTTCTTCTCCGGATGGATCTCAGGTAACCAAACCTTCTGTGGGCAAGTCCTCAAAGAGCAAATCTCCTTCAAAGCATCGAGAGGCTCTTAGCTTAGAACTTGAGGACCCTGCCCCAGCCAAACAACCCCGGCGGGAAGTCCAACTTCCAAAAACGCCAATTCAGGGGTCTCAGGTTGATATCGATGCTACGGCCTCGACAGATCACCTGTTAGCCTGCTCTGGGGTACCGGGTCACTCCGGTACCGACATCCAGGCAGCTATGGCGTCCATGGGCGATACTGTACAGTCCATGCAGCAGGCCGTCATGGCTTTCATTAAAGCTGCAACGCCATCGGTTCCGCTTTCAGCGGTTCCGGGCCCGATACCGGTATCGTCCGCCATGCCGGTATCGAGGCCGTCCACCTCTAAACGCAAGTCGGTACCGTATGGGCTTTCGCTCCATACCGGTTCCATACCCGATACGCCCGATATCGATACCGATCGGTACGCGTATCGTGCGTTAGAGGAAAGCACCGATTCCTCTGAGGATTTTCACTCCTCTGATGATTCTGCTGAGTTTTCACTCAACTTACCTGAGGAGCCCTCTTCTCCTAAAAGGAGAATGTCCCCTCCAGAGGATTTGTCCTTCCAGGACTTTGTTTTAGATATGGCTACAGCCCTTTCTATTACCACATCCTCTGAAAAGGAACCCAGATCCAAAAAACTGGATATTTTGGGATACTCAAAGGCCCCTAAGGAGGCAGTTACCCTGCCTATCCATGAAATCCTTCAAGAACAACTGATGGATTTCTGGGAAAATCCTTTGACTTTGTCTCCTTATTCCCGTAGGTTGGACACCATGTATAGGGTCCCTCCTTCTCCTGGTTTCCAAAAGACTCAATTGCCCCACCACTCTATTGTGGTGAAGTCTGCAATGAAGAAGATTAGGAGTACCAAAAGGCACTCTTCCACCCCTCCAGGACGGGAATGTAAGACTTTGGACTCTTTTGGTAGGAAAATTTTCCAGGCTAGTATGCTTATAGCCAGGATTAATTCCTACAGTCTCTATATGGGCATGTTCCTGGAGGAACTTGCCAAAAAGGTGCGGCATTTTGCCCCCTTTATCCCTGAGGATAAAAAGCAGGGATTCCTTTCCCTAGTGAAACAACTCTTAGAGGTTTCTAAGTTCTCTAATAGGGCAGCATATGATTCCTTTGAGGGAGCCAGTAGGGCTTCGGGCATTGCTATTGCAGCCCGACGTCTTGCTTGGCTCCAGGCCTCTGATCTGGAACCTTGGGTTCTAGATGGCTTACGGAATCTGCCCTGTACAGGTGAGAACTTATTTGGGGAAGAGTGGCAAATCAAAGCCACCCAGATGGATGCTGAAAATGCCACCTTGGAAAGACTTTCAAAGTCCACTTCAATTCCTACTAAGAAAAAGTCTTTTAAAAGGCCTTACTATAAGAAGGCCAGAGTTGCTTCAAATACTGGCCAGCAGTCTTCTCAACCTCGCTATACTGCTAAGCGTCAGCAATCCAAACAAGCACGAGCTAAGCCTGCAGCAGCTACTGTAGCTCAGCAGGCTCCAACCCCTCAGGGGTTTTGACTTGCTCCTAGGGAACTTGCCACTTCTGGTTCTAACACAACCAGAACCTCTCACCATACCCGGAAGGTTGGTTCACTTTGCTCCCAGATGGGAACAAATCACAACAGAACAATGGACCCTCTCTATCATTCGAGAGGGTTACAAACTTCATTTCTCCAGCCTTCCTCCCCATCATATGGTGAGACCATTCAATTCTCCCCCATCTCTCCTAACCCTGTTGGGTCAAGAGGTTTCCTCTCTTCTTGCCCAAGGGGCCATAGAAGAGGTTCCTCTTCCTCAACAAGGGTCCGGTTTCTACTCCCCTTATTTTCTCATTCCAAAGAAGACAGGGGGATTCAGACCAATCCTAGATCTGAGAGAATTGAACAAATTTCTCTTCAAGGAGAAATTCAAAATGCTGTCTCTCGGCATTCTCCTTCCTTACCTCCAGGGTCAGGACTGGCTTTGTTCTCTAGACCTACAGGATGCGTATACACATATACTCATCCATCCATCCCACAGAAAGTATCTTCGCTTTCTGTTTCAGGGAAAACATTTCCAATACAGAGTACTCCCCTTCGGTCTAGCCTCTGCTCCAAGAGTATTCACAAAATGCATGGCAGTCGTAGCCGCATTTCTAAGAGGCATGGGAATCTTTGTCTTCCCATATCTGGACGACTGGCTCATCCGAGCTCCAACTCAGTCACAGGCCCAGATTTCCCTGGACCACACAAGGAGCCTTTTGCAGTATCTGGGACTGGTAGTAAACCTTCCCAAGTCCCAACTCATCCCTACTCAATCTCTAGAATTCATAGGGGCCCAGTTGGACACCATCACTGCAAGGGCCTACCTTCCACATGTTCGAGGCCAGCGCCTCCTGAGTTTGGCCTCCCAAGCTCAGTCCAGCACTCACTTGACAGCCAGGGAAATGCTACGCCTACTGGGTCATATGGCCTCCACAGTGCATGTGGTGCCCTATGCTCGTCTTCATATGAGAGCAGCTCAATGGACCCTGGCCACTCAGTGGACTCAGGCGTCAGGAGCGCTCTCAGACCAAATACAAACCTCCGATCGTCTGTTTTGGTCCCTCCACTGGTGGACTTCCACCAAGAATCTGTTGTTGGGGGCTCCATTTCAACCATTGCTACCCCAAGCAACCCTCACAACAGATGCCTCCCAAACAGGGTGGGGAGCCCATCTGCAAACTCTCTCCACTCAGGGCACTTGGTCTCTACAGGAGACCACCCTTCATATCAATCTTCTGGAACTGCGAGCAATTTACCTTGCCCTCAAGGTCTTCCACTCCCTCCTAGCCAACCTCACTGTCCTAGTTCAGACGGACAATCAGGTGGCCATGTTTTACATAAACAAACAAGGAGGGACGGGCTCTCTGTCGCTTTGCAACGAAGCTCTAAGACTATGGGCCTTCGCCAGAGAGCATCAGATTCACCTGCTAGCAGTGTATCTCCCAGGAGTTCAAAACTCTCGGGCAGACAGGCTCAGTCGAGTTCTGCTGCCACACGAATGGTCCCTACATTTGGACCAAATAAACCGAATCTTTCAGGAATGGGGGACCCCGGACATAGACCTCTTTGCAAGTCCGTGGAATGCCAAACTTCCCCGGTTCTGTTCCAGAACTCCGTGTCAGGGAGCTCAGGCTACGGACGCCTTTCTCCTGAATTGGAGTCAGGCATTCCTATATGCCTTTCCACCCATTCCTTTGATTCCCAAGACTCTGTTCAAACTCCAGAGGGATCATGGAACTATGATCCTCATAGCTCCACGCTGGCCACGCCAAGTGTGGTTCCCTCTACTTCTACAGCTCTCCCAGGGATCCTACTTGGATCTGGGAGCTGCGCCAGACCTCCTGTCTCAGGAGGAGGGGACTTTGTGGCACCCAAACCCCAAATCCCTTCACCTCAGTGCTTGGTTACTGAAGGCTTAAGCCTTCAAGACTTTCATCTTTCCCAACCAGTGAAAGATATCCTTTCTGCCTCTAGGAAACCCTCTACCAGGCGTTCCTATGCTTTCAAATGGAAACGTTTTTCCATTTGGTGTGCTCAGCAGGGTCTTGACCCTCTGGCACTTCCTTTGAATTCTCTTCTTGATTATCTCCTGCATCTATCCAATGCAGGCCTCAAGACGAATTCGGTAAGAGTCCATTTAAGTGCTATTGCAGCATCCTTGAAACATATAAATGGACAACCTATCTCCTCTCATCCTCTTGTTGCAAGATTCATGAGAGGCCTGACTCTCACTAAACCTCCCATCAGACCACCCCCGGTCGCATGGGATTTGAATCTAGTGCTCGGTCAACTTATGAAGCCACCTTTTGAGCCAATGTTTTCCACCTCCTTGAAATTTCTTTCCTGGAAGGTCATCTTCCTCATTGCAGTCACTTCGGCTCGCCGCATCAGTGAGCTGCAGGCTTTAGTGGCTAATCCACCTTACACAAGATTTCATCATGATAAGGTGGTCCTTAGGACGAATCCCCACTTTATGCCTAAAGTGGTCTCGCCTTTTCATCTTAATCAAGAGGTATATCTACCTGTCTTTTTTCCAGCTCCTCATGCATCCAATGCAGAGAGGAACCTTCATACTCTGGATTGTAAAAGAGCTCTCGCTTTTTATCTTAATAGGACTCAGCCACATCGAAAGTCTTCTCAACTTTTTGTGGCCTTTGATCCTTCCCATTTGGGACTTCCAGTCTCCAAGCGTACACTTTCCAATTGGATTGCTCAGTGTATTTCTTTTGCTTACCAGAGCAAAAACATTTCTCTGGAAGGCCATGTCACTGCTCACAATGTGAGGGCCATGGCAACTTCTATGGCTCATCTGCACTCTGTTTCCATAGATCAGATCTGTCGAGCCGCTACCTGGGCCTCGGTTCATACCTTCACAGCCCATTACTGTTTGGACAAGGACTCCCGCCGGGATGCCTTGTTTGGCCAGGCTGTCCTCAAGCACCTGTTCCATTCCTAAACAACTCCTGCCCACCTTCCCAGAATGGATGCCTGAGATCCATACGAAGATGGCGAACCTTTACAGGGGATCCCATGCATCTAAGCTAGGGAGTCCCCATATGTGAGGACTTATTCCTGCTTGTTCCTGGAGATAGCACAGTTACTTACCTGTAACAGGTGATCTCTGGGAACAGCAGGAATTAGTCCTCACAACCCACCCACCTCCCCTAGGAGTTGTATCTTTTATCTATCTATCTTCCTGTCCTCTCTCTGTTGACTCAGCTATAAACTCGAAACTGAGGAGAGCTGTTCAGGAAGGCGGGAAGGCAGTGCGCATGTGCAGTGGGAGGTCCCAAAAGCTTCTATTCTAAGAAGCTGGGGAGCTTTCCCGCACGGGCTCCGTCGGTACCGACGTACCCATATGTGAGGACTAATTCCTGCTGTTCCCAGAGATCACCTGTTACAGGTAAGTAACTGTGCTTTATTGGAGGAATGTCTGGTTGATCTGTTGTGGGATGGGCGAGGCAGTAGGGGGTGGAGTGAGGTGTTCCGTGTTTGGTGGATAGTCTTGTGGATGAGTAGGATAGCTTTGTACTTGATTCTTGCTTGTATTGGAAGGAAGTGGAGGTCTCTTAGGATTGGGGTGATGTGATCCCGTTTTTTTTGCATTCTGAATAATCCTTGCTGTAGTATTTAAGGCAGTTCGGAGGGGGTTGGTGTGTGAGGCAGGAAGTCCATGGTAGATTTTGTTGCAGAAATCCAGATGAGGGAGTGTCACAGCTTGCATTACTGTCCTGAAGTCATGAGGTTCTAGGAGGGGTCGGAGGCGTTTAACAGTTTTAGCTTTGTGGAATATCGTCCCAGCGGTTTTGTTGATTTGTTGTTTAAAGGTGAGAGCTTGGTCAATGATGACGCCTAGATATCTTATTTGGGGCTGGATTTGGATTTGCGTGGTTCCCATGTTGAGGTGGGTAGGTGGTTTGAAGTCGGGTTCTTTTGTCACTATAAGGGCTTCGGTTTTCTTTATGTTGATGGATAGATTGTTCTCCTGTAGCCAGTTGGCCACGTCGGTGAAGCATGCTGATAGCTGGTCGTTTTTTGGGTTGGTAGTTGTAATTGGTGCGTAGAGCATTATGTCGTCTGCGTATATATGGGGAAGTTGATGCTGTGGGTGCGTATGATTGAGCATAGCGGACGGAGATATATATTGAACAACATGGCTGATAGGGTGGATCCTTGGGGTACTCCTTGAAGTTGTTGGTAGGGGGGCGAGGTTGTGGAGAAGGTGCGGATCCGTTGCTGTCTGTTGGTTAAATAGGATCTGAACCATTGGAGTACAGTGTCTTTGATTCCAATTGATTGTAGTCTGCGTATGAGGATTTCGTGGGAGATTGTGTCAAAGGCTGCTGATACATCTAGGAAGATCAGGATGTATTTAGGCTGGAAGCTGAGGCTATCTGTCTCGGCCATTGCTTCCCGTGTCTTTTTACCACAGAGACATTTTTTATGGTATAAAGGACACCAGATACCTTAATTTTTTTCCCCAGACATATGCAATTTCGCTATATTTGGGGTTGTTGGGGTGCGAGTGACGTTTTTAGCGTTTGAGGAGTTAAAAAAAAAAAAAAAAGATTTAATTAGTAGTTTTTGGGTTCAGGGTTGCTTTCTTATATTGTTGGGTATTACTTTCTGTTTTATTTGGTCTATTGTTTGGGATATATAAAAAAAAAGGACTTACTTTTGATTTGCTTTCTTTTATCTTGATTGCGTTACCGTGTCGCTTATCTGATGCCTTCTCGCCCACAGTGTTTGGTGTCTGGGGCGCATAGAGGCACAGTATCAGAAGCGGGAGTCTGTAGAAGCTGCACTTCTGAATCCTCCAACATGGAGCAGGTGATTCAAGATAAAGCTGGAGAAGGAGTTCAAGGTCTTTCTAGTGCAGTAGAAGGGATCTTTCCCCTACAGTCCCCAAACACGCCCATGCTGGATAGCCCGCAAGATACGTTGGCAGGGGCAACCCTTGGGGTTTTTTCCCCAGATTTTGTACTGGTAATGCATCAGGCTTATTGCTTAAGGCAGCAGGCGGCAGTCTTAGATCCCTCGGTGGGGGGGGGACAGGACCGCTGGCCGACTCGGATAAGGTTGGAAGTGGTCTGGGGAGGGGACCTCTTAAGAGGCTTAGACCGATGCAGGATCAGCCTGTGGGTTCGGACTGGTTAGAAGGAGAGGATTTGGAGATGAGCTGGAATCTGGTTTGGAAGAGCTTGAGGAAGGTGAGATACAGGAGCCTGAGGATCAGGCTAGGATTATAAGTTTTTTGAAGAAAGGAGCTAACGGCACACATTACAGAGTCGCTCCAGGCTCTCAACCTGTCTTCAGTTCAACCAGCGGAGGAAGAGGGGCTTGAAGATCCCCTCATTCAGGCGGTGTGCAATACACAGGCGGTATTTCCCGTTCACCGAGTAGTTATTCAGAATGGTATTTGCCAGAGTCTGGATTGATTCCTAAAAGCTGTGGCTCGTTTACGGCCTTCCCGAAGATTGATTTCTCCTCCGTGGGATCTCAACTTAGTCCTTGGAGCGCTGACGAGAGAACCTTGTGAGCCGTTGCATTTGGCTTTCACTCAAGGATTTGATTTTAAAAAACACTATTTTTGGTAGCCATTTGTTCTGCACGAAGAATTTCGGAGTTACAAGCGTTGTCTTGTCAGGAACCATTTCTTTCCTTCACTAGGGAAAAGGTGGTGTTGCGCCCAATCCAGTCATTTCTGCGTAAGGTGGTCTTGCCGTTTCATATGAATCAATCAGTTTCTCTACCAGTATTAGGTATGTTAGGAGAGGACGCATCAGACCGCAGTTTGTGGTTACTGGATATCAAGAGGGTTCTACGACGCTACTTGAAAGTGTCGCAATCCTTTCGCAAGTCAGAACGCTTATTTGTTCTCTTTGGGGGGCCCACGTAAAGGAGAAGCGGCAGCCAAAGCTTCAATTGGAGTCCGGGAAGTGATAGCGTCGGCGTATATTTTGCAAGGACGTCAGGTGCCCGAAGGTTTGCGGGCTCACTCTACCAGGGCGCAAGCGGCTTCATGGGCAGAACATAGTTTGGTTCCGCCAATAGAAATTTGTAGGGCGGCCACATGGTCATCCTTACATACATTCAGTAAGCACTATCGACTGGATGTTCAGGCGGTGAAAGATGCCTGTTTCGGGGCTGCGGTTTTGCGGTCCAGTTGGAAGGGTCCCTCCCAATAGTTTACTGCTCTGTTACATCCCAGAGGTGAGGGACTGAACTGGAGGGATGATAAGGAAAGAGAAATTAGACTGACTTTCTAATTGTTGTTCCTTGAGGAACTCCAGTTCAGTCCTGATTTCCCATCCAGGGATTTCTCAGTTTTCGACAGGGGCAGATTATTGGGGGGGGGGGATTAGGACAACATGCTGCAGATGATGGTCCACCGCATAGAGTGGATATCTGTATTCTTTCTGTTCTTTCTTTTTTCTATACTGTTTTGTCTTTAAAGAGAGGGCAGGAGAAGTTATCCTCTTAGTTAAGGGGGATTTAGAAAACTTGTTTGAGTTTAATTGGTTAAAGTTAATACTATAGCTACTTATTTGTTGCTCCTTTGAGTCTGCTTTGTCAATAGGTCACTGGTGGGAGAGGCAAGCAGGATACATCCAGTGATGTCACGGTTTTGACATGCCCAGTCTCCATGCTGCAGGAGGAGGTTCACTACCCAGAGCTGAGGGACTGAACTGGAGTTCCTCAACGAACAACAATTAGCAGGTAAGTCTAATTTCTCTTTTTTGATTGTTTAATTGAACTGATTTGAAATATTGCTATTGAGGTGGGTGTCATAGCTGTTTACAACATTCAATGTGATGATAAAACTGACAAAAAAAGGGAAGGGCAAAACCAAGACCAAAAGACTGCACAGTTAGGATGGGAAGTAGTAGAACAGTTCTCCATGAACAAACAGATAAATCCTCACATCTGGGTGATGTTGCCGATGGTGCCTGCACAAGAACTCTCTCAGCTCTACTATTCTAGAAACTTATAGAAGGCTCACTGCGCATGCGCACTTCTTCCTGCCTGTTGTGGCACCTGCGGAACTCAGGCTTGCATTTTCCATGGAGCCCAAAAGATTTTCATACTGTGATTTATCTCTCATGGTCACTCAGTGAATTTTTTCTTTTTAACATTTTGTCTTGAATTTGGTGGTAATCATTCTGATGCTGATGCTTTTTTCCTTTAATGTATTCTTAGTCATTTTCAGCCATTTTTCAAGTTTCCCTTATATTCCTTCAGTACCGCTTAGGCTTCAGATGTGTCCAGCTGTGAAATGACTTTTATTTAATTTTTTTCCATAGTTGAGACCTTTGATTTCACAGCAGCTATTTTTTTGCCCATTATGTCATAGAAATGGGCCTGTGGTTTCACAAAGTGCACTAACTTTGCCTGTAGTGTCTGGAGACTGACCATAATGTCTCTGTTCATTCATCTTACAGATGACAGAGGGGTCTTTCGTGTCACCAGTAAAAGCACACACACCTTAGGTGCTAAGACCCACTGACCCATCGGCATCAGTCACTTTGGACTCAGGAGCTGCGTTGGATGCTGGCGGAGCATTGGGGCGTGCTTGAGCTCTCTTAGAACCAAGCCACCAATAAGATGTCCAGGGATTGGTCACCTACCAGTTCCATCCTGAAGGAGGATTCTTCCTCAACTGCATTGGCATAGAAGACTAACAGTGGTGAGCATCATGCAGAGACTGATGTGTAGTGTCATTGGAGTTCGTCAGAGCACAATTTTGAGATCACAGAGGACTCGTAACCAAATCCTGAAGCTGCGATAGCTCAACGTCCATTGCATCAGTGGAGCAATTCCAGACTCCAAGGATCTGTAACCAGCCAGCTAATTCACTTTCAAAGGTACCAGGGATATTGACTGATTCTGCTGAGTCCTATATGGCTTTGTTAGCGGCAGCCCTCGAGGAGCACTTGACGAAGAGGATGGAGAAGAAGCACATGCAGACACTTTGAGGTCTTTGCTCCAACGCCTCCCAAGAAGCAGCATAAAGCCAAAGATCTGATTCCTGATACCCTGAAGCTGCCTGCGGTAGATGTCATTGTAGAGATTAAAAAGGGCCTAGACACTAACTGATGCCTGGCCAATATCAGTATTAAGTGCTTCAAGGAAGGCATCATCCCCCAAAGCTGGCTGGCTGCACTGTGATTTCTGGAGGAGATCTGATCTCTCAGGGTCTTGAAAACCGGTCCAAGAAGAGACTTGCATGTCTAGAGTTCCTCTCTGAGTTTGGTTCTGAGTACTCAATCGTAGTCCTGGGAAACGAACAATGATTGCGTACTTCTTGGAGGAGAGCCCCCCAGAATTACTGCTGGACTCCTTTCCATGACACAAGCATCATAAGTCACTTCCTGAAGATATAACCTTCCATGATTTTGTCAGGGATCTGACTAAAGCCATACCATTTTAACTTGGATATGGAAGAGGAACCCAGGGCAGAAGAGTTTGAAATCCTCCAATATCCTGATCCCCCTATGGAAGCAGCGCCAGTGCCTGTAAACCGCATTCTTCAGAGGCTACAGATGAGCATTTCAGAGGGACCCCCCACCCCGTACTATTTTTCAGTAAAAAGGTTGACTGTAGAATCCAGAAAGCTGCTGAATTCAAGAAACTCCAGCATCCTCGCCATTCCATAGTAGTCAAAACTTCCTTCAAAGGTGCTAAACGTTCCAGGTTACACACCTCTGCACTCCCAGGAAGACAGGCTCAGACACTAGATACTTTTGGTAGGAAATTTTATCAGAACTCCATTCTCTTCCCGCATAGCATCCTTCCAGCTCTGCATGGGCATGCATTTTTAAAATACTATGTGTGGCATAGAGGAATATGAGAGCTGCTTTCTTCAAGAGTAGTGGCATTCTGTTTCCTAATGGGTCAAGGGAAGGACTGCATAAAGTACATGGTCCGAGTGACTTATATTTTTGATTTAGGGCTTCTGCCATTAGTATTGGTACCTAGAGACTCATGTTTCTCTGGGCCTCTGGCTTACAAACTAGTATGCAGGAACAGTTCACCAGTATGGCCATGCTGTTGCATGGATCTTCTTTGGAAACAAGATGCAGAAGGTTGCTATCGTAAGCAGCACAATGACACTTTGAAAGCCCTCTCTCCAGGCCCAGTTCTGAATCAGCTTCCTCTTCCAGGATATTTCAGAGCAGAGGGCATAGAAGGGTCTACTACTCTTGCAGGCATAGATATCTCCAGGAACAAGCAGGAATGAGTCTTCACATGTGGGAGACGTCGCCGATGGAACCCGCACGGGAATGCTCCCCAGCATCCAAACACAAAGCCTTTGGGAGCACCCCTCGCGCCTGCGCGGTGGCTTCCCGCCCTTCCTACTGCCTCTCCCCAGTTTTTCGTTTCCCGCGTTGCAAGCAGGACGTTCCTCCTGCTACCGCAGAAACTTTTTTTCTTTCATTTTCCTTTTCCTTGTTTCTTGTGGTCGCGGCCTCTTTTCCCGCCGACACGGGCACCACCGGTGCTTTTTCTTCTTTTAATCACTTGAGGGAACTTCTTTCCCTCTGGTCCTTCTGAGGCCTACCGGGTTTTCCAGCATGGAGCCTTCTTCCCCTAAGAAGTGCCCTCACTGTGGAGACTTCGTTTTTTACTTAGACTCCAATGCCTGGTGCCTCTCCTGTTTGGGCCCTGATCCTTTTTCCCCCGGTCCTCCGGGCTTCAGTATCGGGAGAAGACCTTCCCTTTTTCGGGTGTCCCTCGATGACGTCTTTCCTCCTAAGGTGCGGTCATCGGTTTTCTCTTCTCTCCAGGATCAGGTAACCACACAACAGTCTGTTAAAACTAGCCAAGTCTTGAGGGGTGAGTCTCATGCGCGGCATGACGGCGGCTCTGGCCTCCCCCTCAAGTCCTCCTTGGCAAATAAAACCCGGCGGGAGTCTTCGGGCTCCAGAGCATCCGCGGGGTTTCGGGTTGTTCCTGGGGTTCGCTCCTCACAGAACATTCCCGAGCCATGCTCGAGGGTGGTATCCGCTTCGAGCGGTGCCGATTCCCCGGCATCGGCATCGAGTGTTCCACTCTTCGCCAGGGATCGTCAGCTGGTGTCCTCGGCACCTCCAGGGCCGATCGACTCGACCCAGTCTGACTTTCCTGCATCCCAGCCATGCGCGGAGGTGGTGCCCGCCTCGGGCGGTACCGATCCCTCGACGTCGGTGTCGAGTGTTTCACTCTTCACCGGGGATCGTCAGCTGGTGTCCTCGGCACCTTCGGGGCCGATCGTCCCGACCCAGTCTGGCGTTTCTACATCCCAGCCATGCGCGGAGGTGGTACCCACTTCGGGCAGTACCGATTCCTCGGCGTCGGTGTCGAGTGTCTCACTCTTCGCCGGGGATCATCATCTGGTGCCCTCGGTACCTTCGGGGCCGATCGATTCGGCCCAGACTGGCTTTCCTGCATCCCAGTCCTGCGCGGGGGTGGTACCGGCTTTGAGCAGCACCGCCTCCCCGGCGCCGGCATCGGTGTCAAGTGCTCCACTCCTCACCAGGGATCACCACCTGTCTCCCCCGGTACCTTCAGGACCTATCGATCTGTCCCGGACGGGCGATCCCCCGGCATCGATGCGGACGTCGAGTGCTCCGCTCGTCGCTAGAAGGGGGGCCTCGGGGACGTCGATTGATTCGACCCAGCCGGGTTTTACGTCGTCCCGGCCAACAGCGGGGTTGGTTCCGGCGTCCAGAAGCGCCGATGCCATGGCATCGGCGCCAGAGTTGTGCGCTTCACTCCCCGCCGGGGCTCGTCGTCGGGTTACCTGGGTACCCTCGGGGCTGGTTAGTAAGCCCCAGAGGGGTTTTCCTCTCGGTAAGACAGGCTCGAGAGGGGTCCCGCCGTCTAGCGGTGCCTATCTCCCGCCGTCGTCGCTGGTGTCGGGTGTCGCCCCCTTCACCGAGCTTCGTCCTCGGGGGTCCTCGATGCCTGCGGCACCGATCGATGCGATTCCGATTCGCTTTCCGGGTTCGGCATCGCCGGCACCACCACCGCCGCCAGGGCCCTCTAGGAGGGGGTCGGTCTCCTCACTCGGTTCGATGCCCTGTCTCGAATCGATACCCAGCCTAGAAGGCTTGGTTACGACACGTTTCGGGCGACACAGTGCAGAGATTACTAACCACTGCTCTCCGGTTGCCTCGGAACCACTTCAACAGCCGGGGGCAGTGCCGTCCCTGAGGCCGGGGTCGGGGCCGAGGCCGATTCCTGCGGTTCCATCGGTGCCATCGACCCCGTCGATGCCTAGCTTGGAATCAATTCCCAGAACCGAAGACGCAGTACTAACTGCCTCGAATCGGGACTGTTGGTGTCCTCCTCTGTCCAGTGGGCACCAGTCCGCTAGGCCTTCTGGTGTCCAGGACGCACCTTCCCCCTTTGCCTCCCCCGGAATAGCCCCTCTGGGAGAGCCGTCTTTTCAGGATTTTCTCCTTGACATGGCGGACTTGCTTGCCATTCCTATCCTGGGTCCTTCCCTGAGTCCAGGTCCTGCGGAACAGGCAGCCGTAATGCTTCCTCTACACCCTTCCCTGCAGGATCTTCTGCTGGGGGTTTGGCGGTCGCCTTTGAGGGTTCCTGCACCGTCTACAGCCATGCATGCTCAGTATCGGGTGCCCCCCTCCCCGGGTTTTCAGGAGCACCAGCTTCCACATCATTCCATTGTGGTGGAATCGGCGCTGCGGAAGGTCGGAAGTAAGAAGAAGCATTCTTCTCGCCCTCCAGGTCGTGCCTCTAAAGCGCTGGATACCTTTGGGCGTCAGACCTTCCAAACGTCCATGTTGGCTTCCAGAATTATTTCATATATGTTTTATATGAGCCTGACACTCTGGGAGGTCACCGAGAGATTATCTCTCTTGTCTCCCTTTTTGTCTGCAACTAAGGCCTCTGAATATTCCTTGCTTCTTTATCATTGCAGGAATATCTCTGGGTTCCTTTCTCGTGCTTCTCTAGACTCCTTTCAGTCTGTTAGCAGGTCCTCTGCTATTGCCATTGGAGCGCGTCGTACAGCCTGGCTGCAGGCGTCCGACTTGTGTAGATGGGCACAACATAATCTGGGTAATTCTCCGTGTGCTGGAGAAAACCTCTTCAATAGCGAAGCGTTACGTCAGGTTGCTCAGTGCTCCGCTGACCTTCCTAGCACTGGAAGCCATCCTATGTCCTCTCTTCCCCCCGGGGGTGGGAAATGTCCTGCCAGACCTTCTTTCCTGAGGAAGAGAAAGTTTCAGCCGTCCGCCAACCCGCCAGGTGCGCCCAAGCAAGGGATGTCTCACTCCGGTCGGCGGTTCCCGGGCCTGCGCCAGGATGCTCATACCAAGCAGCTTTAGGCTCTTGTATGCGGCGGCCTACGATTAACTTCTCTACCGGAAGTTCATTCTTCTAGCTCTACACTGGGGTTCGTTTTCAGTATGGATGCTTGTCCGGGGGTTACGGTATTCCCTCTTCCTTGTTGGAAGAGGGAGATCACCGCTATTCCATGATAGTTGTGGCCCCAGGGACTTCTATCCTTCAACTGACTTACCCTTAGGTATGTCCCTCGAACCCTTCTCTTCCAGGGTTCCCCTGCTTGAGCAGATGCCATACCGAAATTTCTTCTTCCAGTGTAGACCTTTCCCCTTGTTCTTTGTCAATTACTGTGCGTGCAGGAGTCACCAAGAGTGCTTACTGCTTCTGCCAGATGCTCTGCTACCTGGCGTATTGACACTCCCCGCAGGTTTCGTTCTAGCTTCTGGGATGTGGCGACGTCTCTGACTCCTGTCAGTTTTCCCCCGCCTCCTGCACGCTGCCCTCTGCAATCTTCAGAGCAGCTTCCCATAAGGCAGGGACCCTTGTCTCTGAGGGTTTTTACCATATGAGGGAATGGACTTCTTAGTCTCACTCCATGGCTATCGATGACTATACCCTCTTGTCTCCTGTTTTGGGCGGGGGACAAGTTTTTTTCTGCGTGCCTGCCATGGGGACACATCCAAGGCCTACACCCCCGATGTGCCCTTCACGCAACCGTACTGTTAATCTCGCTGATCTGCCACTGCACCACAGACATAGATCCCCCCCTTTTGTTTTTCTTGGATGGATCTTTCCCGCCACCTTCCCAGGTGGGCGTTCTTCTGTGGATCAGTGGCAGGTCCGACTTATCAGTATTATACTCCTGTATGTATGTTCCTCGGCATACATGTTTTAGTACCTGGGTGGGCGCTCTCCCTGCCCTACTTACCTAGATATATATTTGATATTTATCTGTATCGGTAGGTGCCTTTTGGGAGATGTCCACAGCACCCTGTGTATTACCGTCTATCTCCCTATTGCAGGTACTTACGTTACCCCTTATGGGGTCCGACCAGTCCGCTTGCCTATTTCCTTACGGCTCGATATCTGGGACCGGTTATACTCAACTTGCTGCTGTGAAGTCAACAGCTTCTATTTTTTTTTTTTTGTTTGTTATGCACCTCTTCTGGAGGTTCAGGCCCTATGTCTTCCTTTTCTCAGCTAGGGCAGATAGTGTACTCTTCGGTTCCGGGGTACGCCCCTGTTCTCCTCCGGACTGGGCTCTCCAGATCGGCCAGTCTTCTACTCCTAGCCCTCAGGGTTAGGGACTCTGCTCCTGAAGGAGTGCTCAGCTTTTCGCATAAAGCTTCCTTGAAGACCTGCCGTTCTTCTCCTGCACCAGTTGACACCTGGGTCTCCTGCCCTTCCGGATTTGGAACTTCCCCCTCACTGCTGTGAAGTTCCCTCGAAGACTTCGCTACTGAGTCTACAGTACCTTCCATCACAGTTCTCTTTCCTACGATCCGGTAGGTAAGCTCTATGTGGTACTAGTTCATTAAATACTTAATGATACTGACTTGCATTCTAAAGACTACTCTCCTCATGTAGTCTTTGGTTTTGCTGTTCCTCTGGAACCTTTTTTTCTTCTCAACTCCTACCCCCCATCCCTCAGGGGATGCCGGGGATCCAGGTTGGGAAAATGCCGTCCTGCCAGGGCTTTGCATTTTATGGGATCTCCTCCGGCACCCTCAGCTAGGGAGTCCCCACATGTGAAGACTCATTCCTGCTTGTTCCTGGAGATAGCACAGTTACTTACCTGTAACAGGTGATCTCCGGAACAGCAGGAATTAGTCTTCACAACCCGCCCACCTCCCCTAGGAGTTGTATCTCTCTATTCTTCCTCTTCCTCTCCTTCTCTCTCAGCTATGAACTCAACTGGGGAGAGGCAGTAGGAAGGGCAGGAAGCCACCGCGCAGGCGCGAGGGGTGCTCCCAAAGGCTTTGTGTTTGGATGCTGGGGAGCATTCCCGTGCGGGCTCCGTCGGCGACGTCTCCCACGTGTGAAGACTAATTCCTGCTGTTCCGGAGATCACCTGTTACAGGTAAGTCACTGTGCTATCTCCTTCGCTCCACTCTTCCCAAACCAAACAGACCTCTTATGCCTGTCGAATGCAACAGAGGTCTCCCAGAACCAAATTGGCTCCCATGTCAAAACCTGGAGTGGGTGTTTGACTGGCTCCTTGTGAACATAGCTGATCTACATGTGCGCCATAGCAACTAAAAAATCAGACCCGGCGCTTGGGGCTCAGGCCAATGCCGTCTGCCTATGGGGATCCCCATCTCCCGTGGGGAGAAGTATTACAAAGAGCTGTGATCATGGTCAGGGCTGATAGTCTGCCCTAGCATGCAAAAAAAGGATTAGTGTCTTGATTTTATCAGAGTGCTTATCTTGTAAGGAATGCAGAATGCAAATGAGTTGTTCCATGTAGAGCTAATGGATTCCACTTTCCATACTGGTGCCTTCCATGAATATCCTTTAGAAAAAAAATCCTTTAGAAAGCAGATTAAAATATACTATACAATCTGTTAGCTCAGAATTAGCTGTTTTCATCTTTTAAAGTTATTTATTTTATACGATACCTGGGCGTTACAATAGACCAACATCTCAACTTCAAAGAACACATAAAGAATCCCACCAAGTCCATCTACAATAAAATACGGACACTAAGACATCTAAGACCTCTATTAGCCCCAGAAGACTTCAGAACTATATTCCAGTCACTTGTAACGCCACACTTCGATTATGCAAACATCATCCTACACGGTCTCCCTAAGAGCACCCTCAATCCACTGCAGAAGGCGATGAATGCAGCAGCCTGCTTTCTCTGTGGCATTTCCAGAAAAGAGCACATCACGCCCATACTTATGGAACTACACTGGCTACCGTTACAATGCAGGATTACCTACAAGGTCTTACTCCTTGCATTTAAAGCAATTAACAGGCTAGCCCCCTCATCCCTCACTGCACTCCTGACCATTACCCCTACAAACAGGCTAAGAAGGTCAGCAGCTGCCAATATGCTGTCTATACCACCTGAGTCCACTAAATGTACTCAAACAACTAGAAATAGAGCCTTTACATTCTCCCACCTCATATATGTGCAATTGTTGACCTCACAGTTCAGAAAAGCCCTTAAACACCACTTATTCTGCCTTCACTTCATCCACCCTAACCTAACACAATCACTGCCAGCACCTCACCTCACCCACTCAGCCTCTGACACTCCAGCAACTTAACCCCTAACTACACACATAACAGACCTGCCTTCAGACATACTCATAGCAAGTATAGATTACAAGCCTCTTGCCTTACGATTCCAATGTGCATTATAAACTGTAAATAGTTTTACAACCACCATTGTTGATTTGTATATAGTTACCCTTGTTTCAGTCCCAAGTTGCAATCCCTGTTTCAATGTAAGTAAAAGATCCTCTGTTCTGATGCAAAATCTTTATTTGTAAACCGCACTGATACCAAATAGCGCGGTATATAAGAACTATAAATAAATAAATTTATTAGAATTTTCAGATCATTGAAATGATATTTTCATCTTAATACAATAGTTGTTCCTCAGAGACAGCTTGCAATAAGGTGGAAATGAGCGCTTCACATGGTGCTGTCTTTCTTAATATAAGTTTTGTATGTGGATGGGGGTGTTTTTTTTTGTGATTGGTTGACTTTTGAATCCATGTTTTTTTTAATGTCTCCATACAGTGCTGCATACTCCTCATAGTGCTATACAGATGATTAGTAGTAGTATTTCTCCAGGACCAAGCAGGAAGTCAGTCCTCACTTATGGGTGACATCGACGTCGATGGAGCCCCCGTGCAGAGCAATTCCCCAGCTTTCTAAGAAAGCCTTTGGGAATACTGCACGCATGCGTGGTCCCCTTCCTGCCTAAAGGTGCCATCTTGCTCAGTCTCTTTTTCCGTGGAGCCCACCGGACGTCTGTCCGTGTCACCCGGAAAAATTGACGTTTTTTTCTTGCGATTTCATCTTGTTTTTTTCTCCGGTTCGACGCCAGTTCCCCTTCCTGCCGGGTTCGGTACACCGGTATCGAGCCCGTCTTATATTTTTCGGTTTTTGCCCTTCGTGGCTGGCGTTCGCGCCCTTTTTGTCTTTTCCCTGGAAGGCCGCTCCTTTGACCTCTCGGGGGCCCTTTTTTCCCCGATGGCTTCCAGTGGTTTCAAAAAGTGTGCTCGGTGCAAGAAACTGATGTCCTCACCGACAAACACGACTGCTGCCTTCGATGCCTCGGACCGGATCATGATCCTAAGGTCTGTCCCGTGTGGCAAAATGTCCACCAAGGCACTACGAAGCCGCCGGCATCAGAAAGAGTGGATTTTTTCTGACTCTGCCTCCGGCCGGGCCCGGACCTCGTCCAAGGCCTCGACGTCTCGGGAGTCTGACCCCGAGCATCGCCGGGGTTCCTCGGACAGGGGGACCCCGATCGGGAACGTAAGAGGAAGAAACTGCTCGTGAGGGCTGCGTCGGAGGAGGTCCCTGGTTCCCCAAGGGCCAGGTCTCGAACCCCCGACCGCCGTCCCGGACCCTTGGAGCAGGAGAAGCCGTCTAAAATACCTCGTGTGGAGACAGAGCCCGCCGGACATGTAAGTCCTGTTGTCCTCGTGGACTCTCCTCCTAGGGAGCCGATGTCGGGCCCGGCGCCACCGGGGCCCGAGTTGGTGGCTACTGAGTCTCCTGAGCTTGGACTCAGGCTGACAGCCTTGGAGTGCAGATTGTCTGCCTTCATGGATCAGCAGCGGGTACTGATGGTCAGCCTCGCTGGTGCATCTGCCTCGACCACCGGGACATCGACGTCTAAGTTGACCCCGGAGACCGAGCTGATACTCGAGACCATGAAGGTTCGAGGTCGTCGTCGGTCAAGGTCACCCTCGACCTCCCGCTCGGAACCGAGGGCGTCGACGCCGGTGCCTTCGGCGTCGGGGCGGGTGCCACCGAGTCCCACGTGGTCGGAGCCCCCCGACTCCTCTTCGGATGAGTCCGCGTGGGAGACGGAGGACGAGGAGTCCCCTGATACTTTTCGGACTCGGTGCGTCCCTTCGGACTCACCGCAGTCCGAGCCCTGGAGTAGGTCCCATCCGGAGGACACCAGGTTCTCGGAGTTCGTCAGGGACATGGCCAAGGCTTTGGCGATTCCTGCGGACCCTGAGGAGGAGCCTTGAGCCAAAGAGCTCGAGGCCCTCCAGTATGACTCTCCTCCGAAGGAGTCCTTTACTGTGCCTGTTCCTCCGATGCTGGAAAGGCTCCTCTTCCGGATGTGGGAGGCACCGGCCTCGGCGCCGGTTTTGAGCAAGCGGGTCGATTCCATTTATCGACTCCGTAAGAGCCCTGGTTTCCAGAAGGCGCAGCTGCCGCACCATTCCATGGTGGTGGAATCGGCCATGCATCGTCTGAAAAGCCAGAAGATGCACTCTGCGGTGCCTCCTGGCAGGGAGGCCCGGAACCTGGATGCTTTCGGCAGAAAGTGCTTCCAGGGCTCGATGCTTGCTTGCCGTGTCCAGTCTTACCAGCTGTACATGGGCACGTACCTGCGGGACCTGGCGAAGGAACTTGCCGGGTTCTCTGCTGGCCTCTCCGGGGAACTTTTGCAGAGGTTTAAGACCTTGTCCTCGGGAATCCGGGAATGCTCAAAGTTCATGTCCCGAGCGGCCTACGATGGCTTCGAGGCTTCGGCCCATATAGCGGCAGCCAGCATCGGGGCCTGACGCCAGGCATGGTTGCAGTCATCGGACCTCGAGCCCTGGGTGCAGGACAAGTTGGTCGATGTCCATTGCTGAGGTGAGAACCTTTTTGGCAAGCCCATGGCCGAGAAGGCAGCTGAGCTCGAAACCGAGTACCTGACTAGGACAAGGCTATCCAGAAAAACGTCTGCCCCTTCTCAGAGGAAGAAGGGCTCGGGTAAGAAGTCCTTTTACCCGAGGAAGGCAGCTGCCTACAAACCTTTCCCTCAGTACCAGGCCTCCCCAGCTCCCCAGCAGGGTCAGCAGGCCAAGGGGCAGGGACATGGGCCCCGTAGGCAGAAGACCCCCAAGCCTCCGGCTCTTGCTCCCACTCAGCAGGGAGGGGGTTTTTGACTCCCACAGCATAGCCTTTCCGCCTCTGCTGTCCCATCTCTGCACAGGAGGTCGTCTAGTCCTGTTTGCCTACAGGTGGCCACCCATTACAGGAGATGCTTGGGTATTGAGCATAGTCCACAAGGGCTATATGCTCCATTTCCAGCAGTTGCCTCCAACCTACTTCCCAGGAGAGGCTCCAAGACCTCCTCTGCACACAGACCTCCTCCTTCAAGAACTTCAAGGTCTGCTTCTAGACCAGGCGGTGGAGCCTGTACCTCCCCACCTGCAAGGTCATGGGTTCTACTCCAGGTACTTCCTCATACCAAAGAGAACCGGGGGCCTCAGGCCTATTCTCGACCTCAGGAATCTCAAGTTCTTGGTGAAAGAAAGGTTCAAGATGCTTACTCTTGGAACACTTCTGCCCTACCTTCAGCAGGGCGATTGGCTATGCTTCTTAGATCTAAAGGATGCATACACTCACATCCTCATTCATCCATACCACAGAAAGTACCACAGGTTCATTGTGGGAGGAAACCATTGCCAGTACAGAGTACTACCCTTTGGCCTGACCTCCGCCCCAAGGGTCTACAAAGTGCCTGGCAGTAGTGGCGGCCTACTTACGGAATCAGGGGGGTTTTGTCTTCCCCTACCTGGACGACTGGCTCATCAGGGGTCAGACTTCCCAGGAGGCCCGGCAAGCCACCCTCAGAACTGTCTCCCTCCTTCAACACCTAGGGTTTGTCATAAACTTTGCAAAGTCCACTTTGCTCCCCTCCCAGAACCTAGAGTTCATAGGGGCAAGTTTGGACTCCCTGCAAGCAAAGGCTTAGTTGCCAAGAGACAGGGCTCAAAGACTCATAGACTTGGCAAACCAGTTTCTGAGCAGGCCACAAGTCTCCGCCAGACTGTCTAAAGCTCCTGGGCCACATGGCATTGACAGTGCATGTGACCCCCAATGCCCGCCTCCACATGAGACCTGCACAGTGGTGTCTCCGAACTCAGTGGAAACAAGCCACAGGAAGCCTTACAGACAAAGTGCGGGTGTCCAAACCATTCCTGGACTCCCTGCAGTGGTGGCTACACCCCCCCCCCCAACTTATTACAGGGGGTGCCTTTTCAGGTGCCTGTTTCCACGGTGGTGTTGACCACCGATGCCTCCTTACAGGCCTGGGGTGCATATTGCTTGGACAGGTGCACCCAGGGCCTGTGGTCTCCATGGGAGGCCACACAGCAAATCAACCTCCTGGAACTCCGGGCTATTCGCTTAGCCCTCAAAACCTTCTCAGACCTTGGCTCACCAGTCTGTTCTGGTACAGACGGACAATCAAGTGGCCATGTTCTATGTGAACAAAGAGGGAGGCACGGGGTCCAGGCTCCTGTGTCGAGAGGCACAGTCCCTGTGCACTTTTGCTCTCAAACACAACATGTTTCTCAAGGCTGTTTATCTCCCTGGCCAGGAAAACTTCCTGGCAGACAGGTTGAGCAGGATTCTGCAACCCCACGAGTGGCAACTACACCCCTTGGTGGTTCAGAAAATTTTCCTGAGATGGGGACTTCCATCCATAGATCTCTTTGCCAGTCCCCTGAACCGGCAGCTGCCCAGGTTCTGTTCCAAGCAACCGCATCCCCTGAGCTTAGCAGCGGATGCCTTCCTGATTTCTTGGTCCCAGGGCCTCCTGTATGCGTTTCCTCCCATGCCTCTGGTGGCCCAAACCTTGTTCAAGATTCTAAGGGACAAGGCCTCGGTACTTCTGATAGCTCCCAGGTGGCCGAGGCAACCCTGGTTTCCACTTCTGCTCCAGCTAGCTGTGGACACACCACTACCTCTGGGGTTCCAGCCCGATCTTCTCTCTCAGGATCAGAGTTCCCTTCTGCACCCCAATCTCAAATCTCTCAATTTGATGGCCTGGAGGCTGCAAGGGTAGTGTTGGCTCCTTGGGGCCTACCCCGAGAAGTGGAAGAGGTGATCTTGGCCTCTAGAAAGCAATCCACCAGGAAAACCTATGCCCTGAAGTTGAGAAGGTTCTCCATGTGGTGTCAGCAGCACAGGGAGGATCCTTTTGCCTGCACTGTACCAGTAGTGCTTCAGTATCTACTGCACTTGTCCAATCAAGGCCTTAAGTCCAATTCGGTTCGGGTCCACCTCTCTGCTCTAGCAGCTCACCACTCACTGGTGGAGGGACACTCTCTGTTGGTTCACCCCTTGGTGTCCAGGTTACTCAGAGGCTTGCTCTTGCTCAAGCCTCCTCTCCGTCCACCGGCCCCTGAGTGGGAGTTGAATGTGGTCTTGCAGCAGCTGACTTGCCCACCTTTTGAGCCGATGGCTACATGTCCTCTTCGCTTCCTTTCTTGGAAGGCTCTATTCCTTGTGGCCCTGACCTCGGCCAGGCAAGTGAGTGAGCTTCAAGCCCTGGTCTGTGACAGGCCTTACACTCGCTTCTATAGGAACAGGGTAGTCCTTCGGACTCATCCTAAGTTTCTCCCAAAGGTTGTCTTCTCTTTCCATCTCAACCAGGAGGTGGTTCTTCCAACGGTCTTCCCTAGGCCCCATGCCAGCCGGGCTGAGACAGTCCTGCATACCCTGGACTGTAGGAGGGCCTTATCCTTCTACATTGAGCGTACGCAGGGGCATAGGAGGGCTACTCAGCTCTTCGTAACTTTTGACCCTAATAACTTGGGGTTACCTGTCTCCAAGCGTACCTTGTCCATCTGGGTGGCTGACTGCATAACCTGGGCTTACAGGGCAGCTGACCTTCCCTTGCCAGGGTCGGGTCACGGCCCACCGTGTCAGGGCAATGGCTGCCTCAGTAGCTCATCTCCGCTCTGTACTGTTGGCAGACATCTGCAGGGCTGCAACTTGGTCCTCAAGCCAACGTTTGGAGAGGGAGTCCCGTAGGGACAGTGCTTTCAGTCAGGCAGTGCTCCGGAATCTCTTTGAGGTTTAGGCAACTCCTACCCTCCAGCCCTCTGGTTGGGCTACTGGTGGGGGTATGTTTCAGTGAAATCCTTTCTCTGATGCTGCGGCTAGAGGGAGCTCATTTTTCAGCTCTGGGTCCCCGGTAGCCTGAAGCTGGGGAGTCCCATAAGTGAGGACTGACTTCCTGCTTGGTCCTGGAGAAAGAGTAGTTACTCACCTGTAACAGGTGTTCTCCAGGAGCAGCAGGAATCAGTCCTCACAACCCTCCCTCCTCCCGTGGGAGTTGCAGTTGTACATAGTTTATTTTTACATTTTTGTGTGCTGTCTTTTAGCTATGTCATTGGACTGAGCAAGATGGCACCTTTAGGCGGGAAGGGGACTGCGCATGCGTGCAGTATTCCCAAAGGCTTTCCTAGAAAGCTGGGGAATTGCTCCGCACGGGGGCTCCATCAACGTCGATGTCACCCATAAGTGAGGACTGATTCCTGCTGCTCCTGGAGAACACCTGTTACAGGTGAGTAACTACTTTTACCATGCAGGGTAGATGAATATGAAAGGATGTGAACAGGATGGAGTCGGTGCAGAGGGTGGCTACTAAAATGATTAGTGGGCTTCATTATAAAGCATATGAGGACAGACGTAAGGATCTTAATATGTACACCTTAGAGGAAAAGCGGGATAGAGGTGAAATGATTGAGATGTTTAAATACCTCCATGGCATAAATGTTCAGGGAGAGAGCCTCTTTCAATTGAAAGCAAGTTCTGCTACGAGGGGACATGGGATGAGGGTGAAGGGAGATAGATTCAGGAGTGATATGCGGAAATATTTCTTTACGGAAAGAGTAGTGGATCCGTGGAATAGTCTCCCAGTGGAGGTGGTAGAGATGAGGACAGTAACTGAATTCAAAAAGGCATGGGACCAACACAGAGGATCTCTAAAGGTAAAAAGTGGACTGTTGTAGTTGTTGATATGGAAGGACAGACTAGATAGGCCATGTGGTCTCTTTCTGTCATCATGTTTCTATGAATAATTGTTGGGACGGTTACGTTAAAGCTGAACATTCATGCCACAGAATTATAGCCTGCTGAGGAGAAGTCACTTCTATGTATTAAAAAGTAGGAAAAGCATCTTCATAAATGTTTTCCAAAATTTGTAGAAGGGGGGAGATATAGTGCTTTGGAGGGAAGGAAGAATGTGGGTGGGAATGGAATGTATGTATATTAATGGGAGACTTTGGTGATGAAACATTGTAGGAGAGTAAACTCTGAAATTGCCACACATTGATTTTAAGATTTCTCAAAATGGAATTTTTACATTGCCTTCTAGGTAATGGCAAAGAGAAAAGAGGAATCTGGGAAGATAAAAATTCTGCTTCACTGGACACCAGAGGACATGTAAGTATATGACAGAGAAAACCTTTTGGTTTGTGGTGAATATTTGTAGCCACATCTTAGACATCTAGTGCAAAAACTGCAAGAAAGTTCTTGTACTTCTGTTGGGGAGGACTGAAAACAGTGCAATTTTAAGATCTCCAGGAACAAGCAGGAATGTAGTCATCACATATGGGTATCATCGGTACCGACGGAGCCTGCGCGGGAGCGCTCCCCAGCATCCGATTAGAACGCTTTTGGGAGCATCCCACAGCGCCTGCGTGCTGCCTTCCCGCCTTTCCCAACTGCCTCTCTCCAGTTCTTCTTTTTCCGCAGAGCCAGCAGGTCATGTTCCTATCACTGCAGAAGAATTTCTTTTTTCTTTATTTCTTTGTGGTCGCGTCTGCCTTCTTCGACGCTCTACCGGTACCGCCGGTCGGTCTTTTCCTATTTCTAAAAAAAAATTATATATATATATATCTGTTTTTCCATTTTCTTCAGGTGCACCCGCCTTTTTGGTCCTTAGGCCCAAAAACTTTCCTTAACATGGAAAAACCTGCCTCAGGTTTTAAAAAGTGCACCAAGTGTGGCGGTACCATTTCCGTCACCGACACCCATGAATGGTGTTTAAAATGTTTAGGTCCTGACCACTCCATCACGGATTGTGTGTCCTGTGCCATAATGTCTAAAAGAGGTCGGCAGAACCGAGCTGCCAAGCTCAGTACCCTGTTTCCCTCTGATGCGGCTTCGGTGGCATCGATGTCTTCCAGGGCTGCTGCTTCCTCCCGTGGATCTCAGGTAACTAAACATAAATCTAGCCGGTCCTCAAAGGGTAGATCTCCTTCTAAGCATCGAGATGCCTCTGGCATTGCCCTCAAGGATTCTGCACTGGCAAAATTACCCCGGCAGGAGGCTTCTACTTCCAAAGCATTATCGGGGTTCCAGGATGTTCTCGATGGCTCGGCTTCGACAGATCTCCTGGTGCCATGCTCTGGGGTACCGGTGGTCTCCACCGGTACCGACATCCAGGCATTGGCGGCATCTATGGACCAGAGAATTCTGACCATGGAACGCAGTCTGGCGGCTTTCCTTGTGGCATCGACGCCCTTGATACCACGACAGACAACTCTACCGGTACCGATAGCATCGACATCGGTATCTGTGCTGCCGTTATCCTGTCTTCCGATGCCCGCCGGTACCGATTCTCCGGTACCGGTTACTCCCGGTACTGACCTTGGTCGGTACGGGTATCGGGCCCTACAGGGGCATCCGGACAGATGATACTTCGAGTCCTCAGAAGAATCTGAGGATTCTGAAAGTTCTGTCGATGCAGCGATGCTTCTTCCAGAGGAGGAGTCCTCCCCTAAACACAGGATGTCTCCTCCAGAGGACATGTCTTTCCAAGACTTCATCAGAGAGGTGGCTTGGGGCCTGTCCATTACTGTGGCCCCTGAAACAGAGCCAAGGGCCAAGGAGTTGGAAATTTTACAATATCCCAAAACTCCTAAGGAGGCAGCTACCTTACCCATTCATGAGATTCTATATGATCTCATGTTAAGGATGTGGGAAACACCTTTTACCACCTCTCCTCATTCTCGTAGGTTGGATACTATGTATCATGTTCCTCGTCCTGGGTTCCATAAGACTCAGCTTCCTCACCACTCTATTGTGGTGGAGTCAGCTATGAGAAGGATCAGAAGTGCAAAAAGACATGCCTCTAATCCTCCAGGACGTGAATGCAGAACCCTGGATGCTTTTGGACGTAGTCTTTCAAGCTTCCATGCTTGCTGCAAGAATCAGTTCCTATAGTCTCTACATAGGAATGTTCCTAAAGGAGGTCACAGATAATTTACAGACTTTAAGTCCTTTCATTTCTGAGAATAAAAGACAGGACTTTCTCACTTGGGTCAAACATGCCCAAGATGTCTCTAAATTCTCCAACCGTGCAGCCTTTGACTGCTTTGAGTGTATAAGCAGAACCTCAGCTATTGCCATAGGTACACGTAGAATTGCTTGGCTCCAGGCATCTGATTTAGAGCTCTGTGTACAAGATAAATTGGGAAATATCCCTTGTACTGGTGAGAACCTGTTTGGTAAAGATTGGCAGGAAAAAGCCAATGAAATGGATGCTGAAAATTCCACCTTGGATAGACTATCCAAGTCCACTGCTGATCCTGTTAGAAAGAAGTTGTTCAAGAAAACATCTTTTTCTAAAAAGAAAAGATTTTATCATGCTTATGGTCAGCAGGCATCTTCTGCAGGTCAGTTTTCAACCAAACGTCAGCAACCACCCAAACAGAAGAAAGCAAAGGCTGCTAGGCCTCCACTGGCCCAGCAGCCTCAGCCTCCTCAGGGCCTTTGATTTTCAGCTAGAGAACTTAGCCTTTCTGGTTCTGGAAGGACCAGAACCGTCCACCATTCCAGGAAGGTTATGTCATTTTGCCCTCAGATGGGGGCAAATAACAGCAGAGCATTGGACACTCTCCATCATAAAGGAGGGGTACAAACTTCATTTTTCAAGCATGCCCCCTCACACAATAGTGAAGCAGTTCAATTCTCCGACCTCTCTCATCAACCTGTTAGGTCAGGAGGTTGCCATCCTTCTTGCCCAAGGGGCAATAGAAGAAGTACCTCTTCATCAACAGGGCACAGGGTTTTATTCCCCTTATTTTCTTATCCCAAAGAAAACAGGGGGATACAGACCTATCTTATATCTCAGAGAATTGAACAAATTCCTTGTCAAGGAGAAATTCAAGATGATTTCTCTCGGAGCTCTGCTTCCATACCTTCAGAGTCAGGATTGGCTTTGTTCTCTAGATCTCAAGGATGCGTACACCCATGTCCTCATCCATCCAACCCACAGAAGGTTCCTTCGGTTCCTTTTTCAAGGAAAGCACTACCAATACAGGGTGCTTCCTTTTGGTCTGGCCTCAGCACCAAGGGTGTTCACATAGTAACATAGTAAGTGACAGCAGATGAAGACCAGCATGGTCCATCTAGTCTGCCCAGCAAGATGGCAAGAGTAGGTGCACCTTTCGCTCTGTGCAGGCCACCCCTCCCCATGTTTTTGTTTCTGTTTAGGGGTGAACCCACCACTCCATGTAGGACACCCTTATTTGTTCAGACGCTAGATAGTTCAGAAGTTAGATGGTACCGTTTGTTTTGCTTTTATCCTGTTGCTGTAAAGGGACCCACTGTGTTTGTCCCATGCCGTTTTGAATTCCATCACTGTGTTTGCCCCCACCACTTCCATCGGGAGGGCATTCCAAGCATCCACCACCCTTTCAGTGAAGAAATATTTCCTGACATTGCCTTTCAATTTACCACCTTGCAGCTTCATGTTATGCCCTCTAGTTTTACAGCTTCCCCGTCTTTGGAAGAGGTTTGTTTGTTCATCATTTCTCTTTAAGTATTTAAAGGTCTGAATCATATCTCCCCTGTCCCTCCTCTCCTCCAAAGTGTACATATTTAGGTCTTCAAGTCTCTTCTCATAAGGCTTCTGACGCAGGCTCCAAATCATTTTGGTCGCCTTTCTCTGAACAGTTTCCAGTCTTTTACATCTTTTGCAAGATATGGCCTCCAAAACTGAACACAGTATTCCAAGTGAGGCCTCACCAGTGACTTGTACAGTGGCATAAGTACCTCTTCCTTTCTGCTGGTAATCCCTCTTTGTATGCAGCCCAACATTCTCCTGGCTTTTGCCACCGCCTTGTCGCACTGTTTTGCCACCTTGAGATCATCAGAGATAATCACACCAAGGTCTTTCTCCTGAACCGTGCATACCAACCTCTCACCCCCTATTGTGTACTTTTCCCTTGGATTTCTGCTACCCAAGTGCATGACACTGCACTTTTTCACATTAAATCGTAGTTGCCAAGCATTAGACCAGTCTTCCAGCTTTTGTAGATCTTTCCTCATGTTATCCACTCCCTCGGGGGAGTCCACTCTGTTGCAAATTTTTGTGTCATCTGCAAAAAGACAGACTTTTCCATTCAGTCCTTCAGCAATATCACTCACAAATATATTGAACAGTGCCGAGCCCAGGACCGAACCCTGAGGCACCCCGCTAATCACCTTCCTCTCATCCGAGTGAGCTCCATTTACCATCACCCTCTGTTGTCTGTCAGTCAACCAATTTCTAATCCAGTTTACTATCTTGGGACCCATCCCCAAGCTACTGAGTTTATTGACAAGCCTCCTATGAGGAACAGTATCAAAGGCTTTGCTGAAATCCAGATAGATGACATCCATTGCATGCCCCAGATCTAGTTCCTTGGTCACCCAATCAAAGAACTCAATCAGATTTGTTTGGCAAGACCGTCCTTCGGTAAAACCATGTTGCCTCGGATCTTGCAACCTGTTGGTTTTGAGAAAGTTCACTATTCGCTCTTTCAGGAGCGCCTCCATTACTTTTCCTGCCACCGAGGTAAGGCTCACGGGCCTGTAATTTGACACTTCTTCCCTGTCACCACTTTTGTGTAGAGGTACAACATTAGCCATTCTCCAGTCCTGAGGAACCACTCCTGTTTCCAAGGATCTGTTGAAGACATCCTTTAATGGTCCTGCAAGAACCTCTCTGAGCTCTTTCAGTATCCTGGGATGTATCCCATCTGGTCCCATGGCTTTGTCCACTTTCAGTTTAGCAAGTTGTTCTAACACCTCATCTTCTGTGAATGGTGTGGTATCTACTTCAGTCCTATTTTTATATTTGGGAGTCACATCTGGTCCATCTCCAGGATCTTCTTTAGTAAAAACAGAGCAGAAGTATTTGTTTAGCAATTTCGCTTTTTCAGTGTCGCTTTCCACGAGTCCTTTCCCAGCACTTCTGCAATTCCAACTCTGATCTTCTTCCTTTTCTGAATATACCTGAAGAAAGTTTTGTTGCCACCCTTAACATCTTTAGCCATCTTTTCTTCTGCCTTTGATTTTGCTATCCTTATTACTCTTTTAGACTCTTTGAGTTGGATCCTGTATTCATTTCTGTGTTCTTCTGTTTGCAAGCTTTTGAATTTTGCGAAAGCTGTGTTTTTTGCCTTTATTTGCGCAGCCACCTCTTTGGAAAACCAAATAGGTTTCCTTCTCCTCTTGTTTTTATTTATTTTTCTTACATATTTATCTGTTGCCCCTTTTATTGCCGCCTTTAGTTTAGTCCATTGCAATTCCACTTCCCTTATCTCCTTCCACCCCGTCATCTCCTCCTTTAAGTACTCGGCCATTTTATTGAAGTCAATGTTTTTGAAGTTTAGGACTTTGAGCTTGCTATGATTGGCCTGTACCATGGCTTTTATCTCAAACGAAATGCATGGCTGTGGTAGCAGCATTTCTCCGCACTCTTGGAATATTTGTCTTCCCTTACTTGGACGACTGGCTCATTTGAGCTCCAACACAGTCAGAGGACAAGACTTCTCTATCCTGCACAATGCGTATCCTTCAGTATTTAGGGCTGGTAATAAACATCCCAAAATCCAGTCTGACTCCCACTCAGTCTTTAGAGTTCATAGGAGCTCTTCTGGATACCACAAGGGCAAGGGCCTATCTGCCCCAGGCCCGTTGCCTTCGCTTGGTGCAGTTAGCTTCTCAAGCAGTGCTAAAGCCTTATCTAACTGCTCGAGAAATGCTGCAATTGCTGGGCCACATGGCATCCACCGTGCATGTGGTTCCATATGTTCGCCTCCACATGAGGGCAGCTCAGTGGACTTTATCCACCCAGTGGACCCAGGCATCAAGGTGCCTGTCAGACAAAATAGCAAACACAAGTCGCCTCATTTTGTCCCTCCAATGGTGGAGGTCCACTCAAAATCTGTTGCTGGGGTGCCCCTTCCAACAACCCTTACCCCAAGCAACTCTCACAACAGATGCTTCTCCAAAGGGTTGGGGAGCTCATCTGCAAGACTTCTCCACCCAGGGCACCTGGTCTCCACAAGAGAGTTGTCTGCATATCAATCTCTTGGAACTCAGAGCAATTTTCCTGGCTCTGCGAGTGTTCCACTACCTGCTCAGCTACAAGACAGTCCTCATTCACAATCAGGTAGCCATGTTCTATTTGAACAAGCGGGGGGAATGGGCTCTCTGTCGCTTTGCAACGAAGCTTTGCGACTATGGGTTCTCGCCAGAGAGCATCAGATTCATCTGCTGGCAGTATATCTTCCAGGCATTCAAAACTCTTGGGCGGACAGACTCAGTCGAGTTCTCCTTCCACACGAGTGGTCTCTGCATGCAGACCAGGTGACCAGGATATTTCAACTTTGGGGAACCCCAGACATAGACCTCTTTGCAAGTCCGTGGAATGCCAAACTTCCCCGGTTCTGTTCCAGAATTCCGGCTCGGGGCTCAGGCCAGGGATGCTTTCTTCCTTTACTGGGGTCAAGACTTCCTGTATGCCTTTCCACCCATTCCCCTAATTCCCAAAACCCTGTTCAAGCTTCAGAGAGACAGAGGCCACATGATTCTCATAGCACCACATTGGCCACGGCAAGTGTGGTACCCTCTGCTTCTACATCTCTCTCAAGCTCCCTCCCTGGAGTTAGGGTCTGCTCCAGATCTCCTATCTCAGGAGAACGGAATGTTATGGCATCCCAATCCCCAGTCTCTGCATCTCAGGGCTTGGTTGCTGAAGGCCTAGATCTCCAAGATCTTCATCTTTCTCAGCAAGTGAAAGATGTTCTTTATGCTTCCAGAAAACCTTCCACTAGACGTTCTTATGCTTTCAAGTGGAAAAGGTTTACTTTTTGGTGTTCGGAAAAGGGTCTTAACCCCCTTGCGATACCTCTGGAATCTTTGCTGGAGTATCTCCTTCATTTGTCTAATGCAGGCCTTAAGACAAATTCAGTAAGAGTCCATTTGAGTGCTATTGCAGCTTCTCTTAAACCTCTAAATGGACAACCTATTTCCTCTCATCCTCTTATAGCAAGATTTATGAGAGGCCTCCTTTTAACTAAGCCTCCCATTAGACCACCTCCGGTGGCTTGGGACTTGAACCTGGTTCTTGGGCAGCTCATGAAGCCACCTTTCGAACCTTTACCTACCACTTCCTTGAAATTTCTTTCTTGGAAGGTTATCTTTCTCATTGCAATCACATCAGCACGCCGCATTAGTGAATTGCAAGCGTTAGTAGCTAATCCACCTTATACATGGTTCCATCATGACAAGGTAGTCCTTAGGACTCATCCACACTTTATGCCTAAGGTGGTCTTGCCTTTTCATCTCAACCAAGAGGTCTACCTACCTGTCTTTTTTTTTTCCAGGACCTCATGCATCAAATGCAGAGAGGAATCTTCATACCTTGGACTGTAAAAGAGTTCTAGCTTTTTACTTGCAAAAAACACAACAACATAGAAAGTCCTTTCAACGCTTTGTTGCTTTTGATCCTTCTTATTTGGGACTTCCAGTCTCCAAGAGAACACTATCTAACTGGATTGCTCAGTGTATTTCTTTCGCCTATCAGAGTAAGAACCTTTCTCTGGAGGGCCATGTCACAGCTCACAATGTGAGAGCCATGGCAGCCTCAATGGCTCATCTGAACTCTGTCTCTATTGATGACATCTGTCGAGCAGCCACTTTGGCCTCGGTTCATACCTTCACAGCCCGTTACTGCTTGGATAAGGACTCCCGCCTGGATGCCTTGTTTGGTCAGGCTGTTCTCCAACACCTGTTCCATACCTAATCAACTCCTACCCACCATCCCTGGTAGGATGCCAGAGATCCATGGGGGGAAGTGGAGCCCTTCTCAGGGACACACAACTTCTGGGGTCTCTCCCTGGCACCTAAAGCTAGGGAGTCCCCATATGTGATGACTACATTCCTGCTTGTTCCTGGAGATAGCATAGTTACTCACCTGTAACAGGTGATCTCTGGGAATAGCAGGAATTTAGTCCTCACAATCCACCCACCTCCCCTAGGAGTTGTATCTCTTTTCCTTTCCCTTGCTCTCTCTCTTTGTCTCAGCTCAAAAACTCAACTGGAGAGAGGCAGTTGGGAAAGGCAGCACGCAGGCGCTGTGGGATGCTCCCAAAAGCGTTCTAATTGGACGCTGGGGAGCGTTCCCGCGCAGGCTCCGTCGGTACCGACGATACCCATATGTGAGGGCTAAATTCCTGCTGTTCCCGGAGATCACCTGTTACAGGTGAGTAACTATGCTTTACAGAGACGTCAGATAAGTCGATATTCCATATCATCCTGCTAGACCAGTCCAGACAAGTGGGTTTATTCCCTTATCAGTAGATTGCTGGAGACAGAGAACCAATGAAAAGCACAGGTTTCAATGATACCGCTGTCATGCCTCTATCCCCCTTAGCCACCAGAGTTCGCGTCAGTATTTCTTTGTCTCCAGCAAAAGGTGGGTGGATTTTCTCCTCTCTGACAAAAATCTGAAGAATTGAGAGAAAAAGATTGATTTAAATGTTTGTGAATAACCACCTTAAGGGGTGACATACTCAAGTGTGATGCTGGAGGTTCCACTATACTGCGATCTTCTCAATAGCCATAGAAGGAGGGAAAATTGGTTCAGCTCCATTCTCTTACCCTGATAAGGGACTATTGAGCAGCCAGAAAAATAAAGGATTGGAAGGATTTGGAAGAGTTCAGTGGCCTCACACAGCCTCAACACGCCCTCTTCCTCCTCTACCGTCCTTGCTCTCTCCCGAAGATTGCAGAAGGCTCTCAGCTGAATTTACCTTTCAGCTACTTTAAAAATAGTGCCTGTAGAGAAACTGTTTCAGAGAAGTAGAGCTGAGCCCAGCACAGTGATTTGCCTGGGACTCTCAAGGGAGTGAGCACCAAGGCTTGACCTTGTCATTGTCCTCGTAGGAAGTTCCCGATTCCATCCGTCTGGGGCACAATTCGGTGTGGACCACTGGCGACTGTTGGCATGGAGGGGGGTTTCCTGCTTTTTTCTGCATGCGTTACTAGTGCTTTTTACTGTTGTGTGCCTGGAGGCTGCTTGTTCCACCCGAGCAGCTCCAGCACACGTTCCTACCCAAGGGCTCGTTTCGTGCTTTGCTGTATAAGAGTTGTTAACGCACGCCTTAAGGCACTGCTATTGCACTTGCTTAACTCTTTGCCTTCATCCAGAAAACTGTTTGACCTGTGGCAAGTGAGGTACACCCTCTGGACTCTGCTCTTTTTGCATGGCAGTTTCTGAATTGTCCCTGGAGAGCTTGTTTCCTCCCCTTCAGCTGGGGAATGTAGTTGGTCCGGCCTTGCCTGTCCCAGGGTAGGAAGTGGCAGATGGTGCTGTGGATAAGGATGACCAGCCAGCCAGAGGTTCTGGAGTTGGGCAGCGGCTATGTCCCCTATCGTTGGGGCTTATTTCTGAGAGGAGAGCTTCCGGAGTCCAGATTGTCCCCTCTGGAATTGTTTTCCTTTTTACAACAGGTCGGGTCATCTGTCATGGAAATTCAGACCCTGTGGCCTCTGGGTTCCCCCCAGTGCAGTCTCATGAGGGGCAGGCTAAGAGTGGAAGGCCTATTAGATTGCTTATAGCCAGGACTGTACCTAGCCCTGTGCGAGCGGTGCGGCCGCACAGGGAGCAAAGGCTTAAAGGGCACATTTCAATTGTCTGCCATTGCCTGTTGCCGCCACCGTTTCTTCTCTCAGCAGCAGGCAATGGCAAACAGTTGAAATGCGCCTCTTAAGCCTTCTTGCAGCACGCTAAGCAGGTCTGGTCCCTCCGGGAGGGACCAGACCTGCTTAGTGTGCCAGCGACTTGCACATCAGGCATGCCTCTTCTCTCCCGCCCCCATAAAGTGTCTAGATCAGGGGTCTCAAACACGCGGCCCGCGGGCCGCATGCGGCCCGCGAGAGACCTTTGTGCGGCCCGCGATGCCCAGGAAAAAAAAAAACCGGCTTCTGCTGCTGCTGCCGCCGCGGGAAAATTAAACTTTACAAAAAAGCTGGCTGCTGCCGCGGCGGTAGCAGCAATATCGCAAGTCCCGCCCCCCATCCCTTCCTGCTTGCCTTGCTTGTGAGTTCTTCTCTGCTTCGCGACTCTGTTAAGCTCGCCGGGGCAGATGGGAAATTTCCCATCTGCCCCGGCGAGCTTAAAAGAGTCGCGAGGGAGAAGCTCTCCCTTCGCGGCTCTGAAAGCCGAAGCAGAGAAGAACACACAAGCAAGGCAGGCAGGCAAGCAGGAAGGGATCTGCCGGGGGGAGGGAGGGAGGGAGGGAGTAGGACTTGATGTGGGCTGCTGGGGGGGAGCAGGACTTGATGTGGGCTGCTGGGGGGGGGGGGGGAGCAGGACTTGATGTGGGCTGCTGGGGGGGGGAGCAGGACTTGTTGTGGGCTGCTGGGGGGGGGGAGCAGGAGTTGATGTGGGCTGGTGGGGGGGGGGCGCAGGAGTTGATGTGGGCTGCGGGGGGGGGGAGCAGGACTTGATGTGGGCTGCGGGGGGGGGGGGAGCAGGACTTGATGTGGGCTGCTGGGGGGGGAGCAGGACTTGATGTGGGCTGCTGGGGGGGGGAGCAGGACTTGATGTGGGCTGCGGGGGGGGGAGCAGGACTTGATGTGGGCTGCTGGGGGGGGGAGCACGACTTGATGGGGGCTGCTGGGGGGGGGGTAGGACTGGAAATGGGGTGGTGATGGGGGTTAGGACTGGAGGTGGTCTGATTGGGGGGCTCACACAGAAAATGGTGTTATGGGGGGGCTAAGAATGAAGATGGGGCGATGGAAGGGTTAGGCCTGGAAGTGGGCTGTTGGGGGGCTTAGGACCGATAATGGGCTATGGGGGGGGGGGCTAGAACTGGTAATGGACTGGGGGGGGTGCTATGACTGGAAATGGGCCGAGAAGAAGGGGTAGCATGAACTGCAAATAGCTCATGGGGACAGGGACATGGAATGGAAATGGCCGGAGAGGAAGGGGGCTACGAAAGGAAAGGGGCTGGGAGGAGAGGGAGATAGGACTGGACTGGAAATGGGCTGATGATGCGGGGACTAGAAGGGAGCGGATGCTGGGTGGGGCAGGAGCTAGAAGGGAGTTGATGTTGGGGGACGATTAGAATGGGATGAGGCTGGGAGAGTGAAATGGAGAGGGGAAATATATTTAGTGTGGGAGGGAAGAAAAATCTACAATTGGCCGGGTATTGGGAGAGTAAGTGGGGATTGAGGATGGAGGGGTAAAATTTGAGTGGATGAAATAGGAATGAGGAAAGAGCAAAAGGAGAATGATTAGTATGTTAAAGCAGATGTAGAGAGAATGGAAAAAAACTAGGAAAGAAGAAAGGACAAATGGACAGCAGACGATGGAGAGTTAGCAGAAGACACGAAGAAACCAGAAGAAAGTGGCTGGAACAATTGCAACTGAAAAAAAAATGCACAAAGGTAGAAAAATATCTCTTTATTTTGAATTTATTAACTGAAATATGTCAGCTCTTGGAAATGTGCATCTTTAACGTCTGCACTTTATTTAATACAAGAGGAAATCAATGTATAGTTTTATTTCTACAGTGTTGTACATTCTAAGTTTGGCTTTTGGGGTTCCCAAGTTTAATTGTCTTCCTGTTTCTAAATTGTGATTCCTTGTTTGGTGATGGTGTATGTTCTGCATGTGTAACTGAGCTGAGGTATTCTGTTTATGTAATTCCTATTTGACATTGCCACTTGTTCTCTTTCCCGAGTAGGTCATGTATTGTTGTTCTCTGAAATGTGTTGATTTAATATTTGCAGTGTTGCCTTTTGATAGTTAGGGTATGGTGCTTTGTGAGTCCTGGTAGTGCTGTTAGGACACGACAGGTTTGCTATGGGTTCTAAATGAGCAGTGTTTCTAGTAGTTCCTAATGTGCCTGGTGGTTGGCACTGGTTTATAGTAATGTAGAAATCTTTTAGTCTTTCTTTATCAATACACTCATTAAGAGGCATGTTTACTAAAAGTTAGTGTATGGTAACATTATGCAAATATTTATGCAAATGTGCCCTTATGCAAATGATGCCCTTATGCAAATGAGGCCTGCGTCTTGTGCGGCCCCCGGGTTACTCTACAAGTCCTCATTTGGCCCTCAAAGCAATTTGAGTTTGAGACCCCTGGTCTAGATGGAGGGGAGGGGGGGGGCGCTCGCCCCCTGTGCAAGTTGCACAGGGCGCATTTCACAATCGGTACGGCCCTGCTTATAGCTATGCATTCCCTGTGACGGGCGCCCCCTGGAGATGGGTATCAACTGCAACTTGGATTCAGATGTCTTGATTCTGCAGGAACAAGCAGGAAGTCAGCCCGCACATATGGGTGGCGTCGGTGCTGACGGAGCCCTGCGGAAGCATCTCCCCAGTTTTCAGAGAAAGCCTTTGGGAGATGCCACCAAGCAGGCATGGTTCCCTTCCCGCCTAAGGGTGCCATCTTACTCAGTCTCCCTTTTTCCATGGAGCCCAACAGACGTCCGTCATCTTTCCCCGGAAAAAAGTCGATTTTTTTTTTTTGGTGCTTCAAACTGCCCTTCTTTCTCCAGTTAGCACTGGTCTCTTTCCCACCTCCAAGCACTGTTGCCCCAGCTTCGAGGCTCGGAACCATTTTTTAGTTTATTAATTTTTACTTCCAGCGCGGTTTGTGTCTTTTTCTAACCGCTAGCTGTCTCATGGGTCTTCGACCTCGCAGGGTCCTTTTGGCCCTAATGGCCAGTGGATTCAAAAAATGTGATCATTGCGCAAAAAACATGTCCTAATCAATACACATGATTGCTGCCTCCTGTGTCTAGTTGCCTACCATATCCCAGAGGTTTGCGCACTGTGCAAGAAACTTGTCTGCGAAGGCCATCCAAAGTGTTAGGCAGAAGCAAGACATCTTCCACAGGTCACATTCTGCTCCGGTGTCCCCAGTAGTCTTGCTCTCAAAGGCCCCGCGTGGATCCTCTGAGTTGCATAAAGCCCCCATGGCATCCTATTGGGCTTGTGGACGCTCTGACAAGGGTTCTCCAGAGCATGATGGCAAGAAGAAGAAATCCTCGAGGACCTCATCCTTGAATCAGGGACACACGGCAAATCTTGTAGGGATGTTACCCAAGACTGAAGTGGTATTTAAAGGTGATACTGCAGAGGAATTGAGAGAAATATCGCTACACCGGGAAGATATATTACAACTATTTGATAAACTGAATAGTAGCAAATCACCTGGACCGGATGGTATACATCCCAGAGTGTTGAAAGAACTGAAATATGAGATTGCAGACCTGCTATTGGTAATCTGTGAACTTTCATTAAAATCATCTGTAATACCTGAAGATTGGAGGGTCGCCAACGTAACACCAATTTTTAAAAAGGGTTCCAGGGGTGACCCAGGAAATTACAGACCGGTGAGCCTGACGTCAGTACCAGGGAAAATGGTAGAAACCATCATAAAGAACAGAATTACACAGCATGTAGATAGTCATGGCCTAATGGGAGACAGCCAACATGGCTTTAGACAAGGAAGATCTTGTCTTACTAATCTGATATGTTTTTTTGAAGGTGTGCATAAACAGGTAGACAAAGGTGAGTCGGTTGATATAGTGTGTCTGGACTTTCAGAAAGCTTTTGACAAAGTCCCCCATCAGAGACTTTTGGCGAAGCTAAAAAAGTCATGGGATAGGAGGCAGTGTACTATTGTGGATCGGGAACTGGTTAAAAGATAGAAAGCAGAGGGTAGGGCTAAATGGCCAATATTCCCAATGGAAAAAGGTGAATAGTGGAGTACCCCAGGGATCTGTACTGGGTCCGCTGCTTTTTGACATATTCATAAATGACCTGGAAAAGGGAATAACTAGTGAGGTTATCAAATTTGCAGATGACACAAAACTGTTTAAAGTTGTTAAAACCCAAGAGGATTGTGGAAAACTGCAGGAGGATCTGGATAAATTGGAAGACTGGGCATCCAAATGGCAGATGAAATTTAATGTGGACAAGTGCAAAGTTATGCACCTAGGAAAGAACAACCCACACTATAGTTACACGATGCAAGGCTCCACATTAGAAACCACCACCCAGGAAAAAGATTTAGGAGTCATCATGGATAACATGTTAAAACCCTCCGCCCAGTGTGCAGCGGCAGCCAAGAAAGCAAATAGAATGCTAGGTATCATAAGGAAAGGGATGGAGAATAAAACAAAGGATGTTATAATGCCTCTGTATCGCTCCATGGTACGACCGCACCTTGAATATTGTGTGCAATTCTGGTCACCGTATCTTAAAAAGGACATAGCGTTATTAGAAAAAGTACAGAGAAGAGCCACCAAATTGGTGAAGGGGATGGAAGGCTACTTCTGTGAAGAGAGGCTAAGAAGGTTAGGGCTCTTTAGCCTGGAGAAGAGACGGCTGAGGGGAGATATGATAGAAGTCTATAAATTAATGAATGGAGTGGAACGGATAAACGTGGATCAATTGTTTACGCTATCAGAGTATAGAAAGACTAGGGGACATGTAATGAAGCTACAGGGTAAACTATTTAAGACAAATAAGAGAAAATATTTTTTCACTCAACGTGTAATCAAACTCTGGAATCTGTTACCGGAGGATGTAGTAAAGGCTGTTAGTATAGCTGGGTTTAAAAAAGGTTTGGACAAGTTCCTGGAGGAAAGGTCCATAAACCACTATTAAAAAGGGCCCCATGATATCAATGCTTGACCCAGTACAAGCATTGTGGAACCTGTGTCTTTTGGGGATATTGCTAGGTACGTATGGCCTAAATTGGCCACTGTTGGAAACAGGATACTGGGCTTGATGGACCTCGGTCTGACCCAGTATGGCATGTCTTATGTTCTTATGTTCCCATAGTTCCCCAGAGTTCGCCGCCCTCCCATTCAGACTCTCCACACCCCACAGATGTTCTTCAATGTCATGGTAGTGGTAGCTAATGGCACCAAAGGATGTGTGTGCATCCTGTCACCAGTAACCCCCCTAGAGCCAGGGGCATGTAGGGTAGGTCAGCCTGGGCTATCCAAAACGTATTGAGCAGAGTAGGGCAGTTGGCATGCACTGCCTTCTGGGTGTTGTAGTCCCTTTTACTCTCTAAGCCAAGGAATAATTGTAGTCGAGTGGGTTAGGCAAAAATGACAAGGTTTTATTTCCCCTTCCGGGTGGATTCATTGCCAATGAAATTAAGGACAAAAATGACCATACTTCTGGTACAAAGAAAAACAATTCAGGAACAAAAACAGCTTCTGTGGTTTTCAGCTTTCACATACAGTGCTCAAAACAAACTTAAATGCAGCAGTCCCTTTCCAAGCAAAGGCAAACACTCTTGCTTTTCCCACTGCTGTTCCAACAGCCTTGTTAACAGCTAGTTTAGCAAAGAGATATGACGTGATCTGCTAAGGACAGCGTGCAATCCATCTGCTCATCTGATGTCTTGTTCATTAACAAACTCTGTCTGCATTTCCTCAGTCACTTTCAGACAAGTAAGTTTGTGGATAATTATACGGTACTTCAAAATGAAGTCTCTCTCTACTTTCCCGAGACTTCTCTTCACCGGGTGCTACAGAGCAGGGTGGAGCATTACCGTATATATGGGATTTAGCAACGGGAGAGTCCAGCAAACCTTGGCAGTCACAGGGAAAACTTTCAAACCCAGTTTCCCTTCTACACGGTTTATACAGCCTACCTTTTGGCTTCTTCACAGAGGGATTTCTTAGCACAGCTGGGTCAGCAAGGCTTTCACACACCGGCTGTGCTTTCCTGCCTTTTAACCTTTCTTTTCTCTCAGTCATACAAATGTCCTCTGGCCAGCAGGTCTCTCCCTCTCTGGACCTGAAGCTCTCCGTTTGGAAACTCTCTTCTGGTCTCCTCCTCCAACTGGTTCCCCCTCCGGTTCTCCCTCTGGTTCTCTCTCCGGTTCTCCAGCTCTCTTCTGGTGAGTACTTTTTATATCCCTGTAACCTAGGGCTTAACTGCGCCCCTCCCCCAACCAGGTGCTTCTCCTTAATCCCTGAGCTCGGGGCTACTTTGCAGTTTGGGCGTGTTTCCTCCCCTTGTGACACACTCTGTTTATGTTGTCCCTGGCAACCCTGGGCCATGTGCTTTGCCTGGCTGTCAGTTTCTGACACAATCTCTTCAGCTTTACCCCATTTCCTAGCCTCGGAAGGATCCTCTACATGACAATCCATATCAGGACGATTTGCTCATTTGAGCCCATACTCTTTCAGACACATCTTGGGTAGTGACCTGAGTGGTGTCCTTTTTGGAAAGCCTTGGCTGGGTGATCAATCGGAGGAAGAGCCAGTTGTTGCCCTCCCAGTTCCTGGGAGCATGTTTCGATACTCAGGTGGGCAGAGTATTCTCCAGGAACAAGTAGGAAGCCAGGCCTCGTATATGGATGATGGCACGGATGAAGCCCGCGTGGTAACCTCTTCCCAGTTTTCAAAGTAAATCTTTGCTGCATGCATGTTTACCTTCCTGTCCAAGGGTGCCATCTTGCCTCAGTCACTATTTTTCCACAGAACTCATAGAGCGTTTGTCTGCACCCCAGAAAAGGTTGATTATTGTGTGTGTGTGGGGGGGGGGGGGGTTCTCTTTTTCCTTCAGTATGCATACCTGGTGCCTTCTATCCTCCCGGGACCGCTGCCTCCTCAGTGCCACAGTTTTCTTGGGTTTTTTCCCCTTCCGTTTTTTTCTCTAAGTGTCTCTGAATTCTCATGCCCCCCACCCCTGGCTTGGACTCTTAAGTTTGACCTCGTGGGTGCTGTCTTTCCCGCTATGTCCTCGGCCAGCTGTTTTAAGCCGTGCAAGTGCTGCAGGCACACCATGTCCCGCACAGATGCACATGACTGCTGCCTACGATGCCTCAGTGCTGACCATGATGACAACTCCTGCGGGCTCTGTCAGCAAATGATGAGCAAGGGGTGGAGGAATCATGAGAAGCAGTGCGAATCCATGTTCAGAAAGACTTCAGTCTCAGCTCTGGCTTTGCTTGTGGAACCAGTGCCCTCGGGGTCGCATCAAGGCTGTGCCCTATGAGCCCTGAGATCACAGGGCATGAGATCAGGGATCGTCCTCTGAAGTCCATCCCCCGAAGAGCCGGATGTAGTTGGTAGCATGGTCTGGCAATGATGAAAAACACGGTAAAGACCTTCGGTCACCGGCATCTGAGTCCTTGATACAATGCCGAGGGCTATGGCCGGGAACAGCCCTTCAAGCTGCCCTGGCAGGAGAAGACGCCTTTGGCGTCGAGATCGACGCCAGTCTCCCAAACCCATCCTTGTTGAAGACACCACCTCGACGGTGCTGGCGTCAGGCCTGAGGTCCTCATTGCCCATGCTAGTAGTTGTGGAGCCTTCTGGACTCGAGGTCAGGATGGCGACATTTGGCCCAGCAGCAAGGTCCATTGCCCAGTTCCTCCGGGTCATCGATCCTGACCACTGTCCCCTCCACCGCGAGGGGTGTCGCTGGAGGTCATGGAGCTGATCCTCAAGCACCATCACCTTGAGACAATTCCCAGCACTGGTCTTGTTCCCATTCGAGACTGAGGAATTCCCCTGCCAGTGCCTTTTGTGAGGGAGGCAGGGGCCCCAGAACCCTCAAAGGGCTGGTAACCCATCACAGTTCTGATGTCTGGAGGGTCCTTGAGGTCTCCTCTGACTCCAATTCAAAGTGGGAAACCAATGAAGACTCCCCCAAAACCACCTCCATCGGGATGTCCTTTCAAATTCCTCTTACCCGGAGGTCCGCTGAAGGTCCCCGCTTGAGAACCTCTCCTCCTTAGAGTTTGTCAGGTACTTGATGAAGGCCCTGGCCTTCACCTGGGACGATCCTCCAGTATGAGGCTCCTCCGAAGGAGGCACTCACACTGCCTGTCCCCCCCCCCCCCCTCCCAAAATCCTGGGATGGCTTCTCTTGCACAGGTGGGGAGTCCATGGCCTCTATGCAGATCGTGAGCAGTTGGCTCGAGTCTGCAAAAGCCCTGGGTTCCAGAAAGCGCAGCTGCCTCATGACTCCATAATAGTGAAGTTAGCCGTTCGCAGGATCAAGAGCCAGTAGATGCACTCATCAATGCCCCCAGACAGGGAGGTCTTGCACTATGGACGTCTTGAAGGACTACAAAAGGGGACTGCTACTTCTGGAGAGAGATCTGCAATAGTGAGTATATACTTCTGGGAATTTTTCTGAAGGGAGTTCTTTGGATTAAAGCTGATTAATCTGTGAATCCAGTGTATTTGTTAAATCAGTCAGGGCCTAGTAGCAGCAGTTTGTTTAAATTTAAAACACAGAAGAGAGCTTACTGGTTAAATTTAGAACCCAGCAGAGAGCTGCTAGTTTAAATTTCATACTAGGTCAGAGCCTAACAGCAGCAAAGAGCTTTAATTTAAATCAAATCAGACTATAACTTAGCATAAAAGTCAAAACAGGGTCAGTATTCTTTGAGCAATAAATAGTCTTCTAGAGACCTTTTTACAAAGAGACCTTCTACCTAGGGGGCAAGAGACCTGTGAACCTTTTTAAATAGGTGTTAAAGCCAGGTGGTAGGTCAAAAGGCCATTTTGAAAGACTCCTATCCAAGCAAGGACTGTTAATCACCCAGAAAGTTGGTCACAGCTTACCTTAGAAGCACAGGACAGGGTACTGTGTAGCAGCCCTTTTTTTAATAAGTCTTATTTCCCTCCCTCCCTCCCTCCCTCCCCTGGGATAATCGTAGCTTTATAGGTACTTACACATCTTAAAGGAAAGGAGCTGCTCTCAGGTGCAGCTCTTTATCCAAATCAGTCATACATTAAGGACCTGAGATTAATTAAGCTTCAGGTGAACAAGGTATATTAAACGTATTAGATACACTTTTATTAGTATCAGCATCCACAGCAACCCTTAGTAAGTAAAGAACTTAAAGATCTAAACACAAGCTTAAAACTAAGATGCAGACAGCAGTCCAGCAGCAAGATGGGGGCTTTCCAGTCTTTTGCATTGAGTGTCACATGTATGATTTTCTCCCAGTTGGTGAGAGGTCTTACCAGTGCACTAGGTGCAAGGAGCTCTTTGCTCTCAGGGAACGAATCCGTTCTCTAGAGGCTAGAGTAGCAGACTTGGAAGACATAAGAAAGACAGTCTCCCGATCTGATTGTGCTGGGTCCGCTGCTTTTGGACATATTCATAAATGACCTGGAAAAGGGAATAATGAGTGAGGTTATCAAATTTGCAGATGAGACAAAACTATTTGAAGTTGTTAAAACCCAAGAGGATTGTGGAAAATTGCAAGAGGATCTTGATAAATTTGAAGACTGGACATCCAAATGGCAGATGACATTTAATGTTGACAAGTGCAAAGTTATGCTCCTAGGAAAGAACAACCCAAACTATGGTTACACAATTTGTTACCGGAGGATGTAGTAAAGGCTGTAGTGTAGCTGGGTTTAAAAAAGGTTTGGACAAGTTCCTGGAAGAAAGATCTATAAACCATTATTAAAAAGGGACCCAGGATATCAATGCTTGACCCAATACAAGCATTGTGGAAGTTGTGTCTTTTGGGAGAACTGCTAGGTACGTATGACCTAGATTATCCACTGTTGGAAACAGGATCCTGGACTTGATGGACCTTGGTCTGACCCAGTATGGCGTATCTTATGGTTTAGGCATTTGATATACCGCCCTTTACTTACGCATCAGAGCGATTTACGTGTATATGCTAACAGATACTTTTTATTCCCTTGTCCCCAAAGGGCTCACAATCTAAGTGTACCTGAGGCAATGGAGGGTTAAGTGGCTTGCCCAAGGCCACAAGGAGCAGCCATGGGACTAGAGACCCCAGTCCCTCCGGCCTGAGGTTACAGTGGTGTGCAAAAGTCTGGAATCACTTGTGAGTTTTGCGTTTTTCGTACTTTCTGACGTGTTTTTTTTTTTTTAAATTTTGCTTAGCCCAGCATATTCATCTTTCTACCACATTAAAAGGGATACATTTGGCTATTAGAGTTGACTTTTTTGCATTCCTTGCTTCCAATTTAAATACTTTACAGACACTGGGAGATAGCTACTGCGATTTTTGTGGATCCTGCGTCAAAACTGGATTGAGATTATCCATTATGCACACGTTATTTCTGACCAATCAGGAGGCTGGTTTCACTAACCAATCACAATGCAGATATCTAGCCAACAGTGCAGCTATAAAAACGCTTGGAATTTTTGAATGTCATACTCTTTCTGGATCGACCATGAAGATAACTCGGACCCTGATGTTGGAGGAGCGTGTTCATGTATCCTTTATCAGCGAGGAAGGATTTTCAAGCTGTCAGATAGCCAGGAAAGTTGGCTGTATTCAGAGCGCTGCTGTTAAGATTGTACAGAAGAGAGAAAGAAACAGGTTCAGTGGTAGGTCATCCACATGCATCAACATCACGCCAGGACCGTGCACTATGACGCATTTCACTGACTAATCGCAAGTTGTCCTTTCCTCAGCTACTTCGAGAGTGGTCAGACAAGAGTGAGGTCAGTGTCAGCTCATCAACAGTTCGTCGCCGGTGCCTGCAGTTTGGTCTCCGGAGCTGCAAAGCACGGAATAAGCCACTGATGACTGACATACAAAGGCGCAACCAGATCGTGTGGGCGAGAAAGCACTCAACCTGGTCGACTGAAATGTGGGAAAAGGTGCTTTTCAGCGATGAAAGCACCTTCTGCCTGTTTGGTAACCAGGCCCACACCTATGTGAGGAGATTTCCTGGAGAGGAATTGAAGCCTGAGTGTGTCAGCCTCACTGTGAAGCATCCTTTGAAGGTCATGGTCTGGGGCTTGCATGGCTGCCAGTGGTGTTGGACGTCTTCGATGGAATGGTCAACAGGGCCAAATACATCACCATACTGCAAAGGTGCATGGTGCCATCAGCACACCAGCTGTTTCCTGGCCAGTTCCTGTTCCAAGATGACAATGCACCCTGCCATCGCTCCAGACAGGTGATCAGTTGGAAGCAGCGGAACAACATCAAGTCAATGGACTGGCCTGCCCAGTCTCCCGATCTGAATCTAATCGAGAACTGTGGCACAAGATGGCCTTGGAAATATCCAAGAGGCATCCGACATCAAAGCGTAAGCTGATTGAGTCACTCATTGCAGCTTAGAACCGCGTTGTCACCAACGATCACCTTGTCAGACTGGTTCATTCAATGCCGACAAGGTGCAGTCAGGTGATCAAGAACAAAGGGTGGCCCAACAAATACTGAGCCATCACTGACGCATAAAAACGGCCTTTTTCAAGGCCACATACATTAATTTGAAGGAAACCTGGCGTGCGTCCATAATATTTTAAGGCATAATTACAATAATATATCATTGGCCAACAATGTACATTACATGATTTTCACAGAAAATCTATCAACAGGACAACTATGCGGAACAAACTCAGAAAATAAGGGCCAAACCAATACTAAAAGGTGGCCCTAATAGCCAAATCTATAACTTATCATGAGATACACAGAAAAAAAGCCACTGGGAGGAAAAAGAAATTAAGATATAAGGTCGCGAAGTTGAAAAGACGTCAAACTTACAAGTGATTCCAGACTTTTGCACACCACTGTACTTGTCCCCATGGGGGAATTGAACCCCCAGCCCTCCGGCCTGAGGTAACCTGCCCCAACCACTGAGCCACTCCTCCCTCTTATGTGTGACAAAAAGTGCTACCAGGGCTTGATGCTCTTGGGCCATATCCAGGCTTACCAGCTGTACATGGGCATGTGTACTTACAGGACCTGTGAGAGAGCTCACTGGGTTGTTCGAAGAACCACTTCAGAGGTTCTGGACCCTGACCTCGAAAGTCAATGAGTGTTCCAAGTTCATCACTCGAGCGGCCTTTGACAGCTTCAAGTCTGTGGCCAGAGTAGCTGTAGTGGGTATTAGTGCCTGCCACCAGTTATGGCTGCAGTCCTCTGACTTGAAGCAATGGATTCAGGAGAAGTTGGCCGATACCCCCTGCTGGGGAGAGAACCTCTTCAGCAAGCCCGCAAATGGATAAGGCTGCCAAACTGGAGTCAGAATTCCTGACCCAGGGCCAGGCTGTCCAAGAAGACTGCTGATCCTTTCTGATTGAAGGCTTCAGGGAAAAAGTCCCTATACCCAAAGAAGAAAAAGGCTTATGGAAACTACCCCTAGTACCCAGTCTTCCCAACTCCCCAACAGGGCCAGCAAGCCAAGGGCACGGTCCACGTAAGCTGAAGGCCCCCAAGCCCCAGGTAGTGACCCAGCCACTACCTGGGGGTGGCTTTTGATTCCTTGGGCATAGCCCCTCCTCCCCTGAGAGGTCCAGCCCCACAGCGGGGGGGGGGGGGGGGGGGCGTCTGGTGTTCTATGCCAATCGATGGTCCAGTGTCTCCACTGACATCTGGGCCCTGCAGGTGGTGAGGGAGGGTTACCTCCTCCATTTCTATCAGACGCCTCCCGTGTTCTTTCTAGGTTAACTTCCGATGACTCCCCAGGTGGTACTCTGTCATCTGTTTGGGGTTTAAGAAAACTGCTGCCCTCCAGCCATTCTGTGTGTCCAGGCTACCAGAGAGCTGGTTTTCATGGTCGATGTTGTGGCTGTGGTCACTGCTGAGTTCGTGCGACCAAACAGTGATCTCTGCTGTTCTTCACAGTTCACTTTTTGGATTGCCCGTGGCTTACAGGTTTTTTTCAGTAGCCTGTAGCTGGAGAGTCCCATATGTAAGGACTGGCTTCCTGTTTATTCCCGGAGAAAACTTAGTTACTCACCTGTAGCAGGTATTCTCTGGGAACAGCAGGAATCTGTCCTCACAACCCTCCCTACTCCCCATGGAGTTGCTTTTCTTTTTGTCATCTTAAGCTATGTCATCCTGAGGCAAGATGGCACCCTTGGGCAGAAAGGTGACCATGCATGCACGTAGTGCCTACTTTCTGGTGGTGATTTCCACTCTACTCAGAGTTCAGAGGTGGTCTAATGTCCTGGCCTATGTGCGGGTCTTTTTGGATAAAGGTGTGCATGGCAGGTGGCTTCTGAGGTCACCAAGGTGTGCTATCCCTGTTGTCCTTTTTGCAGGACAATCTGGAGAAGAACTTTTCTCTTAGCTCCCTGAAGGTTCAGTTGGCAGCTTTGGCCTGTTTCACAGGTCCAATGGCTGGTAAGTCTCTAGCCGTACCCAGGTGTTTTGCACTTTCTTCAGCGGGTTTGGCGGCTGCGTCCTCCCCTCCAGTCTGAGGTCCCTTCCTGGGATCTGTATCTGGTGCTCAGGGCCTTGATGTTGGAACCCTTTGAGCCGTTGAAGCGTACTACTCTGAAGGATTTATTTGACGCTCAAGACTGTCTTCTTGGTTGCAATTTGTCAGATTCCAAAAAGGAAGGCTGAGTCCATGCTGCTTAGCCAACATCCAAATACATCCAGCTCATATCACCACTCAGATTTGGGAAACAGCACTTCCAGTACAGCCTTTTGGCCTTGCATCAGAACCTTTCATGTTCATAAAATGTCTCGCCTTAACAGTGGATGTTTCTATGCAGTCTGGGCACACATGTTTTTCCCTACTTGGACGATTGGCTGATCAAGAGGACCATTCCAGAAGGAACTCTGGAATCTCTGCTGGTCACCATTCAGGTGCTGGGACTACTAGGGTTTATGGATTCAGGAGAAGTTCTGCGGGACTGGAAAAGGGCCATTGTAGTAACTTTTCACAAAAGTGGTAATAGGGAAGAAGTGGCAAACTACAGGCCAGTAAGCCTTACCTCTTTGGTGGGAAAAGTAATGGAGGTGCTTCTGAGAGATATAAATGCCCGCTCACTTCGAAACAAGTGGCCAGTGATTACGGATGTAATAATGTCCCACCAGCTAGACATTCTCATGGTCACCGAAACATGGCTCTCAACTGAAGACAATATCATCCTCAATCAGCTTCTCCCACCTAACTTTACAGCCTTCACTGGACACAGACAAAACAAGAAAGGCGGAGGAGTACTTATCATCACCAAAGCTGACCTCCAGTTTAAAATGGATGAATCCAACAGTAACAACCATCTAGAAACAGTATCAGTCTCAAACAACACTTGCTCCATAAACTTGGTCTATAGATCACCGTCAGGGGATCCAGACGACCTAGCAACCATAATAAATCTGGCATCCTTCACCCAGGGGCCAAATAAACCTAATTGGATTGTAGGAGATATCAACCTACCATCATTACAGGACACTCAAGCAACAGCATTCCTTAATGCCCTAGATAGCCTAGGATACACACAAATGGTGCAAGAACCTACTCATGAGAAAGGCAATATCCTCGACCTAATATTCGCACCGCAGCTAATTTTGGACCAACCACAAAACATCGTATTATCGATATCTGCAGTCCCATGGACTGACCACAAACTCATCACCTTTCAGATGCCTACCACTAACTGTTCACACAAGATGAAAACGGATGAAAGCAGGCCTGCTAACTCAGCTACCAGAAGATTCCACCCATTTAACAGAGAACGCATCCTTACTGAAATGAGCACACTCTTTGATGACACCTCACTAAGTCTAGAAGAGTTGATATCCTCCTGGAACAAAAAACTCAGTGCAATCGCCATCCGCCCTCCAACGAACAAGAACTCAAAGAAGAGACCTACCGCCCCATGGTTCACAGCCGATTTAAAAACCTCACTAACCATTTTAAGAAGACTAGAAAAACGATGGAGAAAGTCACGTACCAGCAGTGACCAATCAGCTTACATCCAACACCTGGCAGAGCATCGCAAAGCCATCTCAGATAAAATCAGACAACACCACACAGATACTCTGAAACGGCCACTGAATAAACCTCACGACCTGTTTAACTTAGTTAAAACACTTGCCAAAGAGCCAACCCCTGAGCACCACAGCAGGATCCGCCCACAGGACTATGCAATTTACATGCAATCTAAAATGTGCAAGACCAACAAAATATTAATACCAGACCATCCTGATGAACAAAACTACCCAGTATCACTGGCATCCTTCTTTACTCCCTCGAAGAAAGCTATTGAAGACACCATCCTAGCTCTAAACACAACCACTGCACACACAGACCCTTGCCCTGCGCACTGGATAAAGGACCTGCGATGTGACATATCCTCAACTATAGCAAAAATCTTAAACTACTCATTCACCACTGGCTCTTTCCCATCTACGCTCAAGCAGACCTCTGTAAGACCGCTGCTAAAGAACACCAAACTTGATCCTCAAAAAGTAGAATCTTATAGGCCCATATCTAGCATACCTATGCTAGCAAAAATCATCGAGAAAATAGTGCACAGGCAATTACAGGATCATATAGACACATCAGCCCCACTGGATCCAGCTCAACATGGTTTCAGAGAGTCACATGGAGTAGAAACACTACTCACAACACTCCTCAACAACATTACCTCAGGTGTGGATAACATACACCAGGGCTTCGCTCTTGTCTTCCTAGATATAGCAGCGGCTTTTGACTCGGTATGCCATGAAATTCTCATCTGCCGGCTAAGGGAAAAAGGCATCTGTGGAACAGCACTCGAATGGTGCAAATCTTACCTGTCCGACAGATGGCAGCATGTCAGAGTCGACGGGGATACATCTGAACCTTTCCAACAAAGTCAAGGTGTACCACAAGGATCCTCTTTATCTGCATTGATGTTTAATATATACATCCAACCCATCTGTGACATCATCAGATCCTTTAATGTCAGTTACATGATATATGCAGACGATGTGCTACTATATATGCCAATATCATTGGACTGCCTAGACCTTACCCCGCTGACTAACTGCTTTGACACCATATCAGAGTGGCTCCTATCACAAAACCTGAGAATACAACACAAAAAGACGGAAGTCCTGTTCGTCTCGAGGAACACCAACTTCACCCCTCCTAGTTGTATTAACGTAAAGGATGCCCAACTCCAAGTTAAACCGGCAATACGCTACCTGGGAGTAACGCTGGACCAAAACCTTGATATGAAGAATCACATAGCCAACACAGTCAAGGCAATCTACTTTAAAATCAGATCCCTCAGACACCTACGCATACTACTTGAACCGGATGATTTCCGTACCATTTATCAAGCCCTTATACTCCCCCATTTCGACTTCTCAAACTCCATACTACAAGGACTCCCCCGGGCCACCCTGAACCCCCTGCAATTAGCCATGAATAGTGCAGCGAGGGTACTCCTCGGGGCATCCAGGAGAGATCACGTAACACCCCTTCTAAAACAGCTACACTGGCTCCCCATTCAGGCAAGGATCAGTTTCAAGATCTTACTGCTAACATTCAAAGCGGCTAAGGGGCTCACCTCTTCCTCTCTCTCCAACCTCATACAACCACTTGCACCAAACAGGCCACGAAGAACAGCAGAATTAAACACACTAGTTATCCCAAATGACACCACAAGATGCACTAGATCAACAGCCAACAGAGCCTTCCAATTCTGCGCCCCATCTCTATGGAACACCTTACCAGCACAAATCAGAGCAATACCTAATCTAAGTCAGTTCAGAAAGGCTTTAAAGCATTTCCTCTTCCTTAAATATCTCAATGGCAGCTCCGAACAGAACCCCCAGGTGAATAGCAGAAGTGGTCAAACAGATAGACCCCGCAACAGACCAACTTCACAATGTAAATAGCAAGTTGTTCCATATACTATTGTACCACTGTTGTATATAGTTAACCAGGATATCCTTTATCAGATAACCCTGCATTGTATTTAGTTTCCCCTATTTCGCCAAGTTATACTTCCTGTTAAATGTAACGACCAGACACGTGTAAACTGTCGGATGTTTTCTGTTCAATGTAAACCGCGCTGATGTCTAATAGTGCGGTATATAAGAATTGTTAATAAATAAATAAATAAATAAAATAGTGGACTTTCTCAAAACCAATAGGTTGCATGATCCGAGGCAACCTGGTTTTACCAAAGGATGATCATGCCAAGCAAATCTGATTGAGTTCTTGACTGACTGACCAGAGAACTAGATCAAGGGCATGCAATGGATGTGATCTACCTAGATTTCAGCAAATCCTTTGATACTGTTCCTCATAGGAGGCTTATCAATAAACTGACCAGCCTAGGAACTGAATCAGAAATTGGTTGACTGACAGACGACAGAAGATGATGGTAAACAGAACTCACTCGGATGAAAGGAAGGTGATTAGTGGCATGCTCCAGGGATTGGTCCTTGGGCCGGTACTGTTCAATGTATTTGTGAGCAATATTGCTGAAGGACTGAACGGAAAAGTCTCTTTTTGCAGATATGACGATAATTTGCAACAGAGTGGACTTCCCTAAGGGAGTGGATAACATGAGGAAAGATCTTCAAAAGCTGGAAGAATAGTCTGATGCTTGGCTGTTAAGATTTAATGTGAAGAAGTGCATTGTCATGCGCTTGGGATGCAGAAATCCAAAGAAATTTTATGAGATAGGGGGCAGTAGGTTGGTATGCACGGACCAGGAGAAGGACCTTGCAGTGATTGTTTCTGAGGATCTCAAAGTGGCGAAACAGTGTGACAAGGCAGTGGTCAAAGCCAGTAGGATGCTGGGTTGCATACAGAGAGGAATTACCAGCATAAAGGAAAAGGTACTAATGCCACTGTACAAGTTGCTGGTGAGGCTTCACTTGGAATATTGTGTTCAGTTTTGGAGACCATATCTCACAAAGGATATAAAAAGACTTGAAATGGTTCAGAGGAAGACAACCAAAATGATTTGGAGCTCGCACCAGAAGACATATGAAAAGAGACTCCAAGACTTAACTATGCATGCTCCTAGAGGAGAGGAGGAACAGGGGAGATATAATACAGACCTTTAAATAAGGAGTATTAATGAAAAAAACCTTTTTCAAAGACTAGGAAGCTGTAAAACTAGAGGGCATGACATGAAGCTGCAAGAGGGTGAACTGAAAGTCAATGTCAGGAAATACTTTATCAATGGTGGTGGATGCTTGAAATGCCCTCTCGATTGACGTGGTGGGGACAAATATAGTGACAGAATTCAAAATGGCATGGGACAGACACAGTGGATCCCTTTATAGAAATAAGATATAATCACGTCTGAGTATGAGTCAGATGCTGTGCGATCACTGCAGCTGAGTGCCGCTCCCGGCAGTCTGTGACCTCCGGAGGATTGTTGGTCGGAACCATGGGCGTTCGCTGTGAGGACCGGTATCCTGAGGAATGGGACCTCGTCCGGGGCGCGCTCGAGGCCGGTGATGCTCAAGGACAGGTTCTACGTCTGGGGAAGCCCTCTGATGTTGAGGGTCCTATTCTCGGGGTGGATGAACCAGACATGAATTCGCGCTACATGGTCACTAGGGTGGCTATACTGCTCTCTAGGGCTGCCATTCTGGTCTCCATACAAGTTGGCTCCGCAGCCTTCGACTTGGGCACCAGTGATTTCGGTGGACCGATCAGGAGAAGGGCTAGTCAATCAACAGATTGGAGTTGAGCGGTCACGCTAGCCTTACAGAAATTTCAACCTTATCTTCACGGCAGTGCCATTCGGGTATTTTCCAGCAACGCGACTGCGTTGGCTTATATCAATCGCCAAGGCGGCACCAGCAGTGTTCCCATGGAAACCGAGGCCAAATACCTGTTTGCTTGGGCCGAAGTATATCTGCTGGCCTTGTCGGCAGTGCATGTAGCAGGAGTGGACATCTGCTGGCCTTGTCGGCAGTGCATGTAGCAGGAGTGGACAGTGTAGAGGCCGACTTCTTGAGTCGGGTGAATGTGGACCCGGGGGAGTGGGTCCTTCATCAGGAGGTGTTCGAGATATTGGTGCAACGTTGGGGAGCTCCATTAATGGATCTCATGGCGACTTTCCAGTCGGCAAAGGTAAACCGTTTCTTCAGCAGAAGGGAAAGTATGTTGGAAGGCCTGGATGCTCTGATACAGTCTTGGCCAGAAGAGCTGCTCCTGTACGTGTTTCCACCGTGGGTGTTAATAGGAAGGGTGCTGCAGCGCATAGAGCAGCACAAAGGACAGGTGATACTGATAGTGCCGGATTGGCCAAGGAGGCCTTGGTATGCAGATCTGCAGAGACTCTTAGTGGAGGAGCCATGGTGTCCTCGGGCAGATCTGTTGTCTTGGGGTCCTCTGCGCATGCCTCAAGTGGATCGGTTTTCGCTAACGGCTTAGCTATTGAGAGGGCTAGTTTGAAGAAAAAGGGCTACTCCGCTTCGGTGATTGTCACCGTGTTGAAGGCGAGGAAGAGATCTACCTCTCTAACATATATTTGCATCTGGCGGGTGTTTGAGGCATGGTGTGTAGAAAGGCGATTCGAGGCATTAAGAGCGTCGGTTCCGATGCCGCTAGCATTTTTACAAGATGGTTTGGATAAGGGCTTAGCGGCCGCTTCCTTGCAGGTGCAAGTAGCAGCATTGTCCTGTTATAGAGAAAAGATAGGAGGAGAAAGTCTAGGTAGCCATCCAGACGTCAAGAGGTTTTTAAGGACGGTAGCTCTGTTGAGACCGCCATATAGACCGGTAGTACCAAAGTGGAATCTCCTTTTCATATTGGACGCGTTGCGAAAGGAGCCGTTTGAGCCTATGTCGAGAGCATCATTAAAGGACCTTACTCTTAAAGTGGTGTTCCTGGTAGCTATTTGCTCAGCTAGGAGAATCTCCGAGTTGCAAGCTTTGTCCTGTAAGAAACCTTTTTTTTTACTTTTTATGATTCAAAAGTAGTTTTGAGACCTGTACCGTCCTTTTTTCCCAAAATTGTTTTGGCCTTTCATGTGAATCAGGCAGTTTCGTTGCCGGTGTTCAGCGAGAAGCTGGAGGGTTCGTTTGCTGGACAGCTTCACCTCTTGGATGTTCGTAGGGCATTAAAGAAGTATATCCGTAGGACGGCGTGTTTCCGCAGGTCAGATAGACTGTTCGTCTTGTTTGGGGGGGGGGGGGTCGAAGAAAGGAGAGGCAGCGTCAAAAGCGTCCATTGCCAGGTGGATAAGAGGCCATAGCTTCCATATATATTTTAAGTGGAAAAGCAGTGCCCTAAGGACTAAGAGCTCATTCCACTATAGGTCAAGCGGCATCTTGGACTGAGTTCAGGTTGGTGCCAGCGGTAGAAATTTGTAGAGCAGCTACCTGGTCTTCCTTGAATTCCTTTGTGAAGCATTCCCATCTGGATGTTCAGGCGGAAAGGGATACCAGTTTTGGATCAGCAGTGCTTCAGGCTGGTCTAGCAGGTCCCTCCCGTTGATTGCTTTCACTGCTCTGTTGCATACCCAGAGGTCCGGGACTAGACTGGAGGGACAATAAGGAAGGTGAAATTAGACTTACCTGCTAATTGTTGTTCCTTGAGGAACTCCAGTCTAGTCCCATATCTCTCCCTGATTTTCTGCGAGCTAGTGCCTGAAGCAGATGAGAGATGACAGGTAAGAGTAACAAGCTTCTAGGCATGGGGATTATATTGGGTCACTATCACTGAAATGGGAGGGGCAGGCCTAAAAGGTTAATAATGCATGCTTATTTAGGCTAGGGGGAAGGTTGGTAGTCATGATAATTTCTTCCTTGAAAAATTTTAGATCCGTAGTTTAGTTTTCGTAGTAGTTTTGCTACTTAATTGTTGCTCCGGTGAGTTTGCTTTGCCAGTAGGTTACTGGAGTGAGGAGGCAGATCCCAAGAGGATATACCGGTGTCATCACAAGAGGATGACGTTTCTCAGTTTCCAAAGCTGCTGGAGGAGGAGCACAAACCCCAGAGGTCCGGGACTAGATTGGAGTTCCTCAAGGAACAACAATTAGGTAAGTCTAATTTCACCTTCCTCCCCTTGGAGTTGAATTCTCTTCTGCTCTTGATAGGACTGAGGGTAAAATGGTGCTGGCCATGGCAGGTGGGAAGGCGCACGCATGCGCAGTCAAGCTTCGAAAAGCTTCTAGAAGAAGCTGGGAAAGCTCTAGCATGAGTCTGTCAAATAACGTCACCGATACTTGAGGACGTCTTGCTATCCTTGGAGAAAACTGCTGCAAGTGAGTAACTGCTTTATATTTTTTTGGAGGTATGTTGTAGCTAATTCAGATTCTCTGTTAACTTTATAGATGATTCTGCTCCAGTTCTTTCTTTTGGGAAAGCTTGAAAAACTATCTTTTTTATACCAAAAAGAGGCAAAAACACTGCACAAGATGAAGAGTCAAAGCATGCTCAAAGTCCTAGACTTCAAAAACACTGACTTCAGTAAAATGGCCAAGTACCTGAAGGAGGAGTTGGAAGGGTAGGGAGAGGATAAGGGAAGTGGAATTACAATGGATTAAATCACCTTTGCCTATGATCAGGCTGGTCTATCGTTGGAGCGCTGGGTCATTTTATTTATTTATTTATTTATGGTGCACAATGTCAGGACTATGGCAGCCTCAGTTGCGAACCTACACTGTCCCTATGGCAAACATCTGCCAGCTGTCACCTGGTCCTCAGTCCACACCTTTGCAGCTCACTATTGCTTGGTGAGGGAGTCTCGACGGGAAAGTACCTTCAGCCAGGCCGTACTCCGTAATCTGTTTGGGGTTTAGGCAACTCCTGCCCTCTGACTCTTCTTGTTCAGGCTACTGGAGCCATGGTCCTCCCTGACTTTGGGATCCTCAGTATGTCCTGAGATTCGCTTGCGACTGCTCATGGCTGGGCCGTGTGTTTCTTCTACAGGTTCCTGGTAGCCTGTCTCTAGGGAGTCCCATATGTGAGGACTGACTTCCTGCTTGTTCTTGGAGAAAGCATAGTTAACAGGTATATCCAACGGCAGCAGGAATCAGTCTTCACAATCCTCCCTCCTCCCCTTGGAGTTGCTGTACATTTTTGGCCATCTTCTTTTGTTCGCTCTAGCTATGTTATCTGACTGATTAAGATGGCACCCTTGGGCAGGAAGGGGACCGTGCATGCATGGTGGCATCTCCCAAAGTCTGTCTTTGAAAGCTGGGGAGATGCTTCTGTGGGGGTTCTGTCGGCATCAATGTCGCCCATATGTGAGGAATGATTCATTCAGTCTCTGGAGAACAATTGTTACAGGTGAGTAACTACGCTTTATCCACAGCGCCCCCGATCTACCTGGGGAGTGCCCAGGGGCTGCTGTCGCAGGTGGAGGGCTCCCTCCTACATCCTTACCTGGGGTCTCTGACATTAATGATCCGGCTGCTGAAAGGGTAGCCTTGGCCCCGTTCAACCTTTCAGAGGAGGTCCTCTTGCTTCCCGTAGTTACCTCCGCAGGACAGTCTTATCCTTCACTCTCCTTCAGATTCTCACTGTGGTGCGCAGATTGACTGGTCAACCTATTCTTGTGCAGTTTGTGATGAAGTATTTGCTTCACCTGTCTCAGGCAGGATTGAAGTCCAACTCTTAGTCCACCCAAGTGCACTCGCAGCGCACACCTTATCAAGGGCAAGTCCCTCTCTGTGCAACCTTTCGTGACCCGCTTCTTGCAGGGTCTCTTGTCGTCGTACCTCCTGTCCGCCTGTTGGCGCAGAGTGGGACCTCAATATGGTGCTGTCGCAACTCACTGGTCTACCATTTGAGTCCCTGGCTACCTGCCACCTATGGTACCTTTCCTGGAAGGTCATGTTCTTGGTGGCACTCATGTTGGCTCGCAGGATCAATGAGCTCCAGGCGTTGGTGGCAAATCCACCCTACACAAGTTTCTATAAGAACAGTCTCGTGCTCTGCATGCATTCCAAGTTTCTTCCCAAGGTGGTGTCCCCTTTCCACTTCAATCAGGAGGTAGTGCTCCCCTCCTTTTTTTCTGCTGCCTCACACCGACAGGGTGGAGATGTCCTTCATATCCTGGACTGTAAGAGGGCCCTGTCCTTCTACCTCCAACGTACTCAGGGCCATTGCAAAGCCTCATAGCTTTTCGTCTCATATGATCCCAGTCAGCTGGGGGCAGCGGTGACCAAGCGTACTCTGTCCACCTGGGTGGCTGACTGCTTTGCCCTTGCCAACGAGCAGGCTGGGCTCTTGCTGGAGCACCGGGTCACGGCATCCATGGCAAACCTGTGTTCCATTTCCTTGTCAGAAATCTGCCGGGCCACCACCTGGTCCTCTGTCCATACATTTGCAGCTCATTACTGCTTGGAGTAGGAGTCCTTTCGGGACAGTGCCTTTGGCCAGGCTGTACTTTGTCATCTATTTGGGGTGTAGGCAACTCTTGCCCTCCGGCCCTTGTGTGTTCAGGCTGTCGCAGTGCTGGTTTCTCGCAGGACATTTCTCAAGACTCATTGCTGATGCTTACTTTTTCTGGTCATCCATGGCTTTTTATAAGTTTCTCAGTAGCCTGTAACTAGGGAGTCCCATATGTGAGGACTGACTTCCTGCTTGTTCCTGGAGAAAGCATAGTTACTCACCTGTAACAGGTGTTCTATGGGGATAGCAGGAATCAGTCCTCAACCCTCCCTCCTCCCCGTGGAGTTACTTTTTGTGCCAATTTTTTGCCTTTGTGTTATATCATCCAACTGCATCTTTCAAAGCTTTTCTCTGAAAGTTAGGGAGAAGCTACCACACGGGCTCCGTTAGCACTGACGTCGTCATATGTGAAGACTGATTCCTGCTGTCCCCAGAGAACACCTGTTACAGGTGAGTAACTACGCTTTCTTGGCAAGATATGACCAGAAGTAGATTGCCAGGTCTTTTCTTCTGGAGTAGTTGATGGTTAAGTGACTTGCGCAAGGTCTCAAGGAGTGCCATTGGGAATTAAACCCTGGTCTCGTTTCCTAAGCCAGTGCTCTAACCATTAGGTGGCTACTCCGCTCCTAGCAGACCCTATCAGCCCTTAATTTAGCAGAAGACTCTCTGGTGGCAGCAGTGGGATTGGAGGATCCCCTGTTAGAGGGTATCTGGAAGCCTGGTAAGTTCTTTCTGCTGCATAGGATGATAAAGGAAATGATTACACAAATGGGAGTCCCCAGATGTGTGTCCTCAGGTTAGCAGGTCCATGGCATGTCTTATTCAATTCCCCTGGAGGAAACAGCTGTTGCAGCTGTCACAAAGATGACTATTCCTGTGGCAAGCGGACCGGCGCTGAAAGACTTGCAGGATCATAGGCGAAAGCTTTGATGAAGCAATCTTTTGACATTTCCATGCAGGTAGCAGTCTGTGTGGCATTTCTCTCCCTGTTTGCACTAGTCCCAAAATATCACGGAGAGCGGGCAGGAGTCCCAGCGATCCATGTCAGAGGCAGCTAGTTGGAGTCCAAATCTGCATTTTTGGTGGATGCCCTGTGTGATCTGGTCAGCTAAATCTGCATCATCTGCTGGAAGACTATATCAAGACTCCCAGAGATCATGTCCTGCATTATTTGGCTCTTTTGTGGTCTCTGCCGCTTGGCCATCCCTTTCAGGGCAGTCAGAGGTAGAGTTACCGCCTCAAAGGCTGCAGGAAACCCTAAGGGGGTGGATACAGGTGGGAGTTGTTCCAGTGGGCGGTTGTCTGCGGGAGGAGTTCTCCGCTTTGGCCTAAATCATGTCAGACCATTGGGTGCTGGATGTGATTCAAGAGGGGTTTATGCCCTTAAGCTGGTGCGGCCTCTTTTAAATGCTTTTATGGAGTTGCTGTGCGAAGTGCCTAGAAAGGCACAGGCAGAGACACTGGACTAGTTGCTTCAGCTTAAGGCCATGGTGTGAGTCCCTTGGGAAGAATGGTCCTTGTCATTCCATGTATTTAAGAAAGAGAGATGTTTTCGGTCAATTTTGGATTTGAAACAGGTCAACAGGTCTTTGCACATTCCCCACTTCTACATCAAAACCTTAGGGTCTTTCATAGTAACAGGCAGGGAGAATTCTTGACCTCCTTAGACTTGGTAGAGACCTACCTACGCATTCCTATTTGGCTAGAGCATCAGAAGTATCTGCACTTTGCATTGCCCATAGATCACTTTCATTTTTGGGTATCATTCCTTGGGTTATCCAAGGAACCCAGGACTTTCACCAAGGTGATGGTAGTAATAGCAGCAGCATTGCGCAAAGAGATTGTGTTGGTGCAACCCTATCTTGATGATTGGTTAGTCAAGACAGTCAGCCCAGGAAAGTCATGTAACAGTGCACTGGGTGGTGTTGCTGCTCCAGGAGTTGGTCTGAGTAGTCAACTTTGCCAAGCGCAGGGTGAAGCAGTTCCAGTCCCTGGAGTACATGGGAACACACTTCTAGACCAGGAGAGGCAAGGTGTCTGACTTCAGAAAGAATGCAGAAGTTGAGATGTGAAGTACATGTTCCCTTGTAGCAATGTTGCCCTTGTGCATGGGTTTGTTTGCAGGTTCTGGGGTCCATGGCAGTGATGATGGAGTTGGTAATTTGGGACAGAGCACATATGCGCCCTCTGTTACAGACCTTGTTAACCAGATGGTCAGCAAAAATAGTTGTTCTGGCAAAGGCTGCCATTGACAGGAAAGGCAAGGGCAAGTCTCCCTTGGTGGCTGAATCTAGCCAAGCTAGCAGCAGGAATGCTGCTGGAAATTCAGGAATGGATAGTGGTCACCACTGATGTCAGTCTGTCAAATTTGGGGGTACACTGTTAGTCCTGGGTGACATAGAGACGATGGTCTCAGGAGACGACAACCTAGTCTATCATCGTTTAGAGATGCGTGCCATCTTTTTGTTTCTCAAGGCTTTTCATCTAGTCCAGCTCAAAGCGGTGATAGCCTACATTAGTCTGCAGGGGGACACCAGAAGATTTCTCCTAGTGAATGAAGTCGTCCCGCTGCTGGAATGCTCTGAGGCCAGTCTCATAGTGCTGTTACATAGAAACATGACGACAGAAAAGACCACATAGCCTATCTAGTCTGTCCTTCCATATCAACCACTACACATTCCCCTTTTTTCTTTTAGAGATCCTCTGTGTTTGTCCCATGTTTCTTTGAATTCAGAAACTGTCCTCATTTCTACCACCTCCACTGGAAGACTATTCTACAGATCCACCACTCGTTCCGTGGCTCATGTAGCAGAAAGAGAAAATGTTCAGGCCGATTATGTCAGCTGAAATTTCTTAGATCTGGGAGCGTGGTCTCTTGCGGACTCTGTATTTCGTCAGATAGTGGACTGATGGGGGTGGCCCACAATGGATCTGATGGCATCATCAAGGAATACCAAAATGTCCTGGGTCTTACAGTTGCCAACGAGAGAGGATGCAGAGCCTGGATGCATTGGTGCAGAGGTGACCTCAGGAGTGCCTCTTGTATATATTTCTTCCGTGGCCTCTGTTAGACCTGGTGGTCCAGAGTGGAGACCCATCCAGACCTGATAGTATTAGTTGCTTCAGCTTAGCCATGGAGGCCTTGGTATGCAGATCTGGTACTGCTGAAGGTAGCAAAATGGTTTTAGTTGCCAGTTGTAGAAGATCTCCTTTGAGTCCAGTACAAAAGGCAGTCCCTTAGACGTAGGACCGTGCGGGGCCGTTTAAAATGCTGCTACATTGGTTCTGCTTGCTGTGGAGATTGGAGCAGTGGAGGGGTGATGTCGACAGCGGAGGTTGTGAGTTGGGAGCTTAAACACCTGGTGGTATGATATCTACCTCTTCAGATGCTATGTGGAGCATTTCTTCTTGTCTCCTCTATTCCTTTAACTATCACTGTATCTCTTATTCTGTCCTATCTAATTAATGGCGTTCTTTTCATATTTTCTGTAACTTTTATGTAATATTGTAAACCGCTCTGATGCTTTGGCTTGAGCGGTATATCAAATGTAATAAACATAAACATGGCTTGGATTTTGAGAGGGCTAGGTTGAGGAGGAAAGGCCATTCTGCCTCTGTTATTACAATGTTCTGAGCATAGAAGCGTTCTATATCTCTGGCCTATGTGTGCGTATGGCATATTTTTGAGGCCTGGTGTGATGACAGATGCCTTTATCCCTTGAGTTTGACACTCCCGGATGTCTTGGCATTTTTATAAGCAAGACTTGAAAGGAGCTTGGCACTTATTTCTCTGAAGGTGCAGGTGGCAGCACTGGCCTTTTTTCAGCGTATAGTTCAGGGGGTGTCCTTGGGGGCACCCAGATATAGTCTGTTTCTTGAAAGATATTAGACGTGTGTCCTCCAGCCCGCATAGTAGTTCCAGCTTGGGATGGCAATTTGGTTCTGTCTGTGCTTACAGGACCATTTCAAACCTCTTTCAGAATCTTCTCTAAAGGATCTTATGCTGAAAGTGGTCTTTTTGGTGGCAGTCTGTTCAGCGCAGGGAATCTCCGAGCTCCAGGCTTTGTCCTGTAGGGAACTCTTCCTGATATCTAAGAAAGTTGTGCTTCAGCCGGTCCCCTTTTTGTTTCTTCCCAAGGTGCTTTTCAGCATTTCACCTTAACTAAGCAGTTACCCTGCTGGTGTTTGTGAATACAGATGGAGATATTGAGTCCTGAATGTTGCACAAGTTGGATGTATGCCGAGTTCTGCATCAGTACTTGAAAAGGACAAAGCGGTTTAGGCAGTTTTGCAATCTTTGTGCTCTTCGGTGGGTCACATAAAAGTGAGTTGGCCTCAAAGGTGTGAATTGCTTGCTGGTTGGCTTTTGCTTATCTGCTTAAAGGATGGGTGATTTAGATGGGTCTTTGGGCCCATTCCATTAGGGCTCAGGTGGCATCGTGAGCAGAGTTTGGCTTGGTGCAGCCTGTCAAGATTTGTAAAGCAACCACGTGGTCTTCTCTTCATTCCTTTGTGTCACTGTCGACTGGATGTTCAAGAACATAGTGATGCTCAGTTTGGAGCAAGGGTGTTACAGGTGGGACTCTCTTGTTCTCTTCTACATTAGGTACTGTTTTGGTACAATCCCACATGTCTGGGCTGGACGGATGATGAGGAAGGTGAAATTAGGCCTTGACTGCTAATTTTCTTAACTCTAGTCCCTCCAGTCCATATCCTGTTTCTTTTTGCAGGTCAAATCCAGGAAAGAGAAAGAAGAACTTATGCAGTTGTGGAGATCAAGAGACCACATTTCGGTTGTGGTTGCTAGGAGGCACGGAAGTGGCAGAGCAGTTGCACTACCACGCTGCACTGTCTGGGTTTGTGATATTAAATTAGCAGAGTGTTTACATGTGGTGGTCGTTGGCCACTGATCAAAAAGCTTTGCGGAGCTGGAGGAGGAGTGGTAATACAGAACTCCAGGAACAAGCAGAAATGAGTCTTCACATATGGGTATCGCCAGTACCGACGGAGTCTGCGCGGGAACGCTCCCCAGCGTCCAGAAAGAAAGCTTTTGGGAGCATCCCACAGCGCCTGCGCGCTGCCTTCCCGCCTTTCCCATCCGCCTCTCTCCAGTTCTTCTTTTCCGCGGAGCCAGCAGGTCGTGTTCCTGTCACCGCTGAAGAAGTTCTTTATATTTCTTTATTTCTTTGGTCGCGCGTCTGCCTTCTTCGACATCGGACCGGTACCGCCGGTCTTTTCTTCTTTCTTCTTTAAAAAAAAAAAAAAAAAAACCTACCGTTTCCCACTTCTGTGCATTTTTTCCTTTTGGGCCTTAGGCCTAGAAAAATTTTCCTCATGGAAAAGCCCGCTTCCGGGTTTAAAAAGTGCACGAAGTGCAGCGGTACTCTTTCTATCACCGACACCCATGACTGGTGTCTAAAATGTTTGGGTCCTGACCACGCCGTCACCGATTGTGAGTCCTGTTCCATGATGTCTAAAAGAGGTCGACAGAATCGAGTGGCCAAGCTCAGTACCCTGTTTCCCTCTGATGCAGCTTCGGTGGCATCGACATCTTCCAGGGCTGCTTCTTCCTCCCATGGATCTCAGGTAACCAAACATAAGTCCAGCCGGTCCTCGAAGGGTAGATCTCCCTCTAAGTATCGAGATGCCTCCGGGCTTGCTCTCGAGGATCCCGCACCGACAAAATTACCCCGGCGGGAAGCTCCGGCTTCCAAAGCTTTATGGAGTCACAGGTTGACATCGATGGCTCGGCCTCGACCGATCCACCTGTTGCCATGTTCTGGGGTACCGGTGGTTCCCACTGGTACCGACATCCAGACATTGGTTGCGTCGATGGATCAGAATATTCTGACCATGCAGCGTGCCATTACGGCATTCATACAAGCTGCGACGCCTCCAGTACCGCAACAAACTCCTTTGTCGGTACCGGTTCCGGCACCGATATCGGTACCGGTGCCGGTACCGATTGCATCGGCTTCGGTGTCGACTGCAGCGGTACCCTGTTCTGTGATGCCCATCGGTACCGATCACTCCAGATGTCGATACAACTCGGTACACGTATCGGGCTCTGCAGGAGCATCCAGACAGGCGATACTTCGATTCCTCCGAAGACTCTGATGAATCAGAGGCTTCTGTCGAAGCATCGGTACTCCTTCCTCAGGAGCCCTCTTCTCCAAAAAGAAGAATGTCTCCTCCAGAAGACTTGTCTTTTCAAAACTTCATTAGGGAAGTGGCCAGGGGCCTCTCCATTTCAGTGGCCCCTGAATCAGAGCCTAGAGCCAAGAAATTGGATATTTTACAATATCCTAAGGCTCCTAAAGAGGCAGCTACTTTACCAATTCATGAGATCCTTTATGATCACATGTTGGGCATATGGGAGACACCTCTCACTATCTGCCCTCATTCTCGTAGGTTGGATACCATGTACCGTGTTCCTCCTTGTCCTGGCTTTCATAAGACTCAGCTTCCTCACCACTCTATTGTGGTGGAGTCTGCTATGAAGAAGATAAAGAGTGCAAAAAGACACTCATCTAATCCTCCAGGAAGAGAATGCAGAACCTTGGATGCTTTTGTCCGGAGAATTTTCCAGGCCAATATGCTTGCTGCCAGAATCAACTCCTATAGTCTCTACATGGGGATGTTTCTAAAGGAAGTTACAGATCATCTGCAAACTTTATCTCCTTTTATCTCAGAAGATAAAAGGGAGGAGTTTCTCACCTGGCTTAAAAATGCCCAGGATGTTTCCAAATTTTCCAACCGTGCAGCCTTTGACTCTTTTGAGTGTGCCAGCAGAGCCTCGGCTATTGCCATAGGTGCACGCAGAGTTGCTTGGTTACAAGCTTCTGATTTGGAACCCTGGGTCCAGGATGGATTAGGAAATCTTCCTTGTACAGGTGAAAACCTTTTTGGCAAGGATTGGCAAGCAAAGGCCACTCAGATGGATGCTGAGAATTCTGCCTTAGATAGACTTTCAAAGTCTACTTCTGCTCCTGTTAGAAAAAGGTTGTTCAAAAAGGCTTTCTTTCCCAAAAAGGGGAAATATTATCCTGTTTATGGTCAGCAGGCATCTTCTGCAGGTCGTTTTGCTGCAAAGCGTCAGCAACAACCTAAACAAGCCAAGCCTAAGGCTGCAAGGACTGCTACAGCCCAACAGCCTCAGCCTCCTCAGGGCCTTTGACTTACATCTAGAGAACTTAGCCTTTCTGGCTCTCTAGAAGAACCAGAGCCTCTCACCATTCCAGGAAGGTTAGCCCACTTTGCTCCCAGATGGGAACAAGTCACGGCAGAGCAATGGACCCTTTCCATCATAAGGGAGGGGTACAAGCTTCATTTCTTAAACCTTCCTCCTCACACCATGGTGAGACAGTTCAATTCTCCAACATCTCTCCTCGACCTTCTGGGTCAGAGGATTACTACCCTTCTTGCCCAAAGGGCAATAGAAGAAGTACCCCTTCTTCAACAGGGCTCAGGGTTCTACTCCCCCTATTTTCTTATCCCAAAGAAAACAGGGGGCTACAGACCCATATTAGATCTCAGAGAATTGAACAAGTTTCTATGCAAGGAGAAATTCAAGATGATTTCTCTCGGGGTTCTCCTTCCATACCTTCAGAGTCAGGATTGGCTTTGTTCTCTAGATCTCAAGGATGCGTACACCCATATCCTCATCCATCCAACACACAGAAGGTTCCTTCGGTTCCTTTTTCAAGGAAAGCACTACCAATACAGAGTGCTTCCTTTCGGTCTGGCCTCTGCTCCAAGAGTGTTCACAAAATGCATGGCAGTAGTAGCTGCATTTCTACGCACTCTAGGAATATTTGTATTCCCATATCTGGATGACTGGCTCATCCGAGCTCTGTCCCAGTCAGAGGCCCAGACTTCCCTAGCCTGCACAAAGCGTGTTCTTCAGTATCTGGGACTTGTAATAAACATCCCAAAATCCCATCTCACCCCTACTCAGTCATTAGAGTTCATAGGGGCTTTGCTGGATACCACAACTGCAAGGGCCTATCTTCCCCAGGCCCGTTGCCTACGCTTGGTGCAGTTAGCCTCACAAATTCAGTTAAAGTCCCATTTAACTGCTCGAGAAATGTTACAACTGTTAGGCCACATGGCATCCACCGTGCATGTGGTTCCTTACGCTCGCCTTCACATGAGAGCAGCTCAGTGGACTCTGTCCACCCAATGGACCCAGGCATCAGGGTGCCTGTCAGACAAAATAGCAACCTCCAGTCGCCTCTTCTGGTCTCTCCAGTGGTGGAAGTCCACTCAAAATCTGTTGCTGGGGTCCCCCTTTCAACAGTCGCTACCCCAAGCAACCCTTACAACAGATGCCTCTCCAAGGGGTTGGGGAGCTCATCTACAGGATCTCTCCACCCAGGGCATCTGGTCTCCATAAGAGACATCTCTACATATCAACCTCTTGGAGCTCAGAGCAATTCTTCTTGCTCTGAGTCTTCCACACCCTGCTCAGCTACAAGACAGTCCTCATCCACACGGACAACCAAGTAGCCATGTTCTACGTGAACAAGCAGGGCGGGACTGGCTCTCTGTCGCTTTGCAACGAAGCTTTGAGATTGTGGGCCTTCGCCAGAGAGCATCAAATTCATCTCGTGGCAGCGTATCTTCCAGGGGTTCAAAACTCTTGGGCAGACAGACTCAGTCGAGTTCTGCTTCCACACGAATGGTCCCTCCATGGGGACCAGATAGCCAGGATCTTCCGAATTTGGGGAACTCCGGACATAGACCTGTTTGTAAGTCCGTGGAATGCCAAACTTCCCAGGTTCTGTTCCAGGATTCCGTGTCAGGGAGTTCAGGCTAGGGATGCCTTCCTCCTTCATTGGGGGCAAGACTTCCTCTATGCCTTTCCACCCATTCCCCTAATTCCCAAGACACTGTTCAAACTTCAGAGAGACAAGGGGTCTATGATCCTCATAGCACCACATTGGCCACGCCAGGTGTGGTACCCTCTACCTCTGCATCTCTCTCAAGCTCCCTCCCTGGGCTTGGGATCTGCTCCAGACCTCCTGTCCCAGGAGGAGGGAACGTGGCACCCAAATCCCCAGTCTCTTCATCTCAGAGCCTGGTTGCTGAAGGCCTAGACCTTCAAGATTTGCATCTTTCTCAGCAGGTGAAGGATATCCTTCATGCTTCCAGAAAGCCTTCCACTAGACGTTCCTATGCTTTTAAATGGAAAAGGTTTACCATTTGGTGTGCACAGAAGGGTCTTAACCCCCTTGCAATACCTCTGAATTCTTTACTAGAGTATTTGCTGCATTTATCCCATGCAGGCCTTAAAACAAATTCAGTAAGAGTCCATTTGAGTGCTATTGCAGCATCCCTTAAGCCTCTCAATGGACAGCCTATTTCCTCTCATCCTCTTATTGCAAGATTCATGAGAGGCCTTCTTTTAACTAAACCTCCCATTAGACCACCTTCAGTGGCATGGGACTTGAATTTGGTTCTTGGCCAGCTTATGAAGCCACCCTTTTAACCCTTAGCCACTACCTCCTTGAAATTTCTTTCCTGGAAGGTTACTTTTCTCATTGCAGTCACCTCAGCTCGCTGCATCAGTGAGCTGCAGGCCTTGGTGGCTAATCCTCCTTATACAAGGTTCCATCATGACAGTCCTCAGGACTAATCCACACTTTATACCTAAAGTGGTCTCACCTTTTCTTCTGAACCAGGAAGTGTATTTACCTGTCTTTTTTCCAGGACCTCGTGCATCAAGTGCAGAGAGGAATCTCCATACCCTGGATTGTAAGAGAGCGCTCGCTTTTTACTTACAAATGACACAGCAACATAGAAAGTCCTCTCAACTCTTTGTTGCTTTTGATCCCTCTCATTTGGGACTTCCAGTCTCTAAGAGAACTCTGTCCAATTGGATTGCTCAGTGTATTTCTTTCGCCTACCAGAGTAAGAACCTTTCTCTGGAGGGCCATGTCACAGCTCACAATGTGAGGGCCATGGCAGCCTCTATGGCTCATCTGAACTCTGTGTCCATCGACCAAATCTGTCGAGCGGCCACCTGGGCCTCGGTTCATACCTTTACAGCCCATTACTGCTTGGACAAGGACTCCTGCCGGGATGCCTTGTTTGGTCAGGCTGTTCTCAAACACCTGTTCAATACCTAATCAACTCCTACCCCCCCATCCCTGGTTGGATGCCCGAGATCCATGGGGGCAGGTAGAGCCCTTCTCAGGGACTCACAACCTTGGAGATCTCTCTGGCATCTCTAGCTGGGGAGTCCCCATATGTGAAGACTCATTCCTGCTTGTTCCTGGAGATAGCACAGTTACTTACCTGTAACAGGTGATCTCTGGGAACAGCAGGAATAAGTCTTCACAACCCACCCACCTCCCCTAGGAGTTGTATCTATCTATCTTTCCTTTCCTCTCTCTCTCTCTGTCTCAGCTTAAAACTCGAACTGGAGAGAGGCGGTTGGGAAAGGCGGGAAGGCAGCGCACAGGCGCTGTGGGATGCTCCCAAAAGCTTTCTGGACGCTGGGGAGCGTTCCCACGCAGGCTCCGTCTGTACCGACGATACCCATATGTGAAGACTTATTCCTGCTGTTCCCAGAGATCACCTGTTACAGGTAAGTAACTGTGCTTTACAGTTGGTTGTGTTAATGAATACGTAATAATTCTTTATGGAGTGTGCTTTGTTACAGAAATACTGGTGAGAGATTGGTTGCACAAGACCTTTATAGGGTGACATCATCAAACCTCTGGTTCTCGATCTCCATCTGCTGGCCAGGGGAGCATGATCCCACATGTCTAGTTTGGAGGGACTTGAGAAAAGAAAATTAGCAGGTAAGCCCTAATTTTACCTTGTCTTCTCCTGTCGGTGCATGATCCAGATGAAATATTAAATCTGAACTGCTCAGTTCACCCTTTGAGTTTAACAATTATTGAAATGGTTCATGAACAATTCTAATTAGAGGACTTTTGTTTTGAATAAGATTTAAGAGCTTCAGTCATTTCCCTGATTGGAGAATGTCTGACTTCCATCAATTGGTAAATTTGAGGAGAGTTTTTTAAAACACCACGGATTGGGCAATTGCTGACTTTTCTTCTAGACATCAAAATGACACCTGGATGGTGTTGAGTCATGCAGATTAGCATTTCCACAGTACAAAGCCTTTTGGTGGTTTCATTTACACTTGTTTAATACGCCTGAGACCTCCCCCAGGGATGTGTGCAAGCATTTTCCAGAGACCTGCTGGAAATGAAGAGCCAGTGTAAACTTTGATTATCTCATAGTTAGAATTTTTTTATTTTTATAGCTCTTTATTTGGCTTCTCTTGCTGCAGTTTTTATAACACAGGTACACTACCAAAAAACTGCCTCCAGTTTTGCAACTGATTCCTATAGGTTTTGGGGTGCTGAATCCAGGAAAAATAGCCAAAATGTTCCATCACGTCACGTTTTCTTGCAAAATTAGATTTCTTACCCATATAAGGAATGTTCACATAATTTCTTTTTAGCCGACTGCAGTTTATTTTCTTGGCCCAAAATAGAGGTTGTAATGGTTAACTAACTAGAAACACTCCCTCATGATATTTTAGAGTGTTTTGTATTCATTTTATACATTAACAGGACAATTGGGAGGCGGGGGGCTAAATCCAGTACTCGCGCTGGCGCATGTTCTTTCCTGTTCGCCTCGCCTCGTTCGCTCGCTCAAACACGGTGGTTGCGACATGAACGTTCCTGTCAAATTTCAGATTCTTGCAAGTTCATTATTACCTTTTGTTTGCTCAGTTGTAATCCAGCTTTATTCCGAAGTGGTTCACTACAGTTGTAGTTTGCAGTGCTGTGTATTTGTGATGGCTCACAGAGCCAGAGGTTGCGTCAACTCTCCGGACAGTTTTTGTTTTATTTGTGGGGAATATACCGTGAAAAAGCGGCAGAGGAACATTTCTGCATTTATTAAAAAAGTATATTTCGCCTATTTCGGTTTGAAGTTAGGCGATCAAGACAAACCGTGGGCTCCTCACAAAGTGTGCAAGACATGTGAGGAAGATCTACGCTTATGGATGAAAGGTAAAAAACAAGCATTTCGTTTCGGAATACCTATGATGTGGCGTGAACAAAGAGACCACAGCAGTGACTGCTATTTTTGCTCTTGCATTGTGAAGGGATACAACTTAAAAAATAAGAACGTAATAAGTTACCCCAACCTTCCCTCAGCAATTAGGCCTATGCCTCATAGCAACGAAGTACCTGTGCCTGAACCACCAAAATCTTTGGATCATATTTGTGTGGACGGTTCTGATCATGATGAGACTCATCAGATGGCTTTTCCCGATGAGTCCAGTACTTCCGAGTTTGAAACTGAACCAGATCCGAAACCTGAACTTTTCTCTCAAGCTGAATTGAATGATTTAGTCCGGGATTTAGGACTCCCAAAAGATGCTGCCCAACTGCTAGGTTCTCGGCTTAAACAGAAAAATCTATTGTCACCAGGAACAACTTTTTATTGGTACCGCAACCGCGAGACACAATTTTTGAAGTATTTCAGCAAAGAGGAAGATTTGGTATTTTGCAACGATATATACGGCGTGATGGAAAAGTTTAAACTCAAGTATGATCCTGCTGAATGGCAGCTGTTCATTGATTCGTCAAAAGACAGCATAAAAGGTGTTCTTCATAATGGCAACACATTCGCTTCAGTTCCTATTGCTCACTCTGTTATTCTCCAAGAAAAATACGAGAATTTGGCCCTGATTCTTCAGAAGATTCGTTATGATGAGCATAAGTGGATGATTTGTGGAGACATTAAAATTCTATCCATGCTATTAGGGCAGCAATCCGGTTTCACCAAATATCCCTGCTTCCTTTGCTTGTGGGATAGCCGGGCCCGCGACCTACACTGGGGGAAAAAAGACTGGCCAATTCGGGAGTATTTGAGACCCGGTGAGAAAAATGTTCTTCATGAGAGCTTGGTACCTCGTGATAAAATTCTATTACCACCTCTCCACATTAAGTTGGGTCTCATTAAGCAATTCATCAAGTCCCTTCCAAAAGATGGTGAGTGCTTTCGGTACCTTTGCTCAAAGTTCCCCCGACTTTCTGAAGCAAAGCTAAAGGAAGGAGTGTTTGTTGGCCCTGATATAAGGAAACTCATTTCAGATGGAGCATTCGCTGAAACGATGTCTGAGAAGGAAAAAGAAGCCTGGGATTCCTTCAAGGATGTTGTTCTCAAATTCTTGGGGAACAGGCGGGATGAGAACTATAAGGATATTGTTGCCAGGATGCTCAATGCCTTCAAAGAACAAGGCTGTAACATGAGCCTGAAAGTCCATTTCTTGCACTCCCATGTGAACTACTTTCCCGAAACCTTGGGGGCGTACAGTGAAGAACAAGGTGAAAGGTTTCACCAGGACATCAAGGACGCAGAGAGAAGGTACCAAGGAAGATGGAACACCACTATGGCGGCTGATTTCTGCTGGTTGCTGCTGCGGGAAACCCCAGTTGAAAAATACGCCAAGCAGCGCACCAAGAGAAGCATTCGGGGGAAGAAGAAACGGGCCCACCAGGAGATTGATTGACCCAAGAATGACTTTAAAATCTAAACTGTGTTGACAAATATCGTGTTTTTACTAATCTTTGAAATTAAAAATTTGCTAGTTATTACCACAGTGTCGGATCTCATTTATTAGAATTTTATTTTCACACCATCGGGTGTTTGTCTTCATGTATTGCAATGGTGCGGTTTGCGTTTTCTATTCTTACATACATACCTGTACAACATTTTTTCCACATTTCTTTGCTTTGCTTTGTGTCTAACCTCGCTCTTATATGCTCAATGTTTGTGCACATGTATGTGGCTGTTTTAAGTGCAGACAATTTTGCTACCATCACAGTGTGTTTTGTTGACATTACTCTAATGTGCTGCCTTGTTACAATTTTCTTTATTCTTATTTGAATAACTACTAAACAATTAGTATAAAGAATTCATCCAAGAAACTTTTATCTCAATCACACTCAATCTGAAACGTTCACCTCAAACTGCTAACCCAATGTAGCAAAAAATCTGTACGTGATGGAGCAAATTGGTTACCAGATTTGGATTCAGCGCACCAAAAAACGTAAAAATCAATCGAAACATTAGAGGCAGTTTAAAAAAAATTTTTTTTAGTGTACCTGTGTAATTATTTGAATAAAACTGAGTATCCGGGAATAAACATATTTAATGCCACATTCAAAAAAGTATTTTGTGAAAGGAGGAGAATATTTTCAGATTCACACTTAAAAGTGAAAAAATGTTTCTCCAGGACCAAGCAGGAAGTCAGTCCTCACATATGGGTGACGTCGGCGCCGACGGAGCCCTCGCGGGTGACGTCGGCGCCGACGGAGCCCTCGCGGAGCAATTTTCCCCAGCTTTCAAAGAAAGCCTTTGGGAATTGCAGCGCGCATGCGCGGTCGCCTTCCCGCCCAAGGGTGCCATCTTAGCCAGTCTTCTTTTTTCCGCGGTGCCCTACAGACGTACCCGTCGTGTCCCCGCGAAAAAGTTGATATTTACTCATAATTTACTCTTTTTTCCTTCGGTTCGACGCCGGTCGTTTTCCCGCCCGGACTCGCGACGCCGGTCACGAGTCCTCTTCTTCTTTTTCGACACAGGATCTCGAGTTCATCGGCGCAAGGCTACACACTCCTCAGGCACGAGCGTTCCTACCGCTCGACAGGGCTCAACGGCTCATGGACCTAGCCGACCGTTTTCGCAGCCAGCCCCTGGTCTCCGCCAGGCGCTTCCTGAGACTACTCGGCCATATGGCTTCCACCGTCCATGTGACCCCCAATGCCCGCCTGAATATGCGGCCTGCTCAGTGGTGTCTCCGCAGGCAGTGGCAACAAGCCACAGGCGGCCTAGCAGACCTAGTGCGCGTCTCCGAGCCGCTGATCTCGTCTCTCCAGTGGTGGCTTCATTGGCCGAACCTGCTGCTCGGCATGCCTTTTCAGTCACCTCAGCCGGCCCAGGTGCTGACGACAGATGCATCCCTCCTGGGCTGGGGAGCACATTGCCAAGGGGCACGTACTCAGGGCCTCTGGACCACGTGGGAGTCTGCTCAGCAGATCAACTTCCTGGAGCTCAGAGCGATCCGCCTGGCTCTCAAGGCCTTCTCCCACCTGACCTCTCACCAGTCCGTCCTTGTCCAGACGGACAATCAAGTTGCCATGTTCTACGTGAACAAGCAGGGGGGCACGGGCTCCTTCCTTCTCTGTCGGGAAGCACAGAAGCTCTGCTCTTGGGCCGTCAGTCACGGCGTTCTTCTCAAGGCAGTTTATCTCCCAGGCCAAGAAAATTGCCTGGCGGACAAACTCAGCAGGATCCTCCAGCCGCACAAGTGGCGCCTGGATCCCTTGGTAGTTCAGAAGCTCTTTCTAAAGTGGGGCCTCCCCACGATGGATCTCTTTGCCAGCCCTCTCAACCGGCAACTTCCTCGCTTCTGCTCTCGTCAGCCACATCCCCTTCGAGTTGCGGCAGACGCTTTTCTACTCTCATGGTCGGAGAGCCTTCTGTACGCTTTCCCTCCCATCCCGCTAGTCTCTCGGACTCTTTTCAAGGTTCTCCGAGACAAAGCCTTCATGATCCTGGTGGCCCCTCGCTGGCCCAGACAGCCGTGGTTTCCACTCCTGCTGCAATTAGCGGTAGAGGATCCATTCCCTCTGGGGTTACAACCGGATCTCCTCACTCAGGGTCAGGGGTCTCTGCTACACCCCAACCTCAGATCTCTGTCTAATGGCCTGGCTGCTGAGAGGGTAGTCCTTGCTCCCCTCCTTCTGCCGGCAGAAGTGGAAGAGGTCGTCCTATCTTCTCGGCGACCTTCTACCCGCAAATGCTACGCCCTTAAATGGCGTCGCTTTTCCGTTTGGTGTACCCAACAGTCTCAGGATCCCTTCTCCTGCCCGGTGTCGGTGATCCTGCAGTACTTACTATACCTCTCTAATCTGGGACTTAAGTCCAACTCCGTCAAAGTTCACCTCAGTGCTCTTTCAGCACATCATGTGCCGGTGGACGGCAGACCTCTTTCCAGCGATCCTCTTGTAGCGAGGTTTCTCCGAGGTCTCCTTCTGCTTAAACCACCTCTGCGCCCGCCAGCGCCTGACTGGGATCTGAATGTGGTTTTACAGCGGATCACCTGTCCGCCTTTTGAACCTATGGCTACCTGTTCTCTCCGTTTTCTTTCTTGGAAAACATTGTTCTTGATAGCCCTCACTTCCGCTAGACGCGTAAGTGAATTGCAGGCCCTCGTGTCTGATCCCCCTTACACTCGGTTCTACAAAAATAGGGTAGTCCTTCGGACTCACCCAAAATTTCTTCCAAAAGTGGTCTCCCCTTTTCACATCAATCAGGAGGTGGTACTTCCGACCTTCTTTCCCAGGCCTCACTCCAGCCGAGCTGAAACGGTCCTCCATACCCTGGACTGTAGAAGGGCATTGAACTTCTACCTTGACCGTACGCGGGAGCACCGTAAAGCTGCTCAGCTTTTTGTGTCTTTTGACCCCAATAAATTGGGGCTCCCGGTCTCCAAGCGTACTCTGTCCATCTGGGTTGCGGACTGTATCACTTGGGCTTATGGGGCAGCCGGACTCTCCTTGGAAGGTCGAGTCACGGCTCATTGCGTTCGGGCAAAGGCTACGTCAATGGCTTACCTCCGCTCTGTTCCGCTGGCAGACATCTGCCGGGCCGCTACTTGGTCTTCGAGCCAGACTTTTGCGGTCCATTACTGTCTCGAGAGGGAGTCCCGCAGGGACAGTGCTTTCGGACAGGCAGTCCTCCGTAATCTCTTTGAGGTCTGAGCAACTCCTACCCTCCATCCCGGATGTGGGCTACCGGTGGGTGATAATTCAGCGAAGATTCCTTCCTTCTGTGCTGCTGAGCTAGAGGGAGCTCATTTTTGTGCTTAGGGTCTCCGGTAGCCTTAAGCTTGGGAGTTCCATATGTGAGGACTGACTTCCTGCTTGGTCCTGGAGAAAGCGTAGTTACTCACCTGTAACAGGTGTTCTCCAGGAGCAGCAGGAATCAGTCCTCACAACCCTCCCTCCTCCCCTTGGAGTTGCAATCATCTGCTTTAGTTGTTTTGCAAATTTTTATGCTGTCTTTTTTAGCTATGTCATCTGACTGGCTAAGATGGCACCCTTGGGCGGGAAGGCGACCGCGCATGCGCGCTGCAATTCCCAAAGGCTTTCTTTGAAAGCTGGGGAAAATTGCTCCGCGAGGGCTCCGTCGGCGCCGACGTCACCCGCGAGGGCTCCGTCGGCGCCAACGTCACCCATATGTGAGGACTGATTCCTGCTGCTCCTGGAGAACACCTGTTACAGGTGAGTAACTACGCTATCTCCAGGAACAAGCAGGAATGTAGTTTTCACATTTGGGTATCGTCAGTACCGACGGAGCTTGCACAGGAACGCTCCCCAGCGTCCAATAGGAACGCTTTTGGGAGCATCCCTCAGCACATGGGTGCTGCCTTCCCGCCTTTCCAACTGTCCGTCTTCAGTTCTTCGTTTTCCGCGGAGCCTGCAGGATCCATACCCTGTCACCGTAGAAAATTCCGTCTTTAAAATTTTCTTGTGGTCGCGTTTGCCTCCGCACGACGCTTACCGGTACCACCATTTCTTTTCTTTTCCAAAAAAAAAAACCAACTTTGAACTGTTTCTCTTCAGAAACTTTAATTTTTTGGTGCTAGGCGCCATTTTGGGCACTAGGCCCCATATTCCTAAAACATGGAAAAACCAACTAGTGGTTTAAAAAAATGTACTAAGTGTGGCGGTACCATTTCCGTCACTGACACCCATGATTGGTGTCTTAAATGTTTAGGGCCTGAACATTCTCCATATGAATGTCTCTCCTGTATGGGGATGACTAAAAGAGGAAGACAGAACCGGGCTGCAAAGCTTGGTACCCTCTTTTCTTCTGATGCCAAATCCATTGCATCAACATCTTCAAGGGCCTCCTCTTCCTCCCATGGATCTCAGGTAACTAAACATAAAAGCCGGTCCTCAAAGGGTAGCTCTCCTGCTAAGCATCGAGAGGACGTTGGCATTGCCCTTGAGGGAACCACACCGGCAAAGCAGCCCTGGTGGGAGGCTTCGGCTTCCAAAGCATCGATGGGGCTCCAGGATGTTCTTGAGGCCTCGACCTCGCAAGAACTACCTGTGCCATGCTCAGGAGTCCCGGACGTTTTCACCGGTACTGACACCCAGGCATCGGCAGCGTCGATAGACCAAAGGTTCCTCGCTATCAAACGCAGCATTGCAGCTCTTTTCTCAGCTGCGATACCGTTGGTCCAACGGGCACCGGTCTACCGATGCCGTACTTACACCGGTGCACACACCGGTACCGCCGATACCGGTATCGACGATACCGGTATCGACGGTACCGGCCCCGGTGGGAATTCTTCCCACGCCATCTTTGGCTGGAATTGACAGGTCGGTATTGGATCAACTCGGTACTGACTTCGATCGATACCGGGACCGTGCTTTGCATGAGCATCGTGGTCAGGAATACTTCGAATCCTCCGATTCCAAAGACTGACAATTCTGCTGGTACTAGAGGGTTTCTTCCAGAAGATCCCTCTTCTCCCCAACGCAGAATGTCACCTCTAGAGGACATGTCTTTTCAGGATTTTATTCGTGACATGGCCAAAGGCCTTTCAATCACGGTGGCTCCTGAAGAGGAACCCAGAGCAAAGGAATTGGAAATTCTCCTATATCCTAAAGCTCCAAAGGAGGCAGCCACTCTGCCCATCCATAAAATTCTGCATAACTTGATGCTCAGAATGTGGGAGACACCTCTGACTACATCTCCTCATTCTAGGAGACTTGATACTATGTATCGAGTTCCGCCATGTCCTGGATTTCAAAAGACTCAGCTGCCACACCATTCAATGGTGGTGGAGTCAGCTATGCGTAGGATGAAAAGTGCAAAGAGGCATGCATCCAATCCCCCAGGTCGTGAATGCAGGACTCTGGACACTTTTGGGCGCTGAACTTTTCAGGCTTCCATGTTTTCAGCTAGGATCAGTTCATATATACTATAGATGGGAATGTTCCTCAAGGAAGTTACAGGAGACTTGGAGCTTATGAGCCCATTTCTCCCAGATGAAAAGAGACACGACTTTCTTGCTCTAGTTAAGCATGCTCAAGATGTTTCCAAGTTTGTGAATCATGCAGCCTTTGACTGCTTTGAATGCATTAGCAGAACCTCTGCTATTGCCATTGGCGCACGACGGGATTGCTTGGCTTCAGGCATCAGACTTGGAGACTTGGGTACAGGACAAGTTAGGCACTGCACGGGAGAGAATATCTGTGGCAAGAACTGGCAGGAAAAGGCTAACGAGTTGGATGCTGACAATACTACTCTAGATGGATTGTCGAAATTTACAGTCACTTCAGCCAAAAAGAAGCCTTATAAAAAACCCTCTTTCAGCAAAAAGAGGAAATTTTATCCTTCCTATACCCAGCAGAGTCAGACTCGGGGTCAGGTTGCCCAAAAGGGACAAACTAGACAGCAAAGGAAGCCAAAAGGACCGAGAGCCCAACCAGCTCCGCAGGTTCAGCCCCCTCAAGGGCTTTGACTCCTTCCTAGAGAGCTTAGCCTTCCTGCCTCTGAGGGGTCCCCAACCCCCCAGTATCCCAGGCAGGTTATGCCACTTTGCCAACAGATGGCATCAGATAACAGCAGAAGATTGGACTTTGTCCATTGTAAGAGAGGGGTACAAGTTTCATTTTCACAGCATGCCCCCTCCTACACTTCTAAAGCAATTCAATTCTCAAACCTCCGCAGACGATCTGCTAGATCACGAGGTCTCAACACTTCTTGCCCAAGGGGCAATAGAGGAGAGGTATCCATTCTTCAACGGGGTGTAGGGTTCTACTCCCCCTATGTTCTTATTCCAAAGAAAACAGGAGGACACAGACCCATTTTGGACCTCAGAGAATTGAACAAATACCTGTTTGGAGAGAAGTTCAAAATGATTTCTCTAGGAACTCTTCTGCCATACCTTCAAAGCCAGGATTGGCTGTGCTCTCTAGACTTAAAGGATGCATACACTCACATTCTGATCCATTCAGATCACAGGAAATTCTTACGTTTCCTTTTCAGGGGAAATCATTTCCAGTACAGGGTTCTTCCCTTTGATCTGGCTTCAGCACCAAGGGTATTCATGAAATGCATGGCAGTAGTAGCTGCATTTCTGCGAACCCTGGGGATATTCATCTTCCCTTATTTAGACGACTGGCTCATTCGAGCCCCTACAGTTGCAGAGGCCGGCACTGCACTGTTTCGCACAATGTGAATCCTCCAATACTTGGGGTTGGTAATAAACTTCCCAAAATCCCAACTTGTTCCTTCCCAATGCCTGGAATTCATAGGGGCCTGTCTAGATACCAGACAGGCAAAGGCTTTCCTTCCACAGGCCCGGTGTCTTCGCATAATGCAACTAGCTTCTCAAGCAGCGGGGAAATCCTCTCTAACTGCTCGGGAGCTACTACAGTTGCTGGGACATATGGCATCCACAGTTCATGTAGTCCCATATGCTCTCCTCCACATGCGAGCAGCTCAGTGGACCCTATCCACACAGTGGACACAGACCACAGGTCATTTATCAGACAAAATATTAAACTCTCAACGACTAATTTTGTCTCTCCAATGGTGGCAATCATTAGAAAATCTGACGGTGGGGTCTCCTTTTCATCAACCCCTCTTTCAGGCCACCCTAGCAACAGATATATCACAGGTGGGTTGGGGAGCACACCTGAATCATCTCTCTACCCAGGGCACCTGGACTCCACAGGAGGCTGGTCTACACATAAACCACCTGTAATTAAGAGCAGTCTATTTAGCTCTTCGAGTATTCCACGCCCAGCTCAGCTACAAGACAGTCCTAGTCCAGACGGACAATCAAGTAGCCATGTTCTATGTGAACAAGCAAGGCGGGACAGGCTCTCTGTCATTATGCAACGAAGCTTTATGGCTGTGGGCCCTCGCCAGAGAGCATCAAATTCACCTTCTAGTAGTATATCTTCCAGGCATTCAAAACCTTTGGGCAGACAAACTCAGTCGAGTACTGCTGCCTCACGAGTGGTCCCTCCACCTAGACTAGGTGGCAAAGATATTTCTTCTCTGGGGCACTCCAGACATAGACCTCTTTGCAAGTCCACTGAATGCCAAACTTCCCCAGTTCTGTTCTAGGATTCCAGCTCACAATTGTCAGGCAAGGGATGCCTTCCTCTTTCATTGGGGTCAGGACTTCCTCTATGCCTTCCCACCCATTCCTCTCATCCCCAAAACACTCTTCAAGCTTCAGAGAGACAGGGGTCGCATGATTCTCATAGCGCCACGATGGCCATGCCAAGCGTGGTATCCCCCTGCTTCTACATCTCTCTCAAGCGGCACCCCTGGAGTTAGGGAATGCTCCAGATCTCCTTTCCCAAGAGGACGGGACGCTATGGCACTTGACTCCCCAGTCCCTGCAATTCACGGCCTGGTTGCTGAAGGCTTAGACCTCCAGGATTTTAACCTGTCCCAACAGGTAAAGGATATCCTTCAGGCTTCTAGGAAACTTTCCACAAGAAGATCTTATGCCTTCAAGTGGAAACGTTTTACTATATGGTGCTCCAAGAAGGGATTAAACCCCCTTGTCATACCTTTAGAATTAATACTAGAGTATCTCCTTCACTTATCGAATTCTGGTCTAAAGACCAATTCGGTAAGAATCCATCTTGGTGCAATTGCAGCTTCTTATAAGCCTCTGAATGGACAACCAATTTCCTCTCATCCACTCATATCCAGATTTATGAGAGGTCTTCTATTAACCAAACCTCCCATTAAGCCACCACTGATGGCTAGGGATCTAAATCTAGTTCTCGGGCAGCTCATGAAGCCGCCTTTTGAGCCTTTAGCCACTTACAACCCTTACGTTTTTGACCTGGAAGGTCATCTTCCTAATTGCAATCACCTCTGCACATCGCATTAGTGAACCTCAAGCTTTAGTGGCTGATCCTCCTTATACTAGATTTCATCATGATAAGGTTGTTCTTAGAACTCATCCACACTTTATGCCAAAGGTGGTTTCGCCTTTTCATTTAAATCAATTTATATTCCTGTATTTTTTCCGAGGCCTCACGCCTCTAATGCAGAAAGAAACCTTCATACTTTGGATTGTAAAAGAGCCTTAGCCTTTTACCTACAGAGGACACAGCAACATAGAAAGTCCTCACAACTTTTTATAGCTTTTGACCCTAATTATTTGGGACTTCCAGTCTCCAAAAGAACTTTATCTAAATGGATTGCCCAATGCATATCCTTTGCTTATGAGAGTACGGGTCTTCCTCTTCAAGGCCATGTCACAGCTCATAACGTGAGAGCCATGGCAACTTCCATGGCTAATCTCCACTCTGTGTCTATCGATGACATTTGTCAAGCTGCCACCTGGGCTTCAGTACACACCTTCACAGCCCACTACTGCCTGGATAAAGCCTCCCGTCGGGATGCCTTCTTTGGCCAAGCTGTTCTTCAAAATCTCTTTCAGACCTAATTCAACTCCTACCCACCAATCCTCGTGGAATGCCAGAGATCCATGGGAGGAAGGATTCCCACCTTTCTAGGGTGGCGCCTTCCTGGGGCTATCTCCCTGGCATCTTCAGCTAGGGAGTCCCCATATGTGAAGACTATATTCCTGCTTGTTCCTGGAGATAGTGTAGTTACTCACCTGTAACAGGTGATCTCTGGGAACAGCAGGAATTTAGTCTTCACAACCCACCCACCTCCCCTAGGAGTTCTCTCTATCTCTGTCTCTTTTCTCTCTCCCTCTATCCTTTCTCTCAGTTACAAACTTAACTGAAGAGGGACAGTTGGAAAGGCGGGAAGGCAGCACGCATGTGCTGAGGGATGCTCCCAAAAGCGTTCCTATTGGACGCTGGGGAGCGTTCCCGCGCAGGCTCCGTCGGTACCGACGATACCCATATGTGAAGACTAAATTCCTGCTGTTCCTAGAGATCACCTGTTACAGGTGAATAACTATGCTTTATTCCATAAGGAACTATTAAAGATAAGGGCAACAGTCGAGTTCTCTTAATATTTGCAAAAGTTAGTTGATAAGGTCATATTCATTCTCCCACTGTTAGCAGTTACATATTTTTTTGAGTGTGGAGGTAGAGGCTGCATACTCTTTAATTACCGTGTGTGGAGTAAAATAAAGTGCCATATCTAAGACATTTACTGTACATAAGTTTTAAATTCAGTTTATATATGGGCAATACAAACGGGTGTCCTACAAAAAATAATATATACTATAGTGGGAGTGGATGCTACTTGTTTGTTTTTTAATCATGCAAGTATAGCATTCCTTGTGCTCCCTTATCTCAAACACGTGTGCTTTATCTTTCAGTACAATAGTTGCACACACTTGTTCAGTTTCCAAAATACGAGGAAGCTGATGTCCCCAGTAATCTGTAGCAGTGGTACTCAACCCATCCCTCCTATTTCCTGCCCTCACAGACACTCTGGTTTTCAGGCATTTTCATAGAGCAGTCTGCCTCTTGAATGGTGTATGCAGATCTCGTGTATTCAGTGGGGAAAGGGGGGTGGAGAAATGAAGAGTCCTGATACCCAACAAGACTTGAAGGGTTCCAAAGATTGCTTTCAGCACAAGAGTAAGTTAAAGCAGAAATTTTATCTCTACACAACAGTAAGTGTAAATGTAAGTGGAGGAGTGGCCTAGTGGTTGGGGCAAGGTTCTTCAGGCCGGAAGGTTGGGGGTTCAAATCCCACTAGAGGACAGCAACCTTGGGCCGGAAGGACTGGGGTTTCTAGTCCCACAGGTGCTCCTTGTGATCTTGGGAAAGCCACTTAACCCTCCATAGCCCATGTTCCCTGTAAAATAGTTATCTCCAAGTTATAATGCCCTGTTCAATGTAATTTCAGTTTGTTCAATGTAAACCGCACTGATGCAGAATAGCGCGGTATATAAGAGAATGTAAATAAATAAATAAGTGCACAAATTCTCTGGATTAATTTCAACAACTAAGCATGCACATACCTTCGCTTGAAAATTCTCCAAAAAAAATCCCAAAAACCCTCCTACCACCATAAACGCCTCAAACTCGGAAAATGAAGAATATTGGTTGCTCTTCTTATATAGGGTGACTCTTTAACTTTTATTCTTTTAATAGCCTTCCCGATGTGTGGATAAATGAAAGTGAGAGACATCAATTAAAGACAAAAGTAGTACATTTGTCAAAGCTGCCAAAAGACACAGCACTGCTTCTGGACCCAAACATATACAGGTAACTTTGGCAGTTGTTACTTTTTGACCCAACAGTCTGAAGTCTCACTGTGTAATATGGAACAGGGAGCTGAGAATATCCTATGGAAGGTGCCTAAAAACTTGCACCAGTTTAACAGCTTGAGCTTGTCTGACACCAAGAAGAAAAGCTTGGGGGTATTAACATTTTTCCTAAAAAGATCTACCTTTTTGACTGCAATCAGCTGACCTCTAGATGCTGAAAATAAATATTTAATTTCTTTAAAAAGTGTCTTTACTTTTTTATGCTTGGTGTACAGAAATTTCAGTAGAGAGAATTCTAAAAAGTATGAGCTTTGCTTCTGTTGAGATGATATAATGGTTTATATACTAATTTTTGTAAGCCCCCGTTTATCATCTGTGTAATGTTCAGCTTGCAATACATTTTAGTATTTGAAAACTTTCTTTGATAGACTGAGAAGGCTTGTCTTATGCCGTTAATCTGCAAATATGGTGATTCTGCCTGCTGTTAATCATGTAGAGAACATCCCGGTATTTTATTATATTATCTGTATTTTATAATCTGTCTTCCTATGCTTTTGTGTATAGGATTTTCAAAGGAAACACGCCTCAGCCTATTAACAAATTGTCCTTTCGATCAAGAGGAACATTTTTACACCAAAAGCAAAAAAAAGTGTCTCCTTACAGTGTGTCAGAACGCACCATTTCACCTAAATTGTTTCCCAAACTATACTATAAATGACCATTTTATTTTTTACTGTCTGTCTGAGATATCCCGGGGCTGAATATAAGCCTCTCAGGATCCAGCAACAGCAGATAACTTATCTGGTTATCCTTAACTTGCTATTCAGAACTGTAACTGGGTACTTTGGGCTGATGAAAATTACTGTCTAAAATTAACCAGATGAACTAGGGCATGATGGTGTCTGACAATCTTAAAGTAGCTAAACGGGTAGAAAAGCCGACGGCAAAAGCTAGAAGGGTGCTTAGGTGCATAGGGAAAGGAATGGCCAGCAGAAAAAAGGAGACGATAGTGCCTCTGTATAAGTCTTTGGTGTAACATCATTTGGAGTATTGTGTGCAGTTCTGGAGACCGCACCTTCAAAAGGATATAGACAGATTGGAGTCTGTGCAGAAGGTGGCTACTAAATTAGTTGCTTTAGTTATAAAGTATATGAAGATAGATTTAAGGATTTTAATATGTATACGTTAGAGGAAAGGCGGGATAGAGGAGATATGATTGAGACGTTTAAATACCTCTGTGGCATAAATACACAGGAGGAGAGCCTCTTTCAATTGAAAGCAAGCTCTGCTACAAGGGTACTTAGGAAGAGGGTGAAAGGGGATAAACAGGAGTAATATGCGGAAATATTTCTTTACAGAAAGAGTGGTAGATACGTGGAATAGTCTCCTGGTGGAGGTGGTAGAGATGAGGACAGTATCTAAATTTAAAAAAAAAAAAGCATGGGACAAACACAGGATCTCAAAAGGAAAAAAGGGGACTATTATAGTAGTTGATATGGAAGTGCAGACTAGGTAGGCCATGTGATATTTTTCTGCCGTCATGTTTCTATGAATTGTCCCGTTAACAGCATTTAAAAAGTTGTCTTAGCCACATAGCATTGAAATATCAGTGCTACGCTGATATTCCAACAGTTCCTCTACAACATAGTCAATTAGATATTATCCTGGAGGATGAGTTTCCCAAATAAAATGTTAACGGGTTACTGACGCCCAAAATGTCATAATGAGACTTCTCCATTTAGCTGCTGAAGTGAACTGGAAAAATCTTGAATATCAATATTTACAAATTTGTTTTCATTTATATGAAATCTTTTGACAGATTCTGACTGGTACATATTTTGCATTATATCCTGTGATAAAATTTTGCATGGAAAATTAGTGAATCAATAAATGTAATATTTCTACACTCAAAACTATTCTTATGTATTTCAGTTTCCAGATACATCCTGCTAGACCAGCAGATGGTGAAATAGAGAAAAATTCCCGAAGCTTTGTAACAATCACCCTTGGTATAAAAACCCATCCCCAAAGGGGTGCATCAGTATTTTCTCGGTCTCAGCAGATGATGGTCTTCTCCTAACTCCTGGCATTCTCTGAGAAGTGAATTTGATGTCAGTGTAGCTGACCATTGGGCATTGCGCACACTGTTGTGTCCCTTCTTTGCCGAGAGTTTTCCTTTCTTCACTTTCTAGAGTTGCCCTGGTCAAGAGAACCAGTAGAGCTCTTCTGAAGGGAAGTGCTTCTGCTCTTGAGAAGCAGTTGCAGCCTGTCATTCTAACTATTCTGCAAGCAAGACTTCTATCAGCTAAGTTGGCAGTCATCTTTTGTTATTTTTCTAACTCCAGGGAGGAGTAGCCTAGTGGTTGGGGCAAGGTACTTCAGGCCGGAAGGTCGGGGGTTCAAATCCCACTAGAGGACAGCAACCTTGGGCCGGAAGGACTGGGGTTTCTAGTCCCACAGATGCTCCTTGTGGTCTTGGGCAAGCCACTTAACCCTCCATTGCCCATGTTCCCTGTAAGTATTAGTATATGTGTCTCATATCCCCGCGTGTTAAATGTATCCCCCAATTGTGTTGTGACTGCTTTGATTGAAGGATAAGGCGGTATGCAAAACTGTCTAAATAAATAAATAAAACTCCTTAAAGTTTCTTTTAACCCCCCCCCCAAAAAAAACCCCAAACCTTATTCAAGGACCCAGTTGCTGAGGAAGTTGGGCATTTTTTTCTTCTCCAGATCCTTCCTCCTTCATCTGTTTTTTACCTCCTTCGAAAGCAGTGAATGTTCTTTTACGATTCTCTTTTAAAGCAATGTCCCAATCTGGTTTTTGGCGGTATCTTGCTCGTCTGACCACATGCACCTCCCTTTTTTCGGTGTGCTCTGTTTTCTGCAGTTGCCTTTTTCCTACTTCTCTTCATGAGGTCAGTCAGCGGCTCTTTCCCACCATAATTTTTGTGCTGGGGCTGCCATTCTTTCTTCAGTTTTGGCTCCCCAGCTCTTCCTTAAACTTTTTTATCCTATTGTGAAAATGTGGTGTTCCCTACAGTGCTGCTTGGGCTGTAGAAAGAAATGAAAGACTTTGACAGGTAGTTTGTATCCCTTCTGTGGTTCTGATCAAGGGGGTGGTTCTGCGTCTGCAGGGCCTGGTTCCGGTAGCCCTTCCAGATCTCTTGCTTTAGTTCTCTCTGGGTTACCTCAGGGTGATGCTAGATCTCAAGATGCCCTTCCTCCAGTTTTGTTGCCTGAGCCAGCCTGCTCACCCTCTACAACTCTCTATTCAGCCTATGCAGACTTCAGTTGAAGCCTCTGATCTCCAGTTTTTGCAGCTATTCGTCAAACCTGGGATATGTGGCGCTTGGAGACCTTGGCTACTCCGACCGCTGCTGATCCGCTGTCTAGAAAGCATGCCTACCAAAGTTTGGCTGGAGCTGCTTTAGATCTGGTCAAGGATACCTTCTCTTCTCCAGGAAACTGGTGCCCTGCAGGGGAAGACTGTGACGATCCCTCAGATGAACATTCTGTCATTTCTGAGTCTGGCCGGGGAGGAGAGCTCTCGCCATTGGAAGACTACCAGGAGCCTCGAGAAGATTGTCAAGAGATCCGGTTATTCTGAAAGGAAGAGCTTCCTGCTCTCATTGCTCAAATTACGGAGGCTTTGCACCTCTCAGACTCTCGTGTAACAGCCTTCGGATTCTTTTAAACCACAAGCAGACCCAATCATTGTTGGGCATCAGAAAATCTTCTAAGGCTTTCCCCTGGAACTACAACAGATGGCCTTCTTAGAGTGGGGATTCTCCTGATGTATTTCTACTTTCCGCTCGTCGCTTGGGGCATGTTTACTTTTGATCTTACTGGGCAGACTAGATGGACCATACTGGTCTTTATCTGCTGTCATTTACTATGTTACTATGATCTTCGGATGATCTTGACAAGTGGGTGTTTCCCTAAAGTAGACACCCTGGTCATTGCAGTCACTAAACACACAACCATTCCTATGGAGGGCAGCACTGCCCTCCGTGATCAGACAGATCGCAAGGTGGAGGGCCTCTTAAAAACCACTTTCTCATCATCGACCTTGGAATTACAAGCCTCTGTTTGTGGAGTTCTCGCTGCACACACTCTGTTTCGATGTCTTCAGTCCCTTCCAAATGATCCAGCTTTGCCTCGTTTAGAGTCTGTCACTGCCTTTCTTGCAGATGCCTTTTATGATCTGCTGCACTTATCTGCTAGGTCAGTGGCTGCTGTGTTTCAGCTGTGGATGCTGCTTCCACGTCATGTTTCGCCTTTTAAGGGTCGCTGTCTTTTTGGTGTGGATTTGGGGGAAGTTAAGCTTCAATGTTTGCCAGAGGATAATCTCAAATCCAATTTTCGTCATCCTGCCATGCCGTTGTTTGCGTCCTCATAGAGTCCACTTCAGAGACGTTTGTTGCTATCAGCCTGGCAAATCCAGTGGTTTTTCAAATAGGGCTGGTTGTAAGCCTCAGTCCTTTCGGGTTCTCTGTCGCAACTGGGACAATTTCTCATCCAACAAATATTCCGGTTCTGCTAAATCTTCCCGTTGACTGTTCCAGGTCCATTCCGGGATGCCTCCTGTGTGTGGACGCTTATGGTATTTTTCCCGTGAATGAACCCAGATAACATCGGACTGGGGGTACTCGAGGTAGTAACACAGGGTTATGCTCTCAACTTCACCGAGCCTGTGCCGAATGTCTGTCTTGTCTCTCCATGTGGTTCTAAGGCAAAGCAGTGGCTGTACGCCTGACTCTCCACTGCTTTCTTCAGTTCAATGCGGTATGCCCAGTTCCTCCCTCAGAAAGAGGTTCTGGTCACTATTCCATTTACTTTGTCATTCCCATGAAGGATGGCTCCTTCTATCCTATCCTGGACCTCAAGGGAGTCCATTGTTGTCTTCAGGTGCCACGGTTCCGGATGGAAACCCTCCAGACAGTCATTCAGGCTGTTCGGCCAGGCAAATTTCTTGCATCCCTGGACCTGGTGGAAGCATATTTTCACATTCCAATCCACTAAGATAATCAGCAGTATTTACGTTTTGCGATCCTCTGTCAACATTATCAGTTTCATGCCCTACCCTTTGGCCTTGCCACAGCTCCTCGCATTTTCTCCTAGGTGATGGTAGTAATGGCAGCTTCCCTGCCATCCTTCCCAGCTTCCCTGCCATCCTTCCCAGCTTCCCTGCCATCCTTCCCAGCTTCCCTGCCATCCTTCCCAGCTTCCCTGCCATCCTTCCCAGCTTCCCTGCCATCCTTCCCAGCTTCCCTGCCATCCTTCCCAGCTTCCCTGCCATCCTTCTCTAGATTGACTAATCAGAGCAATAAGTTTCAAGGAGGCTGCTTCTGTGGTCTCTCAGGTCCTCTCCTTTCTGGACTATCTTGGCTGGGTGGTCAATTATGCCAAAAGCAATCTGTGCCCAGTTAAGTCTCTGGAATTCCTCTGCACCTGCTTTGACATGAATGGGTTGCGTCTTCCTCTTTTACAACAGATGCAAGAAGCTCTGCGTTCAGGTCCATGCCTTCTGGCACCTGGCAGCTCCCACGGCCTGGGATTACCCTAAAACCTCTTGGCATCATGGCTGCTTCTCTCTACGTAGTCCCCTCACATACATCTGCTTCAGTACTCTCCTGTCACATTGGTCTCCATTCACGCAGGACTATCGGATTAGTCTACCCCTTTCTTAGTGGTTCACCGTAGTCTTCACAGGTGGCTTTGTCCTCATCACTTGTTGAAAGGCATTCCCTTGGAAATTCTATGTTGAATGGTGGCTACCACAGACACCAGCCTTGCAGGTTGGAGAGAACGCTGCTAGGGACAGGCGGCGCAGGGATCTTGGTCCATTCAAGAAGTCTCTTGGATCATCAATCGCCTCGAAGCCTGGGCTGTTCGTCTGTCAATTTGACCTCTGGAGTCGAGCAGTCTGAGTACTTTCCGACAATTCCACCACTGTGACTTATGTCAACAGACAGGGTGGGACCAAATGTCCTGGAGTGGCCCTGGAAATGAGTCTTCTATTTCACTGGGAAGAATCCAACCTCCTGGCTCTTTGTGCACAGCACATTGCGGGAATGGAGAACATTCAAGCAGATTTCCTGAGTCGTCATATCCTGGACCCTGGCAAGTGGGAGCTAACTCCGTGCACATTTGTGAGCATTGTGCATTTGTGGGTTCATCCGACTCTAGACCTAATGGCCACCTCTTCCAATGCCAGGATGTCAACCTTTTTCAGTCATCAAAAGAAACTGAACTCTCACAGCCTAGATGCTCAGGTTCAGACCTGGCCCTCAAACCAGTTTCTCTACATCTGTCCTCCTTGGCCGCTAATCGGCTGTGTACTCCGTTGGATAGAATCACACTCTGGATGGGTAGTGCTGGTGGCCCCAGATTGGCCTCCGCATCCATGGTATGTCGATCCTCTGCCTCTTGCAGGAGACGCCCCTACCCCTCTGTGTCCGGAGAGGTCTCCTGCTTCAGGGGCTGGTTCTCATGATTGACCCCGCTCCTTACTCGCTTATGGCTTGGATATTAAGCGGCATCGCATCACAAAAATTACTTGCCGCAAGGAGTGGCCACTCTACTATGGGCTTGATAGTCTTCTGCCTTATGTGCCTGTGCTCTGATTTGGTGTCCTTTTTCTTCTTGGTGTTCTAAGAGATCCCCTCTCCCTTTGGCGAGTTGATATTCCAGACATTCTTTCCTTCCTTCAGGACAAATTTGATAAGGGTCTCACCCTTAATTCTTTAAAGGTGCATATTGTGGCCTTGGCATGCTTTCAGGGGCCTCTCCTTGGGTGGTCTCTTGCTTCTCATGTAGACATTTCCTGTTTTCTGCAGGGCATTCGCTCCCTGAGGCCTCACATTCGTCCAGTCGTCCCTTCTTGGGATCTGTCCTTAGTGCTTCATGTGCTCACCCGTGCCCTGTTTGAGCTTCTTTGTAGGGCATCTCTCAAAGATTTGATTCTCAAAACTGTTTTTCTTATAGCAGTCACTACGGCACGGTGCTTTTTGGAGCTCCAAGCACTTTCTTGCCTGGATCCTTTTCTGTCTTTTTCCCCAGAGGGGGTTACCATTCGAACAGTGACCATTCGAACAGTGACCACTTTTCTGCCTAAGGTCCTTTCGGATTTTCATGTCAACCAATCTGTTGTGCTTCCTCCCTTTTTTAAGGAGGTCTTCAGGTGACAACCGAGTCCTTCACCTGTTGGATGTTGGAAGGGCGTTTCTCCAGGAACAAGCAGGAAGTCAGTCCTCAAATATGAGTGACGGAGCCCTCGTGCGGAGCAATTCCCCAGCTTTCAAAGAAAGCCTTTGGGATTGCCATATGCATGCGCAGTCCCCTTACCGCCCAAGGGTGCCATCTTGCTCAGTCTCCCTTTTTCCGTGGAACCCTTCGGACGTGGTCCTGCTTTCCTCCGAAAAAGTGCGTCAAAACTGCAAAGTTTCCGTTTCGTTCGGACCGGTTCGACGCCGGTTCCCATTCCCGCCTCGGCTCGGTACACTGAACATAAGAACATAAGATATGCCATACTGGGTCAGACCAAGGTCCATCAAGCCCAGTATCCTGTTTCCAACAGTGGCCAATCTAGGTCATACGTACCTAGCAGTTTCCCCAAAAGAGACAGGTTCCACAATGCTTGTACTGGGTCAAGCATTGATATCCTGGGTCCCTTCTTAATAATGGTTTATGGACCTTTCCTCCAGGAACTTGTCCAAACCCTTTTTAAACCCAGCTACACTAACAGCCTTTACTACATCCTCCAGTAACAAATTCCAGAGTTTGATTACACATTGAGTGAAAAAGTATTTTCTTTTATCAGTCTTAAATAGTTTACCCTGTAGCTTCATTGCATGTCCCCTAGTCTTTCTATATTCTGCTAACGTAAACAATCGATCTACATTTACCCGTTCCACTCCGTTCATTAATTTATAGACTTCTATCATATCTCCCCTCAGCTGTCTCTTCCAGGTTAAAGAGCCCTAACCTTTTTAGCCTTTCTTCATAGGAGTATCCTTCCATCCCCTTTACCATTTTGGTGGCTCTTCTCTGAACCTTTTCTAATAACGCTATATCCTTTTTAAGATACGGCGACCAGAATTGCACGCAATATTCAAGGTGCGGTCTCACCATGGAACGATATAGAGGCATTATAATATCTTTTGTTTTATTTTCCATTCCTTTCCTTATCATACCTAGCATTCTATTTGCTCTCTTGGCCGCCGCTGCGCACTGGGCCGAGGGTTTTAACATGCTATCCACAGTGAAGCCTAAATCTTTTTCCTGGGTGGTGGTTCCTAAAGTGGAACCTTGTATCGTGTAACCATAGTTTGGGTTGTTCTCCCCTAGGTGCATAACTTTGCACTTGTCCACATTAAATTTCATCTGCCGTTATGATGCCCAGTCTTCCAATTTATCAATATCCTCTTGCAATTTTCCACAATCCTCTTGGGTTTTAACAACTTTAAATAGTTTTGTCATCTGCAAATTTGATAACCTCACTTGTTGTTCCACTTTCCAGGTCATTTATGAATATGTCAAAAAGCAGCGGACCCAGCACAGATCCCTGGGGTACACCACTATTCACCTTTCTCCATTGGGAAAGTTGGCCATTTAGCCCAACCCTCTGCTTTCTATCTTTTAACCAGTTCCTGATCCACAGTAGTACACTGCCTCCTATCCCATGACTCTTTAGTTTTGCCAAAAGTCTCTGATGAGGGACCTTGTCAAAGGCTTTCTGAAAGTCCAGATACACTATATCAACCGACTCACCTTTGTCCACCTGTTTATTCACACCTTCAAAAAAACATAACAGATTAGTAAGACAAGATCTTCCTTGTCTAAAGCCATGTTGGCTGTCTCCCATTAGGCAATGACTATCTAAATGCTAAGTAATTTTATTCTTTATGATGGTTTCTACCATTTTTCCCGGTACTGACGTCAGGCTCACCAGTCTGTAGTTTCCCGGATCACCTCTGGAACCCTTTTTAAAAATTGGTGTTACATTGGCAATCCTCCAATCTTCAGGTATTAGAGATGATTTTAATGATAGTTCACAGATTACTAATAGCAGGTCTGCAATCTCATATTTCAGTTCTTTCTACACCCTTGGATGTATACCATCCGGCCCAGGTGATTTGCTACACTTCAGTTTATCTAATAGTTGTAATACATTTTCCTGATGTATCGATATTTCCTTCAATTCTTCCGCACCTTTAAATACCACTTCAGTCATGGGTAACATCCCTATATCTTCCTCAGTAAAGACCGAAGCAAAGAATTCATTCAGTCTCTCCGCTATTGCCTTGTTTCCTCTTAGTGCCCCTTGAACTCCTCTATCATCTAATGGACCAACTGACTCTCTAACAGTTTTTTTGCTGCAAATGTACTTGAAAAAATCTTTATTTCGCGTTTTTGCTTCTGCAGCAAGCTTCTTCTCAAATTCTCCCTTTGCCTGCTTTATCAATGCCTTGCATTTGACTTGCCAGTGCTTGTGCTGTTTCCAGGTTTCGTCGTTTGGCTCTTTTTTCCATTTCCTGAAAGATGCTTTTTTGGCAACAGCCTCTCTGACCTCACCTTTAAACCATGCTGGCAGTTTTTTGATTTCCTTCCACTTTTCTTAAAGCGTGGAATAAAGCTCGCTTGGGCTTCCAAGATAGTATTTTTCAACAACATGCAAGCTTGATGTAAGTCTTTAACCTTTGCAACTGTTCCTTTTAGTTTTTTCTTAACTGTATTCCTCATTTTATCATAGTCTCCCTTTCGAAAGTTATCAAGCTCGGTTAAAGTTTTTTTGTTTTTTGTCCTTTGAGACTAGCGTTCACGCTCTTTTTATTTTTCACTGGCAGCCCGGTCGTTTGACCTTGCAGGGGCCCTTTTTCCCCCGATGGTTGCCAGCGGGTACAAAATGTGTAATCGGTGTAAAAAACTAATGTCCTTCACTGACACACACAATTGCTGCCTCCAATGCCTCGAACCCGACCATGACCCGGTGGTCTGTGGGCCATGTGGCAAAATGTCTTCCAAGGCACTTAGGAGTCGGCAGCACCAATGTGAAAGACTTTTCTCAGAGTCTGCATCCATCCGAGCCCGAGCATCATCGTGGGTCCTCTGAGCGGGGGTCTTCCTCCCAGGAACACTGGAGGAAGAAGCAGCTCATGAGGGCGGCATCATTGGAGGCTTCTGATCAGCCTGGGCCCTTGAGCTCCAGATCGCGGAGCCCTGACCGCCGCCCCAGGCCCTCGTAGTCGGAGAGGCCGGTCAAACTACCTTGCACGGAGCCAGACACAGAGTAAGGTAATGTCTGTTGTCCTCATGGACGCTCCTCCGGGAGAACCGGCGTCAGGCCCGACAGCGTCGGGACCAGAGCCAGAGGCTGCGGAGCCTTCTGAGCTCAGTCTCAGGTTGACGGCCCTGGAGCAGCAGCAGGCGCTGATAGCCGGTCTCACCAGTCCATCCGTCCCGACCACCAGGACCTCGACGTTTAAGTCGACCCCAGAGGCCGAGCTGATCCTCGAATCTATCCTCGGCCAAGGTCTCCTTCGACCTCCCATTCGGGACCGAGGTCGTCAACGCCGGTGCCCTTGGCGTCAGGGCGGTCAGGTCCGAAGCCCTCACGGCCGGAGCCACTCGATTCCTGCTCGGAGGATTTGGCATGGGAGACAGATGAAGAGTCTCCAGACATCCACTGAACCCGGTGCATCCTATCGGACTCACCAGGCTCGGAGCCTCGGAGAAGGTCCCCTCTGGAGGATACCAGGTTCTCAGACTTTGTCAGGGACATGTCCAAGGCTTTGGCATTCCCAGCTGAGTCCGAGTAGGAGCTCGAGGCCCTCCAGTATGATTTCCCCCGAGGGAAGCCCTTACTGTTCCAATTCCTCCGATGTTGGAACGGCTGATGCTCCGCATGTGGTAGTCCCCGGCCTCGATGCCGATTCTCATCAAACGGGTCGATTCCATATATCGAGTCAGTAAGAGCCCTGGGTTCCAAAAAGCGCAGCTACCGTACAACTCCATGGTTGTGGACTCGGCCATTCAACGGCTCAAGAGCCAGAAAATGCTTCCAGGGCTCGATGCTCTCATGCCGTGTCCAAACCTACCAGATGTACATGGGCATGTACTTGCGAGACCTGGCAAAGGAGATTGCCTGGTACTCAGTTGCCCTCTCCGAGGAACCCTTGCAGCGCTTCAAGGCCTTGTCAACAGGGATTCGGGAGTGCTCAAAGTTTGTCTCGAGCAGCCTACGACGGCTCCGAGGCTTTGGCCCGATTAGCCGCGGCCGGCATCGGTGCACGTCGTCAGGCCTGGCTAAAGTCATCGCATCTGGAGTCATGGTTTCAGGCAAGTTGGTCGATGTCCCGTGGCGGTGTGTCAACCTATTCGGCAAACCCATGACTGAAAAGGCTGCGGAGAACGAGTCCGAGTACTTGACCCGGACAAGGCTCTCGAAGAAGACCTCTGCCCCTTCTCACAAGAAGAAGGGCTTGGGCAAAAAGGCCTTTTTCCCAAGGAAGGGTACTGCTTACCACAACTAACCCCACCTATCAGGCCACCCCGGCTCCCCAACTGGGACAGCAGGCCAGGGGACTGGTGCATGGCCCACTTAAGCAGAAAGCCCCCAAGCCTCCAGCTCTGGCTCCTACCCAGCCAGGAGGGGGTTTTTGACTTTCACTGCATAGCTCCTCTCCCGCCAGTGGTTTGGCCATGCACAGAAGGAAGGCTGACCCTGTACACCCACAGATGGCCAGCTATCACAACGGATACCTGGGTCCTGCAAATAGTTCAGAAAGGCTATTTGCTCTATTTCAGCCAGGTACCCCCTCCTTCTTTCCAGGAGAGCCTCTCAGGCCCCTCTGCACAGGAGCCTCCTCTTGCAGGGGTTGGCAGGTCTTTAAAAGGATCAGGTGGTGGAACTGGTGCCCCACCACCTGCAAGGGCAAGGCTTCTACTCCAGGTATTTCCTCATACCAAAGAGAACTGGAGGCCTTCGGCCCATCCTCGACTTGCAAAATCTGAACAAGTTCCTGGTGAGGGAATACTGCTGCCTTACCTCCACCAGGGAAACTGGCTATGCTCCTTAGATCTGAAGGATGCTTATACGCACATCCTCATACATCCAGACCACAGACAATATCTCAGATTTGTAGTTGGATGAAACCATTTTCAGTACAGAGTACTTCCATTCGGCCTAGCCTCTGCCCCCAGAGTGTTTTTTCAAATGTCTGGCGGTAGTAGCGGCCTTCCTCAGGAACCAGGGAGTTTTTGTCTTCCCAGTCGCCTCAAGAAGCTCAACAGGCCACAGCTCGCACTATCATACTGCAGCATCTAGGCTTTGTTGTCAGGCAAAGTTCACTTTGCTCTCCACTCAAAACTTCATAGGGACAAGGCTAGACATCCTTCAAGCGAAGGCTTACCTGCCAGAGGGCAGAGCACAGAGGCTTCTGGAGTTAGTACACCAAATCAGCCACAAGTCTCAAATATCAGCAAGGCACTTTCTACGCCTCCTAGGACACATGACCTCCACGGTTCATGTGACCCCAAATGCCCGTCTCCAGATGAGGACAGCTCAGTGGTGCCTCAGAGATCAGTGGACACAAGCCACAGGAAGACTCCGAGACAGGATCAGTGTCCAAACGACTACTGAAGTCGTTGACCTGGTGGCTTCACCCATCCAACCTGCTCGAGGGAGTGCCTTTTCAGCCCCCCTTGTACACAAGAGTGCTGATGCCAGATGTATCTCTGCTGGGCTGGGGAGCCCATTGCCAGGACTTATGCACTCGAGGGTTGTGGTCTCCTCAAGAGAAGACTCAACAAATCAACCTCTTAGAGCTCCGGGCCTAGCTCTTCAAACCTTCTCTCATGTTCTCTTACATCAGTCTGTCTTAGTACAAACAGACAGCCAGGTGGCTATGTTCTACGTGAACAAGCAGGGAGGGACGGGGTCCCGCATCCTGTGTCAAGAAACACTGGACCTCTGTTCCTTTGCAATCCGACAGGGTATGTCTCTCAAAGCAGTTTACCTGCCAGATCAGGAGAACTGTCTAGCAGACAAGCTAAGCAAAATTCTCCAACCTCACGAGTGGCAACTGAATCAGGAAGTAGCCCAGCAGATCTTCCATTGCTGGAGGCATCTGACCATAGATTTCTTTGCCAGTCCGCATAATCTTCAGTTGCCCAACCTTTGCTCCAGACAGCCACACCCCCAAAGGATGACTGCAGATGTTTTTGTAATCTCCTGGTCAGTGGGCCTCCTGTACGCGTTTCCTCCCACGTCTCTGGTGGCCCGAACCCTATTCAAAATCCTTCGAGACAAGGCCTCGGTCATCTTGATAGCCCCCAGATGGCCAAGACAACCTTGGTTTCCGCTTCTCCTCCAGCTGGCAGTGGAAACCCTGCTTCCTCTGGGGACGCAGCCCGACCTTCTGTCCCAGGAGCAGGGCTTTATCTTACACCCCAACCTCAGGTCCCTCAACCTGATGGCATGGCTGCTGAAAGGGTAGTGCTGGCTCCTCTACTCCTACCTAAGGATGTGGAAGAAGTGTTGCTGGCCTCCAGGAGGCAATCCACTAGAAAGTCCTATGCCCAAGTGGCGCAGGTTTGAGGTGTGGTGTAAACAGCGCAGTGAAAATCTTTTCTCCTAGTACCAGTGGTGTTGCAGTACTTGCTTCACCTCTCAGAATTAGGCCTCAACTCTGTCAGGGTTCACCTGAGTGCTTTATCAGCAAACCACTCTCAGGTGGAAGGTCAACCTCTTTCCGCTCATCCCTTGATGTCCAGATTCCTCAGAGGTCTACTCCTATTGAAGCTCCCTGTTCGCCCTCCGGTGACTGAGTGGGACTGGAATGTGGTCTTGCAGCAGCTTACACGCCCATCTTTTGAACCGATGTCCACTTGCCATCTCCGCTTCCTTTCCTGGAAAGTCCTCTTCCTGGTGGCACTCACATCTGCCAGACGTGTGAGTGAGCTGCAGGCTCTGGTATCTGATAGGCCGTACACACGATTTTACAGAAATAGGGTGGTCCTTTGCACTCACCCCAAGTTCCTTCCAAAAGTGGTCTTTTCTTTCCATCTCAATCAAGAGGTAGTTCTTCTGACTTTCTTTCCCAGGCCGCATTGCCAGCTGGGCAGAGGCAGTCTCTGCATACCCTGGATTGTAAGAGGGCACTTGCTTTCTACTTGTAACGTACGCGGGGACATTGGAGAGCTTCCCAGCTCTTCCTGTCTTATGACCCCATTAGGCTGGGTCTACCTGTCACCAAGCATATGTTATCCACCTGGGTGGCAGACGTACAGGGCAGCTGACCTCCAGCTGCAGGGTCGAGTCCCTGCCTACCGTGTCAGGGCTAAGGCCGCATCAGTGGCTAACCACAGCTCTGTACCGTTGGCAGACATATGCCGGGACGCAACTTGGTCTTCAAGCCAGACTTTTGCAGCCCATTACTGCCTGGAGAGAGTGTCCCGGCGAGACAGTGTTTTCGGCCAGGCGGTACTCCGTAACCTGTTCGAGGTTCAGGCAACTCCTACCCTCCAGCCCTTTGGTGTCAGGCTACTGTGGGGGTTGCGTTCTCAGAGAAAGTTCTTTCACAGCTGCTGCGGCTCTTCGAGAGGGAGCCATTTTTCAGCTATGGGTTCTTGGTAGCCTATAGCTATGGAGTCCCATATGTGAGGACTAACTGACTTCCTGCTTGTTCCTGGAGAAAGCGTAGTTACTCACCTGTAACAGGTGTTCTCCAGGGACAGCAGGAATCAGTCTTCATGACCCTCCCTCCTCCCCTGGAGTTGCAGTCACTTATTTTATTTTCTCATTTTTCCATCTCTTTAGCTATGTTGTCTGACTGAGCAAGATGGCACCCTTGGGCGGGAAGGGGACTGCGCATGCACGATGCAATCCCAAAGGCTTTCTTTGAAAGCTGGGGAATTGCTCCGCACGAGGGCTCCGTCAGCGCCGACGTCACCCATATGTGAGGACTGATTCCTGCTGTCCCTGGAGAACACCTGTTACAGGTGAGTAACTACACTTACGCCGTTACCTCAAACTCACAAATACATTTCGTCTCTCTGATCACCTTTTTGGTCTTCGCTTCTGGTCCATGAAAAGGAGCGGCTGCTTCTAAAGTGACCATTGCACACTGGGTCAAGCACACCATTGAATCAGCTAATATTTTATTGAACAAACCTGTACTCGTAGGTCTTTGGGCACATTATACGCGAGCCCGGGCTACCTCCTGGGCAGAATGCTTATGGATAGCTCCCTAGATATTTGTAAGGGGGGGCCACCTGGCCTTGCCTCTTTACTTTTGTTTGTCACTATCATTTAGATGTCCAAGGTCAAGAAGCAGCTTGCTTCAGAGCCTATGTCTTGGCAGCAGCTGTTTTTTCCCGCCCTGGAGTAGTTTAGCAATGGTACTCCTCACTAGTCTGGACTGGTCTAGCAGGATGTATTTGTAAGGAGAAATTTTACTGATAATTTCCTTTCCTGGAATCCTGCTAGACCAGTCCAGGACCCACCCCTCTAAACTGTTCAATCTGTCTCCTAGCTAAGACTTTTTACGTATCTTTCATTGCTGAACCTTGCTTGCCATGTACATACTTCATTGGCCTGTGGGTCCTATTTCACATTGTTATAAGCTTGTTATAAGAGTTATAGGTTTTTGGGCGCATTTTTGGTCTAGTTTTGTGCTTCCTTGGCTGTTCAAATTCCTGCTGCTTGTTATAGTTATACTGAAGCTCTCCTGGGGGGATGGGTTTTTATACCAAGGGTGATGTCACAAAGCTTCAGGAATTTTTCTTTGTCTCCCGTCTGCTGGCAGGGGGGACACAACCCACTAGTCTGGACTGGTCTAGCAGGATTCCAGGAAAGGAAATTATCGGTAAGTAAAATTTCTCCTTCTGCCTTATAAAATTAAGCCTGTCCAGGCTTATAAACTGTTAGATGTGACAGATAAGGGGCATATTTACTAAACCATGCTAACAGTTACCACGCTAACCATTAGTGTGCTGCGTTGTTAGCACAGGGCACTGCAGTGGAATCCCATGCTAACCAGTTAGCACACGATAGGACAGGGACTGGACAGGTTAGGAGTGGACTATCAGAGTTAATGGCACGTGTTAACCGAAGATGTTGCAATTAGTTCAGGTGCACTTGCCGCTGCCACCTCAGTGGGAGGGTTTGGGGGGTGGAGGAGGGTTTAAGTGCATCCATGTACTGTTTAGTATACTCCACAAGCTAATGGCAGGATGATGTGCCCCAAAGGTTAGTGCAGGCCTCTGTGCTGATTCTTAGGTTTGAACATTGTGAACATTGGGATATGTTTACTAAAATGAGCAGAGATATCTTCTGCAATGTTATGTTAATGTTGACTTCTGAAGTCTTCTGGCTTTTTCTGTTTTCAAGCACAACTCTGAGAATACACTTCTGAGATTTAAATTGTAATCTTTTGCCCCAGGAACATAAAGAATACCCATTATAAACCTGGTAAAGCAAAATAAGAGTCAGTGGGAATGTTTTCCTGTGCTGGTGCCTCGGGGACTAGTAATACACAGATGTTCAGAAGGCAAATGCTGTTTTGCCTTGTATGAAATAAATGTACTTAAATCTGCATAAGCATTTCCTGTCATTCATTGCCATTGATTCAATAAAATTATACCAGCACAAAATGTCATGCCCAGCAGTTCTAACTTTCTGCAAAACCATTCAATATTAAATACCTGTTTGTTTAAGCATTATTTTAGATATATTTTAAACAAGTTGTTAAATTAATAACATACTGTACTAATCTCTTTTAGATATTATATTTATGAAACTTTCTTCTAGGGCTAAATCTCATGAGCAAAATAAAATTGCTGATATTTGTATTTCCTGTGTTAAAACAGGATTTTTTTTTACTCTACTGTATAATTTATCATTCATAATGTAAACTGAGCACTTTGCAATCCAGTTGTCCATTGTGTCAGCAATTATATCGGTGTTATAGTGAATAATTTCTAGAATAATCAGAACTGGGAAGATGAACATAAAAAATAAATGGTGAAAGAGAAAATCTTGAACTGTTTGGTGGTTTTATGTTTTTCTTCTGTGGGTGGGTTCTAGGTGGTGACTCTGCAAAGTATCATTGGTTACATGAAGATTATGGTTGGATTCTGTGTGTTTCCTGTGCAAATACTCTGTGTAAGTGTACTGAGTGACCTTGAATCCCTCAGCATAAAGATAAAATTTTATTTTTTCCTCAGAACGATGCCACAGAAGAGGTTGAAAAGGAGGTAGAACAACCAAGCAAGCAGGATGTCTGCAGTCTTAATCACTGACAATGGGTTTAGAATTAAAATTGCACATTAGTTTTCTCCCAAGATTTCCCCTCAATTCTTAAGATATTTATGCTTGGTATAAACATTCTGTGAATGGAATTCATGTTTCTGTGGAATATATTAATATATTAAATCCACATAATGTTCATGGAATGGTACAGTGGGAGAATGAGAACACTCTTCTGGCAACTTAGTGGAACAGCTTAAAGGCTTTGCATGTTTATTTGCTGCTTTCAACTGCTTTTCTTTAGTGAGTGACTGCAAAAGTGTATATCCAGTACATTGAAACCCCACTCTCACGGTTTCTAAAAGAGCTGTAAACCAGAAGATATGTGGTCTGTTGCAGTATTATCATTTAGAGTGAGCATACACTAGAGAAATGACTTAAGTTATAATATAGGATTATTAAATTATTTTCCAAGTACAGTAAGCAGTACAGAGATGTTGAAATGGATTTAATACTGTCTTTGAAGACTGGCCGATCTATTTGTCTCACACATGGAACCACAAGAGTATGCAGGGCCTTGATAGAACAGACTTAAAATACTGTCTCTAAATGTTCCAAATGGACATGGATGTTTTCCATATCATAGTGACTTTGGCACCCATGTAAATTTTGCTTTGTTCACCAGTAGCATATTGAATGTGACTCCAGCTGTACACATGTTTTCATTGTGTTTTGCTTCAAGCAATATTCTCTTCCCTCAGTTTTCTTCCTCTTAACAATGCTATGTCCACAAGTTGTTTATTTTTTCCCCCCAGTGGTAAGACCACTGGCCACTTCGGAAGTGACACTTAGTGTAAACTTTATTTTACTGCATAGGCCTTCTCACACTACTTTGTAAAAGCAGTTTGTTGTCTTCAAGTTCATACAGATGATGTCAGCCATAGATTATCATATTTTAGGCAACCTGTGTTTGGGAGGCGGCTACAACACCTCTGAATACATTTTTTGACTAGAATGGTTTGAACCCATCTTGCTGTTAAGCTCAAGTTTGGCTTCAAAAAGCTGGCACAAAGTCCATAGTTTACCAAGATTATGCTGATGGCCAGATATTGCCAAGGTCTTCAGTCTCTTGGGTATCTCAAACCAGATTTGGTCTAAATGTCAAATTCTAATCTATCCACTTAATTCATAAGAGTTATAAGTACTTGCATTAACAATTGAAGAGAGTTGGCTCCAAGCCTCAAGCAGAGATTTTTATGGTCAGTGCAGCTCTTCAATTCAGAACTCCAAGAACCTGTATGCTAGAGGTTACACATACTGAAGGGAGGCATGCCTAAAGGCCAGTTCAGTCTCCCATACCTAGGTTCTTCACTTGTTGCACTACAAATAAGCCATCCTATTAAAGCCCTTAGAGGTTTCACAAACCTGCCCAGATGACCTAACAGCCTGACACATATTTCGGGGTATCTGCAGTGAATATGAGTGTGCTATTTTTGCATATGGTTGGGAGACTCTTTATATGCAAACTCAGCTGGATGTGGAGTACCCAGGATAAGTTTGGAAAGCACTGCTTTAGAAAGTCCACTAAAAAAATAGGGGAAAGAAACAAATACCAAGCCACCTCATGTGGTGACAAAACTCACCCTTTCTGATTAGCTAGCAGATTACATTTCTTGTTATGCCTGGATAGGCTTACCCTGTGTGATGAACAAAATTAAAGCTCATAATGGGAGGGCCATGAAAATACTAAGTTACACACACAAGATATAATCAGCTGAAGGGATTTCCGAGGCTGTGACTTAGAGGTTGAGTCTGAAGATTCATATCTTAATGTTTTAGATTGTCCTGTTCAAATGCAAATTTTAGATTTTTAATTTCCAATTCATCCTGCTAGACCAGTCCAGACAATTGGGTTATGCCCCCCTGCCAGCAGATGTTGGAGACAGAGAAAAAACTGCACCAGAAGCTGATTGGCTAGGATCCGGTGCTCATATAGGTCTACCCCTAGGTGTCACCCTCAGTATTTTCTCTGTCTCAGCAGATGATGGTGCTTTTCTAATTCTTGCTTAATTGTTAGTTTCACTCCTTCCACCTAATTGCCTGGAAGTTGCAGGGCTCACAAGAGGTGTTCCCCTGCATTGCCCAGCCTCACTGATCCTCAGCTGTAGGAGCTCCTGGTTGTGGAATCAGTCGAGCTCCTACCACCCCCCAGGGATCTCTTCACTGGATCCAGGCTAGGAGGGCCTGATCTGCCAGACGCACAGGGTTGCCCTTGCCAGCTCTCTAGCTTTGTGCTTTTTTTGTGGCTCCCCTGCTGGACTTGCAAACAGTGAGTACTTAAAGCTTGCTGACTGTACTCCTTCTCCTCTCCCCTCCCCCCCCCCCCAGCCTATCGTTGTGATCGTGCTGGGGCAATTTTTTGAGACGCTGAATTCTCGGCTCTGGAGGACCAGGGGCTTAAAGAGAGCGTTCCGACCACCGCGGGGACATTTTTAGAGGCAAAATACGCCGTAGCGGCGCCCCGTTGCCACACTGCTGTTTTTGCCGTGATTGCGCAATAGTCGCAATTGACGGGTCTCAACAGGCTTGTCTTTCAAGCGCGGCTGCCTCTGGCTCCAGGGCACTTCTGCTCATATTTCACTAGTCTGCCTCCAGATCGCTGCTGTTTTTCAGGGGATTCATTCACTCTACGTTTTTTTCAGCGTGCCGTTTTCGCGGGGTTATTTTTAACGGTGGCCATTTTGTGTTTTTCCTTCCTCGTGGCTGGCTACGTCGGCCATCTTGGGCTGCAGTTTTTTCTTTGCAGATACAGTCAAACCTCGGTTTTCATGATTAATCCGTTCGAAAAAGTCTGACTAAAACCGAAACGTATGAAAACTGAAGCAATATTTAGCATAAGAAATAATGTAAATCCAATTAATCCGTTCCAGACACCCAAAAATATTAACAAAAAATACATTTTATAGAGAATAACTATATTTTTACATACAGAAAACAATGAGAAATAAATATAAATGACTAATGAAATGGATAAATGAACATTTAACATCACTGAAAGCAAGCTAAGTACAGTACTGTACTGTACAGTATGTTAGCATCAGGCCTTAGCCACCCCTGACAAGCTGCTGTGCCCAGCTCTCTTCGGAATCACATTGGATTCAGCCCATTAAAATACCTTTACATTATCTGCTCAATGCTTCAGAATGGCAGAAAATCTTAATGATATAGCTTCAGACGTACCCTGCAAGAGAAAGAACTGCCTCCCACATTCATGCAACATCTGCTTACGTTGACAGCTTTTCTTCCCTGCTACCTCCGAGCCTGAGGGGGTGCTCCAGAGAACGGGCAGGCGGTGGATGAGATCGGGGCCTTCCTCTCCGCACAATCCTTGCCTCTCTAACTCTGACCAGGCTCAAGGATGTGTTTCATTTACGTGCTCAGCTGGCTTTCACTTCTCATCACGCTGGCGATAGGTGAGTCTGGGGGGCAGTGCTGCTGGGACCGGGCGGGCGTTCTGGCAGTGTATACAGACCGGTGTGCAGCGCGAGGGTGTATGTATTTACAGTACTGTACTTTACGAAAACCGAGGCGATGTACGAGAACCGGGACAAAATCTCAGTCAAAAAAGACGTTGAAAACCGAAGCGATGTATGATAACCGGGACAAAATCTCAGTCAAAAAAGACGTTGAAAACCGAAGCGTATGAAAACCGGGGCAAATGAAAACCGAGGTTTGACTGTATCTTCAAAATGCCATCCTCTCAACGCTGCATCGGTTGCAGCAAAAAAGCTAAAGATCTCAAGGATAGGCTCTGTGGGACCTGTTCTGCCCTCACAGGCGAGTCTTCAGCTGCATCGGCTCCTCCTGCCTTGGCAGTTGCAGCTGCCAGTCCGCACTCAACTCATGCAGCGGAGAGGCTTACTGAACCTCCCCTGTTGCTTCTGCAGACTACTAATGCGGCATCTCTAGCGGGAGAAGAGCCTCTGCCATCCTCCGATGCTCAGTTTTTATCACTTTGTAAGCAGGCATGGTCCCTCTGGCGCTCATAGCTTTCTGCGTCCAGAGCAGCAACACAAGTTTTGCCTTCCAGAGTGACTAGCGCACACTTGCCTTCCCGTAAGTGCTCCTGTGGTGAGTTGCTTTCTAAATCTAATACCCAGGCCCCCAAGGACATCTGGTGGGGTTCGGCGGCATCTTAAGTTGGACCAGAAGACGATATATCTTCGGGGGATTCGGATCGTGAGGATGGGGAATACTCCCCCTCAGTTGTCTCGGCTGACAGCCAGGGAGATGCCCAAGATCTCCGTCTTTTCCATAAGGACGAGTTACCGACGCTCATTGCCTACATCGGGGAAGCTTTATGCCTGTCGGATGCTCCTGCATCTTAAGAGAGTCAACCTCAATCGGATTCCATCTTACAGGGTATCCGAAAGCCCGCAAAAGCATTTCCTTTTCCAGCAGAGCCGCAACAGATGGTATCACAAGAATGGGGGGCGCCGGATGCAGCCTTGTGCACAGCATGCCGTCTTGGCCAGGTTTATCTTTGGTCTCCCTCAGATCGCGATAAATGGCTCGCCTATCCCAAGGTGGATGTGCTGGTGACCAGTGTCACCAAGCATACAACCATCCCGGTAGAGGGAGGTGCAGCTCTGCGAGACCAACAAGATAGGAAAGTTGAGAATCTTCTCAAGACTGCCTTTTCCACCTCGATGTTAGCGCTCCAAGCCACTGTCTGTGGTGGTCTCAGAGCTCGGGCCTTGCTGCGCGGCCTTCAGAGTTTGCCAGAAGACCCGGCCCTGGTTCGCCTCGAGTCTGTCACGGCTTACTTAGCTGATGCCTTTTATAATTTGCTCAGGCTCTCGGCTCGTTCTATAGCATCGGTCACTGTGGCCCGACGATGGCTCTGGCTACGCCAGTTGTATGCAGATGTCGCCTCCGAAACGCGGCTGTCTAAGCTGCCTTTTAAGGGTAGGCTACTCTTTGGGGATGATCTGGACAAGTTGGTTAAGGATCTTGGAGAAGTCAAGCCCCAACGTCTCCCAGAGGACAAAACAAGGTCCTCCGCTCGCCGATCATCCCGTCCTTATACATCTACTTTTCGGCGGACATCTTGATTCCGAGATAATCGCCGCTATCGCTCAAATCGGCCAGCGCCTTTTCCAACCAGTTTAGCCAGAGGACGCAGACCTTTCAGGGAGCCCGAAAGAACAATGACTCCTACTCTGCCTCAAACAAGTTCTTAGGAGCCATGCGCCCATCCTGTTGATGGGACATGTCGCCCACCCGAGATACTGCTCCCAGTCGGTGGCCGTCTTTCTCTTTTTTTTCTCGGCAGTGGGCGCTCATCACGTCAGATCATTGGGTCCTTAAAGTGGTCACTCAAAGTTACGCCCTCGAGACTTGTCAGCCCATTTGGGAAGCCTTTCTTGTCTCGCCGGCAGGAGCGCCTCAAAAGCGAGACATTATCGCCACGCTCCAACGCCGCCTTCTGCGGGCAATTTGTCCCGTTCCTTCCACTGAGCATGGGACAGGCCGCTATTCCATCTATTTCGTGGTTCCCAAGAAGGACGGTTCCTTCTGGCCAATCTTCGATCTCAAGGGCGTCAACCAGTCTCTCCACGGTCCTCGCTTCCGCATTGAAACCTTACGATCGGTTATCCAAGTGGTCCGCAAGGGGGAATTCCTGGCTTCATTGGATCTAGCAGAGGCATATTTCCACATTCCTATTCGCGCCGACCATCAGCGCTACCTGCGCTTTGCCATTATGGGGAGTCATTTCCAATTTTGTGCCATGCCATTCGGCCTAACCACAGCACCACGCACCTTCTCCTAGGTCATGGTGGTGGTGGCAGCAGCCTTGCGCAAGCAAGGAATCCGAGTACATCCATATCTGGATGATTGGCTTATGCGAGCGGATTCATTCTCCAACGCCTGCCGAACAGCAAGCCAGGTGATGTCTTTCTTGGAGAGCCTTGGCTGGATTGTCAATCAAGCCAAAAGCTCTTTGCAACCTACTCAATGCCTGGAGTTCCTCGGAGCTTGCTTCGATACCGCTTGGGGCAAAGTGTTCCTGACTCAAGAGCAATTCCGAAAGCTGTCGGTCCAGATTCGCACCTTTCTGTCTCGGCCCTGTCCGCGTGCGTGGGACTACCTCCAGGTGCTGGGGTCCATGGCGGCCACCATAGAAGTGGTGCCGTGGGCCCGAGCACTTATGTGCGGACTGCAACGAGCTTTGCTTGCCTGATGGTCTCCGGTGTCGGAAGACTACACTGTTCTGCTACCGATTTCCCCCTGCTACCAGAACTGACCTGCAGTAGTGGCTTTTGCCATCTCACCTGTTCAAGGGAGTTTCTCTAGAGCCACCCCATTGGGTTTTAGTGACAACCGATGCAAGCCTTTCCGGTTGGGGGAGCGCATTGTCTCGATCATACGTCTCAAGGGGTTTGGTCACCTCACAAAGCGCGCTGGTCCATCAACAGACTGGAAGCTCGAGCTGTTCGCCTAGCCTTAATGCGGTTTCTGCCACTACTCCGTTGACAAGCGGTTCGAGTGCTCTCCGACAATGCGACGACAGTGTCCTACCTCAACCGCCAGGGCGGGACAAAGTCTCGAAGTATCCAAGGAAATGCTTCTCCTCCTCCATTGGGCAGAAAGACATCTTCAAGCTCTCTCCGCACAACATATCGCGGGAACATCCATTGTGATGGCGGATTTCCTCAGCTGACATGCCCTCGATCCAGGAGAGTGGGAACTTGCGCCCTGGGCGTTCCAACGGGTAGTGCGTGAGTGGGGTCAGCCCACGATGGATCTAATGGCGTCCTCGGCCAATGCCAAGACCAGGGACGACTTCAGCTGCAGGAGGGAACACGGGGCACAGGGCATGGTTGCCGTAGCACAGCCGTGGCCAGTGTCCCCACTGCTATACATCTTTCCCCCGTGGCCACTGATAGGCAGGGTTCTCCAGCGAATCAGGATGCACTCCGGCGCTGTGATCCTCATAGCTCCGGATTGGCCTCGGAGACCGTGGTATGCAGACCTCGTATGTCTAGCTTCAGCACCCCCGCTGCAGCTTGGGTCTCGCCGAGGACTTCTCAAGCAGAGTCCTGTCTTAATGGACAGCCCCGCTCCTTACTCGCTTACAGCTTGCCTCTTGAACGCCGCCATCTAAAGGACAAAGGTTACTCTCCCAAGGTGATTGCCACCTTGCTCAAAGCGCGGCGTCCATCTACCTCCCGAGCTTATGCCCGGGTGTGGCTTAGATTTGAGGCATGGTGCTCCGACTGTAAGCTTTTTCCCTGGAGTGTACAAATTCCTCAAGTCCTAGCCTTTCTGCAGGAAGGTCTTGATAGAGGATTGGCACTTGGGTCTCTTCGGGTCCACATTTCGGCCCTTACCTGTTTTAGAGGCCCAATAGATGGCTGTTCTCTTGCATCACACTCCAATGTGGCGCGTTTTCTCAAGGGGGCGAAGGTGGTTCGGCTGCCCTTCCGTCCTTCAGCCCTGTGGTACCTCCTTGGGATCTTTCCTTAGTCTTAAAGGGACTTGCGGCAGCTCCTTTTGAGCCGCTTCACAGAGTGTCATTCCGCAGTCTTTCTTTAAAGAGAGCCTTTCTGGTGGCAATCACCTCGGCTTGAAGGGTGTCGGAATTGCAAGCCCTTTCTTGCCATGATCCTTATCTCTCCTTTTCGGAGGCTGGGGTTACCTTGCGTACCGTTCCTTCCTTTTTCCCAAAGGTTCTCACTCCTTTTCACACGAACCAACCTATTTTCTTGCCGCCTTTTCCCACAGATTGGTCTTCCGGGAAGCAGAAGCGTTTTTGGACGCTTGATCTCAAAAGGGTCCTGTACCGGTATTTGAAGGCTACTAATCCCTTCCGTAAGTCAGATCATCTTTTCATTCTCTTCGCGGGCCCTCGTAAGGGTCTTGCAGCTTCTAAGTCCACCATCTCCAGGTGGCTACGGCTCGCTATTGAGTCCGCTTATATCCTTGGCGGCAAAGCGGTACCTTCGGGACTGCGAGCGTATTCTACGCTTGCTCAAGCGACGTCGTGGGCGGAGCGCTCTCAAGCTACTCCTCTTGATATTTGTAGAGCGGCCACATGGGTCTTCCCTGTCCACCTTTAGCCGTCATTATCGGCTAGATCTCCAGGCACGGGAGGATGCCAGGTTTGGGACCAACGTACTCACGGCAGCACTGTCTTCCCACCCGGAGGGCAGTTAGCTTGGGTACTTCCCAATTGTCTGGACTGGTCTAGCAGGATGAATTGGAAGGAGAAATTTCACTTACCGTTAATTTCCTTTCCTGGAATCCTGCTAGACCAGTCCAGGACCCGCCCAGGATTAAATACAGTCAGTCTTTGCAAAGTCTTTACGCAGATTCGTATCTCGAGCAGGGGTTCTCCACTGCTTTTCAGGCTTTCATTACTCTGTACATAGTTGTTTACTTTTCTTACTGTTCTTGTTGCTTGTCAGAGTTTACTGAGGGTGACCCCTAGGGGTAGACCTATATGAGCACCAGATCCTAACCAATCAGCTTCTGGTGCAGTTTTTTCTGTCTCCAACATCTGCTGGCAAGGGGTCCATAACCCGATTGTCTGGACTAGTCTAGCAGGATTCCAGGAAAGGAAATTAGCGGTAAATGAAATTTCTCCTTTCTGTGGCCTTTTCAAGGTGTAAAGCCCAAGTTACTTCCCACCTGGGGTCAGATTTGAGAGTCTGAGGTTGACTTTTCCTTTAACTTAAGTAGGAAAAGCAATTGGCGGCATAGCATCAATTTTATTTTTGAACATAGCTTTGTAGAAGTGTGAACTGTGAGTGGATGTAGGTATGAATGGGATAGTTTGTGGGTGACAAGTGACAGAGACTATAAGGGTGTAACAGTTGAGTATATGAGGGTGTGGCTTTGGACATGTTGGGGGGAGGTGGCTTTGAAGGCATTTTTTTGTTGCTGTTGCCATCCATCTTTGTCTGCCAAGATGGCTGGGGGAGAGTAAGGGGAGCATGCTTATGGGAATGGTGGTTAACATTTTGTTTCTGCAGTTTCCTATTGAAAAACATGAGCTTTAGTTTGTGGGGGAGGATCAGTTCTCTGAAAAATATGACCTGATTTTGGTTTTTGAATGCCTCTAAGATTCACATTTTCTTCCTGCAATCCAAATTTGGTGAATTTACATCCTTTTATAGAAATATAATGTTCCAATGGACTATTGGTAATCCATCTCTTATTCTCTTGACATGCTATTTGTTGGAAAGTATAAAAATATTTTTCAAAACTACAAAGGTTTGTCCTTACAAAAGTCTTGATCATTTGGCAAATGTATTTTCCCATTTTTATTTTTTCCTGCCTCTCAAATGTTGGAAAGGACTCATAAGGTAATGATGATGTGTGTCTAGAGACAAAATAAATTTGGTCTAATTCGATAAAATTTTTAGTTAACCTGGAAGAAGTAGTGAAAAGAGGTAATGAAAATGAGTCTGGGAGTTAGAGATATAAGCTCCCAAAAAAATGGCTAAATGCATTTCTCTGGGATAAGCAGTTTCAAATTATGCAGCATAGAAACTTTGATGCAATGAAACATCAGTTATTGCTCTTATGACCTGCCTCATCCCTCTTCTCTTGGATTCCTCACAGATACACAGAGTCAACATATACAAAGATGCACACAGAGGGACTGGAAATAATTCCATAGGACATGCTGCATATGCCTTCCCCACTGCATGCATGCATCCCCCACCCCATGCTGCTGCACTCCTATCCCTGATGGGCTGTCTCTTAGTGATTCAGACATGTATTTCATTTTCATTGTTGTAAATTCTACTGTGAAACCTAGTAACTGAACTGTATAGCTTTCTTAATTGCTATGTACAGTGATGCTTGATAACTGAACTGTGTGTGCTTCCAACTAGTGGTGGAGAAGCATAGCAGTGGTTAAACTTTAAACTCAATCTTTTGAAATCTTAGTGACATCCAAGGGTCTGGTATATTAACACATTGGATTTCATTTTTTTATTCTTTCATTACAAACAATATATGGGTACTGCTTCATTCAAACACCCTCCACTCTCACCTCTAGCTCAAGGGATCTCTAAGAAAACAGAGGCACACATACATGCTGATGGTTTGAAAATAATTTGAAGAACTATCTCGGCATGTTTTCCTCTCTTATTCATTGAAGCTGACCTAAACTAGGAAGTTGCATGGATGTGACAGACTGATCGACTGGTCTTCAGAGAGTGAAGTTGTTTCACGTGCAAGTGTTCTCTGAAGATCACAGATGACCACTTAATCCCACCCACCCTGCTTCCTTTTGCTAACTGTAAACTGAAGCAGCTTGGGAAGTTTGTTCTCTACCAGTTTGTATGGTCACATGAACCTGTGTATGTAATCTGTTTCTTCAGAAAACACATGCTACAGGTAAGCAACTTTGCATGCTTGTCATTTTTCTACTCAACTAAATATTAGATGTGATGTTAGTAATCTTGTCAGAGTTTTTCTGTTAACAATTTCAGGATTGAAATTCATGCATGCACTGAAAGTTAAATGTGTAACTCGGTAAACAAAAATTACAGAATTAAACTTGAAACCATTTTTTGAAGCCTGTACCCTTTGATACGTCACATTGGTGCTTTATTGTAATTGCACATCTTTAAGATTATGCCAGCTATTTTATAAGGAATAATTGTTTTACTTCATTTAGTTTACCATTTTCTAAATGTAAAGAAATGTGTATTTTTGGACACATCAAGAAAGCTCATTCCTTGATGCACCAAAGTTTGTTTTAGAAAATTTAAATAGAATCTTATTCCTGTTTTGATGTGCAGGAAGTCATACCAATATATTTTTTTTTACTTGCAATAGAACCTTGTGTAATTTGTTAGCCTTGTATGGCAGATAGACAATAGTAAATATTTCAGCCTGTAAATAAATCTGCAGATTTGTAATATATTTTTATACTATGAAATGTAATGTAGGTTTTTAGTGCATGTAACTGCAAATGTATATATTTTGGTGGTAGTAATGTTGAAGAATATTGTAATTCCCTAGCGCTGCCAGAAGAACTGTTAGAAAGCACCTTCCTAGCAATAACCCTTGCAAGCCTCTGAAAGATATGTACTACTGTCTAAAATCTCGTAAGATTGGAGCAAAACTAAATTGCATATTCTAAATCTCTCTGCCAAGAAATAACACATGCATGGCTTCAGTTCTGACTGCATGCTTAGTAGGACCAGCAAGGCATAGAATGCATTTCATGGTCATGTACACAGAAGAACTGAGCTTGTCTTTTTCTCTTCAGTCTGAAAACATCAGTGGTTTCATTAAACTTGAATTCAGTCTTTGGTACTGCCTGCCAGTGGAGTAACCAATACTTTATTATTGGAACCATAAGGGACCCTGAGCTTTATTGACCACAGCAAATACAACTAATTAAATTAATACATTTGTCAGAGCAAGGGTATAAAATCAGTACAGATTGACATATTCCAGGAAGATTGTTTAATAAGGAAGATACTCCCATGCTCCATCAGCATGAGATGTTTAAGCACTTGACATTCATAATCTGCTTCTGTTTTGTACCTGTAAAATCTACTGTTTCACTTGGTTTTCACTTAGAATTTGCTATAAAATTACCAAATAGAGGTATTTCAAGTGTAGTCTGTATTTATTTTTCTTTGTATTTCCTGCTTTGTGACAGTGGTAGTTGTAGAACTGTTTTGTGTTTGTTTTTTTATAATAAAATAAGACAAAGCAAATTTAACTTCATTTGCTAGTTGATAGAATTTTGTAATTGGTGAATGTATTGAAAATTGTTTCACACTTTCATAAATTCTATCAAATTTCAGAATGGGTTTAAAATTGATTTCAAACCAGAGTTAAAAGTTTATATTTGCTTTTCTTGGAACCAAGTGAGTTCCATATAGATCGCAATAAAACAGTTTCATAAAGTTAAATAGTAGTTTCCTGTTCGTCTCTCCGGGCCAGTCCAGGAACAAGTGGGTTGTCAACCTTCTCCAGCAACTGAGGACTGAAATCTTAAACTTTGAAGAACTGGCATCTGGCTCCCTCTGCTGGCCACTGTCAGTCTTTTCAGTCCTCAGCAGCTGAAGGACGTGATCCTGGCTGGCTCCCACATTCAGATGCTTAAGGCTTAGAAATTTTATTTCTTTCTGTTTTATTTTGTGATTTTTCAGCAGTGGTACAGTGCAGGGGGTCCTAGCAGGGTCCCTGCCTGTGTCGATTGCAGCTGACAAAATTTTTAGCGGCGCTCCGAGGCACGGGGCTGAAGAGGCAGAGCCTGTCTCACTTTCAGCTCCGTTTAGTAGAGCAGTAAGCAGTGCGGTGCTGGGAGCCCCAGATACATTCCTGCTGCCTCCGGGGCTCAGCTTCCTTCCCCACTAGCAGTGGGTGCCAGGAGCTGAAGGAGAAGGAGCTTTTCTTATTAAGGTTGGTCATTTTTTCAGCTGGTTGGTAGTTTGGTGTGTGCCTGCGGCCATTTTCTTTGTTTTTAGTCAACATTTGTTTTTCCCGCGGCAGTTTCTAAGGAGCCGGTTTGAAGATGGTTTTTCTTTCTCCGATTTTGTTTTGTATTTAAGTTTGATTTGGGTTTGCTCCGTTTGGGGTAAGGGCCTCTCGGGCATAGATCCTGCCTCAGAAGCAGGCCTCCCAAACGGTTCATTTTTGGCGGGAACGGCAGCCCGGGCTGCTGCAGCTCCAATATCCTTGGCTCCTCAGGATAAGTCCGCTAAGGTAAATAAAAGCGCAGTCAAAGCGGCGGGTTCCGGGGGAGGAAGCTCCTCCACCCTCCTTGCCAGACATATCCAAGGACTCTGGGGTCAATGTTTTCTGTAGCTTTGATTTGTTTTTCCTGCGGCGGTTTCTACGGAGCCGGTTTGAAGATGGCAGATGCTTAAGGCTTGGAAATTTTATTTCTTTCTGTTTTCTTTTGTGAACTTTCAACAGTGGTACAGAGCAGGGGGTCCTAGCAGGGTCCCTGCCTGTGTCGATTGCAGCCGACAAACTTTTAGCGGCGCTCCGAGGCACGGGGCTGCAGAGGCAGAGCCTGTCTCACTTTCAGCTCCGTTTAGTAGAGCAGTGCGGTGCTGGGAGCCCCAGATACCTTCCTGCTGCCTCCGGGGCTCAGCTTCCTTCCCCACTAGCAGTGGGTGCCAGGGGATAAAGGAGAAGGAGCATTTCTTATTAAGGTACTCATTGCCCAGGCGTTGTCGGTGGCCTGAGTGTGGTGCAACAGACGCAGCAGTGCCTGTAAACCAGAGGGTCACAGGTTCAAATCCCGCCGGGGGCTCCTGCCTATCCAGTCCCCATAGTTTATATGGCCTTACCGGTGCCCCCAGATGAGCCTTTAGAGGATCCGCTCCTTCAAGGCTTCAAATCTGACCACAGGTGCTCCCTGTGCATAAGATAAAGCGGCAGCTGGTGGAGTCGGAATGGCATTGCCCGGAGGCTTCCTTGAGAGGGGCTCGGGTTATTGGTCGCTTATATCCGCTGCCAAAGGGGGGGAGCTAGGCTTTTTGGCGCCTGCCTACGGTGGATGCCTTTGCGTCGGTGGTCGCTCAGACAACTGCTATCCCGGTTGAAGGTGGTGCGGCTCTAAAGGACCTGCAGGATAGTAGATTACAGATTCGCTTGAAGCAAGCTTTGGCATCTTGTGTTCTGTCGCTGCAGCGGCTATATGTGCAGCTTCTGTTTCCAGAGCCTCTATTAGGAGGATTCAGGGGGCTTCGCTTCCCTGCTCCGAGCCGGATGGATGGTGCAAACCTTGAGTCAGCAGTTGCGGAACTGGGCGGCGGATACCTCTTCAAGGCAAGACTCCGTAAGCTCCTGTTTAAAGGGTCGCTTCCTGCTGGAGCTGCTGCCTTGTCCAAGACCTTGCAGTTTCTGAGGGTGGTCCTCTGCCTGGGACCGGCCGCAGCCTTCTCAGACCGAACTCTTTGCACAGAGGGGTGTCGCGGGATTTTCGCAGGTTCTGCGGGTCCCGTTCTACGCCCTATCTGAGGCGTTTTTTATGGCCAGGGGGCGGTCCTTTCGTGGGGCGCGAGGCTTCGGCTGCGGTCGTTTTCAGGTCTCAGCAACATGTCCCCAAAAGGCCACAATGACCTGAGGTTGGTCCAGGCAGACTTCCCAGGGGGAGGGCGGTTGCCAGCCTTCCTGTCTGCCTGGGCCACCATAGCTTCCTTCCGACCAGTGCGTCTTCGAAGTCCTTCGCGAGGGTTATGCCCTCGAGTTCGCCCGTTCGTTGTTAGGCGCTTCGTAGTGTCTCCCTGTGTGCCGTGGAACAGCGAGCGGCAATAGCACCGACCCTTTGTCGGTTGTTGCAGCTCACCGCGGTGGTTCCGGTCCCCCCCGGACCAGTTTGGCTTAGGGCCAAACTCGATTTATTTTGTGGTACCCAATAAGAAGGGCTCCTTTCGCCCTATCTTAGATCTCGAGGGAGTGATCCGCTGCTTGGAGAGTTCCGCATGGAGGCGTTTCGCTCCGTCATTCACTCAGGGCAACTGAAGGAGGTGTTGCCTCTAGAGCTGTCACAGAGGCATATCTTCATCTCCCGATTCGGCCGGAGCATCAGCGTTTTACTCCGTTTTGCTCCATTTTGCTGTGCATACGGGTCATTTCCAATTTCCAGCCTTTCCGTTTGGCCTGGCTGCGGCGCTCCGCACCTTCCTGAAGGTGCTGGTAGTAGTGGCGGTGGCATTAAGGAGAGAGGGCGTTTTCGTACGCCTTACCTCGACGGCTGTCTAATTCGAGCCCCGTTGGTATAGGAGTCTCTTGCGGCCACGGCGCGTGTGGTTGGTCTCCTGCAGCAACTGGGTTGGGTGAGCAATCGAGCCACCAGTCAGTTGCAGCCGGTTACGAGGCTCCTCTCTTTAGGAGCGGTGTTCGCATTCCAGGTCGGGGTACTTTTTCTGCCGGTAAGCTCAGTGCTGACGTTTCTGTCACAGGTGCAGGCCTTTTTTGCATCTTCAAACGTCGTCGGCGTGGCGCTATCTGCTGCTCCTTGGGTACATGGCGGCGACCTTAGACCTCGTTCTGTGGGCAAGGGCCCACGTGCGGACGTTGCAGCGAGCGTTGTTATCGCGCTGGAATCCTCCAGATTTCCCCTGGCACACCGGTTGCCCCGGTTGAGCGACGTCTCCGACAGTCTCCAGTGCTGGCTGGATCCGGTTCATCTGAGTGCGGGGCTTCCCTTCAGCCAGCCCGCCGGGGTGTTGGTTGCGACAGATGCCAGTCTCATCGGTTGGGGAGCTCATGGTCAGGCGACCTTTGCACAGGGATTTTGGCCATCAGAGATCCGGAGTTCTTCCCTTCATCTGGTAGGGTGCGGGGCAGTGTTTCTAGCGCTGTAGAGTTTTTCTTCCTCTGATAAAAGACGAAGCGGTGCTTGATTTTTCAGAATAGGCGGTGACGGTGTCCTTTTTTGCTCATCGAGGCGGAACTGGCAGCGCGGAGTTGTTGCAGCAGAGTCTGCAGCTCATGTCATGGGCAGAAGTGCTTTCATAGCCCTGTCAGCGGCCCATGTCGCAGGGCGGAAAACTGTCCAAGCGGATTTCCTCTGCACGCCTGTGGTGGTTCCCGGAGCTTGGGCGCTGCACGCTGCGGTGTTTCACGATGTGACCCTGCATTGGGAGCAGCCGATGATGGTTCTCTTGATTACCTTCGGCGATGCCAACGCTCCTCGGGGTCTTCCGCAGACGCAGGGTGCGCATGTCGGAAGGTCTCGACGGGCTGGTGCAGCCATGGCCAACGGGGGGTCCGTTTTATGTGTTCCCTCCGTGGTTAATGGTCAACAGAGTGATTCGGAGGATAGCAGGTCGCTGCGGACTAGCAATTCTCAATGCACCGGATTGGCCCAGGGGGGCGTGGTATGCGGATCTTGTGCGTCTTCTCGTCGGCAAGTCTTGGAGGTAACCCTCGAGGGAGGATCTTATGTTCCAGGGGCCTCGGCTCTTGCCCGAGGTGGATTGCTTCGCTCTTACGGCTTGGCTCTTGACAGGGACCAGTTGATCCGGTGAGGGTCTTCGCCTTCGGTCATGGCCTCTGTGCTGCAGGCTCGCAGACGTTCCACGTCCCTAGCTTCTGTTCGGGTATGGCGTCTTTCTGGGTCTTGCTGCGGAGACCGGAACTCCGGCCTCGCGTTGCCTTGGTTCCGAACGTGCTGTCTTTTCTTCAGGACGGTTTGGATAAGGGCTTAGTCCTCCGCACCATCCAGGTGCACTTGGCGGCAATCTCTTCCTTTCGCGGAAGTGTGAGTGGGCTTCGTCTAGCAGCTCTTCCAGCGGTGCTTCGTTGTTTCTTCGAGCAGTTCAGTACTTTCGTTCCCCTCTTCGTGGTGGGGTTCCACCGTGGACTTTGACTTGATGCTTGAGGCGTTGCGCGACCTCTTTTTCGCCCAGATAGCGATATTTCGCTCAGGGTAATTTCTTGGGAAATGGCCTTCTTCGGGACCTTATGTTCCGCGACGAGGGTTTCGGATCTCCCAGCTGTACCGTGTAGGGTTCCCTATCTGCACTTTTCGGAAGACGGAATGCTGTTGCGGATGGTTTCCTCCTTTCTTCCGGAGGTCGTCTCTAGATTCCATGTCACTCAGTCTATCGCTCTCCCCTCCTTTTGTGTCGGAGGAGGTCTTCCCATCGGCGACGTTCTCAGATTGCTCAGGGGATACCTCCGAAGATCTACGTTTTTCCGGGAGTCGGAACGGTTGTTTTCTTTGCCGGATCTAGGAAGGGCGCAGCCGCATCTAAGTCGTCCATTGCTCGGCGGGTGAAGCGGCGGTTGTGCTGTCCTAGCAGAACGCGGGGAAGGTCCCGCCAGAGGGTCTTCGTGCTCATTCTACGCGCAGCCAAGTGTCGTTTTGGGCGGCATATGCTTGGGTTCCGCCGGTGGCTTTTTGTTGGGCGGCTACGTGGTCGTCGCTTCACGCGTTTGCGAAACTTTACAGGCTAGATGTCTTGGCCGAGGGCTAGGCCTGTGTAGGGGTGTCGGCCATACTAGTAGGCCTGTTCGGTCCCTCCCGTGGTTAGATACTGCTCTGGTACTTCCCACTTGTTCCTGGACTGGCCCGGAGAGACGAACAGGAAACAGAAATTAGACCTTACCTGCTAATTGTCTTTCCTGGAGATCTCTCCGGGCCAGTCCAGGACCCACCCATGTTTTTTGTCGTTTTTCAGTGTGGCGCAGAGGCCTAAGGATTCTAGGTTGCTGGAGGTGGAGTCCGCGCCATGGTTTCTAACGAGTTGTTTTCTGTTCTCGTTCATGGGTTGCCTTGTAACTCGTTGGTTATTTTGTAAAAAAAAAAAAAAAACCATAAAAGGAAAGATCTTGATTTTTTGGCTGTTAAGTCACATAACAGCGGGGCTGCTGCAGTTTCTTATTTCCTATCAGCCTCATGGAAAGGTACCACTTTTTTGTTATTTTCCCTATTTTTCTACTTTCTTCTGGTGTTTGGCCATTACTCTTCATCTGCTTTGTTAAGGTTAGACTGACAGTGGCCAGCAGAGGGAGCCAGATGCCAGTTCTTCAAAGTTTAAGATTTCAGTCCTCAGTTGCTGGAGAAGGTTGACAACCCACTTGTTCCTGGACTGGCCCGGAGAGATCTCCAGGAAAGACAATTAGCAGGTAAGGTCTAATTTCTGTTTCTGTGACAGCTGAAGGAATTTGTGTGTTGGAATATTTTCAGTATGCTAAGACTTAGATGAAGCTTGGACACAGTACAAATAGCCTACAAGTTCATCTTATTTGACATACATACAATATAGTGTTAATGTACTGTTGTCAGCTTCTGCTGACCTCCATCAAAAATTGGCTATTCTCTCCTATTTAGTTATGCTAGGTAATTGTTTGTAGATGTGACATCTTGTGATCAGTTTTTCCTACTTTAGATATCTGTCCATTGTGGAGGTGCAGAATTATTTAACATTACACTTTTGGGTGTGAGGTGCATGAGTTTTAAACCATGAGCAGTGTTCTGTAAGAAGCTGTCTGAAACTTGTTGCTTACTATGAAGAAAGGCTGCTTCCTCATCCCTCCAGTCCAGACGTGTGGGTTATGCACTCCTACCAGCAGGTGGAGACTGAGAACAAACTGGTTTGATGTCATAAAAACATAACAGAAAAAGACCACATGGCCTGTCTAGTCTGTCCTTCCATGTCAACACATAAGGGTCCTGTGCAATCCTCCTCTGACCAGTATTTCTCAGGCTCCAGCAGATGGAGGTTATATAATCCTGTGCAGGCACATCTGGATAGAAGAGCAATTTCTAGGATTCTCCGGGAACAAGCAGGAAGTCATGCCTCACATATGGGTGACGACACCAACGTAGCTCTCGCGGAAGTATCCCCCAGCTTTCAAAGAGAGCCTTTGGGAGATACCACCACACATGCGTGGTCCCTTTCCTGCCCAAGGGTACCATCTTGCTTAGTCTCCTTTTTTCCGTGGAGCCCTTCAGATGTTGATCTGGCTTGTCCCTGGAAGAAGTTGATTTTTCTCTCCGAGTTTCATAATCTCCGATATCACACCGGTACTCTTCCTGCCACCGACCTCGTGGCCTCAGCATCGAGTTTGGATCTATTTTTGTAGTTTTTGTTCTTTTCCTGGTGTCTTCGTGCCTTTTTTCTCCCATTGGCAGCCCGGGGAGACTTCATCCTCACAGGGGTACTTTTTTTTCCCCATGACTAACAGAGACTTTAAGAAGGTATGTCTTTGACCGACACACATGACTGCTGTCTCCGCTGCCTTGGGCCAGACCACAACCCGGCAGCCTGCAGCCTCTGCAAAAGGATGTCCAGTAAGGCCCTCAAGAGCCGGCAGCAGCATAAGTTTTTCCCTGAGTTCCCAGTGCCGCCTAAGGCCAAGGCCTCATCTGAAGCCCCGTCTCGGGTGAAACCTCCTGAACCCAAGCCCCGTCGTGGATCCTCAGAAAGGGAGTCTCCCTCGAGGGAACCCAGGAAGAAGAAACCTTCAAAGGGTGGCATCCTTGGACGGTTCCAACCGGCCGGGTGCTCCCTGGTCCTGCAGTCCAAGACGTTTGCCCGAGCCTTCTTAGAGGGAGCGGCATGCAGAGGTCCCCTGAAAAGATCCAACCATTGATCGGCTTCTGTCTCCAGACACTATCCTCATCAAGGATTCCCCTTTTGGGACGCTGGCGTCCGGCCCGAGTCGAAGGCTGTGGATCCTTCTAGTCTGGAGTCCAGAATGGTGGCCCTGGAGTGCAGTTTATCTGGCCCTCGACGTCCAAGATATCCCCAGAGGCCGAGCTGATCTTCAAGGTCCTTTGGCCTCGAGTTCATCCTCGGCCAAGGTCGTGACCAGAGTCCTGCTCGATGGGACCGTGGTCATTCCCGGCAAGTATGCCGGGTGCCAGCCGTAGGGCATCGGGCCCCCAAGGCCTGCGGACCAGCCCTCCTGCGAGTCCTCGACGAAATACTCCGAATGAGAGACGGAGGATGAGGAGTCTCCTGATAACGTCACCAATACGATGTCCCATCTGACTCTCCCATCTCGGAGCCTCGACGGCCGTTCCTGTCGGAGGATATGGGCTTCCTTGATTTCATCAAGGATATGTCAAAGGCCCTGGTGTTCCCTACCGAGTTGGAGGAGGATCCTCTGGTGAATAAGTTGAAAATCCTCTAGTAGGAGGCTCCTCCGAGGGAATCGCTCACGATGCCCATTCCTCCCATCCTGGAACGGCTGATGCTCCAGATGTGGGAATCACCGGCTTCAGTACTGGTGGTGAGCAAATGGCTCGACTTTATCTACCAAGTCCACTGGAGCCTGGGTTTCCAAAAGTCACAGCTGCCGCATAACTCTATGGTAGTGGAGTCGGCTATGTGTCGGCTGAAAACCAGAAGATGCACTTCTCGGTGCCCCCCGACAGGGAGGCCCGCACTCTGGACGCCGTCAGCATAAAGTGCTACTAGGTCTCAATGCTCATCTGCCGCATCCAGGCCTACCAGCTGTACATGGGCATGTACCTGAGAGACCTGGCAAAGAAACTCGCCAGGTTCTCAGCTGATCTCTCCGAGAGACCCTTGCAGCGGTTCAAGGTCCTGGTCAAGGCAGTCCATGAATGCTCCAAATTCATGTCTCAAGCGGCCTATGACTGGTTCAGGTCAGTGGCTCAAAGCGCGCCGCCAAGTTTGGCTACAGGCGTCCAACCTCGAGCAGTGGGTTCAGGATAAATTGGTCAATGTCCCCTGCCAAGGAGCGAACCTCTTTGACAAACCCATGACCGATAAGGCTGCCGAGCTGGAGACGGAGTTCATAACGAGGACCAGGCTCTCCAAAAAGACTGCTGCCCCCCCCCCCCCCCGACGGAAAGGCTTGGGTAAAAAGTTATTTTACCCGAGGAAGGGAGCTGCTTACAGAAACTACCCACCTTTTTAGGCCTCCCCAACAGTCAGCAAGCCAAGGGACAGGGATATGGGCATGGCCCTCGTAAGCAGAAGGCTCCAAAACCCCAGGCACCGGCTCCGGCCCAACCGGGGGGGGGGGGAGTTTATGACTCCTTGAGCATAGCCTATCTACCCCAAGGAGATCAGCAGCGCACAAGGGGATGCCTTGCCCTCTATGCCCAGAGGTACTTGACCATCACCACCTGGGCACTTTGGGTAGTAAGGGAGGGTTACCTCCTCCACCTGACCTAGTCGCCTCCCCATTACTTTTCGGAAGAGCCCCTCAGGTCTCCCCTTCACCGGGACCTTCTCCTGAAGGAGTTGGCAGGTCTTCTCAAGGACAAAGCGGTGGAAACGGTGCCCCACCATCTCAAGGGCAGGTACTTCCTCATACCAAAAAGGACAAGGGGCCTAAGGCCCATCCTTGTCCTGCGCAAACACAGCAAATTCCTTGTGAGTAAGAAGTTCAAGATGCTCTCCCTTGGAACATTGCTACCATACCTCCAGCAGGGGGAGATTGGCTATGCTCCTTAGACCTCAAGGATGCTTATACATTTCAAGCAAAGGTAAGAGTTTGTGGCTTTTTAAATTACCAGCTCTCTGCCTGGGAGCTCTTATAAAGCGGTATAGAAAAACTGTTAAATATGAGTTTTGGTACATTTTTAAAACAAAGTTAAATTCTTTTTTGAGATTTAGTTTAAAAGGGGAAGTATTTTCTTTAGTAGGGTAGGTTTAAAACTCTGCTTTAATATCTTTCTCAGCTCTTTGAAGATACTGACACTTCATCAGGTGTTAGATCCCTTTCTTCTCCAGGACCAAGCAGGAAGTCAGTCCTCACATATGGGTGATGTCGGCGCCGACGGAGCCCCCGTGCGGAGCATTTCGCCAGCTTTCATAGAAAGCCTTTGGGAATGCAGCGCGCATGTGCGGTCCCCTTCCCGCCCAAGGGTGCCATCTTGCTCGGTCGTCTTTTTTTCCACGGAGCCTGACGGATGTATATTCGTTTCACCTGAGGAAGAAGTTGATTTTCTCTGCGTTAACCTGTTTTTCTTCAGTTCGACGCCGGTTTCCCTTTCCTGCCTGGGCCCGATACGTCGGTATCGATCCCGGATCTCTCGGTTTTTGTCCTTAGTGACTAGAGTTCGTGACATTTTTCTTTTTTCACTGGCAGCCCTGTCTTTTGACCTTGCAGGGGCCCTTTTTCCCCCGAGGCTGCCAGTGGGTTTAAAAAGTGTGATCGGTGTAAGGAACTTATGTCTCTCACCGACACACATGACTGCTGCCTCCGGTGCCTCGGACCCGATCATGACCCGATAATCTGTGGTCCGTGTGGGAAAATGTCCTCTAAGGCGTTACGGAGCCGGCAGCACCAAAAGGAAAGAATCTTCTCTGACTCAGTGTCAGGTAGGGCCCGGACCTCGTCAGAGGCCTCGACGTCTCGGGACTCCGGCCCCGAGCAGCGTCGAGGCTTCTCTGAAAGGGGGTCTCCCTCGCGGGAGCATCGTAAGAAGAAAAAACCCACGAGGGCGGTGTCGGTGGACGCACTTGGCTCCTCGAGGGCCAAGTCACATAGCCCCGAGCGCCGTCCCGGGTCTTCGGAGTCGGAGAGGCCTGCAAAGCAACCTCGTGTGGAGATGGAGTCCCCAGGTCACGTGAGTACTGTAGTCCTCGTGGACTCATCTCCAGGGGAGCCGACATCGGGCCCGGCGCCACGGGGGCCCGAGTCAGGGGCTGCTGAGTCTACTGAGCTCGGACTCAGGTGGACGGCCTTGGAGAGCAGCTTGGCTGCCTTCATGGAACAGCAGCGGGCACTGATCGCCGGTCTCACAGGTGCATCTGCCCTGACCGCCGGGACATCGACGTCCAAGTCGACCCTGGAGGCCAAGCTGATCCTCAAGTCCATGCGAGCTCGAGTTGATCCTCGGCCAAGGTCCCCCTCGGCCTCCTGTTCGGGACCGAGGTCGTCGACGCCGGTACCCTCGGCGTCGGGGCGGATGGCATCGATGCCTGCCCGACTGGAGCCGCTCGATTCCTCCTCCGAGGAGTCCGGCTGGGAGACGGAGGATTAGGAGTCGCCCAACACCTTTCGGACTCGGTGCGTTCCTTCGGACTTGCCGGAGTCCGAGCCTCGGAGAAGGTCCCCCTGGAGGATACCCGGTTCTCGGATTTCGTGCGGGACATGGCCAAGGCTTTGGCATTCCCCGTGGATCCCGAGGAGGAGCCTCAAGCCGAGGAGCTTGAGGCCCTACAGTATGACCCTCCTCCGAAGGAGGCCTTTACTGTGCCGGTTCCTCCGATGCTGGAACGGTTGCTTTTCCGCATGTGGGAGGCGCTGGCCTCGATGCCGGTTTTGAGCAAGCGGGTCGATTCCATCTATCGATTCCGCAAGAGCCCCGGGTTCCAAAAGGCACAATTACTGCACCATTCCATGGTTGTGGAATCGGCCATGCATCGTCTGAGGAGTCAGAAGATGCACCTTGCTGCCTCCCGGCCGGGAGGCCCAAAACCTGGATGCCCTCGGTAAGAAGTGCTTCCAGGGCTCTATGCTTGCTTGCCGTGTCCAAACCTACCAGCTGTACATGGGCATGTACTGTCATGATGCGGGCACTAATAAAGTTGGTTTTAAGAAAAGAAATCCTGTTTTAGAAGAACTAGATGTGCAGTTACCTCCAGGCACAGCTAGAGGGAGCAGGAACAGACATATTGGTCTTAATGAACCTAAGCTCACTGATGACCTGCAGCTGAAAGGGAACCAGGAAGTCAGCAGTAACGGTTCACTTTATAAGCCAGAGCAGAATGCTTCTGGACAGCAGTGGCATAAGCAGAGGAGGCAGTGGAATGAGCATGTGAAGCAGCAGGAGCTGAGGAAGGAGGAGAAAGAGGAAGAAGGAACTGGAGCTGGACTAGAAGGAGAAACAGCAGAGAAGCCTGGAGGCTATCAAGGACATAAGCCTGATTGCTGTGAAAGAAGCCAAGCTGGAAGCTGGAGGAGAAACAGACCTCACAAGGTGGGAAGCCAGAAAGCCCAAACTGGACCTGTTGTGCAAGGGGAGTTTGGTGGAGGTTGCTCCAAGGTGAGAGGCTCTGCCACGCCTAGTTCCTATACTCTGCCTGTTTGTGACATAGAGAGAAGAAAGCTAAGAACCAGAGAGGGAGGTTCTGACAGAAGCGTATCTCTAGAGGATCATTGCCCAGTTTCACCTATTCAGAGGGAAAAGCATTTTTATAAGCAACGGAAGTTTTTACTCAGTGAGCCCAGGTATGAGGCATTGAACATTAACTGTAATGATTGTACTGCTAAAAGCTATGCTAAAAGGAGGATTCCTCCTAAGGGAAACAAGAGTGCAGACTGGTTCACTAAACTACCGCCAGCCTTAAGAGTCCCTGGTTATGTGAAGCCAAACTCCCAAGCTGGAGATTACCATGCTGAAATAGACAGGGACAGTGGAAGCCCTTTGAATCAGTATAGGGGAGAGGATTTGATGGAAGTGGATTCTCCCAGCACTATTCCCTCACCTTTGCCTGAGGAAATGGAATGTGATTGGTGCACTGCCTATCCTCCAAAGTATGTATGCTCCACAGAAGAATAAAAGAAGTATAATTTGATGTTTATTATACTAAATATTACTTTGAAGAAAACCTGCTTTAAACTGTGAAGTAACAGTTAACTAGCCAGTGAATATTGGTACCTTTTGAAACAAAGGACTGTTTCTGTTATCTAAAATATCTCTTAGTTGAACCTTGCTTTAAACGGGGAATAAAAGCCTTTATTACCCTACACTTGGACTCTTTGTTCTTTAACAGCGCTACCTAGTGGCGTATAATCTTTGTGTCACCGGCAACCGAGTGACAGTACCTTTGAGACCTGGCGAAGGAGATTGCCGGGTTCTCTGCTGGTCTCTCCGAGGAACCTTTGCTGAGGTTCAATGCTCTGTCCTCGGGTATTCGTGAGTGCTCGAAGTTTATATCTTGAGCAGCCTACGATGGCTTCGAGGCTTCGGCCCGAGTAGCCGCGGCAGGCATCGGTGCACGCCGTCAGGCTTGGCTACAGTCATCGGACCTCGAGCCATGGGTGCAGGACAAGTTGGTCGATGTCCCTGCCGAGGTGAAAACCTCTTTGGCAAGCCCATGACTGATAAGGCTTCCGAACTCGAGACAGAGACTCTTAGCCAGACAAGGCTGTCCAGAAAAACCTCTGCTCCTCAGAAGAAGGGCTCGGGAAAAAAGACCTTTTACCCGAGGAAGTCATCTGCCTATAAACAGTACCCTCATTATCAGGCCTCTGTAGCTCCCCAACAGGGTCAGCAGGCCAAGGGGCAGGGTCATGGGCCCCATAGGCAAAAGGCCCCCAAGCCTCCTACTCCGGCTCCTGCTCAGCAGGGAGGGGGATTTTGACTGCATTGGCATAGCCTCTCCTCAGCTTGCCCCCATCAGCACTGGAGGCAGGCTGGCCCTGTTCGCCCACAGGTGGTCAGCCGTCACAAGGGATACCTGGGTTCTAAGTATAGTCCAGAAGGGCTGTCTCCTCCACTTCCACCAGTTACCCCCCTCCTATTTTCCAGGGGAGCCTCCCAGACTCCCTCTGCACAGGGACTTACTCCTGCAGGAGTTGGCAGGTCTTCTGAAGGCCCGTCCTTTTTAATCATTTAAGAAGAATTGTTTTTTTATATAAAAAGCAGTACTTTGACCTACTGCTGACTACAGCGTCTTTAAAGCCTGCTTTTCTACATAAGCTAAGTATTAGCCAATTTTGGATAAGTGCTGCTTTTTATATAAAAAAACACTTCTTCTTAAATGATTAAAAAGGACGGGCCACAGTGGTAGACGGAGTTTACCCTTTCTACTGTGATGGCTATTCCGACAAAAAAATTAAGTATTTAATTGGTTTATTTCACTGGGTACTGGTATTTTGCTCTTTATTTAAACTCAGGAAGAAGGTTCTTTTTTGGAATTCTCTTAGGTCTTCTGAAGGAACAGGCAGTGGAACCGGTGCCCCACCACCTGAGAGGTCATGGCTTCTATTCCAGGTACTTCCTGGTACCAAAGAGAACAGGAGGCCTCAGACCCATCCTAGACTTGTGAAACCTGAACAAGTTCCTGGAGAGGGAAAAGTTCAAGATGCTTACCCTTGGAATTCTGCTGCCCTACCTCCAGCAGGGAGATTGGCTATGCTCCATAGATCTCAAGGATGCTTATACTCACATCCTTATTCATCCAGACCACATACAATATCTCAGATTTGTCGTCGGAGGAAACCATTATCAGTACAGAGTACTGCCTTTTGGCCTTACATCCGCCCCAGGGTATTCACCAAGTGCCTGGCGGTGGTGGCGGCCTACCTCAGGGTTCAAGGCCTCTTTGTCTTTCCATATCTAGACGATTGGCTCATCAGGGGTCAGTCCCCGCAAGAGGCCAATCAAGCCACCCTTCGCACTGTCGCTCTGCTTCAGCACCTGGGGTTTGTCATAAACTTTGCAAAGTCCAGTTTGCATCCCTCCCAAAACATGGAGTTCATAGGAGCTCGACTGGACACCTTTCAGGCAAAGGCCTTTCTACCAGTGGACAGGGCCCACAGATTGATGGCACTAGCCAGGCTATTCCACAGCAATTCTCTGGTCTCCGCCAGACAATTCCTGAGGCTCTTAGGCCACATGGCATCCACGGTCCATGTGACTCCAAATGCCCGTCTACACATGAGACCAGCTCAGTGGGGCCTCAGGACTCAGTGGCACCAGGCCACAGGAAGCCTCATGGACAAAGTGAGGGTGTCCAGCCTACTACAGTCTCTTTGCCATTCCTGTGAACCGTCAACTTCCCAGGTTCTGTTCCAGACAACCGCATCCTCTCCGAGTAGCAGCGGATGCGTTTCTCATTCCATGGTCTACAGGCCTCCTGTATGCGTTTCCTCCCACGCCTCTAGTGTCCAAGACACTATTCAAGGTGATCCGGGACAAGGCCTCAGTGATTCTGGTGGCTCCCAGGTGGCCAAGGCAACCCTGGTTCCCACTACCGTTGCAACTAGCGGTGGACACTCCTCTTCCTCTGGGGATGCAACCCGATGATCTGTCTCAGGAGCAGGGATCTCTCTTGCACCCCAATCTCCAGTCCCTCAATTTGATGGCCTGGCTGCTGAAAGGGTAGTCCTAGCATCTTTACTACTGCCTAGGGAAGTGGAGGACGTAGTCTTAGCCTCTAGGAGGCAGTCCACCAGAAAGTCTTATGCCCTTAAGAGGCATAGATTCTCTTCCTGGTGTACTCAACACAACGAGAATCCCTTCTCATGCCTGGTTCCAGTGGTGCTGCAGTATTTGCTTCACCTGTCCAACCTAGGCCTTAAGTCTATTCTGTTAGAATTCATCTTAGTGCTCTTTCGGCGCACCATTCACAGGTGGAGGGTCAGTCTCTCTCCAGTCATCCTCTGGTGGCTCGCTTCCTCAGAGGCCTGCTTTTGCTTAAGCCTCCAGTGCGTCCACCTGCCCCTGAATGGGATTTAAATGTGGTCTTGCAACGGCTTACTTGCCCACCATTTGAACCTATGGCTACTTGTCCTCTGCATTTTCTGTCCTGGAAAACGATATTTCTCGTAGTCCTTACCTCAGCTAGGCGAGTGAGTGAGCTTCAGGCCCTAGAAGCACCTTATACTAGGTTCTATAGGAATAGGGTAGTCTTATGGACTCATCCTAAGTTCCTTCCTAAGGTTGTCCCCTCCTTCCACCTCAATCAGGAGGTGGTTCTTCCGACTTTCTTTCCCAGGCCTCATGCTAGCCTGGCTGAGATGGTCTTGCATACCCTGGACTGTAGGAGGGCGTTGTTCTTCTACCTTGACCGTATGCGGGAGAACCGGAGGGCGGTTAAGTTCTTCATCTCTTATGACCCCAATAGGTTGGGGTTGGCTGTCTCCAAGTGTACTTTGTCCATATGGGTAGCTGACTGCATCGCCTGGGCTTACAGGGCGACTGGCCTCTCGTTGCATGGTCGAGTTACGGCTCACCGTGTCAGGGCGAAGGCTGTGTCAGTGGCTCATCTCCGCTCTGTTCTGTTGGCAGACATCTGCCGGGCCGCTACTTGGTCTTCAAGCGAGACTTTTGCGGCCCACTACTGCCTGGAGAGGGAGTCCCGCAGGGACAGTGCTTTCGGGCGAGCGGTACTCCATAATCTCTTTGGGGTCTAGGCAACTCCTACCCCTCCGGCCCTGGTGTTGGGCTACCTGTCGGGGGCGTTATCAGAGAAGATTCTGTTCTTGCATGCTGAGGCTCTAGAGGGAGCTCATTTTTTCAGTTTGGGGCCTCTGGTAGCCCTAAGCTAGGGAGTCCCATATGTGAGGACTGACTTCCTGCTTGGTCCTGGAGAAAGAGTAGTTACTCACCTGTAACAGGTGTTCTCCAGGAGCAGCAGGAATCAGTCCTCACAACCCTCCCTCCTCCCCTTGGAGTTGCAGTCATATGATTTATTTTTGCTGTCTTTTAGCTATGTCATCAGACTGAGCAGGATGGCACCCTTGGGCAGGAAGGGGATCGCGCATGCGTGCTGCATTCCCAAAGGCTTTCTATGAAAGCTGGGGAAATGCTCCGCACGGGGGCTCCGTCAGCGCCGACGTCACCCATATGTGAGGACTGATTCCTGCTGCTCCTGGAGAACACCTGTTACATGTGAGTAATTACTCTTTCTCCAGGACCAAGCAGGAAGTCAGTCCTCACATATGGGTGACGGCGCCGACAGAGCCCTCGTGCGGAGCATTTCCCCGGCTTTCAAAGAAAGCCTTTGGAAATGCAGCACGCATGCGCAGTCCCCTTCCCACCCAAGGGTGCCATTTTGCTCGGTCTTTTTTACGCGGAGCCCGATGGACGTGTATCGTTGTTACCCGGTAAATGTTTATTTTTTTTCTGTGTTGGATTCGTGGTTTTTGCCCGGTTCGACGTCAGTTCCCCTTCCCGCCTGGGCCCGGTACACCCGTATTGAGCCCGGAGCTAGTTTTTCGGTTTTTGTCCTTTGTGACTAGCGTTCCCGCTTTTTTTTTCTCTTTTTCACTGGCAGCCCGGTCTTTCGACCTTGCAGGGGTCCTTTTTTCCTCGATGGCTGCCAGCGGGTTCAATAAGTATGATCGGTGTAAGAAGCTAATGTCTCTCACCGACACACATGACTGCTGCCTCCGGTGCCTCGGGCGCGACCATTTCCCGGTGGTCTGTGTCCCGTGCGGCAAAATGTCCTCTAAGGCGCTGAGGAGCTGTCAGCATCAGCGTGAAAGACCTTTTTCTGCCTCGGCGTCCGGCCGGGCCCGGACCTAGTCAGAGGCCTCGACATCTCGGGAGTCCGACCCCGAGCACCATCGAGGCTCCTCCGAAAGGGGGTCTCCTTCTAGGGAACACAGAAGGAAGAGACAACCCACGAGGGCGGCGTCGGACACTCTTGGTCCCTCGAGGGCCAGGTCGCATAGCCCCAACCGCCGTCCCCCGTGAGTGCTGTTGTCCTCATAGACTCCCCTCCGGGGGAGCCGCCAACGGGGCCTGAGTCGGGGCTGCTGAGTCTCCTTGGAGAGACTCAGCAGCCTGCCTTGGAGAGCAGCTTGGCTGCCTTCATGGAGCAGCAGTGGGTACTGATCGCCGGTTTCACCGGTGCATCTGCCCCGACCACCGGGACCTCGACGTCCAAGTCGACCCCGGAGGCCGAGCCGATCCTCGAGTCGATGAGGTCTCGAGTCGATCCTCGGCTAAGGTCCCCCTCGGCCTCCCACTCGGGGCCGAGGTCGTTGACGCTGGTGCCCTCGGCGTCGGGGCGGATGGCATCGATGCCTGCCCGGCCAGAGCCACTTGATTCCTCCTCGGAGGGGTCCGAGTGGGAGACGGAGGATGAGGAGTCCCCGGATACTTTCCGGACCCGGTGCGTCCCATCGGACCCAGTTGTTGGGCTTCGTGAGGGACATGGCCAAAGCCTTGGCCTTCCCCGCGGATCCCGAGGAGGAGCCTCGAGCCAAGGAGCTCCAGGCCCTCCAGTATGACTCTCCGCCTAAGGAGGCCTTTACTGTACCGGTTCCTCTGATGCTGGAACAGCTGTTCTTCCGCATGTGGGAGGCACCGGCCTCAGCGCCGGTTCTCAGCAAACGGGTCGATTCCGTTTATCGAGTCCGTAAGAGCCTTCGGTTCCAGAAGGCATAGCTACCGCACCACTCCATGGTTGTGGAATCGGCCATGCATCGTCTGAAGAGTCAGAAGATGTACTCCTTGGTGCCCCCCGGCTGGGAGGCCCGGAACCTGGATGCCCTCGGTAGAAAATGCTTCCAGGGCTCTATGCTGGCTTGCCGTGTCCAGACTTACCAGCTGTACATGGGCATGTACCTCTGAGACCTGGCAAAGGAGATTGCCGGATTCTCGGCTGGCCTCTCCGAGGAACCTTTGCAGAGGTTTAAGTCTTTGTCATCCGGGATTCGAGAGTGCTCAAAGTTTCTCTCTCGAGCAGCCTATGATGGCTTCAAGGCTTTTGCCCGAGTAGCCGCGGCCGGCATCGGTGCACGCCGTCAGGCCTGGCTACAGTCATTGGACCTCGAGCCATGGGTACAGGACAAGTTGGTCGATGTCCCCTGCCGAGGTGAGAACCTTTTTGGCAAACCCATGGCTGAAAAGGCTGCAGAACTCGTCTGAGACTCTCACCAGGACAAGGTTGTCCAGAAAACTTCTGCCCCTTCTCAGAAGAAGAAGGGCTTGGGGAAAAAGCCCTTTTACCCGAGGAAGGCTACTGCCTACAAATCCTACCCTCATTTTCAGGCCTCTGCAGCTCCCCATCAGGGTCAGCAGGCCAAAGGGCAGGGACATGGGCCCCGTAGGCATAAAACCTCCAAGCCATCAGCTCCGGCTCCTGCACAGCAGGGAGTGGGATTTTGACTCCCATTGCATGGCCTCTCCTCCTCAGCTGGCTCCTCTCAGCACAGGAGGCCGGCTGACACTGTATGCCCACAGGTGGTCAGCCATAACGGGATACCTGGCTGCTGAGCATAGTCCAAAATGGCTATTTGCTCCACTTCAACCAGTTACCCCCCTCCTATTTTCCAGGGGAGCCTCCAAGACTCCCTCTTCACAGGAACCTCCTCCTTCAGGAGTTGGCAAGTCTTCTAAAGGAGCAGGCGGTGGAACTGGTCTCACCACCTGAGAGGCCAAGGCTTCTATTCAAGGTACTTTCTGGTACCAAAAAGGACAGGAGGTCTCAGGCCCATCCTAGACTTGCGAAATCTCAACAAGTTCCTGGATAGGGAAAGGTTCAACATGCTTACCCTTGGGATACTGCTGCCCTACCTCCAGCAGGGAGATTGGCTATGCTCCTTAGACCTAAAGGATGCTTATACTCACATCCTCATTCATCCAGACCACAGACAATATCTCAGATTTGTTGTGGGAGGAAATCATTTTCTATACAGAGTACTTCCATTTGGCCTCACCTCTGCCCCCAGGGTTTTCACCAAATGCCTGGCAGTGGTGACGGCCTATCTCAGGGTCCAGGGCATATTTGTCTTTCCATACCTGGACGACTGGCTCATCAGGAGTCAGTCTCCACAGGAGGCTGGCCTGGCCACCTTTCGCACTGTGTCTCTTCTTCAGCATCTAGGCTTTGTGGTAAACTTTGCAAAGTCCACTCTGCTCCCCTCACAGGACATGGAGTTCATAGGGGCAAGATTGGATACCCTCCAGGCAAAGGCTTATTTGCCCGAAGACAGGGCCCACAGACTGATAGCATTGGCCAATCAGTTCCAGAGCGGTTCTCTGGTCTCTGCCAGAAACTTCCTAAGGCTCTTGGGTCACATGGCATCCACGGTCCATGTAACTCCGAATGCCCACCTCCACATGTGACCTGCTCAGTGGTGCCTCAGGGCTCAGTGGGTTCAAGCCACAGGCGACTTGAAAGACAAGATAAGGGTGTCCAAACTGCTGACAGCCTCCCTACGGTGGTGGCTGCATCTTCCAAACCTGGTCCAGGGCGTGCCTTTTCAGGCGCCTCCCCACACACAGGTGCTGACAACTGATGCTTCCCTTCAGGGCTGGGATGCACATTGCCAGGGGGCTTGCACTCAGGGCCTCTGGTCTCCTGGGGAATCCACACAGCAGATCAATCTATTGGAGTTGCGAGCTATCCGCTTGGCTCTACAGACTTTCTCACATGTCCTCTCTCACCAGTCTGCCACTTGATTGTCTGTCTGAACTAAGACAATGTTCTACGTGAACAAGCAAGGGGTACAGGCTCCAAACTTTTGTGTCGGGAGGCACAGGCCCTGTGCTCCTTGGCATCAAACACATGTTTCTCAAGGCAGTTTACCTGCCTGGCAGACAGATTGAGCAGGATTCTACAGCCTCACGAATGGCAGTTGAATCATCTGGTGGTCCAAGGGATCTTTCTAAGATGGGGTCTTCCAACCATCGATCTCTTTGCGAGTCCACTGAACCGTCAGCTACCCAGGTTCTGTTCCAGACAACCGCATCCTCTGCGAATAGCAGCAGATGCGTTTCTAATCTCTTGGTCTACGGGCCTACTGTATGCGTTTCTTCCCTTGCCTCTAGTGGCCCGAACTTTGTTCAAGGTTCTTCAGGACAAGGCCTCAGTGCTTCTGGTAGCCCCCAGATGGCTGAGGCAGCCGTGGTTTCCACTCCTTCTGCAGTTGGCGGAGGACACTCCACTCCCTCTGGGGGTGCATCACAACCTCCTGTCTCAGGACCAGGGATCTCTCCTGCACCCCAACCTCAGATCCCTCAACCTGATGGCCTGGCTGCTGAAAGGGTAGTTCTAGCCCCTTTACTTCTGCCTAAGAAGGTGGAAGAGGTGGTTTTGGCCTCTAGGAGGCAATCCACCCGGAAATCTTATGCCCTCAAGTGGCGTAGGTTCTCCACCTGATGTGCTCAGCGCCAGGAGGATCCTTTTTCGTGCTTTGTTCCAGTGGTGCTGCAGTACCTGCTCCACCTCTCGTACCTAGGCCTTAAATCCAACTCTGTTCGGGTCCACCTCATTGCTCTATTGGCACACCATTCACAGGTAGAGGGCCAATTTCTGTCGGGCCACTCCTTGGTGTCCCGTTTCCTCAGAGGCCTGCTTCTGCTCAAGCCTCCGATCCATCCACCAACCCCTGAGTGGGATTTAAATGTGGTCTTGCAACAACTTACTTGCCCACCGTTTGAGCCGATGACTACCTGCCCTTTATGCTTCCTTTCCTGGAAGGCCTTGTGCTTGGTGGCTCTAACCTCGGCCAGGCATGTCAGTGAACTACAAGCTCTGGTTTCTGATAGACCGTACACATGGTTCTATAAGAACAGGATGGTCTTGTGGACTCACCCTAAGTTACATAAGAACATAATAAGAACATAAGATATGCCATACTGGGTCAGACCAAGGTCCATCAAGCCCAGTATCCTGTTTCCAACAGTGGCCAATCTAGGTCATACGTACCTAGCAGTTTCCCCAAAAGACACAGGTTCCGCAATGCTCGTACTGGGTCAAGCATTGATATCCTCGGTCCCTTCTTAATAATGCTTTATGGACCTTTCCTCCAGTAACTTGTCCAAACCTTTTTTAAACCCAGCTACACTAACAGCCTTTACTACATCCTCCAGTAACAAATTCCAGAGTTTGATTACACGTTGAGTGAAAAAAATTTCTTTTATTAGTCTTAAATAGTTTACCCTGTAGCTTCATTGCATGTCCCCTAGTCTTTCTATATTCTGCTAACGTAAACAATCGATCTACGTTTACACGTTCCACTCCGTTCATTAATTTATAGACTTCTATCATATTTCCCCTCAGCCGTCTCTTTTCCAGGTTAAAGAGCCCTAACCTTTTTAGCCTTTCTTCATAGGAGTATCCTTCCATCCCCTTTACCATTTTGGTGGCTCTTCTGTGAACCTTTTCTAATAACACAGGTACACTAAAAAAATTATTTTTTAAACTGCCTCTGTTTCGATTGATTTTTACGTTTTTTGGTGCGCTGAATCCAAATCTGGTAACCAATTTGCTCCATCACTTACAGATTTTTTGCTACATTGGGTTAGCAGTTTGAGGTGAACGTTTCAGATTGAGTGCGATCGAGATAAACGTTTCTTGGATGAATTCTTTATACTAATTGTTTAGTAGTTATTCAAATAAGAATAAAGAAAATTGTAACAAGGCAGCACATAAGAATAGAGTAATGTCAACAAAACACACTGTGATGGTAGCAAAATTGTCTGCACTTAAAACAGTCACATACATGTGCACAAACATTGAGCATATAAGAGCGAGGTTAGACACAAAGCAAAGCAAAGAAATGTGCAAAAAATGTTGTACAGGTATGTATGTAAGAATAGAAAACGCAAACCGCACCATTGCAATACATGAAGACAAACACCCGATGGTGTGAAAATAAAATTCTAATAAATGAGATCCGACACTGTGGTAATAACTAGCAAATTTTTATTTCAAAGTTTAGTAAAAACACGATATTTGTCAACACAGTTTAGATTTTAAAGTCATTCTTGGGTCAATCAATCTCCTGGTGGGCCCGTTTCTTCTTCCCCCGAATGCTTCTCTTGGTGCGCTGCTTGGTGTATTTTTCATCTGGGGTTTCCCGCAGCAGCAACCAGCAGAAATCAGCCGCCATAGTGGTGTTCCATTTTCCTTGGTACCTTCTCTCTGCGTCCTTGATGTCCTGGTGAAACCTTTCACCTTGTTCTTCACTGTATACCCCCAAGTTTTCGGGAAAGTAGTTCACATGGGAGTGCAAGAAATGGACTTTCAGGCTCATGTTACAGCCTTGTTCTTTGAAGGCATTGAGCATCCTGGCAACAATATCCTTATAGTTCTCATCCCGCCTGTTCCCCAAGAATTTGAGAACAACATCCTTATAGGAATCCCAGGCTTCTTTTTCCTTCTCAGACATCGTTTCAGCGAATGCTCCTTCTGAAATGAGTTTCCTTATATCAGGGCCAACAAACACTCCTTCCTTTAGCTTTGCTTCAGAAAGTCGGGGGAACTTTGAGCAAAGGTACCGAAAGCACTCACCATCTTTTGGAAGGGACTTGATGAATTGCTTAATGAGACCCAACTTAATGTGGAGAGGTGGTAATAGAATTTTATCACGAGGTACCAAGCTCTCATGAAGAACATTTTTCTCACCGGGTCTCAAATACTCCCGAATTGGCCAGTCTTTTTTCCCCCAGTGTAGGTCGCGGGCCCGGCTATCCCACAAGCAAAGGAAGCAGGGATATTTGGTGAAACCGGATTGCTGCCCTAATAGCATGGATAGAATTTTAAAGTCTCCACAAATCATCCACTTATGCTCATCATAACGAATCTTCTGAAGAATCAGGGCCAAATTCTCGTATTTTTCTTGGAGAATAACAGAGTGAGCAATAGGAACTGAAGCGAATGTGTTGCCATTATGAAGAACAACACCTTTTATGCTGTCTTTTGACGAATCAATGAACAGCCGCCATTCAGCAGGATCATACTTGAGTTTAAACTTTTCCATCACTCCGTATATATCGTTGCAAAATACCAAATCTTCCTCTTTGCTGAAATACTTCAAAAATTGTGTCTCGCGGTTGCGGTACCAATAAAAAGTTGTTCCTGGTGACAATAGATTTTTCTGTTTAAGCCGAGAACCTAGCAGTTGGGCAGCATCTTTTGGGAGTCCTAAATCCCGGACTAAATCATTCAATTCAGCTTGAGAGAAAAGTTCAGGTTTCGGATCTGGTTCAGTTTCAAACTCGGAAGTACTGGACTCATCGGGAAAAGCCATCTGATGAGTCTCATCATGATCAGAACCGTCCACACAAATATGATCCTAAGATTTTGGTGGTTCAGGCACAGGTACTTCGTTGCTATGAGGGATAGGCCTAATTGCTGAGGGAAGGTTGGGGTAACTTATTACGTTCTTATTTTTTAAGTTGTATCCCTTCACAATGCAAGAGCAAAAATAGCAGTCACTGCTGTGGTCTCTTTGTTCACGCCAAATCATAGGTATTCCGAAACGAAATGCTTGTTTTTTACCTTTCATCCATAAGCGTAGATCTTCCTCACATGTCTTGCACACTTTGTGAGGAGCCCACGGTTTGTCTTGATCGCCTAACTTCAAACCGAAATTGGCGAAATATACTTTTTTAATAAATGCAGAAATGTTCCTCTGCCGCTTTTTCACGGTATATTCCCCACAAATAAAACAAAAACTGTCCGGAGAGTTGACGCAACCTCTGGCTCTGTGAGCCATCACAAATACACAGCACTGCAAACTACAACTGTAGTGAACCACTTCGAAATAAAGCTGGATTACGACTGAGCAAACAAAAGGTAATAATGAACTTGCAAGAAACTGAAATTTGACAGGAACGTTCATGTCGCAACCACCGTGTTTGAGCGAGCGAACGAGGCGAGGCGAACAGGAAAGAACATGCGCCAGCGTGAGTACTGGATTTAGCCCCCCGCCTCCCAATTGTCCTGTTAATGTATAAAATGAATACAAAACACTCTAAAATATCATGAGGGAGTGTTTCTAGTTAGTTAACCATTACAACCTCTATTTTGGGCCAAGAAAATAAACTGCAGTCAGCTAAAAAGAAATTATGTGAACATTCCTTATATGGGTAAGAAATCTAATTTTGCAAGAAAACGTGACGTGATGGAACATTTTGGCTATTTTTCCTGGATTCAGCACCCCAAAATCTATAGGAATCAGTTGCAAAACTGGAGGCAGTTTTTTGGTAGTGTACCTGTGTAACGCTATATCCTTTTTAAGATACGGCGACCAGAATTGCACACAATATTCAAAGTGCGGTCTCGCCATGGAACGGTATAGAGGCATTATAATATCTTTTGTTTTATTTTCCATTCCTTTCCTTAAGATACCTAGCATTCTATTTGCTCTCTTGGCCGCCGCTGCACACTGGGCTGAGGGTTTTAACATGTTATCCACAATGACGCCTAAATCTTTTTCCTGGGTGGTGGTACCTAAGGTGGAACCTTGCATTGTGTAACTATAGTTTGGGTTGTTCTTCCCTAGGTGCATAACTTTGCACTTGTCCACATTAAATTTCATCTGCCATTTTGATGCCCAGTCTTCCAATTTATCAAGATCCTCTTGCAATTTTCCACAATCCTCTTGGGTTTTAACAACTTTAGTTTTGTGTCATCTGCAAATTTGATTTATTTATTTATTTACATTCTCTTATATACCGCGCTATTCTGCATCAGTGCGATTTACATTGAACAAACTGAAATTACATTGAACAGGGCATTCTCCAGGACCAAGCAGGAAGTCAGTCCTCACATATGGGTGACGTCGGCGCCGACGGAGCCCTCGCGGAGCAATTTTCCCCAGCTTTCAAAGAAAGCCTTTGGGAATTGCAGCGCGCATGCGCGGTCCCCTTCCCGCCCAAAGGTGCCATCTTGGCCAGTCTTCTTTTTTCCGCGGAGCCCTACAGACGTTGTCTCATAGTCACCGCCGAAACGTTGATTTTTTCTTATTTTCAGTATTTCTTCGGTTCGACGCCGGTCCTTTTTCCGCCCGGCCTCGCGACGCCGGTTGCGAGGCCTCCCCTTCTTTTTCGGTTTTTTCTGTCCTTCGCGACTACTTCGCGCCTTTTTTCATTTTTCCCTGGCGGCCCGTTCGTTCGACCTCGCAGGGGCCCTTTTTCCCCCGATGGCCGCCAGTGGATTTAAGAAGTGTGTTAAGTGTAAGAAACTTATGTCTCTTACCGACACACACGATTGCTGCCTCCGTTGCCTGGGCCCCGATCATGAAGAAATGATCTGTGGGCCCTGTAGCAAGATGTCCGCGAAGTCTTTGCGGAGTCGGCAGTATCAGCGGGAGAGAATCTTCTCTGACCCCAGCCGTACCCGGACCTCGTCAGAAGCTTCGGTGTCCAGAGAATCTGGCTCTGAGCACTGCCGGAGCTCTTCTGAGAGGGGGTCCCCTAACCGGGAACATCAGCGGAAGAAGAAACCCGCGAGGGCGTCGTCGGTGGACGCTCCTGGTTCCTCGAGGGCCAGGTCGCATAGCCCCGACAGCCGTCCCGGGTCTTTGGAGCTGGAGCGGCCGTCCAAACAGCCTCGTCTGGAGATGGACTCCTCTGCTCACGTAAGTGCTGTTGTCTTCGTAGACTCGCCTCCGAGTGGTCCGACGTCGGGCCCGACGCTGTTGGGGGCTGCTGGGACTCCTGAGTTCGGACTCAGGTTGACGGCCTTGGAGCGCAGCTTGTCTGCCTTCATGGACCAGCAGCGGGCATTGATCGCTGGCCTCGCTGGCGCGTCTGCTCTGACCGCCGGGACGTCGACGTCTAAGTCGACCCCGGAGACCGAGCCGATCCTCGAGTCCATGCGGGCTCGAGTCGATCCTCGGTCGAGGTCACCTTCGGCCTCCCGTTCGGGGCCGAGGTCGTCTACGCCGACTCCCTCGGCGTCGGGGCGGACGGCGTCTGTGCCTGCCCGACCGGAGCCGCTCGACTCCTCCTCCGAGGAGTCGGTCTGGGAATCCGAGGTGGATGAGTCACCTGGTTCTTTTCGGACTCGGTGTGTCCCTTCTGACTCCCCCGAGTCCGAGCCTCGGAGACAGTCCCCCCCGGAGGATGCCCGGTTCTCGGACTTCGTAAGGGATATGGCCAAGGCCTTGGCCTTCCCTGCGGATCCCGAGGAGGAGCCTCGAGCCGAAGAGCTCGATGCCCTCCAGTATGACTCTCCTGCGAAGGAGCACTTTACTGTACCGGTTCCTCCGATGCTGGAACGACTTCTCTTCCGCATGTGGGAGAGTCCGGCGTCGTCGCCGGTCTTAAGCAAACGCGTCGATGCCATATATCGAGTCCGCAAGAGCCCTGGCTTCCAGAAAGCACAGCTGCCGCACCATTCCATGGTGGTGGAATCGGCCATGCATCGGCTCAAGAGCCAAAAGATGCACTCCTCGGTGCCTCCCGGCAGGGAAGCCCGCAGCCTGGATGGCATCGGTAAGAAGTGTTTTCAGGGCTCTATGCTTGCTTGTCGGGTCCAGACTTACCAGCTCTACATGGGCATGTATCTCCGGGACCTGGCTAAAGAACTAGCCGGATTCTCTGCTGGTCTCTCCGAGAAACCTTTGCGGAGGTTCCTGGCCTTGTCCACTGGTATTCGTGAGTGCTCCAAGTTCATTTCTCGAGCAGCCTATGATGGCTTCGAGGCATCGGCTCGAGTGGCCGCAGCCGGCATCGGAGCCCGCCACCAGGCTTGGCTCCAGTCATCCGACCTCGAGCCCTGGGTGCAGGACAAGTTGGTCGATGTCCCCTGCAGAGGTGAAAACCTCTTTGGTAAACCTATGGACGAGAAGGCTGCTCAGTTCGAGACAGAGACTCTCACCAGGACTCGGCTCTCCAGGAAAACCTCTGCCACTTCCCAAAAGAAGGGCTCGGGAAAGAAGCCCTTTTACCCGAGGAAGGCGGCTGCCTATAAACACTACCCCCATTATCAGGCCTCCGCAGCTCCCCATCAGGGTCAGCAGGCCAAGGGACGGGGTAACGGATCCCGTAGGCAGCAAGCCCCCAAGCCTGCGCCACCGGCCCCTGCTCCGCAGGGTGGGGTTTTTGACTCGTTCAGCATAGCCTCTCCCCCTCCGCTGGTTTCTCTCAGCACGGGAGGCCAGCTGGTCCACTTTACCCACAGGTGGTCCAACATCACGTCAGACGCCTGGGTGCTCCACATAGTCCGAGAGGGCTATCTTCTGCACTTCCACCAGGTACCTCCCCCCTACTTTCCAGGGGAGCCTCTGCGACCCCCTCTTCACCGGGACTTACTCCTTCAGGAGTTGGCAAGTCTTATTCGGGAACAGGCAGTGGAGCCGGTCCCCCCCACCTGCGGGGTCACGGCTTTTATTCCAGGTACTTCCTGGTACCAAAGCGGACTGGAGGCCTCAGACCCATCCGAGACTTGCGGAACCTCAACAAGTTCCTGGAGAGGGAAAAGTTCATGACGCTTACCCTTGGAATCCTGCTGCCCTACCTCCGGCAGGGAGATTGGCTATGCTCCTTGGATCTAAAGGATGCCTACACTCACATCCTCATTCACCCAAGCCACCGCCAATACCTAAGGTTTGTGGTGGTGGGCAATCATTACCAATACAGAGTACTGCCCTTTGGCCTATCCTCCGCACCACGAGTCTTCACAAAATGTCTCGCAGTGGTTGCGGCTTATCTCCGGCTTCAAGGCCTCTTCGTTTTTCCTTACCTGGACGACTGGCTTATCAGGGCCCCGTCCGCCACGGAGGCCACTCATGCCACAAAACGTACTGTAACTCTGCTCCAGTACTTGGGCTTTGTCATAAACTTCGAGAAAAGTCCACTTTGCTCCCCTCTCAGGACCTCGAGTTCATCGGCGCCAGACTGGACACGCTTCAGGCGCGGTCGTTTCTACCGCTCGACAGGACTCACCGGCTCATGGCTCTCGCCAGCCGTTTTCGCAGCCATCCCCGGGTCTCGGCCCGGCTCTTCCTGAAACTGCTCGGCCATATGGCGTCCACGGTCCATGTGACCCCCAATGCCCGCCTGAACATGCGGCCCGCTCAGTGGTGCCTTCGCTCTCAATGGCGTCAGGCCTCGGGGAGACTGACGGACTCGGTACGCATCTCCGGCCCGCTAGTCTCTTCCCTACGATGGTGGCTTCACCTACCCAACCTAGTGCTCGGAATGCTTTTCCAGTCTCCTCCGCCGGCCCAGGTTCTGACGACCGACGCTTCTCTCCTGGGTTGGGGAGCGCATTGCCAAGGGTCATGTACTCAGGGTCTCTGGACCCCGTGGGAATCTGCCCAGCAGATCAACTTCCTGGAGCTCAGGGCCATTCGCCTTGCTCTGAAGGCCTTCTCCCACCTCACGTCTCGGCAGTCTGTGCTGGTCCAGACGGACAATCAAGTTGCTATGTTCTACGTGAACAAGCAGGGGGGCACGGGCTCCTTCCTTCTCTGCCAGGAAGCACAAAAGCTCTGCGCTTGGGCCGTCGGCCGGGGAATCCTCCTCAAAGCGGTCTATCTCCCAGGTCAAGAAAATCACCTGGCAGACAAACTGAGCAGAATCCTCCAACCGCACGAGTGGAGACTGGACCCGTTGGTGGTCCAACGGATCTTCCTGCGGTGGGGCCTTCCCACGCTGGATCTCTTCGCCAGTCCTCTGAACAGGCAACTTCCTCGATTCTGCTCTCGGGAACCGCACCCCCTCCGAGTAGCGGCGGATGCTTTTCTGCTCTCATGGTCCACGGGCCTTCTGTATGCCTTTCCTCCCATGCCGCTGGTGTCTCGAACTCTTTTCAAGGTTCTCCAGGACAAGGCCTCCATGATCCTGATCGCTCCCCGGTGGCCCCGGCAACCGTGGTTCCCGCTTCTGATGCAGCTGGCGGTGGATACCCCGTTGCCTCTGGGGTTTCAACCCGATCTCCTGACTCAAGATCAGGGGTCTCTTCTACACCCCAACCTCAGAGCTCTGCATCTGATGGCCTGGCTGCTGAAAGGGTAGTCCTTGCTCCCCTCCTGTTACCTCCAGAGGTGGAGGAAGTCGTACTGGCTTCCAGGCGACCCTCTACCCGGAAATCCTACGCCCTTAAATGGCGTCGCTTTTCCATCTGGTGTACTCAACAGTCTCAAGATCCCTTCTCCTGCTCGGTGTCGGTGGTCTTGCAGTACTTGCTTTCCCTCTCCAATCTTGGGCTCAAGTCCAACTCGGTCAAGGTTCACCTCAGTGCTATTTCGGCGAATCATGTGCCGGTGGAAGGCAGGCCTCTTTCCGGCCACCCCCTCGTGGCTCGGTTCTCCCGGGGCCTTCTTCTCCTCAAACTGCCGTTGCGGCCCCCAGCCCCTGACTGGGACCTGCACGTGGTTTTACTGCCCGCCTTTTGAACACATGGCTACCTGTCCTCTTCGTTTTCTCTCTTGGAAAACCTTATTCCTGGTGGCCCTCACTTCCGCTAGACGCGTTAGTGAACTGCAGGCCCTGGTGTCTGATCCTCCCTACACTCGGTTCTACAAGAACAGGGTAGTCCTGCGGACTCACCCTAAGTTTCTTCCAAAGGTGGTCTCCCCTTTTCACATCAATCAAGAGGTGGTACGTCCGACCTTCTTTCCCAGGCCACACTCCAGCCGTGCTGAGATGGTCTTGCATACCCTGGACTGTAGAAGGGCGCTGAACTTCTACCTTGATCGTACGCGGGAGCACCGTAAGACTGTCCAGCTCTTCCTGTCTTACGACCCTAATAAATTGGGGCTCCCTGTCTCTAAGCGTACTCTGTCCATCTGGGTAGCTGACTGTATCGCTTGGACTTATGCGGCGGCTGGCCTCTCGCTGGAGAGTCGAGTCACCGCTCATCGGGTTCGGGCGAAGGCTTCGTCAGTGGCTTACCTCCGCTCTGTTCCGTTGGCAGACATCTGCCGGGCCGCTACTTGGTCTTCGGGCCAGACTTTTGCGGCCCATTACTGCCTCGAGAGGGAGTCCCGCAGGGACAGTGCTTTCGGACAGGCAGTCCTCCGTAATCTCTTCGAGGTTTAGGCAACTCCTACCCTCCATCCCGGATGTTGGGCTACCGGTTGGAAATTAGTCAGAGAAGATTCCTTACTTCTGTGCTGCTGAGCTAGAGGGAGCTCATTTTTGTGCTTAGGGTCTCCGGTAGCCTTAAGCTGGGGAGTCCCATATGTGAGGACTGACTTCCTGCTTGGTCCTGGAGAAAGCGTAGTTACTCACCTGTAACAGGTGTTCTCCAGGAGCAGCAGGAATCAGTCCTCACAACCCTCCCTCCTCCCCTTGGAGTTGCAATCCTATGATTTCGTTTTTGCACTTTTTTGCTGTCTTTTTGCTATGTCATCTGACTGGCCAAGATGGCACCTTTGGGCGGGAAGGGGACCGCGCATGCGCGCTGCAATTCCCAAAGGCTTTCTTTGAAAGCTGGGGAAAATTGCTCCTCGAGGGCTCCGTCGGCGCCGACGTCACCCATATGTGAGGACTGATTCCTGCTGCTCCTGGAGAACACCTGTTACAGGTGAGTAACTACGCTTTATAGCTTGGAGATAACTATTTTACAAGGAACATGGGCTATGGAGGGTTAAGTGGCTTGCCCAAGACCACAAGGAGCACCTGTGGGACTAGAAACCCCAGTCCTTCCGGCCCAAGGTTGCTGTCCTCTAGTGGGATTTGATAACCTCATGCGTTATTCCACTTTCCAGGTCATTTATGAATATGTCAAAAAGCAGCGGACCCAGCACAGATCCCTGGGGTACACCACTATTCACCTTTCTCCATTGGGAAAATTTTCTATTTAGCCCAACCCTCTGCTTTCTATCTTTTAACCAGTTCCTGATCCACAGTAGTACACTGCCTCCTATCCCATGACTCTTTAGTTTTGCCAAAAGTCTCTGATGAGGGACCTTGTCAAAGGCTTTCTGAAAGTCCAGATACACTATATCAACCGACTCACCTTTGTCCAGCTGTTTATTCACACTTTCAAAAAAAAACATAACAGATTAGTAAGACAAGATCTTCCATGTCTAAAGCCATGTTGGCTGTCTCCCATTAGGCCATGACTATCTACATGCTTAGTAATTTTATTCTTTATGATGGTTTCTACCATTTTTCCCGGTACTGACGTGAGGGTCACTGGTCTGTAGTTTCCCGGATCACCCCTGGAACCCTTTTTAAAAATTGGTGTTACATTGGCGATCCTCCAATCTTCAGGTATTAGAGATGATTTTAATGATAGTTCACAGATTACTAATAGCAGGTCTGCAATCTCATATTTCAGTTCTTTCAACACCCTTGGATGTATACCATCCGGCCCAGGTGATTTGCTACTCTTCAGTTTATCCAATAGTTGTAATACATCTTCCCGATGTATCGATATTTTCTTCAATTCTTCTGCACCTTTAAATACCACTTCAGTCATGGGTAGCATCCCTACATCTTCCGCAGTAAAGACCGAAGCAAAGAATTCATTCAGTGTCTCCGCTATCTCTGTGTCGCCTCTTAGTGCCCCTTTAACTCCTCTATCATCTAATGGACCAACAGACTCAGAGGTTTTTTGCTACGAATGTGCTTGAAAAAAATCTTTATTTCACGCTTTTGCTTCCTCAGCAAGCTTCTTCTCAAATTCTCCCTTTGCCTGCTTTATCAGTGCCTTGATAATGCCTCTGTATAAGTCTTTGGTGCAACCTCATTTGGAGTATGGTGTGCGATTCTGGAGACCGCACCTTCAAAAGGATGTGAACAGGATGGAGTCGGTGCAGAGGGTTGCTACTAAAATGATTAATGGGCTTCATTATAAAGCATATGAGGACAGACTTAAGGATCTTAATATGTACACCTTAGAGGAAAGGCGGGATAGAGGTGATATGATTGAGATGTTTAAATACCTCCGTGGCATAAATGTTCAGGGAGAGAGCCTCTTTCAATTGAAAGCAAGTTCTGCTACGAGGGGACATGGGATGAGGGTGAAGGGAGATAGATTCAGGAGTGATATGCGGAAATATTTCTTTCTCCAGGACCAAGCAGGAAGTCAGTCCTCACATATGGGTGACGTCGGCGCCGATGGAGCCCTCGCGGAGCAATTTTCCCCAGCTTTCAGAGAAAGCCTTTGGGAATTGCAGCGCACATGCGCGGTCCTCTTCCCGCCCAAGGGTGCCATCTTGCTCAGTCTTCTTTTTTCTGCGGAGCCCTACAGACGTTGTTTGTGAATCCCCGCCGAAAAGTGGATTTTTTCTCTTTATTTCTCTTTTGTCTTCGGTTCGACGCCGGTTCTTTTCCCGCCCAGACTCGCGACGCCGGTTGCAAGTCCGTTCCTTATTTTTCGGTTTTTTGTCCTTCGTGACAGATTTCGCGCCTTTTTCCTTTTTCCCTGGCAGCCCGGTCTTTTGACCTCGCAGGGGCCCTTTTTCCCCCGATGGCTGCCAGCGGCTTTAAAAAGTGTGACCTCTGTAAGAAACTCATGTCTCTTACAGACACTCACGACTTCTGCCTCCGCTGCCTCGGACCCGATCATGACTCGATGATCTGTGGTCCGTGTGGCAAAATGTCCTCAAAAGCGTTGAGTCGGCAGCATCAGCGGGAGCGTATCTTCTCTGACTCCGGCCGGGCTCGGACCTCGTCAGAGGCTTCGACGTCTCGGGACTCTGGTCCTGAGCACCGTCGAAGTTCCTCTGAAAGGGGGTCTCATACCCGGGAACATCATCGGAAGAAGAAACCCGCGAGGGCATTATCGGTGGACGCTCCTGGTCCCTCGAGGGCCAGGTCGCATAGCCCCGATTCCCGTCCCGGGTCCTCGGAGGTGGAGAGGCCGTCAAAACATCCTCGACTCGAGATGGACTTGCCCGCTCACGTGAGTACTGTTGTCCTCGTTGACTCGCCTCCGAAGGACCCGACGTCGGGCCCGACACCGTCTGGGCCCGAGTCGGGGGCTGCTGGGTCTCCTGAGCTCGGAGTCAGGTTGACGGCCTTGGAGAGCAGTCTGACTGCCTTCATGGACCAGCAGCGGGTATTGATCGCTGGCCTCGCCGGTGTTTCTGCCCTGACCGCCGGGACATCGACCTCCAAGTCGACCCCGGAGACCGAGCCGATCCTCGTGTCCATGAGGGCTCGAGTCGATCCTCGGTTGCGGTCTCCTTCGGCCTCCCGTTCGGGACCGAGGTCGTCGACGCCGACTCCCTCGGCGTCGGAGCGAATAGCATCGGCGCCCGCCCGACCGGAGCCGCTCGACTCCTCCGACGAGGAGTCGGCCTGGGAATCCGAGGACGAAGAGTCACCTGGTTCCTTTCGGACTCGGTGTGTCCCTTCGGAGAAGGTCCCCCCCGGAGGATACCCGGTTCTCGGACTTCGTGAGGGATATGGCCAAGGCTTTGGCCTTCCCCGCGGATCCCGAGGAGGAGCCTCGAGTCGAAGAACTCGATGCCCTCCAATATGACTCTCCACCGAAGGAGGCCTTTATTGTACCGGTTCCTCCGATGCTGGAACGACTTCTCTTCCGCATGTGGGAGAGCCCGGCGTCGTCACCGGTGTTAAGCAAGCGGGTCGATTCCATTTATCGAGTCCGCAAGAGCCCCGGCTTCCAAAAGGCACAACTACCGCACCATTCCATGGTGGTGGAATCGGCCATGCATAGACTTAAGAGTCAAAAAATGCACTCCTCGGTGCCCCCTGGTAGGGAAGCCCGAAGCCTGGATGCCCTCGGTAGGAAGTGCTTCCAGGGCTCTATGCTTGCTTGTCGAGTCCAGACCTACCAGCTCTACATGGTCATGTATCTCCGGGACCTGGCTAAAGAAATAGCCGGGTTCTCTGCTGGTCTCTCCGACGAACCTTTGCAGAGGTTCCAAACCTTGTCCACTGGTATTCGAGAGTGCTCCAAGTTTATATCTCGAGCAGCCTATGATGGTTTTGAGGCATCGGCTCGAGTAGCCGTGGCCGGCATCGGTGGACGCCGCCAGGCTTGGCTTCAGACGTCCGACCTCGAGCCCTGGGTGCAGGACAAGTTGGTCGATGTCCCCTGCCGAGGTGATAACCTCTTTGGCAAGCCCATGGATGAGAAGGCTGCACAAGAGACGGAGACTCTCACCAGGACTCGTCTCTCAAGGAAGACCTCTGCCCCTTCTCAAAGGAAGAAGGGCTCGGGGAAAAAGCCCTTTTACCTGAGGAAGGCGGCTGCCTATAAATACTACCCTCAGTATCAGGCCTCAGCAGCTCCCCCACAGGTGGTCCAACATCACCACAGATACCTGGGTACTTCACATAGTTCAAAAGGGCTATCTTCTTCACTTTCACCAGGTACCTCCCTCCTACTTTCCGGGGGAGCCTCCCAGACTCCCTTTGCACAGGGACTTACTCCTTCAGGAGTTAGCAAGTCTCGTTCAGGAACAAGCCGTGGAACCGGTGCCCTACCACCTGAAGGGTCAAGGATTTTACTCCAGGTACTTCCTGATCCCAAAAAGAACAGGAGGCCTCAGACCCATCCTGGACTTGCGAAACCTCAACAAGTTCCTTGCAAAGGAAAAGTTCAAGATGCTTACCCTTGGAATCCTGCTGCCCTACCTCCAGCAGGGAGACTGGCTATGCTCCTTGGATCTGAAGGATGCGTATACTCATATCCTTATTCATCCAGACCACAGACAATATCTCCGATTTGTTGTGGGAGGGAATCATTACCAGTACAGAGTACTGCCCTTTGGCCTATCCTCCGCCCCCAGGGTGTTTACCAAATGCCTAGCAGTGGTGGCGGCCTATCTAAGACTTCAAGGTCTTTTTGTGTTCCCCTACCTGGACGACTGGCTCATCAGAGCCCCATCTTCACCAGAGGCCGCTCAGGCCACTCATCGCACTGTGGCTCTGCTCCAGCACTTGGGTTTTGTCATAAACTTCGCAAAGTCCACTTTGCTCCCCTCTCAGAATCTCGAGTTCATAGGCGCCAGGTTGGACACACTTCAGGCGCGGGCCTTCCTCCCTCTGGAAAGGGCCAAGCGGCTCATGGATCTCGCCAGCCACTTTCACAGCAATGCACTGGTCTCCGCCAGGCACTTTCTGAGACTGCTCGGCCATATGGCTTCCACGGTCCATGTGACCCACAATGCCCGCCTGAACATGCGTCCTGCTCAGTGGTGCCTTCGCACTCAATGGCATCAGGCCACGGGGAGCCTAGCGGACTCCGTACAGATCTCCGACCAGCTGGTCTCATCTCTGCGATGGTGGCTTCATCTGCCAAACCTAGTGCTAGGGGTGCCTTTTCAGCCCCCTCCGCATTCTCAAGTCCTGACGACCGATGCTTCTCTCCTGGGTTGGGGAGCACATTGCCAAGGGACATGTACTCAAGGCCTCTGGAATCCTTGGGAATCTGCTCAACAGATAAACTTCCTGGAGCTCAGAGCCATCCGCCTAGCGCTCAAAGCATTCTCTCACCTGGTGTCTCACCAGTCGCTACTGATACAGACGGACAACCAGGTTGCCATGTTCTACGTAAACAAGCAAGGCGGAACAGGCTCCTTCCTCCTCTGTCAGGAGGCACAACAGCTCTGCTCTTGGGCAGTCCGCCACGACATCATCCTCAGGGCTGTCTATCTCCCAGGTCAAGAAAATTACCTGGCCGACAAGCTCAGCAGGATCCTTCAGCCACACGAGTGGAGGCTGGATCCGATGGTGGTTCAGCGAATCTTTCTCAAGTGGGGTCTCCCCACCATGGATCTGTTTGCCAGTCCTTTGAACCGGCAGCTTCCCAAATTCTGCTCTCGACAGCCGCATCCTCTCAGAGTGGCGGCGGATGCTTTTCTGATTCCCTGGTCCACCGGCCTCCTGTATGCCTTTCCTCCCATGCCACTGGTGTCTCGAACGCTCTTCAAAGTTCTCAGAGACAAAGCGTCGATGATCCTAGTGGCTCCCCGGTGGCCGAGACAACCTTGGTTCCCGCTTCTGATGCAGCTGGCGGTGGACACTCCTCTTCCTCTGGGGTTTCAGCCCGACGACCTGTCGCAGGATCAGGGGACACTCCTGCACCCCAACCTCCGGTCCCTTCATCTGATGGCCTGGCTGCTGAAAGGGTAGTCCTTGCTTCTCTACAGCTACCTCCTGAGGTGGAGGAGGTCGTCTTGGCCTCCAGGAGGCCCTCCACCCGGAAGTCCTACGCTCTTAAATGGCGTCGGTTCTCCGTCTGGTGTACTCACCAGTCTCAAGATCCCTTCTCCTGTTCAGCATCAGTGGTCTTGCAGTACTTGCTTTCTCTCTCCAATCTTGGACTTAAGTCCAACTCGGTCAAGGTCCACCTCAGTGCTCTTTCTGCGTATCACATGCCGGTGGATGGGAGACCTCTTTCTAGCCGCCCTCTGGTGGCTCGTTTTCTCCGAGGCCTCCTTCTCCTTAAACCACCTTTGCGCCCACCAGCCCCGGACTGGGATCTCAATGTGGTTTTACAGCGGATTACCTGTCCGCCTTTTGAGCCTATGGCTACCTGTCCACTACGTTTTCTTTCGTGGAAAACCTTGTTCTTGGTGGCCCTCACTTCTGCTAGACGTGTTAGTGAGCTGCAGGCCCTGGTATCGGATCCTCCTTATACTAGGTTCTACAAGAACCGGGTAGTCCTACGGACTCACCCTAAGTTTCTTCCCAACGTGGTATCCCCTTTTCACATCAACCAGGAGGTGGTACTTCCGACCTACTTTCCCAGGCCACACTCCAGCCGAGCTGAGATGGTCCTGCATACCCTGGACTGTAGAAGGGCGTTAACCTTCTACCTTGACCGTATGCGGGAGCACCGAAGGACTGTTCAGCTCTTCGTGTCTTATGACCCCAACAAGTTGGGGCTCCCTGTCTCCAAGCGTACTCTGTCCATCTGGATTGCTGACTGTATCGCTTGGGCTTACGAGGCAGCTGGCCTCCCGTTGGAAAGTAGAGTCACGGCTCATCGTGTTCGGGCGAAGGCTACGTCAGTGGCTTACCTCCGCTCTGTTCCATTGGCAGACATCTGCCGGGCCGCTACTTGGTCTTCAAGCCAGACTTTTGCAGCCCATTACTGCCTGGAGAGGGAGTCCCGCAGGGACAGTGCTTTTGGACAGGCAGTCCTCCGTAACCTCTTTGAGGTATAGGCAACTCCTACCCTCCATCCCGGATGTTGGGCTACCGGTTGGAGACATATTCAGAGAAGATTCCTTCCTTCTGTGCTACTGAGCTTGAGGGAGCTCATTTTTGTGCTTAGGGTCTCCGGTAGCCTTAAGCTTGGGAGTCCCATATGTGAGGACTGACTTCCTGCTTGGTCCTGGAGAAAGCGTAGTTACTCACCTGTAACAGGTGTTCTCCAGGAGCAGCAGGAATCAGTCCTCACAACCCTCCCTCCTCCCCTTGGAGTTGCAGTTCTATGCTTTCATTTTTTGCTAATTTTTGCTGTCTTTTAGCTATGTCATCTGACTGAGCAAGATGGCACCCTTGGGCGGGAAGAGGACCGCGCATGCGCGCTGCAATTCCCAAAGGCTTTCTCTGAAAGCTGGGGAAAATTGCTCCGCGAGGGCTCCGTCGGTGCCGATGTCACCCATATGTGAGGACTGATTCCTGCTGCTCCTGGAGAACACCTGTTACAGGTGAGTAACTACGCTTTACGGAAAGAATAGTGGATCCGTGGAATAGTCTCCCAGTGGAGGTGGTAGAGATGAGGACAGTAACTGAATTCAAAAAAGCATGGGACCAACACAGAGGATCTCTAAAGGTAAAAAGTGGACTGTTGTAGTTGTTGTTATTGAAGGACAGACTAGATGGGCCTTGTGGTCTTTTTCTGTCATCATGTTTCTATGACCTGCCAGTGCTTTTGCTGTTTCTAGGTTTCGTCGTTTGGCTCTTTTTTCCATTTCCTGAAAGATGCTTTTTTGGCAACAGCCTCTCTGAGCTCACTTTTAAACCATGCTGGCAGTTTTTTGGACTTCCTTCCACTTTTCTTAAAGCGTGGAATACAGCTGGTCTAGGCTTCCAAGATAGTATTTTTCAACAACACCCAAGCTTGATGTAAGTCTTTAACCTTTGCAACTGCTCCTTTTAGTTTTTTCTTAACTATTTTCCTCATTTTATCATAGTCTCCCTTTCGAAAGTTAAAAGGTAGTACTGTGGATTTCCTTACTATCCCTCCTCCACTAATTAAATCAAAGGCGATCATGCTATGATCACTATTGCCAAGTGGCCCCAACACCCTTATCTCTTGCACTAGATCTGGTGTTCCACTAAGGACCAGGTCTAATATGGCTTCCCCTCTGGTCCATGAACCGGCTGCTCCAAGAAGCAGTCATTTATGTCATCTAGGAACTTTATCTCCCTAGCATGTCCTGCCGTGACACTGACCCAGTCGATACCGGGGTAATTGAAATCACCCATTATTATTACCACGCTGTAACTTTTGTTAGCTTCCTTGATTTCTTTGAGCATTTCATCATTCATTTGTTCATTCTGGCCTGGCGGTCAATAGTACACCCCCACTGCCATCGCCTTCCCCTTTTTACATTGAATTTCGATCCATAGAGATTCTACAGCAAATTTTGTTTCCTGCAAAACTTTAATCCTTTCTGACTCAATGCCCTCTCTAACATAGAGCGCAACCCCTCCACCAGTTTGATTAGCTCTATCATTATGATGTAGTTTGTACCCAGGTATCACAGTGTCCCACTGGTTGTCCTCCTTCCACCATGTCTCTGATATTCCAATCATATCTAACCTCTCATTTAGTGCTATATATTCTAACTCTCCCATCTTATTTTTTAGACTTCTAGCATTTGCCTACAAGCATTTTAGGGACTGTATTTTATTCATATTAATTTGGCTATTGGTAGACATGGGTAATTTGGGATCTTTAAGCTCTGTCAGCTCCATACTTGAGGGCATTTGGGCTACTTTACTCTTTTGTGGAACCTCTCTGCTTTTGGTAGTATCCTTCAAGGATACATTCTTCCGAACCATCCACTCTTGGGCAACTGTCGGCTTTCCCCTATTATCTAGTTTAAAAGCTGCTCTATCTCCTAGTTCCTTCCGAAGGTTGTCTCCTCTTTCCATCTCAATCAGGAGGTGGTTCTTCCAACATTCTTCTCCAGGCTGCATGCCAGCCGGGCTGAAACAGTCCTGCATACCCTGGACTGTAGAAGGGCATTGTCCTTTTACATAGACAGTACGCAGGGCATCGAAGGGCTGCTCAGCTCTTCGTATCTTTTGACCCTAATAAGCTGGTGTTGCCTGTCTCCAAGTGTACGTTGTCTCTTTGGATAGTGGATTGTATCGCCTGGGCGTACAGGGCAGCCGGCCTCTCCTTGCAGGGTCAAGTCATGGCCCACCGTGTCAGGGTGAAGGCCGCGTCTGTAGCCCACCTCTGCTCTGTTCCGTTGGCAGATATCTGCCAGGCCTCTACCTGGTCTTCAAGCCAGACGTTTGTGGCTCACTACTGCCTCGAGAGGGAGACCCGTAGGGGCAGTGCTTTCAGACAGGTGGTACTCCATAATCTCTTTGAGGTTTAGGCAACTCCTATCCTCTGGCCCTTGTGTTGGGCTACCGTCCGGGGGCATTCTCAGAAGGGATTCTTTCATGGATGCTGACGCTGTAGAGGGAGCTTATTTTTCAGCTTGGGTTCCTGGTAGCCTTTAGCTGGGGAGTCCCATATGTGAGGACTGACTTCCTGCTTGGTCCTGGAGAAAGAGTAGTTGCTCAGCTGTAACAGGTGTTCTCCAGGAGCAGCAGGAATCAGTCCTCACGACCCTCCCTCCTCCCTTTGGAGTTGCAGTCATATGATTCGTTTTTGCTATTTTTTGCTGTCTTTTAGCTATGTCATCAGACTGAGCAAGATGTCACCCTCGAGCGGGAAGGGGACCGCGCATGTGCGCTTCATTCCCAGAGGCTTTCTTTGAAAGCTGGGGAAATGCTCCACACGAGGGCTCCGTCTTCGCCGATGTCACCCATATGTGAGGACTGATTCCTGCTGCTCCTGGAGAACATCTGTTACAGGTGAGTAACTACTCTTACCCTCTCCCCCCCCCCCCCCCCATTTCCCACGCACTCCTAGTGAGCAGCATTGCTTTTTAGGGCACCTCCCCAATTAACTACACATGGGGACTTGGAACAGCACATTTTGTATACACTTAAATGAGTTTTAACTGCTTTTTCTCTGAAAGGACAGCTGGGAAACCGGCTGGGTACTTTGGTAGGTCTCTCTTTTTTTGCTTTAACAGATACCTAAGCTCCACCAACTGAGCAATGGCTGGGAAAAATCATATCGCCAAAGCTATTGCCCCTGTTATAGCTTCTGCCTCTGCCCAGACAGAGTTCCCAATGCCAGTTTATTGTTTACAGAACATTTGATATACCGCCCCCCATCACATCGGGCAGTTTACAATATAAATGAAGTTGAAGGACCAGTTCCATATTCAGGATGCCTGCATCCTGAAACTCTCAAGAAACAAGTGGAGTAGCTCAGAGAAGAGGTGGCAAGGCTGAGAAGCATTCAAGACAGTGAGAAGTGCCATGATGAGATGCTTCTTGCAATATCCAAGCTCTCAAGCAGAGAAGATGGGAACCTACAGAATGACAAAGGTTGGATACAAGTCACCAGGGCCTGCAGAATCACCAATCCAACTTCTCCAGTCCTTGAATTGAAGAACCGTTATGCAGCCCTGGAAATGGAGGAACCAGAGCTCGAGCACAACGAAGTTGCAGAATTGGTGACTACAAGAAAGCGAAGGGTAATGGTGGCTGGTGACTCTCTTCTGAGGGGTTTTGAGGTGTCCATCTGCTGACCAACCTTGATGTCCAGAGAGGTGCCAGATGCCAAAATCTGAGATGTTACAGTTTGCTGAGACTCATCAAGCCCACTGACTATTACCCAATGTTGCTAATCCATGTCTGCACAAATGATGCTGCTAGGTATTTCTCTGAGCGTATCAAAAGTGACTTCATAGCTCTGGAACAGGATGAAGCAGGCATGGGCACAGGTGCTGTTCTCTTCAATCTTCTCTGTTGAGGGTAAAGGGCAAGGCAGAAAAGCTCACATCCTGGAGATGAATGCATTGCTATGTGGATGGTGTCATCGAGAGCATTTTGGTTTCCTGGACCATGGGATTCTGTTCCAAGGATTGCAGAGCAGAGATGTCCATCTGTCCAAAGATGCAGTATGGCAAACTGTCTTCCCCGGTTCTCCCACCGCTGACGTAGAGTGAATCACTCCTGCTGCCTGGTTGTTCCTCGACCGCGCTGCCTTCCCCGGCCTCCATTTTTCTTTTTGGTTTTGGAACTTCCCTCATCCGGAAAATCCTCCTTTGATTTTCTGCTAGAGGTGGACGTGCTCAAATCTTCAGAAGCAGTATCAAAATCTACTTTTTTTAGAGTTTTTTTAACTTTCCATTTCGGATTCATCCAGGGGTAAACATACCCCTGGGTATAGTCTCCATAATCACGCTTTAATTTCTTCGATTTCCCTTTCTTAACATCATCATGTAGAGTTTGTATTTGTTTATTCATTTCCGCCATTTTAGTCATTGTGCAGATTTTTCTGTTTCTTTCAAAAAAGATAACATTGTTTCCATTTCCTTCGATAAATCTTCTAATGCACTAGTAGTGGTATCGACAATCAGGACCATTAGGTCCAACGAACATTTGTTGAGAATGTTATTCCACTTACTGATAAACTCAGGGTTAGTCATAAACAATTTGGGTTCTTTATACATCATGAGACCCCGAGGTATATGTTGACGTCTTATGTATTCAATGAGAGATAGTCTGTGCAATTCCATTCGAACTTTGTGTTTTTGAACTTGTAATACTTCTTCCCAGTCAGTAGTGATTTTATCAGTATCTCTAGTATCTTCCAAGGTGAAAGGAGTTACTACTTTACATAAATTTGCAATATGGTTCTCTGTGTAACTATGCACATCTTTCCACAGGGGATGACCTTCCATGACGTGTACCAACACTAAAGGTTGAATGGTCTACTTATAGAGTAACAGTAGAATATACCCCTCAGTCAAAATGCCATTACCTAACTCTCCAACACCCAGAATACCATTAATCTTCTTCACCATTTCTATCCTAACTATTCTTGCCCACAGCCTAAATAATAACTTTAAAAACATCCCGATCATACACAACCCAACAAGAAGCAGTCCCTCAGCATGGCAACCCTATATAGAACCTCATCCCAAAGTAAACCACCATAGATTAATTCATATAAACTACACTTCACTCCCGCAACCCAAAAACCTTAATCCATTTAATAGCACAGATTCCTTATCAATAATTCTAACTAATGCTAGATCAATGAAAAATAAGTTGCCAATATTTACAGATATACTAGACAATCAAACACCAGACATATTATGTGTAACAGAGACATGGCTAACAGATTCAGATAACGTATACTTAAACCAACTAAGCAATAATGATTATGATACCTTTTATACACATAGAATTCACAAAAAAGGTGGTGGAGTCCTAATAATGATAAAAAAAGAACTAAAAGCAAAAAAACTACAATCACACTTACCTACAAACATCGACACAATCATTATGAAAATTGGCAACATAAAAATCTGTCTAATTTATAGACCACCAGACCAACAATCAGAGAACCTGGACCCCTTAATTGAATTCTTAAGCTCCTCCACTGACCAAAATCCAATACTAATGCTTGGTGACTTCAACCTCCCCTCCTTACCAGCGTCTTATGCCTCCCTCTTTTTAGAATCCACAGCAGATATGGACTTTCACCAAATAGTAAATGCTAGCACACACAATAAAGGAAATATACTTGACTTGGTCCTACTGCCAGATGTAATCTACAGGTCTTATAACCCCAACTCCCTCAAATGTACCTCAACCCCTTGGTCAGACCACCATCTCATTAACTTTAAAATTACAATCAATAACTCAATAGTTAAACGAAACCCAATTAATGCTCCGCCTTACAGATTTAAAAAATATAACGAAGAGGAGTTCCTAGATATGATAATTCCCAAATTATCTATTGAACCACAAAATCTTGATGTAGCGGTATCCAACTGGCACGAAGTCATTAACAATGCAGCTGCCAATAGCCAAGCAACTAAGAAAAACACTCACTCTAAATCTGATCAAGCCCCCTGGTACAATAACACACTAAACATAATGAAAAGAAATCTAAGAAAAGCTGAATGCAAATGGAGAAAAAATAAAAACCCCATTAACAAAGATTCATATATCACTCTCCTTAACTCATATAAGGATGCAATTAACAATGCCAAGAAAAATTACCATGCCTCAATACTAAACAATGCAATAAATAGACCCAGAGAATTATTCGCAATAGCTCATAAGCTAACGAATAATACCCACAACTCCAGCAATGAAATTACAGAAATCTCCCCACAGGACCTGGCAAACTACTACATGAACAAAATCACATCCCACCCCCACTTACCAAAATCTAATTACCTCTCTCAAACCCATTATGCAGATGAATGGACTGACTTCCAACCTCTATCTAACATTGCACTCAAGAACATCATAACAAACATTAATACAACAACCTCACTCCTTGACCCTTGTCCAGTAACATGGATAAAGAATTCTCTACCTATCCTCTCACAATTCATACTCCCCATAATAAATCTTTTGCTAAAAACTGGGTACTTACCCCCAGCACTAAAACATGCACAGATTCGCCCAATCTTAAAAAACTCCACCCTTGACAAAACATCTCCTAAATCCTACAGACCCATATCAAGCATCCCGTTTTTGGCTAAATTAATCGAAAAAGCAGTACAAATCCAGACCCAAGAATACATTGATAGCTCAGCCCCCCTGGATGACCAACAGTATGGGTTTCGCCCTCACCACGGGGTGGAGTCACTACTAACAGTTCTTATTGATACCCTTGTAAGAGGTATCAATAATTCAAAACAGGCATTCCTACTCATATTCATTGATATCTCTGCCGCCTTTGACAGTGTTCACCACTCAACAATGATTAATAAACTAAGGCAAATAGGTATAAAATCCACGGTTCTTAACTGGTTTTCATCATACCTAAGTGACCGAATTCAAGCGGTACGAATTGGCAACCTCACCTCAAAAACGTACAATCAGGAACTAGGCCTCCCCCAGGGCTCTGCACTGTCAGCGCTACTATTTATTTACTTAAAACACATCTGTCAAATATTTAAAAAATTCAATGTGCACTATCACCTTTACACGGACGACATAATGATGTATGTCCCATTCACAATACCTAATATTCCTACACTACTTATTAATACCTGCCTCAATGAAATAAACAATTGGCTAAATGAAAACAACTTATTCATTAACCATGCAAAAACCGAAGCCCTAATAGTAACTAAAAACACAACATTCATTCCCCCATCACACTGCAAAATAATGATATCAATATAAAAACTGAAATACGCTACCTAGGAGTAATACTAGACAAACACCTCAGTATGGACACACACATAAGAAATATAACAAAAAAAGTTTATTTTAAACTAAAAGTCTTAAAACAACTCCGCCCCCTAATGCATCTACAGGATTTTCAACGTATAATACAAGCTATAATAACTCCCCATTTCGATTTTGCGAACTTAACCCTACCAGGCATAACAAAACAAAATCTAAAAAAACTCCAACTAGCACAAAATGCAGCAGCAAGGACTATCATGAATGCCCCACCATTCTAACATATAACACCTATTTTAGAGAATCTACACTGGCTCCCGATTCAATGCCGGATACATTATAAAACTCTTTTAACTACTTACAAAGTCTTGAACAACACAGCACCTCTTACTCTAAACAACCTTATTAACAAAGAACCCAATCATAATCTCCAAAGGCGAGACCAACTAAACAAACTTATAACACCAAAGGAATTTATAAAGGCCAAAAAATCAACAAACAAGAAAGCATTCTCTCATGCTGCCCCTATAATTTGGAACAACACTCCATCAGAATTAAGATCCTTACCTCAAATCATGGAGTTCAGGAAAAAACTCAAAACTCACTTATTCTCAACATACTACGGATCCTTGTCGAACTCACCTATTCAACAGGAAAAAGGATAGCTTCACCAGCTGACATATCCCAGCTTTGAACTGGAATAAATGAGAAAACCCCAAACCGACGATCTCAAAAACATACATACCTGTACATAGTTAATATTTGGTTCTTTGTATATAGTTAACAAACTGTTAATTGTAAAATTGAATTTCTTTGTAGTTTCACAATGTTATCTGTAAAAGCAGCTTTGCCTGTTTACTGTTGTTCCATGTAAACCGCAACTGATCAATGGAAGGTGCGGTATATAAAAACTCGCTAATTAAATTAAATTAAATAGAGGGTATTATATGGTCTACTTATAGAGGGTATACTCTTGAATTAGGTTCAAGAGTATATTACCACACTATTTAACATCGGATTATAGCTTATTTAATTGGAGGGAGCTCCTCAGTATACTTTTGCAAAGTTCTGCTCCAGGCAACCGCATCCTCTGCGGGTAGCAGCAGATGCTTTTCTGATTCCTTGGTCTCAGGGCCTCCTGTATGCATTTCCTCCCACGCTCTTGGTGGCCCGAACTCTGTTAAAGATTCTTCAGGACAAGGCCTCGGTCTTGCTGGTGGCTCCCAGGTGGTTCAGACAGCCTTGGTTTCCACTTCTGCTTCAGCTGGCAGTGGATCCCCCACTGCCTCTGGGGTTGCAACCCGACCTTCTCTTTCAGGATCAGGGTTCCCTTCTGCACCCCAATCTCAAAGCTCTCAATTTGATGGCCTGGAGGCTGCAAGGGTAGTTTTGGCTCCCTGGGGCCTACCTCAGGCAGTTGAGGAGGTTGTCCTAGCCTCTAGGAAGCAGTCCACTAGGAAAACCTATGCCCTGAAATGGAAAAGGTTTTCTGTGTGGTGTCAGCTACGTACAGAAGATCCTTTCTCCTGTGCTGTACCAGTAGTGCTTCAGTACTTACTGCACTTATCAAATCAGGGACTTAAGTCCAATTCTGTTCGGGTCCACCTCTCAGCTCTAGCAGCTCACCACTCACTGGTGGAAGGACATTCTCTATCGGTCCACTCCTTCGTGTCCCGGTTTCTCAGAGGCTTGCTCTTGCTCAAGCCTCCATTCCGTACTCCTGCTCCTGAGTGGGAGTTGAATGTGGTCTTGCAGCAACTGACTCGCCCACCCTTTGAGCCGATGGCTACTTGTCCTCTACGCTTCCTGTCCTGGAAGACACTCTTCTTGGTAGCCCTAACCTCGGCTAGACGAGTGAGTGAGCTTCAGGCCCTGGTCTGTGACAGGCCTTACACCAGATTCTATAAGAACAGGGTAGTCCTCAGGACTCATCCAAAGTTCCTACCTAAAGTTGTCTCCTCTTTCCACCTCAACCAAGAGGTGGTGCTTCCAACATTCTTCCCTAGGCCTCATGCAAGCCAGGCTGAAGCAGTTCTGCATACCCTGGACTGTAGGAGGGCCTTATCCTACTACCTTGATCGTACGCAAGGGCACAGAAGGGCTACTCAGCTCTTCATATCTTTTGACCCTAATAATTTGGGGTTGGCTGTGTCCAAGCGTACCTTATCCACCTGGGTAGCTGACTGTATCACCTGGGCTTACAGGGCGGCTGACCTTCCTTTGCAGGGTCGGATCACGGCCCATCGTGTCAGGGCAATGGCTGCCTCAGTGGCTCACCTCCACTCTGTACCGTTGATGGACATCTGCAGGGCTGCAACTTGGTCCTCAAGCCAGACTTTTCCGGCCCATTACTGTCTGGAGAGGGAGTCCCGTAGGGACAGTGCTTTTGGCCAGGCAGTACTCCGGAATCTCTTTGAGGTTTAGGCAACTCCTGCCCTCTGTTGGGCTACTGGTGGAGGTTCTGTCAGTGAAAAGCCTTTCTTTGATGCTGAGACTAGAGGGAGTTCTCTTGTTCAGCCTGGGTTCCTGGTAGCCCAGAGCTAGGGAGTCACCCATATGTGAGGACTGACTTCCTGCTTGGTCCTGGAGAAAGAGTAGTTACTCACCTGTAACAGGTGTTCTCCAGGAGCAACAGGAATAAGTCCTCACAACCCTCCCTCCTCCCCTGGGAGTTGCAGTTGTACATAGTTTATTTTTACATTTTTGTGTGCTGTTTTTTAGCTATGTCATTTGACTGAGCAAGATGGCACCTTTAGGCGGGAAGGGAACCGCGCATGCGTGCCTGCATTCCCAAAGGCTTTCATGGAAAGCTGGGGAAATGCTCTGCAAGGGCTCCATCGACGTCGATGTCACCCATATGTGAGGACTGATTCCTGCTGCTCCTGGAGAACACCTGTTACAGGTGAGTAACTACTCTTTCTTGTCACATTTTCGGATGAGAGAGTGCACACGCGTTTTGTTTTTCTGGTGCATGGCCACCTTTGAAGTGAGAGTTTGTTAATGCAAATCTGTTTAATAAATGTGGTGTCCCTAAACCATGATGGTGATTCTACAGCTCATTTGTTCAGCATGGCCAGCAGGTTGCAGGGCGATGAGTCTGTCTTCTGGCCATATTTAAGCCTTAAAGATACTAAGCAATGATTTATATCCTTTATTCTGGACTCATTTGAGATCTAGAGTGGATTTCCGGTAAGTATATTTTGTTGAGTATGGCATGAAAGTATGTCTAACATTTCTTCTGGAGTCTGCTTTTGTCATAGAAATACTGGTTAGAGGAGGATTGCACAGGACCCTTATGTTGTGACATGATCAAACCAGTTTGTTCTCAGTTTACTAGTAAGAGTGCATAACCCACACGTCTGGACTAGACGAGGGATTTAAGGAAAGGTAATTAGTAGATAAGGCCTAATTTCACCTTTGCCATCATGCTCTTTTCATGAGCAAGTTTCCCTATAAAGTCATAGCCTAAACTCCAGTTTCATATCTAAATTCAGGGATATGTTGTTTTCACTTAGCTAGGGGTTCTCAACCCAGTTCTTGGGATATACCTAGCCAGTCAGGTTTACAGGATAACCACAATGAATATTTGAGAGATTTGCATGTACTGCCTCCATTGTATGCAGATCTCTCTCATGCATACTTCCTGATCGTCCCTCCAGTCTAGTCCCGGAATCTCTGGGGTTGTCAACCTCCTCTAGCAGCTTTGGAGACTGAGAAACTTCACTCCTGTGATGTCATCGGTATATAAGGGCTGGCACCGCCTCCTCACACCAGTTTTATCAGTCTCCAAAGCAGCTAGAAGGGTGGTGAGCCCAGGGGTATCAGGGCTCACTAGAGAAACGATTAAGTAGAGTGGTAGGGAAAGAAAAAAAAAAGTAAACGGAGAAGAGGAAAGCTAGTTTAAATTTCTCTGCCTGTTGTGGTGGGGGTTAGCTGCTTTCCATTGCCCTGAGGTCCTCTGCTCCCCTCCCTTCTTCCTATTTCCTTTGGGGGGACAGTCGGGATCCAGAGTGCCAGAGTTGGATGTTCTTGGGCTGGGGGGAGAGGACCGCCGCCCGGTTTCTGTCCTGGATCAGAAGGGACAGGATCCGGATGATTGCTGTGCTCAGCGCGTGCAGATGGCTTGCCTGCCAGCGCTTAGAACTAGTAAATGCAGTCACAGCTGATTTAGCGCTGTGGGACACTGAATCGAGCAGATCGGCTTTAGAACGAATGCGGAAGTGAACAGCAGGAGCAGGACCTTCTGTTAATCCGCAAGCTGATTTTGAGGTAAGTGGCCCTTTTAGGCGGGAATTGGCGGCGTTACATTGGCAGGCCAGACCGCGTGGGCCGGGAGCGGGAAAATCGCCGGTTTGAATTCCTGGGTTTTTGACGCTTCATAACTCAAGCTAGGAGCTTTGTTTTTGGGTCCTTCCTTCAGGGTTTCACTGGGGGAGCGATTCTGAAGGGCTTGGAGAAAAAAAAAATTTTTTTCTTTTGGAGGTGCTTTGCTGCGCTCACCACAACATGCCTTCCAAACAGTTCTGCCTCTTATGTGGGGCTAAGAGAAGTTCAGTGTGTCAGGATGGCGTTTGTAGGGGATGCGCTCCAGAGTTGGAGTCCAGGGAGTTGGTCCCTGCGCCAGAAGCTGGGGGACCTGAAGTTTTGGAGGCGGGGGGAGAGCCCATTGTTTCATCCCTGCCTGCTGCGGAGCCGGGGATCAGCGCGACTTCGGGACCAGAGCTCCAGCTTTCTCAGCAACCTGTAGGGGGAAGTTTAGCATCGATCTTCTCGACGGATGTTATGGCACTGCTCCAGAAGACATTGGCTGGCTCTCAGGGGGTGCCGTCAGCAAGTACCTCGGGCTGGGCTGGGGCAGAAGAGACCGAGTTTGCCTTTGTCAGCAGAAACGTCTGGAGTCTGTGCCAAGAGGGCTAGGTTAGATAAGGATCGCCTAGATCAGTCAGTCGTGTCAGAAGACTTGTGATCAGAGGAGGCGGACATGGAAAGGGACCTAGAGGAAGGTGAGATTAGGGAGCAAGAGGATCAAGCGCGAGTAGTTAGTGTTTCGTAAAGAGGAGCTGCCGGCGCTCATAGCGGAGTGTCTCAAAGCGCTTAATATGCCGGGCGCTGGGTCGACAGAGGATGCTACCCTGGAAGATCCTCTGCTGCAGGAGGTTCGGAAGACTCAGAGAGCTTTTCCAGTACATAGGGTGTTTAAGGAGATGATTCAGGAGGAATGAGATATGCCGGAGGCCGCCCTTAAAAGGTCTAGGGTTATGGCGAGGCTGTACCCTCTGCTGGATCAGGATAGGGAGCTATTTAGGGCTCCGAAGGTGGATGTGGCAGTGTCAGCAATGACCAAGAAGACTACTATCCCGGTGGAGGGGTCAGCGGCACTTAAGGATGCGCAAGACCGCAAGTTGGAGACTTTGCTGAAGCAAGTCTTTGAAGCGAATGCATTGTCCTTGCAGGCGTCTATTTGTGGGGCCTGGGTAGTGAGAGCCTGCTTGCTCTGTGCGCAGCGGGTCCAGGGCAACTTTTCGGGAGAGGTGTCCGAGGAGGCGTCCAGATTGGAATCCGGAGCGGCGTATCTTGCCGACATTCATTATGACCTGATTCGGGGTTTAGCAAAGAGTATGGCTTCAGTGGTTGCCGGGAGGAGATGTCTTTGGCTGCGATGGTTCGTCCAAGGCAAGATTGAGTAGGCTTCCCTTCTGAGGTAAGCTGCTCTTTGGAGAGGATTTGGACAAATTGGTGAAGGATTTAGGAGAGTCTAAGGGGGGTAGGTTGCCAGAGGACAAACCGAAACAGGGCCATTCCGTTCCAGGGCCTAGGGGGCAACAGCGGGACTTTCGCCGGTTCAATCCTCTGAGGGGAGGCCAACCGCAGCGGGGGCGTTTCCCTAATAAATCCCAGGGCTTTTGGGGGTTTCAAGGAGCGAACAGAGGTTTTTCAGCTGCGTCCTCGTCCTCCACCTTCAAGAAGTCACAATGAAGTCAGGTGGGTCCAGGGGGAGTTAGTCCCCGTAGGAGGTCGGCTGCGGGCTTTTTACCCTGCCTGGGCCCAACTCACGTCTGATCAATGGGTGTTGGAGGTGATTCGAGAAGGTTATGCGCTGGAGCTGCAGCGGCCGGTGACCGATTCTTTCGTTTGGTCGCCGTGCAACGCTCCAGCAAAGTGCAAGGCAGTGCAGGAAATGGTACAAAGGCTTAGAGCAATTGTCCCGGTTCCTGCCGACCAGTTAGGCTGCGGTCGATACTCCATTTACTTTGTGGTTCCAAAGAAGGAAGGAACCTGGCGGCCCATTCTGGATTTTAAAAGGGTAAATCGCTGTCTGCGCGTGTCTCATTTGCGGATGGAGACCCTCAGGTCAGTAATTGTGGTGGTGAGAAAAGGTGAATTTCTGACGTCCCTGGACCTATCGGAGGCGTATCTGCACATTCCGATTCGAAGGGAACATCAGAAATTCCTCAGGTTTGCAGTGCCTATGGGGCATTTCCAGTTTCAAGCGCTCCCCTTTGGCCTGGCAATGGCACCACGAACGTTCACCAAAGTAATGGTGGTAGTGGCGGCGGCCTTACGGAAGGAAGGAGTCTTGGTACACCCTTACCTGGACGATTGGTTAATCAGGGCAAAGTCCAGAGAGGAAAGTGTGTCGGCTACGGCCAAGGTAATAGCTCTGTTACAGAGTCTAGGTTGGGTGGTCAACATAGCAAAGAGCAAGTTGGACCCGTCTCAGAACCTAGAGTATCTGGGAGCACGTTTCGATACGAGTGTGGGTTGAGTTTTTCTGCCTTGGCAGCGGGTGCTGGGGCTCAGACAGTTATTTATTTAATTGTTTTTATATACCGCACTATTTATCATCAGCGCGGTTCACAGGGAGCATATTTGTGCAAAGAGGGGACTTCAATGCACTCACAATAAACAGGGTAAATAAAACATGGATAACAGGTTAACAGGTAGCAACTATTTACACTTAGGTATGCAGACTTATACACCTATCTTGTTGGTAAGTACAGTTGATACGGCAATGACATTCTGACAATTAGATAGAGGTGGGTTCGGAAAGTGGTGTCGTGGGCAGAGGGCTCGTGCGGTGAGAGTTGGGCATGGGGGATGGAGGCTGAGAGCTGTCATTTGGGATGGAGAAGTGCTGGGTAAATAGGTGACGTTTCAGCGCTTTCCTAAATTGGGGGAGGTTGTTGATGGCACGAATGTCAGGTGGAAGAGCATTCCAGCAGGAGGGCGTGTAGAAGGCAAAGGCACGGTTGCTCGTAGTCTTGGAGCATTTAGTGATTGCTTTGGGAAGGATGAGAGTGTTAGTAGCGGCAGATCTCCTTATCCTGTTGGGGGGGGGGGTATCTGGACTAGGTCAGAGAGGGAGGTGGCCGTGCAATTATAGATGGCCTTGAAAGTCATTGTTAGGATCTTAAATGAAATCCTGCGGTGGACGGGGAGCCAATGTAGGTGTTTTAGTATGGGGGTAATGTGGTCTCTTCTGGAGGCTCCGTGTAGAGTTCTTGCTGCAGCGTTCATTGCCAACTGCAAGGGATGTAGGGTGCTCTTCGGAAGTCCGTGCAGTTGGTGCGGCGGTTTCTCAGTCAACTCCCCCACGGCCTGGGATTATTTGCAGGTATTGGGGACAATGGCGGTGACTCTAGTTGGTGCCGTGGGCGCGGGCTCACATGAAACCTTTGCAACGGGCTCTGTTAAGGAGGTGGTCGCATCAAAGAGATTCGCTGGGCCAGAGGTTGGCTTGTCCCCCACAGACTCATTTGGTGCTAGGTTGGTGGTTAAGACCAGGGTGTCTAGAGAGAGGAATGTCGTCGGAAGCTCCGGCTTGGATCTTTCTGACGACGGATGCCGGTCTGTACGGCTGGGGGGCCCATTGTCAAGGTCGCCTGGTGCAAGGCCAATGGTCCGGTCTGGAGAAGACGTGGTCGATCAACCGGTTGGAGTTGAGAGTGGTGGCACTGGCTCTGCGGGAGTTACGCCCCTTCCTTCAGAAAAAGGCCATTCGGGTGTTCTCGGACAACGCCACGGCGGTGGCTTATATCAATCGTCAAGGGGGCACCAGCAGTGTGGCGCTGGAGGACGAAGCGGAGAGCTTGTTCGAGTGGGCAGAGAAGCATCTGGTGGCCTTGTCGGTGGCGCATGTTGTGGGAGTAGACAATGTGGAGGTAGATTTTCTGAGTCGCGTAAAGGTGGACCCCGGAGAGTGGGTTCTGCACCCGGACGTATTTGCAATGTTAGTACGGCACTGGGGAACGCCAGTTGTGGATCTCATGGCGACTTTTCAATCTGCAAAGGTCGATCTGTTCTTCAGCAGACGAAAGGAGAGGATGGCAGAAGGACTGGACGCTCTCATTCAGGCGTGGCCAGAAGAGCAGCTGCTGTATGTCTTTCCACCGTGGGTGTTGATCGGTCAGGCGATGCAGCGTATAGAACGGCACAAAGGACGAGTGATTCTAATTGCGCCGGATTGGCCAAGATGGCTGTGGTACGCGGACTCGGTCAGGCTCTTAGTGGAGCAGCCCTGGAGGCTTCCCAGTCGCAAGGATCTTCTAACACAGGGTCCTCTTTGCATGCCCCAGGTGGATCGATTCTTGCTTACGGCCTGGCTATTGAGCAGGCTGGGTTGAGGGCGAGAGGTTATTCAGCGGCAGTGATAGCTACTTTACTGAAGGTGAGGAGGTCCACTTCTTTGGCGTATGTCCAGGTGTGGCGTGTCTTTGAGGCTTGGTGTGCGGAGAGGGACTGCGTTCCTTTACGGGCCTCTGTTCCGCAGGTGCTCTCCTTTTTGCTGGATGGTTTTCAGAAGGGCCTAGCAGCAGCCTCGTTGAAGGTGCAAGTGGCAGCCTTGTCCTGTTATAGAGGGAAGGTGCAAGGTGTATCGCTGGGAACTCATGCGGATATAAAGCGTTTTTTTTTAAGGCAGTCGCGCTTCTACGGCCGCTGCGTAAGAGATTGGTCCCGGCATGGGATCTGCCATTGGTCTTGGAATCCTTGGGGAAGGCACCGTTTGAGCCGTTAGCGGATGCTTCATTGAAAGACCTTACGCTGAAGGTGGTGTTTTTGGTGGCAGTGGCCTCGGCGAGGAGGGTATCGGAGTTGCAAGTGCTGTCTTGCAGGGAGCCCTTTCTGTCCTCCTGTGATTCAAAGGTAGTTTTGAGGCCCGTTCTGTCGTTCTTGCCCAAGGTAGTGTCGCCTTTCCATTTAAACCAAGTGGTGTCCTTGCCTGTTTTTCGCATCAAAGGCAAGGGTCAGGTGGCGGAGCGGCTTCATCGCTTGGATATTCGTCGGGCTTTGAAGAAGTATGTTGCTCGAACGGTGTCATTCTGTAGGTCGGACAGACTGTTCGTGCTGTTTGCAGGGGCAAGAAAAGGAGAGGCAGCTTCTAAAGGGTCGATTGCTCGATGGGTAAAGGAGGCCATCGCTTCGGCATGTTGCGAGGTCGCCCGGTGCCGGACGGGCTGCGGGCTCATTCTACTAGAGCACAGGCGGCGTCTTGGGCGGAATGTGGTTTAGTGCTGGCGGTGGAAATCTGTAAAGCGGCGACGTGGTTGTCTCTGCATACCTTTTGTGAAACATTACCGTCTGGATGTTCAGGCGGACAGAGATACCTGTTTTGGCTCGGCAGTGCTTCAGGCCGGGTTAGCAGGACCCTCCCGTTGATTGTGTTTACTGCTCTGGTACATCCCCCGAGATTCCGGGACTAGACTGGAGGGACGATCAGGAAGGTTAAATTAGACTTACCTGCTAATTGTAGTTCCTGGAGGAACTCCAGTCTAGTCTCGTGTCCCGCCCTGTTTCATTGATGAACTGTGGCCTTAAGCAAGGACTATATTACTGGTAAGCAATATTTTCGGTTCTTCTGGGGGCGGGGTGCAGGATAGCGTAGGTTATCACCTGGTGGTAGTCTGAGCGTAATTTCACAGTGGTGAATAGGAGATCTCAAGGCATACGGAGAGTAGTTATCTGTTAATTATTTGTTAATAGTTGGGCCGACAGGCCTTTTCAGTTCAGTGGGGCAGTTATTTTGGTTCTGCAATTCACTACTTACTTTTGCTCCGGTGAGTCTGCTTTGTCAATAGGTAAACTGGTGTGAGGAGTCGGTGCCAGCCCTTATATATCGATGACATCACAGGAGTGAAGTTTCTCAGTCTCCAAAACTGCTAGAGGAGGTTGACAACCCCAGAGATTCCGGGACTAGACTGGAGTTCCTCCAGGAACTACAATTAGCAGGTAAGTCTAATTTAACCTTATTGGGGCTATCCTGAAAATCTGGCTAGCTAGTTGTGTCCCAAGGATTGAGTTAAGATTCCCTGTTCTAAACTGTTGTGAATTAACTAATATTACTACTAATTTATATAGCACTACAAAATGTACACAATGCTATACATATAGATGTAAGAGAAGTCCCTGCTCATCAGAGCTTACAGTCTAATCATGACAAGCATCGCCATAAAACTGGCAACTAGATAGGCTGACTAGAATAGGCCATATGGTCTTTTTCTGCTGTCATGTTTCTATGGTAAGATACACATATGTCGTGAACGAGAGGGAGGGGCATCAACATACAAAAGCAACATCAAAGAGGTGGGGTTTTAGCTTGGATTTGAATAGGGCTAGGGAAGGAGCCTAATGTACTGACTCAGTTTGTTCTAGATAAGTGGTGCAGCAAGGTGGAATGAACAAAGTCTGGAGTTGGCAAGAAAGCAAATAGCATGCTAGGCATCATAAGGAAAGCAATGGAGAATAAAACCAGGATATTATGTCTCTGTACAAAAAAGAGCCACCAAAATGGTAAAGAGGATGGAAGCATACCCCTATGAGGAAAGGCTTAAAAGGTTAGGGCTATTCAACTTGGGGAAAGAAAGATGGCTGAGAGGAGATATGATAAAGGACTATAAACTGAGTGGCATGGAATGGGTAAATGTAGATCGGTTGTTTATGCCATCAAAAAGTAGAAAGACTAGGGGGCATGCAATGAAGCTTCAATGTGAGTTTTGAAGGACTACAAAGGGGGGGACTGCTACGTCTGGAGAGAGATCTGCAATTGTAAGTATTTCTGGGAATTTTTCTAAATCTTGGGGAAAAAGGAATTCTTTAGATTAAAGCTGATTAATCTTTGAACCCAGTGTATTTGTTAAATCAGTCAGGGCCTAGTAGCAGCAAAGAGTTTTCAGTTCAACTTTAAAACAAATTGGAGACCTTTCTGGTTAAATTTAGAACCCAGAAGAGAGCTTCCAGTTAAAATTTAATACTCAGAGCCTAGTAGTAGCAGCAAAGAGCTTTCATTTTAAATTTAAAATACAGAAGAGAGCTTTCTGGTTAAATGTAGAACCCAAGACTTCCTCCATCCAAGCAAGGGCTGTGGGACTCCCACTGGAGATTAGTCACAGATTACCTTAGAAGCACAGTACAGGGTACTGTGTAGCAGCCAGCTTTTAATAAGTCGTCTTTCCCTCCCCCCAACACCCATCCACCCCTGGGTTAATTGTTGTTTTATAAGTGCTTAAACCTCTTAAAGGAAAGGAGGTGCCATATTCACTCTCAGGAGCAGCTGTTTATTCTCATAAGCATACATTAAGGACTTGAGATTAAACTTCAGGTGAACAAACTACATTAAATGTATTAGGTATAGTTTTATTAGTATAGATATCCCCAGCAACCCTTAGTAAGTAAAGAAGTTAAGTATCTAAATACAGTACAACCTTAAAGCTAAGATGCAGACACCAGTCCAACAGCGAGATGGGGGCTTTCCAGTCTCTTACACTGAGTGTCACATGTATGATTTTCTTCCAGTTGGTGAGGGGGGTCTTACGTGTGCACAAGGTGCAAGGAGCTCTTTGCTCTCGGAACAAGTCAGATCTCTGGAGGCTAGAGTAGCAGACTTGGAAGACATAAGGATGACAGAGAGGTGCATACAGGGATATAGTCCTTAAGTCCCACCTCCAGTCTGGCAGCATACCTGTTGCCATGCAGGAGAGAGGTCACGTGACAGGAGAGCATCACACTGGTGTGGCAGGAAGTGATCCTATAGCTAGGACCTGTCCTCCAGGTGATGTAAAACCCTCTCACATTGAGGACGTTTCTCCAGGGCCATGTGCCCATGAGGGAAGGGTTATGACAGCTGTTATAGTTGGTGAGTCGATCATTAGGCATGTAGATAGCTGGGTGGCTGGTGGACGTGAGGATCGCCTGGTAACATTCCTGCTTGGTCCGAAGGTAGCGGACCTCATGTGCCACCTTGATAAGGTCTTAGATAGTGCTGGGGAGGAGTCTGCTGTCTTGGTACATGTAGGAAAATATGATAGGGAGGTTCTGGAGGCTAAATTTAGGCTTTTAGGTAGGAAGTTGAAATCCAGAGCGTCCAGGGGTAGCGTTCTCCAAAATGCTTCCCGTTCCAAGCGCAGGATCCAAAAGGCAGGCAGAGCTCTGGAGTCTCAATGCGTAGATGAGACAATGGTGCAAGGATGAGGGTTTTGGATTTGTTAGGGACTGGGGAAAGGAGGGGCTCTTCCGAAGGGGCTTCACCTTAACCGGGATGGAACCAGGCTGCTGGCATTAACGTTTAAAAAGGAGAGCAGTTTTTAAACTAGATAATATTGGAGAGCCGACAGTCGCCCAGGAGCACATGGTTTGGAACAATGTATACTTGAAGGATACTACCAAAAAAATGAAGTTAGGACACATCAGCAGAGAGGTTCCAATAAAGACAAAGGTAGCCTAAATGCCCTTGAGTAAGGAGCAGACAGAGCTTAAAGATTCCAAATTAACCCTGCCTACCGATAACCAGATTAATATGAATAAAATGCACTCTCTAAAATGCTTGTATGCAAATGCTAGAAGTCTAAAAAATAAGATGGGAGAGTTAGAATATGTAGCACTAAATGAGAAGTCGGACATGGTGGAAGGAGGACAACCAGTGGGACACTGATATCCGGGTACAAACTATATCGTAATGATAGAGCTGATCATATTGGTGGAGGGGTTGCGCTCTGTTTGAGAGGGCATTGAGTCAGAAAGGATTAAAGTTTTGCAGGAAACAAAATTTGCTTTCAAAGGATAGCAGCGGAGCAAGGAAGCGCTCTGCGTCTCCTCGAGGCGAGGGCTCTCCGAGCAGAGGCAAGAGGTCCCGCAGAGCAGGAGAGTTGGGTGAGACATCCGGAGCTGCCATGGACCTCCTTTCAGATGAGGAGGAACACAGTACGACACTTGATGAGGAGCTGGAGGAAGGTGAGATTTCGGAGCGAGAAGATCAATCCAGGGTGGTTAGAGTCTTCCAGAGAGATGAACTTCCAGCTCTCATTGTAGAGAGGTTAAGGCGCTCAATATACCAGTCCTGGGGTCCGCGAAGGATGAAACGCTTGAAGACCCTTTGTTGCAGGTGTTCCGAAAGACTCAAAAGAGCGTTCCCGGTTCACAGAGTTTTTCAGGAGATGATTCAGGAAGAGTGGAATGTCCCAGAGGCACCGCTGAAAGGTTCCAGGGTCATGGGACGGTTGTATCTGTTGGTAGATCAGGATAAGGAAGTTTTTAGGTCGCCTAAGGTGGACGCGGCTGTCTCTGCGGTCACCAAGAAAATGATGATTCCGGTAGAAGGTAGTGCGGCTCTGAAGGACGGACAGGATAGGAAATTGGATGTCTTATTGCGACAGGTGTTCGATGTGAATGCAATTTCGCTACAGGCGGCTATTTGCGGAGCGGGGGTAGCTAGAGCCTGCCTCCGGTGGTCTCAACAAGTGCAAGAAGGACAGCCAGGTACACTGCAGGGAGATGCTGCTCGTTTGGAGTCAGGGGCGGCCTACCTGGTGGATATCCATTATGATCTCATGCGTGGTCTCTCAAAGTATAGCATCGGCAGTAGCAGCGTGCTGCTATTTGTGGCTCCGCAATTGGGCGGCGGACAGCTCTTTGAAATCTAGGCTCAGTAAACTGCCCTTTAAGGGGCGTTTGTTGTTCGGTGAGGATTTAGAAAAGCTGGTTAAGAACCTCGGTGAATCCAAAGGGGGGAGATTACCGGAAGATAAACCTAAGGGGGCCCGTGGTGCTCCGGGAGGTAGAGGTCAGGTGCGAGAGTTTCGCTGGTTTCGTTCGCAAAGGTTCTCATCGACCCTGCGCGGGCGCTTTCCCAATAGGAGCCAGGGATTTTGAGGGTTTCGGGGAGCAGGCAGGGGCTTCGGTCCCTCTCCCTACTCCTCAAATAATTTCAAGAAGTCGCAATGAGATGCGGAGGACCCAGGCTCCTCTACTTCCAGTGGGGGGGGGGGCATTTGCAGGAGTTTTATCCTGCCTGGGTCCAAATCACTACGGATCAATGGGTACTGGAGGTCATTCGGGAGGGCTATGCCTTGGAGTTCTTGCGCCCAGTGTGAGACTCCTTTGTTCAGTCCCCCGGCAGATCAGTTGCAAAGTGCGAGGCCCTGCAGCAGACGGTACAAAGGTTGCTGGATCTCAAGGCCGTGGTCCCTGTGCCCTCAGACCAGGCAGGATGCGGTCGATACTCCATCTACTTCGTCGTTCCAAAAAAGGATGGCGGGGTTCGCCTGATTCTGGATCTCAAAGGGGTCAACCGGTGTTTGCGGGTGTCACACTTTCACATGGAGACCCTGCGCTCCGTCATAGTGGCTGTCCGGCAAGGAGAGTGTCTTACGTCGCTGGACCTCTTGGAGGCATATCTTCATATTTTTATCAGACCGGAACATTGCAAGTTTCTCAGGTTCGCAGTAGCGTTTGGTCATTTTCAGTTCCAAGCTCTGCCCTTCGGTCTGGCCACGGCTCCGTGAATTTTCACCAAGGTAATGGTGGTAGTGTCGGCAGCTCTATGCAAGGAGGGCATTCTTGTGCATCCTTATCTGGACGATTGGCTCATCTGAGCAAAATCTCGGGCCGAGAGCCAGAGGGCGACGGCCAGAGTGGTGACGTTGTTAGAGAGTTTGGGATGGATAGTCAATGTGCAGAAAAGTCAGCTTCATCCTGCCCAGAGTCTGGAGTATCTTGGAGCTCGTTTCGACACCAAAGTTGGGAAAGTCTTTCTCACAGCTCAGTGAGCTCAGGCCCTGCGCAAGCTGGTGGGGCCAGTTCCTGCAGTTCAAGGCTCCCTCGGCATGGCATTACCTGCACTTGCTGGGTACCATGGCAGCATCGATAGAGACGGTGCCATGGGCCCGCGCTCATGAGGCCGTCACAGAGAACATTGCTTCGCATGTGGTCGCATCAGCTAGACCCTCTGTCCTGGAGACTAGTTTGCCCGGCGGACGTCCGGCAAGCACTGCACTGGTGGTTGATTCCCGAGTCCCTGGAGCGGGGGAAATTCTTGGAGATGCCGGCTGGGTGGCAGTGATGTCGGATGCCAGTTTGACAGGCTGGGGAGCTCATTGCCAGAGCAGATTTGCGCAAGGGCTTTGGGATTCTCAGGAGAGAGCGTGGGGCAATCAACAGGTTGAAGTTAAGAGCGGTGTCGCTTGCCTTGCGGGAGTTTCATTCCCTGCTCGCAGGAAAGGCGGTCAGGGTATTGTCCGACAACGTGACAGCAGTGGCCTATGTCAACAAGCAAGGGGGCACCAGCAGCGTGTCGCTGGAGGCCAAAGCCGAGGTCCTGTGTGCCTGGGTGGAAAAGAATCTCTCAGACTTGTCGGCAGCTCATGTCGCAGGGGTGGACAATGTGGAAGCCGATTTTCTCAGCCGGGTGCGAGTGGACCCGGAGGAGTGGGTACTGCATCCAGAGGTCTTCGAGATGATTGTGCACAGATGGGGGTCTCCGGTTATGGACCTCATGGCGACTTTCGAGTCCACAAAGGCCAGTCGCTTTTTCAGCAGGCGCCGAGAAAGGATGTCGGAGGGTCTGGACGCTCTTGTACAGGTCTGGCCGAGTCGGCAGCTACTGTATGTCTTCCCGCCCTGGGTTTTAATAGGTCAGGTGCTGCAAAAGGTCAAAAAGATCCAAGGTCATGTAATTCTGATAGCGCCGGATTGGCCACGTCGTCCCTTGTACGGGGACCTGGTGCGGCTAGTGGTGGCCAAGCCCTGGGGTCTACCGTGCAGAGTGGATCTTCTGTCCCAGGGTCCTCTGCTCATGCCGCACATGGATCGGTTCTCGCTTACGGCTTGGCTCTTGAGAGGGCTCGGTTGAGATCCCGGAAGCGATCTACATCTCTAGCGTATATTCAAGTCTGGCGAATCTTCGAGGCGTGGTGTGCGGATCGGAATTACGAGGCTCTGAGGGCTACTGTTCGCAGATCGTGGATTTTTTGCAGGATGGTTTTGACAAGGGTCTGGCGGCGGCATCGTTGCGGATGCACGTTGCGGCCTTGGCCTGTTACAGGGGCCGGATAGCGGGCCAGTCGATTGCGGCTCAGCGAGATGTGAAACGGTTCTTGCGGGCGGTTTCTCTGGTTCAGCCCCCTTCAAAGCCTGTCTTTCCTAAATGGCATCTTCCTTTTGTGTTGGACGCGTTAGAGCGGGAGCCGTTCGAGCCGTTAACATCTGCGTCTCTCAAGGATCTTACTCTAAAGACGGTGTTCCTGGTGGCGGTTTGTTCGGCGCGCCGGGTTTCAGAACTCCAGGTGCTTTCCTGTAGAGAGCCCTATCTTTCCTTTTTCGCGGCTAAGATTGTTTTGAGGCCGGTGCCGGCGTTTCTCCCGAAAGTGGTCTCAGCTTTTTACTTGAACCAAGAGATTGTTTTGCCATTTTTTTCCGAGGATTCTCCGTGTCCTTCCTCGAGAAAGCTGCATCGGCTGGATGTCTGACGGACTTTGAAGAAGTATCTTCACAGAATGGTGGATTTTCGGAAGTCTGACCGGTTGTTTGTGCTGTTCGCAGGACCGAGAAGGGGAGAAGCAACTTCTAAGTCTTCCCTTGCTCGGTGGATCAAGGAAGCGATTGCGACGGCTTATGTACTGAAGGGAAAAGTCGTGCCAGAGGGGCTGAGGGCTCATTCACTAGGGCTCAGGCTGCTTCTTGGACAGAGTTCCGATTAGTGTCACCGGTGGAGATTTGTAAGGCGGCGACGTGGTCGTCCTTGAACTCCTTTGTTCGACACTATCGCCTGGATGTGCACATGAGGGAAGAAGCCTCGTTTGGTAGGGCAGTCCTTCAGGCTGGTTTGCCGGGGCCCTCCTGTGATTGAATTTCTTTACTGCTCTGGTACTGACCCAGAGGTTCCGGGACTAGACTGGGGACACGACCAGGAAAGTGAAATTAGACTTACCTGCTAATTGTTGTTCCTGGAGTGGAACCAGTCTAGTCCCGTGTCCCTCCCAGCGTCCACAAGCAAACAGAAGCCTGAAGTATACCGGGGACTTACAGGTAAGTCCTGTTTTCTTTCCGTTTGCCTGCTGTCAGTTAAGATAAAAAAAAAAAAAACGAAAAAGAGAGAGGAAAGAGGGAAGGTTGATTCCTAGCAAGCGCAGTTTACCTGGGGGAGCGGGCCTGTCTCTCACTACTTTTCGCTAGGGCTTGGTCTGTCTCAAGGTTGTTCAGTCACAATGTTGAGGGAAGGGCTTTTCTCCTTCTTTGTACGCGTTATTTCTAGTTAATTAATGTGTGGGAATACATACTTATTTGTTTCTCTGGTGAGTCTGCTTTGTCAATAGGGTACTGATGGCAGGCGGCGGGCACCGGAGAGTTATACTGGTGATGTCACAAAAGTGGGAGTTTCTCTGTCTCCAAGCTGCTGGATAAGATGGGCAACCCAGAGGTTCTGGGACTAGACTGGTTCCACTCCAGGAACAACAATTAGTAGGTAAGTCTAATTTCACCTTCATGAACCGACCAGAGAGGAAGCCATTTTGGACCTAGTCCTTAATGGAGCACCAGATCTGGTGCAAGAGATAAGGGTGTTGGGGCCACATGGCAATAGTGATCATAGCATGATAGCGTTTAATTTAATTAATGGAGGTGGGATAGTAAGGAAATCCACAGTATTACCTTTTAACTTTCGAAAAGGAGACTATGATAAAATGAGGAAAATAATTAAGAAAAAGCTAAAAGGAGCAGTTGAAAAGGTTAAAAACTTACATAAAGCTTGTGTTGTTTAAAAAATTATATCTTGGAAGCCCAGACCAGCTTTATTCCACGCTTTAAGAAAAGTGGAAGGAAGTCCAAAAAACTGCCAGCATGGTTTAAAGGTGAGGACAGAGAGGCGGCTGTTGTAAAAAAAAAAAAAAAAAAAATCTTTCAGGAAATGGAAAAAAGAGCCAAATGATGAAAACTGGAAACGGCACAAGCATTGGCAAGTTAAATGCAAGGCATTGATAAGGCAGGCAAAGAGAGAATTTGAGAAGAATCTTGCTGTGGAAGCAAAAACACGTAATAAAGACTTTTTCAAGTACATTCATAGCAAAAAAACATGTGAGAGAGTCAGTTGGACCATTAGATGATAGAGGGGTAAAAGGGGCACTAAGAGGGGGCAAGGCATAACTCCAGTACTAATGAGCCTACACTGGCTGCCTCTTCACGCTAGAATCCTATACAAAGCCCTCGTCCTTACATTCAAGGCGTCAAAAAATCAGCCCCCCACTCCGCTCACCAAGCTCATCCAACCTATGCCACCCAACAGAAACAGACGCTCATCATGTTTGAACAAACGTCAGCTGCCAAAAACACTCACGAAATGTTCAAAGACAACATCCAGTAGAGCCTTCTCACTATTTGTACCAGGAGCTTGGAATGCTCTCCCCCCAGAAATTCGTTCCACTACAAATATCATTGCGTTCAGAAAGGCTATCAAACATCATCTGTTCCTAAAATACTACCCCAATCCCATTCCCCCCAGTCAATCTCAACATACTAGACATCATCACCAAAACCCACATGTAACACAACCCCTTCTAGAAAATGGTTAGCTCGACACTCCTCCTTTTACATACCCGTTTTACACATTACAATGCCTAACCTTGTCCCTTGTATGATCTTTAAAATTTTACTTACATAGCACTGTACATATTTCATCCCCCTGTTCATCCAGGTTTGTATCCCCTGTTGATTGTAAACTCAGTGTAACCTGTTACATTGTTGTATATTTTGTTTAAATGTAAACCACACTGATTATAATAGCGCGGTATATAAGAAATGCAAATAAATAAATAAGGCCAGAGCATTGAGACTGAATGAATTCTTTGCTTCTGTCTTTACTGAGGAAGATGTAGGGATGTTACCCATGACTGAAGTGGTATTTAAAGGTGATACTGCGGAAGAATTGAAAGAAATATTGATACACCGGGAAGATCTTTACAACTATTTGATAAACTGAAGAGTAGCAAATCACCTGGACCGGATGGTATACATCCAAGGGTGTTGAAAGAACTGAAATACAAGATTGCAGACCTGCTATTGGTGATCTCTGAGCTGTCATTGGAATCGTCTGTGGTGTCTGAGGATTGGAGGACGGCCAATGTGATGCCAATTTTTACAAAGGGTTCCAGGGGTGATCCGGGAAACTACAGACCGGTGAGCCTGACGTCAGTACTGGTAAAAATGGTAGAAACCATCATAAAGAACAAAATTACTCAGCATGTAGATAGTCAAGGCCTAATGGGAGACAGCCAACATGGCCTTAGACAAGGAAGATCTTGTCTTGCTAATCTGTTATGTTTTTTTGAAGGTGTGAATAAACAGGTGGACAAAGGTGAGTCAGTTGATATAGTGTATCTGGACTTTCAGAAAGCCTTTAAATAGGTCCCTCGTCAGAGACCTTTGGCAAAACTAGAGAGTCATGGGATAGGAGGCAGTGTACTATTGTGGATCAGTAACTGGATAAAAGATAGAAAGCAAAGGGTAGGACTAAATGGCCAATTTTCCAATGGAGAAAGGTGAATAGTGGTGTACCCCAGGGATCTGTGCTGGGTCTGCTGCTTTTTGACATATTCATAAATGACCTGGAAAATGGAATAATGAGTGAGGTTATCAAATTTGCAGATGACACAAAACTATTTAAAGTTGTTAAAACCCCATGAGGATTGTGGAAAATTGCAAGAGGATCTTGATAAATTGGAAGACTGGGCATCAAAATGGCAGATGACATTTAATATGGACAATTGCAAAGTTATGCACCTAGGGAAGAACAACCCAAACTATGGTTACACGATGCAAGGTTCCACATTAGGAACCACCACCCAGGAAAAAGATTTGGGCGTCATTGTGGACAACATGTTAAAACCCTTTCCCCAGTGTGCAGCGGCAACCAAGAGAGCAAGTAGAATGCTAGGTGGTATAAGGAAAGGAATGGAAAATAAAACAAAGGATATTATAATGCCTCTGTATCGTTCCATGGTGTGACCGCACCTTGAATATTATGTGCAATTCTGGTCGCCGTACCTTAAAAAGGATATAGTGTTATAAGAAAAGGTACAGAGAAGAGCCACCAAAATGGTAAAGGGGTGGAAGGATACCCCTATGAAGAAAGGCTAAAAAGGTTATGGCTCTTTAACCTGGAAAAGAGACGGCTGAGGGAAGATATGATAGAAGTCTATAAATTAATGAAAGAAGTGGAACGGGTAAACGTAGATCGATTGTTTACGTTATCAGAATATAGAAAGACTAGGGGAAATGCAATGAAGCTACAGGGTAAACTATTTAAGACTAATAAAAGAAAATATTTTTTCACTCAACGTGTAATGAGGGCGCTGATCTCTGCTTTCATTTTGGGCCAGAACTCTTGCAACCAGCTTTTAAGGTTGTCCCCTCCCCCTTGCAAGTTCTTCTCTGCGGCTGCCAAGGCTTCTGATCCATCTGAGGCCCCTGAGCAGTCCTCGCTCCTTCCTCGGGACTGCTGTCTCTGCAAATATTTGTTCTGGAACTCCTCTAACATTTTTCAAACCGACATGCTTGCACCTCCATCTCTGTTTGCAGTACTGTGGGAGTTGCTATTCACAGCGGCGGGGAGATATCAGATGGAACTTCACCAAGCTGTGTCCATTCTGCTTGACAATGCCACCAGAAGTCGGGAAAGTGTATCTGATGTTATAATGGGAGATCATCTCGCATCCAGTGATCATCAGATGGTGTGGTTTAGTATTAGGACTAGGGCTGATAAAAATTCATTCAAAAGCAAGGATCTTAGACTTTAGGAAAACTAACTTTGCCAAGATGGGCCAATACCTCAAGGAGTCTTTAGCGGAATGTGAACAGCTGGGGGGTGTATAAAAACAGTGGGCAAAGCTAAAAAGGGATATTTTAAGGTCAACCAAACTTTGTTAGAAAAGTAAATACATGTAAAAGAAAAAGGAGGCCACTATGATTCTCAAAACAAGTAGCTGAAAATGTGAAGAAAAAGGAGGCAGCCTTCAGGAAATACAAGAGATCACAGAGAGAGGAAGACAGGCATTTATATTTGGAAAAACATAGAGAAGCTAGCAAAGTAGTCAGGAAAGAAAAGATACAAAAAGAAGAAATAGCCAATGCAATAAAATGAGGGGTAAGACATTTTTCAGATATGTTAGAGAAGGAAGAGTAAAAATGGCATTGTCGTACTCAAGGGGGAAGGGGAGGAATATGTAGAAGTTGATGAGGATAAAACAGAATTGCTTAATACATATTTCTGTTCTGTGCTCACAGAGGAAGGGCCAGGAGCAGGACCTCAGAAAACACCCACAAATAGGAACAGAAGTGACGGGGAGCTCAAATGATTTTCAGAAGACTGAGGAACTAGCTAAACTAAAAGGTAGATAAAGCGATGGGATGGGATACATCCGAGAAGACTGAAGGAACTTTGGGATGTTCTAGATGCTCCACTGACTGACCTTTTCAATTCTTCTTTGGAGATGGGAGTGGTCCTGGAGCAAGGGTCTCAAACTCCAGTCCTGGAGGGCCGCAAACCAGTCAGGTTTTCCGGGTATCCCTAATGAATATGCATGATATATATTTGCATGCACTGCCCCCATTGTATGCAAATATATCTCATGCATATTTTTCATTAGGGATACCCTGAAAACCTGACTGGTTTGTGGTCCTCCAGGACTGGAGTTTGAGACCCCTGTCCTAGAGGATTGGAGAAAGTCACATGTGGTCCCTTTACACAAAAGCAGAAGTAAGGATGAGATTGAAAACTACAGACCTGTTAGACTAACCTCTGTGGTAAGTAAATTGTGGAAGCTCTGCTAAAAGAGAGAATAGTGAGGTTTCTGGAGTCCAGTGGATTGCAGGATCCGAGGCAGCATGGATTCACCAGAGGTAGATCTTGTCAGACAAATCTGATTGATTTCTTTGACTGGGTGACCAGGGAGTTGGACTGAGGGAGAGCCCTAGCTGTGGTGTACTTAGATTTCAGCACAGGCAACTTATAAACAAACTGAGCAGTCTAGGGATGGACAAAATATTACTGATTGGGTTAGAAATTGGTTAAGTAGGAGGAGGCAAAGGGTACAGGTAAAGGAGCTCACTCTGGGGAGAAGGTTGACTAGTGGTGTGCTGCAGGGATCTGTCCTTGGTCCAATTCTTTTTAACATCTTAGTGATATTGTGGAAGGGCTGCCTGGTAAGATTTGCCTGTTTGCGGATGGTACCAAAATCTGCAATAGACACTCAGAAGGAGTAGTAGATAACATGAGGAGGGATCTAACTAAGCTTGAAGAATGGTCTAGAATTTGGCAGCTGAGATTTAATGCTAAAAAATGCAGGGTCATGCATTCGGGCTGCAAAAATCAAAAGGAGAGGTACAGTGTAGGGGGTGAGGTACTTCTGTCCATGAAAGAAGAGCGGGACCTGGATGTGATTGTGTCAGGCTATCTTAAAGTAGCTAAACAGATAAATATATATATAAATATATAATTCAGACATCCTGAAGCGGTCGTTAAACAAGCCTCGCGACTTGTTCAATATAGTGAAATCTCTTATAAGAGAACCTCCTGCAGACCAATCACATATGCCACAGCCCCAGGCATACTCCAAATACCTACAATCAAAGATGATCCAGACTGGTGCATCTTCATGCCCCGCAGACAACACCCTACAGCGTAATTTGCCCCAACCATCGCCACTATCCAAATTTGACAAAATATCACGCAGAGAGATTGAAGACACTATCGCTACAATCAACCCCACCACCGCGCCCAATGACCCATGCCCAGCTCTATGGATAAAGGAGTTACGATGTGACTAAAGCCAATATCTGAGCGAATTAGTAAACCAATCCCTCACAACTGGATCATTCCCACAGAGTCTGAAACAAACTTCAATCAGACCACTGCTGAAGAATAACAGGCTGGACCCAACGAAAGTCGAATCATACAGACCAATTTCAAGTATTCCCATGCTCGCCAAAGTAATCGAAAAGTTAGTACAGAGCCAAATTCAACAGCATATTGACACTGAAGCCCCACTGGATCCATCCCAACATGGGTTCAGAGAAGCACACGGGGTGGAAACCCTCCTCACCACCCTATTTGACAACTTAGTATCTGGAACCGACAAAATTCGCCAAGGATTTGCCCTCATCTTCCTCGACATCGCAGCGGCCTTTGATTCGGTGAGCCACGAGATCCTCCTACAACGCCTCAGTGAGAAAGGAATACAAGGAACTGCTCTAGACTGGTGCAAGTCATACTTGACTAATAGATGGCAACATGTAAGGTCTGGCTCCACGACCTCAGAATCATTTTTGCAAAACCAGGGTGTGCCACAGGGTTCGTCACTATCTGCATTGATGTTTAACATCTACATGCAGCCTATATGCACCCTAGTACGCTCGTTCAAGGTTAACTGTCTGGCCTACGCAGATGATATCCTGCTATACATCCCATTCAGGACCGACCAACCAGACTTCTCCCCTCTAACAAGATGTTTCGAGGCAGTAGCGGAATGGCTCAACACGCAAAATTTGCGAATTAACTACAGCAAAACGGATGTTCTTTTCATCTCAAGGAACCAGGATTTCACCCCTCCACCCTCTTTAAAAATCGGCAACACAGAACTGAAAACTAAGCCCACAATCCGCTACCTTGGTGTTACACTGGACCAACAGCTGGACTTGAAAACCCACATAAACACCGTAAAAACAGTATACCTGAAAATAAGGACCTTAAAACACCTACGACCACTACTCGACTTCAACGACTACCGATCAATCTATCAAGCATTAATACTACCACATTTCGACTATGCCAACGTAATTCTACAAGGTCTCCCTCAATCAACACTAGCACCGCTCCAGCTTGCAATGAACACTGCTGCGAGAGTACTAACAGGAGCCTCACGGAGAGAGCATATAACGCCAATCTTGATGAACCTCCACTGGTTACCTGTGCAAGCAAGAACCCTCTACAAAGTACTAACCCTGACCTTCAAAGCCTTAAACACCCCGACCCCCACAGCTATCAGCAAGATGTTACACAATGTACCACACAACAGAAACAGAAGACCCACGATGCAAAACACCCTAGAGGTCCCCAAAGCAATGACGAAATGTACAAAAGCAACAACGAATAGGGCCTTTACAATTTACGCACCTAGAGCATGGAATGCCCTCCCCACTTATATTAGAATCGTCACCAACCTAACCCACTTCAGGAAGGCATTAAAGCATCACCTGTTCACTACATACTACCTCGAACCCAGTCTTAGTAAACATGCATGGTGCCCCTCAGACAATCACCCACTGCACCTAACTAATCAGACCCAGCATGAAAAAGGATAATTGGCTCGGTCTCCCAACAGTACTCCCTGAAACAGAATTTAGACACCCAATGTAAATAAGATGTAGATAGACCCTGCCTGAAAGTAGGTACCAGTGTAATACAATGTAGATAGTTTCCCCAGTTATTTCCAAGTTGATCTCCCCGTTCATTGTAAATACAACTCAGATTGCCTGCGTTGTATAGTTGATGTTGAATGTAAACCGCACTGATCTAAAATAGCGCGGTATAGAAGAAATGTTAAATAAATAAATAAAAAAGACAGCGAAAGCCAAAAGGATGCTTGGGTGCATAGGGAGAGGAATGGACAGCAGGAAAAAGGAGGTGATAGTGCCTCTGTATAAGTGTCTGGTGCGACCACATTTGGAGTTTTGTGTGCACTTCTGGACAGAGGTGGCCCAACGGGGCTGCGGGGCCATGTGCAGAGACTTGGTGCGGGGCCTTATTTGCATAAGAGGCCTCATATGCATAAATATTTGCATAATGTTTTATTTCTACAGTGTTGTACATTCCAAGTTTGGCTTTTGGGGTTCCCAGTTTAATTATTGTCTTCCTGTTTCTAAATTGTGATTCCTTGTTTGGTAGTGGTCTATGTTCTTTATTCGCAAGACCTGATATACCGCCCTTGCCGAAGCGTCAGGGCGGTGTACAACAAAACAAAATGGTGGCTGCGGAAAAGCATCAGAAAAGGAAAAAGAACACCAATAGCAGACAGGAAAGGAAAGAAAAAAAAGGAGGTGTTGTAGAATGGGATAGAGGGGGGACAGGTAAGGGGGCCTGGGTAACGAGCCGGGGGGAAATAATTGCTAACTGAATGGAAGGAGCATTCCCAGATTAATGGCGATGGAGTGCTCTACGGGGGAGGGTCGGACAGGGGAAGGCCAGAGCCATCAGCGGGCGGGGGAAGATCAAATGCCTGACAGAAGAGGTGTGTCTTGAGAAGTGTTTTAAAGCGTGGAAAGGATGATTCAATACGGAGGGAGTGCGGAAGTGAGTTCCATAGGGCAGGGCTGAGAAAGAAAAACGCGGAGTGTCGGGTGAGCTCAAGATGGGCCTGGGAGGGAGAAGGAAGAAAGAGACGGTTACCATGTGCAGAGCGGAGAAGACGTGGGACAGGTTGGAGGTAGATAGTATTGGCCAGGTATTGTGGGGTACTAATGTGTAAGACTTTATGGGTGATAGAAGTTTATAGACAAAGCAAACTTTGATTGGAAGCCAATGTAGAGAGAAAAGATAATGGTAATGGGGGAAGATGTGATCAAGCGGGCGGCGGCATTCTGGACTAGCTGGAGACGACGTAGTTGGTGGCAGGGGAGACAAGCAAAGATAGAGTTACAATAATCCAAATGGGTGATCACAAGAGACATGACAAGGGTAGCGACAGCAGAAGGAGAAAGAAAAGGCCGGATGGATCTAATTCTACGGAGATGGAAGAAGCAGGAACGCACCACAGAGGAAATATGTTGATGGAAAGAGAGAGAGGAATCTAGGGTGACTCCCAAATAGCGGAGGGTAGAGACAAGAGGAATGGGGTGAGCAGACATGGTGGGGGATAGATCAGGAGGGGAGTTACGAAAGGAGAACCAGATAGCGGAGGACTTAGACGTGCATGTGTAACCAAGCTGAGGTATTCTGTTTATGTAATTCCTATTTGACATTGCCACTTGTTCTCTTTCCCCAGTAGGTCATGTATTGTTATTCTCTGAAATGTATTGGTTTAATATTTGCAGTGTTGCCTTTTAATAGGTAGGGTATGGTGCTTTGTGAGTCCTGGTAGTGCTGTTATGATATGATGGGTTTGCTATGGGTTCTAAATGGCAGTGTTCATAGTACTTCCTAATGTGCCTGGTGGTTGGCACTGGATTATAGTAATGTAGAAATCTTTTAGTCTTTCTTTATCCATACACTCATTAAGAGGCATGTTTACTAAAAGTTAGTTACCATACACTAACTTTTAGTAGACATGCCTCTTAATGGTAAGCATAGATCGATTGTTTATGCCATCAAAATATAGAAAGACTAGGGAACATGCAATGAAGCTACAGGGTAACCCATTTAAGAGTAATAAGAGAAAATATTTTTCACTCAACGCATAATCAAACTCTGGAATTTGTTACCAGAGCATGTAGTAAAAGCTGTTAGTGTAGCTGGGCTTTAAAAAGGTTTGGACAAGTTCATGGAGAAAAGGTCCATAAACCATTATTAAAGGGGACCCGAGAAATCCTCTGCTTGCCCCAATACATAAGAACATAAGATATGCCATACTGGGTCAGACCAAGGCCCATCAAGCCCAGTATTCTGTTTCCAACAGTGGCCAATCTAGGTCATACGTACCTAGCAGTTTCCCCAAGGGACACAGGTTCCACAATGCTTGTATTGGTTCAAGCATTGATATCCTGGGTCCCTTCTTAATAATGGTTTATGGACCTTTCCTCCAGGAACTTGTCCAAACCTTTTTTAAACCCAGCTACACTAACAGCCTTTACTACATCCTCCGGTAACAAATTCCAGAGTTTGATAACAAGTTGAGTGAAAAAATATTTTCTTTTATTAGTCTTAAATAGTTTACCCTGTAGCTTCATTGCATGTCCTAGTCTTTCTGTATTCTGATAAGGTAAACAATCGATCTACGTTTACCCGTTCCACTCCGTTCATTACTTTATAGACTTCTATCATATCTCCCCTCAGACGTCTCTTTTCCAGGTTAAAGAGCCCTAACCTTTTTAGCCTTTCTTCATAGGAGTATCCTTCCATCCCCTTTACCATTTTGGTGGCTCTTCTCTGAACCTTTTCTAAAATCGCTATATCCTTTTTAAGATACGGCGACCAGAATTGCACACAATATTCAAGGTGCGGTCTCACCATGGAACGATATAGAGGCATTATAATATCTTTTGTTTTATTTTCCATTCCTTTCCTTATCATACCTAGCATTCTATTTGCTCTCTTGGCCACCGCTGCACACTGGGCCGAGGGTTTTAACATGGTATCCACAATGACGCCTAAATCTTTTTCCTGGGTGGTGGTTCCTAATGTGGAACCTTGCATCGTGTAACCATAGTTTGGGTTGTTCTTCCCTAGGTGCATAACCTTGCACTTGTCCACATTAAAATTCATCTGCCATTTTGATGCCCAGTCTTCCAATTTATCAAGATCCTCTTGCAATTTTCCACAATCCTCTTGGGTTTTAACAACTTTAAATAGTTTTGTGTCATCTGCAAATTTGACAACCTCACTCGTTATTCCACTTTCCAGCTCATTTATGAATATGTCAAGCAGCGGACCCAGCACAGATCCCTGGGGTACACCACTATTCACCTTTCTCCATTGGGAAAATTGGCCATTTAGCCCTACCCTCTGCTTTCTATCTTTTAACCAGTTCCTGATCCACAATAGTACACTGCCTCCTATCCCATGACTATTTAGTTTTGCCAAAAGTCTCTGATGAGGGACCTTGTCAAAGGCTTTCTGAAAGTCCAGATACACAATATCAACCGACTCACCTTTGTCCACCTGATTATTCACTCCTTCAAAAAAACATAACAGATTAGTAAGACAAGATCTTCCTTGTCTAAAGCCATGTTGGCTGTCTCCCATTAGGTCATGACTATCTACATGCTGAGTAATTTTATTCTTTATGATGGTTTCTACCATTTTTCCCGGTACTGATGTCAGGCTCACCGGTCTGTAGTTTCCCGGATCACCCCTGGAACCCTTTTTAAAAATTGGTGTTACATTGGCGATCCTCCAATCTTCAGGTATTAGAGGTGATTTTAATGATAGTTCACAGATTACTAATAGCAGGTCTGCAATCTCATATTTCAGTTCTTTCAACACCCTTGGATGTATACCATCCGGCCCAGGTGATTTGCTACTCTTCAGTTTATCTAATAGTTGTAATACATCTTCCCGATGTATCGATATTTCCTTCAATTCTTCCGCACCTTTAAATACAACTTCAGTCATGGGTAACATCCCTACATCTTCCTCAGTAAAGACTGAAGCAAAGAATTCATTCAATCTCTCCGCTATCGCCTTGTCGCCTCTTATTGCTCCTTTAACCCCTTTATCATCTAATGGACCAACTGACTCTCTCACAGGTTTTTTGCTACGAATGTACTTGAAAAGGTCTTTACTTCGTGTTTTTGCTTCCACAGCAAGCTTCTTCTCAAATTCTCCCTTTGCCTGCCTTATCTCAAAGCCTTGCATTTGACTTGCCAATGCTTGTGCTGTTTCCAGGTTTTGTCGTTTGGCTGTTTTTTTTCATTTCCTGAAAGATGCTTTTTTGGCAACAGCCTCTCTGACCTCACCTTTAAACCATGCTGGCAGTTTTTTGGACTTCCTTCCACTTTTCTTAAAGCATGGAATACAGCTGGTCTGGGCTTCCAAGATAGTATTTTTCAACAACAGCCAAGCCTGATGTACGTCTTTAATCTTTGCAACTGCTCCTTTTAGTTTTTTCTTAACTGTTTTCCTCATTTTATCATAGTCTCCCTTTCGAAAGTTAAAAGGTAGTACTGTGGATTTCCTTACTTTCCCTCCTCCACTAATTAAATCAAAGGTGATCATGCTATGATCACTATTGCCAAGTGGCCCCAACAACCTTATCTCTTGCACTAGATCTGGTGTTCCACTAAGGACTAGGTCTAATATGGCTTCCCCTCTGGTCGGTTCATGAACCAGCTGCTCCAAGAAGCAGTCATTTATTTCATCTAGGAACTTTATCTCCCTAGCATGTCCTGACGTGACTCTGACCCAGTCGATACCGGGGTAGTTGAATTCACCCATTATTATTACTGCACTGTAACTTTTGTTAGCTTCCTTGATTTCTTTGAGCATTTCATCATCCATTTGGTCATTCTGGCAAGGCACTCAATAGTACACCCCCACTGCCATTGCCTTCCCCCTTTTACATGGAATTTCAATCCATATAGATTCTACAGCAGATTTTGTTTCCTGCAAAACTTTAATCCTTTCTGACTCAATGCCCTCTCTAACATAGAGAGCAACCCCTCCACCAATTTGATCAGCTCTATCATTACGATATAGTTTGTACCCAGATATCACAGTGTCCCACTGGTTGTCCTCCTTCCACCATGTCTCTGATATTCCAATCATATCTAACCTTTCATTTAGTGCTATATATTCTAACTCTCCCATCTTATTTTTTAGACTTCTAGCATTTGCATACAAGCATTTTAGAGAATGTATTTTACTCATATTAATTTGGCTATTGTTAGACATGGGTAATTTGGGATCTTTAAGCTCAGTCTGCTCCATACTTGAGGGCATTTGGGCTACTTTGCTCTTTTGTGGAACCTCTCTGCTTTTGGTAGTATCCTTCAAAGATACATTCTTCCGAACCATCCGCTCTTGGGCGACTGTCGGCTTTCCCCTAATATCTAGTTTAAAAGCTGCTCTATCTCCTTTTTAAAGGTTAATGCCAGCAGCCTGGTTCCATCCCGGTTAAGGTGAAGCCCATCCCTTCGGAAGAGCCCTTCCTTTCCCAAGAATGTTCCCCAGTTCCTAACAAATCCAAACCCCTCATCTCTGCACCATTGTCTCATCCACGCATTGAGACTCCGGAGCTCTGCCTGCCTTTTGGGTCCTGCGCGTGGAACAGGAAGCATTTCGGAGAACGCTACCCTGGAAGTTCTGGATTTCAACTTCCTACCTAAAAGCCTAAATTTAGCCTCCAGAACCTCCCTATCACATTTTCCTATGTCATTGGTACCGACATGTACCAAGACAGCAGACTCCTCCCCAGCACTATCTAAGACCTTATCTAGGTGGCGCAAGCATTGTGGAACCTGTGTCTTTTGGGGAATCTGCCAGGTACTTGTGACCTGGATTGGCCATGGTTGGAAAGAGGATACTGGGCTTGATGGACCTTGGTCTGACCCAGTATGGCATACTTATTTTTTTTTTTTAGCTCCCTAATCCCAACCTCCCCCCATCAGCTCTAGCAATCTGTCCACCACCTCCCCAAGTCACTCTGAGCCAGTTACCACCTCTTCTCTCCCTGCAAAACTTTAATCCTTTCTGACTCAATGCCCTCTCTAACATAGAGAGCAACCCCTCCACCAATTTGATCAGCTCTATCATTACGATATAGTTTGTACCCAGGTATCACAGTGTCCCACTGGTTGTCCTCCTTCCACCATGTCTCTGATATTCCAATCATATCTAACCTTTCATTTAGTGCTATATATTCTAACTCTCCCATCTTATTTTTTAGACTTCTAGCATTTGCATACAAGCATTTTAGAGAATGTATTTTACTCATATTAATTTGGCTATTGTTAGACATGGGTAATTTGGGATCTTTAAGCTCAGTCTGCCTCTTCCATGCTTAACACAACCACGGGTGCAAAACGACTACGCTCCCACAGTTGTGTTAAGCGTTAATATGGCTCCAGCTACCTCTTCTCTTCCTCTGCCTGACCTGCTCTGTGCTGCCGTGGCCATGTTAACATTTAACCCAGCTGTGAGACAGAAGCAGCCCAGCCGCAGCATTTTCAGTGAAGCAAAATAAGACGTCCTGCATTATGAAAGCGCCACAGCCGGGCTGCTTAAGTTTAGCTCAGCTGCAGGAGGAAAGGAAAATGCTCCTGCGGCTGAAGTGTTAATACGGCCACGGCAGCACAGAGCAGGGCAGGCAGAGGAAGAGGAGGTGGTCACGGCCGTATTAAAACGTAACAGCTGCGGCAGCACAGAGCAGGGCAGGCAGAGGAAGAGAAGCGGTGGTCACGGCTGTATTAACACGTAACAGCTGCGGCAGCACAGAGCAGGGCAGGCAGAGGAAGAGGAGGTGGTCATGGCCTTATTAAAACGTAACAGCTGTGGCAGCACAGAGCAGGGCAGGCAGAGGAAGAGAGGCGGTGGTCACAGCTGTATTAACACGTAACAGCTGCGGCAGCACAGAGCAGGGCAGGCAGAGGAAGAGAGAGCGGTAGTCATGGCCATATTAACATGTAACAGCTGCGGCAGCACAGACCAGGGCAGGCAGATGAACAGAGGAGGTGGTCACTGCCGTATTAACATGTAACAGCTGCGGCAGCACAGAGCAGGGCAGGCAGAGGAAGAGAGGCGGTGGTCACGGCCGTATTAACACGTAACAGCTGCGGCAGCACAGAGCAGGGCAGGCAGAGGAAGAGAGGCGGTGGTCATGGCTGTATTAACACGTAACAGCTGCGGCAGCACAGAGCAGGGCAGGCAGAGGAAGAGAGGAGGTGGCCACGGCTGTATTAACATGTAACAGGCGTGGCTGCATTTTCCTTTCCTCCCGCAGCTGTGCTAACTGAAGCAGCCCGGCCACAGCACTTTTAGTAAAGCAAGTGGTGCTTATTTTGCTTTACTAAAAATGCCACGGCCGGGCTGCTTCAGCACAGCACAGCTGCGGGAGAAAAGAAAAAGCTCCCGCAACTGTGTTAAGTTGGCTGCAGTAGTACAGAGCAGGGAGAGGACATGGGAGACATTATGTGAATTACGTCTGTCTCCTCAAGTGCCAGAGCACGGTTCCACCCCATTCTGGCACAAATTAAGCCCTGGTTTTGCATGCATTTGATGATTAATCTCTGTGGTAAGAAGACAAAGTCACACACTAGCAGTGGCTCTACACTTGCCATTGGCTAAATATAAATAATGTGATTTGTGGACATCTGTGCACTGAAAATTTGGCTGAGTCAGGAGATTATTGTAAAATTTTCTTCCCTAGTTTTTCTAGAGCCCATAGTGCATGTTTGTGATTGGAGGGGGGGGGGGCGGGGAGGGCAGTGGAGGAGTAACCTATTGGTTGGAGCACTGGCTTGGTAACCAAGAGACCAGTGTTAATTCCCACTAGCACTCCTTGTGGCCTTGGGCAAGTCACTTAACCCTCATTGCCTTGGAAGAAAGGCCTGGCAATCTACTTACGGTCACAGTGCCAAGAAAACCCAGGAGCTGCTGGGTCGTCAGAAATCAGCATTCACTCAAGGGCATACATTGCTTTGCAGGGGGGGGGGGTAACAACTACCAACACCTACAGTACTAAATCATGATGCTGGGTCTGCATTTTGCTATAGTACCACACTAAAATGGAGAAAAATGTCCCCAAGTAATGCTAAACTCACAATAGCTTTTGAATACGGTTTCCTAATCTCTCCTCTTTATGCAGGCTAAATATGACAGAATTGAACATCTGAGGACTACATAGCTGGGTATGCAAGGGCAAGCAGGCCAATCGCCCTTAAAATGTTTCTTGCATTTAGTCATTTAGTTTTGATAATTATATTTGTATCACAAAGGATGAAGTTTGGTTGGTAAGATGACATGTATAGAATGAAGAAGTACAATGGGGCACAAAAATGTGGAACACTCAATTAAAAGTTGTCCATTTTGTATTTTAATATTTGTGGAAGACCATTTTCATTGATATGCTCAGAAAAATGTGAATTCTGCAAGTTGTAAGCGTATGATAAAAGCATTGGGTGGCGGGGGGAGGGCTGTTGGCCTGCATTGGTGGTGTGAGCAGGTGAGCTGTGTATGTTTTTGGTGCTTAAGTTTGGGCGAGTTGCAGGGGAGAGATGGCTTGTATGCCTGCATATGCTGCACTCTTTCACACTTGAACTGTCCACTGTCTTGCCCTCTCCCAATTTCTTCCCTTGCTCCCTGCTCCCTTGTGCTCACTTACACTTGCTCTCCCTCCTGTGAAAATTCCTTGTTCCTGAGCAGTCCTCCAGTTTAGTCCTCCACATCCGGGTAGTGCACCTCCTCCTGCAGCCTGGAGACTGGACCAATCAGAATCTTCCTCTGCTAGGATGTATGCTGTCGGAGCTCCCATCAGCCCCCAGTGTGTCCAGTCTCCTTGCAGCTGGAGGACGTGTGCGCCTGGTTTAGGCTCACTTAGGGACGGTTGGAGGCAACACTAGAGAGCTTTTTTGGGATTTTTCTTTCTCCCTCCTATATTTCATTGATTTCTTTTTATTAGGTAGCTGTCTCTTTAAAAAAAAAAAAAAAAAAAAAAAAAAAAAAAGACCCTTAAGACAAGAGCGGCGATCGAGGAGCCGGGTCTGCACTGCCCTTCTGCCTTTACTGCAGGGGTGTTCTTTGCAGTTAGGGAGGTTAGATCTCTCCTCCTAGACTGCACGGAGGAGAGATCTGCCTTTGCCAGCACTCTGCTTGGGTCTGGGAAGTCTCTGTTCAGTCAGCTGGCTTCCTTCTTTGCGATCCGCAGTGCCTTGGCCTTTGATTGACAGCCCGGATTGGCAGCGCGCTCCCGCTCTGGATCCGAGCGGCGGGTCGTCTGCCGGCGATTCTCTGCCTGTGCGGTGAGTGTTGATTTCTTAAGGGGCTGCTTCTGCTTCGCTCAAACGCCTTCATTTCTTTAGTTTTGTTTTGTTTGATTTTTCGCGCCATTTTTCGCCGGTGAAAATGTGCCGGCGGCCATTTTCTGACTCCGTTTTTTCCCGCCCGACGTGAGGAGCTGTGCACGGGTTCCCCCTGCGCTTTGCACGTTTTTAGACTGGCGTTTTTGATTGCGGGCTTCTGACAATCCCCAATTACTTCTGTGTGCAAAACAACAACAAAAAAAAACAAACAAAAAAACCCTTTATTTCTTTATTTAGTTATTTGCTTGGTTTCTTTTTGGGGGTTAGGTTGGGCCCTGTTCCCTGGAGTGGCTCCTCGGCCTGCATGGCTACAAGACCGCAGTGCGTGATCTGCGGCTCGCGCAGGGGGGCTGTGGCGAAGTCTGGAATTTGTAGGGGCTGCGCCTCAGTTTCCTCGGATTTAGAGCACCAAATGGAGCATAAAGAGCTGTCAGACCCGGAAAGCCCGGCGATCCAGGCGGAGGGGGGTCCTTCGCCTGGGCCTCTCACTTCTTTCTCTGCGGTCCCTCCTAAGGGGCAGGTCAGCACGTTACCGCTTGATGCAACCGAGTCTGCCTTCACAGATTTTTCCACGGACTTTGTCCTGCTTATGCACCAGGCTTTTCACTTGGGACGCTCAGGCAAATTGCCAGAGGCCTGGCCGTCGCCCCTTCCCTCCTTAAAAGGAGAGGAGCCCCGGCGAAAGCTCCCGCCTTCCGCCAAGCACTTTAGGTCCTTGGACCTGGAGCAGGACGACATGAGCTGGCATGATCAGGATGCGGAAGTAGATCCCGATACGGGGGTGGAGGAGCTAGAGGACGGTGAGATCCCCGAGCCGGAGGATCAAGCCCGAATTATTCGGGTGTTTCGTAAAGAAGAGCTGGTGCCTTTGATTATGGAATCTCTTCAGACACTCAATCTGGCGGCCGCTCGTCCTGTTGAGGAGGATGGGTTGGAGGATCCTCTCATTCAGGCGGTGCGGGAGTCTCAGGTGGTGTTTCCGGTACACCGAGTGGTTGAGCAGATGATTCAAACTGAGTGGGATCAGCCTGAATCCGGTCTGAAGGGGATTAGGACTATGAACCGCCTGTATCCCCTAGCGGACAAGGACAAGGAGAAGTTTAAGTCGGCCCGTGTTGATGCCGTTGTTTCGGCGGTAACCAAGAAACCACTATTCCTGTTGAAGGCAGTGCGGCTTTAAAGGATGCGCAAGACAAGAAGGTGGATGGTTTGTTGAAGCAGGCCTTCGAGACCAATACCTTATCTTTGCAGGCCTCTATCTGTGGCGCTTGGGTGGCTAGGGCCTGCTTGCGTTGGGCGCAGCACTTGCAGCAACTTTCCAGCTTGGATCAACAGGGGTTCCTAGAAGTGACCCGGTTGGAGTCTGGGTCGGCGTATTTGGCAGATGTGCATTATGATTTGATTAGAACCCTGGCGAATAGTATGGCTTCCTTGGTGGCGGCGCGCAGATCTATCTGGTTGCAGAATTGGGCGGCCGACGGATCTTCTAAATCCCGTCTCAGTAAGCTTCCCTTTAAGGGCAAACTGTTGTTCGGAGACAATCTGGATAAGTTGGTTAAAGACTTCGGGGAGTCTAAGGGCGGTAGGCTGCCGGAGGATAGACCTAAGCTGAGTAGAAACTTGCCGCCAGCGCGGGGTCAGTTTTGGGACTTTCGCAGATTTCGTTCCTCCCGCTTTTGGAGTTCCCAGCGCGGCCGGTTTGGCTCTCGATCCCAGGGGTTTCGAGGTTTTCGAGGAGCGGGAAGAGGCTTTTCGGCAGCGTCCTCCTCTGCGTCCTCTTCCTTTAGTTGAAAGCCGCAATGAAGCGAGGCGGGCTCCGAAGGGAAGTCTAGTCATCGGGGGTCATCTGCGGGACTTTCTTCCTTCCTGGGCCCAAATAACCTCGGATCAGTGGGTGTTGGAAATAATCCGAGAAGGTTATGCGCTGGAGTTTGCTTGTCCGCTTCCGGATTCCTTTGTCCTTTCTCCCAGCAAAGGCGAGCAGAAGACGCGGGCCATTCGGTTGATGCTGCACTGACTCTTGGCCCTGGGAGCGGTGATCCCCGTTCCTCCTTCCGAGCGCGGCGTCGGTCGCTACTCCATTTTGTGGTGCCAAAGAAAGACGGTTCGCTCCGCCCGATTCTAGATCTCAAGAGCGTGAATCGTTTTCTCCGGGTACCACACTTCCGGATGGAAACCTTAAGATCCGTCATAGTGGCGGTGTGTCACGGGGAGTTTCTCACGTCTCTCGACCTCTCGGAGGCCTATTTGCACATTCCCATTCGGGCGGCTCATCAAAAGTTCCTGCGGTTCGCCTTCCCGTGGGGCCACTTTCAGTTTTGGGCCATGCCGTTCGGCCTGGCCACAGCTCCACGCACCTTCACAAAGGTCATGGTGGTGGTTGCGGCGGCCTTGCGAAAGGAAGGTATCTTAGTCCACCCTTACCTCGACGATTGGTTGATTCGAGCAAAATCCCACGAAGAGAGTGTGCGGGTTACGGACAGGGTGGGTAGCCTTGCTGCAGGCCCTCGGCTGGGTGGTCAACGAGAAAAAGAGTCATTTGGTGCCCACTCAATCCCTCGAATACCTCGGCGTTCATTTCCACACGGCGAAAGGTGTGGTGTGCTTGCCGGAGCGCCGTGTCCAGGCCTTGCGGGGCCTCGTGCGCACTTTCCTAGGGATCCCCGCGCCGTCCGCCTGGTGGTATCTACGGCGACGCTGGAGGTAGTTCCTTGGGCGAGGTTTCATATGCAATACCAATTGTGAAAAAAATTCACTCTAATACTTTTTTTTAAACTTTTTTTTCCTTTTTTTCAACCTTAATGCTTCAAACTCTTCTCCACCGGTCTCAGATAAACGATAGTTTTCTTTTACACCTTACTAATGGGTATGGTGATTAACCCAATATGGTGTTCGTTTACATCAATGACCAGGATTATTTTCTTAAACAAAGTTTCCTTCTGCTTTCAAAATATTTCTACGTTTTCTTATCAACTGAAAATTCATTTAAAACCAGAACACAACACCATTCTACTTATCTGAGGCAGAACGGTGCTAGTTCAATTGCCCCTCTGACATGCGATGAACAATCAGACACCCCAACGCCTCTGCAAGCGCTCTTAGCGTTTCTCCTGTTGGGTTCTTCAAGGGGATATTAACGATATTGTCCTCCAGGGCTATTATTCCATTCGTTGTTCTTCGAATTACTCAAAACTTTTAATTCTACCACTACAAACAAAAGCAGAAAAAATCATATGGTTGATTAAATTTTTTCAACTTTATATCTCATAACTTATATCATCACTAATGAAGTATTTTACCACAAAAAACTGTTGAGGGCAAACCCGTAGTTTTTCTCATATTCTTCTGTTATGTTCCTTTTTCGGTCAGTCCTCACTGCTGGTAACGTTGTTTTCTGAGATAACGAAAGACGCCAACGCATGCGCCTGAAAACTTTCAATTTAAATACCTTCCCATTGATTCCAAATGGGGGAACTACCGGATGCAGGCCAGCCAATCCACACTAGCATTTAATCCTGTTGGTTGAACTGTCTCTAAATGGTGTATCCACCATTGTTCTCGATACAAGAGAGTTTGTTCTCGGGATCTCCCGGTTAATCCTTTTAATATCTGTTCCACACACCAACATTGCAGCTCATTGAAGGTATGGCCTAAATCCAAACAGTGCTGTACTATTGGTGCTTCCACCCGTCGGCAACGTATTCTACTTTCATGTTCTTTTATCCGGATTTTTAAAGCCCTAATAGTTTTGCCGATGTAAATAAGAGAACACGGGCATTGTATAGCATATACTACAAATTGTGATTCACAAGTAGTGACGTGTCTCAAACTATAAGTTCTTCCTCGGTAGGCAAACTCTGAAATTTCTAACATCACTGCACATACATTGCATTGACCACATTGCTTATGTTTTCCTTGAAATTGACTTCTCATGGCCCAATTCAGTGGTCGTAAAACTGTAGGGGATAGATACTCTTTAAAACTCTTACTCTTCGTCCATACACAGCGCACTTTTTTGGCTTGTAAACCTGGTACTGTCTCAAGAATTACTTGATGTTTGGCTAAAATCTTTTGAATACATCCACTGAGCGGGGAAAACGTAGTAACAAAATTGATCTTATGATCTTGTTCATTAACCTGTCGATTCCGAGGAGTTAATAAAAGCTCTCTATTATTATAGAGAGCTCTTTTATAAGCTCGGTGGACTATCTTTTTAGGATACCCCCGTTCCAAAAAATTTTTCTTCAAAACCTGTGACGCTTGTTTATATTCTTGTACTGTGGAACAATTTCTTCGGTATCTTAAAAATTGAGATATCGGGAGACTATCTTTAAGCCCTGTAGGATGAGCACTTGAGTATCGCAAAAATGTGTTTTTATGAGTAGGTTTACGATAAACTGTGGTTTGCCAAGTATCTGAAGCCCTCCTTATTAATACATCCAAGTATGTAATTTGTTGGGTATGACATTCAAAAGTGAAAGTTAAATTTGCATCACATGTATTCAACCACCTCACAAACTCATACAGATCGTCTTGTTCACCTTGCCAAATCATAAAAATGTCGTCAATGTAACGATGCCATGACTTCACGTTGGTAGAAAATGGGGATCCCGGCAAATGTTGTTTCTCAAATGCCCCTACATAAAAATTCGCTATTGATGGGGCACAAGTGGCCCCCATTGCCACCCCTGAGATTTGATGGTACAAACGATCTTCAAAAACGAAAAAATTCTCAAACAATGCAAGTTTAATGAGTGCTTCTAAAAATCTCTGATGGTCTTCCGATAGGTCTCCCCTTTCTTTCAAAACCTCCTTTACTATGACGTAAGCTGAACTTTGTGGTATACTAGTATACAGGGATTGAATGTCTAATGTTACTAACAAGACATCATCTGCCACTGCCCATAAAGATAATTCTTGTAAAATATTTAGAAAATGGGTAGTATCACGCACGAATGAAGGTATCTTTTTTAGCAGGGGACGTAAAAAAGAATCTACATAAGTAGATAAAAGTTCTAGTAAAGTGCCCCTAGTGGACACTATCGGGCGACCTGGTGGACAATTTAAATTTTTGTGTATCTTGGGAACAGTGTAGAACTTGGCTGGTTGAGGTGTTCTTACTTGCAAAAACTTAAACTCTTTAAGAGAAATAATCTTTTTCTGCAATGCTTCCATTGCTAAAGAAGTTATCTGCCTTTGTAATCGAGATGTTGGATCTACTGACAAAACTTCATATGTAGTGCAGTCTTGTAATTGAGTTAAAGCCTCCTGTAAATAATATTGCCGAACCAGCACTACCAATGCGCCTCCCTTGTCAGCTCTCTTGAATACTAAATCTGTACGAGACTGTAAATTATATAATGTCTCCAATTGAGCTGAAGTAAGATAATTTTTCCTTCTCGGGCTTTTTTTTTGCTATTTCCCCTACTTCCTTCAAAACTAAATCCCTAAACACCTGTATAGCTGGAGGTAAAGGTGTAGGAGGCACCCATTGAGATTTAAAAGACAAAGGGACACGGCCTGGAGTATCTTCAATGTGTTGCACATTCTCTACCGGTTGATGCGAATCAAAAAAATGTTTTAAATGTAATTTTCTAATTAAATCCATAAAATCAATCTGAAACTGAAAAAAATCAAACGTAATATAAGGAATGAAAGACAAACCTCGATCTAAAAGATCCAATTCCATTTTTGATAACTTTTGTTTAGAAATGTTAACCACTTTATCTACTTATGTAGATTCTTTTTTACGTCCCCTGCTAAAAAAGATACCTTCATTCGTGCGTGATACTACCCATTTTCTAAATATTTTACAAGAATTATCTTTATGGGCAGTGGCAGATGATGTCTTGTTAGTAACATTAGACATTCAATCCCTGTATACTAGTATACCACAAAGTTCAGCTTACGTCATAGTAAAGGAGGTTTTGAAAGAAAGGGGAGACCTATCGGAAGACCATCAGAGATTTTTAGAAGCACTCATTAAACTTGCATTGTTTGAGAATTTTTTTGTTTTTGAAGATCGTTTGTACCATCAAATCTCAGGGGTGGCAATGGGGGCCACTTGTGCCCCATCAATAGCGAATTTTTATGTAGGGGCATTTGAGAAACAACATTTGCCGGGATCCCCATTTTCTACCAACGTGAAGTCATGGCATCGTTACATTGACGACATTTTTATGATTTGGCAAGGTGAACAAGACGATCTGTATGAGTTTGTGAGGTGGTTGAATACATGTGATGCAAATTTAACTTTCACTTTTGAATGTCATACCCAACAAATTACATACTTGGATGTATTAATAAGGAGGGCTTCAGATACTTGGCAAACCACAGTTTATCGTAAACCTACTCATAAAAACACATTTTTGCGATACTCAAGTGCTCATCCTACAGGGCTTAAAGATAGTCTCCCGATATCTCAATTTTTAAGATACCGAAGAAATTGTTCCACAGTACAAGAATATAAACAAGCGTCACAGGTTTTGAAGAAAAATTTTTTGGAACGGGGGTATCCTAAAAAGATAGTCCACCGAGCTTATAAAAGAGCTCTCTATAATAATAGAGAGCTTTTATTAACTCCTCGGAATCGACAGGTTAATGAACAAGATCATAAGATCAATTTTGTTACTACGTTTTCCCCGCTCAGTGGATGTATTCAAAAGATTTTAGCCAAACATCAAGTAATTCTTGAGACAGTACCAGGTTTACAAGCCAAAAAAGTGCGCTGTGTATGGACGAAGAGTAAGAGTTTTAAAGAGTATCTATCCCCTACAGTTTTACGACCACTGAATTGGGCCATGAGAAGTCAATTTCAAGGAAAACATAAGCAATGTGGTCAATGCAATGTATGTGCAGTGATGTTAGAAATTTCAGAGTTTGCCTACCGAGGAAGAACTTATAGTTTGAGACACGTCACTACTTGTGAATCACAATTTGTAGTATATGCTATACAATGCCCGTGTTCTCTTATTTACATCGGCAAAACTATTAGGGCTTTAAAAATCCGGATAAAAGAACATGAAAGTAGAATACGTTGCCGACGGGTGGAAGCACCAATAGTACAGCACTGTTTGGATTTAGGCCATACCTTCAATGAGCTGCAATGTTGGTGTGTGGAACAGATATTAAAAGGATTAACCGGGAGATCCCGAGAACAAACTCTCTTGTATCGAGAACAATGGTGGATACACCATTTAGAGACAGTTCAACCAACAGGATTAAATGCTAGTGTGGATTGGCTGGCCTGCATCCGGTAGTTCCCCCATTTGGAGTCAATGGGAAGGTATTTAAATTGAAAGTTTTCAGGCGCATGCGTTGGCGTCTTTCGTTATCTCAGAAAACAACGTTACCAGCAGTGAGGACTGACCGAAAAAGGAACATAACAGAAGAATATGAGAAAAACTACGGGTTTGCCCTCAACAGTTTTTTGTGGTAAAATACTTCATTAGTGATGATATAAGTTATGAGATATAAAGTTGAAAAAATTTAATCAACCATATGATTTTTTCTGCTTTTGTTTGTAGTGGTAGAATTAAAAGTTTTGAGTAATTCGAAGAACAACGAATGGAATAATAGCCCTGGAGGACAATATCGTTAATATCCCCTTGAAGAACCCAACAGGAGAAACGCTAAGAGCGCTTGCAGAGGCGTTGGGGTGTCTGATTGTTTATCGCATGTCAGAGGGGCAATTGAACTAGCACCGTTCTGCCTCAGATAAGTAGAATGGTGTTGTGTTCTGGTTTTAAATGAATTTTCAGTTGATAAGAAAACGTAGAAATATTTTGAAAGCAGAAGGAAACTTTGTTTAAGAAAATAATCCTGGTCATTGATGTAAACGAACACCATATTGGGTTAATCACCATACCCATTAGTAAGGTGTAAAAGAAAACTATCGTTTATCTGAGACCGGTGGAGAAGAGTTTGAAGCATTAAGGTTGAAAAAAAGGAAAAAAAAGTTTAAAAAAAAGTATTAGAGTGAATTTTTTTCACAATTGGTATTGGATAAGTAGTTCACTCTTTCATTGGATCTGACCTTAGTAGAGGTTTCATATGCGGCCGCTCCAGAGCGCCCTTTTACGTCGTTGGTCGAATCAGTTCGAGTCATTGAACAAGAGGTTGCCTTGCCCGAAGTCCGTTCGTCTGTCGCTCCGGTGGTGGCTGTGCTCGAAGAACCTGCGAATGGGGCTGTCCTTGGAGCAGCCCCTTTGGGTTCCGTTCATAACGGATGCCAGCCTCTTGGGCTGGGGAGCCCACTGCGAGGGCCGCTTCGCGCAGGGGATGTGGTCCCCCCTAGAAGCTTCTTGGTCGATCAACCGTCTCGAGCTACGGGCAGTGAGACTCGCGCTGCTGGCCCTCGAGACGCTGATGAGGGGGCGGGCGGTGCGAGTTCTCTTGGACAACTCGGCAACGGTGGCCTACATCAACCGCCAGGGAGGCACCGGCAGTGTGACAATGGAAAGAGAGGCAGCGGCTTTGTTCGATTGGATGCAGACCCGTCTGCCGGCGCTTTCGGCGGCGCATATCGCAGGAAAAGACAATGTCATGGCGGATTATCTCAGCAGAGTGCAGGTGGACCCTGGAGAGTGGGAACTACACCCGCAGATCTATGCGCAAATAGTTCGCAGGTGGGGGCCTCCGATCATGGACCTCATGGCAACTTTTCAGTCGGCCAAGACAGGACGCTTCTTCAGCCGGCGGAGGGAGCGCATGTCCGAAGGCATCGACGCGCTCATTCAGCCGGGGCCGGAGTACGGGCTTCTTTGTCTTTCCCCCTTGGGCGTTGATCGGTCGTGTCGTTCAGCGCATCGAGGCACACCGGGGCCGGGTTCTATTAGTTGCTCCGGATTGGCCCAGGAGACCGTGGTATGCCGATCTGGTGCGGTTACGCGACGGAGTCTCTTGAACACTGCCTCCGTTACCGGATCTGCTGTGTCAGGGCCCGCTTTGGATGCCCCAGGTGGATCGATTCTCGCTTACGGTTTGGCCATTGAAAGGGCTCGGTTGAGGAAGAGGGGTTACTCCCCAGCAGTTATTGCCACTCTCCTTCGGGCGCGAAAAACCTCCACCTCGCTCGCGTATGTGCGGGTGTGGAGAATTTTTGAGGACTGGTGTTCACGGCATGGTGTTCGAGTGGCGACAGCTTCGGTACCAGTAGTTCTCAGCTTTCTGCAGGACGGTTTTGACAAAGGTTTAGCGGCCAGTTCTCTGAAGGTTCAGTTGGTAGCGCTCGAGTGCTACAGGGGCAAGGTTCTGGGACTTCCCCTGGGGGCACATCCCGACATACAGCGTTTCCTTAAGTCGGTATTAAGATTGAGGCCTTCGCGCAGTGTGTCAGTTCCTCTGTGGGATTTGAACCTGGTGCTACAGGCCTTGGTACGCAAACCTTTTGAGCCCCTTCGGCAGGCGTCTCTTAAGGATCTGACCTTGAAGACGGTTTTTCTGGTGGCGATCTGTTCGGCGCGGCGCATTTCCAAGTTGCAAGCGCTTTCGTGTCGAGAACCGTTCTTGTCTATTTCTCGAGATCGCGTGGTTCTTAGGCCGGTTCCATCCTTTTTGCCTAAGGTAGTTTCGCCTTTTCATTTGAATCAGGCCGTTTTCCTTCCGGTCCTTCACTCGGGGTCGACAGGTGCTTCGGACGCTGGGTTACATTGCCTGGACGTACGGCGAGTCCTTCGTCACTACTTGAAGGTGTCGGAGTTGTTCCGTAAGACCGACCGGTTGTTCGTGCTTTTTGGGGGAGCACGACGGGTTGAGACGGCGGCAAAGGCGTCCATTTCTCGGTGGATTAAGGAGGCGATTGCTTTGGCTTATATTTTACAGCGTCGGCCGGTTCCGGTGGGTCTGCGGGCTCACTCTACCAGAGCTCAAGCAATGTCCTGGGCGGAGCATAGCCTTGTTCCGCCTGTCGAGATTTGTAGGGCGGCTACCTGGTCGTCTCTGCATGCCTTCAGTAAGCATTACCGGTTGGATGTGCTGGCCGCTCGGGATTCTTGTTTTGGTTTGGCAGTGCTGCGCGCCGGTTGGCAAGGTCCTGCCCGGTGTTGACTGCTCTGTTACATCCCGGATGTGGAGGACTAAACTGGAGGACCACTCAGGAAATAGAAATTACACTTACCTGGTAATTGTAGTTCCTGGAGGGTCCAGTTTAGTCCTCCTTCCCTCCCAGGTGTCAGGTTTGCTTGGGGCGGCGCGCTTACTGCGAACGGAGTGGAAATATATCAGTATTTTTCTTTGGGTTCCGTCTCTCGGACCCGTTTCTGCATTCTTTTCCTTCCAGCTCTTGAATTCTCGCGGCTGGGATTATGTCTGCTTCTGCTTCGGGTTACGGGCAGAGGCAATGTGCAGAGTTCTGGCTTCCTCGTTTGGGGAGGGGGTCGCTTATTTCATAAGGGGACTAAATTCTGTTCCAGTTACATATTTATGCTAGTCTCATGTGTTGCTTCTGTAAGTCTGCTTTGTTACTAGTTCACTGGGGGCTGATGGGAGCTCCGACAGCATACATCCTAGCAGAGGAAGATTCTGATTGGTCCAGTCTGCAGGCTGCAGGAGGAGGTGCACTACCCGGATGTGGAGGACTAAACTGGACCCTCCAGGAACTACAATTACCAGGTAAGTGTAATTTCTATTTTGGCTGGCTCCCCCCCTCCCCTCCCTCCCCCCCCCCCCCCACCACTCTGGGGGCCTTTTCCTCTTGCCAGTGAGAGTTGCATCTCTGCTGGCCCTCTGATCACTGTGTAGCCACAGGAACCACAGACTCTTGTGCTGGCAGAGTTGGCTCCCTATTGTACCATTGTGCCAGAGGGGTTGGAATCCCCATTGCACCAACTTTCATGCCACTGTAGCCTTTTATACCTTCCCCAGTAGGAGCTATTGCTCAAGTGAAATATCTGTAAAAATGACATCTGTTGGTTTGCTCATTCCTGCTTCTATACCATTCTCAAAATTGTGTTACTTTTTCTTAGAATGGAGCGAGTGGGAGATTATTATGTTCTTAGCTTTTACTGAGTAACTGAATGTTTTTTCCTTTGCTCACAAGCTGCCATTGTTTGCTCTGTGATAGGCAGGAGCTGGCACAAAGGGGAAATAGATATTGCAAAAATTCTTTGAAAGACTGTACATTAGCCTATCCACTAGGTGTCAGTGTTGCTCAGTGATTGAATTGTAAGGGAGGTGTGCCTGGCATGAAGATATAAAAGCACAGAGAATTTCATAGCTTTAAGACAGTGATTCTTCATATTTGTACTTTGCACTTCTCTCTTCAGCTGTAATGTAGTGGTTTGTAAGGTCTTAACTCTATTAACCTTAATGGATTGCTTAGGCTTCAGGATTAAGTAGGGGGGGGGGCTAGATTTGATTCTGCAACATGCCATACAGTGAGAATTTTTATTTGTTTATAGATATTATTTTGTAAACCACTTTATCTTTATTTAAAAAACAAAACAAAACCCTGATATACCGCTCCTCATTAGATAATATTAAGATGTGGCCAGATGGTTAGAAGAGGGAAATGAGACACAAGGAAACCAGGGTCCAAACAGTCGTTCTCTCATGGACTCGCCTTCTTCTGACCCTGGGCAAGTCACTTTACCTCCCATCGCTTTACATGCTGACTTTGGTTTGTGCATCAGAGAGCTTACAATATACCTCCTGTAGCTGAACAGTTTAGAAAGGGATTTTTATTTTAATTATTTGGAAATACCACCATGCTGACTCTGATGGCAACAAGTCTTAGAACTCTTGGAGGTCCATTTCATGTTGTTCATTCCCTATGCTGGCTAGAATTGTTACCTGATTTGTCCATGGAAGAGGACAAGGAAACCAGAAGAGCATTTCTAGGCTTCTTACAATATAGCAATGTTCCCGAACATAGCGTCCTCCAAGAGCTTCAGTCCAAGATGTGGAAGATGCTGGTGCTGTGTGCCCTGGTAGCAAGGAAACAGCCTGAAGTACAAAGTTCAGCCAAGCCCAGGGTTCAAGACAGCACATTTGCTTCACCACCCAGTAGAGGTAACAGCCCTGAGGAAAACAAAACTCCCCAGTGCCCTTCCTGGAAAAGACCCCAACATGTTGTCCTTTTATAGGTAAGGAGGTTGTTCCAGGGAGCTATACTCTTGTCTAAGACTGCAACTCATAAGAGCATAAGACTTGCCATACTGGCAAGTCCTTCAAGTCCAGTATCCAGTTTCTACCAGTGTTCAATCCAGGGCACAAGTACCTGGCAGGATTCCAAAAAGTAGCAAAATTCCATATGACTCCAGGATTGAGTCGGGCACACAGGCAGTGCCAGGAGGAACTGCTGTCCCACAGCTCAGAACTTAGGGCTGTTGGAAGGACTTGCCCAACATATGTTTCCAGCAATCTTCTGAAGAGCCTTCTCATTCCTTATACAGTAAGGTTTCTTTACATTTTCAAGCAGTGCAAAGACTTTTTGTCACAGCCCCTATTGTTTCTTTATTATCCACTTCAGATTTGGAGCAGGACTCTTGTTTCCTCTCCAAGCTTATGGATTCTCATGTACAGGGCCCCCTAGATTCTTTTGATATACATGTGCCCTCTTCAGAAAATGTGAGGGAGGGTTCTAAAGATCTTTGTGCAGTATATATGTATGTTATGCATATTGTATGCAAATTTCTCATGCTTTTTCATTAGAGAGTCTGAAAACCGGGCTGGTTTGTGACCTTCAAGGACTGAATTTTTGTGTATCCCCACTTTAGATCTTTAAATACAATCAGATTGTCAGGTCAAATGCTGTTTCTAATAAACCAATTGTTTGCATGTGGAGTGGAGGAGTAGCCTAGTGGTTACCCAAGAGACCAGGGTTTGATTCCCACTGGCATTCCTTGTGGCCTTGGACAAGTCGCTTTACCCTCCACTGCCTTGGAAGAAAAGTCTTGGCAATCTACTTCCGGTCGTACCTTGCCAAGAAAACCCAGGAGTTCTGGGTCGCCAGGAGTCAGCATTGACTTCACGGCACTTTAAAAAAAAAATTAGGATACAGTATGGGACTCACTTTGGCTTCCTTACAAAAGATGAGATTGAGCAAAACTAGGGCTAAACATCTCTCTGGGGCCATCCCAAGACCATGAAATGGGCTGCAGTCAGGAAACACATTTTTGCATCCTAGAAAATGTTTTTAAATGTGACTGAACAGCAATATGCTTCATGCTTACCTACATGATATTTGTAAGAATTTGGTGCTTTCCAATGTGGTCCGTGGGCCTTTGGAGATCTGTGATGCCACTACAGGGGGTCCGCAGAGCACAGATTTAAAAACAAAAACCGAGAGGTTGGTGGTGATTGGCTAGAGGGGAAGAGAGAGAGAGACCCCCAGTGTGGCAAGCTGCTCTGTCCCTTAACTCCGTAGTTTGCACTGCATTTTCCACAATGCAGGGAAACTGATTAGTGTGGAAAACTCAGCATAAGACCACTGCACTGCTCAAGCTCATCTGTTGGTGGTTCCTACGTATAAGCAACTCAGATACGAATGGATCTGGTCAGCGACCTTTGCTTAGAACGTCCCCACCCATTGGAATTCGCTTCCCCTGGACATTCGTTTTGAGTTGTCTCACTAGAAGGTCAAGAAGATGTTGAAAACTTGGCTTGATCAGAAATCTTATGCAGCTTTCCTCTAATATTATGTTTTGGTTTTCTTACTGGGTACTCCCTCCATTATATTCTCTTTAATTGGTTTATGTATGACTCCGGTGTGCTATACCTACTCCATACCTTATTGGATCTGTTACTTGTATTTCAGGATGTCTTCCATGTTCTGCTAACCATGGATTTGGTTGTGAACTGCTATGATGCTATTTATTGTACCAATAAGAACAGCACAAAATTACCGCAAAATCCCCTTCCAAAACAAATTACACAGGTACACTACCAAAAAACTGCCTCCAGTTTTGCAACTGATTCCTATAGATTTTGGGGTGCTGAATCCAGGAAAAATAGCCAAAATGTTCCATCATGTCACGTTTTCTTGCAAAATTAGATTTCTTACCCATATAAGGAATGTTCACATAATTTCTTTTTAGCCGACTGCAGTTTATTTTCTTGGCCCAAAATAGTGGTTGTAATGGTTAACTAACTAGAAACACTCCCTCATGATATTTTAGAGTGTTTTGTATTCATTTTATACATTAACAGGACAATTGGGAGGCGGGGGGCTAAAATCCAGTACTCGCGCTGGCGCATGTTCTTTCCTGTTCGCCTTGCCTCGCCTCGTTCGCTCGCTCAAACATGGTGGTTGCGACATGAACGTTCCTGTCAAATTTCAGTTTCTTGCAAGTTCATTATTACCTTTTGTTTGTTCAGTCGTAATCCAGCTTTATTCCGAAGTGGTTCACTACAGTTGTAGTTTGCAGTGCTGTGTATTTGTGATGGCTCACAGAACCAGAGGTTGCGTCAACTCTCCGGACAGTTTTTGTTTTATTTGTGGGGAATATACCGTGAAAAAGCGGCAGAGGAACATTTCTGCATTTATTAAAAAAGTATATTTCGCCTATTTTGGTTTGAAGTTAGGCGATCAAGACAAACTGTGGGCTCCTCACAAAGTGTGCAAGACATGTGAGGAAGATCTACGCTTATGGATGAAAGGTAAAAAACAAGCATTTCGTTTCGGAATACCTATGATGTGGCGTGAACAAAGAGACCACAGCAGTGACTGCTATTTTTGCTCTTGCATTGTGAAGGGATACAACTTAAAAAATAAGAACGTAATAAGTTACCCCAACCTTCCCTCAGCAATTAGGCCTATGCCTCATAGCAACAAAGTACCTGTGCCTGAACCACCAAAATCTTTGGATCATATTTGTGTGGACGGTTCTGATCATGATGAGACTCATCAGATGGCTTTTCCTGATGAGTCCAGTACTTCCGAGTTTGAAACTGAACCAGATCCGAAACCTGAACTTTTCTCTCAAGCTGAATTGAATGATTTAGTCCGGGATTTAGGACTCCCAAAAGATGCTGCCCAACTGCTAGGTTCTCGGCTTAAACAGAAAAATCTATTGTCACCAGGAACAACTTTTTTTGGTACCGCAACCGCGAGACACAATTTTTGAAGTATTTCAGCAAAGAGGAAGATTTGGTATTTTGCAACGATATATACAGAGTGATGGAAAGGTTTAAACTCAAGTATGATCCTGCTGAATGGCGGCTGTTCACTGATTCGTCAAAAGACAGCATAAAAGGTGTTGTTCTTCATAATGGCAACACATTCGCTTCAGTTCCTATTGCTCACTCTGTTATTCTCCAAGAAAAATACGAGAATTTGGCCCTGATTCTTCAGAAGATTCGTTATGATGAGCATAAGTGGATGATTTGTGGAGACTTTAAAATTCTATCCATGCTATTAGGGCAGCAATCCGGTTTCACCAAATATCCCTGCTTCCTTTGCTTGTGGGATAGCCGGGCCCGCGACCTACACTGGGGGAAAAAAGACTGGCCAATTCGGGAGTATTTGAGACCCGGTGAGAAAAATGTTCTTCATGAGAGCTTGGTACCTCGTGATAAAATTCTATTACCACCTCTCCACATTAAGTTGGGTCTCATTAAGCAAGTCATCAAGTCCCTTCCAAAAGATGGTGAGTGCTTTCGGTACCTTTGCTCAAAGTTCCCCCGACTTTCTGAAGCAAAGCTAAAGGAAGGAGTGTTTGTTGGCCCTGATATAAGGAAACTCATTTCAGATGGAGCATTCGCTGAAACGATGTCTGAGAAGGAAAAAGAAGCCTGGGATTCCTTCAAGGATGTTCTCAAATTCTTGGGGAACAGGCGGGATGAGAACTATAAGGATATTGTTGCCAGGATGCTCAATGCCTTCAAAGAACAAGGCTGTAACATGAGCCTGAAAGTCCATTTCTTGCACTCCCATGTGAACTACTTTCCCGAAAACTTGGGGGCGTACAGTGAAGAACAAGGTGAAAGGTTTCACCAGGACATCAAGGACGCAGAGAGAACGTACCAAGGAAGATGGAACACCACTATGATGGCTGATTTCTGCTGGTTGCTGCTGCGGGAAACCCCAGATGAAAAATACGCCAAGCAGCGCACCAAGAGAAGCATTCGGGGGAAGAAGAAACGGGCCCACCAGGAGATTGATTGACCCAAGAATGACTTTAAAATCTAAACTGTGTTGACAAATATCGTGTTTTTACTAAACTTTGAAATAAAAATTTGCTAGTTATTACCACAGTGTCGGATCTCATTTATTAGAATTTTATTTTCACACCATCGGGTGTTTGTCTTCATGTACTGCAATGGTGCGGTTTGCGTTTTCTATTCTTACATACATACCTGTACAACATTTTTTGCACATTTCTTTGCTTTGCTTTGTGTCTAACCTCGCTCTTATATGCTCAATGTTTGTGCACATGTATGTGGCTGTTTTAAGTGCAGACAATTTTGCTACCATCACAGTGTGTTTTGTTGACATTACTCTATTCGTATGTGCTGCCTTGTTACAATTTTCTTTATTCTTATTTGAATAACTACTAAACAATTAGTATAAAGAATTCATCCAAGAAACTTTTATCTCGATCGCACTCAATCTGAAACGTTCACCTCAAACTGCTAACCCAATGTAGCAAAAAATCTGTACGTGATGGAGCAAATTGGTTACCAGATTTGGATTCAGCGCACCAAAAAACGTAAAAATCAATCGAAACATTAGAGGCAGTTTAAAAAATTTTTTTTAGTGTACCTGTGTTATTTTTGTCGGACATAAATTGTGAAGGGGAAGATACTTCAAAACTCCCCCAAACCACAATACATGACCCTTTTATTTAAATAGCAATCTAAAAAACTTGAATCATTCTTCCAAGCAATTGCACTTATCTGAGTTGATACGCGCGACATGCACGTTTCGGGGAAACAGCCCCTGTATCAAACGCTCCCAAAACTGAAGTCCAATGCCGCCAAGGCACTTCAACGTCTTCCTCCCATGGATCTCAGGTAACCAAACATAAATCTGGCCGGTCCTCAAAGGGTAGATCTCCTTCCAAGTATCGAGATGCCTCTGGCATTGCCCTTGAGGAACTTGTACCGGCAAAATTGCCCCAGCGGGAGGCTTCGGCTTCCAAAGCATTATCGGGGCTCCAGGATGTTCTCGAGGCCCCAACCTCGGCAGAACTACTGGTGCCATGCTCTGGGGTACTGGCTGCTTCGTCCGGTACCGACACCCAGGCATCAGCAGCGTCAATTGACCAGAGATTCCTGGCTATTGAGCGCAGTTTGGTGGCTCTCCTTGCGGCATCGGTGCCTTCGGGTCCACTTCAGATGGTACAACCGGTATCGACACTGGTTCCGGCACCGATATCGGTACTGGTACCAACAGCATCGACATCGGCAATGGTGTTACCGACACCGAGTCATGCTGTTTCCTCAGGTATCGACAAACCGATACCGGACCCCTCCGGTACCGACTTCGATCGGTACCGGTATCATGCTTTACAAGAGCACCCGGACAGAAGATATTTTGAATCCTCCGATGACTCTGAGGATTCTGACAGCTCTGTCGATGCCGGAGTACTTCTCTCTGAGGAGCCTTCTTCCCCTAAACGTAGGATGTCTCCTTCAGAGGATATATCTTTTCAAGATTTCATCAGGGAGGTGGCTAGAGGTCTTTCTATCACAGTGGCTCCTGAAACAGAGCCCAGGGCGAAGGAGTTAGAGATTTTTTAATATTCTAAGGCTCCTAAGGAAGCGGCTACTTTGCCAATTCATGAGATCTTGCATGATCTCATGTTAAGAATGTGGGAAACACCTCTTAACACCTCTCCTCATTCCCGTAGGCTAGATACCATGTATCGAGTGCCTCCTTGTCGTGGGTTTCAAAAAACCCAGTTGCCACACCACTCCATAGTGGTTGAGTCAGCCATGAGAAGGATCAAAAGTGCAAAGAGACATGCATCTAATCCTCCAGGACGTGAATGTAGGACTCTTGATGCCTTTGGGCGTCAACATTCCAGGCTTCTATGCTTTCTGCCAGGATTAGTTCCTACATCCTATATATGGGAATGTTCCTTAAGGAGGTCACAGGAGATCTAGAGCTTATGAGCCCTCTCCTTCCTGATGATAAGAGGCAGGATTACCTTACACTTGTCAAACATGCCCAGGATGTCTCCAAGTTTGTCAATCGTGCAGCTTTTGACTGCTTTGAGTGTATTAGCAGAACCTCTGCCATTGCCATAGGAGCTCACAGAATTGCCTGGCTCCAGGAATCTGACTTAGAGCTCTGGGTACAGGACAAACTGGGGAATATCCCCTGTACTGGTGAAAATCTCTTCGGCAAAAATTGGCAAGAGAAAGCTAATGAGCTGGATGCTGATAACACCACTTTATCTAAAGCTACAGCTGATCCTGCAAGGAGGAAATCCTACAAGAAACCATTCTTCTCTAAAAAGAAGAGGTTTTACCCCTCCTATACCCAGCAGGTACATTCTGCAGGTCAGTCCTCCCGAAAGGGACAACAGCCCCCAAAGCAAAGGAAATCAAAGCCCTGCTAAGCATCAACTGGCCCAGCAGACTCAGCCTCCGCAGGGGCTTTGACTCCCATCTAGAGAACTTGGCCTTCCAGAGCCTTCCACCATCCCAGGAAGGTTGTGTCATTTTGCCCCCAGATGGGGGCAAATAACAGCAGAAGAATGGACTCTTTCCATTGTAAGAGAAGGGTACAAGCTTCATTTCTTCAGCATGCCCCCTCCTACAGTTGAGTCAAGAGGTCAATTTACTTCTTGCCCAGGGGGCAATAGAACACGTACCCATATCCCAACAGGGCACAGGGTTTTACTCCCCTTATTTCTTTATTCCAAAGAAAACAGGGGGACACAGACCCATTTTAGACCTCAGAGAACTGAACAAATTTCTGTTCAAAGAGAAATTCAAGATGTCAGGATTGGCTTTGTTCTCTAGATCTCAAGGATGCGTACACTCATGTTCTCATCCATCCAACTCGCCAAAGGTTCCTTCATTTTCTTTTTAAGGAAAGCACTACCAATACAGGGTGCTTCTTTTGGCCTGGCCTCAGCACCCAAGGGTGTTCACGAAATGCATGGCTGTAGTGGCAGCATTTCTCCGCACTCTAGGAATATTCGTCTTTCCCTTCTTGGACGACTGGCTCATTCGAGCCCCATCAGAGTCAGAGCCAGAATTTCTCTAGCTTGCACAATGCGTATCCTCCAGTATTTGGGCCTAGTCATAAACATCCCAAAATCCTGCCTAACTCCCATTCAGTCTCTAGAGTTTATAGGAGCTCTGCTGGATACAAGAAAGGCGAGGGCCTATCTTCCACAGGCTCGCTGCCTTCGCATTGTGCAGCTAGCCTCCCAAGCAGTGTTAAAAACTCATCTCACTGCTCAGGAAATGTTACAGCTGCTAGGCCACATGGCTTCTACTGTGCATGTAGTTCCCTATGCTCGCCTTCATATGAGAGCAGCCCAATAGACTCTATCCACTCAGTGGACTCAAGCATCAGGCTGCCTATCAGACAAAATATCAAACACAAGTCGCCTTATTTTGTCCCTACAATGGTGGAGGTCAACCCAAAACCTGTTGGTGGGCTCCCCTTTCCAGCAACCCCTACCACAGGTCACTCTAACAGACACCTCACAGGTGGGTTGGGGAGCTCATCTCCAAGATCTCTCTACCCAAGGCACCTGGTCTCCACAGGAGACCTACTTACATATCAATTTCCTAGAACTCAGAGCAATCTTCCTTCCTATTCGAGTGTTCCATACCCAGCTACAAGACAGTCCTAATTCAGACGGACAATCAAGTAGCTATGTTCTGTCTGAACAAGCAGGGGGGGAACAGGCTCTCTGTTGCTTTGCAACAAAGCTTTGTGACTATGGGCCCTCGCCAGAGAGCATCAGATTCATCTCCTTGCGGTGTATCTGCCAGGCATTCAAAACTCTTGGGCAGACAGACTCAGTCGAGTTCTGCTTCCCCACGAATGGTGTCTCCATGCAGACCAGGTAGCAAAAAGTTTTCAAATTTGGGGAACTCCGGACATAGACCTCTTTGCAAGTCCGTTAAATGCCTAAATTCCCTGGTTCTGTTCCAGAATTCCGGCTCAGGGATCTCAGGCCAGGGATGCTTTCCTCCTCCATTGGGGTCAGGACTTCCTATATGCCTTTCCACCCATTCCCCTAATTCCCAAGACCCTATTCAAACTTCAGAGAGACAAGGGCCACATGATTCTCATAGCTCCACATTGGCCACGGCAGGTGTGGTACCCTCTGCTTCTACATCTCTCTCAAGCCCCATCTCTGGAGTTAGGATCTGTTCCAGATCTCCTGTCTCAGGAGGACGGGATGTTGTGGCATCCCAATCCCCACTCCCTGCATCTAGGGCCTGGTTGCTGAGAGCATAGACCTTCATGGTCTTAACCTTTCTCAACAAGTAAGGGATATCCTTTGTGCTTCCAGGAAACCTTCCACAACCTTCTTCTAACAGCCTCCCATTAGGCCACCTCCAGTGGCATGGGACCTGAATTTGGTTCTGGGGCAGCTCATGAAGCCGCCCTTTGAACCTTTAGCTACTACCTCCTTGAAATTCCTTTCCTGGAAAGTTATCTTTCTCATTGCAATCACATCAGCACGTCGCATCAGTGAATTACAAGCACTAGTTGCTGATCCTCCTTACACGAGGTTTCATCATGGCAAGGTAGTCCTTAGGACTCATCCACACTTTATGCCAAAGGTGGTCTCACCTTTTCATTTAAACCAGGCGGTTTAACTGCCTGTATTTTTTCCAAGGCCTCATGCTTCAAATGCAGAAAGGAATCTTCATACTTTGGACTGTAAAAGAGCACTTGCCTTTTACTTACAAAGGACACAGCAACATAGAAAGTCTTCCCAGCTCTTTGTTGCTTTTGATCCTTCTCATTTGGGACTTCCAGTCTCCAAGAGAACATTATCCATCTGGATTGCACAGTGTATTTCTTTTGCCTATCAGAGTAAGAACCTTTCTCTGGAAGGCCATGTCCACAGCTCACACTGTGAGAGCCATGGCAGCCTCAATGGCTCATTTACACTCTGTGTCTATTGACGACATCTGTCGAGCAGCTACTTGGGCCTTAGTTCATACCTTCACAGCCCATTACTGCTTAGACAAGGACTCCCGCCAGGATGCCTTGTTTGGTCAGGCTGTTCTACAGCACCTGTTCCATAATTAATCAACTACTACCCACCTTTCCCGGTAGGATGCCAGAGATCCATGGGGGGAAGTGGAGTCCCTTCACACGGGCACACAACTTCTGGGGTTCTCCCTGGCATCTGTAGCTAGGGAGTCCCCATATGTGAAGACTACATTCCTGCTTGTTCCTGGAGATAGCATATTTACTCACCTGTAACAGGTGATCTCTGGGAACGGTAGGAATTTAGTCTTCACAACCCACCCACCTCCCCTAGGAGTTGTGTATCTTTTCTTTCCTTCCCCTCTCTCTCTTTGTCTCAGCTTTAAAACTCAACTGGAGAGAGGCAGTTGGGAAAGGGGGGAAGGCAGCACGCAGGCGCTGTGGGATGCTCCCAAAAGCTTTCTAATTGGACGCTGGGGAGCGTTCCCGCGCAGGCTCCGTCGGTACCGACGATACCCATATGTGAAGACTAAATTCCTGCTGTTCCCGGAGATCACCTGTTACAGGTGAGTAACTATGCTATACCTGCAGATAAGAAATAGAGAGAGGGAAATCTTAGAGGAGGCTATTACAGGTGATGTCCTCTGGCAGGGGGAAGGGGAGGCAAAGACCTCGTCCTTTGCAGTCGCCCTGATATTTTTTACTTTCTGCTATGTGGTCAGCCGATTGCTAGTGTGTCTCTAGATAATTGGCCCAGCCCTGGATCCAAGGGTTTCAACCAGCAAATCAGAAAGTGTCTTCTGGATACTAGGTATTTACATGAGGCTTCCTAGCCTGAGCAGGATTGCCACAGTATTGAGAATTTATGGCTGGTCAGTTTTTGGTATTGGTGCTCATGAAGCACGTTCCAGAGATACTTGTTTTATGTCAATGTCCCCCTCTAAAACAATGGTTTCAGAGTCTCTATCTGTGTGCTGATGCAGAGTACGTGGCCCAGGCGTCCTTAGCATGGCCAAGCTGACAGACTGCATCTTGTGGAGTGGAGTGGAGGAGTAGCCTAATGGTTAGAGCACTTGCTTGGGAACCCAGAGACCAGGGTTTGATTCCCGCTAGCACTGCTTGTGGCCTTGGGCAAGTCACTTAACCCTTCATTGCCTCAGAAAATTCCAAGTTATCAATGTCCCTGTTTAGTGTACATTACCAAGTTTGTTACAATGTAAACCGCTTTGATTGAAATGATAAAGCAATATATAAAACCTGTTAAATAAATAAAATAAATGTTGCTGCCATGTGCAGTGGCCTGTATAGTTTGCACCTGTTACCCCTACAGCTCCTGCTTCCAGAGTGGTGCTTGACACTACATGGTGCTTCCATGAATTTAAACAGGGCAGAATTATTGCCTTCTCCAGGACCAAGCAGGAAGTCAGTCCTCACATATGGGTGACGTCGGCGCCAATGGAGCCCCCATGCGGAGCATTTCCCCAGCTTTCAAAGAAAGCCTTTGGGAATGCAGAGTGCATGCGCGGTCCCCTTCCCGCCCAAGGGTGCCATCTTTCTCAGTCTTCTTTTTTCCGCGGAGCCCGACGGACGTGTTTCGTTTTCACCCGAGGAAAAAGTTGATTTTTCTGTGTGGACCCGTGTTTTCTTCAGTCGACGCCGGTTTCCCTTTCCCGCCTGGGCCCGGTACGCCAATATCGAGCCTGGACTTCATTTTTCGTTTTTTGTCCTTAGTGACTAGCGTACGCGCCTTTTTTCTATTTTTCACTGGCAGCCCTGTCGTTTTGAACTCGCAGGGGCCCTTTTTCCCCCGGTGGCTGCCAGCGGGTTTAAAAAGTGTGATCGGTGTAAGAAACTTGTCTCTCACGACACACATGACTGCTGCCTCTGGCCCGATCATGACCCGATGATCTGTGGCCTGTGTGGGAAAATGTCCTCGAAGGCATTGAGGAGCCGGCAGCACCAAAAAGTAAGGATCTTCTCTGACTGCGCGTCTGGCCGGGCCCGGACTTCGTCAGAGGCCTCGATGTCTCGGGACTCCGATCCCGAGCATCGCCGGGGTTCCTCTGAGAGGGGGTCTCCCTTGCGGGAGCATTGAAGGAAGAAGAAACACGCGAGGGCGGCGTCGGTGGACGCACTTGGTTCCTCCAGGGCCAGGTCGAATAGCCCCGAGCGCCGTCCCGGGTCTTCAGAGTCGGAGCGGCCTGCTAAACAACCTCGTGTAGAGATGGAGTCTCCCCGGGTCACGTGAGTGCTGTAGTCCTCGTGGACTCTTCTCTGGGGGTGCTGACGTCGGGCCTGACGCCTCTGGGGCCCGAGTTGGGGGCTGCTGAGTCTCCTGAGCTTGGACTCAGGTTGACGGCCTTGGAGAGCAGCTTGGCTGCCTTCATGGAGCAGCAGCGGGTGCTGATCGCTGGTCTCACCGGTGCATCTGCCCCGACCACCGGGACATCAACGTCCAAGTCGACCCCGGAGGCCGAGCCGATCCTCGAGTCCTTGCGCTCTCGAGTCGATCCTCAGCCAAGGTCTCCCTTGGCCTCCCGTTCGGGACCGAGGTCATCGACGCCGGTACCCTCGGCGTCGGGGCGGATGGCATCGGTGCCTGCCCGACCAGAGCCTCTCGATTCCTCCTCCGAGGGGTCGGGCTGGGAAACGGAGGATGAGGAGTCCCCGGACACATTTCGGACTCTGTGTGTCCCTTCTGACTCACCGGAGTCCAAGCCTCAGAGACGGTCCCCCCCGGAGGACACCCGGTTCTCGGACTTCATGCGGGACATGGCCAAGGCCTTGGCCTTCCCCGCGGATCCCGAGGAGGAGCCGAGAAGCTCGAGGCCCTGCAGTATGACTCTCCCCCAAAGGAGGCCTTTACTGTACCGGTTCCTCCAATGCTGGAACGGTTGCTCTTCACATGTGGGAGGTGCCGGCCTCGACGCCGGTTCTGAGCAAGTGGGTCGATTCCATCTATCGAGTCCGGAAGAGCCCCGGGTTCCAAAAGGCACAGCTACCGCACCACTCCATGGTTGTGGAATCAGCCATGCATCGTCTGAAGAGTCAGAAGATGCACTCCTTGGTGCCTCCCAGCCGGGAGGCCCAGAACCTGGATGCCCTCGGTAGAAAGTGCTTCCAAGGCTCTATGCTTGCTTGCCGTGTCCAGACCTACCAGCTGTACATGGGCATGTACCTTCGAGACCTGGCAAAGGAGATTGCCGTGTTCTCTGCTAGTCTCTCCGAGGAACCTTTGCAGAGGTTCAAGGCACTGTCATCGGGGATCCGGGAGTGCTCAAAGTTTATCTCTCGAGCAGCCTATGATGGCTTCGAGGCTTTGGCCTGAGTAGCCGCAGCCGGCATCGGTGCACGCCGTCAGGCCTGGCTACAGTCATCGGACCTCGAGCCATGGGTGCAGGACAAGTTGGTCGATGTCCCCTGCTGAGGTGAAAACCTCTTGGCAAGCCCATGGCTGAAAAGGCTGCAGAACATGAGTCTGAGACTCTCACCTGGACTAGCCTGTCCAGGAAAACCTCTGCCCCTTCTCAAAAGAAGAAGGGCTTAGGAAAAAAGACCTTTTACCTGAGGAAGTCATCTGCCTACAAGTCATACCCTCACTTTCAGGCCTCTGTAGCTCCCCAACAAAGTCAGCAGGCCAAGGGGCAGGGACATGGACCCCGTAGGCAGAAAACCCCCAAGCCACCAGCTCCGGCTCCTGCGCAGCAGGGAGCGGGGTTTTGACTTCAGTGGCATAGCCTCTCCTCCTCAGCTGGCCCCTCTCAGCACAGGAAGCTGGCTGACCCTGTATGCCCACAGGTGGTCAGCCGTAACAAGGGATACCTGGGTGCTAAGCATAGTCCAGAGAGGCTATCTCCTCCACTTCCACCAGGTACCTCCCTCCTACTTTCCAGGGGAGCCTCCAAGACTCCCTCTGCACAGGGACTTACTCCTGCAGGAGTTGGCAGGTCTTCTAAAGGAGCAGGCAGTGGAACTGGTGCCCCACCACCTGAGAGGTCAAGGCTTCTATTCCAGGTACTTTCTGGTACCAAAAAGGACAGGAGGCCTCAGGCCCATTCTAGACTTGCACAATCTCAACAAGTTCCTGGAGAGGGAAAAGTTCAAGATGCTTACCCTTGGAATCCTGCTGCCCTACCTCCAGCAGGGAGATTGGCTATGCTCCTTAGACCTAAAGGATGCGTATACTCACATCCTTATTCATCCAGACCACAGACAATATCTCCGATTTGTAGTGGGAGGAAACCATTACCAGTACAGGGTACTCCCTTTTGGCCTAACCTCCGCCCCCAAGGTTTTCACCAAGTGCCTGGCGGTGGTGGCAGCCTATCTCAGAGTTCAAGGAATCTTTGTCTTTCCATACCTGGACGACTGGCTCATCAGGGGTCAGTCTCCACAGGAGACCAATCAAGCCACCCTCCGTACTGTGTCTCTTCTCCAGCATCTGGGATTTGTCATAAACTTCACAAAGTCCGCTTTGCACCCCTCACAAAACTTGGAGTTCATAGGAGCAAGTCTAGACAGCCTTCAAGCGATGGCCTTTTTACCCGTGGACAGGGCCAACAGACTGATGGATCTGGCCAGACAGTTCCACAGCAATTCTCTAGTCTCCCCCAGACAATTCCTAAGGCTCTTAAGCCACATGGCATCCACGGTCTATGTAACTCCAAATGCCCGTCTGCACATGAGGTCCGCTCAGTAGAGCCTAAGGACTCAGTGGCTGCAGGCCACAGGCAACCTGACGGACAAAGTGAGGGTGTCCAATCTACTGGCAGATTCTCTGCAGTGGTGGCTTCATCATCTGAATCTACTGCAAGGGGTGCCTTTTCAAGCCCCTCCACACTCTCAAGTGCTGACAACCGATGCTTCTCTTCAAGGTTGGGGTGCACATTGCCAAGGAGCATGCACTCAAGGCCTGTGGTCTCCTTGGGAAGCCACACATCAAATCAATTTCCTAGAGCTCAGAGCAATCCGCTTAGCCCTGCGGACTTTCTCTCATGTCCTCTCTCAGATGGACAATCAAGTTGCTATGTTCTATGTGAACAAGCAGGGGGGCACAGGGTCCCGACATCTTTGTCAGGAAGCACAGGACCTGTGCTCTTGGGCAGTCAAGCATGGCATACTTTTCAAGGCGGTCTATCTCCCTGGGCAGGAGAATTACCTAGCAGACAAGTTGAGCAGGATCCTACAGCCACACGAATGGCAGTTGAATCCTCTGGTAGTTCAACAGATCTTCCTAAGATGGGGTCTTTCCACCTTGGATCTGTTTGCCAGTCCACTGAACCGTCAACTGCCCAGGTTCTGTTCCAGACAACCGCATCCTCTCAGGGTAGCAGTGGATGCCTTTCTCCTACCATGGTCTACAGGCCTCTTATATGCGTTTCCTCCCACGCCTCTAGTACCCAAAACACTGTTCAAAGTGCTCCGGGACAAGGCCTCGGTGATCCTGGTGGCCCCTAGATGGCCAAGGCAACCGTGGTTCCCCCTTCTTTTACAGCTAGCGGTGGACGCTCCTCTTCCTCTGGGGATGCAACCCGATCTCCTGTCTCAGGAGCAGGGATCTCTCTTACACCCCAATCTCCAGTCCCTCAATCTGATGGCCTGGCTGCTGAAAGGGTAGTTCTAGCACCCTTACTGCTGCCTAGGGAAGTGGAGGACGTGGTCTTGGCCTCTAGGAGGCAGTCCACTCGGCAGTCATATGCTCTTAATTCTTTTATTTTATTTATTTATTTACATTCTCTTATATACCGCGCTATTCTGCATCAGTGCGGTTTACATAGAACAAACTGAAATTACATTGAACAGGGCATTATAACTTGGAGATAACTATTTTACAGGGAACATGGGCTATGGAGGGTTAAGTGGCTTGCCCAAGACCACAAGGAGCACCTGTAGGACTAGAAACCCCAGTCCTTCCGGCCCAAGGTTGCTGTCCTCTAGTGGGATTTGAACCCCCGACCTTCCGGCCTGAAGTACCTTGCCCCAACCACTAGGCCACTTCTCCACTCCACTAAGTGGCGTAGGTTCTCCACCTGGTGTGCCCAGCACAAGGAGGATCCTTTCTCATGCCTGGTACCAGTGGTGCTGCAGTATTTGCTGCACCTGTCCAATCTAGGCCTTAAATCCAACTCTGTTAGGGTCCACCTCAGTGCTATATCAGCGCACCACTCCCCGGTGGAGGGTCAGTCTCTCTCAAGCCACTCTTTGGTAGCTCGCTTCATCAGAGGCCTGCTTTTGCTTAAGCCTCCAGTTCGTCCACCTGCCCCTGAGTGGGATTTGAATGTGGTCTTGCAACAACTTACTTGCCCACCATTTGAGCCTATGGCTACTTGTCCTTTGCGCTTTCTTTCCTGGAAAGCGTTGTTTTTGGTAGCTCTTACCTCAGCAAGGCGAGTAAGTGGGAGGGTGTTGTCCTTCTACCTTGACTGTACGCAGGGACACCGAAGGGCTGTTCAGCTCTTCGTCTCTTTTGACCCTAATAAGTTGGGGTTACCTGTCTCCAAGCGTACCCTGTCCATTTGGGTAGCTGACTGTATCGCCTGGGCGTACAGGGCAGCCGGCCTCTCCTTGCAGGGTCGAGTCACGGCTCACTGTGTCAGGGCGAAGGCTGCATCAGTGGCTCATCGCTGCTCTTTTCCATTGGCAGACATCTGCCGGGCTGCTACCTGGTCTTCAAGCCAGACCTTTGCAGCCCACTACTGCCTCGAGAGGGAGTCCCGCAGGGATAGTGCTTTCGGACAGGCGGTACTCCATAATCTCTTTGAGGTATAGGCAACTCCTACCCTCCGGCCCTGGTGTTGTGCTACTGTTCGGGGGCGTTCTCAGAGAAGATTCTTTTCACACATGCTGAGGCTCTAGAGGGAGCTCATTTTTTTCAGCTTTGGGTCCCCAGTAGCCTTAAGCTGGGGAGTCCCATATGTGAGGACTGACTTCCTGCTTGGTCCTGGAGAAAGCGTAGTTACTCACCTGTAACAGGTGTTTTCCAGGAGCAGCAGGAATCAGTCCTCGCAACCCTCCCTCCTTCCTTTGGAGTTGCAGTCATATAATTTATTTTGTTTTTTGCTGTCTTTTTAGCTATATCATCAGACTGAGCAAGATGGCACCCTTGGGCGGGAAGGGGACCGCGCATGCATGCTGCATTCCCAAAGGCTTTCTTTGAAAGCTGGGGAAATGCTCCACATGGGGGCTCCGTCGGCGCCGACGTCACCTATATGTGAGGACTGATTCCTGCTGCTGCTGGAGAACACCTGTTACAGGTGAGTAACTACGCTTTATTTGGCAGGCGCCCCAAGTGGTGAATCTCAGAATGCACTGTGGGGAGTCAGACACTCCAATTTCCAAGATGATGATATGGAGGCAGGAGTTGTGGGGTAACAGGCACAATCTAGGGCCACCAGGAACATAAGAACATACGATACTATACTGGGTCAGACCAAAGATCCATTAAGCTCAGTATCCCATTTCCAACTGTGACCAATCTATATCACAAGCACTTGGCAGAATCCCAAAAGATAAATTCCAGGGATAAGCAATGACTTTCCCCGGTCCTCTTTAATAATGGTTTATGGACTTTTCCTCCAGAATCTTGCCCAAATATTTTTTTAAATGCAGCTCTACCAACAGCTTTTACTACATCCTCTGGTAGTGAATTTCAGATCTTAAATTAGGCATTGAATGGAAAAACTGTTTTCTCTGATTAGACTTAAATGTATTACTTTGTAGTATCATTGCATCCCACTCCGCTCATTATCTTAATGGCCTCTATCATATCTCTCCTCGGCTCCAGGCTGAAGAGCCCTTCCTCGTAGGGATATCCTTCCATCCCCTTTATCATTTTGGCAATCTTTTCTGTAATTTTTCTAATTCTGCTCTGTTTATTTTGAAGATATGGTGACCAGAGCTGCATGCAATACTCAAAGTGCAGTCGAACCATATAGCGATACTGAGGCGTTATGATGTCATCCTTTGTTTCATTCTCCATGGCTTGTCTTATAACACCTAGCATTTTATTAGCTTTCAGTGCATACTGAGCAGAGGATTTTAAGGTATTTCCTGGGTGGTGACTCTTAATGTGGAACATTTTCATCGTGTAGCGATGGTTTAGATTGTTCTTCCCTAAGTGCACTTGTCCATATTAAGGGGTTCTTTTACTAAAAGCTGCTTAGGGTGCCGTACTTACTGCGCGTTTAGCGTTAAAATTGTCTGGGCATTACCAGCTTGTCCTCAGCAGTTAGGGCACGGGCTCATACCCTAATATGTATAATTAAGAGGTGGCATCATGGGCATCTGCACTAATTGTAGGTATTGCAGTGTGCTGTCCTGCCTCTATACCCTGTCCATTCCCCACCCCATCATGCGGTGGGCAATTAAGGTGCATTTTAGAAGCCAGTAGCTGTCATGTCCACACATTAGTTGCACTATGAGCCGTTACCGCTGGCTAAAACATGTGTTACCCACTTAGCAGGCTTTAGTAAAAAGACCTTTAAATTTCATCTGTCTTCTCATTTATCAAGGTCCTTGTGCAATTTTTCAAAATTCTCTTGCGACTTGACTTAATTTTGTATTGTTTGCAAATTTGATCACTTCACTCGTTGCTCCTATTTCCAAGTAATTTATAAATATGTTAAAGCAGCAGGCCCAGCACTACTGACCTTTTTCTATTGAAAAAACTGATCATTTAGACCTACTTTCTGTTTCTCTTTGAACTTGTTCCCAGTCCACAATAAGAAACTGCCTCTTATCCCATGACTTTTTAATTTCCTCAAGGTCTCTTGTGAAGGACCTTGTCAAAGGCTTTCTGAAAATCCAGATTCACTTTAATTATAACAGGAGATTTTTTTTTAGACCCACTTTATCATTTCAGTCAAAGCGCTTTGCATTGGATTTTTCTGTGGCAATAGACGATTATGTGACTTGCCCAAGGCCACAGGGAGTGCTAGTGGGAATCAAACCCTGTTCTCTTGGTTCCCAAGCCAGTGCTCTAACCATTGGGCTTCTCCTCCACTCCAGCTTCAAAAAAACTAAAGCAGATTTCCTAACAGGGGCTCTACAGATCAACCAACAGTAAGGATTTGAGGGTTTATTTTATTAAATTGCTAGCTCTCTGACTGGGAGCTCTTAACAGGGTTTTTGTATATATTTAAAGCAAGGTTACTTTCTTTTTGGTGCTGTAGTGAAACTTTCCTTGAGCAGAGTAAGTTGCTGAACTCTAGTAACCACCTCAGCTTTGGGAACTGCTAACACCTAATCAGATGTTAGTTCCCTCCCTACCCACCCCGACTCGCACCCACCCCTAGTGAGCAGTCTTGCTTTATAGGGCACCTCCCCATTTAACAAAGCACAGAGAATTGGACCAGCACTTTTTGAATATAATTAAAGAGATTTAACTGCTTTTTCTCTGAAAGGACAGCTGGGAAACCGGCTGGTACTTGGTAGATCTCTCTCTTTTGCTTTAACAGATACCTAAGCTCCACGAACAGAACAATGGCTGGGAAAAATCGTATCGCTAAAGCTGTTGCTCCCGTTACAGCTTCTGCCTCGGTCCAGACAGAGGTCCTAATGCCAGTTGAAGGACCGTTCCATATGCAGGGTGCCTGCATGCTGAAGCTCTGAGAAAACAAGTGGAGGAACTCAGAGAGGAGGTGGCGAGGCTGAGGAGCATTCAAGACAGTGATAAGTACATTGATGAGATGCTTCTTGCAGCAACCAAGCTCTCCAGCAGAGGAGAAGATGGGTGCCAACAGAATGTCGATGCTTGGACACAAGTCACCAGGGCCTGCAAAATCACCAATCTAACTTCTCCAGCCCTTGAATTGAAGAACCATTATGCAGCCCTGGAAGTGGAGGAGGTGAAAGCAGCCCTGGAAAGGGAAGAACCAGAGCTCAAGTACCCCAAAGTTGCAGAATCAGTGACCAGAAGGAAACGAAGGGTAGTGGTGGTTGGAGACTCTCTTCTGAGGGGTACTGAGGCATCCATCTGCCGACCAGACTTGATGTCCAGAGAGTTATGCTGTCTGCCTGGTGCCAAAATCCAAGATGTTACAGGGAGTTTTCCGAGACTCATCAAGCCCACTGACTGTTACCCAATGTTGCTAATCCATGTTGGAACAAATGATACTGCCAGGTATACCTCGGAATGTATCAAAAGTGACTTCATGGCTCTGGGACAGAGGGTGAAGCAGTTAGGTGCACAGGTGGTGTTCTCTTCAATCCTCCCTGTTGAGGGTAAAGGCCAAGGCAGAGAGGCTCGCATCCTGGAGATGAATGCATGGCTGCGTGGATGGTGTCATCGAGAGCGTTTTGGTTTCCTAGACCATGGGATGCTGTTCCAAGGGTTGCAGAGCAGAGATGGCATCCATCTGCCCAAGAAAGATCAATGCGTCTTCGGTAGTAGACTGGCTAATCTACTGAAGAGGGCTTTAAACTAGATTCGTTGGGGATGGGTGAAGAAAGCCCCCAGGTAGGTGATACATTAAATACCTTTATGGAAACGGGTAACAGGAGTAACATATGGAAAGCAGTGTGTATAAATGCCCGTAGCATGGGAAATAAGATCCCTGATGATGAAGCTTTGGTGGGAGTGGCTGACTTGGATTTAGTGGCAGTTACAGAAACATGGTTCACAGAAAACCATAATTAGGATGTAACTATACCTGGCTATACTTTATTCAGAAAGGACAGGGTAGGAAGAAGGGGAAGAGGAGTGGCACTATATGTAAAAACTACTATTAAAGCTTTGGAATTACAGAGCTTAAAAGGGAGAGAGGAGGCATTGTGGGTTAATCTAGAAAGAGGGAAAGAGAAATCTATTTGCATTGGTGATATACAGACCTCCCTCACAAGAGGAAGAGGTGGACAGAGTTAATTGAAGACATACGCATCATTGCTAGGAAAGGGGACGTGCTATTGATAGGAGATTTCAATATGCCAAATGGTGATTGGCACATTCCTGCTGCAGTATCATCTAGAAGTAAGGAGATCCTGGATTCTCTACAGGGAGAACTATTCAGGCAATTGGTAACAGACCCCACATGTGAAGGGGCCAATACTGGACTTGGTGCTTACCAATGGTGAAAGTGTTTCTGATGTTGTAATGGGAGATCATTTTGTATCCAGTGATCACCAGATGGTGTGGTTCAGTATTAGGACTAGGTCTGTTAGAATCCATTCAAAGGTGAGGATATTAGACTTTAGGAAGACTAACTTTGCCAAGATGGGCCAATACCTCAGAGAGTTGTTAGTGGGATGGGAACAGCTGGGGGATGTAGAAAAACAGTTGGCAAAACTGAAAGGGGATATTTTAAGGGCAACCAATGTTTTTCTTAAAATGCTTAATAAAGGTAAAAGGAAAAGGAGACTGCTATGCCAAGAAGTAGCTGAAAAAGTGAAGAAAAAGAGGGAGCCCTTCATGAAATACAAGAGATCACAGAGAGAGGAAGACAGGCATCTGTATTTGGAAAGACTTAGAGAAGATAGCAAAGTAGTCAGGAAGGCAAAGATTCAAAAGGAGGAGGAAATAGCCAATACAATAAAATGGGGGGATAAGACATTTTTCAGATATATTAGTGAGAAGAGGAAGGGCAAAAGTGGTATTGTCAGACTCAAGGGTGCAGAGGAGGAATATGTAGAAGCTGATAAGGATAAAGCGGAATTGCTTAACAAATATTTCTATTCTGTGTTCACAGATGAAGAACCAGGAGCAGGACCTCAGAAAACACCCACAAATAGGAACAGAAGCAAAGGACATCTTGAACAATTTTCAGAAGACTGTGCTCGTGAGAAACTAGCTCAACTTAAAGTAGACAAAGCGATGGGACCGGATTGGATACACCCTAGAATACTGAGGGAACTTGGGGACGTTCTAGCAGCTCCCCTGACTGACCTTTTCAATGCCTCGTTGGAGTCGGGAGTGGTGCCAAAGGACTGGGGAGAGGCTCATGTGGTGCCTTTACACAAAAGCGGAAGTAAGGATGTGGTTGAAAACTACAAGCCGGTTAGTTTAACTTCGGTGGTGAGTAAATTATTGGAAACGCTGCTAAAAGAGAAAATAGTGAGGTTTCTGGAGTCCAGCGGATTACAGGATCCGAGGCAGCATGGATTCACCAGAGGCAGGTCTTGTCAGACAAATCTGATTGATTTCTTTGACTGGGTGACCACGGAGTTGGACAGAGGGAGAGACCTAGATGTGGTGTATTTAGATTTCAGTAAAGCCTTTGACACTGTTCCTCTCAGGCGACTTATAAACAAACTGAGCACCCTAGGGATGGACCATAAAGTTACTGCTTGGGTTAGAAATTGGTTGGGTGGGAGGCGACAGAGGGTACAAGTAAATGGAGCTCACTCTGAGGAGAAGGATGTTACCAGTGGTGTGCCCCAGGGATCTGTCCTTGGTCCGATTCTTTTTAACATCTTTGTTAGTGATATAGCGGAAGGGCTGTCGGGTAAGGTTTGCCTCTTTGCAGATGATACCAAAATCTGCCATAGAGTAGACACCCAGGAAGGTGTAGATAACATGAGGAGGGATCTAGCTAAGCTTGAAGAATGGTCTAGAATTTTGCCGCTGGGATTTAATGTTAAAAAATGTAAGGTCATGCATTTGGGCTGCAGCAATCCAAGGGAGCAATATAGTATAGGGGGTGAAGTACTTTTGTCCACTAAAGAGCGGGACCTAGGCGTGGTTGTGTCTGATGATCTTAAAGTAGCTAAACAGGTAGAAAAGGCGACGGCAAAAGCTAGAAGGATGCTTGGGTGTATACGGAGAGGAATGGCTAGCAGAAAAAAGGAGGTGATAATGCCTCTGTAGAAGTCTTTGGTATGACCTCATTTGGAGTATAGTGTGCAGTTCTGGAGACTGCACCTTGAACAGGATGGAGTCGGTGCAGAGGGTGGCTACTAAAATGATTAGTGGTCTTCATTGTAAAGCATATGAGGACAGACTTAAGGATCTTAATATGTACATCTTAGAGGAAAGGCGGGATAGAGGTGATATGATTGAGATGTTTAAATACCTCCGTGGCATAAATGTTCAGGGAGAAAGCCTCTTTCAATTGTAAGCAAGTTTTGCTACGAGGGGACATGGGATGAGGGTGAAGGGAGATAGATTCAGGAGTGATATGCGGAAATATTTCTTTACGGAAAGAGTAGTGGATCCGTGGAATAGTCTCCCAGTGGAGGTGGTAGAGATGAGGACAGTAACTGAATTCAAAAAAGCCTGGGACAAACACAGAGGATCTCTAAAGGTAAAAAGGGGACTGTTGTAGTTCTTGATAGGAAAGGACAGACTAGATAGGCCATCTGGTCTTTTTCTGTCGTCATATTTCTATGTTTCTAAGGTAAGAATTCCCTTGGCTAAATCCATGTTGGCTTTGTCCCATTAAACCATGATTAATAAGTTCAGTAATTTTGGTTGTGTTTTTTATAATGGTTTCTACCATTTTGCCTGACATGGATATCAGGATCTCCAGTCTTTAGTTTGTATATCATCTGGTCCAGGTGATCTGCTATTCTTTAGTTTGTCAAATTGCCCTTTCACATCTTCCTTGTTCACCAAGATTTGTTTCAATTCCTAACATTTTTCACCCTCAGATATCATTTCTGGCATAGATATCTCCTCTACATCATCTTCAGAAAAGACCAAAGCAAAGAATTCATTTACTTTCTCTGTTATAGCCTTTAGTGCCTTTCTTACCGCTCCCATCTAATGATCAGACTCCCTCGCAGGCTTCCTCATAGGTTTAAAAAACAAACCAACCCTCAAATCCATTTAACTTTTAACCACTTTCAATATGCTTCTGAAAATAATGAATACAAGCATTTATCTTCATGTTCATAGAAGCACCCGGTGATGGCCTGTATTTTGCATTCTGCTGCATCAGGGGGTGTAAGAGTAATTATGAGGAAGTAATCCAGGTAACCTTTAGGTGCCCTGACAGGGGGTTACCCTTGGTTAAACATGTAAAAAATGTTTAGGAACACATTTAGAGGATTTTTTTCCCGCTTAAGAAAACTTTCCCTCCTTTTAGGAATATCTTGCATCTGTTGTATAATTTGTTCAGTAATTGTATTTGGTGACTATGGTAGCTGTCACTGGAGTCTAGGGTTTTTTTTGGCTCTAACAGCCTTTGTCAGTTCACCCATAAGCCATGCAGACAGTCGTTTGGCCTTCCTCTACTTTTTCTAAAGCATGGAATACACCTGGTCTGGGTTTCCAAGATGTTTGTTTATTTTAAACTTTCTATACTGCCTTTCTGTTTAGCGGCAAGGCAGTTTACGCTTGATAAAATCATTGAAATTAGAAAGGAACGCCATTAGTTAATAGGATAGAGGGGACAGAGGGTAGAAGTAGCAGCAAGGGGTGCTAGAAAGAGGTAAGGACGTTGGTTCTATGTCCCAGGCAGTATAGGCCTGCGAGAAGTGGTGTGTCTTAAGCTGAGGAAGGTTCAAGATGAAGTGAAGATCGTATTTCTAAACAATGTCCAGGCCTGATGTAAACTCTTAGCCTTTGCAGCTGTTCCTTCTTTCATTTCCTAACCATTTTCCTCATTTTATCAGTGTCTTCCTTTTGAAAGTTAAATGCTAGTGCAGTAGATTTCCCTGCTGTCCTCACTCCATATAGTAAATCAGATTTGATCATGTAATGATCACTATTGCCAAGTGGCTTCCAACGCCGGCACGTCTCACATCAGATCCTGTGTTCTACAAAGCACTAGGACCAGAATAGCTCTCCTTCGGATGGGTTCCTGAACCAGCTGCTCCATGAAACAGTTGTTTATTTCATGTAGAAACTTTATTTTCTTAGCATGTTGATACTGCGATAATTAAAATGACTCCTTATTACTGTTTGCCAATTTTGTTAGCTTCCATGATTTCTTTAAGCTCGAGGTGAGGGGTTTGATATCCAGGGACCATGGGTCAGCAGAGATATTTGTGGGACTGCAAGGTGTCAGAAGCTTTGAGGAGGGAAAGGATTAGGTAGTTGTCGTAGTTCAGTGGAGAGAGATGGGGGGGGGGGGGGAGGGATTGGGTGGTCCAGAACTCACTTTGGCTACCAAGGGTTTCTTTTAACACTGGGAATCGGAGTTCAGCATGTGGGTTTTTTTTTTAAGTCTCCCTTCCTGTTAGTGTGGGGGCCAATCCCTGCTTATACACTCACAGATAGGGAGATGTTTACTGTTGTGGAGTAAGCTGGGGGGGGGGGGAGTTCTGACAGCAGATGCTTTTTAATATGTTGGTAATTTGCATTGCATTCGTTTACATTATTGGGAGTAAAAATATATTTTAGCGCATGTGTTAGAATGCTGTGCACTCAAGCTTAGCGCAGCGTTCTAGTGACTGCTTTCTGCATCGATCTGCGGGACTGGTGAGGACCGGCTAGAGGATGAGAGTGAGAGAATGGTGGAGACGGGCAGGGGAAGGGGGAACAGGTTTGACACTGAGGGGAGTGAAAAAGGTCCAGGAAAAGTGGTGATGGTGAACTGGAGGGTCCTTGAACCTTTGTGAAGGTTAATGAGGGGGTCATATAACCAAAAAGACTGGGAAGCTCTGCTTTAATTAGTTTCACATGACTGCTGCCGTATAACTGAAATTGTCGTCTTTCAGCTTTTTCGAGGGTTTTGCTGCTTATCCTCTTGAGGTTCATTAGGGTTTTGTATTGTGATTTTTATTTGTTATTATTTTTGGGGTGGGCTGCTTGTGTTTTGTTCATTTTCAGAAGGGTTTAGACACGTTGTTGGTTGTATTGCTTAAACTGTGATAATTTTTTAAATTTATTTCTAATCTGTTTCAAGGGAAAAACATGTTTGGATGTATGCAGTATATGAATGAATAAATCAGATCAAATTCCTAAAGCAAGAGAACAGACCAAGTTTTAACAGCGTAGGAGGGTGATGTGTCCTCCACTCACTCCATCCTCTTCATCTTGCTCACCCTGTTTGCTAAAACGTTTGTGGTCACCATAGTTGGAACTTATTACCAAATGCTAGAAGTCAAATGGAGCCTCACCATTGTTCCAGAGATGGTGATCAGAGCTGTTGATCATTTTAATAAAGGGAGATCTGAAATATTCCAGATGGAACAATCTGGAACTGTTTCATGAAATTTGGTTCCCTGTTGAGATCCTAATTTATGTTTCTTAGTTCAACGTTGACAATTTCTTTCGCAAGGAGAAACACTGGGCTTAAGGCCAATCTTCCCTTTCATTTTTTATACAAAATCATTCTACACGGAGTTCATCTGAATGTTGGGTCAAAGCAAAACCTAAAATTCAGTTTACACAGACTCTCTCTTCCTCCCCAAGTGACAGCAGCTTTGTGAGGATTTGATGTGAACCCTGAATGTGGTGTTGAGTTTCTCCAGGGACGAGCAGGGAGATGCAGACTCACTCAGTTGGTGACATCTCTGGCAGAACCAATGTATCGGGTTTTCCCCTAGCTCACAGAAGTCCCGTTGGGAGGAGGTGGTTTCTATGGCCGGCAAGGATGCATATCCTCTCCCCCCTTCCACACTAGGAACCTACTGAAGAGATTTCTGAGGACAAATCGTTTTGCAAATTCTTGCAGAAGATCTCCCCGGTGCTTGCTGTCAATGACTCTTAATGGCCAGCAAACAAGCACGACTTCCAATCTATCCTCAGGGCTTGTAGTGCCCCTAAGGAGGTGATAGCCTTGCCAGTCCACCAAATCTTGCAAGATCTCCAGGTTTCCATTTGGAAAACCCTGACACATCAGTGTATTCCATCTCCCAGCACTTGATCTGATGGTGCTGGATTCACGTAGTGCTGCTTAAATATTCACAGGTAGGGCACTTCTCAGGATAGCGGCTACCCGGAGAAGTATGAAATACCTGTGCAAATTCAGCAGTGAGCTGATGTCATCTTAGACATAACTGAGAATAGCTGAGTAGCCCTAGCCAAGAACCTGGATGCTAACTTTATATGAACTTTAATGCTCCTATAATATAAGACACCCTTGTGCAATTGTCTTAAAAAAAAAAAAAAAAAAAAAGCTTTCTGCATATAGGAATAGTTTCCATTTTAGTTTATGATCCTAGAGGACAGGTCACAATTTAGGAATCATTGTGGTGGGGTTCTGCTTTTTCATCGGCAGAATTTTCCAAACAGACAATTGAATCCTATTAAGAAATAAGTCTTTGTGAGCATTGTCACACTAATAGGAATAATAATTCTCAGCATTACTTTCCTTCGACTGCATCGCTGTGGTACATTCAATGATCTTTCCCGGGTCTTCTACCTTTTAGTACCAGCAGGTGCACTTAGGGGGCTTTGGTAGCCAACCTACCTGGAAACATTCTCACAGATCCCAGTGCACCATTTAGACAATAAAGAAATTCCCACAGCGGGACTCTGTATGCGGGCAAAAGCAGAGGGGCAGAGGTCATGGCCCACACACTTTTCCCTGCATTTAGGCAGGAGTTCCCAGAGCCAGGGACTGAAATGGGGGCAGGGTCTCAAAAGCACATGAGCTGGGGCCATTGTCCACATACCTTTACCTGCGTTTGGGCAGGAGTTCCCAGAGCTAGGGGCTGAAATAGGGCAAGCACTCAAAAGCACGTTTTAAAAAAGCACCAGCATAAAGGGGGAAAATTTCAAACAACACAGCCTCTGCAGCTGTACTTTGCAACAATTTGGGCAGTGAAAATTGCCGCCTTAAGATCTCATTGAGAAGCTCAAGACAGATAACCCTGCATTGTATTTAGTTTCCCCTACTTCGCCAAGTTATACTTCCTGTTAAATGTAACGACCAGACACGTGTAAACTGTCGGATGTTTTCTGTTCAATGTAAACCGCGCTGATGTCTAATAGTGCGGTATATAAGAATTGTTAATAAATAATAAATAAAAGCATTTGATAAGTGCTTGAGTTTCTGAAAAAGTTCTCACAAGTCATTAATCATATGGAGAAAAGGGTTCAAGGTCCCATTTTATAGAATCTGGCTTCAAAATCATATTTCTTGCATAAGGATCATATCCAAGGCAAGACTAACTGATCATATCTCCCCCATTCTCAATAATGTACACTGGCTCCCGGTGGCCAGTAGAATAAAATACAAATCTTTAGTCACCATATTCAAACTTATCAATGGTATATCCCCATCTTTTCTTACAACCAAAATACAAACTCAACCAGAAATCAGAAGCAGGAGAAAAAATAAGCTAAATCTATTAGCAACCCCAGCCTCATTCCGCAAAACAAAACAAGCTGCTACTAGTACTACTACTATTTATCACTTATATAGCGCTTCTCATGCAGCGCTCTACATTAATACATGCAAAGAGGCAGTCCCTGCTCGTCAGAGCTTACGATCTAGTCAAAAACAATGCAATACAGAGCAAAAGTCAATTCGGGGCAAAACAAATATGGCGGCAAAGAGCAAAAGCTACTAGTAACGGAGCCTTTTCCTATACTGCGCCTGCACTTTGGAGCTCCTCCCAGACCCATTCAGATCAATAAAAGACCTTCAGGGAAGAACTGAAAACGCTGCTCATTACTGAACATTATAGCAAACTCTCCTTTAACTATACTATCACTCCACACAGCAACTCAACTAGCACCTACATAGCTGCCTCTGCTCACTGCACATGTCCTGCATCCTCTTATGTATATAGTTCATACTACTATATATATAGTTACCCATTCCTGGTGTACTTTGCATGTGATATGTTCCCTGTATATAGTTTATATTTGGTTCTATGTAACTATCCGTTCAATGTAAACTGCCCCTGATCATTGGAAGGGGCAGTATAAAGAAAAACCAGTTCAAACTAAATAAATAAATAAGAACATAAGATATGCCACACTGGGTCAGACCAATGTCCATTGAGCCCAGTATCTTGTTTCCAACAGTGGCCAAGTACCTGGCAGGTTCCCAAAAAGGCACATAGGTTTAAACAATGCTTGTCCCAGAGTAAGCAGTGGATTTCCCAGGTCCCCTTTAATAATTGCTTATGGACCTTTCTTCCAAGAACTTGTCCAAACCTTTCTTAAACCCAGCTAGTAGACTAACAGCTTTTACTACATCCTCTGGTATCGAATTCCAAAGTTTGATTATGTGTTGAGTGAAAAAATATTTTCTCTTGTAAGTCTTAAATGGGTTACATTGTAGCTGCATTGCACGTCCCCTAGTCTTTCTACTTTTTGATGGAGTAAACAACCGATCTTCCAAGAAGGCAAAATTATCTACAAGTCACTGCCCATTTGTTTAGTTATTCACCAAAGTCTGTTTTGGCTTGATGCGCTACATATTCTTGGAGGGCTGTTGTGAACTGTTCAACTGATCACACCTTCTAAGTAATGAATTATGGTTGCTTAAAAACGTACTTCTTCAAATAACAAACGCACCTCCAGTGGATGTCTTTCAAGCAATAGAAGATCTTTAATCTCCCCAGATCTGCAAACATTGGCTCTTTTAACCCTGAAGCATCTACTTTTCCTCTCCCTCCTGGTAAGATAGTAACATGGGGCCCATTTCCAGATCCTTTATTCCACTCTCAAATATCCTCTACATAGAGGGGATGTGTGCACCAGAGATCCAGGTAGCTGATATGCCTTTCCTGCTGCTAGTGCTGAGAGTAACTTCCACGTGTTCATTGGGTAGGTCATACCCAGCTATGATTTATTCTTTTCTATCACTATCCGATTTGCTTCAGTTGTGCTACATTTGATTGAAGATTATTCCATTGCTTCGACCTGTGTACAGTCAAAGGGTTTCCCTGGATTTCAAAGCAAAATTGTCCTGAAGAAATTAATTGATTTGACCATTTCCATGTCTTTCATGAAATCATTCAAGGGTCGGCTTGCATCCCCACAGGGCCTATCCTTATTTCACTTTCACTTGGATAAGTTTATCTTGTGTTCCAGTCGTGATTACTCAAGTTCATTTGAAACTGAAATGGAATGCATTTCAAACTCATTTGCATCAAAGTTAAAGGCTCATCATTGTATCCCCTATAAAATAAACTTCTCTCTCCCTCTTTGTTTTATTTTATTTCACTTGTATCCCTTTCCATAGGAGCCAGTGTTTGAAAATAATTGGAGCTCTTGATTCATGAATTCAAAACCAATTACACCCCCCCCCCCCAAAAAAAATAGAATAAAAACAAAATATGGTGGGTAGTGAGTGTGATTGATCAGCTCATATTTGAATTTCAAGGGCACAGCAGGTAAAATTTTGGACATGGAGAAGGCCCACATGGCTAAATGAAAACCTAGAGAAATACTGAAAGCCCACCAATCTCTCTCTTTCTCCCCCCTCCCTCCCCCCGAGATCTTTCCAAAGAGAGCCCAAATCTAATTATGAAAAGAGCACTGAAATGCCTCTCCTAAAAAGGCATGGGGGATGTAATCTGCCCTGAATGGCGCTTACATCCTAACCACCTTGGCACACTGGATGGGTCCTTTCAATCCTTATCTGCCATCACCCACTGCGTCGGCATATTCTCTGGGACCAGGCAGAAAGTCAGCCCTTATATATGGGTGACATCACGGATGGACCCCACATGGGAAGGTTTCCCAGCTTCCAAAGGAAACTTTTGGAAGATGCACTATGCATGCTTAAAGGAGCCATCTTGACCTCAGTCATCTTTTTTCCGCGGAGTCCGTCTGTTTGTCTGATCCTTGGAAAGAGTTTGACCCTTTCAGTATCATTTTGCTTTTTCCGGTTGTGCCGCCGCCTTGCCTGTGCCCAGGAGTGTCTGTGCCTTGACGCTGCGTTTCTTTCTCAAATTTCTTTTTCTTTTTGAGATTCACGAGTCTATTTCCTCACACTCCCTCGTCAGCTGGAACATTGGACTCTCTTGACTTGGCTGAAGCAGTCTTCCCCAACATGTCCAAGCCATCCAGTGGCTTTAAAAAAATGTACCCAGTGTAGCAGGACTATCTCGGTGATGGACCGGCAAAACTGTTGTCTTCACTGCCTCAGGTCGTAGCATGAGCCCTCCAGTTGCACTATCTCCAAATGATGCACAACGGGGTTCAGAATTAGGAGAAACAGCGGAAATCGTTGTTTGTAATTTTGGTGCCATCGGCGTCAGCACTACCACCAGCATCGACATCCTCAAAGGCTCACCCCAAGGCATCAGCCTCGCATGGGGGCCGGGCTGCGCACACTCAGCCCTGAGGTCATGGGGCATCAGACCCAAAGGCTCTCCTTTGCGGGGGGCCCCTTGAAGGACCGGACTCCAGCCCTGAAGGCATCGAAGGGGAATGCTGAGTCCAGAGCAAAGGGCCATGGGCATCGGCATCACAACCCTCAACGGGACTCTGAGGGCGAAGGCCAAGAGCAACCTCCCAAGCTGCCCCAGCAGGGGGGTTGCCTTCCAAAGCCACAGAGAGCCTGTGGGAGATTCCTGAGGTGGTCACCATCGTGGAGTCCCCACTGTGGGAACCGGCATCTGTGCCAGAGGTTGCTGTGCTAGCTCAGGCATCGGAAACCGTGCTCCTCACACAGTGCATGGACACCCTTGAACGCAGCCTGTCTGCATTCCTTAGCCAGCAGGCCGCCCGTGAACTGATTACCTCTGGTTTCTCGGCACTGGTGACTGCCCTGTCCATGAGTGGCAGCTTCTCCATCAGAGGTGCAACCCATCTTGGAGGTATATGTCCTCCCCCAAAGTGACAGCAGTCCTTGGGGCTGCGCGAGGTCCCTCTCAGCACCATGCTTTTCTCCACAGTATGTCTCTGGGTCAGATCGCTGAGAACCTTGGACACCCTCCACTCCTCCCGACCGGCACGGATGCCGGGAGGAATCATATTGGTACTTAGAACTCTTCTCGGAGTCCAGCTCAGATGCTTGGGAGACCATATGACATCATGACATACTCTCCAATCCTTCACCACCCTTATCTCAAAAACCAAGGACTGTTCCAAGTTCATGACATGAGCAGCATATGATGGCTTTGAGTCGGTGGCTTGGGTGGGAATCGAGGCTCGTTGCCTTGCGTGGCTGCAGGTCTCAGACCTGGAGCAGTGGGTCCAGGACAAACTGATGGATGTCCCATGCAGGGGCAAAATCTCTGGTAAACCGATGGAGGAGAAGGCTGGTGAGAGAGCAGCTCACCATGATTTGGTTCTCCAGAAAGACCGCAGATCCTTCCAAGTGGAAATCCTCAGTGAAGAAGTCTTCCTACCCCAAGAAAAAGAAGTCCTATGGCTCCTACAACCTGTACCACTCCTACCAGCAGCCACAGCTAAGCCAACAGCAGAAGGGGTTAGGGACAGCGTCAACCACGCCATCCTAAGGCCCTGAAGCCTCAACCAGCACCACAGTTGCAGCCAGGGGGCGGATTTTGACAACTCCTTCAGGAACATGCCCATCTTTCCCTCTCAGAAGCTGCTCCACCTCAGCTAAGAGGAAGATAGACTGATCCACTTTGCCCACAGGTGGCCAAACATAACAACCCACTCCTAGGCCCTCAAGATGGTCCAGGATGGCTACCTATTGCACTTCGATCAACTTACTTCTCCGTTCTTCCCAGGGGAATACCCACTCAACCCCCACCTCCGCACGTTGCTCCTGCAAGAGATACACTCCCTCCTAACCGACCAGGGAGTGGAACCAGTTCCTCTTTATCAAATGGGGAGGGGTATCTACTCCTGTTACTTCCTGGTTCCAAAGAAGACAGGAGGTTTTTGGCTCATTCTGGACCTTCACAACCTCAACCAGTTTCTGGTGAGGGTAAAGTTCAAGATCCACAATGTAAATAACAAGCAGTTTCATGTACTGTTGTACCACCTATGTATATAGTATAAACCACCATTGTATTTAGTTACCCCGTTTCTCCAAGTTCTACTTCCTGTTAAATGTAATGACCAGACATATGTAAATTGTCGGATGCTTTCTGTTCAATGTAAACCGCGCTGATGTCTAATAGTGCGGTATATAAGAATTGTTAATAAATAAATAAAATAAATGGTGTGTCTGGGAATGTTATTACTCTACCTTTGACCTCAAGAGTGGCTATGTTCCCCGAATCGCAAGGATTCGTACATTCCCCCCCTTCCACAGGCAGTATCTCCGCTTCATGCTCAGTGGACAGCACTACCAGTATGGAGTGCTACCCTTCAGCCTTGCCTCCACTCCCAGAGTCTTCACCAAGTGTCTGGTGGTAGGAGCTGCTTTTCTTCGCACCCAAGGAACTTTTGTCTTCCCTTATCTGGATGATTAGTTGATCATGGCCGGAACACTGGCGGAAGTCCAGCGCTCAACCCAGCTGACCAGTCAAATCCTGGAACTCCTCAGCTTCGTGATAAACTACCCTAAATCCCATCTACAGCCCTCACAACACCTAGAGTTTATTGGGGCTCTATTAGATACCACTCAGGCTCAAGCTTTCCTGCCAGAGAGCAGAGCCCAGCGCTTGGTAGCACCATCTCATGAGACTGAGTTCCTCCCTCATCAGTTCGTCAAATGCTGCGCCTCCTCAGGAATATGGCCCCTTCAGTCCATGTGACACCAATGGCAAGACTCCAGATGCATCAGGTGCAGTGGACGTTCTGCATTCAATGGTACGAGGCGACTGGCTGCCTCTGGAACATACAATGAGATACAATGCAATCAGTGAATTCTTAATTTCTATTTGTCTATGAGGAATGCCCATCAATACAATTCAAATATATGCCCCAACAGCTGCAGAAGAGGAAGACGTTGATGAGTTCTATGAACAAGTACAAGCTGAAATTGACAGAATATGCAAACAGGATATCCTGAAAGTAATGGTTGATTGCAGCACAAAGGTTGGCAACAAAGAAGAAGGTAAGTGGCTGTAAAATATGGACTTGGCAAAAGAAATGAAACTGGAGAAAGATTGATAGAATTCTGCAAGACCAACGATCTATTCATATCAAATACCTTCTTCCAGCAACCCAAGTGGTGACTGTACACATGGATTTCACCCAATGGATTGTATAAAAATCAAATTGACTACATCTGGGGAAGTCAACAATGGAAAAGCTCTATAACATCGACGACAAAACCTGGAGCTGACTGTGGTACAGATCACCAACTACTAGTATGCAAACTCAAGCTAAAGTTGAAAAAGAGCAAGCCACTCATGAATGTAGCAAACAATGACCTTGAGAATATACCACTGGAATTTAAAGACTGCCTGCAAAATCAATTTGCTGCTTTAGATACAAATGACAGAACAAATGAGTTCTCTGTAATCTTTCTGTTCATGTGTCATACTGTAAACCACTTTGATTCTAATAATAAAGCGGTATAGAAAATTTGTTAAATAAATAAACTCCAGAAGAGTTATGGGATGACATCAAGAAGATTGTGTTGGAAGAAAGTGAGAAATCTCTGCAAAAGATGAAAAAACAAAAATGGCCAAAATGGATGACCGAAGAAACTCCGATAATTGCCCAGAAATGCAGAGAAGCTAAAACCAGAGGAGAAAGAGAGGCAATTGCAGAACCCAACAGAGATTTCCAATGTGCCACAAGACAAGGCAAGGAGAAGTACTACAAAGGCACATGCAAGGAAATAGAAGAAGAAACTGTTAGAGGAAGAACAAGACTGGCTTTCCTAAAGCTATGAGACTTAAAGAAAAAAATTCCAGCCTCGAATTGGAATGTTACAAGATGCTTAAGGATTCATGCTGAATGATGCAGAGAAGATCAAGAAAAGGTGGAAAGAATATACAGAGTTATTATATGATAAAGATCAAATGGACCAACAGCCATTTCAACCTATACCTTATGATTTCAAACCATTGGTGATGAAAGAAGTCAAAGCAGAATTGAAAGCCTTATCAAAGAACAAAGCACCTGGCATTGATGGCATTCCCATTGAAGTATTACAGCAATCTGATGCAGCTGTTACCATACTTAGAAGGCTCTGCCAGGAAATTTGGAAGAAATCATGGCCAACTGACTGGAATAGATCTGTGTTTATACCAATACTAAAGAAAGGTGATCCAACTGACTGGAAATTATCGTACAATAGCTTTGATCCCACATGCCAGCAAGATTCTATTGAAGATTGTTCAGCAGAGACTGCAACCATACCTGGCATGAGAGCTGCCTGAAGTGCAAGCAGGGTTCTGAAAGGGTGAGGAATGAGAGACATCAACGAGGATGTGAAAAGACTAAAGAATACCAAAAAGATATCTACATGTGTTTAATTGACTACAGCAAGGCTTTTGACTGTGTAAACCATGAGAAACTCTGAGCCACATTAAGAAGCATGGGTATACCAGAACACCTGATAGTTCTCTTGCACAACCTTTGCATTGATCAAGAAGCAATAGTTCATACAGAACAAGGAGAAACAGAATGGTTTAAAATCAACAAAGGTGTATGACAAGGCTGCATACTTTCCCCCTATCTCTTTAATTTATATGCAGAACGAATCATCAGAAAAGCAGGACTGTATGAAGACAACAGAGGTGTGAAGATTGGTGGGAGACTCATCAACAACCTTCGCTATGCTGATATATTACTGGCTGAAAGTGAAGACGATCTGAAACATTTGCTTCTCAAGATCATGGAACATAGTCTTAAAATGAGTTTGCATCTTAACATTAAGAAGACAAAGTTCCTGACATCTGGCAAAATCAATAAGTTCATCATTGATGGAAAAGAAATTGAAATAGTGGACAACTTTAATCTACTTGAATCAACTGTCAATAAAGAAACAACAAGCAGTCAAGAAATCAGACACATTGCTTTTGGTAAAATGACTATGAAGGATCTAGACAAGATTCTCAAGAGCAGAGATGTCTCTCTCCATACAAAGATTCGATTTGTTCAAGCCATAGTATTTTCAATAACATAAGGATGCAAAAGTTGAACAGTGAAAAAGATAGATAGGAAGAAAATTGATGCCTTTGAATTATGCCTCTGGCGATGAATATTGTGTATTCCATTGACTGCCCATAGAACAAATCAGTCAGTACTAGAGGAGATCAAATCTAAAATTTCTTTGGAAGCTCAGAAGACAAGACTGGACACATCATGTGAAGAGAGAGATCATTAGAGAAAGACGACATGCTTGGCACGGTAGAAGGTCAACGCAAAAGAGAGAGACCAGTAATGAGATGGATTGATACAATAACAGCAGCTTTGGGTGCCACTCTGTCAACAATGAGCTGCCTGACTGAAGACCGAATACAGTTTAGGACAACTATCCAGAGGGTCGCTATGAGTCGACACCAACTCAACGTACATAAAAATAACAACAACAGCCTGCCTTAGAAGGTCAAGAGTAGATTAACCACACTAGGAATTGAATATGGGAATCGGACAAATGGGGGTCATGTTAGCTCTATTTGTGATTTACATGTTTGAAAATAGCCACCCAGACATGTCGATCACATCTGCTCCCTAAGAGTCATTTTATAAAGGACTGAACTTACGCATATGCAATGTGATCACGTCTGTGTTATGCTGGGGCATAACAGGCACATCCAGGGCAGTGAGAGTGTTACGTGCATTTCTGATTCCAGAATGGTGCCGCACATTTAAATCCTCCTGCGGGCCCTCCTCCTTAGCTTGAATAGGAATTGGAAAAGTGCTTGTTTCGGCCAGCTTTCAATAGGATAACAGGGGTATTCCCTCTTGTCACCATAGTAATCTTTTCCCCCTCATAGAAGGTGAAAATTAAAGTTTCTGCATACTGCAGTGGTGTTGCACATCTCCGCTTCTAGAAAGGCAAGCTAGGACTTGTAGGTGGCAACCTAAGCACATGTGCGTTCTGAAATGCCATCGTGGGCACATCTCTGTTGCTGATCCTGACAACATGCACATTTCTAGAATTGGCCATCTCCCTGCACATGGCTGGGCCCTGATTCTGCACGCCCCCATTTTCTTTAGAAGAATGATGAAAGCACTTATCTTTTGGGGTGGAGATAGATTTATTTTAAGATACATTTACACATGTCCACCCCCTCTGCTGCCCCTTCCATGGCATTGTGGAGGTTTTGACTTGGACGTTCCAGGGACACCTAAAAAGCCTTTCCAAAATGTGCCTTCACAGCTACTCTTGGGCCTCTGCTTCCTTACCCTCTATTCAATTCACTTTTCTCCCAATATTTTCTTAGTCGGTTCACAAATTTATTTCTCAAACAGATACCATTGATTATAATAAAAAATAAAGTTCCTAAATTTTATGATCCTAAGTTTGATGCCTTTTTTAGCTGAATTTAGGAGAATTAATGTCTAGTCCTAAACACAGAACATGCCAACAGAAAAATCCTACAGCCCATCCAAATGACAGTCCAGTTTTTGACCCCTTCTTCTCCCCCAGAGGTCCTCTAGGTTTGCCCCACACTTCCTTATATTCAAGTCTCATCCTTATCTGCACGACCTCCACTGCTAAGATGCTCCTCACATCTATCATTTTTTCCATAAAGAAATATTCCATTAGATTACTCCTGAGCCTATCCCCTTTCACCTTTGTCCTAGGAACCTCATTTCAAAGCTTTTTCAAAGCTCTATCATACTCCCCCTCCACCTCTCCTTTTTCCAAAGTATATAGTACATATTTAGATCCTTAAGTCTGTACTCATATGCTTTGATGAAGACCACTGACCATTCTAGTAGCCTCCCTCTGCACTAACTCAATCCTGTTTATATCCTTTTGAAGGTCTCCAGACCTGTTCATAGACTTCCAAGTGAGGTTTCACCAGGCCTTATACAGAGGCACTAACGCCTTCTTTTTTCTGCTGACCTTTCCTCTCCTTGTGCACCTAAGCATCCTTCTGGCTTTTGCTGTCATCTTATCTATCTGTTTAGCCACTTTATGTTCATCAGATTCAATCACCCCCAGTCCCACGCTTTTCTGCACAGAATGACTTCATCCCCTATATTGTACCACTCCTTTGAGTTTTTGCAGCCCAAATGCATGACCCTGCACTGTTTAGCTTTTCATCTTAGCTGTTAAACTCTAGACCTTTCCTTAAGCATTGTTAGATCTCTCCTCAGGTTTTCCATATCTTCTTATACATTTTGGTAAAACCTTTCCTCTCTACAATGTGAGAAACTACTGGTAATGTATCTTTCTTTAGACTGAGCTCCACTCACTTGGAAGAAAGGACGGTGAGTAGTTGTGTGCCCCAGGGATCGGTCCTGGGACCAGTATTGTTTAATGTATTTGTGAGTGATATTGATGAAGGATTGAAGGGAAAAGTCTGCCTTTTTGTAGATGACACAAACATTTGCAATAGAGTGGACTCCTCTGAGGCAGTGTACAATATGAGGAAAGATCTACAAAAACTGGGAGAATGGTCTAGTGCTTGGCAGTTAAGATTTAATGTGAAGAAGTGCAGAGTTATGCACTTGGGATGCAGAAATCCAAGGGAACTGTATGCAATGAGGGACAGAGGTTGGTGTGCATGGGCCAGGAAAAGGTCCTCAGAGTGATTGTTTCTGAGGATCTCAAGGTGACAAAACAATGCCAAAAGGCAATGGCCAAAGTTAGGATGCTGGGCTACATATAGAGAGGAATAACCAGCAGAAAGGAGGCAGTATTTATGCTCCTGTACAAGTTGTTGGTGAGACATCACGTGGAGTATTGTGTTCAGTTTTGCAGACCATATCTCACAAAGGATATAAAAAGACTTATATTGGCTCAGAGGAAGGCAACCAAAATGATTTGGAACCTGCGCCAGAAGACGTATGAGAAAATACTTGAAGACCTAAATATGTATACCCTGGTAGAGAGGGGAGGGACAGGGGAGATATGATATAGAAGTTTAAATTCTTAAAGAGTATCGATGAACAAACCTTTTTTTAAAGAAGGGGAATCTGTAAAACTAGAGGGCATAAAATGAAGCTGCAAGAAGGTAGACTTAAAAGCAACATCAGGAAATACTTTTTCACTGAAAGGGTGGTGGATGCTTAGAATTCTCTCCTGATGAAGGTGTTTAGGGCAAAACATTGACTGAATTCAAAATGGCTTGGGAGACACAGTGGATCCCTTTACAGCAAGAGGATAAAATCAAAATAAACGTAACTATTTCTTATACCTTAACAAATAGAGAGGGGTGATCTGCACAGAGCGGCAAGTACACCTACTCTATCCACCTTACGGAGCAGACTAGATGGACCATACTGGTCTTTCTCCGAGAACAAGCAGGAGGATAGCCCTCACATATGGGTGACGTGACGTCTGTGCCGATGGAGCAAGTGCGGTAACCTTTCTCCAGCTTTCGAAGACAGCCTTTGGGAGATGTACCATGTATGCATGTTCCCCTTCCCGCCTTAGGATGCCATCTTGCCTTAGTCTCCTTTTTTCTTTGGAGCCCATCGGATGTGTGTCTCTTTCCCCTGGAAAAAGTTGATTATTTTTTGTCTCTTTTGTCTTTTTGTCTTGGTTTTCTCCAGTCGAGTACCGGTTCCCCTCTCTCTCCCAATTTCGCTTGCCTCTGGTGTCGTGGGGTTTTTTTTTGTTTCTTTTTTTTTCTTCCACTTTGGGGGTCTTTTCTCCGGTGTGTGGGTTTTCACACCCTTTCTGGCTGGTCCTAGAGAGTTTGATCTCGCAGGGACCATCCTCCCCACCATGGCCTCAGCAGTGGCTTCAAGCCTTGTGACCACTGCACTCACATGTCGTGCACAGACCCGAATAATTGTTGCTTTTGGTGCTTCAGGCTGGATCATGATGTCCTTGGTATGTGCTCTCTGCTAGCTGATGACCCCCCAAGGCCACAAGAAGCAGCATGAGTCAGTCTTTCACAAGACCACTTCAGCCCCGGAGTCATCTGTGGGGCCAATGCCCTCGAGGGCCACTGCGGAGGCTCCACCTCATACGGCAACCATGCTGCCTTCGCGGACATGGCATGCCAAGCCAGAGCTCCCTCAAAGAGGGATGTCTCTTGAAGAGCCTGACATCAGTAGCCTCCTTGGGTGACGAATCCAGGACCATGGGGAAGTCCCACAGCACCCGACCTCAGAGCTCTCGACTCAAGGCAGAGGGCGATGGCCAGGAGTGGCCTTCAAAGCTGCCCTGGCAGGAGAAAACACCATTGGTGTCTGGGGATTGGTCTCAATCCTCCGAGGCCATTTTCATTGAGGACACTCCCTCGATGGCGCCAGTATCAGGGCCAAGGTCCTCTGTTCCTGTGCTGGTGGCTGAGGAGCCATCAGGCATTGAGGCCAGGATGGCATCCTTAGTACACTGTCTGCCATCATAGCCCACAGCACACATGGGAACATCAGGTGTTTTTTGCCAACTGCTGGCCCACCATCACCACAGACGGGTGGGCTTTGCAGGTGGTGAAGGAGGGGTACCTCCTCCACCTCAAACAGATGCCCCGCCATTCTTTACAGGAGAGCTACTGATGCATCCCCTTCAGTGGGTCTTGTTTCAGTAGGAACTTGCAAATTTTATGGAAGACAGGGCGATGGAACCCATCCCTCTCAAACTCGAAGGCAAGTGATTCTATTCCCACTACATCCTGGTGCCCAAAAGGATCCCGGGGGTTTTTGGCCTATCCTAGATCTGCGAGACCTCAACAGGTTCCTGATGAGGGAGAAATTGAATATGCACACTCTTGGAACATTGCTGCCATACCTCCAGCAGGGAGACTGGCTATGCTTCTTGGATCTAAAGGATACCTACACACACATCCTTATTCACCCCCTTCCCAGGCAGTACCTCCACTTCATGGTGGGAGGCTACCACTATCAATACAGGGCTCTTCCCTTCAGTCTGTCCTCCGCCCTGAGAGTATTTACCAAGTGCCTGGTGGTAGTCGCCACCTTCATGCATCTCCAGGGAGTGTTCATCTCCCCATACCTGGATGACTGGCTCATAAAGGGTGGCACTCCCGCAGAAGCCCACCAGGCGACTGCCTGCACCATCCTCATTCTGGAACTTCTGGGATTCATCATACACTACCCAGTCCCATCTCCAGCCAAAGCAATGTCTGGAGTTTACAGATTCAATGCTGGACACCATCCAGACCAAGGCCTGCCTTCCTCCGGACAGGGCCCAACGCCTACATGCGCTCACAAGGCATGTCCAGGGTCAACCCTTGCCCTCTGCCCATCTCATGCTTTGCCTTCTGGGCCACATGGTGTCCACAGTGCAAGTCACCATGAATGCCCGCCTGCACATGCGGGTCCTGTAGGATCTCAGCTCCCAGTGGTCTTAGGCAATGGGGCACCTATGGGACAGAGTGGTCGTGGCCCGCTCTCTGGCAGACTCCCTTGGCTGGTGGTGGCAACTCCAGCACCTGCAGGCCAGAATGCCCTTCCAGGCTGCTGCCCCTCAGAGGATCCTCACCACGGATGCCTCCAAATTGGGCTGGGAACCCCACTGTGACAGCCTCTGTACTCGGGGCAGCTGGTTGCAGGAGGAGAGCCTCCAGCAGATCAATCTCCTGGAGCTCTAAGTGGTAGCGCTCACCCTCTGAGCTTTCCAAACCACCTTCAATATCAAGCAGTCCTGATCCAGATCGATAACCAGGTGGCGATGATTTATATCAACAAGTAGGGGAGGGATGGGGTTGTTTCTTCTGTGCGAAGAGGCGGTGAGCCTCTGCTCCTTCGCCAGCAGCAGCAGGATGCTCCTTTGGGCAGTCTACCTCCCAGGCCAGGACAACATCCTGGCAGACCAGCTCAGCCGAGTACTCCAACCACACGAGTGGTGGTTGGCCCCAAGGTGGCCAGTTGACTGTTCCGTCTCTGGGGGTTCCTGCAGATGGACCTCTTCACCAGTCCAGGCAATACTCAGCTGGCTCGCTTTTGCTCCAGGCAGTCACATCCTTCCCTAGAGGTGGCAGATGCGTTCCTCATCCCATGGATGGAGGGCCTCTTCTCCAGGAACAAGCAGGAAGTCAGTCCTCACATATGGGTGACGTCGGTGCCAATGGAGCCCTTGTGTGGAGCAAATCCCCCAACTTTCAGAGAAAGCCTTTGGGAACTGCATCACGCATGCATGGTCCCCTTCCCGTCCAAGAGTGCCATATTGCTCAGTCTCCTTTTTTCTGCGGAGCCCTTCGGACGTTGTCCAATAGTCGCCGTGAAAAAAGTGTTTAAAATAGTTAAAATTTGTTTCTTTCCTTCCAGATCGACACCAGTTCCCCTTCTCGCCTTTGGCTCGGTACACCGGTATTGAGTCTGGCTTGATTTTTCAGTTTTTATCCTTAGTGACTAGCGTTCACGCTCTTTTTTTTTTTTTTTTTTTCACTGGCAGCCCGGGTCTTCGACCTTGCGGGGGCCCTTTTTCCCCCGATGGCTGCCAGCAGGTTTAAAAAATGTGATCGGTGTACAAAACTAATGTCCTTCACTGATACACATGACTGCTGTCTCCGGTGCCTTGGGCCTGACCATGACCCGAAGGTCTGTGGCCCGTGTAGGAAGATGTCCTCGAAGGCCCTGAGAAGCCGCCAGCAGCAGCATGATAGGATATTTGTTGAGTCCATACCTTCAGGCCTGGACCTCATCTGAGGCCTCTGTCTCGGGGGGAACACTCCGAGGCTGAGCGCCGTAGAGGTTCCTCGGAGAGGGGGTCTCCCTCGCGGGAACATCGAAGGAAGAAAAAATCCTTGAAGGAGGCATCATTGGATGGCTCTGAACGGCTAGGTCCTGCCCGGGACCGGTCGCGGAGCCCTGAGAACTGGCCTGGATCCTCTAAGATGGAGCATCCAGCAAAGCTTCCTCGATGGGATACGGAACAGCTGAGGCAGGTAACGGTCCCCATTGAGGACTCCCCCCAGGAGAAATCAGTGTCAGGCCCGACGGCATCGGGACCCAACCCAGAGGCTGCGGAGCCTTCTGGACTCAGTCTCAGAATAGTGACCCTGGCGCGGAGTATGTCTGCCTTCATGGAGCAGCAGCGGGCGCTGATTGCCAGTCTCACCAGCCCTTCCGCCCCGACCACCAGACCATTGATATCCAAGTCGACCCCGGAGGCTGAGCTGATCCTCGAGACCATGCATACTCGAGTCGATCCTCGGCCGAGGACTCCCTCGATCTCCCGCTCGGGGCCGAGGTCGTTACTGCCGGTTACACCGGTGTTGGGGCGGTTGAGGCCGGGGCTTTCGAGGCCAGAGCTCCTCGATTCCTCCTCAGAGGCATCGGAATGGGAGACAGAGGAGGAAGAGTCCCTGGACACCTGCTGGCACAGGGATGTCCCATCAGATTCCCCAGTGTCTTCCCAGACTTATAGTGATGCCCTTTGATTGCTCTGAATCATTCCCATCAAAGGTTTCCAGTATACCAACATCCTCCTCTGTGAAGACTGAGGTAAAGAAATAATTTGCTTTTTTTGCTGTTAACTCCCAAGCAGTCTTTTACCCCTTGGGCATCCGACTCCCTCATGGACTCTTTTCTTTAAGCGTACCTGAAAAAGGTTTTACTATTAATTTGTTTCTCTTTTTAGAATCACTCGTGGCCTGCCTTATTACTGTTTTGCATCTAACTTACTAGTGCTTGTGCTAGTTGCTGTTTTTTTCAATAGGGTCTGCTTTCCATTTTCTGAAAGATGGTCTTTTGGCTTTCACCATTCTTCTACCTCACCATTAAATTACACTGGACATCGTTTGGCCGCCTTTTGACTCTTTTTGATATGTGGAAACTATTAATATTAATTATTATCATCTGGTTTTCTGAGCTGGCTTTTTAAAATAATATCCGCCTTGTGCAGACCTTTTGGCTCTTTCATTTTTTTCTGACAAATTTCCTCATTTTATCATAGTCTCTACATTGTTTAACATTATGGTTTTAAAGCAGTAGATTTTTTTTTAGCATCTTCCTTCCAGTGTTGACAGGTTTGATCATATTGTGCTCACTATTGCCCAGAGGCTCCATCACCATTATCCCTTGGCCCAGGTCCTGCGTACCAGTAAGGGCTGGATGTAAAATGTTTCCTCTCTGGTTGGATCTGGGACCAACTGCTTGGTGGGGCCATTATTTACGGCATCTGGAAACTTTACTTCCCTGGAATTTATCCAGTCAATACTGGGGTGATTGAAATCTCACACTATTATTCACTTACCAAATTTGTTAGTCTTCCTAATTTCTGTTACCATATCACCCTCTGTCTCTTCATCCTGTCCAGGTGGACAGTGGCATAACCCCACCACTAGGCTACTCGTCATCACACCAGGAATTTCTAGCCATAAAGATTCCATGCTCCCATGTGGTTCAGATGGATGTGGACTTAAGTGGGGGTTACTCAAAGATGGGTCACCGGTTCATACACATGCCCTGGTCATCATTTCAGAGTGGAGGAGTAGCTTAGTGGTTAAAGCAACACCCTAGTACCCAAGTGCTCCTTGTGACCTTGGACAGGGCACTTAATCCTCTACTGTCTCAGGTACAAACTAATTTGTAAGTCCGCGGGGGCAGGGAAATACCTACATAACTGAATGTAACTCACCTTGAACTTCCATTGGAAAGGCGTGTGATAAAATACTAATAAATAAAAATAGATTTTGTTTCTTGCAGAACTTCAGTCCTGTTTGATTCTATGCCACCCCTCCAGCAGTCTGATCCAGCCTGTCATTTTGATATGATTACGGTATCCCATTGGAGGTCCTTCCACCAGGTCTGCAAGATGCCTGTTATGTCTAACTCGTCATTTACTTTCCCAGCTTATATTTTAGACTTTTTGCATTGTATTTGCACCTGATAGCTGGGGGAGTTTGGCATCATTTACTTCAGCTTTTATCATAACCTCTCTGTTGGGGTTTTCTAACTTCTGCATTTGGTCGGTGTCGGTTACCTCCTGGGTAACTGCCTGCTTTGCCCTAGGTTATAAATTAAAATCTCTTCTCCTTTTTACAGATTAGTGCCAGCAGCCTGCTTCCTTCCTGGGTTAAGGTGAAGTCCATCTTTCTAGAAAAAGGTCCCCTCTTCCCCAGAATAAATCTAAATCCCTCCTCCTCATCTCATTCTACACATTGAGACTATGGAACTCTATCTGCCTCTTGGGTCCTATATATGGAAGGGGAAATATGCCTGTGTGTGCTACCATGTAGGTCCTGGATTTCAACTTTCTATCTAAAAGATTAAATTTGGCTTCTAGAACCTCCCTCCCATACTTTCCTATGTATTGGGGCCCACATGAAGCAAGACAGCCGTCTCCTCCACCTTCACACCAGGCAGGCAAGTGACCACATAATCCTCACGCTCACAAGCCACCCAGCTATCTACATGCCTAATGTTTTCTAGAAGTCTTTTTACTAAATCCTGCTAAGATTTTGCAATTAACGCATGTTTTTAATGTACAGTGGGTAAAAAGCCTCCACATTAACCATGGCCGGCATGTTTCCGACAGTTAACATGTGAACGAGTATGTTAACGTGGTGCATATCTTATGTTCTTATAAGGTCCATAAACCATTATTAAGAAGGGACCTAAGATATCAATGATTGACCCAATACAAGCATTGTGGAGCCTGTGTCTTTTGGGGAAACTGCTAGGTACGTATGACTTAGATTGGCCACTGTTGGAAACAGGATACTGGGCTTGATGGACCTTGGTCTGACCCAGTATGGCATATCTTATGTTCTTAATTAATGCGGGTGCATCTTACAATAACCATAGAGGTCTCATTAGGTGCACCTGTGCTAATTGCCACGTTGCTGTTGAGCATGCAGAAATTGCCCTTGCACTATTGACAATGTGCTCTGCATACACACACTCTGCCTCTAACTCACCCATTTGCCAGCGTGTCTGCATGTTAGCATTCACTGCGGCCAGTTACTGCATGTTAAAACGTACGTCAAATGGTTAGAGTAAAAGGGCCATTTAATCAGCACACTCTGTGTGAGAAGATAATGCATCACCAGAAGGCAGGTCCTAGTTACCGGCTTACTTCCCGGCACCTCAAGGAAGCTCTTCATCCATGTGAGCTCTTCAAGACAGCACAGAGGCTGCCAGACTGAAGGTGGGACTTCTCTACTATATCTCTGTAGCTTTCCTCTATTTACTTCTCTGCCTGCCTTAGCTTCTCCAAGTTTGCTCCTCTAACCTTGAGATCAGATTCATTCTCTGAGAACAAGGAGCTCTTTGCATTGAGTGCGCACACACAACCTTTTGTAATGTATGAATTAGTCATACAATATAAAAGACTGGATAGCCTCCATCTCTCTGCTAGATTGCTGTTTGCACATTAGTATTGCTGAGTTTTTTAGTTAGTTAAAGTTATTAAGGGAGTAGGGAAACTAAATATAAAAGCCCGTAACATTATTTGGTATATTTTATATTATTATTTTGTTTATTCACAGTTCATTGGGAAGCAATCTGCTGTTAAGGATATCATTTGATGATGAAAAAATCCTATGCTAAAAAATTATCCCCTTTTCCTCTCAATTGGGATAATTGCCCATAAATTAAGGGTTATGCTGAGAGTGGGTGGGAGTTGTGCAAAGGGGTGGGAAAAAGACTAAATAAAACTAGAACAAATTAATTTTAAACCCTTTCATCAAGCTAATACCTACTTTTTAATGGTATTCAAACGCAGAATTTACCAATAAATCCACAATCTATCTTCTATCCCAAGGTTTAAGTCCCTGAATTTCCCCAGCAAAGCAATGCTCATTTACCCACTGAAGCTGTGTGCACTCAGTACTCCCACGGGGAAGAGGTGATACTGGAGGCGGGGAGACTGGAGATAAATGCATACTGGAGGCAGGGACTGGAGATTACTGGAGGCAGGGACTGGAGATAAATGCATACTGGAGGCGGAGACTGGAGATAAGTGCATAGTTTTGCTTAATTAAAACTATTGTATGTACATATTTTTGAATGCCAAAATTACACATACGAAAAGCAGGTACAATATTTGGATCCCTTTTATTAAAGTGTGTTGTGATTTACACCTAATGCGCCAATAGTGATTAAGTATGAGGGGGAGTGGAAAGCAATGCTTCTGTCCGTTAATGTGCAGCACTACCCCACTAATCCGCCACCTTGTAGTTATTGCAAGGCCCTCTCCCTGCTCACTCTCCACCCCTAGCGCAACGTGGACAGTGTGTAAATCTGGCCACGTTGTCATGGCCCTGCGCTAGCTGTCAACACATGTCCCAGTGTGCCTTCGGAGTGCGCCAGAATATGCACTAATGCTCTTTAGTAAAAGACCCCCCTTTGTCTGTAATTCTGCTGGAGGTTGTGGGGACTTATCAATTTCCCTGTTTAATGTACAGTACATTACCAAGTTTTTTTACAATGTAAACCGGTTTGACTAAAGATAAAGCAGTGTAAAAAAAACCTGATAAATAAAATAAATAAATTAGTGGTGCAAACTTCATGCAGAGTTTGCACCAGTGTGGGTTGTTTTGATTGTTACCCCCAGGGAGGGTAAGCTTTTAAAACACATGGAGTATCTCTTATAAAAGCAATATATGCAGCATGCACCTCTTATGAAATAGCCGCCTCATAAACCCCTATACAAAGTTCCACCTCATTAAAGGCAGAGGTACAAGGGCTGAAGGCCTGCTTTGCCCATTCTCTGCCTTCAGGGATATTTTCTGAGTGCCTACTCGGTTCTTACTTCAACAAGCGAGGCTCTAAGTCTGAAATCTCACAGTATGAATTCATCTCCCTCAGAATTCACTGTGGCTTCTTGCATTCCAGTTTGATTTATGACACAAAGTTTGTTTCCCCTCCAAAAGACAATTTGCCAAATAGCATATCATTTGGATATTGTGAAAAATCCGATTTTAACCTCACAATCTACCTATGTTCCTGTTTGGCATTAGCCACTGAATCCTAAATCAGAAAAGCTGACTTGAATTCCCTGGAAAGCTGAAGTTTCATTGACTTGAAATCCTTCTCGATTGTTTTGTTCTCTGAAGCTTGTTTGGAACAAATCCAGTTTGTGATAAGTCTGGATAAGTTGATTTGCATAGTGATAAATATCCTTGCAGACTGCCTGGTGAATACTTTCCTCCTGCCACCTTGATGTAGTCTTGTGTAGCGATGACCAACCTGAGCTAGCACTAGGCAGCCAGAGACGAAAAACATTTCAAGTGCAAAGGAAAATCTAGCAGTAAAGCAAACATTTACACAATGGGGGAAAAATGACCCCCGGAAGGGCTGAAACTCTGATGACATTCTGTTTATCTAATGAGATCTTAGAAAAGGGGCTTGTAAATGATACAAAACAGGCAGAAATAAATCACCCAAAACAGACACATCTGCTAATCTGGGAAATCATAAAATGAACAAGGCCATAAATGTCATAACTGGGGCCCTTCATGGGCAAAGTGTTGCTTTGGCAGCAAAGGATGCAGTCTGGTCACTGGAATATTATACTGAATTTTTTTATTTTAATAGTGAGTTTATATGTAACTAAAATATTTATGGTACAGGTACTGTAGCAGTGCAAATGCAGAATCCATTCAATTTTACATCACAATTTGCATTTCTAGCAGCAAAAAGCAATGAGCTTTCAAATGCTTAATGGCATAATTAAATTCCTTTGAGAAGTTGGCCAGGGCTTGCAGCCGGGTTACGGCAACGTGTCATGCTAGATTTTCTGATACTTCAGAGAGATGGGTGACGTGGTGTGGTGGCCATGTTGGTCTACTTAGATGCACAGAAATGAATTGCGGGCAAGAACTTCATGAACTGTTTCTCGCCACTTCCCTGTGTCTGGAGCTGCTCTCGAACAATGGTCTATTCTCAGACTTGTCTTTGTGCTTTTCTAATTTGTGGACAGGGGTGGCCCAAGGGGGGTGCGGGGCCATGTGCGGAGACTCGGTGCAGGGCCTCATTTGCATAGATATTTGCATAATGTTACCATACACTAACTTTTAATAAACATGCCTCTTAATGAGTATATGGATAAAGAAAGACTAAAAGATTTCTACATTACTATAATCCAGTGCCAACCGCCAGGCAAATTAGGAACTACTACAAACGCTGCCCATTTAGAACCCATAGCAAACCTGCCATATCCTAACAGCACTACCAGGACTCACAAAGCACTATACCCTACCTATCAAAAGGCAACACTGAAAATATTAAACCAATACATTTCAGAGAATAACAATACATGACCTACTGGGGAAAGAGAACAAGTGGCAATGTCAAATAGGAATTACATAAACAGAATACCTCAGCTCAGTTACACATGCAGAACATAGACCATCACCAAACAAGGAATCACAATTTAGAAACAGGAAGACAATAATTTATTTATTTATTTAACAAGCATTTCTATACCGCTCTTTCCCATGGTTCAAGTGCGGTTTAAAGAGAACAATAGTTTATAAGGTATGGAGGGGTTCATACCTAGTCGTTTTACATATAACAATTGTAACTTTTGCAGGTAACAGTATAACTAAATGCATACAAAACAATTTTCAATATTACAATTCTTACAATACGGATTACATTCCAAAGGATCAGTTTGGGATGTGAACCAACTATTTACATTAGTATATTACATTATTAGAATGCATAAAGGTCAACATTTGCAGGTATAATAGTCAGGGATAGTTTTAGTCTGCATATGTGGTATAACACTTTGTAGTATAAAATGTTAACCTGTGTCTCTTTGCTTGTCTTGTTTATTTTGTGTAGTATAGTGTAAGGTAAATAGATGAGTTTTTAGTTTTTTACGAAATTCCTTTGTCTGTTAACAGACGTATGTCGTCTGGTAGTTCATTCCAGAGAATAGGGGCTGAGTGAGAGAACGCCCTATTATTGGTGTGTTTTTTGGCTTTAGTATATTCTCTTGGTATTGCTATTTTGTTTGCGTTTCTACTCCTTTGTGTACGTTTTGGTATTTCTATGTTGGTTAGTTTAAGGGTAGATGGTGCAAGATTGTTGACTAATTTGAAGGTAGTCACAAGTATCTTATATTTTATTCTACTGAGGATTGGTAGCCAATGTAATTTAGCTAAAATAGGTGTTATATGTTCAATAGTTCTTACTTTCAATATAATTCTCGCTGCTACATTTTGCATTAATTGAATCTTTTTAAGGTTTTGTTTAGTAATACCTTGGGGTATAATGTTTGTGAAATCAAAGTGGGGTGTTATGATTGCTTGGACTATGGTTATGAAGTCTTGTAAATGAATCAACGGACGTATTTGTTTCAAAGTCTTGATTTTAAGGTGTGTGATTTTTGTTAGGTTTTTTATGTGTGAGTCCATAGTGAGTTTATTGTCCAGTATCACACCTAGATATTTTACTTCATTCTTTGTTTTAATCTCATGTTTATTTAGAGTGATGGAGCTTGGTGGTGTGTAGGTTTGATTCTTAGTGACATATAGAACATCAGTTTTTGCAAAGTTGATGTGTAGGTTATGTGAGTTGAGCCATATTGTAATTTCATTAAAACATTCAGTTATTAGTTGTAGTGGTGGGTTTGGGATCCTGAATGGGAGGTAAAACATTATATCATCAGCGTATATATGGTATTGGACGCCAAGACGTTTAAAAATGTTGCAGAGAGATTGTAGGTAAATATTGAACAATGGTGCGGAGAGAGCGGATCCTTGTGGAAGACCCTGTTCTTGCTTAAATGTGTCTGAGGTTTGGTTGAAAATTCTTACTGTTTGAGTCCTATTTGATAGATATGATTTAAACCAATTATATACTGTGGAGGTGAGTCCAATTTGTTGGAGTCTATGTAGCATCATTGTGTGATTGACACTGTCAAATGCCGCAGAGATGTCTAGAAAAATTAATATAAATGCTTGTTTGGTGTCGTCTATTCCTCGTATTAGTGTGTCAAATAGGACTGTTAGCAACGTTTCTACTCCGTGAAATGGGCGAAATTCATATTGGTGTTTGTCGAGGGGGGTCGATGTGTCAACAAATTCTTGCAATTGTGTTTGAATTACTTTTTCAATTAGTTTAGCCATAAAGGGAATACTTAAAATGGGTCGGTAAGAGTTTGGAGATGATTTGTCAAGGGAGCTGTTTTTAAGGATCGGTCGTATTTGAACATGTTTAAGAGATGGTGGTAAATAGCCTTTTTTTAATGATAGATTAACCATTGGTAGAATGAAAGGGGCTAGTGTTGGAAGTGTCTTTTTTATCCAGTCTACTGGGCATGGGTCTAGATAGGAAGTTGTTATGTTGATGTTAGAAATTAAGGATTTGAGTGTGTTCTTTGATATTGGCTTGAATTCAGTCCATTGTTTGAATTTGTTTGAATTTGTACTAAGATGTGTTGTTGGAGGTGTCATTTGGGGTTTTGTTTTGTTCAAGTAGTAATTTGCTAGAGTTTGTGGGGGAATATCAATAGTAATTTCATTTTAATTAAACTGGGAACCCCAAAAGCCAAACTTGGAATGTACAACACTGTAGAAATAAAACCAGAAATTAATTTCCTCTAGTACTAAACAAAGCGCAGACGTTAATGATGCACATTTCCAAGAGCTGACATATTCCAGTTAAAAAATTCAAAATAGAGATTTTTCTACCTTTTGTGCATTTTTTTCCAGCGGCAATTGCTCCAGCCACTTTCTTCGGGTTTCTTTGTGTCTTCTGCTAACTCTCTATCGTCTGCTGTCCATTTGTCCTTTCTTCTCTCTTCTAGTTTTTTCCATTCTCTCTCTACATCTGCTTTAACATACTAATCTTTCTCCTTTTGCTCTTTCCTCATTCCTACTTCATCCACTCAAATTTTACCCCTCCATCCTCAATCCCCACTTACTCTCCCAATATCCTGCCAATTGTATATTTGTCTTCCCTCCCACAAAATATTTTTCCCTCTCCATTTCACTCTCCCAGCTCCATCCCATTCTAATCCTCCCCCAACATCAGCTTCCTTCTAGTTCCAGCCCCACCCAGCATCCGCTCCCTTCTAGTCCCTGCATCAGCCCATTTCCAGTCCTAGCCCCCCATTAGCCCATTTCCAGTCCTAGCTCCCCCATCCATTTTCAGTCCTATCCGAGTCCCTCCATCAGCTCATTTCTAGTCCTTTCCTAGCCCCACCATCAGCCCATGTCAAATCCTAGCTCCCCTCCACTCAGCCCATTTCCAATCCAAGCCCCCATGAGCCTATTTCCAGTTCTAGCCCCTCCATGAGTCCATTTCAATTCAAGCCCCCACAACAGCCCATTTCCAATCTTAGCACCCCCCAACAGCCCATTTCCAGTCCTATCCTAGCCCCCACTCAGCCCATTTCCAGTCCTAACTCCCTCCCCTCACAGCCCATTTCCATTCCAAGCCCCCTCCCCATCAGCTATTTGCAGTTCAAGCCCCCCTTGCACTCAGCCCATTTCCAGTCCTAGCAACCCCCCAGCCCATTACCAGTCCTAGCCCCCCATAGCCCATTACCAGTCCTAAGCCCCCCATCACCCCATTTTCAGTCTTAGCCCCCCATCACCCCATTTTCAGTCTTAGCCCCCCATCACCCCATTACCAGTCCTAACCCCCCCATAGCCCATTACTAGTCCTAACCCCCCATCAGCCCATTTCCAGTCCTAACCCCCCCATAACCCATTACCAGTCCTAAGCCCCCCATCAGCCCACTTCCAGTCCTAATCCCCATAACCCCATTTTCAGTCTTAGGCCCCAACCCATAGTCCATTACCAGTCCTAACCCCCCATCAGTCCACTTCCAGTCTTAGCCCCCCCATAGCCCATTACCAGTACTAACCCCCCATCAGCCCACTTGTAGCCTTAGCCCCCCGTAGCCCATACCTGTCCTAACCCCCATCAGCCCACTTCCAGTCTTAGCCCCCCCATAGCCCATTACCAGTCCTAACCCCTCCCATCAGCCCACTTGTAGCCTTAGCCCCCATAGCCCATTACCTGTCCTAACCCCCCCATCAGCCCACTTCCAGTCTTAGCCCCCCCATAGCCCATTACCTGTCCTAAACCCCTCCCCCCATCAGCCCACTTCCAGTCTTAGCCCCCCCATCAGCCCAGCTAGCTTTAAAAAAAAAAGCAAAAACCGTCTGCTGCTGCTGCCTCCGTGGCAGTGGCAGAATCGAGCATCCCGCAGGCCCCCCCTGCTCTGCAGTGTCCTCCATGCGGCTTCAGCGTGGGCTTTTCAGAGCCGCGTGAAGGGAGAGTTTCCTTTTCTCGCGGCTCTGTTAATCCCGCCGTGGGATTAACAGAGCCGCGAGAGGAGAATCTCGCTCTCTCTTCGCGCGGCTCTGACAGCCAACACTGAGGCTGCATGGAGGACACTGCAGAGCAGGGGGGGGTCCCGCGGGATGCTCAATTCTGCCACTGCCACGGCGGCAGCGGCAGCAGCTGGTTTGTATTTTTTAAACCTAGCTGGGCTGATGCAAGATGTTTTTTGCGCGGGGCCCCCTGAAATGCGGGGCCCTGTGCAAAAAACATTCTTGCTCAATGGACGGGCCGGCCCTGTTTGTGGATTGTGGGTGATTTTAATGTACATGTGGACTGGGGAATCCAGCAAATTCTCGGCAAAATGAACAGCTTTCCAAAATGTCAGACTTTGGATTTGCTTAGTTGCTCACTGTCCCCCCTCCCCCCCCCCATGCGTCTGGTCATATTTAGTAGGGAGGAGTGGCCTAGTGGTTGGGGCAAGTTACCTCAGGTCGGAAGGTCGGGGGTTCAAATCTCACTAGAGGACAGCAACCTTGGGCCGGAATGACTGGGGTTTCTAGTCCCACAGGTGCTCCTTGTGGTCTTGGGCAAGCCACTTAACCCTCCATTGCCCATGTTCCCTGTAAATAGTTATCTCCAAGTTATAATGCCCTGTTCAATGTAATTTCAGTTTGTTTACTGTAAACCGCCTTGATATCATGAAAGGCGGTATATAAGAAATGTTGACTAAATAAATAAATAAAATATTTAGATCTACTCTTTGCTCCTGACGTCTTACTAAAGTACTGCATGTGGACTCTGCGTTTTCCTCCTCCTGTCTCTGGGTTGTGATGTGTTTTATGGTTATTGCATAGGGTTGGGATAAACTGTCTGGATACACACGCCTCTCATGTCTGTTGCCTTTTACTTTATTCCTCTTTACAGCTCTGAAAACAAACCCGGATGAAAGGAGCAAAGATCTGAAAAGATCATTAATCGAATAAGGACGTCTCACCTACAACCTGTTTGCTGAGCTTTATTTCTATAGACAAGGATAAAGGTTTATCTTTGTTGTTGATTTCACTTTGATATATACTAATGAGAAGATACCGCCAGCAGATGAAATCTTCCTTCAGTCTAACTAAAGATTGACTTTGTTTTCTCTTCTGTATGAATGCCTTGGAGCCCAAGTGTCACATGGTATCTGAGCCAGGGGTTCTCAACCCTGTCCTCGGGACCCACCTAGCCAGTCGGGTTTTCAGGATAACCACAATGAATATGCATGGGAGAGATTTGCATATAATGGAGGCAGTGTATGCAAATCTCTCTCATACATATTCATTGTGGTTATCCTGAAAACCCGACTGGCTAGGTGGGTCCCGAGGACAGGGTTGAGAACCCCTGGGTGGGCATAGCTACAGCTAGGCCTGCGTAGGCCTTGGCCCCACCCAGTCAGTAATGGAAGAACTGGAGGTGGTATCTTCAAACTGCCTAGTGCCCCGCCCTTGTTACCCTCAAAATGTAATGTGTGCCTTTGAGTCAAAGCTGACTCCTGGTGACTCAGCAGCTCCTGGGTTTTCAGGCCCCACCAAAACATCAGTCTTGGCTATGCCACAGTTACCCTCATGTAGTGGAGGGTCTGTATTTTCTTTCTATAAAAAATATTTTTGTACAAAGTCTTTTTTTTAAGATTTTGTAGGTGGTTCTTCTCACACTCTGGAAAACACTTCTTCCAATTTCTGTCCAGTTCTGTAAAACTGCTAAATTCTGCACTTTGGTTTACAAAATTGAGAACTCTAGAAATGTCAAGGATGTGCACAGCATGTTTTCATGAATTTGTCCTGATTTTCAGGCATTTTTTGTGTGTTTCACCTTTGTGTAGGCATTGTAAGCGTGCTAGAACTTTACACCTACAAATCGACCTTACCTGCATTAATTTGTAGGTATACTGTAGGTGTATACAAGTGATTGGCACACACTTTAAATATTCATATGCACAAACAAACCAAATGCATAGGTTGTAATAAAAAGTGAGGGGGTCGGACTCTCTTAACCTGTGGAATATACAGTAGAAACTTGTACAATACGAGTCTGAAGTCTGTGGCAACTGTGATGCACAATCTATTCTGGCTCTGACCAAAAATTAGTTAATAACTATTTAAACAAAATGCCAGATGACTTTCATTCAATAAAATACAATAATGCCCTTAACTTCAGAGTGAAAGGAATAAATCATTATAGCCTTTGGATAGAATGGACGGAAAGCAGATGGATTATCCTTAGTTTATACTTTATTCATCGCTTGTTGGCTTTTTGGAGCCCTGACAGCTTCCTCATGTGGCTTTCCAGTTTAATTCAAACCAGTTCCTAATGTGAATGCAGGGCCATGAACTTTCATTCATAACTGCTTGGGGCTTTTCCCCATTTTTAAATCTCTTCCCCCCCCCCCCCCCCCTCCTGTCTGGTCAGCCATTGTAGTGATAATCCTAGGTCATTGATCACTACTGAACCTGACCACTAGGTGTCACCCTTGTGCAAGGACAGCAGCTCCCTATTCCTAGAGCATCCCAAGCACCACTGGTTCAAGAGCAGAAGTTGGGCTGGAGACATGAACAGTCTGGTCTGGAAGGTGGTGTTTCAATTCATCAATTTATGAGCTGACACAGTGTTTGTATTACAGTCCGAGACCAACTTATAACGATCCCTTGAAAACGGGGCAGAATGCATCACAGTAACTACTTTCACTCAGGGTCATAGCTACAGGGAGAGGGGGGCTTGGGGGCCCAGGTCCCCCTCACGTTTGGCTAGGGTCCCCTCAAAAAAAATTTCTTAGTGTAGGTTTTAAATTAACTTTCCGCTGGGGACTTAACCATGTAGCCCTGCCATCTGCCGACTCTTCTTACCCCTTGGCCAATCAGGAGTCTGAGGTAGTGAAAAACTTGTGGCGTTGGCAGGGCTAACGTAGCCACATGAACAAGCCGCGCTGTGCAAGACTTCATGTACAGGAGCTGTGCGACGTGGTGTGGCATTGGCTGCTTGTTGGGATTCAGAAACCAGCAGCGCGCTGCACTATCCCGCCAGTCTTGAAGATGAGTGCTAGGGTGAGTTTCTCATGTTGCTCAATGCTGCTGCCCCACTGCTAGTGTTCACGGTGAACCCCAGTGTGATCAGCTCTGAAACTGAAATAGCTGCTGCTGAGAGTAAGAGAGACTGGGGAGAGCGAGGCTCAGAGAGAGATAGAGACTGGTAGGAGGAGGGGGGATCATGATGAGAAGATAGAGAGATGTGGGGAAGCAGAGATGGGGGAAAGCAGTGGGTTGTGTTGATCAGAGAGCATTATAACGTTGGATGAAGCAGGTGGGGTCATGAGCGAGAAACAGACAGACTGGGGGGAGGGGGGAGATCATGATGAGACAGTCTGGGGAAAGTGGGAGGGGAGGCATCTTAATGAAAGTGCGAGTCTGAGAGAAGCTGGGGGGTCATAGCGAGGGAGGAGTGGCTCAGTGGTTGGGACAGGTTACCTCAGGCCAGAAGTCTGGGGTTCAATTCCCACATGGGGACAAGCGACCTCAGGCTGGAGGGACTGGAGTCTCTAGTCCCATGGCCACTCCTTGTGGCCTTGCGCAAGCCACTTAACCCTCCATTGCCTCAGGTACATGTCGATTGTGAGCCCTTCGGGGACAAGGGAATAAAAAGTACCTGTTAGTATACATGTAAACCGCACTGATTCTAAAGAGCGTGGTATAAAAAAAAAATAATAATGATGAGAGAGGTGGGTTTTTTTTTTGCTTCACATATAAACAGGCCAAGTGATACGAGAAGCTAAGAGTATAAGTTGCCTCAAGTTCAGTTTTTCAGGGTCACTGAGGGTGTCTGGAGTGTGGCCGCTGCTATCTTTTGGCACTGTGCAGTGGCACGTTAAGGACCCCGTTGTATTAAGCTTTCTAGTCCCATAGAAATTGAAAAACAGTCTTAGCAAGTCAGACCCTAAAAGGGGGAAGAGAGAAGTACACTGTGACCTAGGTCCAGCAGCCTGCCTGGTGGAAAGCACATGGATCAAGCGGACAGAGCTGCCAATTTACCCATTTCCCTGAGGGAGATTTAAGGCCTGTCCTGCATTTCTTATAACCTTATCCTGACACTGATTTCAATGGGCAGAATTATGGATGTAAGTTGAAAACCAGCACTGGCCAAAACATTTCCACCAGGAATACAGTATCTTGCGCAGTTCTGGGTGAGAGGACTAAGCTTCCATCATTAGGGGGGGGGGGGTTATTCTTAGGAGGGTGTGCTATGTAACATAACACCCCCATGCCCCCTCATGGGCACTGACTGGGGCTGGCTTAGCATAGAAGGAAATGCATTTTGATTTCTAGTGCTCACGTTTTGATTTCAGTTTTTGTCTGCACCTCTATCATGTGACGAACCATGTTCTGTATTTGGTAAGAGTCTGAGAGTGCAGCGTTAGGGAACCTGCAGCCCGCCATCTGCCCCCAGCAGCTCATTGGCTTTCTTGCTGCTGCACTCATCCCCCTCTTTTCTCCAGGATTATACAGTTTCCTTTCTGCTTATTCCTTTGTGGCAGGTCTTTGATTTTTCTTTCTCAGTTTTTGGAAATATGCATTTCTGATACCTTAATTTAATGTTGTAGATTGTGGACCTGAAAATCTGTGTCTAAGGCATTAGAGTAGAACTAGTGCAGCTCAGAACTATGTATGCCTAGTGCTCACCCATATTCCCTCTGGGACCGCTCCCCCCAAAATCTTCAGTCTGGCTATGCCACTGCTTTGAATGAGTGCTTTGAGTGGCACGCAGTTTATGAGTTAAGCACTGTTTTGTTTTGTTACTTAGAGCACTAACAGCAGATCCCCTGACGAAACTGGCAACTGTGAAACGCCATAGCGGTACCTCGTGGGAGCGTTACTGGAAACTGTGAAACGCCATAGCGGTACCCCGTGGGAGCGTTGGGATCAAAGATTACAAATGTCCAGCTAAAGCCATGAACTTTGGGATACACTGAAGAAGTTTCAGATAAGTGCAGTGTTACAGTATAAAGTTTACTGAGCCAGCTGGATCTAGCTTGGTGGAGAGACATTAGCACGTTTATGAGTGAACCTTCACTGATACCCTGTTTTGTTAAAGAACGTTTGGCTAGGACATTGTTGAAAATAAAAAAAAAGGTTTCCTTTAATGGAAGGTCATTGATGTGATCAAGGCTTTAGCCAATAGATGTGAGTCTTAAGGTTTAGCCACAAGACAACTGAGACCTATGGAAACCGCTAGTGCCATATAGTAACATAAAATATTAAATTATTACTATTTTTGTATGTTGAAGATTGAACGCATCCTTGCTATATAATAAACTGCTTTGAATGAGGCATCTGAGAACATTCTATCACATCTGCCACATGGGTGAGAATGTCTTCTACACTGTACAGAAGGCTTGCTGGAGGGTACTCTCTGTCTCATCCAGCACCCCAGAAAACGCCTTTCCTACCGTGATCTCTAGAGGACTGGGGGCAAGTTTCCAACAAGCGCAAATGTGTAAAGTCTGTGGCTGCTTTTTACCTATAGACTTCATGACTCTGGGACAGAGAGTGAAGCAGATAGGGGTACAGGTGGTGGTCTCTTCAATCCTCCCTGTTGAGGGTAAAAGTCAGGGCAGAGAGTTTGCATCCTGAAGATAAATGCATGGTTGCATGGATGGTGTCAACAAGAGCGTTTTGGTTTCCTGAACCATGGGATGATATTCCAAGGGCTGCAGAGCAGAGATGGCATCGTTATGTCTAAAAAGGGTCAACATGTCTTCAGTAGCACACTGGCTAACCTATTGAAGAGGGCTTTAAACTAGATTCATTGGTGATGGGTGTAGAAATCCCACAGGTAAGTGAAACACTAAATACCTTTATAGAAATAGGTAAAAGGGGCAACATCTGGAAAGCATGTCTATAAATGCCCGCAGCATGGGAATTAAGATTGCAGATGTTGAGGCTTTAATATATATACAGACCTCCATCACAGAGAGAAGACATGGACGGAGATTTAATAGAAGACATACGTAGCATTGCCAGGAAAGGAGAACTGCTACTGATAGGGGATTTCAATATGCCAGATGTTGATTGGCACATCCCTGCTGTGGTGTCATTTAGAAGCAAGGAGATCCTGAGGTTTTTATAGAAAGAAGTATTCAAGTTACTGGTAACAGAACCCACACGTGAAGGGGCCATACTGGACTTGGTGCTTACCAATGGGGAAAGGGTTTCTGATGTTATAGTGGGAGATTATCTCTCATCCAGTGATTCCGTATTAGGACTAGGGCTGTTAGAATCCATTCAAAAGCGAGGGCCTTAGACTTTAGGAAGACTAATTTTGCCAAGATGGGCCATTACCTCAAGGAGTCGTTAGCAGGATGGTAACAGCTGGGGAATGTAGAAAAACAGAGGGCAAAACTGAAAGGGGATATTTTAAGGGCAACCAACCAACCTTTTGGTTAGAATGGTAAATAAAAGGAAAAGGAGACTGCTATGGTTCTCAAAAAAGGTAGCCGAAAAGGTGAAAAAGAGGGAGGCCTTCTTGAAATACAAGAGATCACAGAGAGAGGAAGACAAGCATCTATATTTGAAGAAACTTAGAGAGGCGGGCAAAGTAGTCCAGAAAGCACCAGCGGCACCTATCCTCAGTCGGGAATAGAGCCGCCAGCAATAAGGTAACAGCACCAGCTTCACTCACCCAATTCGGAGCTACTTGCATGGACTTTTAAGGTACTTTTCGAGTGGTTATATGTTGAGGCCTGATAGAGACAAACAAGGAATGTAATCGTACAACAAGAATACAACAACTTATTAAATACCATTGCCAGTAGTGATCATTGTGAGATACTGCTACCTATGATAACTACCCCTCTTACATTGTTACTATGAGATACAGTTGCCAATAGTAATTATTGTGAGATACTGTTGCCGGTATTGATCATTGTCAGATACTGTTGCCAGTATTGATTATTGTGAGAAGCTATTTCAGCAGTAATTATTGTAAGATACTCTTGCCCGTAGTAATTTATTGTGAGATACTGTTGTGAGTATTGACCATGGTGAGATACATTTGCCAGCAGTAATTATTATAAGATACTCTTGCCAGTAGAAATCATTGTGAGATACTGTTACCAGTGATGATCATTGTGAGTTACTATTGCTAGTAATATTTACCCACGGCAATCAGTAGTAATTATCTCTTCTTGCATTGCTATTACAAGACACTGTTGCCAGTAGTAAATACCCTCCCTGCACTGTTAGCTTGAGATACTATTAACAGTAATAATTTCCCTCCCTCCAACTACATACCTCCAACTACTTCCCTCCCACTCTACCCATTACCTCATAAAATGAACAAAATGTCTCCTACTAAGATTACAAATCTCCTTTTCACTCTCTTCTTAATAACCCTCCTAACTCAACACATATACACTTACAAAACCAACCAAAATCCATACAATAACATCCCAATCATCTACAATCATAACCGGAACCCTTATAATAATTTCCCAATCACGTACAATCAATACCAGAACCCAATATATAGCTCTACATACACAAACTCTCATGATCACCACTCGCGCCACACTTCACACAAACGCCATCACCGCCTCATCCAAATAAAGCAACAACCCATAAATGATAAAATTGACCAAAATGACAATACAAACATCAAACTACAACTCATCCTAATAAACATACGATCCATAAGAAACAAAATACCTATAATTAATGACATAATTAACGATACATCCCCTGACATTATCTGTATTACTGAAACATGGCTCTCACCTACAGACACTATACTACTAAACCAGCTAACCACATATCAATATGACATATTCAATTGCCAAAGGAATATAAAAAGAGGAGGGGGTGTAATGATTCTCACCAAAAATTACCTAAAATTCACCCTAACAAACCTAAATAATATAGATGGAATGGACATCATTAACATAGAAAATAAAACTATGGCTCTCACCCTCATCTACAGACCCCCATCATCCGATCAGAAAAACCTCACCCCTATCCTAGAACTTGCATGTACAGCATCACAAAGCAAACCACTTTTACTCCTTGGGGACTTGAACCTTCCATCACTGAACCATTCACAGTCAGATAACTTCATAGACGCTATGTCACAAATGGGGTTCACACAGATAATACATGCTCCTACGCACAAAAAAGGTAACATACTTGATGTAATTTTCCTCCCAGCCACACTCTACATTCTCTTACTACATACATACCACTCCGAGTATAACTGAAGTACCCTGGTCAGACCACCATCTTATCAAAATCCAGCTACCAGCACAAATCCCAAAAAACAACGGGAGCACAACTCCACATACATCACGCTTCGAACGCTTTGACAAAGACACATTCCTCGATAAAGTACTACCCAAACTAGACACAAGCTCACCAGACATCAACTCAACCATAACACATTGGAATCTAACTATTCAAAAAGCAGCTGTCCACACACAAGTCTTACACAAACAAACAAACAAAAAAGACAGAAAAATGGTTCACAAAAGAGCTGTCAAAACTAAAAAAACAACTGAGGAGACAAGAAAAGAGATGGAGAAAAACTAAAATCTGATGAAAACAAATCCCAATATATGCTCTTACTTATGGAATACAAAAACGCAATTAACAAATCAAAAAGAGACTACCACTCCAAAGTAATAAATTCATCCATCAACCGCCCAAGGGAGTTATTCGCGATAGTAAAAACATTAACCAAAACTAATAACACCGAACCTAAACAACAAGCAATAAATATACAAACACTAGCAAAACATTTTGCAGAAAAACTAAAAAACAAAACCACTACCTCAACTCCTGTATTATCAAACACGAAAATCTCACATGAATGGACAAGTTTCCAGTTGGTAGAACAAAAACAACTCCTCAAAATCATAACTATGATAAACACCACCACTTCCCCACTCGATCCATGCCCCGTGTCATGGATTAAGAGTGCAAGAGATGAACTGGTGGTAAATATACAATACATCGTTAACCAATCCCTTTCACAGGGCATCATGCCTGATGCCCTAAAACTCACAACACTCCGACCAATAATAAAGAATAATAAGCTCGACTCAAAAGACCCGAATTCATACAGACCCATAGCCAGCATTCCATTCATAGCCAAAATAATAGAGAAAACAATTCAAATTCAGTTACAAGAACACATTGATGAACACAAACCCCTTGACTCACACCAATTTGGTTTCCGCCCATTCCATGGAGTAGAAACCCTCCTAATCACCCTTATGGACTTCCTCATCAAGGGCACAGATGACAAACATCAAGGCTTCTTACTCCTATTTATAGATATCTCTGCCGCCTTCGATAACATTAATCACATGACACTGATCAACAGATTAGAAAACCTAGGAATAGGCGGGATTGTCCTTAACTGGTTCAAATCCTATATTTCACATAGATTAATACGAGTCCAAATTGACCAACAAGCATCAGAAACATTCCCTCAAGGACAGGGAATACCCCAGGGATCAGCCCTTTCAGCCCTCTTATTTAACTTGTACCTGCAACCGATAACAGACATATTTAAAAAACACAGGATTAACCATTTTATATATGCCGATGACATCATGTTAGCTATCCCCATAAATGCTAAAAACCCTACATATGACTCGCTATCCAAATGCATGGCTGAGACCTCCTCCTGGATGGAAACTAACCACCTTAGCATAAACCTCAAAAAAACTGAGGCAATGTTTGTGACAAGACCACCCACGACTGAGAACACATACCCAGAAACAATCACAATCAACAAAACCTCCATACCCGTCAGAAAACAGGTAAAATACTTAGGAGTAATAATAGACCACACCCTCACCATGCTACCACACATAAAACAAATAGTAAAAACCATTTTCTATAAACTCAAAACTATTCAGCACCTAAGGCCACTCCTTGAAACACAAGACTTTAGATCCGTAGTAAGTACACTGATCACCCCACACTTCGACTATTGCAATAGTCTCCTAATAGGCCTCCCCCAAAAAAGCATATACCTTCTCCAAAGAGCACAAAACATCTGTGCAAAGGTAATCTCTAAAGCTCGCCTAACAGACCACGTAACCCCAATACTGCTGGAACTCCACTGGCTCCCTATAAACAGCCGAATCAAATATAAGATTATCCTAACAACCTATAAACTCATAAATGACATAACCCCTTCACACCTATCCACATTACTGCAATCTCCAACATCGACAAGGACCCTCAGACAGAACGCGGCCCACTCCCTCATCATACCAAAAGCCATCCGTAAAACTAAGAATTCCACTAGCTCCAGAGCATTCTCATTCACTGCCCCTACACTCTGGAACGACCTCCCTATTGAACTTCGCACCATAAGAGACCTCACCCAATTCAGAAAAGAATTAAAGACCTACCTGTTCACTGAACACTTCGAAATCCCCTATACCCCCAAAGCCAGCTCCACAACAAACATGGTCACACATACACAAACTCCCTTAATCCCCTAACCCAACAATGTAACCACAAGACTTTTCCCCCCCTCACACCTTGAAGACGAAAAAAGGAACTAAATTCCAGCACCTACACCAATTCCTGCCCCACACACCACACACACCACACACTGTAAATATTCATTTGTATAAAGTTTAATGTGTTTGCTTTAATACCTATAAATGTTATATTTACTGTTTAATGTAAATAGTTGATTTCTATTGTTCTATGTTCTATGTAAAATGTATACAAACTGTGTACATGACTGTTAACTTGTTATATGTAAACCGCCCTTGATCTCTGGAAGGGGCGGTATAAAAGAAATAGTTAAATAAATAAATAAAATAAATAAATAAATAAAGGTACAAAGAGTAGAAGAAATAGTCATTGCAATAAAATGAGGGGGGAGGATAAGACATTTTTCAGATATTGATTTATTTATTTTATTTTATTTATTTTATTTGATATTTTTTCTATACCGCGCTATTATAATCAGCGCGGTGTACATCGAACAAAACATACTGCAATGCATACAGGCAACATTGAGTTTACAATGAACAGGGAAAATAATACATGGGAAAACCGGGGGAACTATGTACAAGTTAACTTGATACTATATACAATATTCTAAACTCGACTGGATATTGCAAGAGATTTCATGTGGATGGTGTAGGTAAAGGTTATCAGGTGGGCTAATGTATAGGCTAGCCATTTTCTGGTTGTGTTAAGGTGTTAAAGCGTCTGGGGTATGTGGGAAGCTTGCCAGATGTGTGAGTGTCTGGGATGACTTCTGGGTAACATTTTGTGAACAGATGGTGTTTCAAACTTTTCGGAATAGGATTAAGCTTTTGATACCACGGATCTCATGGGGAAGTGCATTCCAGTTTAAAGGAGCGAATAATGAGAAGGCTCTGTTTGAGGTAGCCTTAGTGCACGATGTCATCATCCTAGGAACTATTAAGGTGTTCATTGCAGTAGGTCTCCTGTTTCTATTTTTGGGGGTGCTGTGAATTAGCTTGCTGATTGGTGTAGGTGGGTAGTTATTCAAGGCTTTGAAAGTAAGAACTAATGACTTATAATGGAGTCTGGCATGTAAAGGTAGCCAATGTAGATCTTTCATGATAGGCGTTATGTGTCGTATCTTGATGACCCAGAGAGGACTCTTGCAGCTGCATTCATAGCCAGACGAAGTGGATTTAAAGTTGATTGAGAGATACCGTGGAGGATGATATTCGCAAAATCCAGGTGTGGAGGACTAATGCCTGGAAGGTTGTTCGGTAGTCAGTATAATCCAGTAGGGGGCGGAGGTGGTGTGTAGTGTTCTGATCTTATGATATATAGTCTTTGTCACATTCCTCACATGTGTTGTCATATCCAGGTGCTGGTCCAATGTGATGCCGAGATATCGGATTGTGGGTTTGGACTTTAATTCTACATTATTGACCAGTAGCGATGGAGGAGGTATAAACTTCCTGTTCCTCGTAACAAAAAGAACATCAGTTTTGCTATAATTGATTCGTAGATTTTGTGTCAGCAGCCATCCCGCTACTGCTCCGAAGCAATTGATTACTGGGGAGAACACTGGTTGGTCAATTCTGAACGGCATATAGAGGAGGATGTCATCTGCGTACGCCAGGCAATGTACGTTGAAAGATCGGATCAAATCACATATCGGCTGCATATAGATGTTAAACATCAGTGCAGATAAGGATGATCCTTGAGGTACCCCTTGGGACTGCAGGAAAGGTTCCGAGGATGCCTGGCCAGTTTTGACTTGTTGGCACCTATTGGATATGTTGGTGAGAAGAGGAAGGGCAAGAGTGGTATTGTCAGACTCAAGGGTGAAGGGGAGGAATATGTAGAAGCTGATGAGGATAAAGCGGAATCACTTAACAAATATTTCTGTTATATGTTCACAGATGAAAGACCGGGAGCAGGACCCCAGACAACACCCACAAACGGGAACAAAAGCGAGGGGCATCTCAAATGATTTTCAGAGGACTCTATTCATGGGGTACTAGCTAAACTAAAAGTGGACAAAGCGATGGGACTAGATGGGATACATCCAAGAATACTGAAGGACGTTCTAACAGCTGCACTGACTGACCTTTTCAATGCCTCTTTGGAGTTAGTGGTTGAAAACTACAGGCCCGTTAGCTCAACCTTGGTGGTGAGTAAATTATTGGAAACACTGAAAGAAAAAATAGTGAGGTTTCTAGAGTCCAACGGCTTGCAGGATCCGAGGCAGTGTGGATTCACCAGGGGCAGGTCTTGTCAGACAAATCTGATCGATTTCTTTGACTGGGTGATGAGAGAGTTGGAATGAGGGAGAGCCCTAGATGGGGTGTATTTAGATTTCAGTAAAGCATTTGACATTGTTCCGCACAGGCAACTTATAAACAAACTAAGCACCCTAGGGATGGACCCTAAAATTACTGCTTGGGTTAGAAATTGGTTGAGTGGGAGGCGACAAAGGGTACAGTTAAATGGAGCTCACTCTGAGGAGAAGGAGGTTACCAGTGGTGTGCCGCAGGGATCTGTCCTTGGTCCGATTCTTTTTAACATCTTTGTTTAATGATATTGCCAAAGAGCTGTCGGGTAAGGTTTGCCTCTTTGCAGATGATACCAAAATCTGCAACAGAGTAGATACCCAGGAAGGTGTAGATATCATGAGGAGGGATCTAGCTAAGCTTGAAGAATGGTCTAGAATTTGGCAGCTGAGATTTAATGCTAAAAAATATATGGTCATGCATTTGGGCTGCAACAATCCAAGGGAGTGGTACAGTAAAGGGGGTGACATACTTCTCTCCACGAAAGAAGAATGGGACCTAGGACTGATTGTGTCTGATCTCAAAGTAGCTAAAAAGGTAGAAAAGGTGATGGCGAAAGCTAGAAGGATGTTTGGGTGCATAGGGAGAGGAATGGCCAGCAGAAGAAAGGTTATAGTGCCTCTGTATAAGTCTTTGGTGCAACCTCATTTGGAGTATAGTGTGCAGTTCTGGAGACCACACCTTCAAAAGGATATAAACAGGCTGTAGTCGGTACAGAGTGTGGCTACTAAAATGGCTAATGGTCTTTGTTATAAAGCATATGAGGACAGACTTAAGGACCTTAATATGTATACTTTAGAGGAAAGGCGGAGCAGAGGTGATATGATTGAGATGTTTAAATACCTCCGTGGCATAAATGCACAGGAGGAAAGCCTCTTTTGATTGAAAGCAAGCTCTGCTACGAGTAGACATAGGATGAGGGCGAAAGGGGATAGATTCAGAAGTAATATGCGGAAATATTTCTTTACGGAAAGAGTGGTAGATGCATGGAATAGTCTTCCAGTGGAGATGGTACAGATGAGGACATATCTAAATTAAAAAAAAAAAAAAAAAAAAGCATGGGACAAACCTAGAGGCTCTTTAAAGGAAAAAAGGGGACTCTTCTAGTGGGTGATTTGGAAGGGCAGACTAGATAGGCCATGTGGTCTTTTTCTGCCATCATGTTTCTATGGCAGTTTTCAAAGGCGTTTCTTCGCATAAAATAGTTTGATGCACATAAATGGGACTTTTGAAAATTGCCCAACATTTATGTTAAAATAGTACACGTGTGTGTATATATCCGCGCATACCGTAGAGATGTTCCGAGGGTAAGTTTAGAGGTGGAGAGTGACATTGCCTGCATACGTTCAGTCAGTCCTAGAGTAGACATCTGGTTCCATGGAAACAGCACCTGCGCAAAGACGATGTGCTGATTTTTCACTTTTCCCTGAGTCAGATTTGAAAAGAAAATGGATGTCTGTAGATACAAAATATACATGTGGGCTTTGCTGGAAAGTTGATCCTGACTCAGGAAAGACGCATGCAAATATCAGCCACTTCTATTTGGGCAGTTTTGTTTTTAGGGAAAGGTTCACAGGTACGTTTGGTAATTCCAGAATATACATGGAGCACATACTTTGCCCCAGCCCTACCGCAGGTAGACCTCCGAATACAGCAGTACGTGTTGTATGCATGAATGTGCACGTACAGTTTTTAGGTCATTTTCAAAAGCCCTATGTGCTGAAATGCCTTTGAAAATTGCCCTCTTCTGGTGTTTTGCATCAGACATTGAAAGGTGCTGTTATACAACTTGGTGCCATCATCTGCCCCATCAAGCTGAACATTTGTTGCAATCCGTAGCTCTTCCTGAAGGGGAAAGTGTCCACTTACTGTCAGAGGGTCTTAGAGTCTATGCTCCAAACAGAGATACTGACCGGTTCCATGGTTTTTCTTTATGACCTTGAGAAAATGTCGCGATCTTCACAGAAGGGTTAACAGGACTATCCGGGTAAATACTTTCACTGCACTAAGTCCTAATGCCACAGAGGTTTTGGTAGTTGAGCATCATGTACAAGCATTTTGAAAGCTTCTGCCCTGTATATAGAGTACATGCAAGGTTGGTCCAACCATTAAGCAAACCAGGGACTTGCTGTAGGCCGTTTTGAACATTATTTGGAAAGGTGGCTAAAACTCCAAAATCCAGATTCTTATCAAAATTTCAATGACTTTAATGGTGCTGCAATGCTGGAGAATTCATGTCCTTTAGAAGTGCTCTCTGTCCTCTGCTTTCTGAGTCTCTTTTATTTTCATGGATGAGTGATGGCCGTTGACCTTCTTTCTGTGTCCTCCCATGTAAGTCTGCCAGGGACTCTACATTCACTTATCATAAAACTTATTTCAGAATACAACAACCCGAAGACTGCTTTCTTGCCAAAAGTTTAGTTCACAGATAATTCAGCCTTTGTAATTGAACAATATTTAAAAAGGAAATGGGCCAGATATTAGAAGTGACAGAAGTAATTATTTTTTATGGCTCTCTGTTATGTTTTGTAAACTTCTAATTTGCTTGAATGAGGAGAAATTGTCATCTGAAAACCATCCTGAAAACTGATTGTATGAGTGTGGGTTTGTCATTTCAACACAAGTCCATGGGGACACCGTTCGAAAGCTATACAATTATTAAACTGATGGTGGGAAAGTAAGTGCTCTTTGATGCCAGCGTGATACTACTGGAGAAGCGGAAGTTTGAGATAATGCTGGGAACGCTGCGATCATGGACCTCCTCCTGCACCTTCTGGAGAGAGCCCTCTATTCTGAAAAAACAATTACCATGCTTCTAATTAACATTCAGAATAACGCATGCAGCATTCCTCCAATGTGCCTGGCGTTTCATTCATTAGGACTACTTGTATTTTAGGAAGTTTTGGGGTCTATATAAGGGACAGTGGCTGGCTTACATTCCTGTTCTGCCACCAATCTAAGAAAAGGATTTTACATTTTAGATTTTTTTCAGTGCCCTTTCTTACAGGAAAAAAAATTCCCTCTCAGCAAAGGCAGATTTTGTTGTGGATGGGAGAACTTCCTTTATAAATTTAGAAATCTATCAAGGAGAAGAAAAAAAAGAGAAAACTCTACATTGGCTACATAACTGAGAAAGACCCAGGGATTCAAGTTTGAATCTTTTTTTTCACGACTCGCTGAATGACCTTGTGTGTTACTTGTAACCATTTTATTTTTATGTACCATATTGGGCATTACAAGGACTTTGTTCATATTATTAGTAGCTAGAGGAAAAGCGAAAATAATTACAGGTTTAAGGTGAGTTGACATTGCCGGTGTGATCAGTGAAGCATAGCTGAGAACACACAGGCACAGCTTGGTGGCCAGAAGGGGGAGCTCTTGATTGATGTTTAGCTACTGCCTAGGGGGAAAACTCTTAACTGGATGGTTTCACTGCTACCTGAAATTTATTCAAGCACTGTTATTTAATTTAAAAGCAACTGTTTTAATGGTTATTACGTTACCAATTGATATCACTGTGACCTCCAACTGGATTTTTTGCAAAATCTATACACATTTTTCTGTTTAATATAGAGCTAAGACCTCATGGCCAACTTGGAGGGAACCCAAGGCAGTATGGACTCCTCCTTGGGTCTGGTCTTCAATTATAATTTTGAAAATGGATGACTATATGTATGTGAAGATAAATTCTGAAGAGTTTCTAGGTTCATATTTCAAATTTGTGAAGAGTATAGTAAGTTTCTTGATTTGGATTTAGCGCAAACCTTTCCTGGGTGAGTTAGATATTTCCCTATAGTGGAGGAGTAGCTTAGTGGTTAGAGCAACAGCCAAGTACCCAAAAGATCAGGGTTTGATTTCCACTGGCACTCCTTGTGACCTCAGTCAAGTTGCTTTACCTTCCATTGCCTTGGAAGAAAAGGCCTGGCAATCTACTTCCAGTCATACCACACCAAGAAAACCTAGGAGTCAGCATTGACAACAGCAGAAAAAAATAAAGATATTTGCTTATTCTCAGAGGGTTTACCCAAGACCACAAGAGAGGGCACTTAGCTTTCCTGCTTTTCAGCCTGCTGCTGCTCCTCCACTCTAAAGTTTATCTTTGGCATAAAATCTTTCTTGGAGCGGCTTGGTGGTTTCCACCTGCTCCTTTGGGCCTCTATCTCAATTGGACTGGTTTCCAACATCTTCACTTCCCAGGGATTTTTCTGTCTACTTCATTTTCCCTCTCAACACATAGTCCAGCAAAGACTCACGACAGTCTACAGCAGTAATCATGGCTCCTAAATCAGTAGGTGTCACCATTGTGGAATGAGTGGGACGCCCTTCCTAGCTGCAGTCATTCCCAAGCCAGGAATCAGACTCATGTACCTTTGCATTGCAGCGCATAAGCCTAAGATACTCTCTGAAAGACAACAGTAACACTTATGCAGTGGGCTCAGCTGGGACCACTATTCTCCAGTGTGTTGCATGCCTGGGAATATGTGAGAATCTCACACCAACGCTGAATTGATAGTGCAGGTGTGTCCCATTTTGGCCCATTTCTTTTTAAGGGCTGTGGAAGCAGCCAATAAATCCATCTTCGCCTACTATGAGCGTCAGACATCCCCTGCCTGTTCTCCTCCACTCTGTACAATCTGGTGGTTGAAAAAGCAAGTTATACATTTTTGAATGAAATGAGATGCCTGTTCTGTGAATATCTGCATTTGCTTACTGATAATGGTCTTTCTCATTGTTAGAGATTTTGCAAAGTGCTTATAACTGGTCATTTCCATTCTGAAGTCTTGTGGGAGGGACGTACAGCAGTGGTGGTTAACGCTTGTAAAGTGCCATCGCCACTGAATTCTAATGCTGGATATTCAGTGTTGGGACCATATCTGAGTCGCCGCAGGACCTGAAAACTAACTGGGCAACGGCGATATTGAGCTGCTGGTTGGTTTGCTTCTGCGGGTAAAATTAGACCAGCCTTTGCTGCGTCTGATTCTACCTGCTTGTTGCTAACTAGGCAGCAGCTCAATATCGTCATTGCCTGGTTACCAACGGGTGTTACCCTCACTCCGTCCACGAACACCCCAATGCTAAGAGCTTAGCATTGAGGTGCATAGCAGTGGCACGCGTGGATTTCCAGAGGCACTAACCGTATTACTGCCACTGAATATCCCGTTCAGTGGCATTTATATGCTTTTCAGGTCTGCAAACTGTGTAAATGCCTTTGAATATCCCCACCCTTGGAGAATAGACCATTGAGAACTGAATTTGTCTCAAGTGCTTTGGGAAGTTGAAAATATAAATAGTGTTTTTAATTTAATCATTGGTACTAAACTAAATCTTCATTAATACAATACATTTCCTTTGACTATGACTTTTGCATTGGAGTTAATTCTTAGACCTTTGGATATGAATGCCCAGCTGTGTCGATGTGACTTGATGCAATGTGACCTCTTCCAGTGTGGCTAAACGTGATCTGACCGTCCTTTCATTTCCCAGTTCTAATCAGCATACTGGGACGTTAGATGTTATGGCTTAGGAGTATTCTTCGTTATGTTATCTTAGCACAGCATGGAAATTACATTGCATAATTTCATGCACATTGGAAGTAATTCTATAAAGGGCGTGTGCAAAGTTGCACACTGTTTACCTATGTAAGTCCCTATTTTAAAGGACTTATGCCTAGACGCTTGCCATTCTGTAAGCATGCACACGCACAAGTCATATTGCATGTACTTTCAGTTAGTGTGTGCACAGGGTGAGTTTGAGCAGACCAGAGATGGGGCTTGTACTTTTAAGCTATAAAATATTGTAACTTGCGTGTGTTCTCCAAATCTAGGTGGAGGGATTTATACCTGTTCGAGACACGGCATAATTACGGCTCATCGGTACGCCCCTAATTTGTAAAGTTAAGTACTCCAGTACTTCATTTTATAAAACAGCCCCACTTATGCACATGGCAATGCACATTAACTGCATGGGAGATTATAGACTTCCTCTTGTGCTCCATATCTGGTCAGACTGGGCAGCCCCTACACTGTCTTTCCTTTCAATGAATCTTGATGGGGAAATATTTTCCCAGATTCCATCATAACACACAAGGGGGAAACTGCACACTTCACACCTTGTTTAAATATAGACTATAGAAAATGATGACAGATAAAGACCATATGGTCTGCCCTTCCATAAGAACTATTCAGCTCTACAATCCCTTCCTCTTCTACAGAGATCCTCTGCTTGTCCCATGCTTTCTTGAATTTAGATTCAGTTCTTGTCGCCACCACCTCTACTGGAAGCCTGGTTAATGCATCCACCACCCTTTCCATAAAGAAATATTTCCTCTGATTACTGCTGAACCCATTCCCTTTCATCTCCATCCTATGACTCCAAGTTCCAGAGCTTCCTTTCAACAGAAAGAGGGTCACCACCTGCGCATTTATGTCATCAAGGTGTTTAAATGTGCCTATCATATCTCCCCTCTCTTGATTTTTCCCTCCAAAGTATACATATTAAGAGCTTTAAGTCTTTCTCCATATGCCTTATGATGAAGACCACTGATCATTCTAGTAGCTGCCCTGTGGACTGACTCATCCTGTTTATATCCTTTGAAGGTGCGGTCTCCAGAATTGCACATAGTACTCCAAATGACTTCTCACTAGATATTTCTACAAAGCTACCTAAGCATCCTTTTGTTTTTTGCCATCGACCTTTCTATCTGTTGGGCCACTTTAAGATCATCGGATATGATCACCCACAGGTCTCGCTCTTCTTTTGTGCATTGAAGTACTTTACCCCCTATACTGTACCATTCTCTTGGGGTTTTGCAGACCAAATGCATGACCTTTCATTTTTTGGCATTCAACTTCCAAGGTGTCTTCCATATTGCAAATTTTGGCACCATCCGCAAAGAGGCAAACCTTTCCTGACGGACCTTCCACAATATCATCTAAATGGAATAGGACCAAGAAATGATTCCTGCGGCATGCCACTGGTACCACCCCTATCTTCAGATGGAGCTCCATTTACTACTAGTCTCTGGTATCTCCTGCTCAACCAGTTTCTTACCCAGTCAGTCACTTTAGGGTCCATCTGAAGTCACCAACGTGGAAGAATGTCAAAGGTTTTGTTGAAATCTAAGTACACCACATCTAGCACACTCTCCTGATCCAATTCTCTGATCACACAGTCAAAGAAATCAATCAGATTTGTCTGACAAGTCCTATGTCTAGTAAAACCATGCTGTCTGGCTTCCTGTAATCCTTTGCATTCCAAAAACTGCACCATCCTCTGCTTTAGCGGCGTTTCCGTTAATTTACTCACAACAGAGGTCAGACTATCTGCTCTGTAGTTACAAGTCTCTTTCTTAAGTCTGCTTCTGTGGCTAGTAACCACATTCACCCATCTACAGTCCTCTAGGATCACTCCCGACTCTAAAGAAGCATTGAAAAAGTCAGTCAAAGTAGCTGCTAGAACTTCCCTAAGTTCCTTCAGTATAATCAGATGTATCCCTTCTGGTTCTAACGCTTTGTCTACTTTTAGTTTAGCTAGTTCCTCACAAACAGTTTTCTGAAAATCGTTCATGTCCTGCCTCACTTCTGTTTATGGATGTTTTCTGAAGTCCTGCTCCTGGCCCTTCATCTGTGAGCACAGAACAGAAATTTGTTGAGCAATTCCGCTTTTTCCTCCTCAGCTTCTAGATATTCCTCCCCTTTACTATTGAGTCTCATAATGCCACGCTTGCACTTCCTCCTCTCACTGATATACCTAAAAAAGTATTTTCCTCATGTTTTACTGTATTGGCTATTTTTTTCCATTTGCATCTTTGCTTTCCTGACTACTTTACCATCTTCCCTTAGCTTCTCCAGATATTGCTGTTTATCTTCTTCTTTCTGCAATCTCTTACAGTTTATGAAGGGTACCCTCTTCGGTTTTTTTTCCTACTCAGCTGCTTTTTTTGAAAACCATAGTGACCTCCTTTTCTTTTTCCTTACTTTCCTAACAACAAGGTTTGTTGCCCTTAGTATATTTCCTTTCAGTTTTGCCCACTGTTGTTCTATTTCCCCCCAGATGTTCCCATCCAGCTAATGACTTCTTGAGGTATTGTCCCATCTTGGCAAAGTTTTCCTAAAGTCTAGGACCCTCACTTTTGAATGGATTTTATCAGCCCTAGTCCTAATGCTGAACCACACCATCTGGTGATCACAGGATGCGAGATGATCTCCCACTATAACATCAGAAACACTCCTCGTTCGTAAGCACAAGGTCCATTATGTCCCCCTCCTGTGTGTGAGTTATGTTACCAGTTGCTGAAACAGTTCTACCTGTACAGAATCCAGGATCTTCCTAATTGGAAATAATCTTATTTAGCAAAGTTTTATTTCCTAGATAGTTTTGACTGTACTGATGATATAGATTCTTATATCTGTTATGTAATTTCACTGTAATTAAGCACATTTCATCTAAATGGTTATAGCTTTTTATATTACTCTGCAATCTACTTAGAACTTGCTTGTATAGACAAACTATAACTGGATAAATTAAATAATAAACTAAATTCTAGATGACATTGCAGCACAGATATCCCAATCAACATCTGGCAAACTGAAATCTCGTACTGAAAGATTTTCCATTCCTTCTTTCAAAATGAACCCATTGTACAGCCTCGTTCCCTCGTAAACCCTGCAGATCTGTGGCTTTAATTTTAGTTTTTGCATGTAGTGCCGCTGCTCCTCCCTTTCTTCCTATCCTGTCTTTCCCAAACAGATTATAGCCTGGTATAACTACAGCCCAGTCATTGTTTTCTGTGTACCAGGCCTCTGTTACTCCCACTTCATGCGAACATCAGATCCCGTAGGGAAAATGCACTACACTCCATAATAGTCCCTCCCTCTATCCGCAAAACGAAACAAACCACCAGCCTCCGTTACTCCCACTACATCCAAGTCAGCCTCTTCCTTATAGCTTCTACATCTGAAACCTTATTTCACATACTATCTGGAAAACTTCCTAATGGCAGGGGTGGCCTGAGGGGCCTGCAGGGCCATATTTGGAAACTAATTGCAGAGCCGCATTTGTGTAACCACAGGGTCTCGTTTGCATAAACATCAGCGTATTGAATTTATTTAGTCAGTATTATCAGGGAAGATTATAAAATGAGATGCAAAATCCCATTAACATGTGCCTAGGTTAGGTTGGACTGGACCTTGCCAGAGCTGGAAAGCCCCAAAAATCAGCAACAGTGAAGCTATCCAGCCACAAAACAAAATTTAAACTGAGATGTTCTCTTTTAGATTTCCTTGAATCTGAACTGACAAAATATTTTAAATTTCAGGAATGGCGGCATCACAGTAGTATAATATATAACAGCAGATAAAGACCAGTATGGTCCATCCAGTCTGCCCAGTGAGGTGGCTAGAGTGTTGTAACCACCGTTCCATGCAAGTCACCCCCCCCCCCCATGCCTTTGTTTAGGGTTGTACCTGCCACTCCATGCAGGTCAACTCCCCTCTATTTATTGAAGTATAAAAGATATTTAAGTTTACTAAAGGCACACATTGCATAAAGGGATCCACTGTGTCTGTCCCTTGCCATTTTGAATTTCGTCACTGTATTTGTCCCCACCACCTCCATCCGAAGGGCATTCCAAGCATCCACCACCCTTTCAGTGAAAAAGCATTTCCTGACGACATTTTTAAGTTTAGTTCCTTGCAGCTTCATTTTATGCCCTCTAGTTTTACAGTTTCCACTTCTTTGAAAAAGATTTTTGTTCATTGATACAGACTTTTAAATACTTAGAGTATCATATCTCCCCTGTCCCTCCTCTCCTCTAGGGTATACATATTTAGCTTTTCAAGTCTCTTCTCATACATCTTCTGCCACTGAACCATAGCAAATCACCTGAACCAGATGGTATACATCCAAGCGTGTTGAAAGAACTGAGATATCAATCTTCTTTGTACATTTTATAATTCAGCTATATCCTTTTTAAGATATAGTGACCAGAATTGCACATAATATTCAAGGTGCAGTCACAGCATGGAATGTTAGAGGCTTTATAATATCCTATGTTTTATTCTCCATTCCTTTCCTTATGATTTCTAGCATTCTATTTGCTTTCTTGACCGCTTCTGCACACTGGGCAGAGGGTTTCAATGTATTATCCCAATGATGCTTAAAGATTTTTCTGGGTGCAGTGCAGTTTGGGTTGTTCTTTCCTAGTTGCATAACTTTCCACCTGTCCACATTAAATTTCATCTGCCATGTGGATGTCCAGTCTTCCAGTTTTTCAAGGTCCACCTGCAATTTTTCACAATCCTCTTGCGTTTTAACAACTTTAAATAATTTTCTGTCATCTGCAAATTTGATCACCTCACTCATTATCCCTATTTCCAGGTCATTTATTAATATGTTAAGAACAGCAGGCCATCACAGATCCCTGGGGTACTTCACTATTCACCATTCTCCATTGAGAAAATTGGCCATTTAGCCCTACTCTCTGCTTTCTATCTTTTAACCAGTTCCTGATCCATAATACTACATTGCCTCCAATCCCATGACTTTTTAATTTTAGTAAGAGTCTCTCATGAGTGGACCTTATCAAAGGTTTTCTGAAAATCCAGATGCACTGTATCAACCAGCTCACCTTCGTCTACCTGTTCACACCTTCAAAAAACTATAACAGGATTAGTAAGACAAGATATCCTCTCTAACATAGAGCGCCACCTCTCTACCAATTTGATCTACACTATCATTGTGAGATAATTTGTAGCCAGGTATTAGTGTCCCATTGGATGTTCTCCTTCCACCATGTCTCTGTGATACCAATCATATCTAACTTTCCCATCTTATTTTTTAGACTTCTAGTATTTGCATACAAGCATTTTAGAGGCATCTTTAAGTTCTGTCTGCTCAGTAAAGGGAATTTGGGTTACTTTTGTCTTTATTGAAATCTCTGTCGATATGCTGTAACTTCAGTCTTTTGCTAGTATTCTTCAAGGATATATCCTTCTGGACCATGCGCTCTTGGGTGACTGTCAGCTTTCCCCTATTGTTAAGTGCCGTCAAGTGTGTCAACTCATGGTGACCCTCTGGATAGTTGTCCTAAATTGTGTTCGATCTTCAGTCAGGCGGCTCATTGTTGACAGACTGGCACCCATAGCTACTGTTGTTGTATCGATCCATTTCATTACTGGCCTTCATCTTTTGTGTTGACCTTCTACCTTGCCAAGCATGATGTCTTTAATGATCTCTCTTTTCGCATGATGTGTCCAAGTCGAAGTCTTGTCATCTGAGCTTCTAAAGAAAGCTTAGGTTTGATCTCCTCTAGTACTGGCTGGTTTGTTCTTCGGGCAGTCCATTGTATACAAATTATTCGTTGCTAGAACCATAATTCAAAGGCATCAATTGTCTTCCTGTCTATCTTTATTTATTTATTTATTTATATTCTCTTATATACCGTGCTATTCTGCATCAGTGCGGTTTACATTGAACAAACTGAAATTACATTGAATAGGGCATTATAACTTGGAGATAACTATTTTACAGGGAACATGGGCTATGGGCTATCTTTTTCACTGTCCAACTTTCACATCCATATGATGTTATTGAAAATGCCATGGCTTGAACAAGTTGAATCTTTGTATGGAGAGAGACATCTCTGCTCTTGAGAATCTTGTCTTGATCCTTCATAGCCATTCTGCCAAGAGCAATGCATCATCGGCTTTCTTGACTGTTTGTTGCTTCTATATTGACAGTTATTCAAGTAGGTTAAAGTGGTCAACTATTTCAATTTCTTCTGCATCAACAATGAACTTATTCAGTTTGCCAGTTATCAGGATCTTTGTCTTCTTAAGGTTAAGGTGCAGACCCATTTTAAGACTATATTCCTTGATCCTGAGAAGCAAATGTATCAAATCGTCTTCACTTTCAGCCAGTAATGTGGTATCATCAGCATAGCGAAGGTTGTTGATGAGTCTTCCACCAATCTTCATACCTCTGTTGTCTTCATACAGTCCTGCTTCTCAGATGATTTGTTCTGCATATAAATTAGAGATAGGGGGAAAGTATTCAGCCTTGTTGTACACCTTTGCTGATTTTAAACCATTCTGTTTCTCCTAGTTCCGTTCAAACTCTTGCTGCTTGATCAATGTAAAGGTTGTGCAAGAGAATGATCAGGTGTTCTGGTATACCCATGTTTCTTAATGTAACCCAGAGTTTCTCATGGTTTACACAGTCAAAAGCCTTGCTGTAGTCAATAAAACACACATAGATATCCTTTTGGTATTCTTTTGTCTTTTCAAGTATCCATCTCACATCCGTGATAGTCTCTTGTTCCTCACCCTTTCCTGAACCATGCTTGCACTTCAGGTAGTTCTCGTTCTAGGTATGATTGTAGTTTCCACTGAATGATCTTGAGTAGAATCTTGTTGGCATGTGGGATCAGAGTGATTGTGTGATAATTTCCACAGTCAATCGGGTCACCTTTCTTCAGTATTGGTATATTCCCCTATTATCTAGTTTAAAAGCTGGTCTATTTCCTTTTTAAAAGTTGTCAGCAGCCTGGTTCCATGCCCATTAAGGTTAAGCCCATCCCTTCAGAAAAGCCCCTCCTTTCACCAGAATGTTGCCCCGTTCTTTCTAAATCCAAAACCCTCATCCTTGTACCATCGTCTCATCCATGCTTTGAGTCTCTGGAGCTCTGCCTGTCTTTTGGATCCTGTGCATGGAACAGGAAGCATTTCAGAGAATGCTACCCTGGAAGTTCTGGATTTCAGCTTCCTACCTAAAAGCCTAAATTTGGCTTCCAGAACCTCCCTCCCACACTTGTCATTGGTGCCAACATGTACAAAGACAGCAGACTCCTCCCCAGCATTACCTAAAACCTTGTCTAGGTGGCGTGTGAGGTCTGCTATCTTAGCACCAGGCAGGCATGTTACCAGGTGATCCTCATGTCCACCAACGCATTACGGAGGCTGCTTCGTTGGAGGGGGAGGGGGATGGTTTGTGTGCAACTTGCCCAGTAGGCAAAGCTCCGGGCTAGGAAAGAAATGGCAGGTTTTATCACTCACCCTGCTGTGTGCCACACTGGGCTGCTTCTGTACTGTGATTATCTGTGTATTGGGAGAGAGGAGGGGGGGTGCTAGGGGGTGAGAGCTTTGGAGGCTTTTTTTTTTTTAATTTTGCAGCTGCTGGTGGGCTTTGTGACTTCTGAGCCTAAGAATCTACAGGAGGTAGCAAAGGGAAAACTTATTGCACAAACATGCCAAAAAGCTGTCTCTGTTTTGAGTTGCACATTGCAGGCCCCACATAGGGTTGCTAACTGACTGGTTTTCAGCTGGCCTGGCCGGTTTTTCTATTGCCGGACCAGCTTCCAGCAGAGCTGTAAAACCGGCTGTGGAAAAGGCAATCTTTGCAATGAGGGACAGTTCAGGGGCGGAAGATTAGCCATGGTGGCCCTAACTCTGCCCTGCAGTCCAGCATCTGTGCTCTCCCTCCGGTCCTGTTTCAGCCCCTTCTCTCCTTCCCCGGAATCCCTGCCTGAGACCGCTGCAGCTTCTCCTTTGGTTACTGTCTGCAGCAACAGCAGCAGGGCCTGCGCATCATTCCGTTCGTGTGCACGGCCCTGCCAGTCTTGCCTCTTCTGACGTCATATCAGATGGGAGGAATGGCTGAGCCATGCACACGAATGGAATGATGCGCAGGCCCTGCTGCTGTCGCTGTTGACGGCAACAAAAGAAAAAGTGGCAGCGGTAACAGGTGGGGACTCTGGCGAGGGCGAGAAGGGGCTGAAATTGAGCCAGAGGGGGCAGAAGAGATAATGGACTGCCTGAAAGGGATGGGGGATATATGGCTGGGAGGGAGAGGAAGAAAAAGGAGGAGAGGGCGATAGATGCAGGACTGTGGACTTCGAGGAGGGACAGACGACATGATGCTGGGCTGTTGGAGGGGGCAGGAATTGGAAAGGAAAGGGAGATATGAAGGCTAGTGGGGAGGGGGAAAGGAGGAAGGCTAGGTGGGGATATGCTGGGCTGTAGAGGAGGGAGGGGAAAAGGGAGGAAGCCTGGACTAAGGGGAGGGGGTGATGATGCTGGATGTAAGGGAATAGGGGGGGGGGGGAGAGATGCTGTATTGTAGGTGGGAGAGAGAAGGGAGACGCTGGATATGGTGGAATCATGTGGGGGAGGTTAGCATGAGGAAGTTAGCAGAGAGGTGAGTGAGAGGTGGATGTAAAGTTGGGGAGGTGACTAAAGGGGGAAACCAGAGACTGGGTGGGATTAAGAGACTGGAGAGAATGACTGACGGGGGGAATGGGAGACAGAAAAAAGTAGATGAGGGCTGGGAAGGCAGTGAGTACAGAGGATGTAAGTGGAAGGAGGAGAAGGAATTGGTAAAAGACAGAAAGGAATAAAAGGCTTGGGAGGGCTAGAAAGAGGGGAAGATGGGCTGGGAAAGAGAAGAGAGAAGGAAATGGAAACTTGATAGGAGAAAGGTAAAGAGAGATTAAGAAATGGAGGGTGGGAAGGAGCATGTAATTTGAGTGGATAGGCAGAAAAGAAAGAAATGGAGAAAAGAGCTGAAAGGAAATAATAAATACCAAAGATGATGTGAGGGAGGAATGGATGAAGACAGTAGAGAGAAAAAAAAAGTCAAATGAGAGCAGATACTAGTATGTTAGGTAAAAACAAAGGAAACCAAAAGAGAGAGACTTGGACCAACGCAACTGGAAAATAAATGCCCAGAGAAAAAAGGTAGTAAAAAGATTTTTTTTTAAATATATTAAATGGAATTTGCCATCTTTGGGAAATGTGCATCTCTTATCTCTTTGCATTTTGCACAATACAAGAAGAAATACATTTGTTTCTATTCTTCCAGTGTTGCACTGGAGTCTGACAACTTAATATTTTCTGTAAAATGTTTGCCTGCCTATTTTTGTTTCTTACTTGTGGTTCCTTGTTCTGTATCTGCTTCAGTGTTTTGCTTCTGTGACCGAGGTGCGATAGTCTGATAGCTTGTAGTTTACCATAGGCTGTGAGCTTTTTGCAGGATTTTGGAGTACTTTATAATGTACCTGGCCATTGACAGTGGAGGGAAGTTGTGCAGAAATCTGATACCCTTTCTCTAACCCCAATGCACATGTAAGTTGTGTTACGACACTTAAGTTATTGTTGGGACAAAAGCAAAACTTGTGAAGGGATCCATTAGAATTTGTGGTGGTGGGGGCAGCACAGTAATTATTTGCACAGGGATACACATTATAGGTTTAGATTTAATATAGTATGGGTGAGAATGTGTGTGCTGGAGGATTGAGGTGGGGTCTGTGATTTAGAGGGGATTAAGTAGTACAACTTTTTCTACTCCTCACCTTCCCTCCCCAACCCCGATGTGGCCAGCAGGTGCTGAAGCTTCCAGTGCTGTCATCATTGCAGTTATTTTGGAGGTGGGGCAAGGGGCAGGGCCCAGATGGTACTGGGGAGGGTCACAGGCATAACATGTGGTGGGTTTTTCTCTTTCAAAAAGTTGGCAACACTAGCTCCCCCCTCCACCTGTTCCCATTGGTTCCCTTTTCTTTACTGCATTGACAGAGCGGGGGCTCCTGTGACAGTGGGGCCATGTGCAGGAAACCAACCCAAACATACCTAGCGCAGCGGTGCCTGATGGGTATTTGCAAGAATCATAAATGCATACTTGTAAACTTTTTCAGTCATGAGATTCTAGACTATCTGCTTATTATCTTCCTACCAAACTGCATAGTATGGAAAGGTAAGTTTCAATGTTCCTCACCACCACATTAAGAGTCTTTGAAATGGTCTAGCTCATTTGCTATTCATTATTGAGAAAATCCAGAACTTCCAGGGTAGTGTTCTCCGAAATGCTTCCCGTTGCTCGCGCAGGACCCAAAAGGCAGGCAGAGCTCCGGAGTCTCAATGCATGGATGAGACAATGGTACAAGGATGAGGGTTTTGGATTTGTTAGGAACTGGGGAACATTCTGGGGAAGAGAGGGGCTCTTCCAAAAGGAATGGGCTTCACCTTAACCGGGATGGAACCAGGCTGCTGGCATTAACCTTCAAAAAGGAGATAGAGTAGCTTTTAAACTAGATAATAGGGGAAAGCCGACAGTCACACAAGAGCGGATGGTTCAGAAGAATGTATCCTTGAAGGATACTACCAAAAGCAGAGAGGTTCCAAAAAAGAGTAAAGTAGACCAAATGCCCTCGAGTGTGGAGCAGACAGAGCTTAAAGATCCCAAATTACCCATGCCTACCAATAGCTAGATTAATATGAATAAAATAGTCTCTAAAATGCTTGTATGCAAATGCTAGAAGTAAAAAAAAATAAGATGGGAGAGTTAGAATATATAGCACTAAATGAAAGGTTAGATATGATTGGAATATAGAAACATAGAAACATGATGACAGAAAAAGACCACAAGGCCCATCTAGTCTGTCCTTCCATAACAACTACAACAGTCCACTTTTTACCTTTAGAGATCCTCTGTGTTGGTCCCATGCTTTTTTGAATTGAGTTACTGTCCTCATCTCTACCACCTCCACTGGGAGACTATTCCACGGATCCACTACTCTTTCCGTAAAAAAATATTTCCGCATATCACTCCTGAATCTATCTCCCTTCAACCTCATCCCATGTCCCCTCGTCGCAGAACTTGCTTTCAATTGAAAGAGGCTCTCTCCCTGAACATTTATGCCACGGAGGTATTTAAACATCTCAATCATATCACCTCTATCCCGCCTTTCCTCTAAGGTGTACATATTAAGATCCTTAAGTCTGTCCTCATATGCTTTATAATGAAGACCACTAATCATCTTAGTAGCAACCCTCTGCACCGACTCCATCCTGTTCACATCCTTTTGAAGGTGCGGTCTCCAGAATTGCACACCATACTCCAAATGAGGTCGCACCAAAGACTTATACAGAGGCATTATCACCTCCTTTTTTCTGCTAGCCATTCCTCTCCGTATGCACCCGAGCATCCTTCTAGCTTTTGCTGTCGCCTTTTCTACCTGTTTAGCTACTTTAAGATCATCGGACACAACTACGCCTAGGTCCCGCTCTTCTTTAGTGGACAAAAGTACTTCACCTCCTATACTGTATTGCTCCCTTGGATTGCTGCAGCCCAAATGCATGACCTTACATTTTTTAACATTAAATCCCAGTTGCCAAATTCTAGACCATTCTTCAAGCTTAGCTAGATCCCTCCTCATGTTATCTACACCTTCCTGGGTGTCTACTCTATTGCAGATTTTGGTATCATCCGCAAAGAGGCAAACCTTACCCGACAGCCCTTCCGCTGTATCACTAACAAAGATGTTAAAAAGAATCGGACCAAGGACAGATCCCTGGGGCACACCACTGGTAACATCCTTCTCCTCAGAGTGAGCTCCATTTACTTGTACTCTTTGTCGCCTCCCACCCAACCAATTTCTAACCCAAGCAGTAACTTTAGGGTCCATCCCTAGGGTGCTCAGTTTGTTTATAAGTCGCCTGTGAGGAACAGTGTCAAAGGCTTTACTGAAATCTAAATACACCACATCTAGAGCTCTCCCGCGGTCCAACTCCCTAGTCACCCAGTCAAAGAAATCAATCAGATTTGTCTGACAAGACCTGCCTCTGGTGAATCCATGCTGCCTCGGATCCTGTAATCCGCTGGACTCCAGAAACCTCACTATTTTCTCTTTCAACAGCGTTTCCATTAATTTACTTACCACTGAAGTTAAACTAACCGGCCTGTAGTTTTCAACCACATCCTTACTACCGCTTTTTGTGTAAAGGCACCACATGAGCCTCTCTCCAGTCCTTTGGCACCACTCCCGACTCCAATGAGGCATTGAAAAGGTCAGTCAGTGGAGTTGCTAGAACGTCCCCAAGTTCCCTCAGTATTCTAGGGTGTATCCCATCCGGTCCCATCGCTTTGTCTACTTTAAGTTGAGCTAGTTTCTCACGAACACAGTCTTCTGAAAATTGTTCAAGATGTCCCTCGCTTCTGTTCTTATTTGGGGTTGTTTTCTGAGGTCCTGCTGCTGGTTCTTCATCTGTGAACACAGAACAAAAATATTTGTTAAGCAATTCCGCTTTATCCTTATCAGCTTCTACATATTCCCCCCCCTGCACCCTTGAGTCTGACAATACCACTTTTGCCCTTCCTCTTCTCACTAATATATCTGAAAAATGTCTTATCCCCCCATTTTATTGAATTGGCTATTTCCTCCTCCTTTTGAATCTTTGCCTTCTTGACTACTTTGCTAGCTTCTCTAAGTTTTTCCAAATACAGATGCCTGTCTTCCTCTCTCTGTGATCTCTTGTATTTCATGAAGGCCTCCCTCTTTTTCTTCACTTTTTCAGCTACTTCCTTCGAAAACCATAGCGGTCTCCTGTTCCTTTTGCCTCTATTTACCTTTTTTTTTTTTTTACAAACTTTATTTATATATAAACCATTATATACATAACTTTCGATACAAACAAATAAGATATACAACAACACGCCGCTACGGAGTGGAGTCTTATCTCCGTCGCGGCACAAACCATAGATAGTCATGTATACAGAACAGTTGTCAGAGCGCCCATAGTCATTTTCCATTTTCTGTTCATTTTTTGAAGACTTAGTCTAGGGTACCCCCTATCCTCCCCAACCACCCCCCCCAACCGCCCCCCCCCCTGTGTCGTCGCAACCCGCTTCTAAGTCCCGTGGAGTGTATACGTTTGTGTCGCCCAAATAGTCCCCGAGATGACGAGCTTGACACGCCAAAGCATAAAGCCGTATATCCGGGAGCCCAAGGCCCCCCTTGCTCCATTTGCCAACCAGACGGGATATTGGGATCCGCGCTTTAGCCCCCTTCCACAGGAAACGTTGAATCTCCTTTTCCAACCTAAGCTGGTCGCGCCGCAATAACCACACGGGTAGGGTTTGCAACCAGTACAGTATACGAGGCAGCACCACCATTTTGAATGCTGCAATTCTCCCCATCAGCGATAAAGGTAACGGATTCCACGCCCTCAACTGGCTCCGTACCCCAAATAAAACTCTCTCGAAGTTAATATGGTAGAGGTCTCGCGGCAGCCTCGTCAACACAACACCTAAATATTTGAACGTCGGGTCTGCCCATTTCAGAGGAAACCCCTCCTCCCCCCAGTGCCCTCGTAACTGCCCCGAAACATCTAAGGCCTCTGATTTCTCTTCATTGATTTGGAGACCCGCAAAACTACCAAATAATCGAAATTCCCGTAACAGTCTGGGCAGAGATGCCCGTGGATCTAGGAGGTGTACCAGCATGTCATCGGCGAAGGCCGACATCTTAAACCCTTGATTGCCGATCGCAACTCCACGAATTTGCGGGTCAAGCTCTATACGCCTTATTAGGGGATCTATGGACAGAACAAATAACAGAGGGGATAATGGACAGCCTTGCCTGGTACCCCTATACAAGGGAAAGGGATCCGATAAGACCCCATTACAGAGTACTCTAGCCGTCGGTGTATCATAGAGACGCTTAACCATGTCACAAAAAGCCTGTCCCAGGCCGTACAGTGGTAATAGGTGCTGCAAATATGTCCAGTCGACCCGGTCAAAGGCCTTTTCAGCATCAAAACTCACCAATAGGGATGGAAGCCGGTGACCATGCACCCACTCCAACGACGTTAAGATTTTGCGAATATTACGGACCGCGTAGCGGCCTCTCACAAACCCCACCTGAGAAGCATGAACAATATCCCCCAATAATCCCGCTAGTCGTTCAGCCAAAATCTTGGCCATCAGCTTCATATCAAAATTTAGCAGGGAGATCGGTCTGTAGGAAGCCGCCTGCAGTGGGTCTTTGCCCGGCTTGGGTATCAATGTAATATACGCCTGATTTTCTCCCCATCGTCTACCCTTACCTTCCATTCTCTGCCGGTGCACATCCACTAACAGAGGGCTAACCCAGTTCGACAATAGTTTATAAAATTCCGCCCCATATCCGTCCGGTCCCGGAGATTTATAGCAGTTAGCCTTCTTAATGACAAGTTGCACCTCCTCTAGGGTTATCGGGCTCCCCAGCAGGGCCCGTTGTTCGTCTGTCACCTTAGGGAGCGCTAGCCCCTGGAGGTAATTTACCATAGTAGTGGGGTCAGTCCCCCCCGCTGAGTACAAGTTCTGAAAGAAACCCCTAAAAATTGCACTTATCACGTCCCGTTTCTGCTGTAGTATACCTCTCTCATCCCGAAGCGCCGCTACCCCCCGCCCGCCCCTCTGGCCTTTCAAGCAGCGTCCCAATAATTTCCCCGGTTTATTGCCAAAACACTGTAAGCGATATTTGTAATACAGTATCGATTTCTTGGCTCTCTGATGGAGTAGTTCATTTAAGGCAACCTGTAGTTCCCATAATCGTTTCCGATTGGACACGGTAGGGGTATGGCCACTTAGCACCCGCGCTTGCGACACCTGCTGCTCCAACCTAATTATTTGTTCTGCCAATATTCTCCGCTTTCGAGCCGCAAAGCCGATGATATCCCCGCGCAGCACCACTTTGGCCGTTTCCCAAACCAGTTCCGGGTCGTCCTTGTGGACCTGGTGGTTTACTTCAAAATCACGCCAGCGCTGATCCAGAAACTGCCGAAAGTGGTGGTCATGATAAAGCTCGATGGGGAACCGCCATATACGAGATGATCTGGTCTCGCTCCCCCAGTGCAACTCAAACCAAACCATAGCATGGTCAGAGATTTCCAAGGGTCCTATTTGCGCCTCTTCCACTTGGGCAAAGGTAGTGGTGGAGAGCAAAAGGTAATCTAATCTCACGCTGGTCCCATGCGCCCGCGAGATATGTGTAAACTCTTTTTCAGACGGGTGTAGCAGTCTCCAGGGATCAACCAGGTTCAGACGGGCCCGAAAGCGTTGCAGCACTTGGGAGCCAAGCACCCTATCTCTCGTCTCCTTGGCAGCAGAGGTATCTAAACTGACGTCGAGAACACCATTAAAGTCCCCCCCTATAAGCATAGGCACGTCCGGCATTTGTTCAATTTTGGCTGCAATGCCGTTAAGAAAATCCCGATCGAAGACATTGGGGCCATATACATCGCCCAGTATAATATCCCGATCCTCTAACAATCCGTATAGCAGCAAAAATTTTCCATTGGGATCAGCCCATTGTCGGTGTAACGTGAAGCGCACCCGTTTATGAATAAGTATAACCACCCCCCCTTTCTTTCCCAATGCAGGCGCACCCCATGTCTGACCCACCCAGTCTCGACACAATTTAGCATGTTCTTCAGCCGTCTGATGGGTCTCTTGCAATAGCGCAATGTCACAACGCTGCCGAGCTAATGCCTTGAGCACTTTATAGCGCTTAATCGGGTTACCCAGGCCACAAACATTCCAGGTTATTACTCTCAGAGGGTTCCTGCCTGGTGACGTCCCCGCTGCCGGCATATCGTGCTCAAGGAGACCCCCCCAGCCTGGGGCCTCCCCAGATATCTACTAAGATAGATTTTATTAGCTCCTTGTAGAAGTTGTAAGGTGCGACGACCATTCCCCCCTTCCCCCCCCCCCCACCTAACCCCTTACCCCATAACCTGGTGACCCTTCCCCTTCCCTCCCCCCCTAGCCGAGAACTTACCCCAACTAATGCGCCCAATCCCCCCCCATCCCCTATTCTCTGCCTCCTATCTACAGGGCTCCCTACACCGACCCCCGACTAGGAAGCCCTCCCGAGACCACTCGGAGCACGCCCCCCTTCCCCCCTCAGACCCGAAAGCAACTGTCTACCACCCGCCGCCCCACCCTTAATCTCCCTTAGTTATAGGGACGAGCCCCGCCCCATCTTCATTGGGCACCTCTCCTCCTCTCGTCAGACCTTCCCTCAGGGGAGAAACCACCGCACCAGGCCTTGCCTACAGATGGGATCGCTTGCAATAAAATGAAAGTGGGGCCCCCCCCCCTCAGGAGTACACCTCCAGACTTCCACATCCCTCCCTTACCTCAGCAAACTTCTGCAGGAAGAAAGAAAAGAAACAGAAAGCAACACTCCGCCCTCTCCCTTCGGTATTATAACACAAAAACAGAGGACATTTTCTGAACGAAAAATAGCATACTTCTGCTTGTAACAATAATAAACAACTTGTCTTCTCTTTTTTTTTTTTTTTTTCTTCTTCCTTTTTTTTTCTTCTTTTCTTTCCCTTCCCCTTTCCTTTTTCTCCCTTTTTCTTTTTTCCTTCTTTCCCCTTTCTCCTTCTTTTTCCCTTCTTCTTCCTTTCCCTTCCTTTCCTTTTCCCTTCCTTCCCCCTTCTTTTTTTTTTTCCTTTTCCTTCCCTCCCTTCTTCCCCCACCTTCTTAAAAAAAAAAAAAAATCCCATACACAATAACTGTTCTCGGTAACATAAGATTTTTACAATAACACGTCAAACTTTGTACTGTAAAAGGCTTTACTAAGGACAGCTGACAGAAAATCCCTAAGGGGATACTACTGAGTGATTGCCTAAACACCAACTGGAGCGACCCAAAAATGTCAGGGAGTGCTGAACATTGGTCGACCTCAGACTAACAGGGTGGCCCGAAAGGTGCACAAGCATCTTGAGATTTGAAACCAAATGGGCAATAAAAAAAGCCAGTCATGGGGATGTTGTCGAGAGGGGTGAGTGATGCAGAGGAATAAGTAAGCAAGTGTGTGTATGGGAGGGGCTTAGCTATAGCTATAGTTATAGGCAAAAATGTCCACTGCATCATCCGGGCAGATAGCCAGGAATTCTGGAATCGTTTGAGAGTTTATCTGGTAAGGTAGTAGCCGGCTAAGCCGACCATAAAGAAAACAGTAGCAAAACATCATAACAGAAAACATAAATCTTTGATATGCTTAAATTATTCTCAGCCCCTGACACGTTTCCTTATTAGTCAGCCGTAACACTCTTAGTTATGAGAGCTAATGGTGCCGGGTCGCTGTGCTGGGAATATTAGGTGTTCCCCTGCTACAGGTCTCCCTTGTTCCCCCAGCAATCGGGAGCAGGCGTATTGGCAAAATAGTCCCAGCGGAAGATAAGATCTAACAGGATTGTGCAGCATGCGTTGTGAATGTTAATACAGCTCCTGCCAGAAGAGAGGGGTTAGGCCCCTCCCACTAGAATCTTACTGCACCCATGTCCGTGGGAGCTGCACGTGTAAGGTTTCCGCCGCTTTAAGCTGTTCCGGTGAGCGGTTTGAGGGGAAGCATGGTTTAGTTCTCAGGACTCCCTCGTCTCCACTGGCCATTTCACGCCACAAAATGTGCCATGTCTCCCAAACCTCTCGGTGGCAGGGACTCCCTTCACTTCGCTGGCAACAACTGGCACACCCTGGGGAGACCCTCCCCTTCCGGGGTAAGCCAAGTCGCCCCCGCCGAATCTGCAACCTATCATTGTGCCTTGTTCCCCATGTCAATCAAAGATATTAGCCAAAGAAATCTTCCAGGGCCAGAGGTTGGTCTTGCGGACGGAATCTGGGGAGACCAAGGGATAAGGTTCTCGAGGGCTAAATACTTTGTTGCCATATAGAACTATTTGTATCCGTAGTTGTAGACATGGAACACAAAGTTACTGGGCAATTGCAAGATGTTATATTGTATCTCCCTCTCGTTACTTTCCAAATAAAAGGTTCTCAACGTTATATGGTTGGAGCGGGGTAGATCACAATGTAGGAGTCGCTGACGCTGCTGTTTTTTGCAGATAAAGCCTATTCACATATTCCTCTGCAGCGGAGGCGGAGTCAAAGGTGCGATGTGCTCCCTCACTGAGCACATGGAGTTTGGCGGGGTATTGCACAGAAAACCTGATCCCGGCATCAATCAGCTTTCCGCAAAGGGGGGCATATTCCTTCCTTTTCCTGCTCAGGACGACTGAATAGTCCTGGGCTACACGAATTTTGGTGTTATTAAATACCACTTCCCCTTCTGCCGTGCTGTTTTAAGAATCTGCTCCTTCTGCGGAAAGTGGAGAAATTTAGCCAATACAATCCTGGGGCGAGGGTCGCGAGGCTGTTTAACCCCAACCCGGTGCACCCTCTCTATACAGAGTTTACCTCCTAATGCACTTTCCTCCACAATCTGCTGGGCCAAGGCCTCTAGGTAACCTCGCAGGTCTTTATCCAAAACTGTTTCAGGGATTCCCAGGAAGCACAGGTTATTCCGTCGAGACCTGTTCTCCAAATCGTCTAGTTTGGCTTCATGGTGGGATATTTAAGATTTCAAGCCCGCCACCTCCGCAGTCAGCGCTTCCACTTTTTCCTCCGCCAAGCCCACCCGATCTTCGGCCTCCTGCTGTCTTTGACTCAGCATGTCAAATGCAGATTTCAGCCCATCAATTTTCTCATGTAGGGCTTCAAATTGAGGCAGCAAGGCAGTCTTCACAGCCGCTGACATCTCGTCGATGGAGACAGGAGACTTCGGCGATTGCGGTGATGCCGGCATGTGGGCTGATTCCGCCATCTTAGTTGAGCCGGTCCCCCGCTCCCGATCTCTCCAACGATTTTCCCGCAGCCGCCATGCAGCAGAGCAATCCAGGTGCCCTATTAAAATCTGCCGGTACTCCGATGCAAGTAGTTGCCTTTTCGGCGGGTGAAGGCAGTAGTAAACGGCTCGAAATCGCCGGTATTGTCCGGGGGTTCTGGGACTAGCTCAGGATGCGACCTCTACCGTGTGCGCATCACGTGGTCTTTCTCTATTTACCTTTTTAACAAAAAGGTTGGTTGCCTTTAAAATACCCCCTTTCAGTTTTGCCCACTGTTTTTCTACATCCCCCAGTTGTTCCCATCCCACTAACAACTCCCTGAGGTATTGGCCCATCTTCGCAAAGTTAGTCTTCCTAAAGTCTAAGATCTTCACCTTGGAATGGATTCTAACAGCCCTAGTCCTAATACTGAACCACACCATCTGGTGATCACTGGATGCAAAATGATCTCCCACTACAACATCAGAAACACTTTCACCATTGGTAAGCACCAAGTCCAGTATGGCCCCTTCACGTGTGGGGTCTGTTACCAATTGCCTGAATAGTTCTCCCTGTAGAGAATCCAGGATCTCCTTACTCCTAGATGATACTGCAGCAGGAATGTGCCAATCAACATCTGGCATATTAAAATCTCCTAGCAGTAGCACTTCCCCTTTCCTAGCAATGCTGCGTATGTCTTCAATTAACTCTCTGTCCACCTCTTCCTCTTGTGAGGGAGGTCTGTATAGCACACCAATGTAAATAGATTTCTCTTTCCCTCTTTCTAGTTTAACCCACAATGCCTCCTCTCTCCCTTTTAAGCTCTGTAATTCCAAAGCTTTAATAGTAGTTTTTACATATAGTACCACTCCTCCTCCCCTTCTTCCTACCCTGTCCTTTCTGAATAAAGTATAGCCAGGTATAGTTACATCCCAGTCATGGTTTTCTGTGAACCATGTTTCTGTAACTGCCACTAAATCCAAGTCAGCCACTCCCACCAAAGCTTCAACTTCAGAGATCTTATTTCCCATGCTACGGGCATTAATACACACTGCTTTCCATATGTTACCCCTGTTACCCATTTCCATAAAGGTATTTAATGTATCACTTACCTGGGGGCTTTCTTCACCCATCCCCAACGAATCTAGTTTAAAGCCCTCTTCAGTAGATTAGCCAGTCTACTACCAAAGATGCGTTGACCTTTCTTGGACAGATGGATGCCATCTCTGCTCTGCAACCCTTGGAACAGCATCCCATGGTCTAGGAAACCAAAACGCTCTCGAAGACACCATCCACGCAGCCATGCATTAATCTTCAGGATGCGAGCCTCTCTGCCTTGGCCTTTACCCTCAACAGGGAGGATTGAAGAGAACACCACCTGTGCACCTACCTGCTTCACCCTCTGTCCCAGAGCCATGAAGTCACTTTTGATACGTTCCGAGGTATACCTGGCAGTATCATTTGTTCCAACATGGATTAGCAACATTGGGTAATAGTCAGAGACATGGTGGAAGGAGGATAACCACTGGGACACTGTGGTACCTGGGTACAAACTATATCGTAATGATAGAGCTGATCAAATTGGTGGAGGGGTTGCTCTCTATGTTAGAGAGGGCATTGAGTCAGAAAGGATTAAAGTTTTGCAGGAAACAAAATTTGCTGTAGAATCTCTATGGATTGAAATTCCATGTAAAAAGGGGAAGGCGATGGCAGTGGGGGGTGTACTATCGACCGCCTGGCCAGAATGAACAAATGGATGATGAAATGCTCAAAGAAATCAAGGAAGCTAACAAAAGTTACAGCACAGTAATAATAATGGGTGATTTCAATTACCCCGGAATCGACTGAGTCAGTGTCACAGCAGGACATGCTAGGGAGATAAAGATCCTAGATGAAATAAATGACTGCTTCTTGGAACAGCTGGTTCAGGAACTGACCAGAGGGGAAGCCATATTGGACCTAATCCTTAGTGGAACACCAGATCTGAAGATCTTGTCTTACTAATCTGTTATGTTTTTTTAAAGGTGTGAATAAACAGGTAGACAAAGGTGAGTCGGTTGATATAGTGTATTTGGACTTTCAGAAAGCCTTTGACAAGGTCCCTCATCAGAGACTTTTGGCAGAACTAAAGAGTCATGGGATAGGAGGCAGTGTACTATTGTGGATCAGGAACTGGTTAAAAGATAGAAAGCAGAGGGTAGGGCTAAATGGCCAGTTTTCCCAATGGAGAAAGGTGAATAGTGGTGTACCCCAGGGATCTGTGCTGGGTCCGCTGCTTTTTGACATATTCATAAAGGACCTGGAAAAGGGAATAATGAGTGAGGTTATCAAATTTGCAGATGACACAAAACTTTTTAAAGTTGTTAAAACCCAAGAGGATTGTGGAAAATTGCAAGAGGGTCTTGATAAATTGGAAGACTGGGCATCAAAATGGCAGATGAAATTTAATGTGGACAAGTGCAAAGTTATGCACCGAGGGAAGAGCAACCCAAACTATGGTTACATGGTGCAAGGTTCCACATTAGGAACCACCGCCCAGGAAAAAGATTTAGGCGTCATTGTGGATAACATGTTGAAACTCTCAGCCCAGTGTGCAGTGGCGGCCAAGAGAGCAAATAGAATGCTAGGTATCATAAGGAAAGGAATGGAAAATAAAACAAAGGATATTATAATGTCTCTATATCGTTCCATGGTTAGACCGCACCTTGAACATTGTGTGCAATTCTGGTCACTGTATCTTAAAAAGGATATAGCATTATTAGAAAAGGTTCAGAGAAGAGCCACCAAAATGGTAAAGGGGATGGAAGGATACCCCTATGAAGAAAGGCTAAAAAGGCTAGGGCTCTTTAACCTGGAAAAGAAATGGCTGAGGGGATATATGATAGAAGTCTATAAATTAATGAACGGACATGCAATGAAGCTACAGGGTAAACTATTTAAGACTAATAAAAAGAAAATATTTTTTCACTCAACGTGTGATCAAACTCTGGAATTTGTTATTGGAGTATGTAGTAAAGGCTGTTAGTGTAGCTGGGTTTAAAAAAGGTTTGGACAAGTTCCTGGAGGAAAAGTCCATAAACCATTATTAAGAAGGGACCCAGGATATCAATGCTTGACCCAATACAAGCATTGTGGAACCTGTGTCTTTTGGGGAAACTGCTAAGTACGTATGACCTAGATTGGCCACTGTTGGAAACAGGATACTGGGCTTGATGGACCTTGGTCGGACCCAGTATGGCATATTTTATGCTCTTAAGAGGACCAAACTGTAAATTTCAGAAGCTTGAGTGAGATTTAAGAGAAAAGAGCTTTGCCATTCTCAGTGAATTTCAGAGAGGTAACGTAGGACAAGAGGAGATGACAGTAGTTAAGGTGAGTGAGAGGTGATTAGGGTGCAGCTTAGAAGTTTTATCTGCTAGATCTTCATCTAATCCAGCATCTCCCAAACGTTTTTCAGCTGTGACTCTATTTTAAAGTGTTAAAAATTCAGTCCTTCCTCTCTCGTAGCTTTGGATGACAGAGTTGTTGAAGGCCCCGCGTCCCACTGGGAGCCCTTGCAGGCCATGTTTCATTCTGTTGCCCTGCGTGGGTTAATGAAGTTGATGTCTGGTATCTCTCTTTATTTTGGCAGCTGTAGTTGCAGCTCCAAAAGAGGATTTTGTGACCTCTTTGGGGGTCATGACCCTCAGTTTGGGAACCGCTGACCTAACTTTATCCAGCTTAGATATAATAGTTTGACTTTCTGGTTAAAGCAACTGCTTATTTCTAGTTGCTTGTGTTTTCTTTTCTCCAAACATGCTTCTCAGTGCATTCTCTCAAATTCTTTTATATCTCAGCAGCTGATGGATCCCAGATGCTACTGAAAGACAAAGCAAGGAACATATACTTTTATGTAAACCAGATTTTTAAAAAACTGTTTACAATTCTTTACCTACTTATGGAAGAGATTGTGAGATTTGCTGTTCACACAAAAAATATCCTGCTATAAGGGGCTTGTGTAAGTCATGAGCTGCAAGCATGAGCTAGAATAGGGAAATGCTTTCCTCGTGAAGTCTGGGCTCTGGCCTGCCATTCCCCTGTGTGCTCAAGCTGTTGGGTGGGTTCCAGTCTTGGCGCTCTTAGGACCCTTCACATGTCACTTACTTGCGGGGTGCTGATTCTCTCATGTTCATAACCGTCCCTAGGCCCAACTAGTTGCTTCACTTTTCAAGGCAACAAACATTTTATAACTTTTTCAGATGATTTAGTGCAGCTACACCTGTATTTCTGAGTTAAGACATTTGCACTACACTGAAGTAGGTGAACTAGGAATAAGAGCTACTGCCAAGAATCAGTCAAGTTGCTGAGTTTTTATTTATTTAAAAATAAAATTTGTTGGAATATATTCAATAAATCTGTATTTAATGGATGGGGCCCAACATGGACAAGCAAATCATTCTAGACCATTAATGTGACCATTAAAGCTACTACTACTACTATTAAACACTTCTATAGCGCTAGACTTGGCGTTTGGTTCATTTAGAACCTAGTAGCCACTTGGTCCAACAGCTCCTTTCTCATGCTACAAAGAAACGTGCCTAAGGAAGCCACTTGTGCTCCAACCCTCTAAACAACTAGTCTGTTATTAGCAGCCTAAATTAATCGTATTATATAAAGCCCACAAACTCAATCTTAAATCTACCCCATAATCCAGGGGCGGCTCAAGGCAATTTGCTGCTTGAGGCGAAGAATGAAACGGTGCCCCCTCCCATACCTCCATCCAGTGCTGCCTACTCTTTCCCTGCTGCTGCCGCCACCCTCTGTTTTTTTTCACGGTGGTGCCGGCAGCAGGGAAAGAGCAGGCAGCGCTGGACGGAGGTAGGGAGGCATGCGCCCAATCTGCTTAAAGTTCTGGCGCCTTTCAGATCTGTCCCTACCTGCTCTGACATCGTGTTGGAGGAGGGAGGGACCAGACCTGCTTAAAGTGCTGTGAAAAGGCTTGGGGGGCACATTTCGGCCGCCTGTTATTATCCTGCCAGTGGCGGCAGGGCAACAGCTGACATGCGCCCCCCAAGCCTTTGCACCCTGTGCGGCTGCACCGCTTGCATAGGTCTAGGTACGGTCCTGTTTGCACACCAAGGAACTAAAAGACAACAAGAACCAACAGCACAGTTTATAAAACTAAATGGTAACTCATTTTTATGTTGTGTGATGAGGAGAGCATGGCTGAGCCCATGCAAACAGAGGAAAATTATAGATCTACCTTTAAGGAAGGAGACAGGCAGGATATCTGTAGCTTTCAGGGTGCAGGCAAAGGAAAAAAAACACGCACTTGCTGAAGCTAAGCCACACCCAAGCTCTGCTGATCTAAGGGCAGGCTTGGAGGATAATGAGAGACACCTGGGTAAGGGACAGTGCAGGTTAGGAAAAAGGCAACCTTATAAACCCAGAGAAACACGTGAGAGTAGCACTGGCTGGAGAGAGGATTCCATGAGAGAGCAGTACTCGGGGAGAGAGCAGCATACGAGGGAGCTGACTAGAGAGAGCACTGCAGACTTCCGTGAAGGGAGAAGCACCAGGGAAAGACCCAGAGAACTCACCAAAGAGGAGAACGGTGGAGATTTCCAGGGGGATTTCAGAGGTGAAAGTAGCACCCAGAAAGAGAGCCAGGCTTGCAGGGAAACTGCAATTGGTTCTGAAGCCAGGAGAGCTGTAGCTGAAAGAATTACAGACACGGGGCAAGGTGCAGTTCCTCCAGTACGTGGACCAGCTAAAAAGATTCCAGTTCCCAGAAGGTGGGTGGATAAAAATATACCTAACAGTGACCTAAGCCAGTTAGAGGCACTCTGGCATTTAAGTCAGGAAAAGAAACTTCTCACTCCAGGTGGAAACCCTTTTCCTAGTAAGAATCCCCAGTGGAGGAGAATTCAGGAGCTCTTAGAGAGTTTCAAGCAAGAAGCATTGCATGAAGGCTTAGAGCCAGACATACCGGTTGAAAACCCGGAGGAAATGCAGGTAGAATCTGTTGAACCTGATTCTGACTCAGAGGATTTATTAATGGACTGTTCATGGTGTAAAAAGGCAGAATAGAAGCTGCTGGTTAAAGAAAAAAGTCTGTAACCTGAAAACCACCAAAAGCAGTGAGTAAGACAGGGAGAATGATTCTAGCCTGAATTGGTAAGTACCCTGTTGAAAGAAGAAAAGACAATTACTTTGATTTGAAGAAAAGAAACTGTGTTTATTGCTATATGTTTGGGAAACAGCTACGTATGTTGTGAAGGCCAGCTAAAAAACCAAAACCTCGGTTCTCAATACTGCTGTTTTTAAGTGGTAGCACAACTACAAGTCCCAGCAGCCCAAGCTCTGGACGAGGACAAATAACTCTTTATTCAAAGACTAAACAGTGGCACCCCTATGCCTATAGGCCGTGGCCTGGGCTAGGGGCCCCCACAGTTGTTATAACTGCGTTATGGTTCTCACTTTTTCTTTTTCAAAATATTTGCATCCACAGTAGGTGCAGAGCAGAACCAGAACATTCACCCACACAACTCAATATTTAAAAAAAATAAATCTCATTCTGATCATCTCACTAACAACAACAACAACATTTAAGACAAATAAGAGAAAATATTTTTTCACTCAACGTGTAATCAAACTCTGGAATTTGTTACCGCAGGATGTGGTAAGGGCTGTTAGTGTAGCTGGGTTTAAAAAAGGTTTTGACAAGTTCCTGGAGGAAAGGTCCATAAACCACTATTAAAAAGGGACCCAGGATAATCAATGCTTGACCCAGTACAAGCATTGTGGAACCTGTGTCTTTTGGGGATACTGCTAGGTACGTATGACCTAGATTGGCCACTGTTGGAAACAGGATACTGGGCTTGATGGACCTCGGTCTGACCCAGTATGGCATATCTTATGTTCTTAACAACAACAACCACTATTCTCCAGTACCAGGCATATTGTGAACTAATACAAAACCCTACAACAACGAGCAAACCTACCATACCATAACAGCACAAACTTACAAAACTCACATAAGGAGCCCATCCAAAAAAAGCATCACTGTAAATACTACAGTGGCCCTGAAACATCCATACACCTATATGAAAAGCTGAACAAGTCAAATTACTATAGTACAGTATAGATCTTTATGAACAAACTCAATGTTAACAGAATACCTGACCTCAGTCACACACTCACATCGACCCTCACCAAGTACAGAATAAGGAACCACAATCTAAAGTAAAAATAAAAATATGTAGACAATTTAAACTGAAACCCCAAGAAGCCAGAGTCCACATGCAGTGCAACATCAGATAAATAAGGGATGCCGTTCCCCCATACTGTGTTAAATATAAAAATAGCACAAATTCCAATCACCAAAATGAAATAAAATTATTTTTTCTACCTTTGTTGTCTGACCATTTTATTCTCTGATCTTGCTGGTCCCGATCTGAGGCTTCTGCTTTCCTGTCTTCTCTTAGCTCTCTTTCTGTGGTCTAAGGTCCATCTGCCATTTCTTATCTCTTCTTTTGTTTTCTTCACTTCCTTCCATCAGCCCATTTCCAGTTCCAGTAGCCCTCCCCAGTATCAACCCCCTTTCCAGTCCTCCCCTCCCAGTACCTTCCAGTGTGAACCGCCTTGCATTCCCATGACTGCCACTGGTGTCCATTTCCTTCCAGTCCCTCTCCTTCCCCCACTGTCCAGCCCCTTCTAGTCCAAATACCATCCCAGATATCAGTTCATGTCCACTCTCAGTGCCACCCCCCCTCCCCGGTCAGCTCCCTTCCAGTCACACTACCCTATGTCCATCCCCCTTCCAGTGCCATTCGCATGTCAGCTCCCTTTCAGCCTCCTTCCTATTACCCAGCCACCTACCACTCCCATCCCCAAGTGTCAGCTCCCTTCCAGTCCCCCTTCAGTACATCCCAGGTGTCAGCTCCTTTCCAGCCCCCTCCTTCCCCCGTGTCAGCTCCCTTCCAGCCCCCTCCTTCCCCTGGCAGACCTTCTCTGTATCCGCTCCCTTCCAGTCCTGTTCTACCATCCCCCTGCATCAGCTCATTTGTAGCCCTAGCCCCTAGTTTTCTTCCAGGGCCAGCAGCACTCTCCCCCCTCCCCCATTAGCCCATTTCCAGTCCCAGTCCTATCTCCCTTATTAGCCCACGCCACTCCTAGCCCCCAATCAGCCCATTACCAGTCCTAACCCCCCTAATCAGCCCATTTCTAGGCCTAACCCCCCACCATAGCCGATTTCCAGTCCTACCCTTCCACCATCAGCTCATCAATATTTCCTATGCTACCACCCCCCCTCCAGCCCAGGGAAAATGGAACCCCCCCCCCCCGAACAGAGGAGGAGCCGCCAATGCAGCAGCAGCAGAATGAAGTACCCGCGGCCCCCTGCCTCCCCGGCAGAGCCTTCCTTGTATCTTCTCCAGCGCCAGCTGCTTTTCAGAGCAGCGAAGGGAGAGTTTCCCTTTCTCATGACTCTGTTAAAGCTGAGTCCACCGGCGCTGATGGGAAACAGGCATTTCCTGTTGGACCACGCTGGTCTTTATCTGCTGTCATTTACTATATTACAGTGGCTGACCACCACTGCAGAATATCTAGCCCATTAGTGTTTTTTTACTATTTTCTATGGCATGAAAGGCTCCCAGATTTAGGGGATATATCCGGGTATCGATACAATAACAGCAGCTATTGATGCCATGCTCGAACAATTAGCCACCTGAATGAAGATTGAATACAAATGCAGCTTGTCGTGCTGTGAGGGCTTGTGTGTATCAGTGATGCTGAGAGCTAAACTATCAGTAGTTTAACTACTGGCAGGGTCTCCCAAGATGGACAGGTCTCAGCTGAGGTGCCAGACCAAGACAAACCACCCATCTGGGCAGAAGCAGAATGAGATAGTGTTGACAGTGGAGGATCACATTTCTGTGACAATGGCAACAACACCAAACTTAAACTGTGCGGAGGAAAGGCCTGGCAATCTACTTCTGTATCTTGCCATGAAAAACCAATGGATAGCTACAACAAAACAAATTGCTCTGTAGTGCTGGAAGATGAGACCCCCAGGTCGGAAGGCACTCAGCTACTGGGGAAGAGCTGAAGATTTTTCAGAGTAAAGCCAGCATTTATGATGTGGTTGGATCAAAGCCCTCGGGACGTCTGACTGCTGATGTAGCTGTGCATGAAATGAGTTAGAAGCTGTAAAGATGTCTTACACATTGGAACATGGAATGTACAAAGCATGAACCAAGGGAAGTTGGAGGTGGTCAAGAATGAAATGGAACGTGTACAACTTGATCTGTTGGGTGTCAGTGAACTGAAATGGACTGGCATTGGGCACTTTGCATTAGATGATCACATGGTCTATGCTGGAAATGAAAGACAAAGAAGAAATGGTGTTGCATTTATAATAAAGAAGAAACTTGCAAGAACTGTAATGAAATACAATGCAGTCAGCGAACGCTTAATCTCTATTTGTCTACAAGGAATGCCTATCAACACAACTATAATTCAAGTATATGCCCCAACAACAGCTGCAGAAGAGAATGAAATTGAAGAGTTCTATGAACAAGTACAAGCTGAAATTGACAGAACATGCAAACAGGATATCCTGATAGTCATGGGTGACTGGAATGCAAAAGTTGGCAACAAAGAAGAAGGCAAAGTAGTTGGAAAATATGGACTTGGCAACAGAAATGAAGCTGGAGAAAGACTGATAGAATTCTGCAAAACCAACGATCTATTCATCTCAAATACCTTCTTCCAGCAACACAAGCGGCGACTGTACACATGGACTTCACCCAATGGATTGTATAAAAATCAAATTGACGGAGATCGCGTGATGTGGTGAGCTGGGGAAGACGTGAGTCACCTAAGCTCCGGGCCCCCCTCCTCTAACCGTGAAAATAGAGCCGTATATTGCTGTGATTCTTGCCTGATCGGAGCCCTGAAGGGTCGGCGAAAGTGGTGTTAAACATATTCTGTGAACGGAGCGTGGAATGGCGACATCTGCGAAGGTGGGGAGGCGAGAGAAGGATCGGGCCGCCGAAAATGGCGGAGTCCCCTCCAAAAGCGAGTGCGGCGGCCTCACCTACTATGATTGAGGAGATATCGGCTGCGGTCACAACTGCACTCTCCGGGCAATTCGAAACTCTGCATATGAAGATGGATACCATACAGAGCTCGTTGGCCACACTGGGTACTCGTGTGCACGAGGTGGAAGGCCGAATAGCGCAGACTGAGGAGGAGGTGGAGAAACTAAAACGTGAGCTGAGTGTTGTGCAGAGGGAGTCTAAAGCCCATGAAATGAAACTGGACGATCTGGAGAACAGATCCAGACGTAACAATTTGCGTTTGCTGGGCATTGCCGAGTCAATCTTGGACAAAGACCTGAGAGAGTATGTGGAAAATCTCTCTGCTTCCCTGAGGGACAGCGAAGGTGAGAGCACTCCAATTGTCGTAGACAGAGCCCACAGAGTAGGGCCAAAGCAACAAACGCAGAATTCCCGACCCAGAGTGGTCTTAGCAAGATTCCTTTACTACACGCAGAAGGAAGCAGTGCTAAAAGCAGCGCGGCAGAAGGGGATTGTAGAGCGCGGGAATATGAAGATTAGAATCACGCCGGACTACTCCGCCGCGCTGAGTCAGCGCCGCAAGGCCTATGCTCCGCTGTGTCAGCGATTGATTGAGGCGAATGTGCGCTTCCACGTCCAGTATCCAGCTAAACTACACGTGCTACACCAGGGAGCCCACAGTGTGTTTGAGTCTGCAGTGGCAGCAAGTCCCTACGTAGAGCAGCTGCTGGGGCAATTGACGACGAGCCCGAGGGACCCTGAATCATGAGGGCGGGCCGGTGGTTTGTCTCTTAGAGGGCTGACCGGCCTTGTGAAGAAAAACGGCGCTTCATGCTGGGTAGAGGTGCCGGTTTTAATGTAATGCTGGCGTCCACGACGGGACTGCAAAGCCTATATGGGAAGTGGGAGTATATAATAATGTGCCTGCGAGGAGGACTACTGCCTTCAGAATACCTACTTCAAGTTGCTGTACTTTGTGGACTGGGCATTTTTGTGGCCGCTGCTGCAGGGTGAGTCTGCCCTTTTTTGCCCTCAGGGCTGCCTGTCTTCGTGGCTGCTATTCCCCTTCGGGGGTGTTTCAGATGGCGGAGATACCGGAACCCGCGGCCCGCAGCGGCCTGGCGTTTTTTGAATGATCCTGCACCCCGAGGCAGGAGTACTGCCTTAATCTGCTCCTTGAAGAGATACCTTTGGCCCCAAGGGGCTGTACTTGGGGGTTGCAGAAACTGAACCGGGGCCCATATGGCTGCAGGGCGTACCGTGGCACTCTGCTACGGTTATGGCTCAACCTGCTGGGCCTATTCAGGCTGATTGTGCTGGACAGATAAAAATGTTTGTTGATATATGTCAGATATGATATTCTGTAGTGTTATGAGCGGAGGAATGTATGTTGAAGGGGGGAGGTGACAGGAGGGGAGGGGGGAGGTGACAGGAGGGGAGGGGGAGCGAAGGGTGCAAGGGGGGGGAGGGGAGCCGGCAGGCGCGCCTCTATAGGGACGGGGTGAATTTCTTTGTTGGGCATTGGGGAAGTGGATATTGCAGCAGGGGGTTGGCAGAAGGGCGACGGGTAGGGATAGGGGAGGGAACAATATGGGAGAGGTTGGATGCCCGGGGATGGAGGGAAGGGGTGCTGGATGAATGGTTCTCAGAGAGGGAGGGGGTCCCGTTCACATCTCAAGTGATCGCCATGGGAGTGTGGAGGAGTTTGGAGACTGAGCATGGGAAGGGGGGGGGGACGGGGGAAGGGAGGGTGCTGATAGAAGGGAGGGAGGGAGGGTTCGCAGCCCCTGGGGATACTATAGGACGGAAAGAGGGAATCATCTTGCAGAGAGGAGGGGAGAACCTCAGGCTGGGGAGGTTTCTTCCATGTATTATGTATGTTACGTGATGCATAACAGTTCTTATTGTTTGCAGACGTGAAGATCTTATCTTGGACTGTATGTGGTATAGGCAATCCTATCAAGCGATATAAAGTGTTGCAGGCCTTGGCTAGACACAAATGTGATATTGCTATGTTACAAGAGACCCACCAGAGCCCTGAGGAACATGCTAAACTTAAAAGAGAGTGGGTGGGGCAGGTATGGGGGGCCCCAGCGAAGGGTAGGAAGGGTGGAGTGGTCATTTTGATCCATAAAAGACTCCGGTTCACCAAAGAGGCGATATATGTAGATCCGGATGGGAGATATGTGTTATTGTATGGACTGCTTGAGGGGAAGCCTGTGGTGTTGGGCAATCTATACTGCCCAAATGTGCTCGATCGGGACCTGTATGCGCGTTTGGGATCCCGGGTTGAACAATTGCCGGATGCCCCGTTGATTTTGGCCGGGGACTTTAATGGTGTGCTAGATCTTGCGTTGGATACGTCTAGGGACAGTGATAGTGGGGCACGTAGACAGGGTACTAGGGCCTTGCAGCATTTGCGGCGGAGATTGCAGATGGTGGACCCGTGGCGACTTTTACATCCTGGTGAACGCGACTTTACCCATCAATCCAGAGCGCATGGTACCAGTGCCAGAATTGATTATGTGCTAGTTTCGGAGAGACTTTTTGCTTATGTACTTGATGCACAGATTGGCCCCTTGGAAGTCTCTGATCATACCTTGATTTGGGTGGAGGTAGAGTGGCGCGATGCTGCCCCACAGGCCAAAGTCTGGCGCTTCCCGGTGGATTTATACCAGGATGCTGATTTTTCTCTGTTTCTCAAGCGGAAATGGCAGGATTTTGCAGTCTATAATGAACAGCATCGTGAAGACCCAGAACGGTTTTGGGAGACGGCTAAGGTGGTCTTGAGGGGAGACATTATTGGATATGTGGCTCGTAAAAGAAAGCTGATTGCAAAACAGATTGTCCGCTTGGAAAAGCAAGTGTGCAGAGCTAGACGTAGGCAGGCTGGAGACCCATCGGTGGCAAATAGGAAGATGCTGTGGGAGTCCCAAACGGCTCTTAACGAACTACTTCACCAGAGGGCCAAGAAGTCCCTTATGTATTATAAATATCAACTCTATCGCTTCGGGGACAAACCCGGGAGGCTGTTGGCCAGATGTCTTCGGGGAGGTGGGGGGACCCGAACGGTGGTGGCCTTGCGGGATGAACAGGGCAAGCTGCAGAAGGAGAACCAAGAAATAGCCCAGATTTTTCGTCAGTTCTATCAGAAGCTGTACTCGAAAGGGGCTGACCCCGCTACCGCTATGGAAGCGTATTTGAGGGACGTGCAGTTGCCCCAACTAGCGGCAGAACAGCAGGCGCGGTTGGACGCGCCGATTGCATTGGAGGAAGTCTCCCTGGTGGTTCAACAGGCGAGTTGCTGTCGTGCCCCGGGTCCTGATGGACTGGGGGCCGAGTTTTATAAATTGCTGGGGGACCTGCTTCTGTCAACGTTAGTGGCGGTTTACCGTCACCGGATTGCACAAGGGACGTTTACTTGGGGTGGAAATCACGCGCACCTTATTTTATTTCCCAAACCAGGTAAAGACCCAACACAGGCAGGGTCCTACAGACCTATTTCTTTACTCAACTTTGACCTGAAGATATTAGCTAAATTTCTCGCACTGTGGCTCGCCACGGTTCTTGGGGACTTAGTACACGAGTCTCAGGTCGGATTTGTGAAAGGTCGGTATGCGGTGCGGAACTTGCGTAAGATTTTGGCGTCCCTGGAATGGGTCCACCGCTTTGGATTGCAATCACTCCTGGTCAGTTTTGATGCTGAGAAGGCATTTGATCGGGTGGGCTGGCCATACCTGAAGTTCCTCTTACCGAAATATTGGCTTGGGGTGTCTTTCTGTTGTATGGTGGACCTTCTTTATGCTAAGCCAACGGCGAGTGTGCTTTGCAATGGGACGTTATCAGCTGATATCTGTTTGGAAAGAGGTACCCGACAGGGGTGTCCACTATCTCCTTTGCTTTTCGTGCTGTCCTTAGACCCCTTGGTACGGAAGATTGAGGCGTCCCCGGACATCAAAGGGGTGCGCATGGGGCAATCCGGGTTTAAGATAGCAGCCTTTGCTGATGACTTGCTGGTGCATCTGTTGGCCCCGCGGACCTCCTTACCGAGGCTGTTGGAGGAGTTCTCCTGCTTTGGGAGCTTCGCGGGGCTGCGCATTAATATGGGCAAGTCAGAGGCGCTGGATGTGGGGGGCACACTCCGAGCGGCCTGGGGAGATACTTTTCCCCTTCAGTGGGCAGAGGACTCTTTCACATACCTGGGTATATCCCTGACCAAAGATCCCAAGCATTTATACCGGAAAAACGTGGACCGGATTCTATCTAAAACTCGCCTACAGTTACAAGCGTGGGCCCCCCTCCCCCTGTCTATGTTGGGTAGGGCAGCGGCTCTGAGTATGGTAATTTTTCCGCGTATCTTATATTGGCTACAGACACTCCCCGTGTGGCTGAGGAAGTGGGATCTGCAGGAATTGGAACGTGAATTCCGGAGATTTTTGTGGAAAGGGGCGTGGGCTCGAATCCCACTGTATCGTTTACAGAGGAGATGGAGGGACGGAGGGGTTGGGATCCCTGACCTACGGCTCTACGCCCTGGCCTGTCAGGCGCGACATATTGGTGACTGGCTGGGAGAGACAGAGGTCTTCACCCCACGGGCGTTGGAGGAGGCCTTGGTGGCCCCGCAGACGTTGCTGGTGGCATTGCATTTAGCAGCCTCGAGTTTGCCCAGTTGGGTGACCTGGAGCGTGTTAATACAGCCGGCTCGGTGCTCATGGCAACAATTAAATGGATGGTGGGGGGAGCCCCGGAGGTTTCAAGCTGGCTGCCCCTGCAAGGGAACGTCCAATTCACCCCAGGAACGGATACGTCCATGTTTCAACTCTGGGAACAGAGGGGGATTCGGCACTTAGGGCATGTAGTGGACCACGAAGGGAAATGTAAATCCTTTGTGCTTTTATGTGGGGAATATGAGTTGAACTCTCGACACTACTTTGCGTATGTACAGATCTCCCACTATGTCGCCTCGCTTTCGAGGGGTGGGCTTATGGCGGAGCGTGCTGCGCGGATATTAGAGTTTTTTGCCCTGGGGGCGGAATCTCCACCATCTATAGCTGGGTTGAAGCGACGCATTGACAAGTGGGTACCCCCGATTGATTATTCAGGGGAGGAACGATCGTGGGCCAGAGAGCTAGGGTTGGCAGTGCTCCCGGGTGCGGTTCATGGGGCCCTGTGCAGAATCGGGGAGCTGGTAGAAGGGGCCCGATGGAGAGAGATCCAGTTCAAATGTATCGTTCGAGCCCATTTTTCCCCGAGACGAGCCTTCCGCAGTCATCTTACGACAGATGGGAGCTGCCCAAAGTGTAGCTCTCTACTGGCAGATCTGGGTCACATGTGGTGGGGCTGCCCGAAAGTACGCCGATATTGGATGCTGATCCGAAACTATTTGAGTAGTGTCCTGCGCCAGAGGATTGGTTGGATGGGGTCTTTTGTGGTGCTCGATCAACTTGGACCACTCCACCCGAAGGGCAGATGGGAGCGCCTCTTAGTTAGAAAAGCATGTCTAGTGGGCAAAGGCCCGCTGCTCCGTAGATGGTGGGAGCCTACTCCTCCCACCTTCTGGGAGTGGCGCAACAGTTTTCACCAGCTGATGCTATTAGAGAAGCGGGGGGTGAGAGGTGGGGCTAGGCGCTGGACTTCCTTCTTGCTGACATGGGAGCCTTATATCCATACCTTGCGGCCTGTTACTCGTAATGAAGTATTGCAGGCGTATTATTAGATGGGGGCCAGAAGGTATGGATTCTGTGATAAGGATGGTGGTGGACAAGGTGGGATGATTCCGGAAAAAGGGTAAGGGAACGGGCTGCGAGGGGGGGGGGGTGTGGGCTATGGGGGGAGGGAAGAAGGGGGTTAGGGAATATGTTGAAAACTGTTATGTTGGTTGCCTTATAATACCTTTTGGCTGTTTCGCCCGGACGGAGGACAAGATACAGCCCTGCTCGGGTGACTGTTTATTTTCTGTGTGCAATGGTGTTCCTGTACATCAGATACCTTGTCTTAATAAAAACGAATTTCAAAAAAAAATATCAAATTGACTACATCTGTGGAAGTCATGATGGAAAAGCTCTGTAACATCAACAAAGACAAAAGCTGGAGCTAACTGTGGTACAGATCATCAACTACTAGTATGCAAACTCAAGCTAAAGTTGAAAAAGAGCAAACCACTTGGGAATGCAGCAAAATATGACCTTGAGAATAAACCACTGGAATTTAAAGACTACCTGCAAAACCGATTTGCTGCTTTAGATACAAATGACAGATCTCCAGAAGTTATGGAATGACATCAAGAAGAAAGCGAGAAGTCTCTACAAAAGGTGAAAAAGCAAAAACGGCCAAAATGGATGAGGGAAGAAACTCTGAAAATTTCAAAGAAATGCAGAGAAGCTAAAGCCAGAGAAGAAAGAAAGACAATCGCAGAACTCAACAGATTTCCAACGTGCAGCAAGACAGGATAAGGAAAAGTGCTACAATGACGCATGCAAGGAAATAGAAGCAGAAACTATTAGAGGAAGAACAAGATCGGCTTTCCTAAAGCTACGAGAGTTAAGGAAAAAATTCCAGCCTTGAATTGGAATGTTGCAAGTTGCTCAAGGCTTTAGGTTGAATGATGTTGTGAAGATCAAGAAAAGGAGGAAGGAATATACAGAGTTTTTATATGATAAAGATCAAGTGGACCAACAGCCGTTTCAACCTGTACCTTATGATAGGGAACCATTGGTGATGAAAGAAGTTGAAGCAGCACTGAAAGCCTTATCAAAGAAAAAAGCACCACACATTGATAGCATTCCCATAGAAGTAATAGAGCAATCTGATGCAGCTCTTACCGTACTTGCAAGGCTCTGCCAAGAAATATGGAAGACAACATCATGCCCAACTGACTGGAAAAGATCTGTTTATACCAATACTAAAGAAAGGTGATCCAACTGACTGTGGAAATTATTGCACAATCGCTCTGATCCCACATGCCAGCAAGATTCTACTGAAGATTATTCAAAAGAGACTACAACCATACCTGGAACAAGAACTACCTGAAGCGCAAGCAGGGTTCAGGAAAGGGCGAGGAACGAGAGACATCATTGTGGATGTGAGATGGATTCTTGAAAAGACTAAAGAATATCAAAAGGATATCTTTGTGCTTTATCGACTATAGCAAGACTTTTGACTGTGTAAACCATGAGAAACTCTGGGCCACATTAAGAAGCATGGGTATACCAGAACACCTGGTCGTTCTCTTGCACAATCTGTACATTGATCAAGAAGCAACAGTTTGAACGGAACAAGGAGAAACAGAATGGTTTAAAATAAGCAAAGGTGTAAGACAAGGCTGCATACTTTCCCCCTACCTGTTTAATTTATATGCAGAACAAATCATCAGAGAAGCAGGATTGTATGAAGACAACAGAGGTGTGAAGATTAGTGGAAGACTCATCAACAACCTTCGCTATGCTGATGATACCACATTACTGGCTGAAAGTGAAGATGATCTGAAACATTTGTTTTTCACAATCAAAGAACATAGTCTCAAAAAGGGCCTGCACCTTAATGTAAAGAAGACAAAGATCATGACAACTGGCATAATCAACAGGTTCATTGTTGAAGGAGAAGAAATTGAAATTGTTAACAACGTTAACCTACTTGGATCAACTATCAATAAAGAAGCACCAAGCAGTCAAGAAATTGAACAATGCATTGCTCTTGGCAGAATGGCTATGAAAGATCTAGATAAGATTCTCAAGAGCAGAGATGTCTCTCTCCATACAAAGATTCGACTTGTTCAAGCCATGGTATTTTCAATAACATCATATGTATGTGAAAGCTGGACAGTGAAAAAGATAGACGGGAAGAAAACTGGTGCCTTTGAATTATGGTGCTGGTGATGAATACTGTGTATACCATGGACTGCCCGAAGAACAAACCAGTCTGTACTAGAGAAGATCAAACCTAAGCTTTCTTTAGAAGCTTAGATGACAAGAGTTTGATTTTCATACTTTGGACACATCATGCGAAGAGAGAGATTATTAGAGAAAGACATCATGCTTGGCAAGATAGAAGGTCAACATAAAAGAGGAAGGCCAGCAATGAGATAGATCGATACAATAACAGCAGCTACGGGTACCAGTCTGTCAACAATGAGCCACCTGACTTAAGACTGAACACAATTTAGGATAGCTATCCAGAGGTTCACCATGAGTCGACTTCGACTCGATGCCACTTAACAACAACAACCACCAGGGTCTAACAAAACAAGTCATACATCCACTGCAGATGGTTCAAAATACAACAGCACGAATCATCAATCGAACCAGCAAAACCAAGCACATCACACCAGTATTGCATCAATTACACTGGCTACCCATTTGATCACGGACCAAATTCAAGACCATACTAAACATCTTTAAAATCATTCATCACCATTCTGCAGATGTGCTCGACTCACTAATCATAAAAGAAGCCTCCCCCTGCCTAAAAGAACCAGAAACACACCATCAACCTCCCTCCCAATTACAGAAAGAGCAAACAATCAACCTCCAAAAGAGCATTCTCCCTTGCCACACCACAACTCTAGAACTCCCTCCCTGAAGACATACGTGGAATTGGAGACATTAAAGACTTCCGTAAAAACCTTAAAGCCTTCCTGTTCACAGAACACTATGGTCACATAACCTAAATATACAATTTCTTAGCCCCAACCTGACTGATCCGGACTGACCCATATAGACAGAAATGATTAAAGAATCATGGACCAACCCACATGGACACAAATGCATAATCTCTCCAAACAACCACAACAACCACAACCACATGTTATGTAAATATGTTGATCAAGTTTTAAATAGTTTCTCCCCCCTGTTTACCTCAATTTTAATTATAATGCATCATGTTCATGTTCTGAGTTTCATGTGAACAGCTTTGATTTAAGGATAAGGCGGTATAAAAAACAGGTAAATAAATAAATAAATTAGGACAGTTATCCACAGCGTCGCCATGAGTCAACATTGACTCGAAGGCACTTAATAACAACAACAATTTGCTAATGAACTTTTATCAGAAGCTGCTTTGAGGCTGGAGACATCAACTTATCACCTGCATACCACAATGAAACTGGTGCAGGCTGGTTTCACTAGCACTGGTGAAGACCAAGATGATTTTTATTTAAATGAGAGCTGCAAAATTTCCATTGTGCCTGGCTCCTTTGAGGATGTTTCCAGTATCACCAGTGGTGCCTCCTCGGGATCACTATGCCCCAACTCCTTCACACTTGTGCCCCCTGCCTAAAGTACAATGGCTCCAACATCATTAATAAGAGTTGGTTTGTGGGCCACTAGTGCACTGCTCACTCATCCAGGGCCTCTCTCTAGTGTTGGGCAGCCTCTCCCATGTCAGACCCAGCATTGGAATTGGTCCCACACTTAGTGAATTATGCCATATTAGAATTATTCAAGCTGCCTTCTCGGATTAAGTTTGTATCTCAAAGATGCTCGTGCTGTCCCACAGACTGGTCATATCCTCTCTGATGCTGCCATTGAACAAAGAGAAAACCAGAACATTGCAAGTGTGCTTCAGATTTGGATGTACAAACACTTTTAAACACACATTTATTTGCAAATACATCGCTGTGAACAAATGCTGTTGTGCTGGGTTAAAGCTTTTCTCTTTGAATACACGACAAACCTCAGCATAATTCATTTCCTCTTAGTGATCGTCTTGCAGTACTTCGCATATCTGCTAGTAGGATAATTGCTCCAACTCCTCCTGAGCTTTTATGCTTTTCTTGAACTCCCCCAAATCTTGTATAAATCCTTGTACTGCTGAAGTCACCAGAACTCTGTGCACTAAAAAGTCAAACAGGTCCCTGCCTGCAGATGTCATTAGTAGTCTTGAAAGCTGGTATACTAGACCCTCTTTATTGCTGATCCTGTAGAAAGTGATCACAGCCTCATAAGACTTGTTTTCTCTGGGACTGATGTGTGCTCACGTACCATTGAGTCAGTGCTGACTCCTGATATAGTTAACTTCACATTGCCTGAGGGAAGGTTCAGCTCTGATAATGCTGACAGCTCTTTTTCCTTGCTGCTCAATTGTCCCGGATATGTTTCCTGCACAACTTCAACATACTACAGTCATTCATGGCTACTTTATTTCTGGACCTGTAATAATACTTCAGACATGCCAGGCAGCAGGTCACCAGGATGCCTAAGAAACTGACCCTTGCTACCAGGATTTTAATCCCTTGATCCAATCACTGCTGAAGAAACGAGTGCTCAGTCTACACCTCCAGGGCAGCTCTCAGGTGTAAGTCGCGTGGTCCAGGACATCTGCCGCAAGAGTCTTAAGGTTGATGAGAGCCATTTTTGTAAGTGCAGGTTGAGCGCTCAGTGTCTGCAGCAATGACAATAGACTTCAATGGGAAGGGGATGGCATGTCAAGCCAATGGTCTGGCTGAGTGGGATCCCAGGGAGGTGGGCGGTGACTGGCTAATTAAGGGGTGATTAGATGGGGAGGTAGGGGTGAAGGTGGCTGTCTTGTTACAGGGTAGTGTTTGGGGTCTGCTGGATAGAGGCATATTGGGTGGGGGCAGGGTGCAGGTAAATGAAAGGACAGAGAACTGGTGGGGATTTGAACCATTTTGCTACACAAAGCAAAAAGACAAGTGCCTCAGACATAGCTATCCATGGTCTCTGGCATGCTGCTGACAGCCTGAGGGGAAGAGGTATGTGGTGGAGGACTCTTATTTCCCACAGACGCCACATGAGAAAACATTCTTAGTAATTCAGGCCCTGAGGGAAACAGAAATATGATGGCAGAAAAAGACCACATGGTCTATCTAAGAGGGAGGAGTGGCCTAGTGGTTGGGGTAAGGTACCACAGGCCTGAAGGTCAGTGGTTCAAATCACACTAGAGGACAGCAACCTTGGGCCGGAAGGACTGGGGTTTCTAGTCCCACAGGTGCTCCTTGTGGTCTTGGGCAAGCCACTTAACCCTCCATTGCCCATGTTCCCTGTAAGTATTAGTGTATGTGTCTCATATCCCCTCGTGTTAAATGTATCCCCCAATTGTGTTGTGACCACTTTGATTGAAGGATAAGGTGGTATACAAAACTGTCTAAATAAATAAATAAATAAATCTGTCCTTCCTTTTTCCCTTTAGAGATCTTCTGTGTTTCTCACATGTGTTTTTGAATTCAGATACTGTCCTCATCTCTACCACCTCCACTGGGAGACTATTCCATGCATCTACCACTCTTTCCGTAAAGAAATATTTCTGCATATCAATCCTGAATCTATCCCCTTCACCCTCAACCCATGTCCCCTCATAGCAGAACTTGATTTCAATCAAAAGAGGCTCTCTTCCTGTGCATTTATGCCATGGAGGTATTTAAACATCTCAATCATATCACCTCTATCCTGCCTTTCCTCTAAGGTGTACATATTAAGATCCTTCAGTCTGTCCTCATATGCTTTATAATGAAGACCACTAATCATTTTAGTAGCCACCCTCTGCACCAACTCCATCCTGTTTATATCCTTTTGAAGGTGCGGTCTCCAGAATTGCACACCATACTCCAAATGAGGTCGCACCAAAGACTTATACAGAGGCATTATCACCTCCTTTTTTCTGCTGGCCATTCCTCTCCCTATGCATCCAAGCATCCTTCTAGCTTTCGCCATCACCTTTTCTGTGTTTTAGATGGAGTGGGGTGGGGTTGGGATAGGGTTGCCAACTGACTCCAGATGCGCCTGACAGGCTTGATCCAGTCCTGGGTTTACCCCATTGCATACAGGGACATTTAGTTCAGATTTCTCCATTGCACTCCATAGGAAATGGAAAACTACACGTCCCTGCATGCAGTGGGTAAACCCAGGACTGGATCAAGCCTGTCGGGCGAATCTGGAGCCAGTTGGCAACCCTAGGTTGGGAGGTGGGGGGGAGGGGCATCATTATGAGAAAAGTCTCAGGGGCTGGATCTTGGATTACAAGAAACTTTGTCAAGGCCTGAGCTAAGACTTGCCCTGCTTGTATGTCTTTATATGAGCAAGGGGGACATGGGAGGCAGGGAGAGGTCTGATTGTGCACTTTCTTCTCTTATGAGCTGTTGCCTCTAACGATCCCTGGATGGAACCAGGCAACATGATCGTGTACTAACCAGTCACTATCTGAAGCTCGCGATGGTGCTCTGTCCACCCCATGACAAAAGCAACACCTGGAGTCACATGTTATTTAACTTAATTTTTTAAAAGTGCTTATCTTGGAGTCCTGGTATATCGCTTTAGTAAATTCATGCAATGTAGTTGCTCATAATTCACATACAAAAGCGGCATCTGATGCTGTGGCAGTGCAACACAATGTTTTTTCCCCAAATGCTATAAATCGAAGGCACACCTTGCATTGCTATAAATTTAGATAAACTGGGTAAACCCTTCAGCTCTGAAAGAGTTTATTTGGAAAGAAAGCAGCAGTTTCTTTCCAGCTGTTTCTGACCTCCCCCAGCAGCCGCTAGGGTCATGAGACTGTGCTGATGACTTTGTGTGTGTTTGCGCGTGAATCGGGCAGATCAGTGGGAGTGCTCTATGGTCACCCACAAGTCCAGTGACACTATAATGGCTACTGGTAGACTTCTCTAATGTCACTAGTAGTGTGTCAGTACTGTGGTGCTCTCTGAACCTGGATTGGTGAGAGTGCAAAGCATTTGTGCTTTCCAGAAAATTTCTCAGTTGCCTGAAGACAGCTTTCTCATTCGGGGCATTCGTACTGATGCGTACTACCTGGGTAGCACAGGTTAGCGTGCAGTATCTATGCCATGCTAAAAAAACCCACACTACCTTAGTGACATGTGTCTGGGTGGGACCAGGTGTTCCTGCCACAGTGGGGTTTGAAGCCCATGCTCTCTGCTAATTGCCACCTCAATGGGTGGCGTTAGTTGCATCCACAATGGGTTTACTGTGGCAACTCACAGTAACTGCAGGGCGGTGGCTGTACCTGACCCCTCCACTTAGCATGAAGCCCCACGCTAGTAACACAGTTCATTCTCACGTTACCAGAGCGGAGCTTAGTAAACATGCCCCTCGGCTTGGAATCATCTGGATGGGAACATCTGAGGGAAGTAGAACAACAGTGGGCAAAACTGAAAGGAGAATTTAAGGGTGACGAAGCTTTTTGTTAGGAAAGTAAATGAAAGAGGAACAGAAGGCCACTATAGTATTTGAAAGAACTAAGGGAAAATGTCAATAAAAAGATGTTAGCCTTCATTGTGTTTGGTTTTGGAGACCGTATCTCGCAAAGGATATAAAAAGACCGGAAACGGTTCAGAGGAAGGCGATCAAAATGATTTGGAGCCTGCACTAGAAGACGTATGAAAAGAGACTTGAAAACTTAACTATGTGGACCCTAGAGGAGAGGAGGGACAGGGGAGATATGATACAGACCTTTAAATACTTAAGGGTATTAATGAACAAACAAGCAAACCTCTCCCAAAGACGGAGAAGCCGTAAAACTAGAGGGCATAACATGAAGCTGCAAGTGGGTAAACTGAGAGGCAATGTCAGGAAATACTTTTTCACTGAAAGGGTGGTGGATGCTTAGAATTCCCTCCCGATGGAAGTGGTGGGGGCAAACACAGTGACGGAGTTCAAAGTGGCATGGGACAGACACAGTGGGTCCCTTTACAGCAACAGGATAAAATCAAAATAAACTGAACCATCTAATTTCTCAAGAAATAGGGGTGTCCTACATGGAGCAGTGGGTTCACCCCTAAACAAAGACATGGGGAGGGGTGGCCTGCACAGAGTGGCAGGTGCACCTACTCCTGCTATTTTACTGGGCAGACTAGATGGACCATACTGGTCTTTATCTGCCGTCATTTACTACGTTACTATGTTACATACAACTAATAAGGGGCTAGGGTAGAACAAAGGGGAAATAATTAGTATTTAGCTTGCACCTTTATAGTAGTAGTTCAAGGCGACTGGCGAATTACATTCAGATACTTTTTCACTGAAAGGGTGGTGGATGCTTGGAATGCCCTCCCGATGGAAGTGGTGGGGGCAAACCACAGTGACAGAATTTAAAATGCATGGGACAGACACAGTGGATCCCTTTATAGCAACAGGATAAAATAAATATAAATATAGCTCTCTCTTATATCTCAACAAATAGGGGGTGACCTACACGGAGCGGTGAGTACACCCCTAAACAAAGGCATGGGGAGGGTGACCTGCATGGAGCAGCAGGTGCACCTACTCTTGCTGCCTTGCTGGGCAGACTAGATGGGCCACACTGGTCTTTATCTGCCGTCATTTACTATGTTACTATATTCATAAACTATAAGAGATGACAGAGGAAGAAAAAAACAATATCTGGAGAAGCTGAGGGAAGCTGGTAAAGTAATCAGGAAAGCAAAGATGCAAATGGAAGAAAAAATAGCCAATACAGTAAAACATGAGGACAAGACTTTAAGCATGTTAGTGAGAGGAGGATGCGCAAGGGTGGCTTTGTGAAACTCAAGGGTGAAGGGAAGGAATGTGTAGAGGCTGATGAAGATAAATTGGAATTTCTTAAATATTTCTGTTCAGTGTTCTCAGATGAAGGAGCAGGAATGGGATCTCAGAAAACAAACACAAATAGAAATGGAAGTGAAGTAGAGCTCAAACTATTTTCAGAAGACTGCGTTCATGAGGAACTTGCTAAATTAAAAGTGGACAAAGCTGGATGGGGTCCGATGAGATTCATCTGAAGTTATTGAAAGAACCTGAGGTACTGGCAGCTCCACAGTCTGACTTTTTCCATGCTTCTTTAGAGCCAGCAGTGACCCCAGAGGACTGGACATGGGCAAACGTGGTTTGTGTCCACCAAAGCAGAAGTAGAGAAGAGGTTGGTAACTACAAACCGATTAGTCTGACCTCTATGGTGAGTAACTCAATGGAAACGCGGTTAAAACAAAGCATGATGCAGCTTCTGGAATCCAACATATTACAGGATCCCGAGACAGCATGGACTCACCAGAGGCGGGGCTTGTCAGACAAACCTGACTGATTTCTTTGACTGGGGGACCAGAGAATTGGAGTAGAGGAGAGCACTAGAAGTGATATACTTAGATTTCAGCAAGGCCTGTGACACTGTTCTGCATCGGTGATTTATAAACTGCTTTTGGGATGCCTACAGTGACTGACTGGGTAAGAAACTAGTTGAGTGGGAGACGCCAGAAGGTAATAGTAAATGGCAGTCACTCTGAAGATATGGATGCTAGCAGAGGCGTGCTGCAGACATCGGCCCTTGCTCCTGTTCTTTTTTACATTTTTGTAAGCGATATTGCAGGTGGTCTGTCAGGAAAGGTTTGCATCAGTGGATGATACCAAAATCTGCAACAGGGTAGACACTCTGAAAGGTGTAGATTACATGAAGAGGGATCTAGCAAAGCTTGAAGAATGGGTGAGAGGTTAGCAGCTAGGATTTAATGCTAAGAAATGCAAGGTCATGCATTTGGACTGCAAAAACCTGAAAGAGCGATGAAAATGGTAAAGGGGATGGAAGGACATCCCTACAAGGAAAGGCTTAAAAGGTTAGGGCTCTTCAACTTGGAAAAGAGATAACTGAGGGGAGATATGATAGAGGTCTATAAAATAATGAATGGAGTGGAACAGGTAAACATAGATTGGTTCTTTACTCCTTCAAAAAATAGATTAGGGGACATGCAATTAAGCTACAATATATCCCATTTAAGACTAATCGGAGAAAATATTCACGGAACACATAATCAAACTCTGGAATTTGTTACCAGAGGATGTAGTAAAAGCCGTTAATATAGCTAGGTTTTAAAGAGTTCCTGGAGGAAACGTCCATAGACCATCATTAAATAGGACCAGGGAAATCCACTGCTTACCCCTGGGATTAGCAGCATTGACTGTACCTTTTGGGAACCTGACAGGTACTTGTGACCTGGACTGGCCGCTGTTGTAAAGAGGATACTGAGCTTGATGGACCCAGTATGGCATCTCTTATGTTCTTATGAGCAGTACAGTATAGGTGTACTAAAGAAAAGCAGAACCTATGGATGTTTGTATCAGATGAGTGTAAAGTAGCCAAACAGGTAGAAAAGCCAACGACAAAAGCCAGAAGGATGCTTGGGTGCACAGAGAGAAGAATGACTAGCATGCTAAAGGAGGTGATGGTGCCTCTGTATAAGTCTGTAGTGAGACCTCATTTGCAGTACTGGGTGTAATTCTGGAGACCGCACCTTGAAAAGGATATTAACAGAATGGAGCTGGTTCCAGAGTGGCTACTGAAGTGGTCAGTGGTTTTCATCATTAGGCATATGGGATAGACTTAAAGATCCCAGCATGCATACTTTGGAGGAAAGGCTGGAAAAGGGAGATGTGATAGAGGCATTTACATACTTCTGTGGAATGATTGCACAGGATGTGTCCCTCCTCCAATTAAAAGGAAGCTCTGGAATGAGGGGTCATAGGATTAAGGTGAAAGCATAGATTCAGGAGTAGTCTGAGGAAATAGTTTTTTTACAGAAAGGGTGGTGGATACGTGGAACAGCCTCCTTTTGGACATGGTAGAGACAAGGCCGTACCGAGGGAAGATTGCGCCCTGTGCGACTTGCACATCGGGCCCCCCCCCCCCCCCCCCCGCTGCGAGAGAGAAGAGGCGCGCCCGATGTGCAAGTCGGCAAGAAGGTTTAAGGGGGGCATTTTAGCTGTCCTGCCATTGCCTGCTGCCGCTGAGAGAAGTAAAAGTGTCAGCAGGCAACGGAAGACAGCTAAAATGTGCCCCTTAAACCTTTGTGCCCTGTGCGGCCGCACCGCTTGCACAGAGCTAGGTACGAGCCTGGGTAGAGACAAGAACTGTATCTGAATTCAAAAAAGCATGCGCCAAATGCAGAGAATCGCTGAGGGAGAGGAAAGGATTGTAGAGCTTAATAATCTGCATGGATGGGTAGACTGGATGGCCTTTATCTGCTCCCATTTTCTATGCTTCTATGGACCTCGCAGCTCAGACACCAAGGATTTTTAAATGTTTTCTGGAACTATATTTCTATGAGTAGAGTTTCAAAGAGGGCACAGTCCCTACTGCCTCCTTAGTAGATAGGAAGCTCCATGGAGAAGGGACTGTCTGTCTGGGCGTAAGCTTCACACACAAGCCCTGCTCGTCACTTTAGGTTCCTGTCTCTTTGTGCGTCAATGGGAAATGTCACCTCTAGGTCCATAATAGATTATTGCTCTGGAGTAACTTTGATATCAATGAACTTCTGCTTTTTGCTCTTTTTGGACACTGCCTCATATTTCCTTCAGTATTATCTAAAGTCACAGTATCTGATTAAATAATAAATGGAAATCTCTGAGCCATCACACACAATCCCCAATGAGGTACCAGATATGAGCCCATACTTACCTTTCAATGCTTCCAGGGCTCTGTGGCCCTGCTTTTTACTTCATATAATTTGAATACCTTGAGATATTATAGACTGTGTACAGAAAAGGTTAAAAACCCCTGATTCAAAATCGGGGACAACAGCACCCCTTCTCAGCTGGGGTATCAAACAAAGCAATCTCTGTCCCTATTCCCCAGGTTGATTGGACCGTGGCCCCTGTGGCATTCCCTATTCCACTGTTGGTGCTTGAAATAGTACTTAGCATTGGATATTTCCAGAAAGTATTGATACAGTTGTGTAAGTGTTGATATGGTAACATTCGGGCAGCCATGTTTGTCTTGGAGATACTTGGCCTAGTTGTAGGCTGTGATGCTTTTTACTGGCCACAGAAAGCGTCTACTCAGATATTGCAAAGTTATTTCACATCTGAAAGATGAAGAACAATAACTTATGGACCAAATTGCTGGCATCCATCCCCCCACACACTGAGGTGGGTTGTCCATCAGTACCAAGAGGCTGATGAGGAAAGTTTTGGAATCTATGAGGTGGTGAAAGAGACGCTGTTGGCTGTAATCTCAGGCTCTCTGGCTGCTGAATTCTGCTATGTGGCATATAGCAGCGCAAAGAGAAAGAGTTAAACTTTTCCTGGTCTCTTGTACTGATTGCCAGTTCACGTCAGCTAGCGTTTTCTCATGTGTAAAAGCTTGAGCCTCTTCTCAGACGTTCTAGTTCTCCCCTGGTGGATGGTCTATCAGCTGGAGGATGCAGGAGGCAGAGATCTAGAAACAGCAGACATCAGCAACTTGACTTTTTTGTTTTGTTGTTCAAAGACTTAATGTTTTAATACTAATTTGAAAGTTTGCTATGTGCCACAGTGCCCTGCTGCAATAATAATGATAAGTAAGGTTTGATAGCAGCCATCTGTTCATAGCAGACAGCTGAATCACTTCCAGGGCCCCTGGGCAGCTTGCAGTGTCCTGCATTCCTTACAGTCTCTCAGAGACAGCACGGCACAGCTTCAGTCAGAACCTTCTCCAATGACGTCCAAAAGATTAGGAGGCTTCTCCTAATCATATTAGAACATAATAAGTGGCTGGAGGAAGCTTTGGTTATTCTGCGTCTGCCAAAATGCATTGCCAGCAATATAACCAGCTGCCTCTGCTACTGTCCCCCCTGCCCCCTTTCCACAGTCTCCCCAGAAAGCCACTGGACTGTCGCCTATAGACACCTGGCTGCTATTAACTCATTGTATTCTCTTGAAGTGGTGGTTGGCACCTCAGAAGTAGGCAGGCAGTGGACCCTGTGCATGCTGGATGCTCTGGTGCCCCTATGATACAGAAAGGCTGAGATGCCTGCTGGCCTTGATCACTACTCTTTTAAGAATATTTAGTAGACTTTAGCAGGAAAAGGCAGATGAAAGAAGAAGGAATGTGGAGGGGGAGGGGTAGCTCAGTCTTTAAATTAGAGTATTTTGCAGGTTCTGCTCTTATATGTGGTTTAGCTGGCAGTTGCTGAAGCTATCCAGTCAGTGGTGATACTCGGCCTCTACTGCATAAAGTTAGGAGAGTCCATTGGCCTGCTTATCTACTAGGACTAGAAAGGGGGACTGTTACTTCTGGAGAAAAATCTGCAACTGTGAGTATATACTTCTGGTAATTTTCTAAAAAGAATTCTTTGTATTAAAGCTACTTAATCTGTGAACCCACTGTTTTTTGTTGGATCAGTTAGGGCCTAGTAGCAGCAATTAAAGTTTGAATTTAAAACACAGAGGAGAGCTTTCTGGTTACATTTCATACCCAGCAGAGAGCTTGTAGTTTAAATTTAATAGTCACTCAGGGCCAAGTAACAGCAAAGTATTTTTAGTTTAAATTTAACACACAGAAGAGAGCTTTCTGGTTAAATTTAGAACCCAGCAGAGAGCTTGTAGTTTAAATTCATAAGAAGTTAGAGCCTAGCAGCAGCTAAGAGCTATAATTTAAATCAAATCAGAATTTAGCTTACCTCAGCAGCACAAGACAGGGTACTGTGTAGCAGCCCTCTTTTAATAAGTGTTATTTCCCTCCCTCCCTCCCCACACCCACCCTTCCCTGGGATAATCATAGCTTTATAGGTACTTACACATCTTAAAAGACAGGAGGTGCTTTCAGGTGAAGCTCATTACCCAAATCAGTCATACACTAAGGACCTGAGATTAATTAAGCTTCAGGTGAACAAGGTATATTAAACGTATTAGGTACAGTTTTATTGGTATAAATACCCATAGCAACCCCTAGTAAGTAAGAACTTAAAGATCTAGACACAAACTTAAACTAAGATGCAGACAGCAGTCCAGCAGCGGGATGGGGCTTTCCAGTCTTTTGCATTGAGTGTCACATGTATGATTTTCTCCCAGTTGGTGAGAGGTCTTACGTGTGCACTAGGTACAAGGAGCTCTTTTCTCTCAGGGAACAAGTCCGTTTTCTAGAGGCTAAAGTAGCAGACTTGGAAAACATAAGACAGACAGAGAGGTACATAGACGAAACCTACAGGGATATAGTCCTGAAGTCCCACCTCCAGTCTGGCAGCACCCCTGTTGCCATGGAGGAGAGAGGTCACGTGACAGGAGAGCATCAACCTGGTGTGGCAGGAAGTGATCCTGTAACTAGGACCTGTCCTCCAGGTGATGTAAAACCCTCTCGCACCGAGGAAGTTTCTCCAGGGCCATGTGCCCATGAGGGAAGGGTTAGGACAGCCGTTATAGTTGGTGATTCGATCATTAGGCATGTAGATAGCTGGGTGGCTGGTGGACGTGAGGATCGCCTGGTAACATGCCTGCCTGGTGCGAAGGTAGCGGACCTCACGCACCACCCAGATAAGGTCTTAGATAGTGCCGGGGAGGAATCTGCTGTCTTTGTACATGTCGGTACCAATGACATAGGAAAATGTGGTAGGGAGGTTCTGGAGGCACAATTTAGGCTTTTAGGTAGGAAGTTGAAATCCAGAACTTCCAGGGTAGCATTCTCCGAAATGCTTCCTGTTCCACGCGCAGGACCCAAAAGGCAGGCAGAGCTCCGGAGTCTCAATGCGTGGATGAGACAATGGTGCAGAGATGAGGGTTTTGGATTTGTTAGGAACTGGGGAACATTCTGGGGAAAGGAGGGGCTCTTCCGAAGGGATGGGCTTCACCTTAACCGGGATGGAACCAGGCTGCTGGCATTAACCTTTAAAAAGGAGATAGAGCAGCTTTTAAACTAGATATTAGGGGAAAGCCGACAGTCGCCCAAGAGCGGATGGTTCGGAAGAATGTATCCTTGAAGGATACTACGAAAAGCAGAGAGGTTCCATAAAAGAGTAAAGTAGCCCAAATGCCCTCAAGTATGGAGCAGTTAACTAAAACTAGAAAAACCCTCTATGATGGTAAAACTCTAAGAGATAAGTTGTAAACCAATCATAAAATTAACCCACTTTTTATTCTTTTGTCGAAGTCCACCGAGGGAGGGTTAGGACGGTTAGCCAAACCCCCACCAGACTGTGAACTGCTTTTATTCTTATTAAATAACCCTTGTGAATTTCAAAAAAATCAAACACTTATCTTTATCTCCAAAACAGCAGCGATTCTTTTCATATTGCAAATGGTAAGACATTCAGTTCACGACGTGCACGTTTCGGGTATCCGCCCTGTGTCAAGTGTGTTCGTCATGGAATAATGCAATGTACTGCTATCTTTCTCTGCCCGCTTGAAAAAACGCCACCTTCCACATGGCTAGTTCTGGGCATTATGTGTAAACGGCTTTTACCTAAGCAGCATTTAAACAGGGAAACACCAATAGAAAGAGGAAAAAACCTCACTGCTAGAGGTGTCCACTTTTCTATAGGTAGAAAGACGCACCAGTCAGATTTCTCCACGTCACAAGATAGTAATCCAGTCAATGTCTCGGTTGAGCCCAAAAGGCTGTATGGTATGTAACAAAAAAATCCAGCGTTGTTCTAAATATTGTAACTTTTGCTCGCGGTCACCCCCACGGGGATCCAAGGGGACATGGTCTATTACTGTCCAACGCAACTCTTCAAACAAATGAGAATGAAGAGTTTGAAGAGTTGTGTTGGACAGTAATAGACCATGTCCCCTTGGATCCCCGTGGGGGTGACCGCGAGCAAAAGTTACAATATTTAGAACAACGCTGGATTTTTTTGTTACATACCATACAGCCTTTTGGGCTCAACCGAGACATTGACTGGATTACTATCTTGTGACGTGGAGAAATCTGACTGGTGCGTCTTTCTACCTATAGAAAAGTGGACACCTCTAGCAGTGAGGTTTTTTCCTCTTTCTATTGGTGTTTCCCTGTTTAAATGCTGCTTAGGTAAAAGCCGTTTACACATAATGCCCAGAACTAGCCATGTGGAAGGTGGCGTTTTTTCAAGCGGGCAGAGAAAGATAGCAGTACATTGCATTATTCCATGACGAACACACTTGACACAGGGCGGATACCCGAAACGTGCACGTCGTGAACTGAATGTCTTACCATTTGCAATATGAAAAGAATCGCTGCTGTTTTGGAGATAAAGATAAGTGTTTGATTTTTTTGAAATTCACAAGGGTTATTTAATAAGAATAAAAGCAGTTCACAGTCTGGTGGGGGTTTGGCTAACCGTCCTAACCCTCCCTCGGTGGACTTCGACAAAAGAATAAAAAGTGGGTTAATTTTATGATTGGTTTACAACTTATCTCAAGTATGGAGCAGACAGAGCTTAAAGATCCCAATTTACCCATGTCTAACAATAGCCAAATTAACATGAATAAAATACATTCTCTAAAATGCTTGTATGCAAATGCTAGAAGTCTAAAGAATAAGATGGGAGAGTTAGAATATATAGCACTAAATGAAAGGTTAGATATGATTGGAATATCAGAGACATGGTGGAAGGAGGACAACCAGTGGGACACTGTGATACCTGGGTACAAACTATATCGTAATGATAGAGCTGATCAAATTGGTGGAGGGGTTGCGCTCTATGTTAGAGAGGGCATTGACTCAGAAAGGATTAAAGTTTTGCAGGAAACAAAATCTGCTGTAGAATCTATATGGATTGAAATTCCATATAAAAGGGGGAAGGCGATGGCAGTGGGGGTGTACTATCGAGCACCTGGCCAGAATGACCAAATGGATGATGAAATGCTCAAAGAAATCAAGGAAGCTAACAAAAGTTATAGCGCAGTAATAATAATGGGTGATTTCAATTACCCCGGTATCGACTGGGTCAGTGTCTTGTCAGGACATGCTAGGGAGATAAAGTTCCTAGATGAAATAAATGACTGCTTCTTGGAGCAGCTGGTTCATGAACCGACCAGAGGGGAAGCCATATTAGACCTAGTCCTTAGTGGAACACCAGATCTAGTGCAAGAGATAAGGGTGTTGGGGCCACTTGGCAATAGTGATCATAGCATGATCGCCTTTGATTTAATTAGTGGAGGAGGGATAGTAAGGAAATCCACAGTACTACCTTTTAACTTTCGAAATGGAGACTATGATAAAATGAGGAAAACAGTTAAGTAAAAACTAAAAGGAGCAGTTGCGAAGGTTAAAGACGTACATCAAGCTTGGGTGTTGTTGAAAAATACTATCTTGGAAGCCCAGACCAGCTGTATTCCACGCTTTAAGAAAAGTGGAAGGAAGTCCAAAAAACTGCCAGCATGGTTTAAAGGTGAGGTCAGAGAGGCTGTTGTTGCCAAAAAAGCATCTTTCAGGAAATGGAAAAAAGAGCCAAACGACGAAACCTGGAAACAGCACAAGCACTGGCAAGTCAAATGCAAGGCATTGATAAGGCAGGCAAAGAGAGAATTTGAGAAGAAGCTTGCTGCGGAAGCAAAAACTCGAAATAAAGACCTTTTCAAGTACATTCGTAGCAAAAAACCTGTGAGTCAGTTGGTCCATTAGATGATAAAGGGGTTAAAGGAGCACTAAGAAGCGAAAAGGCGATTGCGGAGAGACTGAATGAATTCTTTGCTTCGGTCTTTACTGAGGGAAGATGTAGGGATGTTACCCATGACTGAAGTGGTATTTAAAGGTGCGGAAGAATTGGAGGAAATATCGATACATCGGGAAGATGTTTTACAACTATTAGATAAACTGAAGAGTAGCAAATCACCTGGGCCGGATGGTATACATCCAAGGGTGTTGAAAGAACTGAAATATGAGATTGCAGACCTGCTATCAGTAATCTGTGAACTATCATTAAAATCATCTCTAATACCTGAAGATTGGAGGATCGCCAATGTAACACCAATTTTTAAAAAGAGTTCCAGGGGTGATCCGGGAAACTACAGACCGGTGAGCCTGACGTCAGTACCGGGAAAAATGGTAGAAACCATCATAAAGAATAAAATTACTCAGCATGTAGATAGTCACAACCTAATGGGAGACAGCCAACATGGCTTTAGACAAGGAAGATCTTGTCTTACTAATCTGTTATGTTTTTTTGAAGGAGTGAATAAACAGGTGGACAAAGGTGAGTCGGTTGATATTGTGTATCTGGACTTTCAGAAAGCCTTTGACAAGGTCCCTCATCAGAGACTTTTGGCAAAACTAAAGAGTCATGGGATAGGAAGCAATGTACTATTGTGGATCAGGAACTGGTTAAAAGATAGAAAGCAGAGGGTAGGGATAAATGGCCAAGTTTCCCAATGGAGAAAGGTGAATAGTGGTGTACCCCAGGGATCTGTGATGGGTCCGCTGCTTTTTGACATATTCATAAATGACCTGGAAAGTGGAATAACGAGTGAGGTTATCAAATTTGCAGATGACACAAAACTATTTAAAGTTGTTAAAACCCAAGAGGATTGTGAAAAATTGCAAGAGGATCTTGATAAATTGGAAGACTGGGCATCAAAATGGCTGATGAAATTTAATGTGGACAAGTGCAAAGTTATGCACTTAGGGAACAACAACTCAAACTATGGTTACACGATGCAAGGTTCCACATTAGGAACCACCACCCAAGAAAAAGATTTAGGCGTCATTGTGGATACCATGTTAAAACCCTCGGCCCAGTGTGCAGCGGTGGCCAAGAGAGCAAATAGAATGCTAGGTATGATAAGGAAAGGAATGGAAAATAAAACAAAAGATATTATAATGCCTTTATATCGTTCCATGGTGAGACCACACCTTGAATATTGTGTGCAATTCTGGTTGCCGTATCTTAACAAGGATATAGCGATTTTAGAAAAGGTACAGAGAAGAGCCACCAAAATGGTAAAGGGGATGGAAGGATACTCCTATGAAGAAAGGCTAAAAAGGGTAGGGCTCTTTAACCTGGAAAAGAGACTGCTGAGGGGAGATACGATAGAAGTCTATAAATTAATGAACGGAGTGGAACGGGTAAACGTAGATCGATTGTTTACGTTATCAGAATATAGAAAGACTAGGGGACATGCAATGAAGCTACAGGGTAAACTATTTAAGACTAATAAAAGAAAATATTTTTTCACTCAACGTGTAATCAAACTCTGGAATTTGTTACCGGAGGATGTAGTAAAGGCTGTTAGTGTAGCTGGGTTTAAAAAAGGTTTGGACAAGTTCCTGGAGGAAAGGTCCATAAACCATTATTAAGAAGTGACCGAAGATATCAATGCTGGACCCAGTACAAGCACTGTGGAACTTGTGTCTCTTGGGGAAACTGCTAGGTACATATGACCTAGATTGGCCACTGTTGGAAACAGAATACTGGGCTTGATGGACCTTGGTCTGACCCAGTATGGCATATCTTATGTTCTTATGTTCTTATGTACTATCCGGTCAGTGGTGATACTCAGCTGCTACTGCATAAAGTTAGGGGAGCCATTGGCCTGGTTATCTACTATCTGGTCAGTGGTGATACTCGGCTGCTACTGCATAAAGTTAGGGGAGCCATTGGCCTGCTTATCTACTAGCCAGTCAGTGGTGATACTCGGTTGCTAACTGCATAAAGTTAGGGGAGCCATTGGCCTGCTTATCTACTATCCAGTCAGTGGTGATACTCAGCTGCTACTGCATAAAGTTAGGGGAGCCATTGGCCTGGTTATCTACTATCTGGTCAGTGGTGATACTCAGCTGCTACTGCATAAAGTTAGGGGAGCCATTGGCCTGCTTAACTACTAGCCAGTCAGTGGTGATACTCGGTTGCTAACTGCATGAAGTTAGGGGAGCCATTGGCTTGCTTATCTACTAGCCAGTCAGTGGCTGAATATAACCCTTACTGGATAGCTACCATGACCAACCCCACTCTGCCTACAGACTACCCTGGATTTAACTGGGGATCTTTCCTATCATCTGTGGAGGTTTGCAGTGCCTCTATTTGGATAGTAATATCAAATACAGGGATTGCCGGGGTTTAGCTAGTTAGGAGGTTCTGCTAACCAGCTAAACCCTTTTCCATATGAACTCCTAAGGGTATAAGTTCAGTGCATAAGCCCTTTTATTTTGGGGGGAAAACAGTGAAGGTGAGGGAGAAGCTGGAAGGGTTTTGGAAGACTCATTTTGAAGATTCTTCTTAGGAGGGAATTGCTAAAAACATTTCCACAGCTAAAGAAGTGCTTTGCTATGTAAAAGCAAGCAGGCATGCACTTTACCAACATTGAGCAAAGCTGGTTTCTGGGGACAGGGTTAGAATACAGATTGCTGCAGTGCACAACATTTTTGAAACTACTTGAGTTATTTTGGTTGGACATAATAGCTGCAATAAAAGGAGGTATAAGTCTCTGTGGGATCTTTTTCTTTAGACGATTTTCAAGGTGAAAATAATGCAGACTATGCAGTGATATGGGTGGTGTGAATATTGCCACCTTCATGTTTGCACCCTGCCAGTAAGCTGGTTGCCATCCTCCGGTATCTGCCTAAACTCTCTCCCCAAGTCAGACTTGAGCACCTTTGTGTAGAAAGAGAAACAAGACCAGAGGAGAAGAGAAGAAACCAGTAAGAGACATAATACTTATTATCATTTATATTTAACTGAAGCTCATAAAGGGATGGGGGAATCAGCTAGAGCAGCAACATACGCTTTTTATTCTTTCCAAGCCAATGGAATGTTGGAACGAAATTATACAGAAGGGGTCGAAAATGTCTCTCTATCTGCCTGGAGACAAATAACTTTCCAAAAACAACAGAATGGGATCTAATTTGGCATGGGGGAAAAAACTAGGGAAAAGATGCATCAAATTCAACAATGGGCCAAACCATACTGGGGACTTCAGAGAAATAAAAGTCTTCAAAAAGTGGCCCAATGACTTTCTATGGGAGAGGCAGTTCCAACAGCCGCAGCACAGAAACACCGATACTTTGAAATATAACAGTTAGGGAACTGCTCCTTCCAAAGTACCTCCCCACTCCTCTCTCAGCCACAGAGACACACAAACATAGAGTCACAACAAGACATCTACATATTAGCATGCACATATAAATAGTCATACAAATATACCTGCAGACATGAACACAGGCACATGCGCACACGGATACAGACACACACGCAAGAGGCATGGAAAGATTAACGGGAGCCGTGCTATGCACGCTTTCCCACTTGTTTTTAAGGACAATTTTCCGATTAATAATTTTTTTGTGCAGTTTTGTAGTCTTCTATGGGAATTCCTGTTCCTATCCTTCCAAATGTTAATCTAGCAGCACTAGCAAACCTCTTCTTGTTGTTAAGTGCCGTCGAGTCGGAGTCGACTCATGGCGACCCTCTGGATAGCTATCCTAAATTGTGTTCGGTCTTCAGTCAGGTGGCTCATTGTTGACAGACTGGTACTGTTATTGTATCGATCCATCTCATTGCTGGCCTTCCTCTTTTGCGTTGACCTTCTATCTTGCCAAGCATGATGTCTTTCTCTAATGATCTCTCTCTTTCATACTTTGGACACATCATGCAAAGTCAAAGTCTTGTCATCTGAGCTTCTAAAGAAAGCTTAGGTTTGATCTCCTCTAGTACCGACTGGTTTGTTCTTCGGGCAGTCCATGGTATACACAGTATTCGCCGCCAGCACCATAATTCAAAGGCATCAATTTTCTTCCTGTCTATCTTTTTTACTGTCCAGCTTTCACATCCATATGATGTTATTGAAAATACCATGGCTTGAACTAGTCAAATATTTATATGGAGAGAGACATCTCTGCTTTTGAGAATCTTATCTAGGTCTTTCATAGCCATTCTGCCAAGAGCAATGCATCGTCTGATTTCTTGACTGCTTGTTGCTTCTTTATTGATAGTTGATCCAAGTAGGTTAAAGTTGTTCACAATTTCAATTTCTTCTCCTTCAATGGTGAACCTGTTGATTATGCCAATTGTCATAATCTTTGTCTTCTTAACATTAAGGTGCAGGCCCATTTTGAGACTATGTTCTTTGATTGTGAGAAGCAAATGTTTCAGATCATCTTCACTTTCAGCCAGTAATGTGGTGGTATCAGCAAAACGAAGGTTGTTGATGAGTCTTCCACCAATCTTCACATCTCTGTTATCTTCATACAATCCTGCTTCTCTGATGATTTGTTCTGCATATAAATTAAACAGGTAGGGGGAAAGTATGCAGCCTTGTCTTACTCCTTTGCTTATTTTAAACCATTCTGTTTCTCCTTGTTCTGTTCGAACTGTTGCTTCTTGATCAATGTAGAGATTGTGCATGAGTACGATCAGGTGTTCTGGTATACCCATGCTTCTTAATGTGGCCCAGAATTTCTCATGGTTTACAGAGTCAAAAGCTTTGCCATAGTCGATAAAGCACAAATAGATATCCTTTTGGTATTCTTTAGTCTTTTCAAGGATCCATCTCACATCCACAATGATGTCTCTCGTTCCTCGCCCTTTCCTGAACCCTGCTTGCACTTCAGGTAGTTCTTGTTCCAGGTATGGTTGTAGTCTCTTTTGAATAATCTTCAGTAGAATCTTGCTGGCATGTGGGATCAGAGCGATTGTGCGATAATTTCCACCTGTCAGTTGGATCATCTTTCTTTAGTATTGGTATAAACACAGATCTTTTCCAATCAGATGGCTATGATGTTGTCTTCCATATTTCTTGGCAGAGCTTTGTAAGTACGGTAACAGCTGCATCAGACTGCTGTAATACTTCTATGGGAATGCTATCAATGCCTGGTGCTTTGTTCTTTGATAATGCTTTCAATGTTGCTTCAACTTCTTCTTTCATCACCAATGGTTCCCAATCATAAGGTACAGGTTGAAATGGCTGTTGGTCCAGTTGATGTTTATCATATAAAAGCTCTGTATATTCCTTCCATCTTTTCTTGATCTTCTCAGCATCATTCAAAATAGAACCTTGAGCATCTTGTAACATTCCAATTCGAGGCTGGAACTTTTTCTTTAACTCTCGTAGCTTTAGGAAAGCCGATCTTGTTCTTCCTCTAATAGTTTCTGCTTCTATTTCCTTGCATGCGTTATTGTAGTGCCTTTCCTTGTCCTGTCTTGCTGTATGTTGGAAATTTCTGTTGAGTTCTGTGATTGTCTTTCTTTCTCCTCTGGCTTTAGCTTCTCTGCGTTTCTGGGCAATTTTCAGAGTGTCTTCCGTCATCCATTTTGGCCGTTTTTTCTTTTTCACCTTTTGTAGAAACTTCTTGCTTTCTTCCAACACAACCTTCTTGATGTTATTCCATAACTCTTCTAGAGCTCTGTCATTTGTATCTAAAGCAGCAAATCGATTTTGCAGGCAGTCTTTAAATTCCAGTGGTATATTCTCAAGGTCATATTTTGCTGCATTCATGAGTGGGTTGCTCTTTTTCAACTTTAGCTTGAGTTTGCATACTAGTAGTTGATGATCTGTACCACAGTCAGCTCCAGGTTTTGTCTTTGTTGATGTTATAGAGCTTTTCCATCGTTGACTTCCACAAATGTGGTCAATTTGATTTTTATACAATCCATTGGGTGAAGTCCATGTGTACAGATGCTGCTTGTGTTGCTGGAAGAAGTTGTTTGAGATGAACAGATTGTTGGTTTTGCAGAATTCTGTCAGCCTTTCTCCAGTTTCTTTTCTGTTGCCAAGTCCATATTTTACAACTACTTTGTCTTCTTCTTTGTTGCCAACTTTTGCGTTCCAGTCACCCATGACTATCAGGATATCCTGTTTGTATGTTCTGTCAATTTCAGCTTGTACTTGTTCATAGAACTCTTCAATTTCATTCTCTTCTGCAGCTGTTGTTGGGGCATATACATGAATTATAGTTGTGTTGATAGGCATTCCTCGTAGACGAATAGAGATTAAGCGTTTGCTGACTGCACTGTATTTCATTACAGTTCTTGCAAGTTTCTTCTTTATTATAAATGCAACACCATTTCTTCTTTGTCTTTCATTTCCAGCATAGTAGACCATGTGATCATCTGATGCAAAGTGCCCGATGCCAGTTCATTTCAGTTCGCTGACACCCAACAGATCAAGTTGTACACGTTCCATTTCATTCTTGACCACCTCCAACTTCCCTTTGTTCATGCTTCGTACGTTCCATGTTCCAATGTGTAAGACATCTTTACAGCTTCTGACTCTCATTTCATGCGCAGCTACATCAGCAGTCAGATGTCCCGAGGGCTTTGATCCAACCACATCATAAATGCTGGCTTTACTCTGAAAAGTCTTCAGCTCTTCCCCAGTAGATAGTTGAGTGCCTTCTGACCTGTGGGTCTCATCTTCCAGCACTATAGCACAATTCATTTTATTGTAACTATCCATTAGGTTTCCATGGCAAGATACAGAAGTAGATTGCCGGGCCTTTCTTCCACGCAGTTTAAGTTTGGTGGTGTTGCCGTTGTCACAGAAATGTAATCCTCCGCCGTCAACACTATCCCATTCTGCTGCTGCCCAGATGGGTGGTTTGTCTTGGTCTGGCACCTCAGCTGAGACCTGTCCATCTTGGGAGACCCTGCCAGTAGTTAAACTACCGATAGTTCAGCTCTCAGCATCACTGATGCACACAAGCCCTCACAGCACGACAAGCTGCAAACCAAGCTGCAACCTCTTCTTAGATAAATAATTTGTCTGACAAATACAAGCATTGTGATTGTGTATGTTTTGAGACTGAATTACTCATTAAACCTTTTTAACTCTTTTTTGCTTCCACTACTCTAAATCTGAGAAAATCACAGCCCCATGCAGACATCATGCTGATGCATGTAAAGCATGTATACAGCACAGACAGCTGAAGAGCAGATCTTCATTAGAGCCCTGTGCAGACATCATACTGATGCACGTAATGGATGAATACAGCACAGACAGCTGAAGAGCAGATCTTCCTGAGAGACCAATGCAGGTGTCATACTGATGCACGTAAAGCATGAATACAGCACAGACAGCTGAAGAGTTGATCTTCATTAGAGCCCTGTGCAGACATCATACTGATGCACATAATGCATGAATACAGCACAGACAGCTGAAGAGCAGATCTTCATTAGAGCCACATGCAGACATTATACTGATGCACATAATGCATGAAAGCATAGCTACTCACCTGTAACAGGTGTTCTCTGGGGACAGTAAGAATCAGTCATTACATATGTGTGATGTCAGCACGTTAACCTCTCACCAGCTTTCAAAGAAAGCCTTTGGGAGATACACCATGCATCCATGGACCCCTTCCCACCTAAGGGTGCCATTTTGCCTTAGTATGATGACATAGCTCAAGAAGGCAAAAATGACAAAAAGCAGCTCCACGGAGAGGAGGGAGGGTTGTGAGGACTGATTCCTGCAGTCTCTGGAGAACACTTGTTACAGGTGAGTAACTGTGCTTTCTCCGGGTACAAGCAGGAAGTCAGTTCTCACATATGGGACTTCCCAGCTACAGGCTACAGAAAAAAATCTGTAAAAGCCACGGGTGACCAGATAGGTGAATCGTGAGAATCAGCAACAGAGACGAGGAACAGCAGACCCACAAGTGGCCCTGAGTGTCAAGCAAATGTCAAGCGAGGAACAAGTTCTCCAGTAGCCTGAAGATACTGAGGGGCAGGAGGGCAGGAGTTTGGCTACACCCCAAACAAATGATGGAGTACTGCCTGGCCAAAGGTGCTGTGCTGGCGGGACTCCCTCTCCAGGCAGTAATGAGCTGCGAAGGTATGGACTAAGGACTAGGTGACTGCACAGCAGATCTCTGATGAGGGAATGGAGCACAGATTTGCCATAGAAGCTGCCATGGCCCAAATCCTGTACACACTGACATGGCACTCCAGCGAGAGACCAGCCTGCTCATAGGCAAAGGTGATGCAGTCCACCACCCAAATGGACAGAGTACACTTAGAGATTGCTGTCCCCAGCCGATTTGGGTCATAGGAGATGAAGAGCTGTGCGGAGTGACGGTGGGCCTGAGTATGCTCCAGATAGTAGGCCAGGTCCCGCTTACCATCCAGTGTGGAGAGCAGCCTCCACCCTGTTGGCATGGGACCACGAGAAGAAGGTGAGGAGCTCCACCTCCTGGCTGAGGTGAAATGGAGACACCACCTTAGGCAGAAACTTGGGGTGCGTGTGGAGCATGACCCTGTTCTTGTGGAACCTTGTATAAGGTGGATGGGCCACCAGATCCTGGAGCTCGCTAACTCTGAGCAGAGGTACTGCCATGAGGAAGACCACCTTTCAGTAGAGATAATTGAGGTGGCAAAAGCTGAGAGGCTCGATAGGAGGCACTGTAAGCTTTGAGAGAATCACATTGAGAACCCACTCTGACGCCAGGGGGCGGATGAGTGATGTTGAAAGCAGTAAGGCCCTCAGGAAGTGAGTCACGAGGGGCTGAGCAGAGAGGGGCTTGCCCTTGACTAGATGGTGGTGTGCCAATAGTGTGCTAAGATATACTGTAACGGAGTTGGACGTCAGCCCTGCCTGGGACAGGTGAAGTAGGAATTCCCGTATCAGTTGGATAGAACAGAAGGGGTTGATCCACTTCTCTGCGCACCACACAGAGAATCTCCTCCACTTGAAGGCGTAGGCCTTGTGGGTGGAAGCTTTGCAGAAGGCCAGGAGGACTTCCTCCACTTCACTTGAGAGATTGAAGTGGGGCAAGGCTAAACACTGCAATCAACCAACCAAGATAATTTTTTTCCTTTGTGAAACAGCTGACAAAAACACCATTCACCGAAAACCAAGAAATCAAAATCATCCACCAACAGCTCACCCAACACTACAAACAGCTACAGCTGCAACCAAATATCAGCATCCCTCCTACTACTAAACAACCACATAGACACCTGGAGCTCCTTCAATCAAATCACCAATAGACAAATAGAAAACACCATAATAGCTCTAAACGCAACAACCTTCCCCCTGGATCCCTGCCCTACATCATGGATAAAAGCAACCAAAAAAGAACTTAGCGGAATAATCATCAAATTCACACAAGTGATACTTCAACAAGGCACCATGTTCACAAATCTAAAAATCTCCTCTATTCGCTCATCTCTGAAAAAAAACAACCCTGGACACATCAGACCCGGCATCTTACAGACCTGTTGCAAGTCTGCCATTCATAGCAAAGGTCATAGAGAAAAAAGTGCAGCACCAGCCACAAAACCATATCAACAGACACAATCTCCTAGACCCCCAGCAACATGTCTTTAGACCGCAGCATGGAGTGGAAACATTATTAACCACACTAATAAACACACTAATGCAAAGAATGCAACGAACCAGTCAAGACTTCTTGTTAATATTCTTGGACATTTCATCAGGCTTTGACACCGTGAACCACCAATTACTATTACAACATCTCCGCACAATAGGAATACAGGGAACTGTCCACAAATGGTTCACATCATAACTCACCGACAGATATCAACAGATAAAAATTGGAAACAACTCCTCCACCCCATACAAGCAAACCCAAAGGGTCCTGCAGGGATCCATCCTCTCTGCTATGCTCTTCAACCTATACCTGCATCCACTCTGCGAAATCATAAGAACACACAACCTAAACCTCCACGTCTATGCCGATGACATTATGATATATGGACTAATCGACACACACCAACCTGAAATAACAGCCCACCAAGAATGCGTCACAGAAGTAACAAAATGGCTAACCAAACAACCCACATATAAACTATAACAGGACAGAGGCCCTCTTCATAACAAGAGACGCTACATTTATCCCTCCTCCTACGATAACACTGAACACCACCACAATTAAAACCAAAGCCGAGGCAAAATACCTAGGGATCACCATCAACCAACACTTAACCTTCAAAATGCACATGGACAAAACCACCCAAACAATCTACTACAAAGCAAAGACACCCCAACACCTCGACCATCATCAAACCAGATGGTTATGGTTATAGGCACTTGATATACCATCCTTTACTGTGTATATCAGAGCGGTTTACAGATATATTCTAACAGGCACTTTTTATTCCCACGTCCCTGAAGGGCTCACAGTCTAAGCATTGTATTCCAAGCATTAGCAATACCTCACCTGGACTACTGCAATTCCATCTTCCAAGGACTGCCACAATTCACACTCCTACCTCTCCAGACAGCGTTCCACTCAACAGCAAAAATCCTACAGGCAGCAATAAGAAAACATATCACCCCAATACTCAGACAGCTGCACTGGCTCTCCCTCCAGAGCCGCATAACATACAAAATCATCATACTAACAAAACAATCCACTCAGACCCCCCCTACACACCTACAATCACTTATTCAGCCCTCACAACCACACAGAGCTAGACGGACATCAACAATGAATACCCTCAACATCCCCCACATCAAAACCAAATCAAACCAACAGACATGCAAAAGAGCCTTCCAACTCTATGCACCTTCCATATGGAATAGACTGCCGGACCAGCTCAGGAACACCACGAACCTCAAGTTACGTTCCTTTTTGGACTCCCAAAATTCTCCTAGCCTCATGGTAGCCACTTAAGATCATCTCTCACTAAGCATTTTTAGGTTGAGGTATTTGGGCCGCGTCATTAGCCTTTTTCTTATGAACATTTTCATTTGTGTTTGTAATAAGTGATCTAGCCTCTTTTCTGCGGTCTTCCCCCACTTATCTGAGAGATAATAGTGAGTAGTACAATATTGTGATGTCTTTTCTTTGAGTATTGATGTCTTTTTTTCTTGATTTGCTATTTCTTTGTGCTGCCACTTTTCTATTAAAGTTACATTTTTTGCTTGATGTATTGTTTGTTAGAACATAAGATATGCCATACTGGGTCAGACCAAAATCCATCAAGCCCAGTATCCTGATTTCAACAGTGGCCAATCTAGGTCACAAGTACCTAGCAATTTCCCCAAAAACCACAGGTTCCACAATGCTTGTATTGGGTCAAGCAGTGGATATTCTGGGTCCCCTTCAATAATGGTTTATGTGACTTTCCTCCAGGAACTTGTCAAAACCTTTTTTAAACCCAGCTACACTAACAGCTTTTACTACATCCTCTGGTAGCAAATTCCAGAGTTTGATTACATGTCAAGTGAAAAAATATTTTCTCTTATTAGTCTTAAATAGTTTACCCTGTAGCTTCATTGCATGTCCCCTAGTCTTTCTATATTCTGATAATGTAAACAATCGATCTACGTTTACCGGTTCCACTCCATCTCACATATATACAGTTACCAATTTCAGTATCCCATTTGTGTACATAGTTTACCAATTTCAGTATTCCATTTATGTACATAGTTTCCCCCGTTATCCAAGTTGATTGCTCCTGTTCATTGTAATGACCTGACTCTTGTTCATTGTAGGATTCTGTTTTGTTTTATGTAAACCGCGCTGATCGTAAATAGTGCGGTATATAAGAAATGTAAAATAAATAAATAAATAAAATTCATTAATTTATAGATCTCTATCATATCTCCCCTCAACCGTCTCTTTTCAAGGTTGAAGAGCCCTAACCTGTTTAGCCTTTCTTCATAGGGGTATCCTTCCATCCCCTTTACCAATTTGGTGTCTCTTCTCTGAACCTTTTCTAATAACACTATATCCTTTTTAAGATAAGGCAACCAGAATTGCACATGGAATGATACAGAGGCATTATCATATTCTTTGTTTTATTTTCCATTCCTTTTGTTATGATACCTAGCATTCTATTTGCTCTCTTGGCCGCTGCTGCATACTGGGCGGAGGGTTTTAACATGTTATCCATGATGATATCCTAAATCTTTTTCCTGCGTGGTGGTTCCTAATGTGGAACCTTGCATCGTGTAACCATAGTTTGGGTTGTTCTTTCCTAGGTGCATAACTTTGCACTTGTGCACATTAAATTTCATCTGCCATTTTGATGCCCAGTCTTCCAATTTATCAAGATCCTCTTGAAATTTTCCACAATTCTCATGGGTTTTAATAACTTTGAATAGTTTTGTGTCATCTGCAAATTTGATAACCTCACTGGTTGTTCCCATTTCCAGGTCATTTATGAATATGTTAAAAAGCAGTGGACCCATCACAGATCCCTGGGGTACTCCACTATTCACCTTTCTCTATTGGGAAAATTGGCCATTTAGCCCTTCCCTCTGCTTTCTATCTTTTAACCAGTTCCTGATCCACAATAGTACACTGCCTCCTATCCCATGACTTTTTAATTTTGCCAAATGTCTTTGATGAGGGATTTTAATGATAGTTCACAGATTACTAATAGTAGGTCTGCAATCTCATATTGCAGTTCTTTCAACTCCCTTGGATGTATGCCATCCTGTCCAGGTGATTTGCTACTCTTCAGTTTATCAAATAGTTGTAATACATCTTCCCAGTGTATCGATATTTCTTTCAATTCTTTCGCAGCATCACCTTTAAATACCATTTCAGTCATGGGTAACATCCCCTACATCTTCCTCAGTAAAGGCTGAAGCAAAGAATTCATTCAGTCTCTCCTCTATGGCCTTGTCCCCTCTTAGTGCCCCTTTTACCCCTCTGTCATCTAATGGTCCAACAGACTCTTTCACAGGTATTTTGCTACGAATGTACTTGAAAAAGCATTTTTGCTTCCACAGCAAGCTTCTTCTCAAATTCTCTTTGCTTGCCTTATCAATACTGTGCATCTAACTTACCAGTGCTTGTATTGTTGTGTTGTTTCCAATTTTCATCATTTGGCTCTTTTTTCCATTTCCTGAAAGATGCTTTTTTGGCAACAGCCTTTCTGACCTCACCTTTAAACCATGCTGGCAGTTTTATAGACTTCCTTCCACTTTTATTAGTATGGAATACAGCTCGTCTGGGTTTCCAAGATAGTATTTTTAAATAACACCCAAGCTTGATGTAAATCTTTAACCTTTGCAACAGCTCCTTTTAGTTTTTTCTTAACTATTTTCCTCATTTTATCACAGTCTCCCTTTTGGAAATTTAAAGGTAGTACTGTGGATTTCCTTACCCTCCCTCCTCCATTTATTAAATCAAATGTGATCATGCTCTGATCATTATTACCAAGTGGCCCCAACACCCTTATCTCTTGCACCAGATCTTGTGTTCCAGTAAGGACTAGGTCCAAAATGGTATCTCCTCTGGTCGGTTCATGAATCAGCTTCTCCAAGAAGCAGTCATTTATTTCATCCAGAAACTTTATCTCCCTAGCATTTCCTGCTGTGACACTGAGCTAGTCGATACCGGGGTAATTTAAATCACCCATTATTATTATTGTGATGTAACATTTGTTAGCTTTCCTGATTTCTTTGAGCATTTTATCATCCATTTGTTCATTCTGGCCAGGCGGTCGATAGTACACTCTCACTGCCATCAACTTCCCCTTCCCCTTTTTACATGGAATTTCAACCCATAGAGATTCTACAGTGAATTTTGTTTCCTGCAAAACTTTAATCCTTTGTGACTCAATACCCTCTCTAACATAGAGTGCAACCCCTCCACCAATTTGATCTGCTCTATCATTACGATATAGTTTGTACCCAGGTATCACAGTGTCCCACTGGTTGTCCTCCTTCCATCATGTTTCTGAGATAGCAATCATATCTAACCTCTCATTTAGTGCTATATATTCTACCTCTCCCATCTTATTTTTTAGATTTCTAGCATTTGCATACAAGTCATATTTTATTCATATTAATCTGGCTATCGGTAGGTAGGGGTAATTTGGAATCTTTAAGCTCTGTACCCCTGTTATCTAGTTTAAAAGCTGCTCTATCTCCTTTTTAATGGTTAATGCCAGCAGCCTGGTTCCATCCCGGTTAAGGTGAAGCCCATCCCTTTGGAAGAGCTCCTCCTTTCTCCAGAATGTTCCCCAATTCCTAACATATCTAAAACCCTCATTCTTGCACCATTGTCTCATCCATGCATTGAGACTCCAGAGCTCTGCCTGCCTTTTTGGGTCCTGCGCATGGAGTGGGAAGCATTTCGGAGAATGCTACCCTGGAAGTTCTGGATTTCAGATTCCTACCTAAAAGCCTAAATTTAGCTTCCAGAACCTCACTCCCACACTTTCCTATGTCATTAGTACAGACATCTACCAAAACAGCAGACTCCTCCTCAGCACTATTTAAGACCTTGTTTAGGTGGTGCATGAGGTCTGCTACCTTCGCACCAGGCAGGCATGTTACCAGGTGATCCTCACATCCACCAGCCACCCACCTATCTACATGGCTAATGATTGAATCACCAACTACAACGGCTGTCTTAACCCTTCCCTCATGGGCACATGGCCCTGGAGAAACTTCCTCGGTGCAAGAGGGTTTTACATTACCTGGAGGACACGTCCTAGTTACAGGATCACTTCCTGCCATGCCAGGATGATGCTTTCTTGTCACGTGACCTCTCTCCTCCATGGCAATAGGAATGCTGCCAGACTGGAGGTGAGACTTCAGTGCTATTTGCCTGTAGGTCTCGTCTATGTACCTCTCTGTCTTCCTTATGTCCTCCAAATCTACTACTTTAGCCTCCAGAGATCGGACTCATTCCCAGAGAGCAAAGAGCTCCTTGCACCTAGTGCACACTTAAGACCCCTCACCAACTGGGAGAAAATCATACATGTGACACTCAATGCAAAAGACTGGAAACCCCCCATCTTGCTGCTGGACTGCTTTCTGCATCTTAGTTTCAAGGTTGTGTTTAGGTATTTAATTTTTTTACTTACTAAGGGCTGCTGGGGATACTTATACTAATAAAACTATACCTAATACATTTAATGAACTTTACTTACTTGAAGCTTAATTAATCTCAGGTTCTTAATGTATGTCTGATGAGGATAAACAGCTGCACCTGAGAGTGAATCTGGCATGTCCTTTCCTTTAAGAGCTTTAAGCACATATAAAGCTACGATTATCCCAGGGGTGGGTGGGTGTCAGGGAGGGAGTGAAAGAAGACATTAAAAGCTGGCTGCTACACAGTATCCTGTCCTGTGCTTCTAAGGTAATTGTGACCAATTTCCTGGGTGATTCACATAGCCCTTGCTTGTATAGAGGGAGTCTTGGGTTCCAAATTTAACCAGAAAGCTCTCTGCTGTGTTGTAAATTTAAACTGAAAGCTCTTTGCTGTTACTAGGCCCTGACTGAGTATTAGATTTAAACTAGAAGCTTTCTGCTGGGTTTTAAACTGAAATCTACCTATTGAGTTTTTAATTTAACTAAAAGCTCTTTGCTGATATTAGGCCCTGACTGATTTAAGAAATACACTGGATTCACAGATTAATCAGCTTTAATCTAAAGAATTCCTTTTTCACCAAGATTTAGAAAAATTCCCAGAAGTAAAGCTTACAATTGCAGATCTCTCTCCAGAAGTAGCCATCCCTTTTTGTAAAATTCATAACTAAAAATTAAAAAAAAGACAAAAAGGAAAAGGAACTCCATATTTAGAGAGGAAAGGAAGAGAACATGTCAAGTCAGATAATATATTAAATAATGAATGATAAAATGCAAACTACTTAGACAGTAGAAGGACCTTCATGAGAACAAGGCAGGCCGAAAAGCCTTGTGGATAAGCTCAGCTTGTAGAGCCGCTTGAAGATTGTTCCAGAGATGAGGGCCCAGAAAAAAAATGCTTCACATCTTGTAGATTCTAGATGAGCGGTACTAGGTGCTGGGAGATGTAATTTGTTACTGCGAAAGGAGCGCAAATAGAACTGGGAACGACATGCGGCATAGCCAAGGATGCAAGGGGGAGTAGCAATATCTAATACTTTATGCATATGAGTTGCAACTTTGAAATGCCTTCACAAAAAGACTGGAAGCCAGCGATACCGCTCTTGTATTTAGCTGCCCTCCCCGGGCACAGGAGAAGAGGCATCACATACATTATTTCCATAGATGAGCTGTTAGGAGAGAACCCGAGGGGAAACGCTTTGGAAGGGCATTTTAGAGACTCTTAATGGCAGATTTATGAGCTATTAAGCCTGATATGTGTCAATGTTATATAAACCGAACTGATAGAGTTGGTGTCTGCTCTGTCATGACGCAGGAGGAGCTGCAGTCACAGCACAGAAATAAGGCCGGGTCTCTTTGCATTGTAACACTTCTGGTTTACAGGGACATTAGCAGCTTTTTAATGATGCCTGAAGCCTGCACACGTTTCCCTCTTTGTATTAGCCGTGAGCACCGGATTATAGCTTCCTTAGAACATAAGAAGTGCCATAGTGGGTCAGACCAAGGGTCCAGCAAGCCCAGTATCGCGTCCCCAACAGTGGCCAATCCAGGTCACAGGTATCTGTCAGCTTCCCAAAAATGAACACAGATTCCATTCTGCTTCTTCCTGGGTAAGCAGTGGATTTTTCTGCTCCTCTTTAATAATGGTTTATGGACTTTTCTTCAGGAATTCTTTCAAACCTTTTTTTTTAAACCCAGCTACACTAGCTGCTTTTACTATGTTCTCTGGCAACGAATTCCAGATTTTCATTACGTATTGAGCAAAAAACACTATTTCCTCCAATTAGTCTTAAATGTGTGCTACATTGTAGCTTCATTGTGTGTCCCCTTGTCTTTCTACTTCTTGAAGGAGTAAACAATCGATTTATGTTCCCGTTCCCGTTCCATTCCATTCATTAATTTATAGACCCCTATCATATCTCCCTTCAGTCATCTCATTTCCAAGTTGAAGAGCCCTAACCTTTTAAGCCTTTCCTTGCAGGGATATCTTAGCATCCCCTTTATCGCTTTTGGTTGCTTTTCTTTGGGAGAGAGGACCTCAGGAAAGATCGTAATTCACCCTCTGCCCACTGTTTCCGATCCATCCAAGGCCAGGCCCCCATGAGTCTTAGCTTATCTGTTTTCTGGATACTGTACACCTGGGTCATCAAAATCCTTAGAAGTATGGAGTGGAAAATTATCAAAGGTAAAACCATATTTTACCCTGGAAATGGGGGTTCTGATTCTTGCCCACCCCCATGGGTAGCTTTGTCTGCATTGCTGAGAGGGATTTCCAAAGGACTGAAGTACACACCTTGTTTCAGACAGATAAATTAGTCACTGAAAAAGCAGGCAAAATTCTCCAACTGTAATTTTATAAGGAGCTTTAATAAAAGCAAAACATCCCGTATACCTGGAGAAAGCTGCGAGTCCTGTCAGTTGACTGTCATTAGTTTAATTATTTACTCCTATATCTGAGAGAGTTCACTAGTTCCCATTACCTTTAATTACAGTGGTTTCAGTCTGTTCTTTGGGATAGAGTTCAAATAGTCTGTCACCAGTTGTCTGGTGCTCTCCAGGGAGCAATGGTTGCATGGCCTTTTTCTAGCACTTATTTGATTCCTTGCTGGTGATTTGTTTCTGATCATTTTTATTATTTCTAAGCAGCATGGTAAAGTTATAGGCGCCAATTACTCCTGAGTCATCTCCTTCCACCTTCATCCTATGCCCCCTTCTGGCACATGTTATACATGGGAAATCGGACACAGCAAGAATACGAAGAGGTGTCACGCAGGACATCACTGGAACCTGCAGGACGTGTTGCTTGAACTGAATGGGGCTTTATCTCAGTATCTCTCTCTATCCTAGAAGTTTTGCTGGTCTTGCTAACTGGCTAAATCCTTTTGAATATCGCCCCCAGAGATTTATGATTGACTAGAGACTCTGTTACTTCATTTTCTTCAATGACTGTCGTCTTCTTGGTATTCGGGGCTCACCAAGGCTTCCAGTGGTTCTATTACAGGTGCTGTCACTCTTGCTCCATGGATGGTTTGCTTCTTTTGGCTTGCAGGTTCTCTTTCTGCTCCTGCATCAGTATCTTTCCCAATAGTGCTGCTGAATATCCCCACAGACTGCTGGAAAGACACTTGTGATGGGCTCTATAGAATGCTACTCATCCCTCTCCAGCGTGATTATCATCAGGCCCCTTTAAAAGAGTCTGCAGCTCAGAGTTCAGGGCTGGGAGGATGTGGCTTACAGGGAGAGGTTAAGAATTCAGCAGACTGCAGGAGGGAGAGAGGCCCGTGGAGCCAGAAGTCTTTGCAAGACAAGCCATGCAAAGGAGGTCTGAGGTAGGAGCTTTAACTGGGGCTGGAGGAAGGGCCAGGAGAACCAGCTTGTGGAGATTTAACAAGCTGGGACAGAAAAGCTTCTTTTGTTTTCCTTGAATTTTTGCCTGTTCCGTATTTTAAAAGTAAATCCCTTCCCACCGCATGCCATACTACCACAATGTCCAATTAAATCCAGGCAGTCTGCGGGCGGAGTGATGGCAATATTAAACGCTAACCAGATTGCTAAACTGTATAACGTTAGGATGGGTCAATAACTGTCCTAACTTTGTGGTTTAGCTGTCGGGATCGCTGGCAAAACCAGATATTAGCACCTTTCTTCTGCTGAATATCAACTCTTTTATTTTTGTTTCATTTCCAGCTTAGCGAGAAAACAGTACAGAACAGTGCACGCAGTCAGAGCAGGCATGCCTTGTGCGAGGGTCTGGGGGGCACTTGGGTTGTGGCTTTGAGGGGGTATCAGAAGCATGTGGAGAGGGGATGTTTGGGGGAGCTCTGACTCATATGTGTTATCGGGGGGGGGAGGGTGACGTCTTACAACTGCGGTCTGGAGCATCGGGCTACATCTTAGCGGCCCAATTCCCTTGGAATAACGCAGCTTTAGTAATTTACCACAGGAGTCACTAACCTGAGGTACTGAGTTATCTCAGCTTAGTAACTACCCCCCTATATTTCATAGTACAGTGATAAAGGAGAGAAATTTGTTTAACATTTTAATCGCCAATCTATACCTTCTAACCTCTCTCCCAGACTTAACTATCCTCTGCAGACATGAGTTTGGTACATACATGTGGATATGCACCACAGACATGATGAGTACGGTACATACATGTGGACATGCACCACAGACAGACAGATGAGCACTCTTTCCCAGTTCCTCTTCTCTCTGCTCTGTCTAGTCTATTCTTATCTGTTGAGATATCTTGCTCTAGGAAAGATGGAGTGGAGATGGAAGTTTATAGCCAAAAGCAGACATGTTAGGGTAATTTTCTAATAGCGTGCATATGTAAAATTTCCAAAAAAGCAATGTTTTATAAAGGCAACATAGGCTCTCGGAATTACCCCTAAGAGTGGCCAAACTCTTTTGCACAAATCTGCACCTGTTCTGCAAAAGGTATAATGTGTGCTTGTGCTATGGGAGTGTAATTTTTAAATAGTATATTTACCTGACGATTCTGCTCCAGCTCTGCCTAGACTTATGTCTCTTTCATAAATTTACTAAACCACAAGTAAACTCCCAAGGGCTCCTTCGCTAAATATGAAAATCAAAAATGCATGAAAGCCATGGATCATTGAACCGATTAGGAGCAAAAGTGATGAATGCACATTAACCAAACACAAATAGCAATGCTTTGTAACACATAGCTAAGCAGAATACCAGAGCAAAGAGATAAAGGGAATGGCCTCAGTAAATTGGGGAAACAGAAACAATAATAATTAGGTATTGGTCAATAATAATTGACCAATACCTAATAAATTCATTTGTACATGTATATAATTTACCTTACTCAATGTATCGCATATGTATATAGTTTACCCTGTTGTCCAAGTTACTTGTTCCTGTTCAATGTAATGACCTGACTTTTGTATATTGTCGGATACTGTTTGTTCTATGTAAACTGCGCTGATCGCAAATAGTGCGGTATATAAGAAATGCAAATAAATAAATATAAATAAATAAATAAATATAAGCGCTGTAAACGCAGTTTTCTGAAATGTAACCCCCACTTTGTCAATCATAGGCCTCCAACCAGTTTTTGAGTTTTATAAATGCATTTAGGAGTGGAGGAGTAGCCTAGTGGTTAGAACACTGGCTTGGTAACCAAGCAACCAGGGTTCAATTCCTACTAGCACTCCTTGTGGCCTTGGGCAAGTCACTTAACCCTCCATTGCCTCGGAAGAAAGGCCTGGCAATCTACTTCCGGTGACACTGCCAAGAAAACCCAGGAGCTTCTGGGTCACCAGGAGTCAGGACTGACTTGAAGGCACACATTGCATTTACAAATGTATTTAAAAGAATCAAACAACTTAGTTGATTCTAACAAAGACTTCAAAATGCTCAATCCTCAGAGCTCGGTGTGAAATTCTCTCTGCTATATGGGTGTCTAGTTTTGCCCTCCTTTGAGGCTGTATCAGGACAAATCCCAGAAAAAGCAGAGTGAAATGCACCTTCTCAAAACTATGACCCTGGCAACGCCAATACACAGGTCACATCAAAGTAGGCGATATATCTGGTGGTGTGCCAGTACCCATGGGTCATTTTCTAAGAGCCTTTTTACATGTGTAAAATATGCTTTACATGCAGAAAATGCTTCCTGTCATTAACCCCCCCCCCCCCGAGTGTTTAAGATGCTTCTCCGTTCTGATCAGCGCTGCTGTAAGATATACAAAGTGGATGCAAATGAGTATTTCCCATATATTTGTGAGGCTAAGGCGGTTAGTTACTAAGCTGCAGCAAAATATCGCATTTTAGCAAGCCTTCATTTCCTGCAGGAGCCTCCAACCTGGGGTAACTCAGTACCGCATGTTAATAATGCCCAGAGTCAAAAAATAATGACACTTGCTATCAGACTTGCAAGCCACATAAACTTGGATCACTTGTTTACTGATTCAAAAAGTAGAAGGACTAGGGGACGACTGATGAAGGTACAATGTAGGACATTTAAGACTATATAGAAAATATTTATTTCACGCAACATGTCATCAAACTCAGGAATTCATTACCAGAAGATGTGGTAAAAGCTGTTAGTGTAGCTGAGTTTAAAAAAGATTTGGACAAGTTCCAGGAGGAAAAGTCCATAAACCATTATTAAAGAGGACCTGGGAAATCCACTACTTACCTCTGTGATGTTGTTGTTGTTAAGTGCCGTCGAGTCAGAGTCGACTCATGGCGACCCTCTGGATAGCTATCCTAAAGTGTATTCGGTCTTCAGTCAGGCGGCTCATTGTTGACAGACTGGTACCCACAGCTGCTGTTATTGTATCGATCCATCTCATTGCTGTCCTTCCTCCTTTGCGTTGACCTTCTATCTTGCCAAGCATGATGTCTTTCTCTAATGATCTCTCTCTTTGCATGATGTGTCCAAAGTATGAAAGTTGAAGTCTTGTCATCTGAGCTTCTAAAGAAAGCTTAGGTTTGATCTTCTCTAGTACCGACTGGTTTGTTCTTTGGGCAGTCCATGATATACACAGTATTCGCCGCCAGCACCATAATTCAAAGGCATTAATTTTCTTTCTGTCTATCTTTTTCACTGTCCAGCTTTCACATCCATATGATATTATTGAAAATACCATGGCTTGAACAAGTCGAATCTTTGTATGGAGAGAGACATCTCTACTCTTGAGAATCTTATCTAGGTCTTTTATAGCCATTCTGCCAAGAGCAATGCGTCGTCTGATTTCTTGACTGCTTGTTGCTTCTTTATTGATAGTTGATCCAAGTAGGGTAAAGTTGTTCACGATTTCAATTTCTTCTCCTTCAAAGATGAACCTGTTGATTATGCCAGTTGTCATGATCTTTGTCTTCTTTACATTAAGGTGCAGGCCCATTTTGAGACTATGTTCTTTGATTGTGAGAAGCAAATGTTTCAGATCATCTTCACTTTCAGCCAGTAATGTGGTATCATCAGCATAGCGAAGGTTGTTGATGAGTCTTCCACCAATCTTCACACCTCTGTTGTATTCATACAATCCTGCTTCTCTGATGATTTGTTCTGCATATAAATTAAACAGGTAAGGGGAAAGTATGCAGCCTTGTCTTACACCTTTGCTTATTTTAAACCATTCTGTTTCTCCTTGTTCCGTTCAAACTGTTGCTTCTTGATCAATGTACAGATTGTGCAAGAAAACGATCAGGTGTTCTGGTATACCCATGCTTCTTAATGTGGCCCAGAGTGTCTCATGGTTTACGCAGTCAAAAGCCTTGCTATAATTGATAAAGCACAAATAGATATCCTTTTGGTATTCTTCAGTCTTTTCAAGGATCCATCTCACATCCGCAGTGATGTCTCTCGTTCCTCGCCCTGTCCTGAACCCTGCTTGCACTTCAGGTAGTTCTTGTTCCAGGTATGGTTGTAGTCTCTTTTGAATAATCTTCAGTAGAATCTTGCTGGCATGTGGAATCAGAGCGATTGTGCGATAATTTCCACAGTCAGTTGGATCACCTTTCTTTAGTATTGGTATAAACACAGATCTTTTCCAGTCATTCGGCCATGATGTCGTCTTCCATATTTCTTGGCAGAGCCTTGTAAGTATGGTAACAGCTGCATCAGATTGCTGCAATACTTCTATGGGAATGCAATCAATGCCTGGTGCTTTGTTCTTTGATAAGGCTTTCAATGCTGCCTCAACTTCTTCTTTCATCACCAATGGTTCCCGATCATAAGGTACAGGTTGAAACGACTGTTGGTCCACTTGATCTTTATCATATAAAAACTCTGTATATTCCTTCCACCTTTTTTGATCTTCTCAGCATCATTCAACATAGAACCTTGAGCATCTTGTAACATTCCAATTCGAGGCTGGAACTTTTTCTTTAACTCTCGTAGCTTTAGGAAAGCCGATCTTGTTCTTCCTCTAATAGTTTCTGCTTCTATTTCCTTTGAATGCATCATTGTAGTACTTTTCCTTGTCCTGTCTTGCTGCACGTTGGAAATCTCTGTTGAGTTCTGCGATTGTCTTTCTTTCTGCTCTGGCTTTAGCTTCTCTGCGTTTCTGGGCAATTTTCAGAGTTTCTTCTGTCATCTGCTTTGGCCGTTTTTGCTTTTTCACCTTTTGTAGAGACTTCTCGCTTTCTTCCAACACAATCTTCTTGATGTCATTCCATAACTCTTCTGTAGCTCTGTCATTTGTATCTAAAGCAGCAAATAAATTTTGCAGGGAGTCTTTAAATTCCAGTGGTATATTCTCTAGGTCATATTTTTGTTGCATTCATGAGTGGTTTGCTCTTTTTCAACTTTAGCTTGGGTTTGCATATTAGTAGTTGATGATCTGTACCACAGTCAGGTCCAGGTTTTGATCTTGTTAATTTTGCAGAGCTTTTCCATCTTTTACTTCCACAGATGTAGTCAATTTGATTTTTATACAATCCATTGGGTGAAGTCCATGTGTACAGTCGCCCCTTGTGTTGCTGGAAGAAGGTGTTTGAGATGAATAGATCGTTGGTCTTGCAGAATTCTATCAGTCTTTCTCCAGCTTCATTTCTGTTGCCAAGTCCGTATTTTCCAACTACTTTGCCTTCTTCTTTGTTGCCAACATTTGTGTTCCAGTCACCCATGATTATCAGGATATCCTGTTTGCATGTTCTGTCAATTTCAGCTTGTACTTGTTCATAGAACTCTTCAATTTCATTCTCTTCTGCAGCTGTTGTTGGGGCATAAACTTGAATTATAGTTGTGTTGATAGGCATTCCTCGTAGACGAATAGAGATTAAGCGTTTGCTGACTGCATTGTATTTCATTACAGTTCGTGCAAGTTTCTTCTTTATTATAAATGCAACACCATTTCTTCTTTCTTTCATTTCTAGCATAGTAGACCGTGTGATCATCTGATGCAAAGTGCCCGATGCCAGTCCATTTCAGTTCGCTGATACCCAACAGATCAATTTGTACACATTCCATTTCATTCTTGACCACCTCCAACTTCCCTTGGTTCATGCTTCGTACGTTCCATGTTCCAATGTGTAAGACATCTTTACAGCTTCTGACTCTCATTTCATGCGCAGCTACATCAGCAGTCAGACGTCCCAAGGGCTTTGATCCAACCACATCATAAATGCTGGCTTTACTCTGAAAAGTCTTCAGCTTTTCCCCAGTAGCTAATTGAGTGCCTTCCGACATGGGGGGTCTCATCTTCCAGCACTATAGCACAGTTTGTTTTGTTGTAACTATCCATTGGGTTTTCATGGCAAGATACAGAAGTAGATTACTGGGACTTTCTTCCGCGCAGTTTAAGTTTGGTGTTGCCGTTGTCACAGAAATGTGATCCTCCGCCGTCAACACTATCCCATTCTGCTGCTGCCCAGATGGGTGGTTTGTCTTGGTCTGGCACCTCAGCTGAGACCTGTCCATCTTGGGAGACCCTGCCAGTAGTTAAACTACCGATAGTTCAGCTCTCAGAATCACTGATGAACACAAGCCCTCACAGCATGACAAGCTGCAAACCAAGTGAGAGACCTTTGGGATAAGCAGCGTGAAAACTGTCCTCCTTTGGGGAATCCAGCAAGTACTTGTGACCTAGATTGGCCACTATTGGAAAAAGAATACTGGGATTGATGGACCTTTGGTCTGACCCAGTATGGCAGTTCTTTTATTCTTATGCTCTTATGTTTTGTTCTTCCCCTCGGGAGCATCGGATCATTAACGCATGGCTGATACTTCTGGGACGTCTTCGTAAATGGACCAGAGCTGCTATGCAGCCCTTATAAAACTGGTCCATAAACGGCAAATGCTGTGCATTATGTCCGAAGCGCTGTACATAAAGGTGTATGCTAACCTTAATAACAAAAGAAACACAAAGTTGAGATAATTTAATCAAGTTATAATAAAACTTGATTATGTCTAAAACACCAAAAAGCATAGTACTCCGAGGGAATCACAGCATAGCATTCTTTTAACTCCTATCTGTTTCCTTTTTAGTTTACTGTTCTTGATTTCCCATTGCATCAGATGGATTTGGGAGGCAGAGCAGAGCATAGAAAGAGAGAAAATGACCAGTCTACCCATCCTTACCAGCTGCTGTGCTCTGAGAACCAGTGATTCTCTGTGCTTCTAATGGAGCTTCCTAGGGTCTGAAGTGTGGGTGGATGTTTTCTGACTCCTTGCCCCTGATTCAAGCTAAAATGATCTGAGATCAGGAAGGAATCTACTCTGTGTGCCTCCAGCAATCAGTTCTAGAAGTTAGTATTGATAGTGAAGCTGACAGTAGGATCCCAAAGGAGGGTGGTCTAAAATCACCCATAAAGTAACCCCTGTGATAGTAGCAGAATAATTAATATTTTTGATAATAAAGAAAAGGTGAGGTTATGGGTCAGAAATAACAATTTCTGGTGCAAGACAAGAGCTAAAAGGAAGAAGTTGGGAACTGAAATGATCAGTAGCTGACGTTGTATGATGCAAAAGCAGATCGTAAAAGATTGTGGTGAAAACGTTCGGCCCTATCCTTCAGAACACTGATTCTCAGCTTGTTACTGGCTCGTTTGTCATTTCTGGTTTTTAGCTACTTGAATAATAATATATTCTTCCAGGGGTTTTGTATAAACCATGTCTGAACTGGGAGCATCCAGTGCAAGACGATAAAAAACAAACAAGAGAACCAGGGTACAAATAAACCTAGAACGCAAACCACCCCCAGCAGGTGAGGCATTCATGGATACAGTTCCTGACAGCACCAAAGGGATAAACGCTTTGCATCCTGGCCTGGAATCCTGAACTTTGATCAGTGCCTATACTTTGCTTTCTACAATTCTTCTATTTGATAAAACGGTCAACATTCCAATACAGTCATCAACTAGAAGGCATCATTTTAAAGCTCTGTGAACTCCATTCAAATGCGGGTTAATGCATTGATATCAATGTAAGTATAAGCAGCACATTTTGTGCATAGTGTACTAAATTACATAAAATCTTTAGTATATCAAGCATGAAAAGTAGGGTTGCCACTAATTAATACTCTGCAGGACTGAAGGAGTAGCCTAGTGGTTAGAAAAATCACCTAGCACCCAGGAGATCTGGGTTTGATTCCCACTGGCATGCCTTGTGACTTCAGCAAGTCACTTTACCCTCCATTGTCTCGAAAGAAAAGGCCTGGCAATCTACTTCCAGTCATACCTTGCCAAGAAAACCCAGGGGCTGCTGGCTTGCCAGGAGTCAGCATTGACTTGATAGCACTTAAACAAAATTACTTTGCATTAAACACCACTGGTAGCACAAGACCTAATGGGAGCCTTAGTACACCCCTTTTCCTGATTTCAAAATCAAGGGGCCTCTATGCTCTGATCCAACCCCCACCTCAAATTCCCCGATTTCACCACCACTTAGAAAATGTGAACTAAAGGAATAATCATTCCAGTCCGAGGGCACTGACTGATGCAGGTCTAGTCTTCACTTCCTACCCATTAACTGCAAGTAAGATCTTCCAGTCTTGTGTTGCAAAGGATACCGTAGTCTGAGGGTTCAGACCCTTCTTTTCTGCTGCTTAAACAAGAAGTTCAAACGTGCACATCAAAGACTGCTCCATGCAGGTGTGTATAGTGTCACATCCCACTTCCCTGACTGTTCCTGGAAATGTTGGACATGTAATTTGATTTCTTGTAAATATAGTATATAACGTCTGTTCCAATGCCAATGCAAGTGCCACTATAGCCCTTTCCTGATGATCTGCGGTCTTCCAGTCTATAGTGGTGCTGCTTTGCCCCTATTCTTGTGTCTTGGAGTCTCCATGTCAATTAGGTGCTACTCTACTCCTCTCCCGAGTCCTTGGGGTCTTCATGCCACTACTACTTTATTGATTTCACATGTTACAATCCCATTTTCACAGAAGCTGTGTTTGGGACTGGTCAATAGTAGCTCCTTTGTGATAGTACCGATGAACATTAGGGCTGCATTGAAAGAAAGAGGCCCAGTGTCTTTTCGTGTCATCTTTCTGGCAGTGTAGCAGACAATAGATTCTTGCTGTCACATTCTCCCAGGCAAACCTGTCAATGGAGATACTTCGATTTTCCTCCATGCATCCCCTCAAATGGGCTCATTTTCCTCTAAAACTCCAATCCTCACCTAACGCTCTTGGAGCTTCTTTGTCCTATGCTAAGAGGATTTGTGATTTCCTGCCCATGTTTGTACTGCTCTACCCCACTGCCTTAGGGTCTTCCTGCCAATGTTGATGGTACTTTCTCCTCCTGGTGCTTTGGGATATCCATGCCAGCGTTGATCATGCTTTACCCTCTTCTGCCTTGGGGGATTCAATAACACTGACTTTGAGCGGTGTGGGATTCCTCTACCATGTCCCTACTTATGGGGGATTATGTTTCACTATCACGGAATTGCTTAACAAATATTTCTGTTCTGTGTTCACAGATGAAGAACCAGGAGCAGGACCTCAGAAAACACCCACAAACAGGAACAGAAGCAAGGGGCATCATGAATGATTTTCAGAAGACTGTGTTCGTGAGAAACTAGCTAAACCTAAAGTAGACAAAGTGATGGAACCAGATGGGATACACCCTAGAATATTGAGGGAACTTGGAGATGTTCTAGCAGCTCCACCGACTGACCTTTTCAATGCCTCTTTGGAGTCGGGAGTGGTGCCAAAGGACTGGAAAGAGGCTCATGTGGTGCCTTTACACAAAAGTGGAAGTAAGGATGTGGTTGAAAATTACAGGCCGGTTAGTTTAACCTCGGTGGTGAGTAAATTATTGGAAGCGCTGCTGAAGAGAAAATAGTGAGTTTCTGCAGTCCAACAGATTACTGGATCCGAGGCAACATAGATTCACCAGAGGCAGGTCTTGTCAGACAAATCTGATTGATTTCTTTGACTGGGTGACCAGGGAGTTGGACTGAGGGAGAGCCCTAGATGTGGTGTATTTAAATTTCAGTAAAGTCTTTGACACTGTACCTCACAGGCAACTTATAAACAAACTGAGTACCCTAGGGGTGGATCCTAAAGTTACTGCTTGGCTTAGAAATTGGTTGAGTGGGAGGCGACAAAGGGTACAGGTAAATGGAGCTCACTCTGAGGAGAAGGTGGTTACCAGTGGTGTGCCCGAGAAATCTGTCCTTGGTCCGATTCTTTGTAATATCTTTGTTAGTGATATTGCGGAAGAACTGTCAGGTAAGGTTTGCCTCTTTGTGGATGATACCAAAATCTGCAATAGAGTAAACACCCAGGAAGGTGTAGATTTATTTATTTAACATTTTTATACCACATTTTCCAAGGTTCAAATGCAGTTTACATTAAACAGCCACTTGAATTGTACAGGGGTACATATTCATTACATGGAACATATAACTATATACATTAAATAGAGTAACATGGTAACATTGTAAACGATGGTACAAAACAGGGTAACATAGTAACAGATGAGCAGTCATTTGTTATAAGGTGGTTATTAGCAGCTACTTACAATTCCTTGGTGCTTAGAGTAGAGGAGTCTCCTGAGTGGTAATGTCGGTACAAGATTATCTAGTTGGGATCAGGATCTGTGTTGTTGAGTGTGGTATTGGTGAGGGGAGTTGATTCTTCATCTGTGCTTCCAAAGTGTAAGGTAAACAAGGCGTTTTGATTTTTTTGTGGAAGGTGGTGAGGTCTATTGATCTTGTACTGTCTGAGGTTGTTCCAAGTTACCGGGGAGAAATGGGAAAAGGCTCTGTTCTTGGTTAACTTTGTGGATTTTCTAAAATCAGGAGGGATGGTGAGTTTGTTTTTGTTGCACTCACGTTGGTTTCGGGTCTTGTTATCCTTAATGATGAGGGTGGTGAGGTAGGATGGAGCAATATTTTTGATTATTTTGAATGTAGTTACGAGAATTTTGTATTGAATGCGGCTCTGGATTTGGAGCCAATGAAGGTTGTATAGTACTGGTGTGATATGTTCAGCTAGGTTGATGTTGGCTGTGATTCTTGCTGGCACATGTTGGGCAATCTGAAGCTGTGTTATGGAGTGTTTGGGTATACCATGCAGTATGGAATTACAAAGTCGAAGTGGGGGGTGACTAGTGTGTTGATGGCTGTCTTAAAGTCATGAGCGTGTAAAAGTGGATGGAGCTGTTTGAGCATTTTAAGTTTGTAATAGATCTTTTTTATGGTTTGTATTATGTGGGATATCATACTCAGTGAGCTGTCTAGGATGACTCCGAGATATTTCACTTCGCTCTTTACTGCTATATTTAGGTCATTGCAGGTGATGTGTTTGGGGGGGGGGGGAGTTTAGGTTTCTAGTTATGAATAGTGCCTCCATTTTGTTGTAGTTTATTTTGAGATTTTGGGCTGAGAGGCATTCTGCTGCTTCTGAGAGGCAGTTTGTAATTAGTTGGGTTTGCAGTGTTACAGGGTTGGAGGTGTTGAGTGGGATGTAAATCATGATATCATCCACGTATATGTGATAATACATGTGGTATTTCTTAAATATGGAGCAGAGAGGCTGAAGGTAAATGTTAAATAAGAGCACTGATAGAGCCGATCCCTTCAGGAGGCCTTGTTCCTGATTGTAGTGTTGAGATAAGATAGTGTTTATCCGTAATTGTTGGGTTCTATGGGAGAGGTACGAGGTGAACCATTGGAGCACTGTATCTTTAATACCAATCTATTGTAGTCTGGTGAGCATGATTTGATGGTTTATGCTGTCAAATGCAGCAGAGATATCTAGGAAGAGGAGTAGGAATGCTTGTTTGAAATTGTCAATGCCACATGCAATGCGATTGAGGAGGACTGTGAGTAGAATCTCTACTCCATGGTAGAGGCGGAATCCGTATTGTTGTTCGTCGAGGGGGGTAAAGGTATCTATGTGGTCTTGAAGTTGGACCTGTACTACTTTTTCAATGAGTTTGGCCAGGAAGGGGATGCTGGATATGGGTCTATATGATATGGCAGTGGATTTGTCTAGTGTATTATTTTTTAGGATGGGCCGTATTAGGGCGTGCTTAAGAGAGGGGGATATGTATTCTTGTTGTAATGAGAGGTTTACCATTGGGAGGATAAATTGATAGAGACCGCACCTTCAAAAGGATGTGAACAGGATGGAGTCGGTGCAGAGGGTGGCTACTAAAATGATTAGTGGGCTTCATTATAAAGCATATGAGGACAGACTTAAGGATAATAATATGTACACCTTAGAGAAAAGGCGGGATAGAGGTGATATGATTGAGATGTTTAAATACCTCCGTGGCATAAATGTTCAGGGAGAGAGCCTCTTTCAATTGAAAGCAAGTTCTGCTACGAGGGGACATGGGATGAGGGATAAGGGAGATAGATTCAGGAGTGATATGCGGAAATGTTTCTTTATGGAAAGAGCAGTGGATCCATGGAATAGTCTCCCAGTGGAGGTGGTAGAGATGAGGACAGTAACTGAATTCAAAAAAGCATGGGACCAACACAGAGGATCTCTAAAGGTAAAAAGTGGACTGTTGTAGTTGTTGATATGGAAGGACAGACTAGATAGGCCATGTGGTCTTTTTCTGTCATCATGTTTCTATGTTTCTATGATTTTGTAGATTTTATCCAGTGGATCGGGCAAGGATCAAGGTAGGATGTGGTGGTGTTAATTTTGGAGATGAAGTTGATTGCATCTTTTGACAATGGGGAGAAATTGGACCATGATGAGCTAGAGGTTAGTTTTGGGTTATTCAAGGGCTCTGGGGGAAAGTCTGCTTGCTTAGTTTTTCTTTGTAGTAGGTTGCGGGGGTCTGTGGGTTAATGCAGGGTACATTTGAGTCTTTATTTGGGACGTTGTTGGCTAGTGTCTTAACTATTTTAAATAGTTCCCTGGGTCAGTTTATGGACTTGGTGATGATGGCGGAATAGTGATCTTTTTTGGCAGTGTTAAGAGCCTCGCAATAGCATTTTAGATTGGATGTATGTAGTTGTTGGTGCTGTGTGGATTTTGTATAACGCCATTTACGTTCGGATCTGCATAACTCTGTTTTAAGATGTTTTAGGTTGGGTCTGAATCATGTTGTTTTGTTTTCTTGATATTAAGGGTTGTTGGGTATTCCTGAGTGATATTTTTGTTATGGTATTATTCCAATTGGTTATTTCTTCGTCAAGGATGGTAGGGTGTGTGGTTAGGTGTTAAGTATGCTTCAGGAACATATCCTTGTCAAATTTATTGAATTTTCTATGATTTGGTGATGGGGTAGGTTGAGTATGTAGGTTCTCATGTGGTGATAACTGAAATTTTATGAGGGAGTGGTCTGACCATGGGACCGGTTGTATTTTAATGGTGGAAGGGTTGAAGGTGTTAAGTATAACTTTAGGTAAGAACACTAGGTCTAAGGTGTTCCTCTTGATGTGTGTTTTCTGGTTGACAATTTGGTGGTAGTCCATGTCTTTTATGGTGGTTAGGAGAGTGGAGGCATGATTATTGGGCAGAGATGCTAGATTTAAATCGCCCATGAGTATGAGGGGGTTCTTGTTGGTATTTCAGTTATAATGTCAAGGTTCTCTGTGCTAGGAGAGGGAGGTCTGTATAGTACACAGATATGTAAGTGGTTTAGTTTTATTGGAGTATGTCAATGTTGTTTACATTCTTGGAGGTTATCAGGGAGGCTCGTAGGTCATCTTTTATGATTGCTAAGCCTCCGCCTCCCCTTTTTGTTCTGTGACAATGGAAGATTTCGAATCTAGATGGTTTCAGCTGATTTATTAGGACTGTGTCTGGGTCAGAGAGCCATGTCTCAGTTATGCATACAATGTCTGGGTTTGTATCGGTCAGTATTTCTTGAATGATTGGTATTTTATTCCTGATTGATCTTGCATTGATAAGATAACATTTTAAGGGTCTGTGTTTAGGCTGGGTAGTGTATAGTTCTGATTTGGGATTTATAGAAGGTTTGATGGTTATGAGTCTGTTTGGATTGGATCTTGGGGTGTATGGGTACCTATATAATGAGACTGTGAGGAGCTGTCTGAAAGGGGTATAGATCGTGGGGATGTATTGTTGATGGGTGGATTTAATGCTTGGGAGAGAATTGTTAGACTGATGAGTATGAGCATGGTGTACTTGGTCCAAATCAGTGGAGTATTGTCCATTATGGAGGCTTACTTTTGTATGTGGGTTTTAGGATGTGTGAAGAGGATGGTTGTAAAGTTTATTGAGTGAGTGGTGTTGAGTGTAGTTAGATATAGCTTAAAGTGAGGTGAGTGTATAGAGTATGATAGGAATTTACATAAGATATAATGCTGGTTATAGTGGCAATAGCATAAACTGTAGAACATCTGAACGAGGATGATCAGGTATGTAATGCAGGCATTAACTGGAATGGTATAGCTAGACATGTGAGCATGTGTTTTCATGCAGTAGGAGTTAGGCACTAACAGAGGTTACATGGACTGTAAGACATATGAGTTTCAGTACATATAATGTAGGTATGGGTATGGGTTTCAGATCGTATTTAGCAGGCCTAACAGAAATTGTATGGATAGTACCACAATGAGCATGCACTTATGACAGTTACAATATCACTTTGGTAAGCTCGTACAATTAGCGTTGTAGTCACGATCTACTGCTAGGTTAGAACATAAGAACATAAGACATGCCATACTGGGTCAGACCGAGGTCCATCAAGCCCAGTATCCTGTTTCCAACAGTGGCCAATCTAGGTCATACGTACCTAGCAATATCCCCAAAAGACACAGGTTCCACAATGCTTGTACTGGGTCAAGCATTGATATCCTGGGTCCCTTTTTAATAGTAGTTTATGGACCTTTCCTCCAGGAACTTGTCCAAACCTTTTTTAAACCCAGCTATACTAACAGCCCTTACTACATCCTCCGGTAACAGATTCCAGAGTTTGATTACACGTTGAGTGAAAAAATATTTTCTCTTATTTGTCTTAAATAGTTTACCCTGTAGCTTCATTACATGTCCCCTAGTCTTTCTATACTCTGATAGCGTAAACAATTGATCCACGTTTATCCGTTCCACTCCATTCATTAATTTATAGACCTCTATCATATCTCCCCTCAGCCGTCTCTTCTCCAGGCTAAAGAGCCCTAACCTTCTTAGCCTCTCTTCATAGGAGTAGCCTTCCATCCCCTTCACCAATTTGGTGGCTCTTCTCTCTACTTTTTCTAATAACGCTATGTCCTTTTTAAGATACGGTGACCAGAATTGCACACAATATTCAAGGTGCGGTCGTACCATGGAGCGATACAGAGGCATTATAATATCCTTTGTTTTATTCTCCATCCCTTTCCTTATGATACCTAGCATTCTATTTGCTTTCTTGGCCGCCGCTGCACACTGGGCGGAGGGTTTTAACATGTTATCCACGATGACTCCTAAATCTTTTTCCTGGGTGGTGGTTTTAATGTGGAGCCTTGCATCGTGTAACTATAGTGTGGGTTGTTCTTTCCTAGGTGCATAACTTTGCACTTGTCCACATTAAATTTCATCTGCCATTTGGATGCCCAGTCTTCCAATTTATCCAGATCCTCCTGCAGTTTTCCACAATCCTCTTGGGTTTTAACAACTTTAAACAGTTTTGTGTCATCTGCAAATTTGATAACCTCACTAGTTATTCCCTTTTCCAGGTCATTTATGAATATGTCAAAAAGCAGCGGACCCAGTACAGATCCCTGGGGTACTCCACTATTCACCTTTTTCCATTGGGAATATTGGCCATTTAGCCCTACCCTCTGCTTTCTATCTTTTAACCAGTTCCCGATCCACAATAGTACACTGCCTCCTATCCCATGACTTTTTAGCTTCGCCAAAAGTCTCTGATGGGGGACTTTGTCAAAAGCTTTCTGAAAGTCCAGATACACTATATCAACCGACTCACCTTTGTCTACCTGTTTATGCACACCTTCAAAAAAACATATCAGATTAGTAAGACAAGATCTTCCTTGTCTAAAGCCATGTTGGCTGTCTCCCATTAGGCCATGACTATCTACATGCTGTGTAATTTTGTTCTTTGTGATGCTTTCTACCATTTTCCCTGGTACTGACGTCAGGCTCACCGGTCTGTAATTTCCTGGGTCACCCCTGGAACCCTTTTTAAAAATTGGTGTTACGTTGGCGACCCTCCAATCTTCAGGTATTACAGATGATTTTAATGAAAGTTCACAGATTACCAATAGCAGGTCTGCAATTTATTTATTTATTTATTTAATTTATTTATTTAACAGTTATTTATATACCGCTCTTTCCCTAGTATCAAGTGCGGTTTACATGGAACAGTATGTTAATTGGTATGTAATATACCAAGTCAGTTTACATAGAACAGATAATTATAATTTACAAGGAATGTTGTAACATTACAGATATAACATATTAGAAGATATATACATTGTTAGTTTAAATCTATAATCATCATGTGAATGAGAGTGTGGTATGGTAAATAGTGTATTAGTGACATTTATTTTGAAAATAGAGTATGTAATAATAATATATAAATGTTAGCCTGTATCTATTTGAGTATTCTGTTCTGAGGGTGTATTGTAGTGTAATATGAATAAGTGAGTTTTTAATTTTTTTCTAAATTCTTTTATATCAGACAGCAGGCGAATGTTGTCAGGTAGATTGTTCCAAAGAATTGGAGCAGAGTGTGAGAAAGCTCTCTTATTTGTTTGTTTTCTGGCTTTTGTGAAATCTTTTGGTATTGTTAAGGTATTTAAGTTTCTGCTTCTTTGAGATCGTTTATCGATGTCTATATTAATCAGTGTATTGAGTGCCGATGGTGCAAGATTATTTATAAGTTTAAATGTAGTGACAAGAATTTTATATTTGATTCGGGAGTAAATAGGTAGCCAATGAAGTTCAGCCAAAATTGGTGTAACATGTTCAAGTGGGCTTATATTCATAATCATCCTAGCAGCTATGTTCTGAGTTATTTGTATCTTTTTAATATTTTGTTTTGAAATGCCATTAAGTATTGTGTTTGCAAAATCAAAATGTGGGGTGATGATAGCATGAATTATATTAATAAAGTCTTGTAGATGAATCAATGGTCTTAATTGTTTTAGAGTTTTGAGTTTGAAATGTATTTTTTTAGTTAGATATTTTATATGTGAATCCATATTTAGATTATTGTCAAGTATCACACCTAAATATTTTATTTCTTTTTTTGTATTTATTTCATGAGTATCTAGTGTGATCGTGTTTGGGGGTATGTATGTTTGATTTTTAGTGATGAATAATATATCAGTTTTAGTAAAGTTGATAAGTAGATTTTGTTCTTTGAGCCATTCAGTTAGTTCATTAAAACATTCTGTTATTTTTTGAAGAGGTGGGTGTGGGATTTCAAATGGGAGGTAGAACATTATATCATCAGCGTAGATATGATAATAAACATTGTGACGTTTAAAGATGTTACAATCTCATATTTCAGTTCTTTCAACACTCTGGGATGTATACCATCCGGTCCAGGTGATTTGCTACTATTCAGTTTATCAAATAGTTGTAATATATCTTCCCGGTGTAGCGATATTTCTCTCAATTCCTCTGCAGTATCACCTTTAAATACCACTTCAGTCTTTGGTAACATCCCTACATCTTCCTCAGTAAAGACCGAAGCAAAGAATTCATTCAGTCTCTCTGCTATAGCCTTGTTTCCTCTTACTGCCCCTTTTACCCCTCTATCATCTAAGGGTCCAATGACTCTCTCACAGGCCTTTTGCTACGAATGTACTTGAAAAAGTCTTTATTTCGTGTTTTTGCTTCCGTAGCAAGTTTCTTCTCAAATTCCCGCTTTGCCTGCCTTATCAATGCTTTGCATTTAACTTGCCAGTGCTTGTGCTGTTTCCAGTTTTCATCATTTGGCTCTTTTTTCCATTTCCTGAAGGTTGCTTTTTTGGCAGCTACAGCCTCTCTGACCTCACCTTTAAGCCATGCTGGCAGTTTTTTGGACTTTCTTCCACTTTTCCTAATGCGTGGAATACAGCTGGTCTGGGCTTCGAGGATAGTATTTTTAAATAACACCCAAGCTTGCTGTAAGTCTTTAACCTTTGGAACCGCTCCTTTTAGTTTTTTTCCTAACTATATTCCTCATTCTAGCATAGTCTCCCTTTTGAAAGTTAAAAGGTAGTACTGTGGATGCCTTTACTATCTGTCCTCCACTAATTAAATCAAACATTTATTTTATTTATTTATTTAACTGCATTTATATCCCGCTTTTCACCGGGTCAAAGCGGTGTAACATATAACATTGGGGGGGGGGGCCATCACCAAGGGGCAACAATTAATGATTTGGGTAGACATGGACATGTATACTTCTGCTGAATCTAAGTATTAGGTCATGCGGATAGGGTGGTATTTCTGTTCAGAGATGTTCACGGAATAGGATTGTCTTCAGCTGTTTCTTAAATGATGTGATGTCAGCGTTGTTCCTGATGTGGTTTGGTAGAGAGTTCCAGAGGGATGGAGCATAAAGTTCGAAAGCTCTGTTGCAGGTCTGTTGTGTGGATTTGGTTCTTTTGTGAGGGACGACGACAGAGTTATTGGAGGAATGTCTGGTTGATCTGTTGTGGGATGGGCGAGGCAGTTGGGAGTGGAGTGAGGTGTTCCGTGTTTGGTGGATAGTTTTGTGGATGAGTAGAATAGCTTTGTACTTGATTCTTGCTTGTATTGGAAGGAAGTGGAGGTCTCTTAGGATTGGGGTGACGTGATCCCGTTTTTTTGCATTCTGAATAATCCTTGCTGTAGTATTTAAGGCAGTTCGGAGGGGGTTGGTGTGTGAGGCAGGAAGTCCATGATAGATTATGTTGCAGAAATCCAGATGAGGGAGTGTCACAGCTTACTATGATCACTATTGCCAAGTGGTCCCAACACCCTTATTTCTTGCACCAGATCTGGCGTTCCACTAAGGACTAGGTCCAGTATGGCTTCCCCTCTGGTCGGTTCATGAACCAGCTGCTCCAAGAAGCAGTCATTTATTCCATCTAGAAACTTTATCTCTTTAGCTTGTCCTGCTGTGACACTGATCCAGTCGATACCGGGGTAATTGAAATCACCCATTATTACTACTCTGTTGTGACTTTTGTTAGCTTCCTTGATTTCTTTCAGCATTTCATCATCCATTTGTTCATTCTGGCCAGGCGGTCGATAGTATACTCCCACTGCCATCACCTTCCCCTTCATAAATGGAATTTCAATCCATAGAGATTCTACAGCAAATTTTGTTCCCTGCAAAACTTTAATCCTTTCTGACTCAATGCCCTCTCTAACATAGAGCGCAACCCCTCCACCAATTTGATCAGCTCTATCATTACGATATAGTGTGTATCCAGGTATCACAGTGTCCCACTGGTTATCCTCCTTCCACCATGTCTCTGAGAGTGCAATCATATCTAACCTCTCATTTAGTGCTATATATTCTAACTCTCCCATCTTATTGTTTAGACTTCTAGCATTGGCATAAAGCATTTTAGAGACTGTATTTTATTCATATTAATCTAGGTTGTGGAAGGGTACTGTTGGTTGGGATAAGGGTTCACCTTAAGTTTACCTTGATGGGTGTGTCCAGGGGTTTCAGTCTTCCGTAGCATTGTGATCAGTGTGTCCATCGGGGGTTTGCCTTTGGAAGGTTGGTGGAGTGGAACAAATGATATGGAGCAGTCAGATTGTTATGTGTGGCTCGCCTTAGCGTGCCTCGCCAAAGGGCCCTTTGGCGTGGCCTTTAGGCACTGGCCCACCAGATACTGGCACACCTAGGCATGCTTGTATTTTTAGTGATCGCGGTGCAGATCTGATTGGCCTGGTCGCTGGGGAGAAGGGAGGATCTTACCACTCCTGCTCTCCTCTGTCGATGCCGATCAGTCACCGGAGCTGGAGCTGGAAAGGGTTCGTTGCAGGCGCACTTGTATTTTTAGCGATCGTGGTGCAGATTTGATTGGCCTGGTCGCTGGGGAGCAGGGAGGAGCTTACCAGTCCTGCTTTCCTCCATTGATGCCGATCAGATAGATAACATGAGGAGGGATCTAGCTAAGCCTGAAGAATGGTCTAGAGTTTGGGAGCTAAGGTTTAATGTTAAAAAATGCAAGGTCATGCATTTGGACTGCAGCAATCCAAGGGAGCAATATAGTATAGGGGGTGAAGTACTTTTGTCCACCAAAGAAGAGTGGGACCTAGGCATGATAGTGTCTGATGATTTCAAAGTAGCTAAACAAGTAGAAAAGGCAATGGAGAAAGCTAGAAGGATACTTGGGTGCATAGGGAGAGGAATGGCTAGCAGAAGAAGGGAGGTGATAGTGCCTCTGTATAAGTCTTTGGTGCGACCTCATTTGGAGTACTGTGTGCAATTCTGGAGGCCGCACCTTCAAAAAGATATAAACAGGCTGGAGTTGGTACAGAGGGTGGCTACTAAAATGGTTAGTGGTCTTCATTATAAAGCATATGAGGACAGACTTAAGGATCTTAATATGTACACCTTAGAGGAAAGGTGGTATAGAGGTGATATGATTGAGACGTTTAAATACCTCCATGGCATAAATGCAGGAGGAGAGCCTCTTTCGATTGAAAGCAAGCTCTGCTACGAGGGGACATGGGATGAGGGTGAAAGGGGATAGATTCAGGAGTGATATGCAGAAATATTTCTTTACGGAAAGAGTGGTGGATCTGTGGAATAGTCTCCCAGTGGAGGTGGTAGAGATGAGGACAGTATCTGAATTCAAAGAAGCATGGGACAAACACAGAGGATCTCTAAAGGAAAAAAGGGACTGTTTCTGTGTTTCAATCTTGAGGAGCTTACGAAACCTGCCCGCTCCTCACAATTGAAAATGAAAAAATGAAGCACTTATCCCCTACCTGCAGGAAAATGGGCAGTGGCCTCTCAGCAGCTTCATCACACCCTTTGTGCTTCTCTGGAGGTGGCTTAGAGTCTTCATGCCACTGTTCATGACCTTTGCCCCTATCATGGTTCCATGGGGTCTTCCTGCCTCTCTTGATACCTTGGTTGCAAGTTAAGGCATGCTGGCGATGTTATACTGGAATGGCTCTAAGAATATGATTGTCTAGGAAAGTGGGGAGGGGAGGGGGGAGAGGCATAGCATTTAGCTCATGTATTTTTCAGGAGAAGCTCAAGGCAAATTCCATTCAGGTCCTGGAAGTAATAGAAGATTAAATGACTTGTGCAATGTCACAAAAAGCAGTAGTGGGTTTTGAAGTGGCCGGCGTGCTTTGTCCATTGGGCTACTCGTCCATAGCAGGACCCTACCATAGAACATGGCACAGCTGGGATAGTTGTGTCTGTGGCGGGAGCCCTGCATTGGTTGCAGAAAGGGCGGCCTTGCTGGTCCTATGGTGGGCTGGGGACTTGATCAACTGCAATATATTTGGGAATTATTGAAAAACTAAGGCATGGGGAAAGTAACCTGTACTGCACGGCAGGTACATCCCCGCAAAGAACTAAGGCATGGGGAAAGTAACCTGCACTGATTCAGGCTGCAAGTTTAATTAGGACCATTTCAGTCTTTATCTGCTTTCATCCATCATGTTACTATGCAAGTCCAAAGCATTTATATAACATGAAAACTGTTGAGGTTAGTGTTTAAGAGATTTTTTCGATAGTATGCCCACAAGAGATTTGGTAAACAATCTATGGCTATGCTAATGAACATGCGAAAGAATGAATGATGAATGTCTGCGTTTTGACCTTAATTGACCTTTTCAATGTACTTAGCAGCTAATTACTTGTAATGATTGTTAGCTCTTTTGCAGTTTTAAGATTAAAGTCAGCCTGCTTTGCTGGCATTGCAAAGTCTGGTCTTAAAACCCGGCCTGCAGTCGGGAGAAAAAGCACAAGCACTGTACATGAATAAAACTGCTACAATGCTAATGAAGTGTGATGTCATTAAGGGTACAATCCAATGTATGTTGCTGTACTTCAGCGTATGTATTGTTTAAATGTTTTATGTATTTAATCTGAGGTATACCGCTTTAGGTGGGTCCTATCGGAATCCAAGGAAGACAGTATATATATTCTAATCTAATCAAATCGAACATAATTTTATATACCGCAACAATCACATATTAAATACTGGTTCTGCGCGGTATACAGCAAAGAAAAAAACATCCATATAAGAAAAAACATTAATTCTGATTAAACAACCACGTTTTCAACCTTTTACGAAATTGAGGAAAAGAAGAGATACATTTCAAATATTTGGGCAATTCAGACTCTGTTGTTGTTAAGTGCCATCGAGTTGGAGTCGACTCATGGCGACCCTCTGGATAGCTATCCTAACTTGTGTTCGGTCTTCAGTCAGGCGGCTCATTGTTGACAGACTGGTACCCGCAGCTGCTGCTGTTGTATCGATCCATCTCAGGTCTGGCCTTCATCTTTTGCGTTGACCTTCTATCTTGCCAAGCATGATGTCTTTCTCTAATGATCTCTCTCTTCGCAAGATGTGTCCAAAATATGAAAGTCAGTCTTGTCATCTGAGCTTCGAAAAAAGCTTAGGTTTGATCTCCTCTAGTACCGACTGATTTGTTCTTTGGGCAGTCCATGGTGTACACAGTATTCGCCGCCAGCACCATAATTCAAAGGCATCAATTTTCTTCCTGTCTATCTTTTTCACTGTCCAGCTTTCACATCCATATGATGTTATTGAAAATACCATGGCTTGAACAAGTCGAATCTTTGTATGGAGAGAGACATCTCTGCTCTTGAGAATCTTATCTAGGTCTTTCATAGCGATTCTGCCAAGAGCAATGCATCGTCTGATTTCTTGACTGCTTGTTGCTTCTTTATTGATAGCTGATCCAAGTAGGTTAAAGTTGTTCACGATTTCAATTTCTTCTCCTTCAACGATGAACATGTTGATTACGCCAGTTGTCATGATCTTTGTCTTCTTTACATTAAGGTGCAGGCCCATTTTGAGACTATGTTCTTTGATTGTGAGAAGCAAATGTTTCAGATCATCTTCACTTTCAGCCAGTAATGTGGTATCATCAGCATAGCGAAGGTTGTTGATGAGTCTTCCACCAATCTCCACACCTCTGTTGTCTTCATACAATCCTGCTTCTCTGATGATTTGTTCTGCATATAAATTAAACAGGTAGGGGGAAAGTATGCAGCCTTGTCTTACACTTTTGCTTATTTTAAACCATTCTGCTTCTCCTTGTTCCGTTCGAACTGTTGCTTCTTGATCAATGTAGATTGTGCAAGAGAACGATCAGGTGTTCTGGTATACCCATGCTTCTTAATGTGGCCCATAGTTTCTCATGGTTTACACAGTCAAAAGCCTTGCTATAGTCGATAAAGCACAAATAGATATCCTTTTGGTATTTTTTAGTCTTTTCAAGGATCCATCTCACATCCGCAATGATGCCTCTCGTTCCTCGCCCTTTCCTGAATCCTGTTGGCACTTCAGGTAGTTCTTGTTCCAGGTATGGATGTAGTCTCTTTTGAATAATTTTCAGTAGAATCTTGCTGGCATGTGGGATCAGAGCGACTGTGCGATAATTTCCACAGTCAGTTGGATCACCTTTCTTTAGTATTGGTATAAACACAGATCTTTTCCAGTCAGTTGGCCATGATGATGTCTTCCATATTTCTTGGCAGAGCCTTGTAACTATGGTAACAGCTGCATCAGATTGCTGTATTACTTCTATGGGAATGCTATCAATGCCTGGTGCTTTGTTCTTTGATAAGGCTTTCAATGCTGCTTCAACTTCTTCTTTCATCACAAATGGTTCCCGATCATAAGGTACAGGTTGAAACGACTGTTGGTCCACTTGATCTTTATCATATAAAAACTCTGTATATTCCTTCCAGCTTTTCTTGATCTTCTCAGCATCATTCAACATAGAGCCTTGAGCATCTTGTAACATTCCAATTCGAGGCTGGAACTTTTTCTTTAACTCTCGTAGCTTTAGGAAAGCTGATCTTGTTCTTCCTCTAATAGTTTCTGTTTCTATTTCCTTTGCATGCATCATTGTAGTACTTTTCCTTGTCCTGTCTTGCTGCACGTTGGAAATCTCTGTTGAGTTCTGTGATTGTCTTTCTTTCTCCTCTGCCTTTAGCTTCTCTGCTTTTCTGGGCAATTTTCAGAATTTCTTCCGTCATCCATTTTGGCCGTTTTTGCTTTTTCAGCTTTTATAGAGTCTTCTCGCTTTCTTCCAACACAACCTTGATGTCATTCCATAACTCTTCTGGAGCTCTGTCATTTGTATATAAAGCAGCAAATTGATTTTGTGGGCAGTTTTTAAATTCCAGTGGTATATTCTCAAGGTCATATTTTGCTGCATTCATGAGTGGTTTGCTCTTTTTCAGTTTTAGCTTCAGTTGCAGTTGGTGATCTGTACCACAATCAGCTCCAGGTTTTGTCTTTGTTGATGTTACAGAGCTTTTCCATCATTGACTTCCACAGATGTAGTCAATTTGATTTTTATACAATCCATTGGGTGAAGTCCATGTGTACAGTCGCCGCTTGTGTTGCTGGAAGAAGGTGTTTGAGATGAATAGATCATTGGTCTTGCAGAATTCTATCAGCCTTTCTCCAGCTTCATTTTTTGTTGCCAAGTCCATATTTTCCTACTACATTGCCTTCTTCTTTGTTGCCAACTTTTGTGTTCCAGTCACCCATGACTATCAGGATATCCTGTTTGCATGTTCTGTCAATTTCAGCTTGTACTTGTTCATAGAACTCTTCAATTTCATTCTCTTCTGCAGCTGTTGTTGGGGCATATACTTGAATTATAGTTGTGTTGATAGGCATTCCTCATAGACTAACAGAGTTTAAGCGTTCGCTGACTGCATTGTATTTCATTACAGTTCTTGCAAGTTTCTTCTTTATTATAAATTCAACATCATTTCTTTTTGTCTTTCATTTCCAGCATAGTAGACTATGTGATCATCTGATGCAAAGTGCCCGAAGCCAGTCCATTTCAGTTCACTGATACCCAACAGATCAAGTTGTACACGTTCCATTTCATTCTTGATCACCTCCAACTTCCCTTGGTTCATGCTTCGTAGGTTCCATGTTCCAATGTGTAAGACATCTTTACAGCTTCTGACTCTCATTCATGTGTAGCTACATCAACAGTCAGATGTCCCGAGGGCTTTGATCTAACCACATCATAAATGGTGGCTTTACTTTGAAAATTCTTCAGCTTTCTCTTCAATGGGTGGAGGTAAGTGCACTTGCGCTATTTTTTTGCCACTGACTAATACTGTACTGCCAAATAGGAATAATGTGCCTAAAATAATTTTAAATAAACACCCCTACAAGATGGATACAGTAAGGTGATAATAGATTGTAAGCACTTAGATTTACAAGTCATTAGCAGGAGTAATAACAAGAAAAGATATTCAGAGACAAAATCATTAAAGAATTTGTATAAAAACATAAAAAATTTAAAATGAATCCGGTTAGTGACCCTTAACCAATGTAATTTTATGAGGCAGAGAGGTTATCTTAGTATACTGGGAGACGCCAAAAATGAGGCGAGCAGCCGTGGATTGACACAATCTCCTTTCGTTAGTGTTCTCATGCAAACTATTCAATAACGTGCCTTAAAATTAAGACATGCAAAGAGAATTTAACAATACATTAACTGATGCATTAGTGTGTGTTTAATTAATGCAGGTGTGAAGTGAACTGCAAAAGTCCTAAAATCAGGACTAGAAGTTCAAAGAAACTGAACACAAAGCACTTTCCTATTTATAAATGAAAGGAAATGAGAAATATTCATGGTAGTATAAAATGTCAAGCCTCTTGAGGAATTTTACAGTAAAAGAAAGGCTAAAGTATGAAAAGAAAATATTGTATTTTCCTTCTCAGAATAGTGTCCTTACATGTTCCATGAGTGGCCCCTACTGACACTAGGGTGTCCTTTTATTAAAGGGTATTTTGGTATTGCACCTAATGTACCAATAGTGCCAAACCCATTAGCACGTTAGGTGCAAGACCACCTGGGTTAACTCTCGGGGGCATTGAAGGATGTTCCTGGTAGTTAACATGGTGCACCCTGCTCTAACGTGGTACAAAATTAGCACGAGTGCACTTACTTCCACCCACTGAGGTGACGATAAGTGGCACTCATGCTAATTGGCCACCTTGCAATAGTGCACGAGTGCTAACTACAAGGTACTCACCCCGCCCACTCTCTGCCCCTAACCCACCCACTTGCTCTACTAACACATCCAAAATCTGGCAGCATTAATTGTCATGACTCCACACTAGATGTCCATGCAAGTCCCGGTGCACATTTAGCATGCGTCAGAACACACCCTAACAGTTAACCTTTAGTAAAAGGCCCCTAAGAGGTATGTTTACTAACCGGGCTAACAAGGCATATTATTCAATGGGACCTAGCTACAAATAGCATGCCCATTATCCCAGATTAGTAAAGATACTCCTAAGTGACGGGTCCTATCTCAGTCAGTCCCTAGTGTCTTTCAGTGAAACTCATGAGCCTATTTTGTGACTGAATTTAGAAGAGGGAAAACCTTCTATATTGATTTTATTGGACCTGACAGCTACCTTTCGCTCCACTGACCATGCAGTTCTTTTGAATAGACTGTAGGCATTGATGCTGGAGGAAGGGTGGTGTGTTGGTTTAAATCAGTGGTTTGGGGGAGGGGGGAGTCCTCCTCTTTTCCTAAGCAGCTGGACTATGGAGTCCCACAAGGAGAGTATGTTGTCCCCATCATATAAACAACTGCATATGCTCAGTATCAGATATCATCCAGTGCTTTAAAATCTAATTCTATGCACATGATCTGCGAATTTAGTTAAGGCCATTATTAATGAATACCTGAGACAGCCCTCAGTTAGATGAAATTCAACTGACTTGCTTTAAATGTATCTGAAAGAAAGCTTGATTGTACCGGGTTGGATACACAGTCAGGCCCTGTGTATAATATTATATTGCTATAATCCCTAAGAAAGAGTTAATATCATTTGTAGCTCCTTATTTAATACTATCCTTGAGAACTCTGTAGAAGAAATTGGGTGAAAGGTTTAGATAGCATAAACATTAGCCTATGTTATTAGAAAGATAAGTAAAAGGCAAGCTGTTTACCCAGCCTCTCAGTCTTACAGTCTCTGGTCAGAGATATCAAACTGTCAGTGTTAGAATTAATTAGAATTAAGGCCTACATAGTCATGCCTGAGAATATATGTATGCCTTTTCATGATTGTCTATGACGTGCATGCCTATAGAAAAGTATGTTATGAATATTCGTAACACTAGACGTAGAATAGAATATGTATATTATGAATATACGTGATGTGAGACGTAGAATAATAAAGTGAAATTATGCTGTGTAATGGAATCTTTTCCTATAAATAAAGTGGCCTAAAGCTAGGATGTCAGAGTAAACATAGGCAAAGGCCTAGCTTGCTCTCCCAAAGTGCTTTGGTCCTGTGTTTATAATACAAGTGTGTTGTGTATTATTTACAGATTTGTGTATTATTTAAAGATTATGATCAATTAACCTTCTCCTTGTTTTGTGTGTGGATTTCTGTGACCCAAGAGCCCTATCTGTTATTAGGTGAGGGGGGGGGGGCAGAGTAATCTTTCAGTATCCAAAACAGATCATTGAATTGACAATACTTAGCCCGATACTGTAGATATCCGTCTGCTTAGATGGATTACTGTTCAGCACGAGGCTTGCGAATAGCCATCTGAATTTCAAGTCTTATATGTCAACAAGCCTAGTTTAAGTTGCAGCTAATCTGCTCCCTGAAGTCATGTCTACTAGACTCTCAATTGACAAACGTGATAAAGTTCTTAATTCTTTGGCAGTTAGAAGACTGTAACTTGCTTCTTCTTGGGTTACTATTGAGGCGCTCGTATAATCTTCAGTGGCACATCTCAATGCCAGTTGTCAGTATTGGGATCATGGCTTCTGATAGCTTATAATCAGCCTGCAGTCTTTAGGGAGCTAATTAAGGAGCCCTTTTGGCTTTTGGTTTGAATGCCAGAGAAGTAAGCACAATTCCTCCTTTTAAGCTCTCTTACAAACCCCAGTACAATTGAGAAGTTAACCAGAAGTTATGGATGAGCTGATGTAGGTGTAAATACCTATGGAGAAGTGTTCCAGGATATATATATCCGTTGCCTTTCTAAAATATGTAATAGTGCATAGTGTGAAGGACTGTATAAAAAAACACCCAGAACACGCTTCCTTTAAACTTCTGAATGTTGCCATATATACATATAGGTAAGGATGTGCAGTCATTTGGATCAACAGGAAATGTTGTATCATGTCACTCTGAAACAAAAACAGAAAAAAAAACATGAAATATCATAACTTGCCATCGGTTCTTAATAGTTCATACTATTGAGCAATTAATAGTTCTCCTGAAACAAAACAAAAAATCCTGCAAATAATATGGGACATTAAACATATGGATGGATTTGTGACAGGATGAGAAGTTTTGGATGTTTTTTGTTTAAGGTGGGCCTAAATACAGGATTTAAAGTAAGTTGTCATTTGTGTGTTTAGATTAATTAAGTAATTGCTATTTATTTATTTTATTTACATTCTCTTATATACCGCGCTATTCTGCATCAGTGCGGTTTACATTGAACAAACTGAAATTACATTGAACAGGGCATTATAACTTGGAGATAACTATTTTTTTTCAGGGAACATGGGCTATGGAGGGTTAAGTGGCTTGCCCAGGACCACAAGGAGCACCTGTGGGACTAGAAACCCCAGTCCTTCCGGCACAAGGTTGCTGTCCTCTAGTGGGATTTGAACCCCTGACCTTCCGGCCTGAAGTACGTTGCCCCAACCGCTAGGCCACTCCTCCACTCCATGGAGTGGAGGAGTGGCCTAGTGGTTGGGGCAACGTACTTCATGCTATGTTATTGTTGTTAAGTATCATAGAGTCTGTGTCGACTCATGGCGACCCTCTGGATAGTTGTCCTGAACTGTGTTCGGTCTTCAGTTAGGTGTCTCATTGTTGATAAAGTGGCACAATACCTGCTGCTGTTATATTGATCCATCTCATTGCTGGCCTTTCTCTTTTGCATTGACCTTCTATCTTGCCAAGCATGATGTCTTTCTCTAATGATCTCTCTCTTCGCATGATGTGTCCAAAGTATGAAAGTCAAAGTCTTGTCATCTGAGCGTCTAAAGAAAGTTTAGGTTTGATCTGCTCTAGTACCGACTGGTTTGTTCTTCGAGCATTCTATGGTATACACAGTATTCGTCACCAGCACCATAATTCAAAGGCATCAATTTTCTTCCGGTCTATCTTTTTCAGTTCCAACTTTCACATCCAAATGACGTTATTGAAAATATCATGGCTTGGGCAAGTCAAATCTTTGTATGGAGAGAGACAGCTCTGTTCTTGAGAATCTTGTCTAGGCCTTTCATAACCATTCTGCCAAGAGCAATGTGTCGTCAGATTTCTTTATTGCCTGTCGCTGCTTTATTGACAATTGATCCAAGCAGGTTAACGTTGTCCACTATTTCAATTTCTTCTCCATCAATGATGAACTTATTAATTTTGCCAGTTGACAGAATCTTTGTCTTCTTTGTTAAGGTGCAAGCCCATTTTAAGACTGTTCCTTGATCTTGAGAAGCAAAGGTTTGATTGTATTCACTTTCAGCCAGTATTGTGGTGTCATAAGCATAACAAAGATGTGAAGATTGGTTGTCTCCCACCAATCTTGACACCTTGGTTGTCTTCATACAATCCTACTTCTCTGGTGATTTGTTCTGCATATAAATTAAGCAGGTAGAGGAAAAGTATGCAGCCTTGTTGTACACCTTTTCTGATTTTAAACCATTCTGTTTCTCTTTTTTTTCCGTTTGAACTGTGGCTTCTTGATCAATGTAAAGATCGTGCAAGAGAATTATCCGGTGTTCTGGTATATCCAGTTTCTCATTGTTTAAACAGTCAAAAGTCTTGTTGTAGTCAGCAAAACACATAGATATCCTTTTGGTATTCTTTTGTCTTTTCAAGATGATGTCTCTCATTCCACGACCTTTCCTGAACACCACTTGCACTTAAGGCAGTTCTTGTTCCAGGTATGGTTCTAGTCTGTGCTGATTGATCTTGAGGAAAATCTTGCTGGCATTGTGGGATCAGAGCAATTGTGTGATAATTTTCACAGTCAATTGGATCATCTTTCTTCAGTATTGGTATAAACAAAGATCTTTTCCAGTCAATTGGCCATGATGTCTTCCAAATTTCCTGGCAGAGCTTTGTAAGTATGGTAACAGCTGCATCAGATTGCTGTATTACTTCAGTGGGAATGCCATCAATGCCCAGTGCTTTGTCCTATGATAATGCTTTTACTGCCCTCTTTAATGACTTCTTTCATCACCAATGGTTTCTGATCATAAGATGCAGGTTGAAATGGCTGTTGGTCCACTTGATCTTTATGGTATAATGACTCTGTATATTCTTTCTACCTTTTCTTGATCATCTCAGCAACATTCAACATGCATCCTTGAGCATCTTGAAGCATTCCAGTTTGAGGCTGGAATTTTCTTTTTAACTCTCGTAGCTTTAGGAAAGTCAGTCTTGTTCTTTCTCTACTAGTTTCTGATTCTATTTCCTTGCATGCATTGTTGTAGTATTTATCACTGTCTGATCTTGCTGCATGTTGGAAATCTGTTGAGTTCTGCGATTGCCTCTTTCTTCTCTGCATTTCTGGGCAATTTTTAGAGTTTCTTCAGCCTTCCATTTTGGCTGTTTTTTCTTTTTCACTTTTTGTAGAAACATCTTACTTTCTTCAAGCACAACTTTCTTGATGTCATCCCATAACTATTCTGGTACTCTGTCATTGTATCCAAAACAGCAAATCAATTTTGCAGGCAGTCTTTCAATTCTGGTGGCCTATTCTCAAGGCCATACTTTGCTACATTCATGAGTGGTTTGCTCTTTTTCAGTTTTAGCTTGAGTTTACATACTAGCAGTTGGTGATCTGTACCACAGTCAGCTCCACATTTTGTCTTTGTTGATGTTATTGAGCTTTTCCATCATTGACTTCCACAGATGTAGTCCATTTGATTTTTGTACAATCCATTGGGTGAAGTCCATGTGTACAGACGTAGGTGTTTAGAAAACATAGTGTCTCCTGTTATGTGATATACCGGTGGGCATTCTTGGAGGCAGAGAATGAGTGGGGTGTGGTGAGATTATCCATATACATTAGAAATACACACACAAGTGCCGACTCTTGTGGCCACACACTCTCCTGCCTTACAGCAGGTGCAATTTTCTGCAGGAGATTTTGGCGAGGCTACTTTACAAAGAGACATAGGTGCCCATGGTGCCTTTCTGAAACCCGCACAAGATATGTGCCTATATGACTTCACAGCTCAGTACTATTACTACCGAACATTTCTATAGTGCTACAAGATGTATGCAGCGTTGCACAGACACATGCTCATCAGAGATTACAATCTAGTCAAGACGGACAACACAGTAGCTGTAGACACGGGATATGTCTAGGGATAATGATAAGAAAACCCAAAGGAGATCAGGTGAGTCAAGATCAGAAAGTGGCAGCGAAGAGAGAGGTTTTCTGCCTGGATCTGAAAAGGGTCACAGAAGGTGCCTGACATACAGACTCAGGTAGTTTGTTCCAGGCATAAAGAGTAGCAAGGTGAAAGGAGCGAAGTCTGGAGTTAGCAACAGAAGAGAAGGGCACAGATAGAAGCGATTTGCCAGAAGAGCAGAGTTCCCGAGGAGGGGTGTAGACGTCTATCATATCTCCCCTCAGCCGTCTTTTCCAGGTTAAAGAGCCCTAACCTTTTTAGCCTCTCCTCATAGGGGTATCCTTCCATCCCCTTTACCATTTTGGTGGCTCTTCTCTGTACCTTTTCTAATTCTGCTATATCCTTTTTAAGATACGGTGACGAGAATTGCACACAATATTCAAGGTGCGGTCGCACCATGGAACAATACAGAGGCATTATATATCCTTGATTTTATTCTCCATTCCTTTCCTTATGATTCCTAGCATTCTATTTGCTTTCTTGGCCGCCACTGCACACTGGGCAGATGGTTTCAATGTGTTTTCCACGAAGATGCATAAATCTTTTTCCTGGGTGGTGGTCTCTAATGTGGAACCTTGCACCGTTTAAACATAGTTTGGGTTGTTCTTTCCTAGGTGCATAACGTTGCACTTGTCCACATTAAATTTCATCTGCCATTTGGATGCCCAGTCTTCCAATTTATCGAGATCCTCTTGCAATTTTCCACAATCCTCATGGGTTTTAACAACTTTGAATAGTTTTGTATCATCTGCAAATTTGATAACCTCACTCGTTATTCCCATTTCCAGGTCATTTATTAATATGTTAAAAAGCAGCAGACCCAGCACCAGATCCCTAGGGTACTCCACTATTCACCTTTCTCCATTGGGAAAATTGTCCATTTAGTCTTACCCTCTGCTTTCTATCTTTTAACCAGTTCCTGATCCACAATAGTACACTGCCTCCTATCTCATGACTTTTAAATTTTGCCAAGAGTCTCATGAGGGACCTTGTCAAAGGCTTTCTGAAAATCCAGATGCACTACATCGACTGACCCACCTTTGTCTACTTGTTATTTACACATTTAAAAAAATACAACAGATTAGTAAGGCGAGACCTTCCCCGTCTGCATCTTAGTTTTAAGGTTGTGTTTATGTATTTAGTTATTTACTTATGTAGATTTGCTGGGGATACTAATACTAATAAAATTATATCTAATACATTTATGGACTTGGTTCACCTCAAGATTAATTAATCTCAGGTGCTTAATGTTGCTTGATGAGGATAAACAGCTGCACCTGAGAGTGAATATGGGTACCACCTTCTCTCCAGACCGGTCCCAAAACTCTCGGGATCCAAAATTCTGACTAAATATTCCTATCAAATGGTATATAATACATGATGACCATAGCAGAAAGAAAATCACTGTTAGAACATATTAAATAAGATGGGTACAATTTTCCTGAAATATGCAAAAATTAACCCGGCTGCAGAATGTGGATTAAAAATTTAAAGTAAGCCTTCAAAGGGTGAAGAGATCTAAGAGCCTATAAAGCTATGATTATCCCAGGAGTGGGTTGGAGTGGGGAGGGAAGGAGGGAGGGAGGGAGGGAAGGAATGAATACCTATTAAAAGTTGGCTTGCTTCTAAGATAAAGGCTTACCAATTTCCTGGGTGACTCATGCAGCCCTTAGTTTGATAGAAGGGGCCTTTTAAATTGCCTCTTTGATCTGCCACTTGCCTTTAAAACGTATTCAAGACAATTTCACAGATCTTTTGCCTCCTGACTGGAAGGCCTCTTTGTAAAGCTCACTAGAAACAAGTTTATTTCTTCCTACTCAGGGCTACTCTATCTGTATGCTAAGTTATGCTCTGATTTGATTTAGATATAAAGCTCTCTAGAAACAAATTTCAGTCTTTTTACTCTATTTACTTTCCTATGCTAAGCTATACTCTGCTTTGACTTAAATGCAAAGCTCTCTAGTGGTACTAAGACCTGACTGACTCAGCAAAAACACTGAATTCAAAAATACACAGATCTATCAGTTTTAACCCAAAGAATTCCCTTTTTCCCTAAGATTTAGAGTTTATTTTAGAAGATTAATACTCACGTGTATATCTATTTCCTTATAGCAATCCCTTGTGGTAGTCCTTCAAGACTATCAAATGGAAACATATCTGTGGGGAAAATGGTGTTTTGCCTGCAGAAATCCTTTTTATAAAATTACTACCCAACATGGGCTAAAGTTTAATTGTTTATTTACATACATTTATAGTCCATTAATCTAAAATCATTCTTAGCAGAGTACAAAAACACACATGGGACAGCAAAAAAACAAAAAACAAACAAACTCCTACAAAATAAATAAAACCAAGCAAAAATTGAAAGCATTTGAAATAAAACATTCATGAATAAGCCTGACTGAATAAAAAGGCTTTCAATTTCTTTTGGAAGTCCAACATATCCATCAATAATCATAAATTAGAAGCTAAATAATTCCATAATATGGGTCCAGATAGTGAAAACCTTATTATTAATTCTGACCCCCTGAAAACCTGGTGGGAGAAGGGGCCCAAGAACTGTCAAACTTGTTCCTGAGGTTGCAAACCAAGAGAGGAAGACCCAAATTCAATGACAAAAAAGATGGGCAATGAGACTCTGCCGCAAAGTTTAAAAAAATATTAAAACCTTAAATTTAACCCACCATATCACTGGAAGCCAGTGAAGGACGCACATCAAGATTTAACAGCAATCCAGCCACAAAATTTTGTACAATTTGCAATGGGCTAATGGTTGTCATGGGCTATCCAAAAAGCAAACCACACAATTCTGGACTCTACTACCTCACCCTACTCATCCCACTCTCAACAGACCAACCTGTCAGACCACCAGCAACACTCTCACTATCCCCCACGAACAAACTAAATTCAATCAGCAAACCTGCAACAGAGCATTCCAACTGTAGGCACCCTCCCTCTGGAACTCCCTCCCGAGCCAGCTCCGAAGCACCAAAGACCTCTCCACATTCTGGAAACAGCTAAAACCCATCCTGTTTCATGAATATCTTGGACCTGAAACAGACATCTCTCAATGACTGTTCACCCGGACCCTCTGACCTACCCCCTCAGCCACCATCTAAGAGACTACCGAAAAACGTCTACTATCTAGTACTGTTACTTTCTGTGAAGATCAACTATGTTATCCCCCTGGTGATGGCCCCCTCCCTCTTTCTGTCAACTTGATTATTGTCTCCCCCCCCCTTATGTTAAACCGCTTTGACCCGGTGAAAAGAGGGATATAAATGCAGTTAAATAAATAAATAAAATAAAATAGTTAATTGAAGTCAGGACTATATGCTGGGGAACTGCCTGAAGTCTGAGGGGTCCAAAAGTGGTTTTAATTTTCTCAATAGCCAAAAATTTAAAAAAAGATTTACGAAATCCTGAATAAATGGATGAAATGAAAAAAGACATCTGTCAGTACATCTAATGCAGCAACTGGGAAAGTAAAATTTTCAGTTAACACTTGAGAAGGAAATAAATCAGGAGCAGCTTGAGATAAAATCATGAATTTGATCTTTTTAACACTATGTTCTAGGCCAATGTTTCTCAATCCAGTCCTCTGGGACCCCCAGGCCAGTCCACAATGAATGTGCATGAGATAGCCTTGATCATAGTCACCCTAAAAGACGGTAAGAATAAAACCCTGATCTAGGAAGCTAAGCAGGGTCAGAGCTGGCTAGTTCTTGTATGTGAGACCACCTTAGTTTACCGTGTGAAAGAAAAGTCTGGCAATCTACTTCTGGTTACACCTTGCCAAGAAACCCAGGGGCTGGGTTGCCAGGAATTTGCATTGACTCAATGGTACACAACAATAATATATCTATGATAAGCTTTTGAGAGTTTGTTCTTTTTCAGGTCAGTGAGGTAACAATGCAGTTACCCACAGAGAAGTCTAGGTCTTAGGCTGTCTGTATATCTCATTACAGCTCAGTAAAGGGGGTGGAGTGGAGGAGTAGCTAAGTGGTTACAGTCAACAGCCTAGCACCCAGGAGATCTGGGTTTGATTCACACTAGCACTCCATGTGACCTTGGGAAAGTCACTTTGCCCTCCATTGCCTCAGAAGGAAAGGCCTGGCAATCTACCTCCTGTCAACTTGTCAAGAAAACCGTGTTTCCAAGTATCCTGCCTTGGATTTGTCCCTTCCTTTTTATGACTGTGGTTTTAATACGACTCCCATATAGACCCGCTCACCCTTATCCACATTTTATTGAAACAAATTGTGGAGGCAAAACTTCCCTTTGTTAATTCTACTGACTCTTCCCCATTAAGCCCTGTGTATGCATATCTCCTATAGAAGGGGACCCAAACCCCGCCAGTCAGGTTTTCAGGATATCTCCAATGAATATGCATAAATGCAGGTAGTGCCTGCAAATCTATCTCATGGATCTTCATTGAGGATATTCTGAAACCCAACGTACTGGCTTCTGCCATCATTAATTGATCTGTAGTTTCCTGGATCTTCTCAGAGCTGCCTTTAGGAACTGGCCTTAAGACAGGCTGCTTCTCTAGTCCTTGGCCTGCCATTTCTTTCCCACGAGCTGATTGCTTAGTTCCCAAAATTACGTTTATTTGTATTTGTATGCCATTGTTTTAACTAAAATCAAAATGGATTATAAGTTGACACAGTAACAATAATGCCATAATCATTAAAATAAAAACTCCTCTTGACATACAAGAGACTTACAAAGTATCAATCAAAATAGTTAATCTCACAGCCCACCTCCCCTAAGTCCCCACCAAACGTCAAGTAATCATCTCTAAAACCCACCAAATACATGCCAGTTCCATTCATACAGGGTAAATTTATAACAGGGCACCTAGACAGAGAGGGCACATAGGCAGACACAGGGCCAGCTCAACCACTGGGCAAACTAGGAAATCGTCAAGGTGGCAGCTTCTGGGGGGGGGGGGGGGGGCGCAAAGAGCAGAGCATTCAAAGGTAAACAATAGATTGACTGACGGGGGGGGGGGGGAGGGCGGGGCATAAGACTTAAGGTTTGCTTAGGGAGCCAACTCTGGGGCCAACCCTGGGCACATGCAATATATTGCACCTGTTTTAGAAAGGTTACAAATGTGCCTAACCTGCACAAAGATAGCAGGAACTCTGTGCACATATGTGCTAGTGAAATAGTTAATACTTTGGATATACTGCGATTATGGGACAATCAATATGATTTACAATAAAATCTTAAGAAACCAAAGGAACGCCAACAATTTCTGAGGAAGTGGAAACATATAAACAAGCAAGACAGCAGGCTGGGTGGGACTTAGGGGGTAGTGCGAGGGGGAAGGAGGCAGAAGGGTCATTCTCTCCCCCACTTTCCCTATTCTCCACCCCCAGAATGTCAATGCATACCGCTCTTTTCTGACCTTATATAAGGCGGAGGAGTTAGTGGAGCAGACTACGAACCAGGGAAGCCACGTGATGTTCCTTGGGAAGTTGCTTGAGTTCTTGTTTCCTCTGGTGACTGTAACCTCTCTCCAGACAGGGGAAACGGTTGCCTGGAGCTACTACTGAGAAGGTGTGGCTGAAACTCTGATCAATGATTGCCTACTTCTCCTACATGCCCATATTACCCATAGAGGGGATAATCTTCTTAGGACCTGCCATTTTCAAGGACATATGCACACCAATGACCGCTTATGTGCATACTCGAACCAGTCGCTATGCTGAACGTAGATGCATCAGACTGATGATGCATGGCCATGCACAGGGGTGGAGTCAGGGCGGAGCACGGGAGATGTGCAAAGTTACACTGTAACCTAAGTACATTCTTGCATCATCTAGGTGTGAGCATTTATGCTTGCCATGGATCAGGCTTATGTGCTCATGACTAGTTTGACTCGCGCTTCTCATCATGTGCGCCCTATTTTATAACATAAACTGTACGCATACTTTACTTTATAAAATAGGCCTTAAATAGGCACATTTACACCGTGGGAATTACCCTAAAAACGCCTGACACCAAACTCAGCTTCAGCTTGATTATTTAAATAACCAGGTCTTTAAAGATGAGCTAAACAGGTCTTACCAAACCTGTCCTACGGACCCTATAGTGAGTCAGCTTTTCAGGAAAGTCACAATGAATATGCATGAGATCAATTTACATGCATGAGAGACTCAGTATAAGTAAATTATCATGTGCCTATCCTGAAGGACAGTGGGATTCTCAGGGCAGGTTTGGGAAGTCATGGCCTAAACCTTATCAAGCTTGTGGCTGGCAGAACTGGACCACATGAGAAATAATTTCAACAATTCAACTATCGGCAACTCCATCCAATTCCCTCCTGTAGACCCTAAAGCCCCACCCAGAGCATAAACCTTCTACATGGAGTTATAGCATATAAAGTAGCAGAATTTGTTGGGTCATAAAGAAAGTGCAGTAAATAGAACTAACCATCTCAGATGGAAATAGCTGTTTTAAGTAAAGCTACTTTCTCTTGATTCATTCTGTGGCCAGATCTACCCTTGAGGACCTTTAACTCCAAGAAATGATACCCCAAATATAACACAGGTTTCTCAATTTGCATTTTATCACTAAATATCAATAAAACCTCCATTTTAAAGGATTTCAGTTCAACCTATTTTCAGCCTCTGCAATGAAATCTCCTAGAGACAATGATCCAGCCTCTCCAGGCCCTCTACATAATTATCACGTAAAGGGAGATGCAGTTGAATGTGATCGGTAAAAGAGAAATAATTCCCTCCAAAATTCTGTATCACATGTGTTAAGGGCACTAAATAAGCATTGAACAATAATAGGATTAAGAGAGATTCTCAGAGAATATTACATTCTACTTCATAAATCTGAAGTTCTTCCCTCTATTTTGGATGGGTAGGTTACATAGTAACATAATAAATGACGGCAGATAAAGACCAGTATGGTCCATCTAGTCTGCCCAGTAAGATGGCCAGAGTAAGATGGCAGGAGTAGGTGCCACTCTGTGCAGGCCACCCCTCCCCATGTCTTTGTTTGGGGGTGAACCCACCGCTCCATGCAGGACACCCCTATTTGTTGAGAAGTTAGATGGTTCAGTTTATTTTGATTTTATTCTGTTGCTATAACTTGATCCATTGTGTCTGTCCCATGCCATTTTGAATTCTGTCACTGTATTTGCCCCCACCACTTCCATCGGGAAGGCATTCCAAGCATCCACCACCTTTTCAGTGAAAAAGTATTTCCTGACATTGCCTTTCAATTTACCCCCTTGCAGCTTCATGTTATGCCCTCTAGTTTTACAGCTTCCCCATCTTTGGAAGAGGTTTGTTTGTTCATTATTTCCCTTTAAGTATTTAAAGGTCTTAATCATATCTCCCCTGTCCCTCCTCTCCTCCAGAGTGTACATATTTAGGTCTTCAAGTCTCTTCTCATAAGGCTTCTGACGCAGGCTCCAAATCATTTTGGTCGCCTTCCTCTGAACAGCTTCCATTCTTTTTACATCCTTTGCAAGATACGGTCGCCAAAACTGAACACAGTATTCCAAGTGAGGCCTCACCAGCGACTTATACAGTGGCATTAGAACCTCTTCCTTTCTGATGGTAATGCCTCTTCGTATGAAGCCCAACATCCTCCTGGCCTTTGCCACTGCCTTGTCGCACTGTTTTGCCACCCTGAGATCCGCAGAAATAATCACACCAAGATCTTTCTCCTGGTCCGTGCACACCAATCTCTCTCCCCCTATTGCATACATTTCACCTGGATTTCTGCTTCCCAAGTGCATGACACTGCACTTCTTCACATTAAATCTTAACTGCCAAGCATTAGACCATTCTTCCAGCTTTTGTTGATCTTTCCTCATGTTATCCACTCCCTCAGAGGAGTCTGTTGCAAATGTTTGTGTCATCTGCAAAAAGACAGACATTTCCATTCAGTCCTTCAGCAATATCACTCACAAATACATTGAACAGTGCTGCAGTTGGCGCATTCTGACACTCCTTTAACTGCAGCCTTCCAAGCAAAAACTCATGGTCAATGGTGTTCATGTTGCATTGAGCTGTAATAAAATCAACCCCATCTGACCCCCTGCCACTAGTGATCACCTACTAGGATTAGTTGTGCTTGAGCTCTTAGTTGCAGTTATTTGATGCTATCTACAGTAGTTTCTCAGTACATTTCCCACTTTCTCAGAGGGGTTCTTTTCAGTTCCTCCTTCACGAATGTGGTATCTCCCCAATATCTTTTTCAGTTAACAAGGAAGCAAAGAACTAATTTAGATTTTCCTCTATGGCTTTGTCCCCCCGAATGTTCATTTTATCCCTGGCCGTCCAATGGCCCAGCTGACTCTCCCAGCAGACTTTTGCTTTTCATATAGTTGAAAAACATTTTATTTGTTTTTGCCTCTATGGAAATCTTTTAAAATTCTTTCTTGGCCTGTCTCTATGTGACTTGCTCTTTCCTCATTTGGGCTGTATGAGCGAAAAGGAGGAGAGAACAGGGAAAATGATCTTTCAAGAAGGTGTCAAGAACAGAAGTTCGGCTTCCAGTACATTCAGTAATGAACTCCCAGCAATTCCAATACAAACCCCCCACCAGCAGCTACAATCTTAAAAACTAACCTACAGAATGTAGCAGTGTTATTCACTCCCAGAACATGAGGGCTGTAAATGGGTCAGGTTTTCATGAACACGCATGCCACTTCCATTGTATACAAATCTATCTCTTACATATTTATTTATTTTCTTTTATTTAGTGCACATTTGTATACCGCTACTTCCTACGATCAGCAGCGGTTTACTTCACAGATCAGGATGGACTGTACAGTACAGTAATTTGCATGATATTCAATTTGATTGAATACGGATTCGCACTCAGCACAGCACACAGATCAGTGGAATATACATTTGATTGAGTGGATGTGGGTGTGCTTACATATATACATTTGATTGAGTGAGTGGGGGTGTGCTTACATATATACATAAACACAATATTACAGGAACGAAATTGTATTCATTTTCATTAGAGACTATCTGAAATCATCACTCATTTGTGCTGACGTGTAGACTGCATTTATGCTGGACACTTGGCAGGACACACTGGGAAAATGTAGGGGGGATCACTGAGGAGTAAGAAGTATGTAAGAGGGAACCAGCAGGCTTGTGTTTGGCTGCTATGAAGCTCTGCTAGTGACATAAGCAACAGTCGGTGGAACACGCTTTCATCTTAACAATGAGTCATTAATGGACCAAAGAAATTCCCTGCATACATGTAAGCACTGGATGTGTGCTTTGTTTATTTAGTCGAATGATTAAGACCCACAGGGAACGCCTTGTACTGGAGTTAAGATCACCTGACATTACTACTTTGTGGGAAAGTCAGTGAGTCACAGTGTAGAGCTGATATCTCCCAGACGTTCCTCTGTTTTCATGCAGTTCACAGCAATGTCTGAGAGGAATCCAGGCCAATTTGTGACATACACTTGGTGATACACATGAGAAGGCTTTGGTTCCATCCCTGTGACTTATAAAAATCGCTCATTACATCTCTGTGGCGATTCAGTTTCTTATATAGATTGGTAGCCCCATATTAAAAAAGTGCTTTCTGAAATACTTGTATTAAGCTTAATAAAGAGGGACCGAACCCCTCTATGTCTGTTTTAGAAGCTGCTTCTGGGACCTTCCACTCCTGTGGTCTAGAGGGTGCTGTCTTACACGAGGGCTCATGAGGATCACAGGAGGGGTGAAAACAGAGCGACAGGACGTGCCGGGTGTAAAACTGAGCACCAGCCCTCTCTGTAATGGTAGCAGCTTTGGGATGGGAGCAAGGCGCTGTCCTTTCTGAGTGGAAAGCATCACAGCCACATTTCTTGTTCCATTCTGTGTCATTTCTCTTCCAAAATGAACACACGATGCAATGAACCCTGCTTAAAACCCTGCTCTTTACCGAAACCTACAAGCAGACAGGCAACGATCTCCACCCGAATGGTAATGCAACTACTTACGCCAACTCGATACCCACTAGACATACGAATTCATTGTACAATGTTGTTAAATATCCTCATGTTAAATGTAACCCCGATTGTGCTGTATAAATGTTGTTAAGTACCCTCATGTTAAGTGTAACCCTCCAATTGTGATGTGACCACTTTGATTGAAGGATAAGGTGATATACAAATCTGTCTAAATAAATAAATTTTACTACTAGTGAATATTAGTATAGCGCTACAAAACGTATGCAGCACTGCACAGACACATGTAAGAGACAGTCCCTGCTCATCAGAGCTTATAATCTAGTCAAGACAGAGAACCCAGTAGCTGTAGACAAGGGGGACGTCTAGGGGAATGGTAAGGAAACATAAAGGAGATCAGTTGAGTCAAGATCCAAAAACAGTAGTGAAGAGGTGAGTTTTCAATCTGGATTTGAAAAGGGCCAGAGAAGGTGCCTGATGTACAGACTCAAGTAGTTTGTTCCAGGCATAAAAAGCAACAAGGTGAAAGGAGCGAAGTCTGGAGTTAGCAATAGAAGAGAAGGGTGAAGTTCCAAGGAGGGGTGTGACTCAGGGGCGGCTCTATAATGAGGTGAAGTGAGGCGGCTGCCTCAAGCGGCAAAGTTTTGAGGGCGGCAAATGCCCCCAAAACAGCCGCCTCACTTCACCTTCAAGTTAAAATAAAAATAAAAATAAAAACACACAAGTTGCTGCCACTGCCGAGTCCGGTTCTTGGCAGTAGCAAACTCACCGCCTCTCTTCTTCTGCAGCCGTTGCGAAGCCTTCCCGTATCTCGATGGGCTCTGTGCAGCTTTGTCCCGCCTCCAAAGGACGTGGTAACAACTTCCTTTGGGGGCGGGATAATGCTGCACGGAGCCCGTCAAGAGACAGGAAGGCTTCGCAACAGCTTTATGGCACAGCCGCCGTTCCCTAAGAGACAGGGAACCGCGACTGCAGAAGAAGGAGGCACAGGTCAGTAGCAGGCAGACATGGGGACAGGGGAGGAGGGGGCAGGGAATCTGCAACGGGGCTGACATGGGGGAGGGGGGCTGACATGGATGGAGGGAGGAAGGGAGGGAGGGATGGAGGGAGGGGGGCTAGGACTGGTAATGGGTTGATTAGGGAAGGCTAGGACCGGGGAATGGACTGGTCAAGGAGGGGTTGGGACTGGTAATGGGCTGATTAGGGGGGCTAGCATTGGTAATGGGCTGAGGGGGGCTAGCTATGGAAATGAGCTGATTAGGGAAGGCTAGCATTGGAAATGAGCTGATCAGGGAGGTCAGGACTGAAAATGGGCTGATTAGAGGAGGCTAGGACTGGATGGACTGATGGGGGGTAGGACTAGTAATGGGCTGATTAGGGGAGGCTAGCACTGGTAATGGGCTGAGGGGGGACTAGCTATGGAAATGAGCCGATTAGGGATGGCTAGGACTGGGAATGGGCTGTTGGGAGGGGGTAGGACTGGTAATGGACTGAAGGTGGGCTAGCATTGGAAATGAGCTAATCGGGGAGGTCAGGACTGGAAATGGGCTGATTAGAGGAGGCTATGACTGGATGGACTGATGGGGGGGGGTAGGACTAGTAATGGGCTGATTAGGGGAGGCTAGCACTGGTAATGGGCTGAGGGGGGACTAGCACTGGAAATGAGCTGATTAGGGTTGGCTAGGACTGGTAATGGGCTGACGGGGGGGTAGGACTGGTAATGGACTGAGGGGGATAGCATTGGAAATGAGCTGATCGGGGAGGCTAGTACTGGAAATGGGCTGATTAGTGGAGGCAAGGACTGCTAATGGGCTGATAGGGAAGGGTAGAACTGGTAATGGGCTGATTAGGGGAGCCTAGCACTGGTAATGGGGTTGAGGGGGGACTAGCATTGGAAGTAACCTTATGGGGGGGGGGCTTCTACTGGAAATGGGCTGATGGTGGGGAGGGGAGGATAGATCTGCTGGCCTTGGAAGAAAAGTGGGAGCTAGGGCTGTAAATGGGCTGATGCGAGGGGATGGGAAATGGGACTGGAAGGGAGTGGATGCTGAGAGGGGCTGCCATAGTATTTGGACTAGAAGGAGCTTGACAGTGGGGAAGAGGGGGACTGGAAGGGAATGGACACCAGTGGCAGTCATGGGGATGCAAGTTGACATTGGAAGGTACCGGGAGGGAGGATAGGAAAGGGGATTATAATGGGAAGGGTTACGGGGACTAGAAATGGGCTGATGGAAAGAAGTGAAGAAGAGATAAGAAATGGCAGATGGACCATAGACCACAGAAAGAGAGCGAAGAGAAGACAGGAAAGCAGAAGCCTCAGATCGGGACCAGCATGATCACAGAATAGAATAGAGAAGCTTTTAAACTAGAAAATAGGGGAAAGCCGACAGTCACCCAGGAGCGCACGGTTCGGACAAAGGTATCCTTGAAGGATACTACCAAAAGCAGTGAGGTTCCAAAAGGGAGTATAGTAGCCCAAATGCCCTTGAGTAAGGAGCAGACAGAGCATAAAGATTCCCAATTACCCATGCCTACCAATAGCCAGATTAATATTAATAAAATGCAGTCTCTAAAATGCTTGTATGCCAATGCTAGAAGTCTAAACAATAAGATGGGAGAATTAGAATATATAGCATTAAATGAGAGGTTAGATATGATTGCACTCTCAGAGACATGGTGGAAGGAGGATAACCAGTGGGACACTGTGATACCTGGATACAAACTATATCGTAATGATAGAGCTGAACAAATTGGTGGAGGGGTTGCGCTCTATGTTAGAGAGGGCATTGAGTCAGAAAGGATTAAAGTTTTGCAGGGAACAAAATATGCTGTAGAATCTCTATGGATTGAAATTCCATTTATGAAGGGGAAGGTGATGGCAGTGGGAGTATACTATCGACCACCTGGCCAGAATGAACAAATGGATGATGAAATGCTCAAAGAAATCAAGGAAGCTAACAAAAGCCACAACAGAGTAGTAATAATGGGTGATTTCAATTACCCCGGTATCGACTGGGACAGTGTCACAGCAGGACAAGCTAAAGAGATAAAGTTTCTAGATGAAATAAATGACTGCTTCTTGGAGCAGCTGGTTCATGAACCGACCAGAGGGGAAGCCATACTGGACCTAGTCCTTAGTGGAACGCCAGATCTGGTGCAAGAAATAAGGGTGTTGGGACCACTTGGCAATAGTGATCATAGTATGATCATGTTTGATTTAATCAGTGGAGGACAGATAGTAAAGGAATCCACAGTACTACCTTTTAACTTTCAAAAGGGTGACTATGATAGAATGAGGAATATAGTTCGGAAAAAACTAAAAGGAGCGGTTCCAAAGGTTAAAGACTTACAGCAAGCTTGGGTGTTATTTAAAAATACTATCCTCGAAGCCCAGACCAGCTGTATTCCACGCATTAAGAAAAGTGGAAGAAAGTCCAAAAAACTGCCAGCATGGTTTAAAGGTGAGGTCAGAGAGGCTGTTGCTGCCAAAAGAGCAACCTTCAGAAAATGGAAAAAAGAGCCAAATGATGAAAACTGGAAACAGCACAAGCACTGGCAAGTTAAATGCAAAGCATTGATAAGGCAGGCAAAGCGGGAATTTGAGAAGAAACTTGCTACGGAAGCAAAAACACGAAATAAAGACTTTTTCAAGTACATTCGTAGCAAAAGGCCTGTGAGAGAGTCAATTGGACCATTAGATGATAGAGGGGTAAAAGGGGCAGTAAGAGGAGACAAGGCTATAGCAGAGAGACTGAATGAATTCTTTGCTTCGGTCTTTACTGAGGAAGATGTAGGGGTGTTACCCAAGACTGAAGTGGTATTTAAAGGTGATACTGCAGAGGAATTGAGAGAAATATCGCTACACCGGGAAGATATATTACAACTATTTGATAAACTGAATAGTAGCAAATCACCTGGACCGGATGGTATACATCCCAGAGTGTTGAAAGAACTGAAATATGAGATTGCAGACCTGTTATTGGTAATCTGTGAACTTTCATTAAAATCATCTGTAATACCTGAAGATTGGAGGGTCGCCAACGTAACACCAATTTTTAAAAAGGGTTCCAGGGGTGACCCGGGAAATTACAGACCGGTGAGCCTGACGTCAGTACCAGGGAAAATGGTAGAAGCCATCATAAAGAACAAAATTACACAGCATGTAGATAGTCATGGCCTAATGGGAGACAGCCAACATGGCTTTAGACAAGGCAGATCTTGTCTTACTAATCTGATCTCTTTTTTGAAGGTGTGCATAAACAGGTAGACAAAGGTGAGTCGGTTGATATAGTGTATCTGGACTTTCAGAAAGCTTTTGACAAGGTCCCCCATCAGAGACTTTTGGCGAAGCTAAAAAGTCATGGGATAGGAGGCAGTGTACTATTGTGGATCGGGAACTGGTTAAAAGATAGAAAGCAGAGGGTAGGGCTAAATGGCCAATATTCCCAATGGAAAAAGGTGAATAGTGGAGTACCCCAGGGATCTGTACTGGGTCCGCTACTTTTTGACATATTCATAAATGACCTGGAAAAGGGAATAACTAGTGAGGTAATCAAATTTGCAGATGACACAAAACTGTTTAAAGTTGTTAAAACCCAAGAGGATTGTGGAAAACTGCAGGAGGATCTGGATAAATTGGAAGACTGGGCATCCAAATGGCAGATGAAATTTAATGTGGACAAGTGCAAAGTTATGCACCTAGGAAAGAACAACCCACACTATAGTTACAAGATGCAAGGCTCCACATTAGAAACCACCACCCAGGAAAAAGATTTAGGAGTCATCGTGGATAACATGTTAAAACCCTCCGCCCAGTGTGCAGCGGCGGCCAAGAAAGCAAATAGAATGCTAGGTATCCTAAGGAAAGGGATGGAGAATAAAACAAAGGATATTATAATGCCTCTGTATCGCTCCATGGTACGACCGCACCTTGAATATTGTGTGCAATTCTGGTCACCGTATCTTAAAAAGGACATAGAGTTATTAGAAAAAGTACAGAGAAGAGCCACCAAATTGGTGAAGGGGATGGAAGGCTACTCCTATGAAGAGAGGCTAAAAAGGTTAGGGCTCTTTAACCTAGAAAAGAGGCGGCTGAGGGGAGATATGATAGAGGTGTATAAATTAATGAATGGAGTGGAACGGATAAACGTGGATAAATTGTTTACGCTATCAGAATATAGAAGGACTAGGGGGCATGTAATGAAGCTACAGGGTAAACTATTTAAGACAAATAGGAGAAAATATTTCTTCTCTCAACGTGTAATCAAACTCTGGAATCTGTTACCGGAGGATGTAGTAAGGGCTGTTAGTATAGCTGGGTTTAAAAAAGGTTTGGACAAGTTCCTGGAGGAAAGGTCCATAAACCACTATTAAAAAGGGACCCAGGATATCAATGCTTGGCCTAGTACAAGCACTGCAGAACCTGTGTCTTTTGGGGAAACTGCTAGGTACGTATGACCTAGATTGGCCACTGTTGGAAACAGGATACTGGGCTTGATGGACCTCGGTCTGACCCAGTATGGCATTTCTTATGTTCTTATGTTCTTAATAAAATGGTCAGACAACAAAGGTAGAAAAAATAATTTTATTTCATTTTAGTGATTGGACTTTGTGCTATCTTTATATTTTACACAGTATTGGGGAACTGCATCTCTTATTTATCTGATGTTGCACTGCATGTGGATTCTGGCTTCTTGGGGTTTCAGTTTGAATTTTGTCTACATAGTTTTACTTTAGATTATGGTTACTTATTCTGCACTTGGTGAGGGTCGATGTTGTGAGTGTTTGACTGAGGTCAGGTGTTCTGTTAACATGGCGTTTGTACATAAAGATCTATACTGTACTGTAGTAATTTGACTTGTTCAGCTTTTCAGATAGGTGTATGGATGTTCCAGGGCCCACTGTAGTATATACAGTGACGCTTTTTTTGGATGGGCTCCTTACGTGAGTTTTGGAAGTTTGTGCTGGTATGGTATGGTATGGTAGGTTTGCTCTTTGTTGTAGGGTTTTGTATTAGTTCACAATATGCCTGGTACTGGAGAATAGTGGTGGTGGTTGTTAGTGAGATGATCAGAATCAGATTTGTTTTTTTGAAATATTGAGTTCTATGGGTGAATGTCCTGGTTCTGCTCTGCACCCACTGTGGATGCAAAATATATGTTGAAAAAGAAAAAGCAAGAACCATAACACGGTTTATAACAACAAAATAAAAATGAGTTATAATTTAGTTTTATAAACTGTGCTGTTGATTCTTGCTCTCTTTTAGTTCCTTGGTGTGCAAACAGGACCGTACCTAGCCCTGTGCAAGCATTGCAGCCGCACAGGGTGCAAAGGCTTGGGGGGCGCATTTCGGCTGCCTGCTGTTGCCCTGCTGCCGCTGGCAGGAAAATGGCAGGCAGCCACAATGTTCCCCCAAGCCTTTTCACAGCACTTTTAGCAGGTCTGGTCCCTCCCTCCCTCCCTCCGATGCAATGTCAGAGCATTGAGAGACAGATCTGCTTAAAGTGCCGGCGCATTTCAGATCGAGCGCATGCCCCCCTTCTCCTCCTCATACCTCCGTCCAGCACTGCCTGCTCTTTCCCGGTTGCCAGTGCCGCCATGAAAAAAAAACAGATGGCAGCAGCAGGGAAAGAACAGGCAGAACTGGATGGAGGTATGGGGGGGGGGAGGAGGGGGGGGCACGCGCCCAAGCTGCAAGTCGCACAGGGCACGATTGCAGCTTGGTACGGCCCTGTGTGCAAACATCTTGCATCCCTCCATATAACCTAATTGGCTTTTTGGTTTGGTTCAGTCCCTGATTGGAGTTCTGAAAAAGCCCCGCTCCCCTTTAGGGGGCGGGCGCCATCTCATTCTTTGCCTCAGGCAGCAGATTGCCTTGAGCCGCCCCTGGGTGTAGGGAGAGATAAGAGAGGAAAGGCAGTGAGGAGCTACAGAGTGAGTGCACATTTAGGTCAGCAGGAGAAGTTTGAACTGAATGCAGAAATGGATAGGGAGCCAATGAAGTGACTTGAGAAGAGGGGTAATATGAGCATGACGAGGATGGCGGAAGATTAGCCGCGCAGCAGAGTGTTGAACAGATTGAAGGGGAGAGAGAAGATTCAGAGGAAGACCAGCAAGGAGTAGGTTACAATAGTCAAGACAGGAAGTGACTAAAGAGTGGATAAGTGTCTTAGTTGTGTGTTTAGAAAGGACTGGATGGATTTTATTGATGTTATAGAGAAAGAAACAGCATATCTTAGCTATTCACACCTTGAATATTGTGTGCAATTCTGGTTGCCGTATCTTAAAAAGGATATAGCGTTATTAGAAAAGGTTCAGAGAAGAGCCACCAGAATGGTAAAAGGGATGGAAGGATACTCCTATGAAGAAAGGCTAAAAAGGTTAGGGCTCTTTAACCTGGAAAAGAGACGGCTGAGGGGAGATATGATAGAAGTCTATAAATTAATGAACGGAGTGGAACGGGTAAACGTAGATCGATTGTTTACGTTATCAGAATATAGAAAGACTAGGGGACATGCAATGAAGCTACAGGGTAAACTATTTAAGACTAATAAAAGAAAATATTTTTTTCACTCAATGTGTAATCAAACTCTGGAATTTGTTACCGGAGGATGTAGTAAAGGCTGTTAGTGTAGCTGGGTTTAAAAAAGGTTTGGACAAGTTCCTGGAGGAAAGGTCCATAAACCATTATTAAGAAGGGACCTAGGATATCAATGCTTGACCCAACAATACAAGCATTGTGGAACCTGTGTCTTTTGGGGAAACTGCTAGGTATGTATGACCTAGATTGGCCACTGTTGGGAACAGGATACTGGGCTTGATGGACCTTGGTCTGACCCAGTATGGCATATTTTATGTTCTATTAGCTGGAGGGACATGTGTGGAAGAGGAGAGAGAGGCGTCAAAGATGACCCCAAGGATGCGAGCCGAGGAATCAGGGAGGAGTACAGAGTTATCCAGAGAGACTGAGAAAGGAGAAAGGGGAGAGGAGGTTTTAGGGGGAAAAATAAGAAACTCAGGTTTGGCCATGTTCAATTTCAAGTGGCGGTGAGACATCCAAGCAGCAATGTCAGAAAGGCAGGCAGAGATCCTGGCCTGGATTGCCGGAGAGATTTCAGGTGTAGAGAGGTAGATCTTGGCGCCATCAGCATAAAGATGGTACTGAAAGCCATGGGAAGAGATGAGAGCATCAAGGGACTGGGTATTTAGAGAGAAAAGGAGTGGACCCAAGACAGATCTTTGGGGTACACCAGCTGAGAGCGTGATAGCAGCAGAAGCGGATCCACCAAAACACTGAAAGAGAGATTTGAAAGATAAGGAGAACCAGGATAGTACAGAGCCCTTAACACCAAGTGAGGACAAGGTATTAAGGAGAAGGTTGTGGTCAACCATGTCAAAAGCAGCAGAAAGGTCAAGAAGGATGAGGACTGAGTAAAGGCCCTTGGACTTTGTGAGGAACTGGTCACTGGAGACTTTGGCAAGAGCTGTTTCAGTAGACTATAAATGAAAAAAGCCAGATTGTAAAGGATCCAGGCGAGAAAGTCAAGGCAACTCCGGTGAACCTCACATTCAAGTAGTTTAGAAACGAAGGGGAGGGGGGAGATGGGTCGATAGTTAGAAGGACAGGTAGGAACTAGTGAGGGTTTCTTGAGGAGAGGTATAACTACAGCATGCTTGAAGGCTGCAGGAACAGTTGCAGTGGAGAGCAATAGGTTAAGAATATGAGAGATGAAAGGACAACAGAGGAGAGAATGGGGCTTAGGAGACAGGTGGGAATAAGATCAGAGGAGCAGGTAGTGAGTTTGGAGGAGGAAAGAAGGGGTGTGGTTTCCTCCTCTGAGATCATAGAAAAGGAAGAAAGGGTAGCAGAGGTAGAGGGGGAAAGTTGGGAGTGAAGAGGACGAGGAGGAGAAGTAGCTGACTTTGTGGGGAATTGGAGGGCAATTTTGTGGATTTTGTCATGGAAATAGCCAGGGTTTGGGCAGGAAGGTAGAGAGGGGTTGGAGGCAGAAACACCTTGAGGAGAGAGGAGAGAGTAGTAAAGAGACAGCGAGGGTCAGAGGCAAGAGAGTTAGATAGACATAATAGTCTTGTTTTGCGAGTGCTATGGCTGACTGGATAAAGACCAGCATGAATTTAAAGTGTAGAAAGTACAAGGGAGTGTAATTTGAGCCAAGCACGCTCAGCTGAACGGGCACAGGAAAGTAGATAGCAGGTAGTGGAAGACATCCAGGGCTGGGATATACTTGCCTTACAGGGCATTGCATGGGTGGAGATAGAGCATCTGGAGTGGAGGAGAGAGCTAAAGGGTCAATAACATGAAGATTTCTAAAAAGGTTGGAGGAGACAGGACGAAGTTAAGGTGGCGGGTGATGAAGCGTGAAGCTTAGCAGGTGATGGTCCGATAAGGGAAGAACTGAGGTACAGAGGTTTGAGGGTAAGCACTTAGAGAAGACTACAGGGTCGAGGCAGTGGCTTTGCTGGTGAGGGCGGCAGTATGACAAAGCTGGAGGTTGAATGAGGAGATAAGGGAGAAGAGCTTTAAAGCATAAGGATCAGAGGGGTTATCAACATGAATGTTAAAATCCCTGAGAATAAGAGTGGGGGAAGAAGAAGCCAGAAACAAGGAAAGCCACAAATCAAAGTCAGTGAGAGAGGTAGAGGTGGACTTGTCAGGAGGTTGTTAAATAACAGCTAATCATAGAGGTAGTGGAGTGAAAAGGTGGATGGAGTGAACTTCAAAGGAGGGGTTGAAATTGGCAGGAAGGTGAAAGTGGAAGCCCAAAACCACCACCATGGCCAGTGGGACGAGGCATGTGGGAGAACTGATAGCCGCCATGACAGAGAGCAGTGAGTGATGCCAAGTCTTCTGGGAGGAGCCAGGTCTAGGAGCAAGAAGATGCAGAGTATTAGAGGTAAAGAGATCATGAGTAAAAGCAAGTTTATTAGAGATGGAGAGTGCGTTCCACACATGAGAAAGGAGAGCGGAAGGGGAAAGGAGAGGAATATGAATAAGATTTGAGGCGTTGCATGAAGATCTCATCTCAGAGTGTGCTAAAAATCTAGGGGGGCTGGGGTCGGGGTTGATTTCTCTGGATGAGAGAAGGAGAAGGAGTAGACGAGTACGGGGCAGAGAGGAGACGGCACGGTGGTAACACGGGTGAGGTTGTTTCAGAGAGAGAGGCGATGGCTGAATGACAGGGAGAAAGTGGTGACGCTAAAGAGCTTCTTCTCTGGCGTGTTAGTGTGGGCTAAAGGTTATAGTGCCCATTAATATGATTTTAGCTCATGCTAAAATACAGAAACAAGTCAAAATGAAAAAGCAAAATAAATAAAATGAGTGAGTTTGTTTTTAATGTCACTTTGGATGTGAAATGGCAGAAAATGAAACATCAAATACTGTAATTTCACTATTGCTCAGAAAGGACACCGCATCGCTCACTTTCAAAGCAGAGGAGGAGGGCTACTGTCCCTGCTGCATTGGTATTGAGGGGAGAGGAAAGAGGCTTACTCCGTGTCACAGCCAGGGACTTACATCTTGCAGTGCAATGTGTAAAAGAAATGAAACCTGCATAACAAACATAAGCAATTTGTGGTTAAACTATAGGGGTTTTTTGTCTCTTTTTACTATTATTGACAGAGAAAGGCCCAGCACAGGAGTGGGTGTGTGCACTGGCTCACAGGTCCTGCAGTGGTTTTACCTCTCCCTAAGCATGGAGGATGGGCTAGCGCAGGAGTGGGGGTGTGCGTTGGCTCATGTGCCCTACAGTGGTTTTACCTCTTCCCAGGCTTGGAGGATGGGCCAGCACAGGAGTGGGGGTGTGCAGTGGCTCATGGGCCCTGCAGTGGTTTTACCTCTTCCCAGGCTTGGAGTATGGGCCAGAGCAGGAGCGGGGGTCTGCACTGGCTCATGGGCCCTGCACTGGTTTTACCTCTCCCCAAGCATGGAGGATGGGCCAGCTCAGGAGTGGGGGTGTGCACTGGCTCACAGCCCCTGCAGTGGTTTTACCTCTCATAAGAACATAAGAACATAAGATATGCCATACTGGGTCAGACCAAGGTCCATCAAGCCCAGTATTCTGTTTCCAACAGTGGCCAATCTAGGTCATACGTACCTAGCAGTTTCCCCAAGGGACACAGGTTCCACAATGCTTGTATTGGTTCAAGCATTGATATCCTGGGTCCCTTCTTAATAATGGTTTATGGACCTTTCCTCCAGGAACTTGTCCAAACCTTTTTTAAACCCAGCTACACTAACAGCCTTTACTACATCCTCCGGTAACAAATTCCAGAGTTTGATTACACGTTGAGTGAAAAAATATTTTCTTTTATTAGTCTTAAATAGTTTACCCTGTAGCTTCATTGCATGTCCCCTAGTCTTTCTATATTCTGATAACGTAAACAATCGATCTACGTTTACCCGTTCCACTCCGTTCATTAATTTATAGACTTCTATCATATCTCCCCTCAGCCGTCTCTTTTCCAGGTTAAAGAGCCCCAACCTTTTTAGCCTTTCTTCATAGGAGTAGCCTTCCATCCCCTTTACCATTTTGGTGGCTCTTCTCTGAACCTTTTCTAAAATTGCTATATCCTTTTTAAGATATGGCGACCAGAATTGCACACAATATTCAAGGTGCGGTCTCACCATGGAACGATATAGAGGCATTATAATATCTTTTGTTTTATTTTCCATTCCTTTCCTTATCATACCTAGCATTCTATTTGCTCTCTTGGCCGCCGCTGCACACTGGGCCGAGGGTTTTAACATGGTATCCACAAGGACGCCTAAATCTTTTTCTTGGGTGGTGGTTCCTAATGTGGAACCTTGCATCGTGTAACCATAGTTTGGGTTGTTCTTCCCTAGGTGCATAACCTTGCACTTCTCCACATTAAATTTCATCTGCCATTTTGATGCCCAGTCTTCCAATTTATCAAGATCCTCTTGCAATTTTCCACAATCCTCCTGGGTTTTAACAACTTTAAATAGTTTTGTGTCATCAGCAAATTTGATAACCTCACTCGTTATTCCACTTTCCAGGTCATTTATGAATATGTCAAAAAGCAGCGGACCCAGCACAGATCCCTGGGGTACACCACTATTCACCTTTCTCCATTGGGAAAATTGGCCATTTAGCCCTACCCTCTGCTTTCTATCTTTTAACCAGTTCCTGATCCACAGTAGTACACTGCCTCCTATCCCATGACTCTTTAGTTTTGCCAAAAGTCTCTCATGAGGGACCTTGTCAAAGGCTTTCTGAAAGTCCAGATACACAATATCAACCGACTCACCTTTGTCCACCTGTTTATTCACTCCTTCAAAAAAACATAACAGATTAGTAAGACAAGATCTTCCTTGTCTAAAGCCATGTTGGCTGTCTCCCATTAGCTCATGACTATCTACATGCTGAGTAATTTTATTCTTTATGATGGTTTCTACCATTTTTTCCCGGTACTGATGTCAGGCTCACCGGTCTGTAGTTTCCCGGATCACCCCTCGAACCCTTTTTAAAAATTGGTGTTACATTGGCGATCCTCCAATCCTCAGGTTTTAGAGATGATTTTAATGATAGTTCACAGATTACTGATAGCAGGTCTGCAATCTCAAATTTCAGTTCTTTCAACACCCTTGGATGTATACCATCCGGCCCAGGTGATTTGCTACTCTTCAGTTTATCTAATAGTTGTAGGACATCTTCCCGATGTATCGATATTTCCTTCAATTCTTCCACACCTTTAAATACCACTTCAGTCGTGGGTAACATCCCTACATCTTCCTCAGTAAAGACCGAAGCAAAGAATTCATTCAGTCTCTCCGCTATCGCCTTGTCGCCTCTTAGTGCTCCTTTAACCCCTTTATCATCTAATGGACCAACTGACTCTGTCACGGGTTTTTTGCTACGAATGTACTTGAAAAGGTCTTTATTTCGCGTTTTTGCTTCCGCAGCAAGCTTCTTCTCAAATTCTCTCTTTGCCTGCCTTATCAATGCCTTGCATTTGACTTGCCAGTGCTTGTGCTGTTTCCAGGTTTCATCATTTGGCTCTTTTTTCCATTTCTTGAAAGATGCTTTTTTGGCAACAACAGCCTCTCTGACCTCACCTTTAAACCATGCTGGCAATTTTTTGGACTTCCTTCCACTTTTCTTAAAGCGTGGAATACAGCTGGTCTGGGCTTCCAAGATAGTATTTTTCAACAACACCCAAGCTTGATGTACGTCTTTAACCTTTGCAACTGCTCCTTTTAGTTTTTTCTTAACTGTTTTCCTCATTCTATCATAGTCTCCCTTTCGAAAGTTAAAGGGTAGTACTGTGGATTTCCTTACTATCCCTCCTCCACTAATTAAATCAAAGGCGATCATGCTATGATCACTATTGCCAAGTGGCCCCAACACCCTTATCTCTTGCACTACATCTGGTGTTCCACTAAGGACTAGGTCTAATATTGCTTCCCCTCTGGTCGGTTCATGAACCAGCTGCTCCAAGAAGCAGTCATTTATTTCATCTAGGAACTTTATCTCCCTAGCATGTCCTGTTGTGACACTGACCCAGTCGATGCCGGGGTAATTGAAATCACCCATTATTATTACTGCACTGTAACTTTTGCTAGCTTCCTTGATTTCTTTGAGCATTTCATCATCCATTTGTTCATTCTGGCCAGGCGGACGATAGTACACCCCCACTGCCATCGCCTTCCCCTTTTTACATGGAATTTCAATCCATAGAGATTCTACAGCAAATTTTGTTTCTTGCAAAACTTTAATCCTTTCTGACTCAATGCCCTCTCTAACATAGAGCGCAACCCCTCCACCAATTTGATCAGCTCTATCATTTCGATATAGTTTGTACCCAGGTATCACAGTGTCCCACTGGTTGTCCTCCTTCCACCATGTCTCTGATATTCCAATCATATCTAACCTCTCGTTTAGTGCTATATATTCTAACTCTCCCATCTTGTTTTGTAGACTTCTAGCATTTGCATACAAGCATTTTAGAGACTGTATTTTATTCATATTAATTTGGCTATTGGTAGACATGGGTAATTTGGGATCTTTAAGTTCTGTCTGCTCCATACTCGAGGGCATTTGGGCTACTTTACTCTTTTTTGGAACCTCTCTGCTTTTTGTAGTATCCTTCAAGGATACATTCTTCCGAACCATGCGCTCTTGGGCGACTGTCGGCTTTCCCCTATTATCTAGTTTAAAAGCTGCTCTATCTCCTCTCCCCAAGCATGGAGGATGGGCCAGCGCAGGAGTGGGTGTGTGCACTGGCTCACAGGCCCTGCAGTGGTTTTACCTCTTCCCAGGCTTGGAGGATGGGCCAGCACAGGAGTGGGGGTGTGCAGTGGCTCACAGGCCCTGCAGTGGTTTTACATCTCCCCAAGCATGGAGGATGGGCCAGCGCAAGAGTGAGGGTGTGCACTGGCTCACGGGCCCTGCAGTGGTTTTACCTCTTCCCAAGCATGGAGGATGGGCCAGTGCAGGAGTGGGGGTGCGCACTGGCTCACAGACCCTGCAGCGGTTTTACGTCTCCCCAAGCATGGAGGTTGGGCCAGCGCAGGAGTGGGGGTGTGCACTGGCTCACAGGCCCTGCAGTGGTTTTACCTCTCCCCAAGCATGGAGGATGGGCCAGCGTAGGGGTGGCGGTGTGCACTTGCTCACAGGCCCTGCAGTGGTTTTATCTCTCCCTACACATGGAGGATGGGCCAGCGCCGGAGTGGGGGTGTGCACTGGCTCAAAACCCCTGCAGTGATTTTATCTATCCCTGAGCATGGAGTATGGGCCAGCGCAGGAGTGGGGGTGTGCACTGGCTCACAGGCCCTGCAGTGGTTTTACCTCTCCCCAAGCATGGAGGATGGGCCAGCGCAGGATTGGTGGTGTGCACTGGCTTACAGGCCCTGCAGTGGTTTTACCTCTTCCCAGGCATGGAGGATGGGCCAGCGCAGGAGTGGGGGTGTGCAGTGGCTCACAGGCCCTGCAGTGGTTTTACATCTCCCCAAGCATGGAGGATGGGCCAGCGCAGGACTGGGGGTGTGCACTGGCTCACAGCCCCTGCAGTGGTTTTACCTTTCCCCAAGCATGGAGGATGGGCCAGCGCAGGAATGGGGGTGTGCACTGACTCACAGCCCCTGCAGTGATTTTATCTCTCCCTGCGCATGGAGGATGGGCCAGCGCAGGAGTGGGTGTGTGCACTGGCTCACGGGCCCTGCAGTGGTTTTACCTCTTCCCAAGCATGGAGGATGGGCCAGCACAGGAGTGGGGGTGTGCACTGGCTCACAGGCCCTGCAGCGGTTTTACATCTCCCCAAGCATGGAGGATGGGCCAGCGCAGGAGTGAGGGTGTGCACTGGCTCACAGACCCTGCAGCGGTTTTACCTCTCCCCAAGCATGGAGGATGGGCCAGCGCAGGAGTGGGGGTGTGCACTGGCTCACGGGCCCTGCAGTGGTTTTACCTCTTCCCAAGCATGGAGGATGGGCCAGCACAGGAGTGGGGGTGTGCACTGGCTCACAGGCCGTGCAGTGATTTTACCTCTCCCTGTGCATGGAGGATGGGCCAGCGCAGGAGTGGGGGTGTGCACTGGCTCACATGCCCTGTAGTGGTTTTATCTGTCCCCAAGCAGGGAGGATGGGCCAGCGCAGGAGCGGGGGTGTGCACTGGCTCACGGGCCCTGCACTGGTTTTACCTCTCCCCTAGCATGGAGGATGGGCCAGCTCAGGAGTGGGGGTGTGCACTGGCTCACAGGCCCTGCAGTGGTTTTCGTCTCCCCAAGCATGGAGGATGGGCCAACGCAGGAGTGGGGGTGTGCACTGGCTCATAGGCCCTGCAGTGGTTTTACCTCTCCCCAAGCATGGAGGATGGGCCAGCGCAGGACTTGATTTTCTCTTCCTCTGCTGCCTATGGACTGAAGTTCTTCAGTAGCACGAACCCTCCATCAGCTAAGTAAAATAGGGGAAAAATAGGAGAGAGAGTGGTACATGGGTGCTACTTTGTGGCAGTGGTAGGGAGGTGAGGAAAGAAGGAAGGGTATGCTTGGTAGGCCATAAGCGATGGAGAGATAGGGTATTCTAGACAGGGCATGATGGGTGGATATGAGGGGCTGGAGAGGTCAATGGTAGGAATATGTTTGAAAGCTCTGGTGAAAGACAAGGTGGTGATGGAGCTAGGGCTCGGCTTACCTACCCCAAGTGAAAGACTCTGCACTAGGCAAACTGGTTGGGCCTGTTTGACTTTTTTCTACCAACTTTTATTATATAACCGCTGGTCAACAAATTTTCACAAAAGTCATGTTACTGAAATAAAAATAGTCATTTCTTATCAATTTTTATATGCTGAACACGAATATGACAGTGAAATTGCAAAGTTGGCTCTAGTTTTTTTGTAATCTACAAGAATTAATGTTTACATCACAAAATGAATGTCAATAGTAAATATAATAGGCCTTCGGTTAATACCTGTAAAAAACCAAGTCCTAGACCACTTCTTAGATTTTTTCGCCTGTCTCTTGTACAGCTGTTCAGGAGCTTCTCTGGGGAGTGTCCAGCAGTAGTCAGTCAGCATTCTAGTGGACCATTTTCCCTGGTATCTTTGCTCCATCATTGCGATATCCTGGTGAAAACATTCGCCCTGTTCATCACTAACCATACCACAGTTGTCAGGAAAGAAATCAAGATGGGAATCAAGGAAATGGATCTTTAGAGACATATTGCAGCCAAGTTTCTGATACTGCATCAGCATGTCTTCTACTAGTTCCTTGAGATTTCTGCCCTAACATTCCCGAGAAAGTTTGTTGACACTAGGCGAAAAGCATTCCATGCTTGTTTCTCATCACCCTGCAGCAAGTTGTTGAACTGGTCATTTTTGAAGAGCTCTCGAATCTGAGGACCCACCAAAACTCCCTCTTTAATCTTTGCTTCGCTGAGTCGAGGGAATTTTTCATGCAGGTATCGGAAAGCTGGCGGTGCAGTCCATGGCTTTCACAAAGTTTTTCATCAAACTAGGGGTGGTAGCAGGATTTTGTGAGCCTCAACCAGAGCTGGGTAGCTGGATAATCTTCTCTCCAACTGATACATTTTGTCTGTGATTCCATTCCTTCCGCAAGTAGTGCCAATCCCTTGCTCGGCTATCCCACTCACATAAGAAACACATGTATTTTATATATCCCTGCTGCAGTCCCATCAAAAGGGCAACTACCTTCAAGTCACCACAGAGGTGCCAGCTGTACTTGTTATAGTTAATGGAAGTCAGTAGATGCTTTAAGTTATCGTATGTCTCTTTCATGTGGACCGCATGCGCTACTGGAATAGATGGAAGACGGTTTCCATTGTTCAAAAGCACAGCCTTCAGACTCATTTTCGAAGAGTCTATAAATAGTCTCCAGTCTTGTGGGTCATGAGTGATTTTTAAGGCATTCATGAGGCTTTCAATATCGGAACAGAATACCAGATTACTTTCCTTTCCGACTGCGTATGGTACACTGCGACGTCAGATGGCTTCAGCAGCCGTCTGGCAGTAGTATTGCATTGCATCAGAAAATGATGCAATCAACTCTGGATGATGTGTGCATGCTGGTATTATGCAATGTGATGCAATATTACATCATTCAAGGCTTATTTGGGATGTTGTTGATGTCCTACTGGATAAATTTACACGGTGAGACGTCAAAAATGAACTACATGCAATATCTTCAAAACGAGAGCCAATAAAAATTTTTTTAATGTTATATTCGTGTTCAGCTCACCAAGATACTACAGATTAGGGCCTTTTAAAGTCAGTAACGATTTCAATGTTGACCAGTGTAATTGCAAGGAAGTGACTTTTGAGCCTTAGGTGAGGGGGGCGATGGACATGGGGAAAAGGGGAGAGACGAGGGGATGCTGCTGATCATGGGGTTTTAAGGGGGAAGAAAGGGGGACTGCTGGGCAATGAGTGGAGGGTGGAAAGAGTGAGGGGGACTGCTGCCGCTGCCGAAAGACAGAGCTCCGTATTGGAACAGCCACGGGTACATCAGGGGATGTGTGTGCAGAAGGAGAGGCGTCATTTTGAATATCTGTCTTGGGGACAGAAAGGGTGATCCTGGTATTTCACCCTCATTGAAAGCTGGTGAGCAATAGCTTCCTCTCCGAAGCATGCCGTTAGGGTTGCCCTCCATGCAAAAAGTTGAATTTAGTTTATTAAACTTTTCCAGAAGCTGCAGGATCACGGGGAGTCAGCATTGATTTCATAGCACACACACACACACACACACACCCCATCTGCATGTACGTATCAAGGTGATTTACAAAGCAATACTCACAATATATGCCACATTTTACAAAAGGCTTAACAAACAATACAAAGTATCTTAGCAGAGAAAGAAACCATCAGGTGCAACAATTTCCACAAAGGCTTGTGTAACAAGTTAGGTTGAGCTATGTTACTCTGTACTGAGAAGAGCTAAAGCGGCCTTTCAGCCAGATAGCTCGTAAAATCAAAGGCCGGGCCTTGATTGGTCTCCATGCCTGGAGACAGCTGAATTCCTGAACAGTTTGCAGTAAGGTTCAGAGAGTCTCCTGCTTCTGTCATAAAGTTTAAACTTAGGTTAGAGGTCGCTAGAGACTGTGGGAATTGAGAAAAGCACTTGAATAGCTAATACTGCCCTTTGATCCTGAGATTAAGAGCTCCCCAACTGTCCTGCATCAGGCCAAACAAATGGAGGCGGTTTTTGGACTGCAGCAGGGAATGAATAATCCCAGCTCTCATAGTTTGGGTTATGGTGGGGGAGGGGGTGAAAAGTGCAATGAATTCCACTAGATTTCGCAATCCCCTAAGGTCAAATATTCAGTCTTAACCTCTGTCAGTGAGTTCACGGAGCTGCTCACAATCAGTGCATGGAAAGCAAAGCTAGAGACGGCTCTGTAGCACCACATCTATCTCCCGATGTGTGAAAGGTCAAAAGAATGTGGAAAGAAATAGTCCATTCGTGGATTGCAAAATGGTGCTGCTTCCGTTGCAGATTTTAACTCTTTTTTTTAAGACCTAAACCAGTTTCAAATATGTGGCCTTTTGTCCTTCTAAATGTATTTACAATGGAGACCTCTCTGTCTTTCTAAAGATTTATTGTAACATGCTGCTGAAAATGTTTGTGTTAAACAGCTCTTGCAGTTTACTTTGACTTTGAAATAGAAACCGTCTCTATTGATTCTTAAGATTTGCATGTGGAGACTATGGGGGAACATTTTAGAAGCCCTATTTCTGAGTTGGATGTTTCAAAACAGGCATTCAGACTTGCAAATCACAGAGACATCCCCAGACCCATTTTAGAGATTTGGGTATATAGACATTCCCAGCACGAGCATGTTCATGTAGGGTGGGGGCGTGGCGGAGGCGTGCCCTGGGACATCACAGTGTGATTTCAGAATGACATCAGCATGTCGGGCCCTGGATGCTGAGGCGCCCTGCCTATACCTGCTCCTGACCATGAATAAGGTGAAAAAAGTGCCCGTTTCATGAATGTAACTTCCAGGGGAAAATGCATAATGCACTTACATCACCTTGGTTAATATTTCCTGGCCAAAGAGGATCTGCACGTAAATACATACTCCAAACATATTACTGGCCCACCACTGCACATCTGAGTGTCTGAAATGGCAGACCGGGACGTGCAAGTCTCAGAGCATAGTCGCCCCCTTCTGAAACATCCTGCCGGCACGTTGAAGTACCCGGTTCTGCAGCTGTGCAATCCGGGGACATCCACATTTGAGAAATGGCCTGTGCCCCTGCACATATCTGGTCTTGGAACCCGCAAGGGGCCCAACTCGATAACCAGTTATAAGCACATTCATGTTTTGGGGTGGAAACGGAGTGAGTTCAGAAGCCACTTCTATATGCCTCCCCCCAGCTTTTGGATGTTCTAGATTCTTGCTAGACGTCTCTTCTGAAATACCACGTTATTTATGATAGAAGCCCCTGCCTGTTCTGTTATTGCTCTGTGTGGGATGGCAAACAGCACACACGTCCTTTTGGAAGTCCCATGTGCATGTACCGTTCTCGTCCCTTGATCTAGTGCAGCCCACAGGACACCTGGTTTTCCTGCAGCCACACTGCAGAAGGGCGATTGCCATTCAGAGAATTTGACCCTGTAATACCCTTCCCAAATATTTCCTTTTCCACATCACTGGTAAATTATTACATTTTTGCAGTTGTAATGGAACTTCTCTTTAGTACAAATCTGTGTTTACAAAGAGTGCATATGGCACTGCTACCCCCTTCATGGCGAAAACCAATAAAAAGAGCCAGTGCTCGGGGTCCGTCATTGTCTCACAGGGCTTGCTGCTTCCAGCCTGATATGGGAGAGATACCGCTTTCTTCAGGCCAACAGCCTCATCTTAAAGAACATCAGAGCACTTGCTTTACCAGCGAGCGATGGAGAATAATTCTTTTTCTATTTCACCAAATCATCTTTATTGCTTAGCTTTCCACGACAGAAACACCTTCATAATGAGGACACTGACCTCTTCCATTGGTTCCAGCTACAAGTGGTTTAACACCTGCCCTCTGATGACTTCCTCTGCCTGGTCATAGGAAACGTTTATGGCAAAGAGCAGCAAGAGAAATGAAATCATTATATCCTTGTAAGACATTAGTTTAAAAATAACCTTTCAGAAAATATCTTTCCTCCTCCTTGTGAGCCCCGTTGCCAACATAAAGAAATAGTTTGTAATCATCTCTTGCTGGCTATGGGAAAATGCTGGAAGAATGTGATACCAACGAGAGCTGAGCCATATCCACTCTCATTCTTTTCTTGCACAATATATCTTGTTTTTGACCAGAAAAAGGTTTTCCATCGTATCAGATATGTGGTGAATTAATCTGATTTATTTCCCACTTTAGTGTGTGTTGTCATCAAGACAGGTCTGCAGAACTAAAGACAGTGGGTCCTGTATGAATGAAATCGTTCCTCACTCATGTTAGGGGCCAAGACTAGGACCCAAAGGTGCCAGGGCCACAGAAGACCTAAAAGGAAAGGGTTTCTTCTCTTGTTGTTCTCTCCCCTTCTCACTAAGGGGGAATGTTGTTTAGTTACTTCTTGATTTTAGATTCAGCTCAGGCCTCTTCAGTGGTAGTTTCAAGCGAGCTGGTCACCGTATCTTAAAGAGGATATAGCATTATTAGAAAAGGTACGGAGAAGAGCCACCAAAATGGTAAAGGGGATGGAAGGATACCCCTATGAAGAAAGGCTAAAAAGGTTAGGGCTCTTTAACCTGGAAAAGAGACGGCTGAGGGGAGATATGATAGAAGTCTATAAATTAATGAACGGAGTGGAACGGGTAAACGTAGATCGATTGTTTACGTTATCAGAATATAGAAAGACTAGGGGACATGCAATGAAGCTACAGGGTAAACTATTTAAGACTAATAAAATTTCATTCAACGTGTAATCAAACTCTGGAATTTGTTACTGGAGGATGTAGTAAAAGCTGTTAGTGTAGTTGGGTTTAAAAAAGGTTTGGACAAGTTCCTGGAAGAAAGGTCCATAAACCATTATTAAAAGGGACCTGGGATATCACTGCTTGACCCAATACAAGCATTGAGGAACCTGCTATAGGTACTTTTGACCAAGATTGGGCACTGTTGGAAACAGGATACTGGGCTTGATGGACCTTGGTCTGACCCAGTATGGCATATCTTATGTTAGGTTCTTATGTACTTCTACTCTTCCAGTTCCCTCTCTCATACATCACTTACTCCTGTCTTCCTCACACACACTCATCCTGTCCCCCACCTCTTCTTTGCCGTTGTATACAGGGCTTTTTCAGGTGCTACTTGCCTGCTAACACTAGCCACCATCTCCAAGGGTTAATGAAAGGGCTCGAGCTGTGTGCAGCACAAAACACACATAAAAAGAGATGCCCATGGGAGAAGCCGTGTCTTTGGCCACTGGAGCAAGCACGGATTGGTGGCTGCCTGCAGGAGAATGTGGGGACACCTGCTGCCCAGCCCTTGCAAGACTTGGGCTTGGTTTAGTGAATTGGCTATGCCACAGGTGGGCATACATTTTTTGTCTCTCTGTGGCTCTGATATTTCAGTGCATGCACTGTTTGGCTTCTTGTAGTTTTTAGTTTAGGTTTTGTTGGCACATTTTTATTTCTAACTTGTGATAATTTATTCTGTACTTGGTGTGAGGCTTTACCCATGCTCTGTGTATGTGACCACAATGATATATCTTGCAAACTTGAGTTTCTGTGTAGGAATAAGTAGCAGTCCAGCTTGTGTTTCAGGGACACATGCAATATTTGTAGTGCTGCTGTCTTTGTATAGATCACCTCTAGGCTGATTGCAGGGAATATGGCTATTGTGCAGATGGGTCCCTTCCCACCACAGCTCCCACTCACCACGCGTGAGAATTCTTGCTTTATAAGGCAACTCCCCAATTAGCTACACACAGGGACTTAGAACAGCTCTTTTAGAACACGCTTAAAAGAGATTAACTGCTTTTTCTCTTAAGGGACTTCTGAGAAACAGGCAGGGACTTTGGTAGGTCTCTCTCTGATTTCAACAGGTACTGAAGCTCCTCCAACTGAACAATGGCTGGGAAAAATCATATTGCCAAAGCTGTTGCCCCTGTTGCAGCTTCTGCCTCTGTCCAGACAGAAATCCCAAAGCCAGTTGAAGGACCGGTTCCATCTGCAAGATACCTGCATGCTGAAGCTCTCAGAAAACAAGTAGAGGAACTCAGAATAGAGGTGGAAAGGCTAAGGAGCATTCAAGACAGTGAGAAGTATATTGATGAGATGCTTCTTGTAACATCCAAGCTCTCCAACAGAGGTCAAGATGGGAGCCTACAAAATGACAAAAGTTGGACATGAGTAACCAGGGCCTGCAGAATCACCAATCCAACTCCTCCAGCCTTGAACTGAAGAACTATTAGGCAGCCCTGGAAGTGGAGGAGGTGAAAGCATCCCTGGAAAGGGAAGAACCAGAGCTTGAGTACCCCAAAGTTGCAGAATCAGTGACCACAAGGAAGTGAAGGGTAGTGGTGGTTGGTGACTCTCTTCTGAGGGGTACTGAGGCATCCATCTATTGACTAGACTTAATGTCCAGAGATGTCTGCTGTCTGCCAGGTGCCAAAATCTGAGATGCTACAAAGAGTTTGCCGAGACTCATTAAGCCTACTGACTATTAACCCGATGTTGCTCATCCATGTTGTCACAAATGATACTGCCAGATATCCCTCTGACTGTATCAAAAGTAACTTAATGGCTCTAGGACAGATAGATGTGTAGGTGGTTTTCTCTTCAAAAGAAAAAAGGGGACTGTTGTAGTTGTTGATATGGAAGGACAGATTAGATAGGCCATGTGGTCTTTTTCTGTCATCATTTTTTTATGTTTCTGTGTTGAGAAGTTTGCATTCTGGAGATAAATGCATGACTGCGTGGATGGTGTCATCGAGAGAATTTTGGTTTCCTGGACCATGGGATGATGTTCCAAGGGCTGCAGAGCAGAGATAACGTTTGTCCAAGAAAGCTCAACTTGTCTTCAGTAGCAGACTGGCTAACCTACTGAAGAGGGCTTTAAACTAGATTCATTAGGGTTGGGTGAAGAAAGCTCCCAGTTAATTGAAATATTAAATACCTCTATAGAAATGGGTAAAAGGGGCAACATCTGGAAAGCAGTGTGTATAAATGCCCATAGCCTGGGAAATAAGATCCCAGATGTTGAGGCTTTAATGGAAGAGTCTGATTTGGATTTAGTGGCGGTTACAGAGGCATGGTTCATGGACAACCATGACTGGGATGTAATTATACCAGGCTATACTTTATTAAGAAAGTACAGGGTAGGAAGAAGGGGAGGAGGAGTGTTAAAAATAATATTAAAGCTATAGAATTACAGGGCCTAAAAGGGAGTGAGGAGACACCGTGGGTTAAACTAGAAAGAGGGAAAAGGAAAGCCATTTGCATTGGTGCGATTATATAGATCTCCTTCACAGGGAGAAGAAGTGGATGGAGATTTAATAGAAGACATTCGCAGTATTGCCATGAAAGGAGAAGAGCTACTGTTAGATGATTTCAATATGCTGGATGTTGATTGGCACATCCCTGCTGCAGTGTCATCTAGAAGTAAGGAGATCCTGGATTCTCTACAGGGAGAATTATTCCGGCAATTGGTAACAGAACCACACGTGAAGGGGCCATAGCGGACTTGTGCTTACCAATGGAGAAAGTGTTTCTGATGTTATAGTGGGGGATCATCTCACATCCAGAAGTCACCAGATGATGTGGTTCAGTATTAGGACTAGGGCTGATAAAATCCATTCAAAAGGGAGGGTCTTTCTCTTTAGGAAAATTAGCATTGCCAAGATGGGACAATACCTCAAGGATCATTAGTGGGATGGGAGCAGCTGAGGGATGTAGAAAAGCAATGGGCAAAACTGAAAGGGGATATTTTAAGAACAAATCTTTTTGTTAGAAAGGTAAATAAATGTAAAAGGAAAGGGATGCTACTATGGTTCTCAAAAGAAATAGCTGAAAAGATGAAGAAAAAGAGGGTGGCCTTCATAAAATACAAGAGATCATAAAGAGAGGAAGAGAAGCTAGGAAAATAGTCAGGAAAGCAAAGATACAAAAAGAACTAGCCAATGCTATAAAATGAGGGGACAAGATATTTTTCAGATATGTTAGTGAGAGGAGGAAGTGCAAAACTGGTATTGTCAGACTCAAGGGTGAAGGAGAGAAATATGTAGAAGCAGATGAGGATAAAGCGGAATTACTTTACAAATAATTTTGTTCTGTGTTCACAGATGAAGGACCAGGAGCAGGACCTGAGAAAACACCCACAAATAGGAACAGAAGTGAAGGAGATCTTAAGCAATTTTCAGAGGACTGTGTTCGTGAGGAACTAGCTAATTAAAAGTAGACAAAGCAATGGAACCGGATGGGATACATCCAAGACTATTGAAGGAATTGGGAACGTTCTAGCGACTCCACTGACTCAGTTTTTCAATGCTTCTTTGGAATTGGGAGTAGTCCCAGAAGACTGGAGAAAGGCACATCTGGTCCCTTACACAAAAGCAGAAGTAAGGATGAAGATGAGAATTACAGGCCAGTTAGTCTTACCTCTGTGGTTTGTAAATTAATGGAAACACTGTTAAAACAGAGGGCAGTGAGATTTCTGGAGTCCAATGGATTGCAGCATCCAAGGCAGCATGGATTTACCAGAGGTAGGTCTTGTCAGACAAATCTGATTGATTTCTTTGATCAGAAAGTTGGATCGAAGGAGAACCCTGAATGTGGTGTACTTAGATTTTAGTAAAGCCTTTAACACCGTTCTGCCCAGGCGACTTATAAATAAATTCAGCACCCTAGGGATGAATCCAAAAGTGAGTGACTGGGTTAGAAATTGGTTGAGTGGGAGACGACAAAGGGTACAGGTAAATGGAGCTCACTTTGAGGAGAAGGTGGTGTGCCGCAAGGATCTGGCCTTGGTTCAATTCATTTTAACATCTTTGTTAGTGATATTGCAGAAGGGCTGTCGGGTAAGGTTTGCCTCTTTGCGGATGATACCAAAATCTGCAATAGAGTAGACACTCAGGAAGGAGTAAATAACTTGAAGAGTGATCTAGCTAACCTTGAAGAATGGTCTAGAATTTGGAAGCCGAGATTTAATGCTAAAAAATGAAACATAGAAACATGATGACAGAAAAAGACCACATGGCCTATTTAGTCTGTCCTTCCATATCAACAACTACAACAGTCCACTTTTTACCTTTAGAGATCCTCTGTGTTGGTCCCATGCTTTTTTGAATTCAGTTACTGTCCTCATCTCTACCACCTCCACTGGGAGACTATTCCACGGATCCACTACTCTTTCCGTAAAGAAATATTTCCGCATATCACTCCTGAATCTATCTCCCTTCACCCTCATCCCATGTCCCCTCGTAGCAGAACTTGCTTTCAATTGAAAGAGGCTCTCTCCCTGAACATTTATGCCACGGAGGTATTTAAACATCTCAATCATATCACCTCTATCCCGCCTTTCCTCTAAGGTGTACATATTAAGATCCTTAAGTCTGTCTGTCCTCATATGCTTTATAATGAAGCTCACTAATCATTTTAGTAGCCACCCTCTGCACCGACTCCATCCTGTTCACATCCTTATGAAGGTGCGGTCTCCAGAATTGCACACTATACTCCAAATGAGGTCACACCAAAGACTTATACAGAGGCATTATCACCTCCTTTTTTCTGCTAGCCATTCCTCTCCGTATGCACCCAAGCATCCTTCTAGCTTTTGCCGTCACCTTTTCTACCTGTTTAGCTACTTTAAGATCATCAGACACAACCACGCCTAGGTCCCGCTCTTCTTTAATGGACAAAAGTACTTCACCTCCTATACTGTATTGCTCCCTTGGATTGCTGCAGCCCAAATGCATGACCTTACATTTTTTAACATTAAATCCCAGCTGCCAAATTCTAGACCATTCTTCAAGCTTAGCTAGATCCCTCCTCATGTTATCTACACCTTCCTGGGTGTCTACTCTATTGCAGATTTTGGTATCATCTGCAAAGAGGCAAACCTTACCCGACAGTCTTTCTGCTATATCACTAACAAAGATGTTAAAAAGAATCGGACCAAGGACAGATCCCTGGGGCACACCACTGGTAACATCCTTCTCCTCAGAATGAGCTCCATTTATTTGTACTCTTTGTCGCCTCCCACCCAACCAATTTCTAACCCAAGCAGTAACTTTAGTGTCCATCCCTAGGGTGCTCAGTTTGTTTATAAGTCGCCTGTGAGGAACAGTGTCAAAGGCTTTACTGAAATCTAAATACACCACATCTAGAGCTCTCCCTCGGTCCAACTCCCTGGTCACCCAGTCAAAGAAATCAATCAGATTTGTCTGACAAGACCTGCCTCTGGTGAATCCATGCTGCCTCGGATCCTGTAATCCGCTGGACTCCAGAAACCTCACTATTTTCTCTTTCAGCAGCGTTTCCAATAATTTACTTCTCTCCACAAAAGAAGAGTGGGACCTAGGTGTGACTGTTTCTGATGATCTTAAAGTGGCTAAACCGGTAGAAAAGATGACGGCGAAAGCCAGAAGGATGCTTGGATGCATTGGGAGAGGAATGGACAGCAGTAAAAAAGGAGGTGATAGTGCCTCTGTATAAGTCTCTGGTGCAACCTCATTTGGAGTATTGTATGCAATTCTGAAGAGCAGAACTTCAAAAGGATATAAAGAGGATGGAGTCTGTGCTGATGGTGGCTACCAAAATGGCCAGTGGATTTTGTCATAAGGCATATGGGGACAGACTTAAAGATCTCAATATGTATACTTTGTAAGAAAGGTGGTAGAGAGGAGAGATGATAGAGATGTTTAAATACCTTTGTGACATAAATACACAAGAAGAGAGCCTCTTTCAATTGAAAGCAAGCTCCGTTATGAGAGGACATAAGATGAGCATGAAAGGGGATAGACTTGGGAGTAATACGCGGAAATATTTCTTTATGAAAGAGTAATAGATACATGGATTAGTCTCCCAGTGGAATTAGTAGAGACCAAGACAGTATCTGAATTCAAGAAAACATGGGACATACACAGAAGATCTCTAAAGGAAAAAAGGGACTATAGTAGTTGATATGGAAGGGCAGATTGGATAGGCCATATGGTCTTTTTCTGCTGACGTATTTCTATGTTTCTAGTCTCCCCACACCTTAAGGACAGTACCTCATTTTCTAGAAAGAAAAGCACTGTTCATATGTCCCTCACCTCTTTCTCTCATCTTTCTTCTCTTCCACCAGCTTCATTACCTTGCTTCTCCTTCTCCATCCTTCTCTTTGCACTCTCCCTTTTCTTCTTTCCTCTTCATTCCTCCTTTTTTCTCACCTTTCCCTATCACTTATCCTCCCACCTTTCCCACTCCCTCTCTCTCAGCTTCCATTTTCCTCTACCTGTCCTTTCTCTTCTTTGCTTCCACTCCCATCTTTCCTCCCTGTCTTGTCTTCATCTGATGCTGCCTCCTTCTGGACCATGGGGTCCAGTTTCCCCCCTCTCTTTCTCTCTCTTCAGCATCACTCTGGGCTTCGTTCCTTTCTCACATGGCATTAATGGTTGTTATTACATAGAAGATGTTCAATTTAGTGATCGTCACAGCCTCTCACACTCCTGAGTCTGCTTTTTCGATGTATGAGGATTTACCTTTGAAGCCTTATCCACAATTTCAATGTGGAAAATCCAACATTGACACATGGAAATAGCATGCATGTTGAACTGGCAATTTCAGAGAGGGCTGTATTTACATGTGGATGTCCATAATTCATAGATATTGGAAGGGGGATGTTGCGGGGATGGTTTGAGAATGGCCTGAGTAGGTAAAAATCTATGTGTATTCTAGGGATGTGTCCAACTGAAATTTTTATCGCATTAGTTGCATATGAACTGAAAATTTGTGGATTTTTGTTGTGATTGCATGCCTACTGCATGAGCAAATTCCTTCCAATTTTACATATGTGCACATCTATAGGGGTTTTTTGTTTGTTTTTTTACAAATAGTAAGTCTACAGTTTCATTTTTGAGTTCTTGCTGCATTCTGGGATGTATGCTATCTTGTCCAGGTGATTTGTTGCTCTTGAGTTTGTCAAATTTCCCTATTACGTCTTATAGGTTTATTTATTTAAAATGATTTAATATACCACTATTCAAGTTGTAGATCATGGTGGTTTACAATCCAGACAAAACCAGCAGTTATGAGAACTTATACATAAAAGCAAATATACAATACAAAAACAGTAGGTGGGGGGGAGGGGTGAATGCTTGTAGGGGCAATATTAATAATCCAAGACTAATTTAACCATGGCACCGAGATTTGTATCAATTCCTCCAATTCATTACATTTAAATACCATTTCTGGCATGGGTATCTCCCCTATAGCTTTTCCAGTAAAGACCAAAGCAAAAAAATCATTCAGTCTCTCTGATATGGCCTTGTCCCCTCCCTTAGTGTCCCTTTTGCTCCTCTATCATATAATGCTCCAGTTGATTCCCTCATAGGCTACTTGCTTTGAAGGTACCTGAAAAAGGCTTTTTTTGAGTTTTTGCTTCCAGGGCAAGCTTCATTTGAAGTTCTCTCTTTGCATCTAACTTGTAAATACTTATGCTATAACTAGTGTAAGGGGGGGTAGGGGGAATTGAGGAAGGATCCAGGAAGGGTTTTTGTGCTGGTGACAGCATAATTTTAAAAATGAAGTGAAGGAATGGTATACGATTGATATTCCATTCTTTTTTCTTTGATTTTTAAAAACAAATTGAATGGGAATTGTAATTAAAACAAATGCACGTCTTTATTTAACACTGAGAAGGGTTATGAGTTGTAGCCTTCATGTTTCTGTCATGGAAACAGGCTTGCCATTATAACTGAAGAGAAGCCACTATGACAATATCGACTGCATATACAGAGAAATGCATTTAGCTTGCAATAGGAAAGCTGCTCTCCAAGAGCTCTTTAATGCCAATGTCCTGCCTGTAATCAAAGTCCTCATCTTCGCCCAGGCCCTTCCAGTCCGTGCATGGAACACAATGAGTGAGGCGCTTTTTCAGTAGCAACTGAATTTTTGTGTTAAATCTCTTTTCAACAAAGCATTTTATTTCCAAGCAATTTCTTTTTGGAGTACAATAGTGCAGAAATCAGAGGGAGAAAAGCTCCAGCAACCTGTGGTATGATTCTTCGTTCCTGCCTTCAGGAAAGACTTGGATTTCTCTTCTGATGTTCATGCTCCAGGTCCAGGAAAAGCGGAAACGGAGGCAGCCGTAGAAGGGAATGGGAGACTTCAGAAATATTATGCAGCACTGAAATATAAACCCAACGTTCCTAGATCTTTCCCAAGTGAAATTCAAGTGACAGTAAAGGCTGGGTCATAGCTTCACTCAGACATTTTGATAGTTGTTTGGAATAGGACCTCAGGCATCCAAAAGGCAGGGTCTATTTTTGAAATGAAGTTTGCAACATATCTTGCCAACTCAAAGGTTCTCATCAAAAAGGTCTAAAATTTAGCAAAAATAATTATCTCACCCAATTCTCAAGTAACATCTAGAGATGGGAGAAGTAGAGTGTGGAATATCTCGGTCTATCAGGACTTGAAATGAGATGAACTGCTTCTACCGAGGGACTGTCACCTCTGAAAGTGGAACTTTCCAAAACGATTTAGCAGCATCAGAAGGGACAGCTGGTTGGATCTGTACCACTGTCTCCAAAGCGACCTACTGTGTTTTGGGAACAGTTATATTTATGGCTTAGTAACATATAAGAGGTAATTATAGAAGCCTCTTTCATGATTCCACACATAAAATCAGGAAATGGACATTTTAGAAAGGGATGAATTTCCACCTGGATGTGCTTACTAGGTAGAAACTCCCAGGGGCATAGCTAATGAGAAGCCTGGGTGGATCATAACATTTACATGTGGTCCCCATGTTGTCATATAGAGAATTCATCTGTATGACAATGGGGATTTATTCCTACTCTGTGGTACAATTGCAGCTTTCCAAAGGTGCTCGGATTCTCCGTCCCTTACAGCCCTTTATCTTTGCCTTCTTTCTCCTCAAAAGTTAAATTAGATATAGTGGCACTTACATGAGCATAGCAGCGATCTTTGCATCACTGATTTCTCCTACTTGCACCTTTGTGAAATGGCTTCTCCAGTTCTATGTATAAACACTAACAGGTGTGTTCCTGCATCCCCTTAGTCTGTACTGGCTCCATGTTTAGCACACACAGGCACGCTCCTGCATCCCCTTAATCTGTACTGGCTCCATGTTTAGCACACACAGGCACACTCCTGCATCCCGTTAGTCTATACTGGCTCCATGTTTAGCACACACAGGCGCGATCCTGTATCCCCTTAGTCTGTACTGGCTCCATGTTTAGCACACACAGGCACGCTCCTGCATCCCCTTAATCTGTACTGGCTCCATGTTTAGCACACACAGGCACACTCCTGCATCCCCTTAGTCTGTACTGGCTCCATGTTTAGCACACACAGGCACGCTCCTGCATCCCCTTAATCTGTACTGGCTCCATGTTTAGCACACACAGGCACACTCCTGCATCCCCTTAGTCTGTACTGGCTCCACGTTTAGCACACACAGGCGCGCTCCTGCATCCCCCTAGTCTGCGTTGACTCCATGTTTAGCACACACAGGCACGCTCCTGCATCCCCCTAGTCTGTACTGACTCCACGTTTAGCACACACAGGCGCGCTCCTGCATCCCCTTAGTCTGTACTGACTCCACGTTTAGCACACACAGGCGCGCTCCTGCATCCCCCTAGTCTGTACTGGCTCCACGTTTAGCACACACAGGCGCGCTCCTGCATCCCCCTAGTCTGTACTGGCTCCACGTTTAGCACACACAGGCACGCTCCTGCATCCCCTTAGTCTGTACTGGCTCCACGTTTAGCACACACAGGCACGCTCCTGCATCCCCTTAGTCTGTACTGGCTCCACGTTTAGCACACACAGGCGCGCTCCTGCATCCCCTTAGTCTGTACTGGCTCCACGTTTAGCACACACAGGCGCGCTCCTGCATCCCCCTAGTCTGCGTTGACTCCATGTTTAGCACACACAGGCACGCTCCTGCATCCCCCTAGTCTGTACCGACTCCACGTTTAGCACACACAGGCGCGCTCCTGCATCCCCCTAGTCTGTACTGACTCCACGTTTAGCACACACAGGCGCGCTCCTGCATCCCCCTAGTCTGTACTGGCTCCACGTTTAGCACACACAGGCGCGCTCCTGCATCCCCTTAGTCTGTACTGGCTCCACGTTTAGCACACACAGGCGCGCTTCTGCATCCCCCTGGTCTGTACTGACTCTACGTTTAGCACACACAGGCGCGCTCCTGCATCCCCCTAGTCTGTACTGACTCCACGTTTAGCACACACAGGCGCGCTCCTGCATCCCCCTAGTCTGTACTGACTCCACGTTTAGCACACACAGGCGCGCTCCTGCATCCCCTTAGTCTGTACTGGCTCCACGTTTAGCACACACAAGCGCGCTCCTGCATCCCCTTAGTCTGTACTGGCTCCACGTTTAGCACACACAGGCACGCTCCTACATCCCCTTAGTCTGTACTGGCTCCACGTTTAGCACACACAAGCGCGCTCCTGCATCCCCTTAGTCTGTACTGGCTCCACGTTTAGCACACACAAGCGCGCTCCTGCATCCCCTTAGTCTGTACTGACTCCACGTTTAGCACACACAGGCGCACTCCTGCATCCCCCTAGTCTGTATTGGCATCATGTCTAGCAGATCCTTCTGTAAAATGCATCTGAATTTTTGACTGTCATGACCTCAATGTCTGAACTCCAGTCTCCTACGCCTTTTGTAAAATATGCCTTTGTCTACAGACAGATAAGACAGTTGCACCCTCCACAACAGGTGCCATAGCCAGGACAAAATGCTCCTAATAAAAACACAAAAAGAAGCAAATGATTGCACTGAATCTGTGTCTCATACAAAGTCCATCCAGTTACAATACTATCAATCTCAAATAGGATGTGCTATGACCTAACGTGTGATATAGTCACGCCATGACCGATGTCAAAAAAATTTCGTCCTGCCAAGAAAGTGTTTCATCTGAGACAATTATGCCCAGAATGATGTCACAAGCTTCCAAATCATATACCTCAATTCCTCTTCTGAGCTTTGTAGTGTACACCAAAAACACATTAGCAAGTGATTAAGAATTGTATAATCCCTGTCCAAATAAAGTCTCATAAAGGTGAGTTCTTCTCAACTACATATTCTTCAGAACAAAAAAAATGAACTTATCTCGTCCATCAATGTGTCCCAGCAAGACAATGTAATTTGCCAACTTCAAATAGCCTGAAGCCTCAAAGGTAGATCCTTGCGTGATTCCTACAATAAGATTCCAGCTCCATGTTGCAATGAAAGAGCTTTTTTTTTTTTTTTTTTAATTTTTTATTTATGAAATTTTTCCATATTACCAAAAAGATTACAATTACAAGCCATAGTAATCTACAGCCATAAGAAAATAATACCAAAGAAAAGTAAATTGCAATGCACTAGTCCACATCACGGAAGTACTTTCAAACATTTGAAAAAGAAAACAGAATACAACCCTGAATGGTCTTAACAACTAATGAAAACTCCTTTTATCTTATCAATGAACTAAGAAACTTTAGCAATACAAAAGAAGTAAATTAGGTCTTACTGTCAAGAAAAGCCACCAGCTCATCTACCGAAAGAAATATATATCTCTTCCCTTGATGGACAATATGGCATTTACATGGAAATTTTAGGTAAAACGACGCACCTAGGGCCAAAGCCCGAGGGCGAAGTTCAAGGAAAAGCTTACGTCTCCTCTGGGTGTCCCTAGAAACATCCGGGAACATTTGAATTATATAGCCACAAAATGTTTCATCCTTTTTTAAGAAATATGCTCACAGGACTCTATCCTTATCTAATTCTGAAACAAACTTTACCAAAAGAGTAGCCCTTGAAGATATAACATCATCATCAGATTCAATAAATTCTGAGATGTCCAACGGAGATGAGACAAGCTGCCCTAACTGAGGGGCTGCCTCACCTTCCTGCACATCTCTATCTATCTTACCCTGAGGTACATAATAAAGTTTAGAAATCAAAATCGATTCAGAATCAGTAAACTGCAAAATCTCCTTAAAATATTTACGTAGTAAAATCAACGGAGACAGGAAATGAGTTTTTGGAAAATTTAACAACCGAAGATTGTGAGATCTCATAACATTCTCCAAAAACTCATCCTGCCGATGTAGCAACACAGCATCTGCAACAGACTTTTCAAAGGAATGCTTTTGCAATAAGGATAATGAGTCTTGAGCCTCCATCCGTCTTTCCAGAGACAACATCCGATCCTCATGATCTGATAGCTTTGATACCGTCGCTTTAGAAAAATCGGAAATCTTCTGCAAAGAAGTACTCAAAGCTGAGTCCATACGAGAAACTATTACCCAAATGTCCTTTAGGGAAACTTCCAGAGGCGGAGAACCAGCTTCCAATACTGAAGGGAAAGTTAGTACAGCAGGCATAGGTGGGGGTAAAATCAAATCAGAACCAACTCGAAGAAAAGAAGATGGCAGTAAGGCCGTACCTTGGTCAGCGTACACCAGGGACCCTCCCTGGGAAGCCGACCCGGGTAAACATTTAGATTCATCGATGGGAGGAGTTAAACCCGATTCGCTTGGAGAAGGAGTAGAAGAAACAGTACTCACAGCTGATATATTCATCGTGCCGGCCGTCGGTGACAGAACAGGTGCAGAAACAGATGACTCTTGCACCCGCACATGGGCATCCATTGGGCCAGTGGTCTTAATTGCCTTCATTTGGGCAGCCGGCGGGTATTTCTTCTTTCTCTTACCCATTACAGGGAAAAGGGCCTTCTCACGCCGATGTGCGCCGAAGGGGCGTGGCCTGCCCCTTTGGTCACGCCCCTTCAGGCACGCCCCCACAGGGACGCCCGCGGTAGGGCAGTAGGTTTTAAAGCCCCAGGAGCAGACCAGCAACCAATCAGTGCAGCTGCTGCAACCAGCAACCATCCAGGAGCGTTCAGCCAAAAAGCAGCAGGAAATGAAAGACCTCCGCAATGAAAGAGCTTTAAAGATCAATGTAGCATGCCGCCATCTTTATGCTTCTTCAGCCTCACTGCAATAACTGTATAAAAAAAACCTTATACTTCCAATGCAGCAAACTGACAAAAAACGAGCACAGAGCACTGCGATTTGCTGGATCACAAATTTATTTATCTTATTTATGTATTTAACAGGTTTTTTATGCCACTTTATCATTTAGTCAAAATGGTTTACATTGTAACTTAATCTTGGCAATGTACGTTGATAAGTTAGATTCTTCTGAGGCAATGGAGGCTTAAGTGACTTACCCAAGTTCACAAGGCGCCACCATGGAATCCACATCCTGGCTGCTTCTCACCAGGGTATTTTGTGTGGGGTTGGCAGAAGGGTAGAGTTCTAGGCTCCACTTGGACCACCAGGGATCTTGGGTCACCACCTCAGATGACTCTTTTGCTCCTGTACCACATCTTTACTCGAGCACTATCGGAAGAGTAAAAAAGCACATTACATTTTAATGTGCTTTTCTAATTGGGCTCAATTTGGTAACCAGTGTTTTGTATGCCCACTATACTCCCTTTAGTACAATGGTTTTACTGCATGGGGGAGTAAGATTAGCAAGCAAAATCCCGAATAAAAGGCTTCCCTATAGTTACTGCAGGGGGGCCTTAGTATTTCAGGAAACTCTGGCCTGCAGTGGGTGTGCACTCGCACTGATTTTGCAGGACACACAACTGAGCACATCTAATTTTGTTTACATTGCTGAATGGAAAGAAATGTATATTAACCAAACTAAGGATGCAGACCTAAAAAATATCAGAAAGAAACAAGCACAATGCACTTATATGGGATTTTTGTCCAAATAATTCTGTGTAATGGTTGGCAAACTTTCTGTTGCTTCATTGTTCAGCTTCTCAGTTGCCTTTCTGGTGCACAGCTGAGTGATCCAGTGAGGGATGAGTTTACATGATGCTGCTCATAAACCATTACTAAAGAGGATCCGGGAAATCCACTGCTTAATCTGGGATGAGCATTGTGGAACCCGTGTGCTTTTTTGGGAATCTGCAGGTACTTGTGACTTGGATCAGCCACTGTTGGAAACAGGATACTGAGCTTGATGGACCTTGGTCTGACCCAGTATGGCATCTTAAGAACATAAGATAAGAACATAAGATATGCCATACTGGGTCAGACCAAGGTCCATCAAGCCCAGTATCCTGTTTCCAACAGTGGCCAATCTAGGTCACAAGTACCTAGCAGTCTCTTCAAAAGACACAGGTTCCGCAATGCTTGTACTGGGTCAAGCAGTGATATCCCGGGTCCCTTTTAATAATGGTTTCTGGACCTTTCCTCCAGGAACTTGTCCAAACCTTTTTTTAAACCCAGCTACACTAACAGCTTTTACTACATCCTCTGGTAACAAATTCCAGAGTTTGATTGCACATTGAGTGAAAAAATATTTTCTTTTATTAGTCTTAAATAGTTTACCCTGTAGCTTCATTGCATGTCCCCTAGTCTTTCTATATTCTGATAACGTAAACAATCGATCTACGTTTACCTGTTCCACTCCATTCATTAATTTATAGATCTCTATCATATCTCCCCTCAACCGTCTCTTTTCAAGGTTGAAGAACCCTAACCTTTTCAGCCTCTCTTCATAAGGGTATCCTTCCATCCCCTTTACAATTTTGGTGGCTCTTTTCTGTACCTTTTCTAATAACGCTATATCCTTTTTAAGATACGACAACCAGAATTACACACAATATTCAAGGTGCGGTTGCACTATGGAACGATACAGAGGCTTATAATATCCTTTGTTTTATTTTCCATTCATTTCCTTATGATACCTAGCATTCTATTTGCTCTCTTGGCCACCGCTACACACTAGGCAGAGGGTTTTAACATGCTATCCATGATGACGCCTAAATCTTTTTCCTGGGTGGTGTGGAACCTTGAATCATGTAACCATAGTTTGGGTTGTTCTTTCCTAGGTGCATAACTTCGCACTTGTCCACATTAAATTTCATCTGCCATTTGGATGCCCAGTCTTCCAATTTATCAAGATCCTCTTGCAATTTTCCACAATCCTCTTGGGTTTTAACAACTTTAAATAGTTTCGTGTCATCTGCAAATTTGATAACCTCACTCGTTATTCCCTTTTCCGGGTCATTTATGAATATGTCAAAAATCAGCGGACTTAGTAGATCCCTGCGGTACTCCACTATTCACCTTTTTTCCATTGGGAAAATTGGCCATTTAGCCCTACCCTCTGCTTTCTATCTTTTAACTAGTTCCTGATCCACAATAGTTTTCTGCCTCCTATCCCATGACTTTTTAGTTGTCTTATGTTCTGTTTATATTTCTCTCCTAATATGCTCCAGAATACCTGACACATGTATCATTCTAAAGTTCTGGTTGAGAGATTATGACAAGAGAGTCAGGCAGTTGCCAGGGCATGAGCCGGGGCATGAGCTCTTGCCCCCGCCCCCATCAGCCCCAGACCCCTCAGTTTAGACAGTGTCCTAGGAGTAAGCAGTGACTTTGGCCCTCAGATTGTTTGATTTGAAGGGGGTTTCTTTAGGTATTTTAGCCACAGGCTGGGGCTGGGTGTAGCCCACTAATACCATGGCTTTGAGGTAACCCCAGGAGGTTTGGAAATTCCTTTTTTATTCATTTATGCCCAAGATGGGGCTGAGGTAGGGTGGCATTAGGGATCATCAAACACCAAGAATTGGAAGCTCCCCCGGGGGGGGGGTGCGGCAGGGTCGGTCTCATAACCCTAACTCCCAGGAGCCAACTGTAACAACCCTACCTATGGAAAGACAGTACTATAAGTGTTACCACAGACCCTGGAGCACCAGTAGACCTAATGTGGGAAGCTAGAGCAATCCAGACTGTTATGATCCCGACACAGAAACTGTGTATTAGCAGAATTCTTCAGCATGGTCACACCCGCAGAACATGGACAGACCCTCAGCTAATACAGAAGAAAAAAACAAACATGATAAACAAACACGGACTGTGAGACATTGGTCCTGGGGGAAAAGCTGTCGGGCCTGGAGCAGAGGCAGCATGGCAAGCCACCCACCACGCTAAGGTGAGTTTGACGCACTGGGTCCTCTGTGTGGGCCCATCGGGGGAGTGCATGCTGTCTGGGTGCAGAGGAGCCTAGGAATGCCACTGGCATTGGGCCATGTAAAATGGTGCTCTGCGCACACTCCACCAAAACACTTAGCCTGTGGGGTGCAGCTAAACTCTGTGTAAGCCACTAAACGCATGTGGAAATCTAGCCACACCTTACAGTATTACCCTCTACATGTGCTGCAGTACCATAAAAATGAGAAATGGAAATGTATTTTCTCCTGTAAGGAGGAATAATATAAATGATTTTACTGCATAACCTCACGTGTAAACATATATAACGCGACAAGAGGGTGTGAGGCATGTTCAGGGGAGGAGTCTGGGGGGCATCGACAGAATTACGTAGGTCATAAATAATGACCTTCAGTGATGCACATTTCTGCCATCTCCCTCACTAGTGTCACGGTACATGGCTGCATTCCAGTCATGATTTTGGCTGCTTTTCTGATGCTGTTTTATAAAGGCAGAAAGGCCTCCCAATCTGGGCGACATTTAGTATTAGTATTTAGCTCATGCCTTTCCAGGAGAAGATCAAGGTGAGCTACATTCAGGTGCAATATATATTTCTCTGTCTGCAAAGGGCTCACAATGAGGCAATGGAGGGTTAAGTGGCTTGCCCAAGAACACAAGGAGTACCAGTGGGATTTGAACGCTGGTCTTTTTTTGCTTTAGGCTGCTGCCCTAACCACTAGGCTACTCCACTATGCCACATGTCATAAAATGACAAAAAAGGAAGATGCACCTTCCCAAAACTGACATATTCCAATCACTAAATATTTAAAATAAATTGTTTTCTCTTTTATACCGTTGTCTGAACCTAGTCTCCCTTTTCCATGTTCTTTCTGTTGGTCTCTTATGTTATCTCCCATGGTCTCTTTCCATTTCTCTCTCTTCCTATCTTCTCTACATTTGTCTGACAGTGAGCTTCCCTTTCATTGTTTTTCTCTATTTCTCTCTTCTCTGCTTCTCTACTCAAAGTTACACTTTATCATTCATTCTTCCCTTCTCTTACCGTCTAATTTTCAGTCTTCTATGTTCACCTCTTCGCCAGCCCTTCCACTAACGCAACTCTCTCTTTAATTTAATTATATTGCTTATATTCTGCATTTACTATCAAAAGACAAACAAAAAAGGAGTACAAAAACAACAATACAAAAGACAGGTCAAATCAATTATAGTTTAAAAAAAAAAAAAAAGTCCTCCATGATGTTGTTAAGTGCCGTCGAGTCGGAGTCGACTCATGGCGACCCTCTGGATAGCTATCCTAAATTGTGTTCGGTCTTCAGTCAAGCGGCTCATTGTTGACAGACTGGTACCCGTAGCTGCTGTTATTGTATCGATCTATCTCATTGCTGGCCTTCCTCTTTTGTGTTGACCTTATATCTTGCCAAGCATGATGTCTCTCTCTAATGATCTCTCTCTTCGCATGATGTGTCCAAAGTATAAAAGTTGAAGTCTTGTCATCTGAGCTTCTAAAGAAAACTTAGGTTTGATCTCCTCTAGTACCGACTGTTTTGTTCTTCGGGCAGTCCATGGTATACACAGTATTCGCCGCCAGCACCATAATTCAAAGGCATCAATTTTCTTCCTGCCTATCTTTTTCACTGTCCAGCTTTCACATCCATATGATGTTATTGAAAATACCATGGCTTGAACAAGTCGAATCTTTGTATGGAGAGAGACATCTCTGCTCTTGAGAATCTTATCTGGGTCTTTCATAGCCATTCTGCCAAGAGCAATACGTCGTCTGATTTCTTGACTGCTTGTTGCTTCTTTATTGATAGTTGATCCAAGTAGGTTAAAGTTGTTCACAATTTCAATTTCTTCTCCTTCAACGATGAACCTATTGATTATGCCAGTTGTCATGATCTTTGTCTTCTTAACATTAAGATGCAGGCCCATTTTGAGACTATGTTCTTTGATTGTGAGAAGCAAATGTTTCAGATCATCTTCAC